>CM061351.1:82400766-83648266 GCA_030867105.1 Liasis olivaceus
TCAGGCACCGGTTGTAAATCACTTTTTTTAGCACTGTCGTAACTTCAAACAGTTGCTAAACTGTCATTAAGCAAGGACTACCTGTATTACTATTACTATTAACAGACTACACTCTATACTATTACTATTGTATAGCAATGTTTTCTTCTGACAAAGCCTCTTCTGTCTTAATTCCTCTTTCTCTGGGATTTCTTCGACTTTTTTCTTCTCTGTTAATGGCCAGCATTTGCCCTTTTCCACACTATGCTTGCTGGGCCTCTATACTCCTTTTTTCTCTTCTTTGAACCATCCACTCCCTCTGGAGGAAAAACGCCCTCTTTCTTTTGGCTGCTGAACATCTGTTTGCTGGAGGCTGCAGAGCCCCCCAAACCCACATCTCCTCCCTTCTCTTCCCACACTTGTGTCAAGGCTGCTGCTTTATTGGCGACTCCGGCATGCAGACGCTGGGGGAAAGGCTCAAATGGGAGGGGAAGAAGGCAACACAGGTGCCTGCAATCTTCAAGCAGCCCGCTCTTCCACATTCTCCCAGCTAGTTACCTCAGTTCCACACTCCATAGCACACAGGTCATGATGTCTTGGGCAATCACGGCGAGGCATGTTTCTAGTCCTCACTGCTGCCACCAGAGAAGCTGAGAGGTCATCATTCCCTTTCCTATTGTTGGGTAGTTGTTGTTCTTCCCCCACCAGAGCAAAAAAGACATCAGCACTGTGGATGGAGTCGGGAGGGGGTGTATCCTGCGCCACCCATTTCTACCCTCTTTTCGCACACGCACATCCTTTGTCAGGGTTGCCACTTTTTGTGGTAGTAGTACTTATTTTTTTTTATTACAGTCACAAACCAGCAATTTATACAACTTTTGTAAGGAGGTTACAAGCCTCAGACACACAGACATTTTTTTAAGGCTGCCAAACCTGTTTAGTTAAAAAAAAAAACCCAGAAACCCTGATCAAGGGGCAAAGCTCTACTGAGAGCTGATGTCTTGATTGCGAAACCAAGGCTAAACGCTCCAGACTCGGCCACCAGTCACCCGGTCTCCGAGTCATGGTTTCTGCAAGCAGAGGAAAGCATATCATCTTAACCTCAATTTAGATGTCAAGGCCTGTTTTCAAAGAATACCATTGGTGATTCCCGCGTTCTCAAATAACTCTTCCGTGTCATCTACTCCCCTCCTTTCATGAGCTCTTTTATGCTCTTAAACTGGAGGCGGATGGGCGCGGAGTCTGAAAAGTCAGATGAAAAATATAATAAATATTTTCCCAGGCATGGCTGGGTTGCCAAGAGCCATCTGGAGAAAGTGACCTTGGCTTCACTCCAACTATCAAGCAAACGAGAAAGTTTTAGCTGTAAGCTGACCTTCTTTTAGAGGATCTGCCCTCCAGCAAGTATTTCAATATGCTGCTTGAAGCTATTTTTCTGGCCCTGGAAATGATTTGTCTACTGAACTGCAAACAGGCAAAAGTGCTATAGTCCATATTGGTATCACCACCGTTCCCCCAAGTCTTACGTTTGATATTCTTGCTCTATTACCTATCTCACCCAATACCCGATATCTACATTTTCTGCTTTGCTTAAATTATCATGTTATACTTACCATTCAATTTTAGATTTAAGACATGACTGGACAATAAAAGACTATGGATGTGCCTCCAGACACTTTGCTTGGCATTCACGAGGCTCCTTGCCATGGCTGGGATTTTTAAAAATTATGTTATTTTATTTTATTTAAAGAGAAAGTGGCATGTTGCAAAGCTAAGTACCACTCTCTACAATCATTTCTGGAGGCATGCTTAAAAAAGTAAAAAGAAGCATAGGGGCAACCCAGTGTTTAGGATGAAAAGGTGCCCACCTTGCTTACATATTCATCCATTCAGATATGGGAACCTCATGAACTGGAAGGCACACACATTTTAAAAAATAATGTACTTCCACTGCATCCACATGGAAGTTTATTGTAGCTAGCTTTGATTGCCAATTTCTGCTATATTCTTTCCTACTAAGGTTTAAAGGTTTCTGTACAATGTTTTCTGTTTCTTTCCGAATGAGTTTTTTCATTGTAATGCAGACCCCACCATGTACAATTGTGGAGGTTTTAGAAATAAAATTATGATTTTTAACATTTTAATTTTTACTGTCTAGTAGAACACGGTGTTATCTAGATCACGTCACCCAAATTTCCAAGAAGTATTTAGGATTACCATAGTATTATTTAGGGTGAGTCTCCTGATGCAGACATTTCATTTTGCTTCAACAAAAGGGTTTTGGTTTCATATTAGCAACAGAAGAGGCTTGAGAGAAGAGGGCTTAATTTTATTTCCCTAATAGGAACGTATAAAAGTGAGATTGGATTTTGAACCACTGTGCCAGCCTGTTAGATTTCACTTGCATATAGATGTATTTGAGCCTGGGAAAAAGTGTTCCCACAGTGGCAAGCGATACTTGAGCCTCACTTAGTTCTCACTCATTATTGGCATTTGGCTTTGAGCTTAGAAACACAAAATAAAAACAAAGACACAATAAACATTTTGTGCCAGTTAGCTTGCCTTCCTTTTTTCGAAGTGTTTTCTGGGTACGTATTGCAACAAAGGCAAAAATGGCTTCAGTTCCAGTTACCAAGGTCTTCTCATGTTGGATTGATCCCTGGGAAAGAGGCACAGAGGTAAATAAATGTTGTACGCAGTGCTATGAACAATACAAAACAACGCTTTCACCTGAGTGCTCTCATTTTTGAAATTTCAAGTAGGATAATCTTAGCATTGTCATGAAATGGAAATGACTTGCATGATGCAAAGATACAATACTAAAATGAAACAGTGGTACAAGAATTAGAAATAGATCATTTAGGCTGCAATCCTATATGTGGTTTACTTTCCTGGGAGTGGGTCCCACTGAACTCAAGAAGTTTACCAATTAATAGACAGGCAGAGAATTATGATAAGAAGAGACTTGTCTTCTCCAGCTTAAAGCTTTCAAGATATGTCAAACTACAATTCAAATTATCACTTTGTTACCTTGGGAGATAGAAGTTGTAATCCAACACATCTGGAGGCTACTAGCCAAAGTTTATAATTTACTTTGAAGTAAAGCACATTGTTCTGATGGTATTCTTGGTTACCACGCACCAGATCTGTGCCTAGAAGGTCTCTTTCTCTTCTGCTAATCCTCTTCATTAGGTTAAGTTTAATTTCTCTCTCTCTCTTTTGCTCAGAAATCCTAGACGGTATTGTAGAGTGTATCTCAGGGTATGTAGCTGAAAAGTTGATGACATAATTTGAAACAAAAGTTGCTCCATAAAATTCCCAAGAGTTATAGAATTGTAACCATACAAATCTGGATAACTCTTTTTGCCATTGTTTAAAAGGTGCATCATTTCTCAAACCTGGTATTGTTTGAAATAAAAACATCATTCTGGGCAATACATTCATTTTTATCACAGAAATTCTTCCAAACAATGATCGTTGCAATCCTTCCAATCTTAATAAATCTTTCTTAATTTCATTCCATACTTTAACATAATGATTCTGAAATAACATACAATTCATGTTAGACATAATAACATCCAGGTATTTTACCTTTTTCTGTTTGAAAACCATTCTTTCCAATCTGTTCGGTCTTTTGAATATTGATGGTGAGTCCAAAGTTGTCATAAGCCATAGAGAATTTGTCCATACTGACTTGCATCTCCAGCTCTGAGCCAGCATTCAGGGCACAGTCATCAGCAAAGAAGAAGTCTCCCAGAATAGTTTCCTTCACTTTATTAATAGCTTGAAGTCTCCTCAGGCTGAAGAGCTTCCCATCCACTCTGAACTTGAGGCTGATTCCAGCATCACCGTCCTGAAAGGCATCATACAGCATGGCAGTAAACATCATGCTGAACGGTGTGGGTGCAAGCACACAGCCCTGTTTAATACCATTGGTGACTGGGAATACCTTAAAGGATTCTCCACTGCCCAGCACTCTGGCCATCATGGAACTGGCATGCCATCTGAATGAATTTGGCAGGGTAGCCAAACTTTGACATGATCCTTCACAGGCTTTGTCTCATGACAGCATCAAAGGCTTTTGTGAGTCAACAAAGGTTGTCTAGAGTTCACAACTCTGCTCTTGACACTTCTCCTGAAGTTGGTGCATGGCAAAAATCATGTCAGTAGTCCCACAACCTCTGTGGAAGCCACACTGTGACTCTGGCAGCAAGCTCAACTCCAGATGGGTGACCAGATGATTTAGCAGAACTCTTGCAAGGGTTTTTCCTGTGATGGAGAGCAGCAAGATTCCTCAGTGGTTGTCTCATACCTGTTGATTGCCCTTCCTCTGGTGGATGCATCTTTAAGTTCCTGAGGAATGGATCCTTGCTTCCAAAAAAATTGGAGTAACTCAGTGACTTTCTCTATAAATACAGTATACAAAGTTGATATACACCAACTTTGTATATCTCTGTAGGTATGGTGTCTGCCTCTGAGACTTTGCCATCAGATAGCTGGCTGACAGCTTCTGTGACTTCAACTACTACCAGTGAGTTGTCCATGGCCCTGTGGATGTCAACCTGGGGAATTCTGTCTATTGCCTCATCGTTAATAGATGACAGTCGGTTGAGGATGGCTTCAGAGTGTTCAGCCCATCTCTGCAGAATCTGAGCCTTCCCTGTAATGAGAGTTGTACCATCTATACTTAGGAGGGGGAACTCTCCAGAGACTGAGGTCCATAGAGAGTGTTAAGGGCTTCATAGAACTGTTTCAAGTTGTTTCTATCAGCATATCCCTGTATTTTGTCTGCCTTGGTGCTCAGCCAGGCATCTTGCATTTTACACAGTTTATTCTGGCTTATTCTATGACCACTGGTAAAGGCATTTTTCTTGGTAGCTGATGATAAATCATTCTGATGGATATAATGAAGGTGATGTTTTTCAACAAGTAAAGCCTGTATCTCCACGTCATTCTCATCGAACCAGTCATGCTGTTTGCAAGTAGAGGGCCCTAGCATCTTCAGTGCAGATGAATGGGCAACATCCCTGAAGCATTCTCAGTTGTCCTCAGCATTGTCAGCAAGATGTAGGTCAGCAAGCTTAGTTTCTAAGTTTTCAGCCAGTGCTGAAGCTGTGCTGGGGTTCTTTAGCCTGGCCACATTAATTCTTTTCATGGCCTTGCTTCCTTGTGGTCACCTCTTGGGTCTGATGTGGACCTTCATTTTGGAGACAATGAGCCTGTGATCTGTCCAACAATCAGCACCACACATGGTCTTGGTCACTCTGACATCTTGCCTGGTTTTTCTCCTGACAATGACATAGTCAATAAGATGCCAATGCTTAGAGCATGGATGCATCCAGGAGGTCTTGTTACGAGTAGGCAGGTGGAAATTTGTATTGGTGATGAGGAGGTCATGTGCTGCACAGGTCTTCAGTAAGAGTAGGCCATTACTGTTATGCTTGTCCACTCCATATCTCCCAACATCTCCCTGCCAGGCTGCAGAATCACACCCTACTCTTGCATTAAAGTCGCTGAGAAAGATCAGCTCGTCCGTTCTGCTCACCACTGATAGTAGGGCTTCTAGTTCTTCATAGAACCTGTCTTTCATCTTGTCTGGGTTGGTCATTGTGGGGGCACAGGTGCTGATCAAGGTGGCTTGACTTCTATTCTGTATTCTACTAATGCAGTGTCATGAGCTGGCCGTTCATACCCTTGGGGAGACTAACAAGTTTCCGGACAAGGTGACTCCTGACAGCATACCCAAGTCCAACATCATGACACTCATCACTGCCACAACTGCTCCAGAAAAAAGTGTATCTACCTCCAATTTCAGTCAGCTGACCTTTGTTGGCAAGATGAGTCTTACCCACGGCTGCAATGTCAATATTGTATCTTGCAAGCTGTCTGGCAGCTAAAGCTGTTCTTCTCTCTGGTCTGTGCTGTAGGGTTGTCCAAAAGTGTGCGCATGTTCCAAGTGCCAATGATGAGCGGTATCAACTTGTGCTTCTTATGTTTGTTCAGCTGCCAAGATGGGATTCCCACTAGCAGTGGTAAACTGGCCAGGATGTATTGAAGCAGGCAATGTTCAGGGCACCTTTTCCTCAAACTACGGAGGTGAGCAGTACATTCCTAGAGAGGGCTGCTCAGTCACCCAGGTAGACACTGAGTTTCACTGCTCCTCCAGTCAGTGAAAAAGCAACCATTAGATGTGAGCTGCCTGTGTGCAGGTCCATGACTACAGCTCCCAGTGTATCCACACTCACTGCTTCATCACTCACCCATAGCCACACGACCTTTCTTGTTTTTATTTTTTCAATAGAGATGATGATGATGGTGTCGAGACTAGCACGTAATTTGGATTTAAGTGAGGGAGAATTGCACAGCGTCAGCCTAACTCTCTCTTCCCAATACCCATCTGAGTCCAGTGGCAAGACAGAGTTGAGACAACCGGAGATAGGACTAGGTCCAGTGGATGACCAGGACATCTTCTGTGCCTTGTCCTGTTCTTTGCGTTCCACGATGTTTGCAGAGACCACCTTCATGACCGTTAGGTCTTCCAATGATCTCAACTGCTCAATCCACCAGAATCTGTCTTCACATGCTGGGATAGGCAGCTCCCTGTCTCACTGAGGGTTTAAGACCATCGGCTACCCTCACCCGGTTTAGCTGGCTTATCATAGTTATTGCCCAGGATATGCCAACTGTTGCATGCAAACAGCTACAACAAGCTATAGGTAAGAGCTGAGTGCCAGGTAGGGACCAAAGGTGGGCAAACCACCCAGAAAGGACACGACATGCTCCCCCACCAAAGATGCTACCCCTCCCTGACACCCTGTACACCCCAGAGCCTGGTCAATAGGTTTAAATCCCACCTACTCTTCTCCCTATAGGATCCAGTGAATCTTAATGTCAAATAAGTCCCCTACTGCTCTGCATTTTCCATTGGTCAGAGGTTCACCGAGGCCCGCTTAAGCCTGTCCCCAACTTCTTGACAGACCTTAAGAAATGTCATTCAAAGCCTGCCCCGCCCATGTCCTCTTCGGCGTGAGTGGCGCTTCTTGCGAAATCAGCAAGCTGAACCTCCGCCCATTGCTGGGCGGGGAACAGTTCTTGAAAGCTGTTATTGGGCGAAAAGGCCACGTCCTTCAAGCCCAAGTCCATGGTTTATTGGCTGAATAAGCTTACGGTAGAACGGCGGTAAAAGGAAGGCTGGGGAGAAGAGGCTCGGAGGCCGAGCTGTTTTTCCGGAAAAGAGCGACGGGATCGTCATCACGTTTGAGCCAATCGGCTTGGAGAGTAGAAGGTACGGAGAGTGAGAGTCGTGGGGCGATTTCTGCCTTCTAGTGCCTTAAAGGGTTTTCCTGTCTCCTTTAAGGGCAGAATTTAGTGGTTTAGGAAAGGACCATGTGACTCTTTTGACTCCTCGTTAAAACTAAAAAGGACAAGTATGTTCCCTTTTTTAGGATCGGCCACGATGTTACATATCTCCAGCGTTTTGCATTTCTAGAACTCCTATTTCAGGGTGTGGTTTTTTTCCATTCATTTACCTTTTTTCCTTTTGGAGAAATGTTTTCCCAGCAATACTTTTAATAAATAATAAATCATTTGTCCCACCTTCCCGTGTGAGTATTAGTGTAGTAGGAACTAAGGAAACCAAAGGCGTGAGCGTTGTTTTTAAGCTAACGCATGAAAACCTGCAGCTTATTTTAATATATTTATCTTGCTATATCGGTCTTTAAGTTTCCTGAATGCGCTTCGAAAAATGACTGCAACAGTCTGGTTAATGCATGATGCTAAGATGAAACGTTAAAGCTTTGTTTAACACACCATAGTGACTTGGTATGCATATTAGGCTAAGCTGTAGGCAGGTTCTCATATGCTAAGATAAAAGCAACATAATACGGTTTAGTGTTATGTGGAAGCCGGCCAATGAGTATATTTATTGCATTCATATCCTGCCTTTTCTTTGCAAGTTGGCATGTGTGGAGCTGTTTCCTCATTTTATGGCCAACACAACAATCCTGTCAAATAGGTTGAGCTGAGAAAGAACAACTTGATAAAATCATGCCTAAGTGTATTGTAGAATGTGAACATATTCAGTTGTGGTTTATTCAGTAAAGAGTGGTTAAGCATAGCATATCAACTCAGCTGTTGTGGTTAGTTCACACCTCATGTTGATCAAAAAAAAAGAGAAAAAATTATGAACTTTTCCTTTGACTTACTCTAGAGCAGAAAACACCTGAAGTATGTTCTTACAATACTAACCTTTGATTCAGCATTGGATTTGAACCAGTCAGACAGATTGCTTTGGAGTTTGTGAGCATTATCAATGAATGGACACTGGCAAACTGCAGTTACCTTGTTTGTGCATTGTGCTAAGCCATGATTTGTTTAAGTATGGGTTATTGAATTAAGACAAATTATTGGCTTACATAATTTATTAACTATAAACCAGATATTACAGAGTACAGTGGCTGAGTTTCCACAACAAACAACCTGGTTTAATGAAACACAATTGCTGTGCTAGGTGTATCTATAGCAAGTGAGTACTATGTATACGTCTGTGGTTTTGTTTCAGTTGTGTACGTTTGAGAGGTGTAGAAGACATAGGGAGCAGCAAACAACACAAAAGTTATATAGAGGATGTAACATGCGGGGCTCACGCAAACTGTATTATACTTAATGGTCCATACAATGTGTTAAGATGATCGCTCCGTTCCCATACCACATTGAATCACTAACTACCCAATTCATTTTAGCCTGGCCAAGATGTAAAGTGAACCTAACCTATGTGCTTCATGAAAAATTAATAATGGCTCCTCTGGCTCTAGTTTGTGGATGTAACACACAATTATTCTCCCCTTGCATTCTGTGTGTAGGTTAGAGACTTGGGTGGGGTACCAATCAGGAAGAAAAACCAGGAGACCATACAATACAGTAAGTAGTTTGGAAATCATGATTTCAATCTGCCTTACTACCCTAAAGCAAACTATGTCCCCTGACTTCCGTTTGCAAATCATGCTTTTTAGAAACAACACGACAGCTATGTGCGGTATATGAACCAATCAATGTCGTCTTTGATGTGCCAAGGACATGTTTTTCCCAGCTGCAGTTCTGTATGTGTTTCGCTTCACAAATAGCTAGATCTTTCAAAGAATGCTTTGGGTATGATCTATTGATAGCACTCAATAGTGTGATTCCTTTTTAGCCCAACGTAGAATCTCTGCTGTGGCTTTTAAGTTCAGCATTGCTTACTAACAAATGCTGACACCAACTGGATGCAAAAAAAAGCTTATCGTTTTTATTAAATTCCAGCTGCAAGCAATGCAGTCAAGTGTGACGTTAAAGTTTCCTTCCCAAATTCCCTTTGTGATTATCTGTGAGTTCATGGTCAGAGGGCTGGGAAACAAAGATATCAAGCAGACGTACAAAATCTACAGCAAGTGAATAATCTATCTCTGTAGTATTGTTCAGAAGTTATACATTTGAGAGGTGTGGTTAAAATAGGGAGCAGCAAACAACACAAAAATCATATAGAGGAAGACAGATTTATTTGTAAAGCATATAAAAGACAATTTCATTTAAATACATTGGCTTGAAATTTTATATAATGATTGGTTTACATATAGCTAAGCCATAATGTAGCTTATTTGCTTTTGAGTTATTGTGCAGTGTGAACCCCGCTCATGGTTCACCATGAGAAAATGGTGTATGGCTTTGTGTGATGTATAATCTGACTGATTGCTTAACTGTGATTTGTAGAATAACTAACAAACCATAGCTTACTGTAGTGGTTGAATCTAAGCCATTGCCTCCCTGGACAAGGTATAAAAAAAAAAAGGTCTGTTAGCCATTCAATATATTTGTTCAGCTCAATCAATGCAATTCCTTCCGTGTCACCATTATTGGCTTGGATTAGTTTTCTTCCCGTTGAAGGCTGTTCTGACATCATAGAATGTTGGTGGTACAAATGGTTGATGGAAGAGTGGGGTCATGTGATCGGCAGCTCCGTGGCAACTGTTGTGAAGTCATAGGAGTGGCTGGGAGATCCCCACCCTCCTTGGAGAGCCGGTTGGCTTGCAGGTGGTAGATGTTCCCTGGTGTGGTGCAGGCAAGAAAATTTGCGCTCATACCAGATATCGACCCCCAACTCAGTAATGGCCAACATTGTGGTGAAGACCATCTGGCAGTCCAAGGAAATAAACGAGGCCGGAGACACACCAACAGGAATTGAAAGTCGGGCTCACAGCAGCAAGGAGCAGCCGGGAAAGACGACCAGCATCAAGGGCTTTCCCAAAAAGAAGAAAGCCGTCTCTTTCCATGGGTGGGAGCCCTGGGAAGGGAAAGGGTGGAGGTGGCGTTCAGTGCCCTTTTTGCAGCATGTGAGAACATACAGGGAGGGGGGTGCACAGTAGCACATCTGCTTTGCACACAGATGGTTCCAGATTCAGTCCTGGGCATCTTCAGGTGAAAAGGCCTCTGGCAGCAGATGATGCAAAAAAATCTTCTCCTTCAGATCATGGGAGCTGCTGCTCTCAGATCCCAGCTTTGTTGGACTACAACTACCAGAATTTGTAGCCTTTATGGTCATGCTGGCTAAGAATAATGAAGGTTTGTAGTCCAACACTGGGCTAAGTGGACAATGAACCCCATCTAAAGCAGGCACTACAACAGAAATTATTGTTGAACTCTGGAGAGGCATTGTGAGAAACCATATAGCCTGGAGGCAGGCACCTCGCACCAGCACTAGCTTGATTCTGTCATGGTCTGGTTTTTTATCCCAGCAACATGCAGAGGCACTTCTCATAATTCAAAAGCCAGTCAGCCCTTCTGCAGGAGATGCAGAGGAGATGTGAAGGGTGAGGGATTGAATGGAATGGGATGAAACAAGTTGAAACTGAATCACAGCAAGATGAAGTTATTGCTTGTTCAGAAACAATTGGGCTTCTTTTGTGTTCCTGTGTTGGCTTTGGAGAGGATCACATACCTTGATGGAGCTAATGTGAAAATGGGGATCCTTCTGTTTGATTAGCAGGTGGACTCTGTTACCAGGGAAGCCTTTTCCCAGTGTTGTCTAGTGTATCTGTCATGTTCTTTGTGGAGTGGGAGGCCTTGGTAATGGTCACTCTTATCCTCATTACCTCAAGACTGATTTTTGCAAAGTGTTCTACTTGGGGCTGCCCTTGAAGATGCTCTAAAACTGTAGTTGGTGCCCACATGCTGAGAGCTGAGAATCACTTTAGCAGGGCAGCATTGTGCTGTGGGCTCTGCATTGGTTATCAATAAATTTACATGTACAACATGCTGATTTTGATCTATAAAGCCTTACATGGTTTGGGCTGTGTTACTTGATGAACCATCTTCAAATAGGTTCTGTGCATCCTACCTGGGAGGGGCTTCTTTGGATTCCCTCCCACTTCAAGAGGTGAGGGGGATGGGAGTCTTTCTGATAGTTGCCCTATCTCTTTGGAACAGTCTGCCCCCCTGTTATGATGTTTGAATTTATTGGGTAGAGGAATATGATTTTATGTGAGTTACCCAAAGTTTGTTGACTTGGGGGGCAGGATATAAATGATGCAATAAATAAGTAAGACCAGGTGCCCTACCAATGTGTTGGATTTCAATTCTCAGAATTTCCAGAATAATTTTCTAGGATTTCCATAATCCCATTGGCCATATTTGTTATAAATTGAGGATGTTGGAGACCAACACACACATAGAAAGCACCAGATTTGGGAGTGCTGAGCTAAGATTTCTGTCTCTCATTGTTTCCATATCTTCATATACTGACATCTGTTGCTCATGAAAGAGTTTGGAAAGCGTAGTAGAAGATGATAAAATTGTTACTAGCTGAGGGTTGCTTTTGGATCCCAAAAGTTTAGGTTGCAAAGGAATATGTTAGCCATCGAGACATCACAAGGCTCCTTGCTGTAGTAAATTAACACAACTACCCCTCTGCAATATATTATGTAAGAAAGAACGTTGTCCATCACTGTATCTAAGGATAATGTATGTACTTTTTCCCAACCCAGAGTTGAGCCCCATTTTACCCCTGAAAGCCCCAATCTCAACTTGAAGCGTTCTTCGGCTTGTACTAATGTTTCTCTCCTGAACCTAACTGATGGGGAACGTGACGATTCCACCACCGAGAATGAATCCACAGATGATGGGGGCCCTCCGGGGGGAGCAGGGGGAGAAAGACAAGATTCCCTGCTTCCCATCAAGCCAGCTTGGTTAGAAGATGAAGATGATATTTCTAGCCAGCAGGTGAGGAAATGAGTCACAAGCCCACATACCTGTTGTTGCTTTGTCAGATAAGCATCTCACCCTGAATTAGCATTGTTCTAATATTAAATAAGTAAAAAGTGCTTATCCCTCCCCCCAAAAAAAGTCTTATGGCGCTTAAATGATAACTTGAATAGGCCACTAGCTACTTGTATGCCATAATACAGTTATTTGTTTTTAAGGTGCCATAAGACTCTTGACTCTTTAGTGCTACAATAGGCTAACAGTTTATCCTTCTGCAAATTTTCCACGAAAAGGTTTGTACTCTGGATGGGCTTTGGGTCTGTATATCTTTTACATCCATATTCCACTTTGAAGATGCTACTTCCAAGCCTCTCAGCTTTCCTTAGTGAAGGGAAAGGGTCAACCCTGTTTGAACTTCTAGTCTTGTCTTTATCTGCTACTTCAGATGTACTGGATTATCTCTTCCATCTTTCATATCCAGAGGAAGATTAAGGCTGGTACTGAGGTATAGCAGCCAAGATTTAAGCCAAACACAGAATCCATTACTGATGCTTCTGCAACTTCAAGAATGCTTCTACAAGGCATCTTGGATGTCTGGCCTGAGGTTGCAGTTGATTCAAGAGCCAGAAGATCATACATGGAGGCTGTATTTTTTTAGCTCCATTGAGGACTTCCTGTAACATCCCAGAAAATAATTCCAATGTCTTTCTGTTGAGACTGGCATTTGTTTGGGCAAGCAGTGTGGATGTTCATCTTAGTTTGCTTTTCTTTTAATTTGTTGTTAACTTCATATTCTCACCAATTTTGAACTTCCACAATAAGGGGGATCTACATCTGGATGAAATCAAACTGAGAAGGCAGCCAGAAGGGCTTATACATATATTTGCCTTTTTTTTTTTTTTGCATAAAATGAAAGTTAGTGGAGTGGCTTTGGTATTTTTGCTGTATCTTTGGTTCATGAAGAGAGGGAGTTGAATCTCCACCCCTCCCATTTCAGCCTTACCTCCCGGTTCTACTTTTCTTGAATGAGCTTTCCTTCTTGCCTAGTTAATTCCAGTAAGAAGACTAGAGTGGAAGATCAGTGTTTCTACATCAGAGAGTGATTTAGACTTTCACATCAGTGGAATAATTTGGAGTAATATAAATCTAAATGAAAAGCTTGATTTAAAAATAAAATCCCCAGTTTCTTTATTTTTATTAACTCTCTTTCTGTGTCTTTGATGATATCACAGCAGGCAGAGATGAAAGAGAATCAAGATTTTTAGTGGCAAGGGGTTTTTTTTGCCATTATTCATCATTTCAAGAAAAATACCCCCTTTTAAAAAAATCTTTGTATCATTTGGTTGTTTAGGAAGTGGACTTGGAAAGAGTTTGCAAACTGTGTTTTAGAAGGAAATCTGAGCTGCCGGTGTCCGTAGCAATGTTTCCAAATATAGTTCCTTCCAAATGTTTTGGATTTCAACTCTATAATCCCCTCCGGCACAGCCAATGAGATTGGAACTGATTTGAACACACCTGGAGGACATCAGGCTGAGGAAGCCTGATTCAGAGGATTTGGGGCTTAACACTCTCCTTGATGGGCAGCTGAGCAGGAAGAACTCTCTGCCCTTTCCCCTAATTTTACAAACCTTAAAGGTGCTTTGAAGTACTTTCACCATTAAAATCTACTATCAGTTCACGTGTGCTGCTTAACAAAACCTGTTAGATATTTTCTCTGGCAGTTATTAACAATCTATTTGCTTATTTTTCCTGAAAAGGGCTTTTCTTGAAGACTTTTCATTCTCCTCTTCCTGCAGTGATCTGTTTATGTCATTCTTCATTCCTCTTTCACTTTCTACACCTAAGCATGGCCTTTTATATTTTTCCAAATATCTCTTTGTCCCCTTTCCCTTGACCCCCAGCTGCAAAAGGTATATTGCACACAGAAGCTTAGTTTATACGTTGTGGGCTTTTGTGTCCCTCAAAGATTCTGTCAGTAATGAACTTCTTAGGTCCCTAAGAAGACCCTTCTTAGGTCTCTAGGATATAGAGAATGATCTTCGGCTGCCCCCGTTCCATTTTAAAGCTACTGAGACTGAAACACAGTAAATGTTCCGGAAGCGTGAAGAAGTCAGGAGTAAGTGGATTATGGTTTGCTTGACCAGCTCCCCTCTTACACTCTCTCCTAGCAGGAAGTGAGCAATAGTGGCCTTTTGCGAGCCAAGGACTCCATCACCAGCCTCAAGGAGAGGACGCCGAAGGTCAACTGCCATGTTCACAATCTGCAGGTCTGGAGACCACTGGTTGTTGTATAGACCACATAGCTGAAGTCTTAGACTCCCAGACTAACCATGCCTATTTCTGCTTTTACAGCCAGGAACTAGATAACTTGTGCTTCAAGGTTATTATGTTAGTTGATGGGGTTCCTATTAACCATTCATGTTTTCTTTCCTCTTGTTACCTAAAATAATGCTCAGAAGGCTTCTGAATCCAAACTTGATCACTATGTATTTGTCAAATATAGCCTCAGGCCAGCAAAGCCCCATAGTTACCCAGCACTAAGAAATATACACTGCAGTAGCATAAACTACAAAAAGGCCAATCTGTTTTTCATGTTTAAGTTATAGAACCTAAACCTAGGACACCTAAAAAATAACCAAAAAATTTATTACACTTTCTTCTACTGTCTTTGGTGACCTCACAGAGTTCCTGATGTTGCTCAGTGATTCTTAAAGTGACCTACGGGCCAGATGCGTATACATATGAGACGGAAGTGTTAATTCCCAGCACCTTCATATTATTTTGCCTTGCAGACATACAGTACCTAAGCTCTACACTTGTTCACTGTGGCCATTCCCCTTCTATATATATCTTCCAGTCCCCTAGGCATGGGTGACCCAGGACGTATCCTAAAATTCAAAGCTTTCCTCAGCATGAATCCCAACATGGAGCTTTTCTCCCATTCACAGTTTTGCCTTAGGAATAATTAGTTAAAAATATGGAAGTATGTAAATTTTAATGGGATAATTGGGATTAGGTAACAGTTGAGTTTCAAACATTAATGTTTGTCTAAGTTCTCCTGGATTTTCTTCTTTTTTCAGAGATGATGAAAGTTTTGTTTAAGCTGGATAGGTAAAACATTATAAAGTTTTATTGGTCTAAACATGCAATGTGCAAAACTTCTGCTAAAGTTATTTCAACATTAGAAGAGACTTTCTCTTCACATTTGCTAGCTTTTTCAGACCCCCTTCTTTCCTTTTGGGTTACTTACCTTTTGCTTTACCTGTGTGCAGAGTGAGTGCTCAGTGTTGTGTGGAAACCTGGAGCGATGCAGGCAGGAGGCTGAGGATCTGGAAGAATACTGTATCCAGCTCGAGGTGACTGTTGAGCTCGAGTTGACTGTTCTAATATTTATTAAGGCTCATAGATTCCCTGGTTTTTAGTTTAATTAACTATCTTTTCCAAAGTAAAAAAAAAAAGTCTGATCCTTTACTCTTTTGACACAGAAAGTGCTGTACTGTAATATGTTTTGACGTTATTGCCTCTACCTGCATTTTTCCTTCTCATAGTTTTCCAATAGTGCCCTTCATTCATATTTAAATTCCACCTTTCAGGGCATACTGCCTTTGTACCTAAGTTTAAAATAGTCTTTCACAATCTTGTTCCATTTATAACTAAAGTTTTTAGAATTGACATCCAACATGATCCCATTGACTTCTGCTGGCTGAAAATACTGGGGATGTAATCCTAGAGAGCAGTACATTGAAGAAGACTAAAACATATTCCTATAATTACAGTTTAAATACAATTTTAAAATAAACAGCAGCTGCTAAATTGTTTGAACACAATACATTGAATCTTAAGACTGGGGAGGAGTTTCACAATTATGGGGCCATAAGAAAAAATATCTAGTCCATAATATTTGCTCACTTGACAGTTTGTAGAGAGTATAGCTGAAGGCTCTGTAAATTATATGGGGAATTTAGTGTTTCCCAGATGTTTTGGACTAAACCTCCCATCATCTTGAACCATTGACAATGGGAATTGTATTCCAAAATATTGAGAGGCCACCAGATTGCTGTCCTTGGTATGCAGTTACATAAAGACATTATGAAATGTACTTATTTTTTTCTCCATTTCCTGACAAGTGTAGAATGGAATTTGTCTTTTTCTCAAGGCTACCAGTGCAAGAGTATTTCAGTCTGACTCATACTGGGCCAATGTGAGGTAGGAGAGGCTGAATTCTGTCCCCCCGGCTGTAAAATCAGATCTAACTTTGCCTTCATTTTGGCTACCTTTACTATCATTGTTTAATTTAATTAATTAAATTCATTTTTACATGGAAGGAAAAAGGATTAAAGAGATAGTCCCCTGGTAAGCACCTGAACTGAGGAGCAAGGCCCTTTTCCTGTCTGCACAAGGAAAGGGCTTTGAGAGCCAAGTTAATTCTGAGGCGAATTGGGCGTAGATGGAGGACAGAGATGGCCCATGGAGGCTGCCTTCCGTGGGGCAGCTTGGCCTGAAGCAAGGAGTGGATAAGGCCACAAGTGGGCTGGGCCACCTATTTCGTGCCACACCTTTTCTTTGCTTCCAGCATCTCTGTCTCAAGCACCAGGCAGCCAAGAAGGGACGGTTAACTCTCACCAAGCCAGTTGCCGAGGATTTTGAAGAGGGCTGAGGGCGACACGCTGTCCACTCTGAGATAGGCTGAGGACACCTGGGCTCAAATTCCTCTCCCCCTTGAATTTTATTTGGGTAACTTTGTCTGAAGGGTAGCCCCCAATTATTTTTTGTCTGTGAGGAAGACCAAATGAGAGCCAGTTTGGGGTCATGGTTAAGGCCTAGAAACCAGGAGAGTGAGTTCGAGTCCTGCCTCAGGCATGAAAAACCAGCTGGGTGACTTTGGGCCAGTCTCTCTCTCTTAGCCCTACTCTCCTCACAGGGTTGTTGTTGTGGGGAAAATAGTACATCCTTTCTCTAGAAGAAAACAATATATAGAAAATGGGCAAATGCTGACAGATAGCTCAGAGCACACCAGGCCGGAGGTGCAGTGCTTCCTTTAGAACTGACAAAGCATAATTTCAGATTTGTTTTTGCTTTTGCTATATATTCAGTGAAATGACAGGGATGATTGCAAATATCAAAGTAGCTTCCCTTTTAAAAAAAATCCCAGGGAGTAGAGATTTGGAAGCCGGGAGAGAGATGCTGAGATGCTATTGAACCATTTGGATTTGTAGGAAATAATAATGATCTCCTGATTTCAGGGTGATCGCCATCTGAATGAGTTAGGATAGAGTGGGTTGAAACAGGCAAAATCACTTCAGGACAGTTCTGTTTGTTTCCAAGGCTATAATGGAATGGATATTGAATCCTTCCTTTATTAGAGTTTCTAGTGATCAAATTTACCATTAAAAAAAAGAAGAGAAATGAGAGAATTTTCAGCCTCCTCCCTGCCCCCACTTCTTGAAAAGAAAAGGAGAGGTACAACATTGAATGCAAATCCATGTTAGCTCATTCCGTTTGCTTACTTGGCCTTCTGAGTTTCTTCCCCTCCCCTGAAATCTCTTATAGGAAAGCTGCCGAAAGGTGACAAAATCTGTGGAGGATGCTGAAATTAAGACCAGTGTGCTGAAAAAAAACTCAGCCCTCTTGGAGGTGAGGGAGAAGATTTGAGGCTTGCAGGAATGTGGGGGTGGTTTATTCCCTACTGGGGTCAACAGTGCAAGTAATTCACAACATGTGGAAAGGTAACAAAGCTGCTACAAGCTACTAGGTTGATGGAGAACAGTTGCCAGAAGGTAAGATTATAAACTGAATCTGAAATCTTGGGTGATTGCACTTGAGGAACACAAACTGTATTCCTCGAGCATGAGCAGAGGCTGCCTTTGAAATTCAAATTTCTAGATGTTCTGGTAGCAAAATGGAAACACAAACCATTTTCTGTGGAAATTTTTAAAGATCAGATTACAGGGCTGGGTTGGTCATCTGACCAGCTCTCTGCACTTGTCACAAGATGCTCATTCTTGCCTCTCCATCTGTCCCTTTTAAGCCTTTTCCTCTTTTCGTCTTTGTCAAGGAATTTTTTTAGCAATAATATGAAAGTGGTTTGTTGTTACCTTTTCCAGGATTTTGCTTTTAAATTCTCAGTCTAGCCAGCATGATGTAATGGTTAAGATTTGGACTGGCACTGAAGAGACTGAAGTTCTAGTCCCACTGTCACCTTAGAAGCTCACTGGGTGACTTTGGGTCAGTCACTCCCTCTCTCAGCCCAGCCCACCTCTCAGGGGTGTGGTTGGGAGGAACCAGAAGAGGGAGAGCTAAGCTTGCCAGCTTGAGTTTCTGAATGAAAGTTGGGATAGAAGTCTAATAAATCATCATTGTTATTTATGATTGTGAGATTTCCTAGTGGACTATGCGGTATCACAGGTTTGACTCTCCTTATGTATCAAGATTAGCCAAGTCCAGCTAGTTGCTGCCCTCTGTAGATTCCTAGATGAAAGGCAGGATGATGATGATGATGATGATGATGATGATGATGATGATGATGATGATGATGATGATGATAGAACGATAGTGCAAGCTGTCAGTCTTGCCTTTCCTCCTAGGTTTCTGGCAGAAGATCTTTTCATTTTTTTATCTGCTTCAAATGCTTCAGCCATTTGCCCCTTTCACTTACCATCTAATTAAATTGAAAAGGAAGGGGGTTGTTTGGGTGACATCACCAACACTCCCTCACAAAGTCACACAAAGCTGCTTGCTTTCTGTGGACCTGCCGAGTTGTGTTTTCTAAAGCTCAATAGTGAAGTGAAGGATATCTTTGAACTGAACATCATGTTCCTCCTCTTGCTTTAGCCCAATTGCAGCACAAGTGCAGCACATCTGCAGCCAAGCCAAGGTGATCCAATTGTTCCAGTAGCTCATTAGGCAGGGAGGAAAGGAAAGAAAGAAATTGAACAATATTGAAGACCAGGGTGTCTGCAGGGAGTGGGTGGGCATCCAATAAGTCAAGATAATTGGAGTCACGTGATTGGAGTCCTCCCCAATTTTAAGCTTGTTGCTGTCAGGATTAGCCCTCACAGTTGCAATGCACATAACAAAATGGACAGGATTTAATCAAGTGATCATAGCTGCCATGCTGACTTCTTTGACCCACGCCCTGATGCCCCTGTGTGAAGAAAATGGTGTTGGGACCAACACACACACACTCAGGACCTCCAGCAAGTTTCTGAGGATAACTTTGTTCTATTTTAGCCTTTCCCCAGACTGGCATCCTCCAGATGTGCTGGGTTACAACAACTAGAGTTCCTAGCTATCCCAGCTAGGTTGGTCAGGAATTATGGGAATTGTAATCTAATTCATCCAGAGGATACCAGGCTGGAGAAAGGTATTTTGTTGCCTCTCTTGGATTTGTATCACAGGTGCTCCCTGTTAATCTCTTTGTGGAGAGAGAATGATAGAGTTTTATTGTATCTGTATGCTGCCTTTACAGAAGGGAAAAGAAAGAGCAGCATATAAATATACTTAATACCCCCCAAATTAATGTTATTCTTTCCTTCTCACTTCCCCCACTCTGTATAGGAAAAGCTGCATTACTTGCAGCGACAGGTTCAAGCAGAAGACCTTGGTCGGCAAGAGCACGAGTGGCAGTTGCTGGAACAGTGGGTGGCAAGTGGGGTCTCCAAACAACTTTTGGACTCAGTAGGCAGCACGGTGGCAACATCCCCGAGGTCGGCCATCTGTGAGGAGAGTGAAGTCCAGAAGTCCACTGCTGTTATCTTGGCATCCATCAACAGCCTGCGAGGGGCACTGGAAAGTGGGCAGTTGCGAGCAGGCCTTGGAGATGAGGGGGGCATAGATGGAAAGCCAACCATGGCTTCCACCTTGGCTTGCCTTCCTTTGCTGGAAGAGATCAGGTACTGTGAAGTTGGAGTAGGACTGGGAGAACCCTGGTTTTGCTAGAGGCACCAACCCATCTTCCAACCTGGTCTCTTCATTACATCTCACTCTAGGAAATGTATGCTGGAGCTGTCCGGGCAGGCTCAGCGAGATGAGCTGACCCAGAAGGAAGTGTTGCGGCTGCTGGCCCAGCTGGGGGTCCGCTTGGAGGGAGCACTTCCCCAGTGGGAAAGGACACATGTGGAACAAGGCCAGGCACTCAGGATGCTGCGGGAGGAAATGGATGAAGTCTCTGCCACGTATGTGCCTCTCCTGAGCAAACAGCCTCCCCTTTCTTGGAGCTGGACAGCCATGGCCGTGCTCCAATGGCCAGCTCTCTTTAGCTGCTTCTGAGTTGTGGCCTCCTATTCTCAGTGAAAGAAAAGCCAGATTTAAGAGATGATGGAGTCAAGAACAATTCATTGTTTCCTATTCTCTGGAGCCAAGATTTCCAGTAGAACCAGAGGTCTAGTTAGATAATGTTAGCTAGTTTTCCTAGTGGCAGGGTTTGCTCCCTACATACTTATAGTAGTGCTTCCCCCTGCCCCCACTAGAGGTGTGGTTTAAAAAGGTTGATTACAACTCCCACGATTCTCACTCTGTATTGACAGTTACAGGTATTGTAGCCCTACACTGCTGTAGGGAAGATTAGTATATTACTTGTTAGGCCCTTGTTGCCCTGGAATTTAGATGGCTGATCACTGTCACTTTCCTTTTAAAAAGTGAACAGTTTTCTAGTCTTTGTGGGTCTTCCAAGGGCAAGCTTCATTAACCTGCCTATGGTGTCTTGTCTGCCTTTTTTCTCAGCAGGTCTTCTTCTGCATCAGTACACCTAATTCTGTCATAATCCCTCCCTTTGAATTTTTGCACCATCTGGTACTTTTTAAACAAACATCAGATTCTGAATAAAACAGGGTGGGTGGGGGTCCTCCAGTGTATTTTTGACAAAGGGCTCCAACTGAAGATGAAATCCCACATCAAGCCCAACCCACACCCGCTTGTAACGAAGAGTAAGAGATAAGAAAATGCAGAGGGACAGGGAGTCTGCAGCTTCCCCTGGAACACAAACACCCCAAAACCAGGAAGTCACTATCCTTCTGCCAACCTATTACATGAGAGGACTGCAAAAGGAGGCAGCGGTTGCTCCAATCTCAAGACCTGCCCCAGAGATAAGAAAGCCTCCTGTTCTATGTGGCAGGCAAACCTATCCCTCTGGGAGCTGTTGCAGGGCTTTGGATTTGGAAATTGTGGAACCTTGCCATTTCACTTACGGCTGCCTTCTTTTCCCTTTCTTCTCATGCCAGAGCAAAGCGGACATCGGTGTCTCTCACTCAGCTCCGTGCAGACCTGGATGGGCTCTGGCAGGTGAAACCACTCCTGGAAGATGTATCCCGACATCTTGCAACGCTCAGGAACATGGAAACACCCGATCGGCCTCCTTCCAGTTGTGCTAGGTGTTCCAGGTGCCTCATTCAAACCTTGGGGTCAGAATTGAGGAAAACAGGCCAACCTGACAGTGAGAACCAAAAGGCTAGGCTCAGGAAGGGTGTGGAGATCAGGGCAAAGTTAAGTCTGATTTCCCTGATTTCACATAGGCCAAAGTCATACAGCCTCTAAGCAGTGACTTGCTTAATCGTAATTTATTAAACAAAGCATTGTTGGCTACATTCACACATGTTGTGCCATAAGCCAAAGGTGGGCCTGGATTGCTGCTTGACCCCCCAGCCTGCTGGCGGGCTGCAGGAGGTCTTCCGGTGACTCGCTTATCCCAGAAGGGGTGTGCTCAAGAGGTTGACCAATTAAATCAATTTAATGGCTGCCCAATTGACAGGTGAATCAGGGCAGTGTACACCAATAAAATACAATGTGTAATAACCCCCAACATTAAAATATAATAAAACATATCGTACCCAAAATAACTTCATCCGAGCAAAACCAATCCCAAAACAGTCACCTGCCACAAAACCTCTCCGCCCAGTGCCTGAGGGAAAAGCCAGATCTTGAGCCTTCCAAAACACAGGGTCTGGGCCATCTGAATCTTGGAGGGAGTGCTGTGCTAGAGGGCAGGGCAGTGACAAAGTAGGCATGTCCCCTGGGTGCCCCAGATGACACAGCTTAACTGAGGGGACTCTGAGCATGCCTATCTTTGTCATAGCTTACTGCAGTGTTCCTCAACCTTGGCAACTTTAAGCTGCATGGACTTCAACTGGAGGTGTATGGAGTTGAAGTCCATACAGCTTAAAGTTGCCAAGTTGAGAAACACTGTCTCATTGCATGGGCATGATGTATGAGGACAGCTACAAACTCTAGGATTTTTCTAACAAGGACTACCCAAAATTCTTGCTTAAGCAGTCCATGAACAGTACGTCAGCCAGAAATACAGACTCAATATTATAGATCTCCTTTCAAGGACTAGAAAGTAATTGCAGTTTTCAGTTCACAGAAGAGTAGGTTCAGTATTACAGAAGCAAGTAAATTGACTACTCACACGAGCAGTTAATTGGCTGCTGCTGAAGATGCAGTTTTGTACAAAATCCAAAATCTGGCATTGGCTTTAGATTCTTGAGAACATCTGTTTTCATTCACTTGAAAAAATCAAGTTGCTAAAGCTCATGTTATTGGCATGCATGCCTAGAAGGATCAAGAGGAGCTGGGTTTTAAATGGCTGTTTTTTAAAACTCTCTTTCCAGCTTAGATTTTTCACACATGCCTCATCTCCTCTCCTCTCTCCCATCCCCTACCATTTCTTTTCTCCTCCTAATAGTATTTTGAGACCCCCTTCCCCAGTCCTGAAAAAGGGGAATTTGTCCTAAAGCTATACTGAGTTTGACTAGCACTTCTTTATTGTCTTTATGCTAATAAGCTCACTTTCAGAGATGTCTTACATTTACATTATTTTTAGTGCAGAAAATTGCACTCTTCTGGCATTGAATAGGGGGAGTTTCCATGACACTATATCTGGGCTGTTTCTCTCTCTTCCAAGACTTAAACCAATCATATTTTCTACATTAAGTGTCTGTGTAAATGGTATCCCCTCTTTTCTTTTCTTTTCTTTTCTTTTCTTACTTACCTGGTTCCCACCCACAGCTACAGCATTGTGAATACAGAGATGCTGCGACAGATGGTTGAGCATGCGATGGCACCCGTTTTGGAGGAGCTGAAGCAGCGGGCCCCATCAGCAGGGATATGCCCCAGCTGCCAGCGTTTGCAGAAGAAGATAATGGTACCGTGAGACACAGAGTACACACACCCCAGACCCTCCTGCCCCGGATAAAAAGATCCCAGAATGCAACCTTTCTGGAGCATTCTTCTGCCCTGAGTCAATGCAGGCCAGGTCGAGATGGCCCTGCACTGAGATCGATGCAGAGCCACCTGGGCTATGGATGTACAATCTGCACAGCTGCCTTACACTGAATCTTGTCTGCTGAATTCTAATTGGATCTCAGCTTACCAAAATCTCTGCCAGAAGTCTTTCTAAACACTACTAAAAGTATTTTGAGAGACTGGGGGATGAATCTGGGGTCTTCAGTAGGCCAAGCACATTTGCTTTGTCCTAAGCTTTGCTTCCTCCCTGGCTATGCTCACAGAGGGACTCAATCCACCGTCCAAGAGTTGAATGCAGCCTCTGGAAATCTTGGAGGTGCTTTCCTAAGCTATTAGTGCTGAATGGTAGATTTAATGTGACAGAAAGTGAAAGTCATTACATTGACAGGGAACAATAAACAATATTAATTGTAATGATGAATATAAATTATATGGTGTTTTGCCTTGGCCCTGTTGACTTTGGGGAGTGCAGCCTCCATATCCTTTTCCATGTCCAAAGGTGACTCAAAGTTGAATAATGCTACACATCACTCAATTATAGTTTTTGCACCAGCTCCTCAATGAGTGGTCTTCCTCTCCATTTCCATGTTGCTCTTTTTCTCATTTGTATCCATTTTCCTATAAACAATTGTGCCTATATTTTATAGGAAGGATAATAGCACCAAGGTTGGGGTAGGACAGTAAAATAATGTGAAAAACTGTTAGCTAAACATCACGCTCTGGTCCTGGAGCAATAAATCTAAAGGCATTGAAAGAAGAAACCTTCCAAAAATACTGAATTCTCGGTGATGTAACATATTCCCTGTGCAAGCTTCAGGTTTTTGGATGTGGGATATCGGAAGCAAAGGATTTGTTTTCATTAATAGGCAAATTAGCATATGTCCTTCTCCAGTTTTCACTCTTCTTGCAAAGCTCACTTACTGAAAGCGTTAAAGTGTCAGTTTTGTTCCATTTTATTTATCAACACATCTTATGTACATATGGACATCCATCCCTTTTTCATTGTTGTTTATTCCCGGGACATAGTATCTGAGGCCCTTGGTGGTTATATGAAGAACAGGACAACTTGCAGCCCATGTCCTAATTTTAAAAGTCCTCTGTAACTGATCTGTCCCTTCCCAGATAGTCCTGTTGGAGGAAATAAGAGGGAAGCCTAAGAAACAATGGGATGGAAGAAAGGGAAAAGCAATCACTGAAGAGTTTCTAAATAGATTTGTATGCAAAGAGAAATTTAGCTCTGCTCTTTCTCTCCCTTTCAGCTGTTGGTGTCATGCAGCTGAAATTGTCAAGAGAAGAGAGAACTGCAAACATTTGGCTGGGGCAGGCTTGATTTTAATTCCATTATTTTTTTAATCCTTCATTTTTAATCCTTGCGCAGCCTTGTAGCTCAGCTGTTAGTCTTCAGCAAATTATTCTTTTAGCTCAGACGTTTTTTACAGGGCATCCAAGCATTGGCTATTGACAAGTCACACTGAGAATGATAAGCCTCTTGATAGGCCACAAGTTAAGGCCAGTAAAGCAAAGTCACCAAAGTGGTGGTTCCAGGTATTCCCCCTCCTCAGAGTTAAACACTTACTAGGAATGATACTTGTTGGTGCTGATTATAACTAACTGCCAAATGTCAGAAATATGATTATTTGCTGTTCTGGGGGAAGGAAACAAAGCCAAAAAATCTACCAATAAGATGTAACACATGTAAAAAATAAACTCAATTCCCCCCACCCCCCCATTTCATACCCCTTGTCATTTCTCTGCCTATGGTGGCACTTAATCATCCAAAACACAAATTAAAAGTGCACCTTTCCCCATCCTTCAGCTGCCCAACAGTTGTTCAACCCTGCACTAAGGTCTAAACCATGTTAAGGACTTTTTTTTTAAGGACCTACTTTCTCGTGGCTCTATTTTTAAACAGATGCCCCTATTGTATTGGACATGAAAGCTTCCTGCCCTTAGCCTCTTCTATGTAACTCGGTGCACAACCTTGCTCACAACTTCCAGAAACACAGGGGCTATGCTTTACACATATGGGTAATCACCTGCTTTAGATTCCCATTGGCAATGCTTGCAACATTTTTTTTACACAGTAACTACTAAACTGGAAGAGAGTGGGGAGGCCTAATGCTTTTGCTATCTGTTTTACTAGCCACCCCTTGTAAAGACTGTCAGATCTGCAGGCTCTACTGCAGTTTCTCTCAATCTCAGCAAATTTGAGATGTGTGGACTTCAACTCCCAGAATTCCCCAGCCAGCATTGTATCTCAAAGTTGCTGAAGCTGAGAAACACTGCTCTAGTGGCTCTCAGCCTCAAACATTACCTCTGAGTAATTTTGCCAGCAGATTCAGATCAATCCTTTAGTATTTTTTCCTATGCCTCTGCCATTCCTGTCACTTGCTACATCCACAGGCCTGACCATGCCTTGTGACCCAACACGTACAAGCCATGAGAGGGCAGTAGAGTCCTGCAGAGACTGCCCTGTGGGAATGCAGGCTGCTTCTCCCTAATAGATGCTGGTGGTACTTTGCTCGGTGGTACTTTGCTCGCTAGTGTCAAACAGCTGACCTTGCTTGCTTTGTGACTTGCAGCATCACAATGACAAGTATTGCACGTATTAATTTGCTTGGCTTGAGTGCTGCCTTCCTTTCCCACCCCAGTTGAGTAATGGGCTCTGTAGCCCTTCCTTTTCTCTCTCTTTCTCTTTCAACCTCCAATTGCTGTGGTCACTGGAAGCAGGATCTGGAACAGTCAGCCTTGGAGGCTCGTGCACGAACAGAAGCACTGAGTTCGAATGTGCGTCTGGCCCAAGATGAAGCCATGAGAGCCAAAAACTATCTGGAGCGGACAAGGATCACCGTAGAGTGAGTAAAACAGAAACCCCCTTTACCCGCATGTTCTACAGGCCCTTGAGATGTTTTTGCAGAGGAAATTGTTGCCTGGGTCAGGGACATGCAGAAAGGCAGGAGTCTTAGGATCCTTTCGAAGTTACAACTCTCTTGCCTTAGCCCTCAACCCATCTTTTTTAAGGCTTTGGATCACAGTCCTGTGATGGAAGGCATGAGCAGGGAGGATTCTGGAATGGAGTTTCAAGGTTGCAGGGAGGAGGGGGTGACATTCCAAGGAAAGTGTCTCCTCAGTCCCCAGATGGACTGCGTGAAAGTCAAAAGGAGGAGACTGCCCCCCCTCCAAGGGCATGATATAGTTGCTATCATTGGTGATTAGAGTTAGTCTGGCGAGATTTCTGTCTATTAGGTGCAAGCTAATAAAGAAGCTGAGCTGAATTCCGGACTATCTCGTGGTGATTATTGGGCCGAACCTGACACCTGCCAACTATGTGCATCATCCCTCCAAAGAAAAATTTTGTGTGGTTTCTAGCTAACAAAAGTTTGCCAATCCCTGATCTAAATAATCTCTAAATACCTTCCAATCTAATTGTTCTAAATCTTCAAAAGACTAAAATAACCATTTTAAGATGAGCTGGGTGGCGAGAGGATGGCAGGAGAAACACACATTGTTTTTAGTAGCAGTAATAGTGCTTACTGGAAGCATATACAGGAGGACCAACAGATCTGGACAAGTGCTACATGGCAGCAAATGATTAAGAGTTTTCTGTATGTCTTTGCTACTGTGTAATGGGCGTCCCAATTCTGGTAGCCTAATATATACACATGATCTTTCAGGGTAGCTGGAATTTTCATTGGGAATGTAGCCTGGGAGTAAAAAAAAAAACCCTATCTTTTCATATACTTGGGTGCAAACATCCATATATACTCTGCTGCAGCTATTAATAATAAAAAGCTGCAAGTCAGAGGTTCACAACCTGAGTTCCTAGAACCAATATTCCCTCTCCCCAAGGTCTTAGGTCCAGTCCCTATAGTTTCTCCTAAGGTGCCAACAATTCTTTTAATATTACAGGAGGGGATTTGTTCAATATTAAGTCATTGTCTGTAGAAACCCTAGTTTAATTAAATTAAATGGAGTGAAAACTAGTTAAGGCAGCCCCCAGAATGTGGACAGCTTAACCAAAGGAGAACACGTAAGGCTGGGTCAGAGGCTGAGTGACAGAATGTTGGCTGAGATCAGCTTTCCCCAGTCATGCATCCTCACTTGCTTTAGATTACTGTTTCCATCACACTGAGCTAGTGTGTCTGTTGGTCAGCCAAGGCAAAGAGGTTTTCTTACACAGCTTCTCTTTCCTTCTACCAGGGATAAAACCAACAGCCTGGATTATCTGCAGAACAAACTGAGCTCCCTCCACTCACAGCTGTCTCTGGTCTCCCAAGAAGGCGTGCCCCAGTCCCCAGCAAACGCCATAGCTGCTTCCGTCACCCTTAGCAAGCGGAGCTCTTGCCCTGCTGAGCTGAACCGTCACCCCCAGTAAGAGAGATGTCCGTGGCCTGCTGTTCTTCCCCACTCACTGGAAACCAGAGGGCACTTTCAGCCTGGAGAAGGTCTTTCATCTGAACAGAGTGGCTCTCTTTCTGGTGTGTTTGGCTGTGGAAATGGCCTGGAGGACTGAAACTGGCAGTAGAATTGACACACTGGGAAATACTTATATTTTGTATGAAAAATTGGAGTTATACATATATTTTGTATGAAAACTTGGAGTTTCTCTCTTTGGGTTGGCAAAGGGATAGTGGGTAGAGTGTCAAGAGGTATGTTCCACTTCATTATCTTAAACTTGAAGCACAACAAATTATGATCATCATTTCTTCCCTATTTAGATCAACTTCCCATTGCAACCACCAGGATTTTCCTCTTTACAATGCTGGTAACATGAATATAAAGCACTATTTGTAGGAGTCCACTTGGGGGGAAATGCAGCAGGAAATTAAGAATATCCCTTCTGCCTGCTGCATTTTTTTTTCCTGATTTGCCTCCTTTGGAAATGTCTTAATGTCTTCATTTAGAAAGGGACATTAAATTATATTTACTTATACGGTGTAACATGTAGTTTGACTCTTACCAAATAATGCTCCAGCACAGTATTAAACAAAAAAATTGGCACTTGGATCTAATTTCTATTGAGTTATATGCTGCTGACAGACTCCACTATCTAGAACTGATCCAGGATGTTACCATAAGGGAACAAATAACCACATTTTCCCAAAATAGGTTTTCTTGCCCACTCCAAAGGCAGAGTGCTGAACTACAGCCCCCATTGCCTCTTACTGTTGTCCTTGTGGTTTGAAATGAATGGGAGTTATGGTCAGCAACTACAACTCAGCTACAAATTCTCCATCCATCCACTGGATCTTGTCCAGATCTTTCCATCTTGGAGCTGCTGCTGTGTACAGGTTCACTGCAGATATGGAAACCCTTAGGATGTAGGGCACAGTCTCCAGAGCCCACCAAATATTGTCATTGCATTGTACATGTTAAAGTGACGGGAATAGTATATAGTATACTAGTCATGTTATGGCACTTATTTCATGTAAATTAATGTAGTTTTTGCTATAGGCTCATCTACTTTAAACAGGTGCGCCCTACAGCATGCCATCCAAATATCAAGCACAACCCTGATCTAAAAAGTATGCTTTCTACTAAAGATCTGAAAAACTTTCCTGTCTTGTTATGAGCTCTCAGAAGATAGTACAGTGCAAAAGCCCCTTTTTGGGAGTTGGGCAAAATAGTAAATCTGTATGTGTGGGCATAACACCATCTACTTTTCTAACTGCAGTCTGGCACTGCTCCCCCCTTATTTTTTCATACCATCTCCCCACTCCCTCCTGCTGGGCATGTATTAATACCCTGTCTCGTATATTCCACAGTTAAGCCTTTGTGTAAAAAAATGGTCTTCAGTTAAGGCTTCAAGTGATAGTTGCAGAAATGATGCAGAGGAACAGTAGCCAAAACTGCTTAACTCTGGGAGAAGGCTGGCTCATCTGATAAAGGGAGGACTTATAAAAGAGGCAATGTTAAGGACTTCTGCAACTGAAGTCTCCCTTCAAGTCCTCTTGGTTTTCAGACACACTCCTTGTCACTTGCCACCCCTTCCAGTTGACAAAAGCCAGAGTTTTTGGTAAGACCTCCCACCCTGGGGTTTTATTAACATTTATAATGCTAAGAGACAGACCAACTGATCTTCTGGCTTTCAAGCTCATTTCATCCTCCCAAAGGCCATTCATGCTTTGGAAACATTTTTGCAATACATTAAGATTCCTTTCCCCTACACTGAATATCCATTATCATCAACCCTTCCGTTGGCAGAGAGGAAAAATAAGTGATTTCCTATTACCTCAGGCATTAAAGGGTGGGAATGAGGAACTCAATTCCCCTCAAAAATGTCACCCATCATCCTATTTGAAGCACTTTATAGGAACGGCATAACTGTCACAGCCACAGGGACAGAAGCCATCATACATGAAGCATGAAACAGGAGGTGCAGCCAGCTGCTGTGGCCTGATGCTCCTGGAGCACAGAGGGAAGAGATGCTTAGCAGCTGGTTGCAGATGGCTGAGGAGGCACTGCTTCAGAATATCCATGCAGGAGCTTAGAGGAGGAACTGCGATTGGTTAAGCTCCAACTTTTCTATAATAATCCAGCTCAAGCTCTTTGTCCACAAACATGCCTTAGTTAGCAGTCCTCCCCATCAGATTTTTAGAAAATACAGAAATGTAGGCAGGGTGGATGAGTACTCTTATTTGCCTAGAGGTCTGTGGTATCTGATATAGGATCTAGGCCTCCAAATCCAAAAGTGGACCCCACTGTGCTTGCAGAAATCTTTGAACCTGGCCCCCAGGCAACCCCTTCCCCTGCTTCTCCAAAGATCCCTGCTGATTAGCAAACAGAAAAACACACTCAACATGCGTCATTGATAACTAACTCTACAATCTTGCTGGTATTTATTCAATCGCTGGCCAGCTGTAGCAGGGACCTTTTTGTTCATTTGGAAAAGGACCAAGATATAATTCATGGCTTTCTGGATATTAAGCCCAAACTGGTGTGCATCCTGTAGGAAAGAGGAAGAAAGATAAATTTAGCTAGGAAAATGGAATATCTGTAACTCACTAGTGAAATTTCAAGGCATTGACTTTGCATTAAATACAGGCAGTCTGGGTTACAGACAACCCATAGTTAAGAATGGAGCCTATTATAGTGGAATTCAAGTTCATTACACAATACTATTTATACAATATTATATAATAATTCGTTCCATACAAATTTGACTTAAGGACTGACCCTGGGAATATAACTTGTTCTTAAACTGGGGACTACCTGTAGATCAAACATCCAAGCAAGATTCAGATTGTATAATCTTAGTAGGGGATCAACATTGGAAAGCAGATAAAGACCTTCATTTTTTGTGCTTTTTTTCCCCAGCCAAACTGGCTGGGTTTTCAGGAGAGCAGGACGCCTCATCTCTCTCTATATACCCACATTATCTGGGTTCACACAACACATAATCATAAGTAATTTGCTTGTTTGTGGCTTTGCACAGCATATGAACCCATCCCACCATAGTTTCTTCAACAAATCATACTTCATAAAAATGTGACTGAGTGCAATGAGAGAACTCAGCCATTTATACCCTACTTCTTGCTGCCATAAGATAGGATCATCTACATAGTCCAGCACCTGAAATTTAACATGCATCACTTTAGCCCTTTTAGATGACTCAAACAACAAGGGGAAAACAACTCATGAAAGAACCCTTTGAGTCACTCAGTAATTGAATCTGGGGAAGAAATGTGTCATGAAATCAGCCAGGGAGTTGTAGGTGATTAGACAGCATCAAACATGCCCAGCACCTGGACAATAATGGCCATGATAAATCTGGCATTTACCACTGCGTATTTCTTTCCATGAACATTTATCGTTGAGACAGATGGCTGTGCGTGTACAACATTACAGGTAGTCTTTTATTGTTTTTTGCTTTAAAACTACCTTTTTGCTAAAACCAGACAGTGTGTACTCTGTTGGCACTCTACTGGGAGTGGGCGGGAGCGGGGGGGGGATAAGACTGTAACCTAAAATTATCTACTTACACCACTGATGTCCTACTCAATCACCAAGGTATCTTACTCCCCAGCACATCATCCTCTCCCCTGCTAGGAAAACCACTAGTCCAGACTCACTGTCTCTCAGCCGGAGAATTTGCATGACACATGGAAATTGATGAGATCTTCACTGACAATGATGTAAGATACTCCATATCCATTATCATCAACCTTTCCATTGGCAGAGAGGAAAAAGCAACATGAGGCAGAACCTTTGCTTCCAAAGCCCCACTATTTTCCACAGCAAACCAACATTCCTAGTGAATCCAGGAGTCCTGGGTTTCATAAACATGCATCCCCTCCAACTTTAAATCAATAGTCTTCCATTTTCCCCCAAGAAAATCCAGGAGTCTTGGCACTGCTCACCGGTCCAAAGCCGCCACCACAAGAAACATAGTCGGGATGAGTCTGGAGATCAAACAGCTCTATCTGCTGAATGGGAGTCTGACTAGTGGAGAGTCTCCATGGCTCAGATAACACCTGACAAAGAGGAAAGAAATCAGGGCGCAAGCAGGGAACTCTACTATCCTTGACTCTCATTCTGCATTCCACAGCTCACCTGCACTGCTCTCTGCAGCAGAGAGTTTCAAAGAAACTCTGTGTAATGACAGAGTGATTTTAGAGGCATGTGGTACAGCCCCAAACTTCTCTACACAAGTCCATACTCATTTATTGTGAAGACAGAATCAAGAGGTAATTCTTTGAAAGTAATGCAGAATAAGGGGCGTCACCTGATAAAGGAGATCTTGACAGATTGGGAGGTTCTAGGTTGAAAAAGGATGTATACCCTATAGCTAAAATAGCTCCCAGACTCTAGTGGATTTAGGAAAATTTACACAGATTAAACCAGCCATCCAAGTGGATTAGGAAATATATAATTCCAACAGGCCAATGTAAAATCTGAAGAAAACTGATTACTATGATGTTATCCTATGTATCCTTTTTATCAATTTAACCTGGGATGAGCTGAATGGTCTATTTTTCCTTCATTGGACCAGAACCTGCAAGATTCAAGATATAACCTGGGAATAAAAATGGCTTGTATATCTCACTTATATCAGCTCACTTTCTGAGAACCATTGTCTTTGGGAATCCTCACATAGATCATGCCAGCAGAATTTACCTCACGTAGGAAGGGAGAATCCAAGCCAAGATATTTAGAGACAACATGGAGGCAGAAAAGGAAATTGATTTGGCATGACTTGACAGGTTTTATGTAGATCTACATATTCTACACACCTTGATGTCTCCTTCAGACCTAGCTGGGAGGACCAGCACTCCACATATTTGCTGCCCAAACTTTTAGATTTTTCTTCCCCTTATCAGATGAAGTCCAGGGGATGGCAATGAGGGAGAAGGACTTTTCAGTGCAAATCTGGAATGGCTTCCCTTCCAAGGATCTACCTTCTGGTTACATTTGTGCCAGAAAAAGGCTTTTTACTTCTCCTGACCTTTTAAGCCAGTGTTTCTTAAACTTTTTTTCTCTCAAGACCCTTTCCCACTTTTAAAAATGATGGAGGCCCCCAACCGAACTTTTGTTTGTATGGGATATATTTATCAATATTTACCATGTTAAAAATTAAAATGGATGCGTTCTCTGCTGCTCTCACTATTGTTTGATGGGATTTTAATATTGTATTATTTTTCAACATAGGTTGGCAAATCATTTTGATTTTCCAGATCCCCAAGAGGGTCTTGGAGGACTCCCAGGGGTCCTAGGAACACACTTTAAGAAACACTGTTTTAAGCTCTTTAAAATGTTTAAGCTATCTTTTATTCTCTCTTCTTTGAGCTTTTATGCTGCATTACATTTTATTATACAGCTACTGTTGTTATTGTTGTTTTAATGCATTTAATCTTCAAAATATAAATGAGACTTCTGGGGGAAGTATAGCGAACTGAAGATGGCTCCACGAAAGCAGAGCCAATGACCACGGAAAAGACCAAGGAATCGGTGAGTAGATCAGCCATCTTGCTCGCAACCACAGCAGAATCTTTTGAAGGACAGTAAGTTTGCAAACTTCACTTTTTAATCGTTTTCGGAAAGAGAAAGCTAACCGCTTTGATTCCCTTGCTGCATCTTTTGCACTGAGCTAGCACCCCATCCCCTACTCCCAGAGGATCCAAGAGTTCCTCATTTCAGGCCCCTCTCCCGCCAATCCTGTGCCAGAGAACCCAACTGGAGCTTTACCTCCCAAAGATATCCAACGATAGGTGCATCTGCCCATGAGTGTTCGGCATTGATTCTGGCTTTCCCGTTGTGGTAAACAATCAGGCTGAAAGATTTGTCAAACCACCTGGGAGAAAAGAGTGGAACCCACTTTTCCATAGGCTGCCCACTATTTTTCCCCTAACCAGAGATACACACATGGACGTGAATACCTCTATCCTGGGGGCACAGAACTATTTGTTTTAGGGGCATGGCAACAGAGCATATCATGACGATCTCCCACACTTTAAAATGTTCCACTCTACCACTGATGATGGAGGAATATTTGCTGGGCATACAAAGAAGATGATGGGGTTCCGTGAAGGGCATCGCAGCCAAGAAAAGATTATTTGGGAAACAAAACCAGGCTTCATGGGAAAAGTGATTTTTTTAGTATGAAGGAAGTAACATTTTGGCACAATTTCTCTGTTAGATATTGAAAGGGAGGAAAATATGACCCAGGACCCATATGTCTTTTGGTGTGATGGAATGGAATTATGAAGGCCAGGCTCAGGGAGATAAGTGTGTTCTTAGTTCACTGGAGGAGCGTGGGAAGATCAAGGGGATGAGGCTGGCACCTCCCTGAGGAATACACGGTGTTGTGGCTGGCTGGCTTGGGAGATAGGTTTCAGTCTGGGGAGATTTTCTGTCTAGAGGTTGTAGCTAATAAACACAGTAGAACTGGATTTGTATTGTCTCTTGGAGTTCTTTGGGCTAAACTTGACATTTGGTGTACAATCCTTGCAGGTTGGTTGCAGAGAGAATACACCTACCTGTCACAGCAATGCCCATGTAGCAAGGATTTTGCATAGGCATCCAAAGCCTGACCTGGATTGGACCCCTGCAGCCCCTGCTCACTTGTGTCAAGAGGGACGAAGAAAGCAGCTTTCTCAATGATACTCAACGATTGCTCATTCTTCCCAGGCTGGAAGTAGGTCTGGTGGGGCCGGGCCCAGGGATCTCTACAAGGAACATTAAACCGCCAGAGTTAGGGAGATCTGGGTGTTACAGGCACCCCGATCCAAAGAAGTAACCTTTGACTTTGGTGAGAATGGATGATCATTTCCCTAATACCAACTTAACCTGTCCCATATTAAAGAAGGACCTAGTGGATCCCCCCTCCTTTACCCCCTTTAAAATCGTTGCATGGGCTTGGATCTCTTTTGGCTTCATAAGCAGCAACAGAGAAGGATGCAAGAGAAGGGCTAGTCTGAGCTCCTTAGCGGGATCAGTTCTTATGGCAGGCTGAAGAAAGGAGCCTTGATTCTTTCCAAGTCCAACTCTTGGTTTTCCTCTGGGTAATCTGATGTGTAGATATAGAGATGGCAGAGATCCAAAAGTGAGCAGGATTATATAAATAAAATGTGGCAGGATTGTATAGTTCACTCACTCTTTTCTACCATCCCTCTTTGCCACTTCACTCTCTCTCTACCAAGCCATCTATGGATGTGTATGAGCCACCTCCTCTCGGTGAGCTGCATGACACCAGGATGGTGACTGCACCAGCCACAACAAACTAGCCCAAGGGCTCTGCTGGGCTCTCCTTCCCTCACTTCCCCACCTCTATTTTAATCAGCTAGGAGAGCAGATGAAAGAGGAAGAGCAGGTCTTAAGCCAGGGTCTCCACTGTGTCTCCCAGTGAGTGGAGGGCCATAGAGGCTTCTGAGAGGCATGGGAGTTGCCCTCCCAGAGTGGGCAGGGCCATCCAAGACAGAGGACAGTGCAAAGCAGGTGGGCAAAGTACTTCTGAAATAAGAAATAAAGAAGTCAAAAGCACACTCAAATGCATGAATGCACTCACATGGTGAGGGCAAAAGGAAAGGCTGAGGAGAGCAAAGGGCAGCATGAAGAAGTGGCAGAGCACAGCGGGGCATGAAGGGAAGGGACAGAGTGTCAGGCAGCATGGTGTGGCAAGCAGGATGGTGAACTGCAGGGTGGGCAGTAGGGTGACTGATGGGATGTAGAGGCCTTGAAGACCACACCACACAACTCCCACAACTCCCACCGCACATCAGCCCCACGGGACACACTTCACGAATTTCTGTCTAAAGTCCTTACTCTCCTCAAGCACATTCTCTGAAAAAGAGCACAGTGTGAATCAGCCCAGTCTGGGGGCTGCAACAGGTCCAACCTACTGAAAGGCCGGATCGAGGACAGGTCAGCCTCTCACCTTTCACCTGCAGTCATCGAAGGCAACTTCTCCTCCCCAGGCAGAGGGGGTGAGGGGTCAGAAAGGATAGCTTCAAACTGTGCCTGAAGTTCACGGGGCTCCAGCAGCCTCCCCTTGTAATACAGCCATACCCGAAATAAGCGTCCAGCATGGTATACTGCAATGTGATCACTGTCTTGCAGATGTTGGATCTTGTCTGGCAGCAAGGGCATAAAAGGGAAAAGGCAAAACTCTGCTGGATCTCACTCAATGTATAGGCAGCCCAGCCCCCGTCTCCTCCCACAGGGGCTCCCCATGGAGAAGGGGGCGTCGTAACTCAATGGAGGGCTGTGTCCTGTACCATAATTCAGATTTATCCCTCACCCCCAAGCCAATGTTTCTGATGTTAATAAAGCAGCAGCAAGACAAGCGCTTTATATTCAAGCAACTGCAGCAGGCTTGCACTTTCTCCAGTGTCAGATTCTCACAAAGTGAAACCTCGTGTTGGGATGACCAGAATTCCCAGCCAGCAAAAAGGGAGTGGAAATTCTTAGACATTTAAAGTGCACCAAGTAGGGGAAAGCTGCAGTTGACGAAGGTTAACAAAAGAATGCCATGCACAGTGAAGATGAGCTGAAACTAATGCCCATTTTTCCCTTTGTAGCTCCTGGTTGCTGAGATGCTTTAAAGAAGAGGTGGACAGCCTGAGACCTCTGACCTGCACGCACCCATCAGTCTTTTTTTGTTTTTTTTCCAATGCTTGGAGCCTCTTACAGCCACACTTGCTGAAAACTGGTAGCAAAGTTTTTTTGCCATACTGAACACTGCCATACATTGCTGTACATGCCCTATCAATGTGCTTATTTACTCAGACTTCTACCCTAAAGATTGTAAAGTCAAAAGATTCTGAGCAGTTTACAATTTCTGTGACAGTCAGATTAAAACAGTACACAAATCCAACAATAGTTGAACATAAGCCTTAGTTTAAAAATCTTAGGAGGTGCCCACAAATAAATAATCAAAATCCAGAGGAAAAAAGGAAAATGCGGGACCCACTGGCTTTGCTTCATAAAGCCCTCTCACTTTGCATCGCTGTGTTCGGCCTACTGCAGCCTTTCTCCTACCAAAAAGCATTAAGGGGACTTCCAGGCAGTAAGAGATTGACCACTCCTAATTTAAAGGCACAGGTAAAACCTGGTTGAGGGCCTGGATTTCAAGCACCAAAAAGAAGCTTTTAAGAACCATCTCCAAATCCTGTAACCACTAACCAGGATCTGTTCTTTACAAGCCTTATCCAAAAGCCCTCTGAGGGGTTTGAACCCATCCTTCCCATTATAAGTCCCATTCTTTACATGTGAAGGGGCATAGGTTCCCCATCCCACTTCAAAAAAAAAAAAAACATAGTTGCGGGACAAGGAATGCAGAAGAAAAAGTCCATTCATCCCTGCAATCCACATGACCGTGTGCAGGTATTTGTCGGGAAAGGAGGGCAAGGTGTCTGGGAGCATCCTACCTCCCTGCAGGCCAGGCACACGGGTTGTATTAAACACGCGTTCATACTGAGCTGAGCACGTTGGCAGGCAACCTTGGAGCAGCATCTGAGAAGCAGAGGGAAGCAAGGAGAGACAGAAAGAAACAGAGAGATTGCAAGAATCGTCAAGAAGATTTGCCTGCCAAGCAGCTTTGGGGGAAAAGAAGTAAGAAAGAAGCCAAGGGGGAATCTGCCTTTCCTAGCAACAATCTAAGTTCCAGGGGAATGATGTTCTCTTCCTGGGTCCCATCAGATGGCATTCCTTAGTAGACAGAACCAATAAAAGCAAAAATCTGAGGACACCTCAATGCATGAACTTCCAAGTAGAAATTCCACATCGATATGTTTATGAATTTATTTGTGGAATAGTATGCTTGGATTATCAGATCTGGAGATATGTGTCTCTACCATCTAGGCAAAGGTTTCATATGGAAGACATGTATTGCCTTTGTACTCATTCATTTTTCAGAGAAGGCCTTGTGTCCAATTTTTTCATCATATTTCTTCTGTCTTTAAAGCTAAATGCTGTATCAGAAAACCTTTTCAGATATAATCAAATATATTAACCCTTACCTGGACCACCCAAAAAGTCAAAGCAATGAGCAAGCTTTTTGACTCTCCAAGGTAAAATCTTGCTAGGTAAAAAGCTGATTTGTACGGCAAGTAGTACTGTGTATCTCCTGGGTGTTAAAATAGAAAAGAGCCATTGTTCTTTTATCCCAGTGGACCTTGATGCAAACAATAAAATCACAACAACTTTGTCCACATAACACCTTCATTCTTGGGATGGCTAAAGATTATAGTTTGGAATTTCTATGATGCCAATTGACATTTACTTATTTGAGTTCTTCTGCCCAATTTGCTAGTCATGGCCAGTACCCAGTGATGCTTCAGCAAACAGATTTAGAGGACATGAACAAATAGCATCATATTCAACTCACCATTAAAAGGTGGAGAAGGGACCCGAAGCTGTTAAAGACTTTTCCAGCTTCTTCCATCACAAGCTGTGTCTGAAGACCATCATACCAAGATAAGGTTAGGGGCAGGGACTACCCTGTTCCTACTGGCCAGATGAAGCTGCAGTGGGCATCCCCTCCTCTCAGTCCCTGGCCATTGATTTTTCAGGAGCATTCATCTCTTGGCAATGGGAGGGTCAAGGCTCCCCACTGTGCCAAAATGCCATCTCTGCTTCTTCTTGTGGTACAGCTACCTATCCCCTCCCCCAACGCTCAGGTGCTGCAGCACTTATTCTGGGGGAAGGGGGACGTTTTACACAGATATCCAGCAGTCTTCCAGAAGTGGTCTTTGTCTGCATCTTGGAACTCTTTTTTAATTTCCATATACCTACAGTAAATTGTATTGTTGTGAGGTTGCAGAAAGTATTGTTTTTATTGCTTTAAGCTACAGTATGGGCTTTTCTACAAGAGATCATTGCATAGCCCCCAAATCAGCTCCCCACCTCTACAATTGCATGCCACCATCTGTGTTCACCAGCTGAGCTGTTTTATTTCTGGCTGAATTATACAGTATCCAAAATTGTAAGGAAAAAAAGGATGGAAAATGCTTTGCAGAACCTGCAGGCAGATGATCTTCCTCCTGATGGGAATTCTTGTGTTCCTCTGCCTCTCACCTCCTAGGTTCAAGCAATCCTCTTTCCTTCCCAGCTGAGGTTCAGCCACCATTCAGTTTTTGAATGAAAGAGAGAAAAAGTGCCTTGCTGACTTTGTACTTCTTCCCATTCACCCCTCTTCCTCACAACTGCATGTGCTCATTTAGGGAGAGGAGTGGCTGTACAAATATACACACAGAAATTAAACAGGGACTCTTGGTCGTCTGGAAGGTGAGTCCTGATTGGCTTAAGATGTTTCAGCATTTTGAGGTCTGCAGAGAGTCCCAATTCTTGTTGGGATTAGAAATATCAGCTGGATAAGAACCTTGGATTAAAAGCCATACTCAAATATTTGGAATACCTATATGCTTATGCTGATCACTATTATTTTCAAAATGACATGTTTAATATGGACTTATTTTGTGGCAGACCTAGCTTCAATATTGCAGGTTTTGTAGAAATAGCATTATTATTTTTAACATTTTAATTTTTACTAGCAGAGCAACCCTACCAAATCCAGAAGAAGTAATTTTTGTTACTTATCTTATTTAGTTTACTGGACTGTTTCATATTTTCTTAGTCATGTTAATAATGTTCATATTCTTTTGTTCATATTAAGGATACTAGTCTCATAACGGAGGAAGTGTTACAATCTTTTTTTTAGTAATAGCTTTATTAAATTTTAAAAAGCAGAATTATAAAAAGTAACACAAACTAATAATCAAGAAAAAGAGTAAAAAGCAAGCAAGCTACAAATAAGGAAAAAAGAAGTGCTGAAAAATAGAAAAGGAGAAGAAGAAAAACAGAAATACAAAAAGAATGACTTCCAACTTCTTATACATCAGATAAAAAATGAAACATAAAATAACCTCTTACTCTAAAACTACATTTTAACATACATATTTTGCATAGTCTGTTAATTTAACTAATCACCAATCATGATTTGATATACTGTAGATATAGATCTATATCTATATTAGAAATAGATAGGTCATGAAGTGTTACGATCGTGATCCAAGATCTCCTAATGGACATTTTGACTGGGTAGAGATTTGAACATCTACACAGCCAATGTCTAGGGCCAATACCTAATATAGATGCACATTGATCATTAAGCTTCGTTCTTATCCATTTAAAATGTTCATACATAGGACATGAGCTTCTTCTGTGACTTTCAAATAGGCACAAAATAGTCAGTTCCCTTTTTATTACTTTATTCCCAACTACTAACATATACCTCATTGTACCTGTAGTTAGGAACATAAACTCCTCATATTCTAATAGGCTAGTAGAACGTGGTGTTTTTCTAATTCTGGATCATATCACCTAAGTTTCCAAGAAGTATTTAGGACTACTGCAGTATTATTTAGGGTTTGTCTCCTGCTGCAGACATTTCATTTTGCTTCAAAACAAGGGTTTTAATTTTATGTTAGCAACAGAGATTTGAGAGAAGAGGGCTTAGTTTTATTTCCCTAAGAGGAAGTGAGATTGGATTTTGAACCACTGTGTCAGCCTGCTAGATTTCACTTGCATTTCAATGTATTTGACCTGGAAAATAGTGTTCCCACAGTGGCAAGCGATGCTTGATCCTCACTTAGTTCTTACTCATTATTGACATTTGGGTTTGAGCTTAGAAGCACAAAATTAAAAAAAGACACAATAAATGTTTTGTGCTAGTTAGCTCTCCCTCCTTTTTTCAAAGTGTTTTCTGGTATGTATTGTAACAGAGGTGAACACTGCTTCAGTTCCAGTTACCAATGTCTTCTCGTGTTGCATTGATCCCTGGGAAAAAGGCACACAGATAAATAAATTTTGCAGGCAGTGCTATGCATGATATAAAACAACACTGTCTCCTGAGTGCTCTCATTTCTGAAATTTCAAGTAGGATAATCGTAGCATGGTCATGAAATGGAAATGACTTGCATGATGCAAATATTCAATACTAAAATGAAACAGTGGTACAAGAATTAGAAATAGATAATTTAAGCTGCAATCTCATATGTGGTTTACTGGGAGTAGGTTCCACTGAACTCAAGAAGTTTACCAGTTAATAGCCAGGCAGAAAATTATGATATGAAAAGACCTGCCTTCTCCAACCTAAAGCCCTCAAGACACTTCAAACTACAATTCAAATTATTGCTTTGCTACCAAGGGAGAGTTGTAGTCCAGCACATCTGGAGAGTGCCCCCAATTTTGGAAAGTTTGTAATATAGATTATTTGGAAGTAAAGCACGTTGATCTGATAGCATTCTTGGTTACATAGCACCAGTCTCTGCCTAGATGGCCTTTTCCTCGTTAAATTCTTCTCTTCTGCCAATCCTCTTCATGAGATTAAGTTTAATCTCCTTTTCTTTTTTCTTTTTTGCTCAGAAATCCTAGATGGCAATGTAGAGTGTATCTCAGGATAGGCAGTTGAAAAATTGGTGACATAATTTGAAACAAATGGGTGTTCCATAAAATTCCTAGGAGATAAAAGAATCTTCAAAGAGATAATTTTCATCGTTACATTTCTTAAGTCCTTGTTATTCTATTCCATTTATATTTAAGGAACACTTAATTTCTTTCTGATATTGTTCAGTTCTGCCTGTGTTGAATTACTCAAATGCCAAGCCTAGTTACAATATAGTGAAAAGAAAAGGGCACATTTTTGATTTGCTGTATATTTAACTTTGAGAATACTTCTCTGCCAAGGAAGTTCAACACTTACCAAAATATTGCAATGCGTTTCTGCAGTGATGCGCAAGGCTACATGGTGCCACTAGGCCACATTGACTGATAGAGCAATCTCCTCACAAAACGTGAGATTTGCATTTGTAGAATGATTCGGAAGGAGGGGTGTCATTGGCAACTCCCAAATTCAGCCTTAGCCTAAATCAGCCCAGCATTTTTGTTTGTGTAGTCCAACATTCCCAAGAACAGATGGGAGAAATGGCCTTTGTACTAAAGGTGCCCAGTTTGTGGTAGGCCCTCCTCAGACCAGCTTTCCAGGTGCCTACATTATGGCATTTCTAGTGGCACTTTTAATTCTTCTTTCCCCTGGCATTTAAGAAAAGAATTTTTGAGTTATTAAGTAATATTTAGCTCTTACACACCTGCTATATTTATATTACCTTTATATTATCTGGTCTCAAAAGCCAAGCAATGTTATTTCTGGGACAGGAGACTGGGGAACTTCAGAGAATAAACTGGACCAGGAAGTTGAAAAAAATCACCAAAGAGAGCAATGCACTTCTGTACTTATGCAAAGGAAACTGGGTAAATTTGAGGCCCATCTTTACTTCTAAATTATTTTTATTGTTGCTTCAATTGGGTACGTGTGTGCTGCCATTGTTAATTGTTTTAGGTTTGGTTTATAGTATATATATTTTAAAATAATTGGGCAGCCCCACAATTTAGGTAAATCATTTGGAAGTCAGGCAGCCTATGAATTAAATTTTTAAAAAATAGTATTCTATGTGGGGAAGTAAAGTTAGCAACTTGTCCTACTAGCCTTGGGTGGGTTTGGGAAGGATGTGTTGATTGGGGATATTGTTTCTTCTTTGCTTGGCGGGAGTGAGTGATGACGACAAATGTGCTCAGGGCTTTTTGCCCCTTCTTTGACCTTTGGTTTTTGAATGATGTATAAATGGAGTTTATTTCTATACATCTGTCAATGGCTGATTTGTCAGAGTGCCAGACTTCTAAGAATCCTCTTGCATACCTAGACCTGACTTGATCTAAAATGTCTACACTTTCCCATTTGGAGATGGGCTTGAACTTCTCTAAGTGCTGTGAAATTAAGGAATTTTCATCATACTTCCTTGGTGCCAGCTGATGTTCATGAGTGCGTCCTGCCTTTCTTCTACCTGTTGGTTCAGTATTGCAGTGAAGACTGAAATAATAATCAGCAAGTTCCCCCTACTGGGCATTTATTAGAACTGAACTGCTGGAGCATAAGACTCTCAAACAAGTTCTAATACCACCATTTTTTCTGGAAAAGGTTCAAACTGATATTTCCCAAATGTTATTGTTTTCCTTGATTTCAAGCAAAAGTGCTGTTACTGCTGAGGTTTTTTAAATTATATAAATATGTTAAAAGCACTGACTTTTGCAATGAAGCACTCCATCGATACATTACTTTATACAAGGAATCCTAATGAAAGAAACCATGGTTTGAACAAACAGTGGGATCCTGCATGCAGCGTATTTCCTCCCCTATGCTCAGCAGTGTGACCAGGCCCTAGACTTAAGGACCTCACAGGGCCCACTTTTAAAATAGTCACTATAGTTGGAATTGTGATGCAAACAACTTATATTCCTTTTTTCTGCAACAAGCCTACATTTTATATGCTACTGTCCTAGAGAAGCAAACCAAGGTTCTTTTTCCCAAACCTAGATCTCAATTTTTACCCTGAGCATCCAGCAAGCTGGATAGAGCAAATGTTGGTCCGTATGATTTTTTCTGTATTCTTTCTCTCTCTTTCTCTCTCGCTGTCTCTTTCTGGGGCAGGCTCTAGAACATCTTTATATCTCTAGTCTCCTCCCTGCTGTCCCCCTTCCCACCTCCATACATCTCATGGACAAGCCTGTGCAACCAATGTTCTCCACCCACCTCCCTGAAAACACTACACCAGTAAGAGATGGATTGTTTATTTATTTAGAAAAATGACTGATTATTTTTTTCCTCATTTTTTTCAAATAATTTTATTAAGAATTATAAATGAAAAGAATAAAAATCAATACAAACTACAAAAATACAAACAGAAATATACAAAAGGTGGGGGGGGGGGTGTAGAAAAAAAAAAAAGGAAAGGAAAGGAAAAAGAAAAAGAAAAAGGAAAAGAAAAAAAGTAACTTCCCTCTTCATCCCAGCAGATAAAAACAATTTTAATAGCTTATCACCATCTCTAAACAAAACATAATCATTCTTCTCCCCATAACTCATCTCCCAGGTAGCAAAAGAACAAAATTCAAATGCCTCATCAATCGTTCTCTGTCAACAAAATTCCAGTAAGGGCAACTAGACCCAACTACTCTCCTCCTTTAACCCTGAATCAATAAGCCAACCCTATAAACCTTTCCTGAATTCTTAAAACTATTCTTTAACCCCTTCAAAAAAAAAGTCTCAGGTAATCTGCTGGTCATCTGTATATCCAAACAACAATCTTTCAGTATTTTAACAGATTTCTTGTGCATGTCCATTAGGTAAAGTTTATCCTTTTGCCCTTCACTTCTGAAAAAGTATTTCCAAACCTTGGCAGAACTCTCTTGTATATCCAGAAGAAAAAAATTATCCAAATCTATTTTCTGGTTGAATATCTGTTCATCTCCTTTAGGGGGTAAATTGTCCATCAGATCCGTCTGCATTACATTTAGGTCCTCCTTTAAATTAATTTCATAAACTTCCATTATAACTTGTTCTTATTTTACAACTTCCTTAAAACATATTCTGTCCAGTTTTTCAAGCAATTGATCCATTCTATCTAGTAACTTGGCTGAGAGGTATATAAAAGCCTGCACTAAGGATTTCTGCTCCATTTTCTCTGTCCTTTGGCTCCTTCTAATGTCCAGCCTTCGAGGTCTCCTTATCATAAAGAAACCAAAGCAACTGCCATTTTCCCATGAGAAGATATCTTTTAATTAATTCAAAACTATAATTCCAAATTTTTCTGGCCCCTTAATCCATTATTAACTTTCCAAAATCCACATACTAAGCACCTTTTGCTGCAGAGTCCAAAAAAAAAAATCATATTTTTTCAAAACGTTTAAGATCAAATTTACACCATCGTCTTTTAAGGAGGCGGAAACTCACCTAATGAATACAATAAAGCCTTGCTAGTCCAAAGGGTCTTAATCTCTCCAATATACAGCAAATAAGAAATTAATCCAAAAAAGTATCAGGTTTTCTGATACAGCATTCCATTTTAAAGACAGAAGCAATATGATGGAAAAATTGGGACACAAGGCCTCCTCTGAAAGATGAATGAATACAAAGGTGATACATGTGTTCCATACGAAACCTTTGCCTAGATGCTAGAGACACATATCCCCAGATCTGGTAATCCAAGCATACTATTCCACAAATAAATTCATAAACATATCGATGTGGAATTTCTACTTGGAAGTTCATGCACTGAGGTGTCCTCAGATGTTTCCATTTTCCAGGACTCTCTAGATTCAGTGCTTGATGTTGTAACACAGTCCCAAAGCATAAGATAGATAGCCGCAAAACCTCAGGCAAATAACTGAGTTAGTCTCTTCTGTGGTGTATTAAAACCGATACATGTGTGTTGCCTTAAGCAAAATGGTCTGGAGTGGTCATTGTGGTAAAGGGATGTGGTATAGTCAGCAAGAGAGGACAGCAACTTAGAGAATTGGACTGACAGCAAATGTCAGGATAATTGGAATCTCTCATGTTCATTATTGCGTCTGTCTAGGAAAGACTAGTGATTTGACACAGAAAAGCTCATCTATTTTACTAGCCTATCGGTATATCAGAAGGCTATGCTCCAATTAGAAGGATATATTCCAATTACAGGTAGAAATTAGGTTCATGTCAATAACTGAGGAAAAAAAAAATGGTTTTGACTTCCTTTGAGAGCCATAGCGAGCTGACATCTTACTGGCCTGCTGGCTAGTAAGACAGCTTTTCTGAGGGAAATCACAACTGGATGTTGGATCTGGGCCGGTGTAATCTCTCTGAATCAAAGGAGAGATAGTTGAGATCATCCACATGACTCCAGGCAGCCGCTACTCATGAGTAGCCCACGGAAACTGTCATTTTAGGGTTGACTTGTGACTGGAGTGGCTGGGAGTTGGGATTAGATCAAGCTCACACTCGCAAAGCAGCCTTATGGGACCTAAACTCGACTGAGCCATGCACTACTTGGAAGTGCATGAACTTCCAAGTAGAAATTCCACATCAATATGTTTATGAATTTATTTGTGGAATAGTATGCTTGGATTACCAGATCTGGGGATATGTGTCTCTAGCATCTAGGCAAAGGTTTCGTATGGAACACATGTATCACCTTTGTATTCATTCATCTTTCAGAGGAGGCCTTGTGTCCCAATTTTTCCATCATATTGCTTCTGTCTTTAAAATGGAATGCTGTATCAGAAAACCTTTTCAAATAGATTAATCTTTACCTGGAACACCAAAACAGTCAAAGTAATGAGAAAGGTTTGGACTCATCAAGGTAAAATCTTGCTAGATAAAAGCTGGTTTGTACTGCAGGTAGTAATGTGTATCTCCGGAGTGTTAAAACAGAAAAGAGCCATTGTTCTTTTATCCCAGTAGACCTTGATGCAAACTGAATAAAATCACAACAATTTTGTTCACATAACACCTTTATTGTTGCAGAAAGTATTGCTTTTATTGCTTTAAGCTACAGTATGGGCATTTCTACAAAAGATCATTGCATAGCCCACAGATCAGCTCCAGACTTCTACAATTGCATGCCACCATCTGTGTTCACCAGCTGAGCTGTTTTATTTCTGGCTCAGTTGTGGAGTATCCAAAATTGTAGGGGGGAAAAAAAAGATAGAAAATGCTTTGCAGAACCTATAGGCAGAGTATCTTCCTCCTGGTGGGAATTCTTGCATTCCTCTACCTCTCACCTCCTAGGTTCAAGCCAGACTCTTTCCTTCCTGGCTGAGGTTCAGTTTCTCTTGAAAGAGAGAAAGAGTGCCTTGCTGACTTTGTAGTTCCTCCCATTCACCCCTCTTCCTCACAACTGCATGCGTTCATTTAGGGAGAGGAGTGGCTGTTCAAATATACACACAGAAATTAAACAGGGACTCTTGGTCATCTGGAAGGTGAGTCCTGATTGGCTTAAGATGTTTTCAGCATTTTGAGGTCTGCAGAGAGTCCCAATTCTTGTTGGGATTAGAAATATCAACTGGATAAGAACCATGGATTAAAAGCCATAATCAAATATTTGGAATACCTGTATGCTTATGCTGATCACCACTATTCATTTCAAAATGGAATGTTTAATATGGACTTGTTTTGTGGCAGATCTTGTTGCAGTAATGCGTGTTTTTTAGAAATAACATTATTATTTTCATTTTTACTGGCAGAACAACCCTACCAGATCCAGAAGTAATTTTTGTTACTTATCCTGTTTAGTTAAATGGAGTGTTTCATATTTTCTTAGACATTTTCTTAGTCTTTAATGTAGCATCTTTTTTAGAAATAACATAAATAAAGATTTTACTGGCAGAGCAACTCCACCAGATCCAGCAGAAGTAATTTTTATTACTTATGTTATTCAGTTAACTGGACCATTTCATATTTTCTTAGTCATGTTAATGAAGTTCATATTATTTTGTTCATAATAAGGATACTACTCCCATAAGAAGGAAGTGTTACAATCGTGATCCAAGATCTCCCAATGGACATTTTGACTGGGTAGAGATTTGAACATCTACACAGCCAATGTCTAGGGCTAATACCTTATATAGATGCAGATTGATCATTAAGCTTGGTTCTTATCCATTTAAAATGTTCATACATAGGACATGAGCTTCTTCTGTGACTTTCTAATAGGCACAAAATAGTCAGTTCCCTTTTTATTACTTTATTCCCAACTACTAACATATACCTCATTTGTACCTGTAATTGGAGCATAACCTCCACATATTCTAATAAGCTAGTAGAACGTGGTGTTTTTCTAGTTCTGGTTTATATCATCCAATACTTTCCAAGACGTATTTAGGATTACCATAGTATTATTTAGGGTGAGTCTCCTGAAGCAGACATTTCATTTTGCTTGAACAAACATGTTTTGGTTTCATATTAGCAACAGAGACTTGAGAGAAGAGGGCTTTATTTTATTTCCCTAAGGGGAATAAAAGTGAGATTGGATTTTGAACCACTGTGTCAGCCTGCTAGATTTCACTTGTATTTGGATATGTTGGGCTCGGGAAAAAGTGTTCCCACAGCTCAAGCAATACTTGAGCCTCAGTTCTCACTCATTATTTGCATTTGGCTTTTAGCTTAGAAGCACAAAATAAAAGCAAAGACACAATAAACATTTTGTGCTAGTCAGCTCTCCCACCTTTTTTCAGTGTTTTCTGAAATGTATTCCAACATAATCTATCTATATACCACTACTAAAGCTCTCCTGTCTGTAACCTTTAACTGAGCAAAATTGTTGCTTCATAGGGCAACAATTTTCCAACCAAGGTACCTCAAACGGGCTAATGTAAAGAATGTAGGGATCTATGACTCCCATGGGAATGAAATTTGGGAAATTTGTGGCTGCTTCAGCACTGCACTGCAGCAGTCAGCCCAGGTCACGCGATCATCCTGGGAATATTCCCAACCTCTTTCCCACCTCCCTCTGTCCCCTGTGCCCAATCGGCTGGTGGCAAGACCTGATGGGCCAGCAGCAATTGGCCACTTTGGAACCAAGGCAGACATTTGAAATCTCTTAACAGCAGTTGGTGAGGAGGGAAGGACGAGGGAGCAACAGATGCCTGCTAGCAAGGTAGGGCTGGATGGAGGGTGCCAGTGGTCAATGGGTGAGCCCTGTTCTCCCCTAGAGGGAGGGGGCTCTTGGGGACACACTGGAATGGGGAGCAGGGGTGCAGTTTTCCTCACAGTCTGTGGCTCTCTTTGTTCCACCTCCCCCAGCAAAGTGGCAGGCAGTTCTGTGGGTCAGCTGAGGAGAAGGAGGGGGAGGGGGAGGAGGAGGAGGAGGAGGAGGCAGCAGCTTCACTGGGGTCTCCTGAGGGTTGTGAGGGGAGGGCAACCCATGCAATCCTATATTATATGTGGAAATGAAGCAAGGAAGGGAAGGAGGGAAGTGAGAAGGAAGGAAGGAAGGAAGGGAGGGAGGGAGGGAGGGAGGGAGGGAGGAAGGAAGGAAGGAAGGAAGGAAGGAAGGAAGGAAGGAAGGAAGGAAGGAAGGAAGGAAGGAAGGAAGACTTCTGCCAGCTTCCCATTAGCAAAATCAGTAGGAAAGCCAGCAGCAAGTCACAAGTTGCTCTCACTCCCACTGCTTTTTTGCCCGAAGTCAGCTTCCCATTAGCAAAATCAGTAGGAAAGCCAGCAGCAAGTCACAAGTTGCTCTCACTCCCACTGCTTTTTTGCCCTTGATCATTCTGTTTCTCTCTTTAGGTAAGGAAATATCTCTGAAATGATGACCCAATGGGTTACGGGTTGTCTAGTTTATTTCTAAATTGCTGTTGCTTCATTTGGTGTATCTATGTATGCTGCCACTGTTAATGTTCTAGATTGGTTTGGGTTATAATACTTACATTTTAATATAATTGGGCAGCCTCACAATTTACATAGCCAATTAAAAGCTCTCTGTTTGGCTTTAGTAAATCATGAAAAAAGAAGAAATCAAAAAGGGGTGAAAAATCAGTTGAGACATATTGCAGTAGGAGTCTCACTCACTTTATTTAAAGGATTTGGTTCAAGAAGAGGAGGAAAGAAGACTGTATAAAAGATAGTCTTCTTCCAAGACAGCAACAATGGTGGCTTGATGACGAAAAGAAACACCAAGGGCTCTGTGTTCAGCCATCTATGGGCTCCTTGCTTTTGAGAATCAATTCCTGGAAGAAATAATGAAGAGACTAATAGACAATGCAGACAGGAAATTCTACACCCCTCTTACGAGCCACATTTATGAAGCCTACTGGGTCACTCAGATTTAAAACCAGACCTTTAGTGTTACTGCAATTTGTATTTATTTATTTGTCTGTCTATTTATCTATCTGTCTGTCTATTTATCTATCTCTCCTATTTATACAGCCACCTATCTCACATATGTGACTCTAGGTGGCTCACAAAGTTAAAACACACACTAAAAAAACTAAATGACTATAATCATACAACAAAACCCATTAAATATTTTATAAACAATAAATATTAACGACACAAAAACATAATCTGCAGGAGTGCAATTCAATTGACTAACAATATAGCCATTTAGCAAGCTCCACGGTACCACTACCAGATCTCCAGGGAAAATGGCAAAGCCAAGTCTTCAGACCTCTGTTAAAGGCCAGAAAGATAGGTGCCAATCTACATTCCAGGCGAATGATATTCCAAAGGGCGGGCACTGGGGCAGAAAAGATTCTCTTATTATTTATTTATTCAATTTATATGGCCGCCGATCTCAAACAAGTGGCTCTGGGTGGTGAACAATCATAAAATCAATGAAAACCAAATTACAAACACAATACAAAAGAAGGTTAAATATATATAGCAGCCAAGAAAATTAGAATCCATAGATATTAACATAACCAGGAAACAGGGCCCTTAACACACTCAGGACCCCAGACCCGGGCACCTAACCAGGTCTTCAAGGCCTTACAGAAGGCCAACAGGGTTGGAGCCATCCTCATTTCCAGAGGGGGGATGTTTCAGAGGACAGGTGCTATGGCAGAAAAGGCATGCCCCCCTGGTCCCCGCCAGCCGACATTCCTTGGCTGACAGGACCCGGAGCATGCCAATCCTGCCAGACTGGATTGGACGGGTAGAAACGGTCCCTCAGGTAACCCAGTCCCAAGCCATGAAGGGCTTTAAAGGTGACAGCCAGCACCTTGAATTGTACCTGGAAACACTGGCAACCAATGCAGCTCACAAAGCAGTGGAGTTACATGGGGCAAGTACCTGACACCATTTACTACCCATGCAGCTGCATTCTGCCCCAGCTGAAGCTTCTGAATGCTCTTCAAGGACAGCCCCATGTAGAGTACATTGCAGTAATCCAGATGGGAGGCTATGGGGGCATGAGTGACAGTGAGCAGAGCTTCCCGGTCCAGAAATGGGTGCAACTGGAGCACAACCCAAAGGTATGCAAAGGTCCTCTTAGCCATGGCTAAGCAGAGCATGAGTCCAAGAGGACCCCCAGATTGTGCACCAGGTCTGTCCTGATCAGTGCTACCCCATCCAGGATCAATGGTGGGAAACCCTTGACACTGGAAGGCCAAGAGATTAAGAAGAACCTGGATGAATGCACTACCCCCATCCTGCTCATACCAGAGGTCATTCAAAAGCACAACCAATGCTGTTTCAGTCCTATGTCCAGGTCTGAAACTGAACTAAAAGGGGTCCAAGATCATTTGTTTCATCAAGGATTCTCTGAGGCTGTTGAGTGAGCGCCTTCTCAACACCTTCCCTAAAAAGGGAAGCTTGGATACTGGACAAAAATTGAGAAACAACCTCTCTCTCAAGAAGGAATTCACCACCACTGGAATCCAGCCATACATCACCTCCCAGGAGGCCTTCACCAATCAGGAGGGACATGGACCTAATAGGCAGGTGGCTGAACTTACAGTCATGACATCCCTGCCCACTTCATCAGGCCCAACAGGATCAAACTCATCCCAGATAACAGGGCAAGATTGCATGCAAGGTACCTCCATAGGACCTGTACCAGCACTAGAGTTCAACTGGGAGCAGATTTGAATGATTTTGTCCAACAGATGCCTAGCATATTCCTCTGCACAGCCCTATAGGTGAACTTCTGGACTCCCCTTAGCCTGCATGAGTCACCTTAAGCAGGGTTGCCAGGTGGCTAAATGTGGACACAATAAGGGCAGAGAAGTACTGGTTCTCATTCTCAGTTATGCAAGAGTAATTTATTCCAATCGAACTAGTAATTTGTTCCAGTATCAAGCACTGACTCAGTAAAGAATTGCTACTCAATTTCAGCCCTTAACAAGCTTGATTCCTCCAGAGTGCTGAATACACACATACCCTCCAAAATCCCTTACAGTGTTAACACTGATTTGGGAGAAGAGTTTTCTGTCAATTTCTACTTGCTGGAAGTGCCTTGAATATGTTCAGATTCAATGCTTTTTAAATGATCTAACATGATTTGTTTAACTTTTTACAGGTAGTCTCACTTAACATCCACTCGTTCAGTGACTGAAGTTACGACTGCACTGAACAAGGGTTACTTATGATGGGTCCTCGTAGTTGTGGCTGTCACAGCATCCCCACAGTCATTTGATCGTGATTTGGGCACTTGGCAACTGTCTCGCAATTATAACGTCTCAGCATTTTGCAGTCATGTGATCATCATTTGTAACTTTCACTGCTAGCTTCTGACAAGCAAAGACAATGGGGAAACCAGCAGGAAGTCACAAATGGTGATCATGTGACCAGAGGACACTGTGCCCCATGGGATTAACCTGACAATGGCAACTGGGACTGTTGGACCTGCCGTTGTAAGTCGACGCAGTCATGTAACGTTGCACCTTACTACCGTGTTGCTTAGTGATGGAGTTCCTGGTCCCAGTTACCATCAGTAAGTGAGGACTACCTGTATTATTTAATTTCTTTGCCTGTCTGCCTGTCTCTTTGTCTGTCTCTGGCTGGCTACCCATCTCCCTACCACCAAACTACAGTTAAATCTCTCCTTTCCAACCTCAAAGCCTCTCTGGTCATAACTGCCAAAAATGAGGGGGTACTGTTCCATTGTTTGAGGTATGAAAACATTACTGTAAGCCATAAAAATACTTAGTCTAATGTAAAAGCAAAGAAAATGCCCCACATTTCAGGAACGCAAACAATAAAAATCCTGGCCCACTTTTTGTTTTGACCCATCTATTATGGCCTTCAGTTCCCCCAAAGATATTTGGTGCTGTGCTGAGCTGCAAAAAGGTAATCCACTCCTGATTTAAGAAATGGAAATGAATAGATACATAGATTTCAGATTTTGTTTTTCTTTATGCCACAACCCCTCAAAGCCAAACACCACTGGGTATTCTAGAGAGAAATGGAGAAAGATTCTCCTTCTGTCCTTCCCATATTATTTGTTTCTCTGATTACATTACCAGATTCAAAGTACTATTCACATGAAAGTTGCTCCACGAGAGCTCCAGGATACATCTCTAGCATCAGGCAGTTCCCTACGTAGGAGTTCTGAGAATAGCCATCTGCTTAAGGAACCCTGTGCACATAGAGTTCTATCCATGTAGGTTTCCATATCATTCAAAAACCCAGCGATAGAGAGTTCCCCATTGTATAGAAATCCATGCATAAACACCTGCTGGGTAGCATCAAGTAGCACACTTTATCTAACCTAGAAAATCTAAGCAGGTCAGATGTCATTAATATGCAAACAAGAGATCACCAGGAAATTCCAAGGTTGTAAGCCTGACAAGGAAGACAATGACAAAAAGGATGCCCTAGAATAAGGCAGCGAGCAGCAACTGCTTCTGTCTTGCTCCCAATACTTTCCTTTGTGTAACTCTTTTCCACTGGAAAAAGTGGGAAAGGGAATTGTTTCCCAATGGGGCAAACAGGAAGATGAGGAGGGATCGCTCAGATTGAATCTACGCACTGCCATTTTCTCAGTCTCCAAAAGCTGCTTCTAATATTTAGAATTAAAAGAAGTTAAGGCTAAACTGCATCAAATATCAAACTTACCTTTCAGGATGAACAGTCCAAACTGCTGTATGGGTCTCCACAGGGTTTCTGGCTGCTGGATCGCTTCCCAAATCTGAGTGAAGATGAAAAACAAAAGGCTGATCAAACATACAAATGCAAAAAGATTCTGCATCAAGAAAAGTGATGTTAGATTTGCAGTATAGCATCGGTGCAAACAATCAGGGATTTCCACTCTTGTTCAGGTCAGATTGTAAATGTTGCATTGTCATCTCCTTAGCCAGATATGGACCTATCTGTATCTAGTTACATGAACCACTGTAGCTATGTGAAACCTAACATATTACTTTATAAAACCACAATCTCTATTTCTTTCTTAACTTGGATCCTAATAATTGCAAAGAGTAGAAAATTCATGAGAGGTGATTCTTCAATGTTTCATATACCTTTATAAGTAAATGTAAATTTCATTTAGCTTCAAATTTTTTGCAACTTTCTCTCATACAATTTGGCATCCAGTAGATGAGTATTTGTAATTTTTTATGCCCACCATGGCAGCCATTTGGTGACAGTGACTACATGGAAGAATTATGGTATGAGTAGGACAGGGGGTCACCAGTCTGGCTTTTAACCAATTAACTGGTTTCCTAGGCAAGCATGGAGGATACAAAGCCAGAAACAAAGTGTGCCTTTTTGGGAATCCAGAGTGAATGAGTGAGCAGTGTAACCAATGAACACCTGGGGGGATTTTAAGAAAGAATTGAATTTCTTCTTTGCTGAATGCAGAAGGGAAGGATAGAATATTATTATATATTACTGTAGTATTACTATCATATACAGTATTACTACGTTATTATAGTAATCACGTATAGAGATGTAAAGTTTCCAAAAATAGTGAAGTCATTATTTTTTTAATCCTAGGGAAAATTAAACGCCATGCAATACTTAATTTTCTTCTCCCTCCAGTCTGACAACATAACAGTAAACAGCATACAGTTTGGTTTTTATTCAAAGGTAGGATTCATTCTGTACAATGAGTTGATTCCAAGTTACAACACATAAAATTGCAGTGTCAGACGTGTAACCACTTGAAGGGTCAGGGACCTTGTAGGTTTTTCAAATGCCCCCCAAGGCTGAAGGTAAGTCTCCACCTTTGGAGAGAGGGGATTTTCTTACTTGATCTCTCTCTCTCTCTGGTTGGTTGCTTGGTTGGTTGGTTTTTTTCTTGTGTTGGAAAATCTTGATTAAAATCCATGTGGAAATATATTTATTAGTAGAATTAGGTATTTTTGCAATCTATTTCAACTTGATAATTTTGATATTTCCTTCTAATACCATTTCCAAAGTATACATGTGTAAAATGCAGGCATATTTAGAAGAATATGGGCACTAATTTATATACTTGCTGAAATATTGTACAAAAATATTTTATGTTAAAATAAATTCCATGTGGAAATATTTTTATTAGGGGAATTAGGTATTTTTGCAATATACATGACTTCAACTTGAAATTCATCAAACTATGAAAATCTGCAAGATTTCCTTTTCCAGAGAATCTGTTTGAGCAACAGCAGGAAAGACCAGAGAGAAGAAAATGATGCACCGTGGAAAATGATTTTAGATTCTCTCAATTTTCCAGGCAGCACATTAGAAGCTTTTGTCTGATCATGTTCTACAATCAGTGGATGCACTGCAGGAGGCAACCAGAGAAGATCTGAAGAAGTAAATGATTTTCACTAACCTGGGTCGGCTGATGGTGTTGAAATATTGCTGGAGTTCAATGTAAAACTTTACCAGTTCATCCATTGAGGCATCTTTGCCAGGGAATACAGGTGCAATATGCGCATCAGTCTCAGGATGATTGAGAAACACAGCCAGGCAGAAAGTCAGGGTGATTGCAATAAACCATCTTCTTTGTTGAATGAACATCTGAATCGAGAAGAAGGAAAATAGAAAAAGACACAGGGTTAGGGTTAGTCCAATCCAGAGGGGTTTCTATGGGGTTTACTACTAGATAAGTGTGAATAGGAATGCAGGCCAAGTCTTTATACATCTATAAATAGGTGATCAAAAGTCACGCCTCAGTTTGTTCACACATTTATAATGTCACCAACTTTTACCTAAGTTTTAAAGATTTTCATTGATAGCTCTGGTTCTCATTATAACCCCATGGATTGGGGTGGGGGGTTCCATGTGCTCAGGCCCGAATTCTTTTGTCTGGTTCAGGTCAGGTTTTTCCTTTGTTTCCTCAACGACTTGCTTCCTTCTTATCTATCTTCCTGAAGGGATCTCATAGACAAGATTCCTGGCTTTTGTCCTCTCTGCTTATATGCCTACTTCATCTTTAGGTGATGGCAGCTTCAGCCCAGTCTCACATATTCCTCCCCTTGGCATCGAGTTAAACAGGAGATGCCACAAAATGGGGCTCACTCATCACCCACTCAGAGCATCACAGGCTTTTTTAGGTATTCTTGCCAATAGGTTTGCTGTCCAGCTGACATGGAGATACAATATTTCTGGAAAACAGATTTAACACATTGAAAGATTGAGGAAAGTAATATCAAAGCAAATAATACAAACAGCAAGATTTGAACAATTTTTCTTCCCCAGGATCCCAAGTCCAGTAAGCAAGATGTGAGCCAAGACCAGTTCCATTCCTCTGGATCTTGGGAGATGTTAGAGGCTGGAATTTTAAGCTTGGCTAGTTTTGCCTCAGTGTAGTTCTCATTTTTGGTTAGGTTAAAACAACAAAGACCTTGAAAGGATTCACAGCCCTGTCCTGCCCTTAATAATAGATAGTCAATAGACACACAGTTTTGGATGACTGCAGCCCTGATAAGAGTCATTTCTTCAGTTAGAGCTGCAATAAGGGAGGATGTGAGGTTGACACTTTTCGCTAGGATACAGGCCACTTTTCTTAGGTCCATATAGGTTCTTTTGCTTAGTCCAGGGACTCCCACTAAGGAAAGGGCCAGAGCCATGACTTCTGTTTTGGATAAGAGTGTCACGTTACTCTCACAATCAGATGATAGTTCCCATTTAAGTCGGGTTGATGGGCTTACTTGCATGGGAGACAGGGCATATAGAGAGGTCAAGTGCCGAATGGCACAAGGCCCCCCTGAACTGTAGGCTGGGACATGAGTATGGGCCTCATGCCCGCATAACAAAAAGAAACCTTTAGGTAAAAATAAAGGGGTAGAGGCATAGGAGATACTGTAGACCTTTTCACAAGTAAAAACAGGAGAGTTGGAGGGCAGTGGGTGTTTATGATTCCCAAGGTTAGTGAAATATATACGCTGAGTTGCATTGGCTACCCCTAAAAGATTCAGGGTCACTCTCCTCTGGTTTGTCCATGGTTCGGGTTCTGGAGAAGATGCAGAGTGAAAGAACACTCCCTCCCACAAGTCATTAGTGAAATTCTTTAACATCTCTTAATGTCTCTAGGCTGGAGGGTATTCCAAAGAAACAGGTGGATGTGACCCCTCCCACTGTCAAAAGTCACCCTATGCAAAAAGCTGAGCTGTTCATAGCTGTTTGTGCCAGTTCTACAAAAAAATTGTTAGAACTGTGCTGCAGAGTAGGCATTGTCCCAGGAGGAGTATTTGGATGTAGGTCTTCATGCTTGGATCCTGTGGATAAAATCAAAAGAAAAAGGGGGGGGGGACAAAAGAGGGAGTGGAGACAAAAGCAATCTAGCCTATTTACACAGGCTACACAGGCTTAACTTGGGAGCGGTGCCACCATCTGTTTGTGTCCAGGTACACTAGATGGGGTCCAATTACATCAAGGACTGTGGGTGGTCCCTTCCATCATGGTCCCAGGGCTCCTCCTGTTTTTCCTTTTTTCACCATAACTTGATCCCCTGGTTTAATGTCACTTGGGATAATTTTGGATTCTCTGGAAGCAGCATCAGCTTGTTCCAAGGCTTTAGCCATGTCTGTTCTTACCTCTGCTAGGTTTTTAAGCCATTCGGGATCCCAATCCACTTACTCTCCCCTGGTTTCCCAGTGCACTCCAAGGTGCACAGGGAAACCAAACAGGATTTCATAGGGGCTGTATCCAGCTGAGCTGGAGATGGAGCTTCTGATGGCTGCTAGAACAGTTGGCAGAAAGTCTGCCCATGCCTGTGGGTGTCGGAGACAGAGTTTCCTTAATGCAGTCTTAATGGTCCCATCATGTGTTCACATTTCCCACTGCTCTGGGGCCGGTAAGCTACATGTAGTTTGCACTGGATTCCTAACTGTGAGGTAAAGACTTCAGAGTTGACTAACAAAAGATGCGCCCCTATCTGTTGAAATCTGGAATGGCGGGCCCCAGCAACAAAAGACCTATTGGTACAACAACCTTGCAGTGGTGTCTGCAGTATTATTGCGTGTGGGGAAGGCTTCCACCCAGCCAGAAAATCCATCTACTGCTACTAAGAGATGTGTACAACCATCCCTAGTTCTTGATAATCCCTCAATGTAGTCCAGGAAAATTGTGTGCCATGGACCAATCTGTCTCTGACCATAAAGTGGGAGTTGCAGCTTAGAGTAGTCCCGTTTCTGGACTTGGCATTCCAGGCAATTAGCAACAATGTGCTGAACCATTTGCTGCTGATTGGACCACGTTGCAACTTGACATACCTTTGCCAAGGTTTTCTCTACTCCCTCATGGGCCATGTTGTGCAAGTCCAAAATAATCTGTTCCTTTCCCCCCAACTTACTTATCACTGCTAAGGCATATACTTGTTGGGCAACCTCTTTCTTATAGGCATCTGCTTCTGCATTTTTGGCGAAGAACCAAGTGTCTAAACCAGTGTGAGCCTTAATCCAATATATGGAGCCATTCAGGCACTGCCAGTTATTATATATATCTTGCCACATCTCTGCATGTTTTAGCAATTTGCCAGAAGCTGACACCCACTATTACCTTGCCCAGTATTGAATGTAGTGGGTAATCCCTTTCATAACATACTCACTATCTGTGACTACGCAGACGCTTTTCCCCTCTTTATTTATCACATATTGCAGTACCTGTGGAACAGCCACTAGTTCTGCCTCTTGTGCATTGTAAAAATTTGGTAAAAGAGCCCCTAATTTTAAGCCTGTGGTAGAAATGGCTGCCCAAGAGGTATATCTGGTCCCTTCCTCCCACCATGAAGCCCCATCAGGAAACCAAATTTCCTGGTCTGGAGTGAGAGAGGCTAAAGGGGGCATAGGGTTTTGGTCAGCCCAATCTCTGAGCAAGCAGTCATGCTGCGTGCTTTGTTCCAGAATGGAGGCAGAAAGCAAATCAGGCTTGGATAAATTCTCTAGAGATACCCCTCTTTGAGTTAAGTAAACTGTCCATTGAGCAAATTTTTGGTTGGATACTGTGGGCATACGGTTTGCCTATAAGATGTTTTTAAGAGGAGAATGGGATCCCTGCAAAATTATAGGTGATGTGCCTGTAAAAAGCTCAAAGGTTTGCAATGCCCACACAGCAGCTGCACAGGCCTTCTTGCATGGTGTGTATTTATGTTCTGGGCTGGTAAGAGTGCATGAATCATAGGGAACAGGTTGTAACTGGCCATCCTCCCGCTTTTGAAGTAGCACAGCTCCAAAAGCACAATCAGAGAAATTGGGTCGGATCCAAAAGGGAGAATTAGTCTCTGGATTGCGAAGGGCAGGATTCCTTCCTTCCCAAAGTTTTAGTGTTTTAAAAGCATTTTCTTGCTCTTCCCCCCACTCCCATGGTTGTGCCTTCTTTAGCAATTTGTTCAGGGTTGGGCCAAGTCTGCAAAATTAGGGATGTGCTTGCAAACAAAGTTAAAAGCTCCCAAGATTGTTCTGAGGGATTTCAAATTCTTAGGAGCTGCCATGGAAGTCAGGGCTTTGACTTTGTCTACATCAATCCTCTGCCCTTCCGGTCCAATGTTTACACCTAGATATTTTACTTCCTGTTGCGCTAATTGTGCCTTCTTTAGGTTAACTTTAAATCCAGTATCCTTGATCTTCTCCAGCATCTGAAGGGTGAGATGCTTCACTTCTTCCTCTGTCTCTCCTACAACTAAAATGTCATCAACGTAAGAGTGAACCCGTTCCCGATCTGGCAAGGGCTCATCTAACCTTTGAGTGACATAATAGTGAGCAATGGCTGGGGAATTATGAAATCCTTGAGGCACTCATGTTGGGACATACTGTTGCCCTCGGAAAGTGAAAGCAAATCATGCTTGACTTTCTTCTGTTAAAGGCAGGGCAAAGAAGCAGTTAGCTAGATCAATTACACTAAACCATTTAAATTTGGGCCCAATTCTGCTGAGGAGATCTGACATGCTGACAGCTATGGGGGCCATCTGGGGGTCCAGTCATTAATTTTTTTGTAATCAACCACCATCCTATAAGTTTTTCCATCTGATTTCAAAATGGGCCACAGGGGGCTATTGAAGGGGCTTACTTGTTTTTTAGAATGCCTTCCTTCTCTAATTCACTAATAATCTCTGCGATCCCTGCTTCAGCAGCCTTTGGAAATGGGTACTGTTTCTGGGGAGGTATGGGGGGGCCCAGTGATCTCTGCCTGTGCGCTAACATGTTTTCCACATTGGCTGCAATGGGCTTGGTTAACCCCTGGAACTAAAGCCTCCCGGTCCAAGATCTGTGAGGCAGATAGGGCTGCAATGGATATTTGCTTAGAGATAGGAGCATGCCTCATCACTCCTGGGGCTAACTGGTATAGGCATCCAGAATAGGGGTCAAACCAAAATCTGTTTTCTATTAGCCAACCTTGTCCTAGTATTAGGTCCTCAATACAAGAGGAGTCCCAAATGGCTTTAAGTGGGACCTCAACCCCAGCTATTTTGATCCACAATGTATAGCAAGCTAAACTCTTTCGCTCTCCATTGTAGGAGGTCACTAGCAAAGATGAAATCTGCTTACTACCTAAAGGAAAGTGTTTAATAACAGAAGTTTCAGCTCCAGTGTCTAACAGAGCCTGTTTAGGACCACTTCAGGTTAAAACAGAAAGGTAATTTCTCACACCTTTAGGGTCTTTCAAAATCTTTCCCCAATACTGCCAGTCAAGACCCGTGTGTTTACGTACCACAGCAGCGGGGCAGCCCTAGAAGTTTACTAAAGGGGGGTCTGAGATTGCAGTTTCCTCAGGATCTGAGGTCGCAGTTTCCTCTTCTCCCTTTATAGCTAGGACTGAAACTTTCCTTAAAGCTTCTGTTAATTGTTTCAGTTCCTGCCAGAGCAGCAAAAAAGGCTGCTCTTTCTCCTTAACTTTCCCTTCATTTTCCTCTTTTGATCCATGCTTTCTTTGCTGATTTCTTTGTAACTGCTCCACCCGCTCCCTCAAGCTCCTAGTAGGAGCCCCATCCCATCTCTCCCTATTTTCTCCTAAATCTCTCAGCTTTCGCCACATTTGCACACGCTCATCTCCATTCCCCACTCTCTGCCCCTGATTACTCCACAAATTCCTATTCCTGCTGTCTCCCCCACTTCTTTCCCACCTATCTTTTATTATTCACACCTCCTCCACAGTCTTTACTTTACTTTCCTCTCCGACACTTCCAACAGCTTTCCTTGCTTCTCGCAGATCTGCTTCCAAGGCGGCTAAGTCTAATGGGTAAGCTGCATCAACTCACCCAATCCAAGCTCGCTCGGGGCGCTGCAGCCCACCCAGCACTCCTTTTAAAGACTGATTGCACAAAGGGCGCTGCATGATGTCACCCATCGTTCACCCCTCATCCCTGTTATTAGGTGGCTCTGTTCTGGCTATGAATTGATACCATAAATAGCGATGGCAAAGCTCTAAAGGATCCTCTTTCCCCTGCCAATCCCCAATGGCTTTAAGCCGTAATTGGGTACCAGTCATTAAGTCCTGCACCATGTTTTGGAGCCCCTGTAAGACGCTAAGGTGGTCACAGGGATTGGGGGGATTAGGATGTCGCCGGTATGTGTGCCATGGTGAGAACTTCAGGGTATGTTAATATGACCCGCTCAATCTCTTGGTCAGACAAATTGTACTGGAGGCTGAGCTGATGTAGCCGCTAGGTCCATTTGAGGGGGTCAGGGCTCAAGGCCCCCAGATCTGTAACAATCTGTTTCAGCTCTCCTCCCAATAAAGGGGTATGAGTGATGACTTGTTCCCACTCTTCCCATTGCTGGTTTTGGGCATTTTTGCCCCTTGTTTGTGCTCGGGTTTCCACTACTGCTATTGAAGCCCCAGGGAGGTTGTGGCTTGATTCCTCAAAAGGCTCCTTGCCATCAAAGGGAAAGTCTGGGGTTTCATCTAGGTCTGAGTCTGTTAAGCAGGCAATTTGGTAAGATTGTTGCCTTATTTGCCTGTGTAATTCCTCTACTTTACTACATTCTCCACATGCTCTGCGCTTATTCTTAGCAGAGGTCTGCACAAGGTCCTTTAAAGCTTCAGTTTTTAGTTCTTGTGCAGCATGCTTTTGCTGTCATTCCTCTTCCCTCTCCACACTATCCTTCAGTTGAGCCAAGGTCTCTCTTAGTTCCACCATTTGGCTCTTTTGCAGCTGGTAATCAGCCTGCAAAACATGGTGGTTATTTTTGAGTTGTTCCAGGTCTCCTTTTAAAGAGCAGTTCTCTGACCGCAACTGTGTGAGGAGCTGATCCATCTGAGACAAGCCAACTCCCAATATTACTGCCAACACTCCAGGTAAATTTTTCTGTTTCTTTCCTCCTCTTAATTTGTACAGCTTTCCAAATTCTATCCTAACATCCCTCCCTGAATACACTGACTTCATTTTCTCCTGCAAGTCACCAATAGGCAATCCCAACTTCTTAACAATTTTCTCCATCGCTTCACCATATACCAAACCCACTTCCCCCTCGTCAGGATTCTCCAGTGGAGCTGTCACCTGGGAGGCAGGCGGTGACAAAGCACCCTTTTGTTGGGCATCCCCAAATTTCCACAAAGGCATAACTAATCACTCAAATAATAAATTCAAAGGGTCCAAACCGTGTATCCCACTTCTGACACCGATAAAAATGTTACACATGCTGCTCCCAGGTTCAGCTTATGGTCATTTACTCACTGTGATGGAATGGAATTATGAAGGCCAGGCTCAGGGAGATAAACATTTCCTTAGCTCGCCGGAGGAGCATGGGAGATACAAGAGGATGAGACTGGAACCTCCCTGAGGAATTCACAATGTTGTGGCTGGCTGACTTGGGAGATGGGGTTTCAGTCTGGGAAGATTCTTGCTAGAGGTTGTAGCTAATAAACATAGCTGAACTGAATTTGCATTGTCTCTTGAAGTTCCTTGGGCTAGGCCTGACACTCACACACTCACAGCCTGTTGAGGCACGCGGATCTTGTCAGCCCCCCTTGCTTTCTACCTCGGTTTTACAGATAGGTGCAGCTTGAGCAGACAAGACACACAGCCCTGGTCAACAGCTGGGAAATAATTAGGGAAACACACACAAATCACTTCCAACCGAACAGTGAGGCACAAGAGGTTCTTTGTAATACACGGAGACCCAGTGAATTTACAGTAACAGCAAAACTTTACTGGTTGCAAGGTCCATTTGCTCTTTCTCTCTCTCTCACACACACACACACACATGCTCATCCACACTTACCCACGTCCTTCCCAACTAGCCTGCCAGGCACTAGCTAGAGGGACAGAAGCCACCAAGTCTGGATCCAAAGATGACAGATGACTCAGAAGACTCAGACGACTCAGAGTGGGTGGCCTTTGGAACCCCTTTTATCCCCAAATGTCCTTGCTTTGTTGATTCACAAGTCTGGCAGCTTTTGATGGGATTGGGGTGGGGGTTTCCATGTGCTCAGGCCCAACTTCTTTTGTCTGGTTCAGGTCACATTTTTCCTTTGTTTCCTTAACAACTTGGTTCCTTCTTATCTACCTTCCGGAAGGGATCTCATAGATAAGATTCCTGGCTTTTGTCCTCTGCTTACGTGCCTGCTTCATCTTTAGTTATGGCAGCTTCAGCCTAGTCTCACAGCAGCCTCAAACTCCCAGGCCTCTGGTAGAAGACCCAAGGTTGAGGAAAACACATACCACCCATATGGATGAGAGGGGATTTTTTTTTATAATATATTTGTCAAATGCAGTTCATGTCTCTGCATTACAAAAGACCAATTGCTTGGAGAAATGCATTTTTTAACTCGACCCAAAGCCTCATTGAAACATCAAAGTCAAGATAGTCAAGTGTGGTATCTATGAACTCACAAGTTTACTAGGAACAAATGCCTGAGGAGGTGCATTGTTACACCATTAAGTGGTGTCTGATTTTGTCCTTCCTGCAGCAGTCTTTTCTACAACTAGTCAGCAAGTTGTTTTCTACAACTAGTCAGCAAGATTTTTACTGAATCAGAGCAAGCTGCACTACCTTCCATTCTATCCACTCAGGCATGAAAAGGCTGCATTGTAAAGAGCTGGTGGTAATAATATCTTATACTGAATCATTTTTCAGGCAATCCACTGTCCTAGAGGACCAAACAAACCCCAGAACCTAATTTTTCTCCCAACCCCAAAACCCAATTTTACCCTGAGCATCTGGCAAGCTGGATACAGCAAATGCTGGTCCGGATTATTTCTTCTGTATTTTTTTCTCTCTCTGTGTATTTCTGGAGCAGACTCTGGAACATTTTTATATCTCTAGTCTCCTCCCTGCTGTCCCATTTCCCACCTCCATAAAGCTCATGGACCAATGTTCTCTGCCCACCTCCCTGAAAACATTACACCAGTATGAGATGGATTTAAAAAAAGCAAAAAACAAAAGAGTGATTAATTATTTGCTTGTTTTCAGTTAGCCTAAAGATAAAGTGGACAGAGCTGCTGTCACATCTAAAAAAAAAACACCTCCGGAGAATGTATGGCATATGCTTGTGGACACATGATATGATTGCAGAGGTGTACAAAGGATCCTGTACTTAAAGAGGCAATATCTTCCCAACATGTTAGGGAGAATTTGCTATCCATATGTGTAACCAAGGGATATAGAACCACTTGCCTTCCAAATACTGTGAACTACAGTTCTCAGCAGCACCAGGTAGGATGACCAGTTGTGAGGGATGTGTAGAGTTGTAGCTCACCAACATCTGAAGGACCCCAAGGTTTTAGGATATAAGCAAAAACTTGCTACCTAGTAGAATATACATTATTTTCTTGTGTTCTTTCTAAGTAGCAGGATTTGGTTGCAGATCTACCTTTGAATGTGAAAGGCTAATTACTTGAAGCACAATAGGACCACCTGTTGAATGCACCACTATCTTAAATCCAGTGTGGAATTATACCAAACCAGATTTAAAACAGTGGAACTCCTGATTTCTATCAAGAGGACAGGCAAACAGTAACGACATTTATGAGGTATTGTGGTAAAAAGTGAAGACATATGATTACAAAGCATAAGAAATTAAGCTCGGTTCTCATCCATTTCATTTTTAAATAATATTTTTATTAAAGTTTATATATATAGAAAAACAAAGACAAAACTAAAAGACCTACAAACAAAAAGAAGAAAAAGAAAGAAAAAGAGAACAAGAAATATAAAAGATGACTTCACCCTCCCTCCAAACAAGTATATGCATTAACAAGAATTTAACACCTTCTCTAATATTCCTAAAAAAGCCCTCTTCATCCCCTTTCTCATCCCTAAACAATAACTAAATTATGAAAAATAGTCAACAATCAATCGAATCAGCAAAAGCATTAAGAGTGCCAGTGATAATAAACTATATATTTTAAGCTTCAACTTATAAGTCTATTTTGCATTTTAACTTCTACATTTTTTCTAAAAAGTAAAATCTAAAAGATCTCTCCCCTTAAGCATACAAAATACCAATAATAACATATGTATTTTAAACTAAGCCAAATAAATCAATTTTACAGGTATAAATCATCATCTTACAGTCGTGGTAAGAAAAAAAAATTCAATATTAACAATCCAAAATCAAAACCTAGACAATTTAACCCTGATCTGATAAATCCACCTTGAATTCCTTTTTCTTCTTTTTGGAAGGCTCCATCTTCAGCCTCTTCTCCAAATAAAACCGCAAATAGTACTCTGGGGATATGTGCTTCTACCGTCTAGGCAAAAGTTTCATATGGAAGACATGTATTGCCTTTGTATTCATTCATCTTTCAGAGAAGGCCTTGTGTCCCCACTTTTCCATCATATTTCTTCTGTCTTTAAAACTGAATGCTGTATCAGAAAACCTTTTCAAATATATTCAAATATATTAACCCTTACCTGGACCACCCAAAAAGTCAAAGCAATGAGCAAGCTTTTGGACTCATCAAGGCAAAATCTTGCAGGTAAAAGCTGATTTGTACTGCAAATAGTACTGTGTATCTCCTGGGTGTTAAAATAGAAAAGAGCCATTGTTCTTTTATCCCAGTGGACCTTGATGCGACCCGAATAAAATCACAACTTTGTCCACATAACACCTTCATTCTTGGGATGACTAAAGATTATTGTTTGGAATTTCTATGATGCCAATTGACATTTGCTTATTTGGGTTCTGCCCAATTTGCTAGTCGTGGCCAGCACCCAGTAATGCTTCAGCAAACAGATTTAGAGGACATGAACAAATAGCATCATATTCAACTCACCGTTAAAAGGTGGAGAAGGGGCCCAAAGCCGTTAAAGACTTTTCCAGCTTCTTCCATCACAAGCTGTGTCTGAAGACCATCATACCAAGATAAGGTTAGGGGCAGGGGACTACCCTGTTCCTACTGGCCAGATGAAGCTGCGGTGGGCATCCCCTCCTCTCAGTCCCTGGCCATTGATTTTTCAGGAGCATTCATCTCTTGGCAATGGGAGGGTTGTGCCAAAATGCCATCCCGGCCTCTTCTCTTGACAACTCATGAGTGTCAGAAGAGGAGAGAAGGAGAGAAAATGGGTCTTTGGGGTACTAGTTCTCTCAGCACTGAAAAGATACACATCCCCCTTATAAAGTTGTGGCTGAAAAGCTAGTTTCTGTTTCCACCCAAATGGGTAGGGAAATACAGTGAAAGTGCTCTTCCCCCAGAACCTCTCTGACAAAGTCTTGGGTAGTTTTATGGAACAACTGCTTCTTTTTGTGGTACAGCTTCCTATCCCCTCCCCCAGAGCTCAGGTGCTGCAGCACCTAATTCTGGGCAAGGGGGGGACATTTTATACAGATGTCCAGCAGTCTTCCGGAAGTGGACTTTGTCTGCATCTTGGACCTCTTTTTCCATTCCTATATGGCTACAGTAAATTGCCTTGCTGCAGCTATCAGTTACAGCAGATGGAACTCCAACATATATGAGGCCCCAAAGGAATCCCAGATTCACCTTGCCTGGAACAACTGTTTTTATTTGGTTGGGGGCTGTTGCTTTTTCGTGAGCCCTCATTAGTGGTTCTTTCTGTTTGGATCAGCTGTTTGGAGTCTGAGCTTTGATGTATGACTTGTGTGGATTTAGGAAAATCTAACTGAGAAAAAAAGTGAAGGAAAATAACTAGATGTCAACCATTTTCAAGTCCTATTGTCAAGATGCTTTAGAATTTATTTTGGTGGTAATTTTAAGCTATGTATTGTTGTGAGGTTGCAGAAAGTATTGTTTTTATTGCTTTAAGCTACAGTATGGGCTTTTCTACAAAAGATCGTTGCATAGGCCTCAAATCAGCTCCAGACTTCTACAATTGCATGCCATTATCTATGTTCACCAGCTGACCTGTTTTATTTCTGGTTCAGTTGTGGAGTATCCAAAATTGTAGGGGGAAAAAAAAAGATAGAAAATGCTTTGCAGAACCTGTAGGCAGAGTATCTTCCACCTGGTGGGAATTCTTATGTTGCTGTGCCTCTCATCTCCTAAATTCAAGCCGGACTCTTTCCTTCCCAGCAGAGCCACCATTCAGTTTTTGAATGAAAGAGAGAAAGAGTGCTTTAGTGACATTTAGTTCCTCCCATCCACCTCCCTTCCTCACAATAGCAGGCACTCATTTAGGGAGAGGGATAGCTGTACAAATAAATACACACAAACTAAACTTGGACATGGTGGAGGGACACCCACTGAATGCTATTCTTTATAGTCTGCTTTTGGTCATTTGGAAGGTGAGTCCTGATTGTCTTAAGATGCTCTCAGCATTTTGAGATCTGCAGAGATAAAAATGATTGAAGGTCGTCTGAGGGGTTGAGAGGGGAAACCTTGTGGTGTGAGATTGCCCTTAAGCAGGCTACAGTCTCACGATCACCCACCTTTCCTGACCTAAATAAGCCTCATAGGAGGAGTTCCCTCATGAAATCTTTCCCTTGGCATTTAATTGAAGTGTGGGAACTCTGCTAGCCTGCAGACAGCTGGAGACATGATTTGCAATGACAGATCACTTAGGCATATTCCTTAGCTACCTCATGTCTATGCAAAGGGCAAGAACTTTATATCACTTAATGAGAATTTCACAGGGATTTTTCTCTCTCTTGGAAGAAGGAGAAGGAGAAATTATTTCTGATCCTTTCTGTTTAAAAAAGGATTTGGACTGGAGAGCAATCAAATATAGTACTGTCTTTTGGCAGCTCTTCAGGTAGAGGACTTTCCTTCATTAGCCATTCAAATAACAGTACATCCGTTTTCAATTGGAATTGTCTGAGTGTGTTTTCCCAATCAGGTTTAATTGCTCAGCAAGTATTAATTATACTCCAAAGGCATAAAAGAATAAGAGGCAAGTGTTTAGAAAAACATATATTTATTGGCAAAATGAGTATTCAGTATTCAGTATCAGTTCACCCTTTCCCCTTCCACACTAACATACAAAGTGTGCTGGAGTAGAGGGGATTAATCCTAAGGAAGAAGAAAATGACAAACTTTGATAAGAGCATTGATAAAGATCGTTCTATAACAATAAAACTCAAAATATTTAAAGCATTTTTAAAAATAGAATATATGGCTGTAAAAGCTGGATACTGAGAAAGAGTGAGAGAAAGAAGATAGGTACTTTTTGGATAGTTACTAAGAGCACATGGGCAGCAAGAAGAACCAATTTCTCCTCAAGAAATACAAGATCAACTGCTGACTTGAGAACATATTTGAAGCAGAAACTCAATATATCAGGTCTTACACAGAAAAAAATGCCTCTGCTTGGCAAATTTAAGGGAATTAGAGGAAAAAGAAGACAATAAATAAAGTAGATGGACAGGACCAGGGATATCCTGGGAATGTCTCTGGAAGAGCTGCAGATTATAATCAGGGACAGGTTGAGGTGGAAACCATTTGTCCATACTGTCCCCAGAAGCTGGGCCCAACTCAGTAGCTGTGACTAGCTTTCATACCCCACTCAGTCTTCTCTCCTCAGAGTTAAATATTGACCCTGACAAAGGGTTGAACTTTTTTAACAAGCCATAGTCTGTTGTGTTATATCTCCTCTTTCTCATAATTCAGTGAGTTTGGGAAGTGTCTGCCAAGCGTCTTCCAAGTGTTATCTCATTATTCTGGACTTAAAAAATGTCTTAGCCTCTTTTGCCTATGTTCCTGCATATTTCCATCAAGATCATCTTCCTTACTCTCCACCATATCTAACAATAAGTAATTATAAAGGTACAGAACTTCCTATTACATATTTGATGTCAGAAAAAGTCACACTAGTGTGGAAAAGAATTTCCATGTGAAGGTATAGAAACAGATCTATAGATACAACTGGCATATAAAGGTTGGTGTATCTCTATGTCTATATATGTGGTATAGATAAATACTAACATTTGCCCTCCATCTACACATACGACTGTAGGCAACTTGCCATTGTATCAACGGTCTAAATATTGATTGACTGATCAGTTCAGTTTATGTCCCACCTTTCTGTTTAAATGCTAAAGGTTGTTAATAGTGATTAAGACAGATAGTAACACATTTATTTAAAAAATAGCAATTGCTGTTATGAATTAACAATTAACAGATTCCTTTCAGCTTGCCAAGCAACAATACGACCATTGCCCTCCTTGTTCCCTCTGTTCCAGACATAAGCAGGCAGCCTTCCTTAACTTGGTCCCATGGAAAGTTACTTCACCCTCCAGAAAAATCAGAATATCTGTCTTTACTTCATTGGCTAAAAACTTTAGCTCAGCACTCCCAGGATAAGCAAACAATCCTTCCTGTACTTCAGCCCTAGGGTATGTTTTATGCAAAGGTCATGCTATAGTCAATAAAGCAAAAGTAAACCTCATTCTCAAATTCTATTTCCCTCTTTATGACCCATTTTATGCTACCTACCTGATCTTATGTCCATCTGCCTTTTCTTAAATCTGTCTGTAAAAAATCTTTCTCTTTCCACGTATGACTCTATTTTTTAACATGTTAAGGAGACTTTGCTTATATATTTGTAGAATCATTCAGTACTTAGAATATTCCCTTGCATCTCTTTTCTTCACTATAGCTAGAAGCAAACTTCCTCATAGTAAGAGCAGTTGAACACTAGAATTGATCACTCTGAGCATCATGAGGGACCGCTAGCTTGTAGTCCTGTGTGAGCACTTCGCTTTTCTTCAGCACATCTTTGCCAAACACAGGAAGCCTTGCTTCGCAATTCTACTGCTATCTACTCAAACACATCCAAGTTTCAGGGATGAAATGTAGGTCCTCCTGCCCCTATGCATCTCCTCAGGCTTCCTCAAGAGTAAGGGCCATTTTTGCCCTCCACATAGCTCCCGTCTAGCACTTTGTTAAGAACTGCACTGAACTAGCTATACTGTAGCCATCTTTAAAGGGTGAACATGCAGAAGCAGTAGTGCAGCCACAGAGCAAACAGGGGAAGTACCCAAAGAAGTGGAAATGTGGAATATAGTGCTATTTAGTATACTGGAGATCAAGGAATCAGGGGCCTGTAGGAACTCTTGCTCTGCAACTGTCTGTGGTCAGTCCCATGCTCCAAAGAAGGTCATGGGTAACAACCCGTCTCCAGCCACCCTTATTCTTGATAAGGGTCACCAAGTTATAATGCTGAAGGTCAACATTATATATTTCCAGTTCTTCACGGATAGTGTTTTTTTCAGGGTGCTTAGGCTTAGCTGGGCAACCACGAAGGTTCCCAGACAGAACATGATGCACAGAGCCATGGCAATCACAAGGGGCCGGGGCTTCAGAGAAGCAACCATTTGGAGGAAACAAACGATGCTGACAAGTTCATAAAAATCCAGGTGAATAACCCAGGCTAGCCCTAGCTGTACCACTGCAAGAGATCTGATGCTTCCAGTTCTGCATGAAATCCAGTTTACATTAACTGCCTTACCCATAACAAGCTTGGTAAAAGATATTGCTTATAAAATTTATCATTTGTATGTTAACATAATTGCCTGAATGCACCTTTTCACCCTGCTGAACATCAGGTTCACTGATATAAATTCCCTCCCTTCCTTGACCATATCTTTAGCCTAGTTTGCAAAGCCCTGCTTAAGAGTTTGGGGCTGTTGACCATTGGTAATGAGTTTGGTACTGTTAAGCAAGGTAATGAGTGACAAAGCCATACAGAATTTATATCCATTAAGGGTATCCTTGGATGGTACCAGAATAAGAGGGAAATTCTACTTTAATCACAGGACAACTGAAGACAACTTACGTCTCTCTCGCCCACGAGCTGAGGACAAGAGGAGGACAATGCTGAAGGGATATGGTGGAAAAAATGGGCTTGGCAACGCCAATTTTGTGCTATGGTTTGGTTGGTTGCAAGGCAGGAAAGGCTCCAAATGTGCCACTTGAAATGGTGAAAAGAAAGAAGAAACACCAGGCAAAAATCTTCTCCAATACACTTGCTTTTTTATTGTGGACCCAGAGAGAATTCCTTGAAAATGCGTACATTTATATATGCTGTATACATTCATTCATAAAAACACGCACACCTAATGTATAAAATAAAGGGTCGATGTAGGGTGATCTTTCACTAGTGAGTTAATGTAGACATTATTTCAAACAAAACCTAGGCCACTACTGAACACAAGCATACACCATGCCCGTCTCCTGCACAAGGATTTCTTGCAGTGTCCCCTGATGCTGGCAGGAAGAGTTTCGTTGTTTTTTGTTTAGGGGGCAAGAGAGAAACCATCTGCCTCAAAGAGATGGTTTCCCAAGATTCAACATTTGATAGAAAACCAAAATGGGGAAAGGACAGGATTCAGCATTTTTTTAAATGTGAAATGACACCACAGGATTGGAGTATTTAAAAAGAGGCAGCCGATGCTCCATTGATTGAAAAGTGGGAAAGCCCTCACCACATATAGGAATCGTCAAACCTATGGAGAACAAAGACAAAAAGAAAGTCAGGGTGCGCCTCTTCCTTTTCCCCGCTTCAAAAGAAGAGTGTCTCTACACAATCCAGGGCAGGTTGAATTCCTGGTTTGCTAGTGATGCAATAATGAATTGATCCTTGACCCTGTACAGTTTGGTGGGCTTCAAAATCTAAATAGATATTGTCACACGCAGATGAAGCAAACAAATGGGCCCAGATGCCATTTTTGCTGGGACTACTTTGCATGTATCTATAACAGCATTCTTCAATCTGATGCTAACACAGAAATCACAAAACATATTCCTCACAATACTAGAAGAGGACCAGGGTGAGAAAGGCTGCTATAGAGAACACCTTTTTCCTTCCACTTAAGGATGGCTGATGTGGATAATAGGCTCACAGTTAAAGAAAATGCATGACATTTTGGCATCTTTACCGGTTGTCAGTAGAATACGCTCGGACACAGAACAATGAACCTACAACTTCTTGGATTCCATCATTCAAGCAGTGTTTGAGAAATGAGTCATTGGATTTCTATTCAGATTTCATATATTTGAAGTATATCTCACAGAGGTAGTCTTTCCTGTGGAACCCTTTGAAAGGCTGCAATTCCATGACATTTGGGGATAATCCATTTCTCCAGGAACTCTTGGGTCACTTTCAGCCGAGAAGGTGAATGGTGGCTTGCTGGCTTTGCAACAAGAGAAACGTGTCTGTCTGTCTGTGTGAATGTAGGTTTGGGGGGTGGGGGAGTGTAGAAATTTAGTGTATTTCCCTCTTTTGTGGAGTGAGATTTAGGAGACTTTTATAATGCTAGGAGCTGCATTATAGGAGGGGGGGGGGATAGTGCTTGTTTGATGAGGTTTGCTTTGATCCCTGTGTCAAGATCAACCGAAGTAAAGATGGTTACAAATATTTTTTAACACATGGAAATGGGTATGGAGTGGATGAGACTCACCGTGATCTGGCATCATGGTCACTTTTGCCGTTGTCTCCAAAAACAAGGTCTGACAACAAGGTCTCTGAGATAGACCTCTTACCATACCTGGTGGTAAAAAAGTAAGCACTGAGTAACTAGGCTGAAGCTCCCCGATTCTTTCACTTGGAGAGCAGCTTCCCAAATTTTCATTCATTTGTTCCTTTTACAGAAACCCTCCAATTACACGAGCTACTAGCTAGTGTCTTAAGTGTGTATTTATTGTCTTGATTTTATCTTACTTCTGTACACCTTATTCTGTTAACTCTCCCAATCATCCTGCATGAATGAAAAAGGCAGGATATAAATAAAACAAATGATGAATTACAGAGATGAAGCACCAAGAGTTTGTTTTTTTTTAGATTTTTATCCCGCCTTTTTTTCATATACAACTCAAGGTGGCAAACATACCAGCACTCCTTCCTCGTCCTCTTTTCCCCACACCAACAACCCTGTGAGCTGCGTTGGGCTGAGAGAGAAGGACTGGCCCAAAGTCACCCAACCAGTTGTTCGTGCCTAAGGCTGGAACACAACTCACCGTCTGCTGGTTTCTAGGCCCAAACCTTAACCACTACACCAAACTGCCTCTTGTGATTGATCATATGCAGATTGTTAATCGCCAGGGAGCTGTGAGAGTCAGGACCAGAGGAGTTAAGAATTTACTCTCATTGCCAGAGCAACGAGGAACTGATAAGAGGATGAGACTGAACCCTCCCTAAAGAATGCAAGGGAGGTTGGGAGGGTGACCCTGGAATTTGCTCTCACTCTGAGAAGATTTCTGTAACGGGAGAAAGGCCATTAAACCTTGCTGGATTAAATCTGTACTGTCTCCTGGAGTTTCCTGGGCTAATCCTGACAGGAGCCCACCATCCATTTCTGCACAGCCAAGCTTAAGGCAAGGATTTTTAAGCAGAACATTCAATCAGGCCTTAGCCCAAACTTTCTCATTTCGCAACTGAAACACTCGTTTTGCACTGGTTCCTTACAGGCCTCATGGATACATCCCATGTAGTTTTCTTGGTAACAGTATGCAGGTGGTTTGCCACTGTCTCCCTCTGGGATTTTTTAAAACTTCTCAGTTCCGCCTACAGCCATGGAACTCCGAGGAGGTCTCCCATGCAGTTACCGCCCACACCCAATCCTGCTTAGCTTCCAGGGGCAGACAAGCTCGGCCTGATGCTGCCACCTGTTCAGATTCCGGGTATACAGCTGATTGCAAAATCTGAGTGCCCAGATTAGGGGAGACTTCTTTCCCATTCCAACTAAGGCTGAACCAAAATCAGAGGACGTATCTTCGAGGTTTTTTCTATGTCTCCATTCTTTTTAAAAATCCAGAATGATATAAGGTCCAGAGTTTCCTAGAAATTTGGTAGAATATTCCCAGTCAATAGCTAGCTAGAGAAGAGCAGTTGTTCAGCTATATGTTTCATATGTAAACTGACCATCTCATCCAAGAATGTTTCTACACATGGAGATGCATGACTTGAGCCTAGACATATTCTGTCTGATAATGAGAAAAGGTTCTTCAGTTGACTTCTACAGGAAGAGATTCACTGCTCTTCTACGGCCCAGCAAAGAGGGAACAACAGTTTCCTCACGTTTATGAGTACAGTAGACCGTGGACAATGAAGAGTTCAAAAGTAATAGAATAGTACCCAGAAGCAACTGAGAGAGACAAGGGCTTACAAATAGTCTCCTGGACCTGGTTTCCAATTAGGTTTCTAAGAGATGAGAGCTCCTGAGCTGGTGGAGGCTTTCATGGCTGGCAGCTGTTGGGCAGTGCTGGGCTTCCGCATTTAGTGACCGTTTGCTAGACCACAGTCACTGAATCCTGCAGTCCAACCCCGCCCAGCCGAGGAGCTGTTCCAAGCAGCCAGCACTAATGGAGAAAAAAGCTAATTGGGCATTTTACAGCTGGGTTCCTCATTCGCTCCTAAAAGGCTGCAAAGCACAGCAATCCTGCAGATTAAGAGCTTCATTATGTGTGCACACATTTGCACCAGGAATGATGCTCTAAAGTTATAATGTGTATGTACCACACTGACATATGTGCTTATTCAATGACTGACAACTGTAAACTTTATCAGGGTGAAATCTGAAAATTCTCTCAGGATAGAAACTTGAATTATGATACTTTTGAAGTAGTTGGCTGAAGGCAGATGCAACATAAAAAGAGAGTCCATAGCTTCTAGAGAGGTCTAATATTAAAATATGATCCACTGAATAATCATGATTGAAGATGACACACATACAAGTAAACTATATAGCTTCTCAAGCAAGAGTCTTGCATCTCCCAATGCACATACCCACCTATTTGCTACTGCTGCTATCTTCCCTTAGGAAATGCTAACAAAATGTGCTTAGAGATGGATGTTTGAGTGGAATGAGGCTGCATTAATTCCCCCCATTCTTTGGAACTACACAGAAAATTATTTTCCATTGCACATCCACAATCAACATGCAAGCATGTTTGCACAGGGTAGAAAGAGTTTTACTTTCCACCTCATATAGAGCATAGAAAGAAGAAATTTAATGAGTAAGTCAAACTAGCATTCGTAGGTGAACACAGGGCATAAAATACCACTCATGAAACATCCCCACTGCTGCATAAACTGCACTTGTCGTCTTGCACACCTCAGTCGTGTAATCAAGGCAAGGTAATGCTTTTGGTCAGCATTGTATTTTGCCAATTCTTCAGGGGTAGCATTTTTTCCGGGGTGCTTAGGCTTCACTGGGTAGGCATCCACAAAGGTTCCCAGGCAGAACATGATGCACAGAGCCATGGCAATCACAAGAGGCCGGGGCTTCAGAGAGGCAACCATCTAGGAGGAAACAAACAATGCTGACAAGTTCATAAAAATCCAGGTGAATAACCCAGGCTAGCCCTAGATGTAGTGCTGCAAGAGATCTGATGCTTCCAGTTCTGCATGAAATCCAGTTTACCTTAATTGTCTTGCCCATAAGAAGCTTGGTAGAAAATATTGCTTATAAAATTTATCATTTGTATGTTAACATATTTGCCTAAATGCATCTTTTCACTCTGCTGAACATCAGGTGAACTGATATACATCAGGTTCCCTTCCTTCCTTGACCATATCTTTCACCTAGTTTTCAAAGCTCTGCTTAAGAGTTTGGGGCTGTTAAGCATTTGCAGGTAATGCTTTCTCAAACCAGTCTAATCCTGAGCTGCACTGGATTACAAACATCTACTTTGGAATAAAACACACAAAAAATAGTGGGGTGGGGTGGGATAGCAATAAGCTTGTTCATGTATTCCATAAAATGCACAATAGTATAAACTATATATGGTCAAGACCATGCATTCTGGCCCCAGCCCCTATAGCTCATATACGTGCCTACCTGTCCATCCTCTTGTTCCAGACCTTGCTGCTTTATTCAACCACATCTGAATGTATCTGAAGGTATGTTTGCTTTCTTGGGACATTTTATTATATTTTTATATAATATAAAAGAATATTTAACAGGAACCCTCATTATTGGCAGACCTTTCAAATGAACCCAGTTTAGATTTTGCCTCTCAACATGGCAAATTTTGAAAGTGACAGAACCAGTATATATTGTGAGTCGTCCAGAGTCACCCGCTGGGGGAGATGAGCGGCATACAAATTTAATAAACAAATAAATAAAATATACATACAGCCTTCCCCAAGCTGGATGCCTTCCAGATACATAGGAGTTGAAGTCCACACATCTGGAAGGCACCAGTTTTGCAGCAGCTGGGATACCATGTTAGGATGTACAAGATAGCTCCCAACTTAAATGGCACTTCATGTTATTGTTTATTAGGGATTCATAAAGAGAGGAACTTGTGTTGGACTTCAGAGATCTGAAGGGACTTCTGAACTTCTGGGGAACCCCTATAGAGGACAGGGAATGCAGAGCTACAATTCCACTTTGAGCCCTTGGTAGACTGGAGAAGAGCTACACAATCCGCAGCCCTATCGTGGCCCGTTCTAAGTGGCTATGTGAATCACCTTTTGGAAGCAGCAAATTCTACCACCTGCCATTTTCCCTGGTCTGACTCTTTATACAGTTTTGAGTAAGGGAGTTATGCGTCATATAAGTATACGGAAGGTATGGGATGGCATACACTTGAGGAAAGCATCTGTAAGATATGGGCTGAAGTGAAGAAACAAAGAAGACTACAACTAATAATCTTCAGTTCTGCAAATTCAGAAATACTGAGGAAAAATAACTGTCCCACCCCCTGCTGTGGGTCCTGCAGCACCAAATGTTCTCTTATTCATATTCCGTACCAAAGGGGCATAACAAATCAAAAACCCAAGCAATGTAGCCCTTTGCACATTCTCAGCTGAAAGGTTGCTTCAGATAGACTCGACTCGTGCTACAGTTGAGCCAGAAGTAAATCAGCTCAGATAACCGACCATGGCATGGATTCACACAGGGCAGAGCCAAGTCAGAACTGCCACAACACCTCACCTCAAAGCGATGGCACCAATGCTGCATTGCATGTTTAATTTGCAAAAGGGAAATGTGAGAAGGTAGATATAAGGATTCAGCTTTAAAGGGGGGTCTCTCAATGACCCATTTCAGGATACTGCCCAGCAGATCTTTTAGCAAAAGTCTCTTACATGGTATATTCTAGGAAGAAGGGGCTACAAAAGAATTGTCAAGGTTCACTATTCCTTTCACTTAAAAAATGGCATCTCCTTCTTTCCAAACAGTCGAATATGAAGCTGCCCCAAGCACAGTGAACATCTGCCATATAATGTTTTCGCTGGCCCCCGTGACGAACCACAAATGGCCCAATGGATTTTGCAAAGCAAATGTTGCTTCAGTAAGTTCCTTACTCTCCAGTCCCTGCCAATTTTCCCCCCAAAAACAGGTCCAGTCCAGGAGCAAGGGAATTTTTTCACCACTGAATTTCCTCAACCCTGCCCCAGCTACTCACTGTGAAAAGGAGGTACAAGCAAAGGCAAAGCTGGATATGAAGAGATGCTGAGGCTCAGGGATCTTCGAGTTCGCTCCTGAAGATGCCTCTGCTAACAGCTCTCTCAACCAGGGTTTATATGCTTGGTAAGTGAGTAAATGAAGGAGGGGGAAGGCTCCTCCCTCTCCCTCATTTTCTCTCTCCCCCACATTCATTCAATCACTCACCCATAATTTGTTGATCAATGCGATTCCATATCAGCTACCTTGATTACCCTTCCAAGGAAGCGACATGTACATGCCAAGGGAGGAAGGAACTGATGGGAGAAAAAGATGAATCATAGGCAATAAAGAAATACAGGAACTGTGTCTCAAAGCCAGTGTCAAAGAACTACAGCTTCTCATGACCAACGGTAGGATGGCAGTAATGGAGAAGTATATATTCCTAAGAAATCTATATAATAAAAACTTTTTTGTCTGTAACCTCCAACTGCCAAAATGGTGCATCATAGGATAACAGTTTTTGAACCAAGGTACCTCAAAAGGGATAATGTACAGAATACGTCCAAAACCTGGGACCCATTACTCCCATGGAATTGAAATTTGGGAAATTTGTGGCCACTTAAGCACTGCTGCGCTGCCACATTGCCACAGTCAGCCCAGGTCATGTGATCGTTGTGAGTCTATCCCCAACCTCTTTCCCACCTCCCTCTGTCCCTTACACCCAATAGGCTGGTGGCAAGGCCCGACAGGCAAACGGTGATTGGCTGCTTTGGAAATGAGGCAGAAATTTGAAATCTCTTAATGGCTGTAGACACTGAGGGAAGGATGAGGGAGAAACTTGGATGCCTGCTGGCAAGGTAGGGATGGATGATGGGCACCAGTGGTTGATGGGTAAGCCCTCTTCCTCCCTTGAGGAGGTGGGCCTTGGGACATGCCAGAATGTGGAGCAGGGGGTGTAGTTTTCCTCATGGTCCATGGCTCCCTTTGTTCCACCTTCTGCCAGCAAAGTGGCAGGCAGTTTCGAGGGACAGCTGAGGAGGAGGAGGAAGCTTCACCAGGGCTCTCCTGAGGGTTCTGAGGGGAGGGCAAATGGCGCAAGCCTAAATTATATGTGGGAAGGAAGGAAGGAAGGAAGGAAGGAAGGAAGGAAGGAAGGAAGGAAGGAAGGAAGGAAGGCGGGCGGGCGGGCGGGCAGGCGGGCTGGTTTTTGATGCTCCCTGCCAGCTTCTGACAAGCAAAGTCAATGGGGAAGCCGGCAGCAAGTCATAAGTTGCTCACACTCCCATGGTTTTGTTGCCCTTGGTCATTCTGTTTCTCTGTTTAGGTATGGAAATATCTTTGAAATGATCACCCAATGGCTCATTGGTTATCTAGTTATAATGAAGAGTGAAGACACATGCTTTTAAAACCATAAGAAATTTCCCATTGGAATGGATAAGGTACAGGTTTAAGACAAACTATAATGAAAAAGACACCTCACCCATACAGTACCCCAAGTCTTTTTACTGATCAATATTTTTATAGATAGAAACAACATCAAGAGCTTAGAAATATGATATGGGGTCAAAGCAGGCATTGTATTTTCATGTAAACCAGAAGTCAAAGTTTAATATCCAATAAGATATATAGATTGTTTTGATGGTTCGCGAGAGGAAAAAAATATCCAAAATCCATAAGTGGGTAATAACTTTACTTGGACACATGACTGTAAAAGGCAAAGGGACCTTAAGTCCACAGGATGCCTTTCTTCCCCAGAATTTTTATTTTATTTTTTGGTAGGAAGGAATGAAAGGGAAACCTGGCTGTAATTCTTTTAGGGTCTCCATTTAACAATATATAGAAGTTCCAGGAAAAAAAATAGGTAAAGTTTTTTTCTTAATTCACTTGACAAAATGATCTCAAGATGAACCAGGAATGCTTGAATGTTCATTCAACACATCTTAATGAACTATCGGATTGCTATGGAAAAGGCGCTTCTTCAATTATTTGGATTCAAGTCATTTTAGAGTGTATTTGGGCTCAGGTATAACTCTTAGAATTTAGGCAATATTTATTATTTTATTTGACTGGTATCTCCTATTTTCCACAGGAATTCAAGGTAGTTTGCATAACAATCTTTTTTCCATTCTCCCCAATAAATCAGTTGGGCTGAGAGTCAGCTAAGGAACTTGTACGTCTGACAGCAGATTGCCCCATCCTAATTCAGTGCTTTAACCACTTCACCCATTTGCTCCACCCAGGAAAACCGGCCAGAATCCTTGTAGCTGTATTTTGTATTACCTGTAGCTTTCAAACCATTTTCAAGAGCCACTCCGTATATTATAATGAATATGGAGGTTGCTACAGCTAGACCCCAGTTGACAGACAAAACTACTAGAAGATACTCCTAGTGACCCAATTCAAGAACTGAGAACTCCATGTTGACACTCCCCATCAGGAAGGGTGACACCCTCTCCCAGCTGTAAACTAATTCTCCCAACTTTGGAACCTCTCACCAGAGTCTAGCTTAGTTTATAGGCTCTCATTCATCCCATTATATCCAAGCAGTGCTATAGCACGTTGCACAGCCCATCTGAAGTGGATACATGAATATCAGTGGAAGACTATTTTGGCAACTCAGCATCACTTTTCTGTAGTTTTAAAAAGTACACTTCATTCAACAGAAGTTATTGTTACATGTTGTTGAAGAACGTGTTGTTGGGTTCAGATAATAGCTGGAATTGTGATACATAAAATGGAAAAAGTGGTCAGTGGGGAGGCAGGTTGGGTAATTTAAACGCTAAGCCTGTTTTAAGGTTGGCATTCTCTTTGTTGTGTGTTTCCCACCTTAAAAAGAACAAGAAACCAGCTGCCATTTTTTTCAATTATTAATCAGGCTTCACTTATTTCAGCAGAACTGAAACGATATACACTTGATAGCTTACCAGAAAATCCAAGAACTGAGGTTAAGTGATATTTGTGGTCCTCACCTCCTAACAGACTACTGGACCCCCTCTTTTGAGCAATTTAGCTTGTCTCTATCTTTTATTTTTTGCAATTGTCAGATTTGTTTTTCTCTTTTTTCAAAATTGACTTTGCTCACACTTATGAGTGGATGGAGCATCGTCAGCCACAAAAAAGAGTTTCAGGGGCCAAGATGAATCCAGAGTCTCAGATCATCACTCCTATGCTACAAATAAATAGATCTCTGGGTTTTATGAAGAATTTATGAATTCTTTCTCAGAAGACTACTTAGTAGTCTTCTGAGAAATTGAGAGTCTTCAAATCTCTGCAACTGAAAAGAAAAACATAATGTGCCCATGTTGTATATCTTTTCTTGGTAACTCTACATATGTGGGAGTGTGGAGTCCGGGTGTGAAACATGGACTCTCGTCCCCAGAAGAACGAACACGAGATAAGAGAATGAGACTGGCCCCTCCCTAAGGAATGCAGAGGATGTTTATGGGGTGACCCTGGGAATTGCTCTCACTCTGAGAAGATCCTGTAAAGGGAGTTGAGCCAATAAATCTTGCTGGATTGAATCTGTATTGTCCCCTGGAATTTCCTGGGCTAATCCTGACAACATAGTCCATATACATCAACGATCACCCATCCTCCTCCCACTCCTCTTAATTAGAAGGACATTTGTTAATTAATCATTTTTATTAATAATTAATGAATCATTAATCATCGTCAATCATTGCTTTGCCGTCCAATCTCCCATTAAGCGTTGATTGCATCACAAATATTTCTTCCAACCTAATCAATAGTCATCCAAATTCTCACGTTATGGACAGATCCAGAAGCTGTAATTTTTATTACTTATGTTATTTAGTTAACGGGACTGTTTCATATTTTCTTAGTCACATTAATAAAGTTCATATTATTTTGTTCATAATAAGGATACTACTCTCATAAGAAGGGAGTGTTACAATTGTGATCCAAGATCTCCCAATGGACATTTTGACTGGGTAGAGATTTGAACATCTACATAGCCAATGTCTAGGGCGAATACATAATATAGATGCAGATTGATCATTAAGCTTGGTTCTTATCCATTTAAAATGTTCATACGTATGACGTGAGCTTCTTCTGTGACTTTCAAATAGGCACAAAATAGTCAGTTCCCTTTTTATTACTTTATTCCCAACTACTAACATATACCTCATTTGTACCTGTCATTGGACCATAACCTCCAAATATTCTAATACGCTAGTAGAACATAGTGTTTTTCTAGTTCTGGTTCATATCATGCAATAATTTCCAATTCCATATCAGCTACCTTGATTACCCTTCCAAGGAAGTTACATATACGTGCCGAGGGCGGGAAGAACTGATGGGAGAACTAGATGAATCATAGGCAATGATGAAATACAGAAACAACCCAATTCAAGAACTGAGGCATTCCCAAACTCCATGTTGACACTACCCATCAGGAAGTGTGCCATCTGTAAACTAATTCTCCCAAATTTGGAACCTCTTGCCAGAGTCCAGCTTAGTTTCTAGGCTCTCATTCATCCCGTTATATCCAAGCAGTGCTATAGCACATTGCACAGCCCCCCTGAATTGGATGATCTTGTGTGTCACTCTATCACTGGATAACCTTACTCATCGGCTCTAGACTCTTCACTGAGTGACAGTAGCAGGGGATTTTCGGAAAGTTTCAATATATTTTAGTTTTAAAAGAGTGTTTGTTTGTTTGTTTGTTTGTTTCTATATATATATATATATATTAAAAAATTATATATATATAAAAATTAGTATTCATCAACCTTATTGACACTAATCTCCAATTTACTGGAACTGTGTGTAATGCCATCTTCTCATTCCTTCCCCTGCACTCCCTCCTAGCCCTTTAATCATTCGTAGAGGCTGACCAAAAGCTAGATACACCATTCAAATTCAGGTCAGCCCCCATTTCCACCTGGCACAAACTAGAATTTGAAACTACTTGGAAGCAAACCAGTAAAAAGATTGTGTTTTCTAAACATGAAGATATTAAACAACAATGGGATAAATATAGGACTTTACAGGACTCTCCAACCAAAGGCCCACCGAGTTACATAAAAATTGCCAATGCTACTTTCCAAAACTAATCTTGACCTTATGAATGGAACTAACATTACTAACATGGCCCCTGAATTACAGGGTCTGTTCCCCAACATGCTTAACTGAGTCAGGCAAGGAGTGAGTTTGTTATCAAAATACTGTTCTGTTCAGTGGTGATGATAGAGAGATTTAATTTTAGCCTGGAGCTGTTTGACACTAAGTCACCTCCCTTCAGACATCTGTATCATGCAGATATGGTGGAAAAGGTATACAAGACAGGAAGAGAAGTCCTACAGCAGCCCCACAAAAGTGGGGACAGGAGTGACTGACTCTGTCAGTCATCTTGCATGAATATGGCCACAGATTCATCCTAACAAATATTAGAATCAATTGTGTTGAAAACTCCTGCAAGGTTATGGAGAAGAAGTGTGGTTGTAATCTTCCTGCCTCTTTCTCATCTATCAGGGTGACTGAGTCACTCTACGTCCCAGGCTCTGCCCTAAAATCAAATTGATACAGGTGTGGAGAATCTGTTTCATCCAATCTGTCCCATTACCTTTCTTTACAAAGAAGATGGCATAAATAAATGTCCTCTGTATGTCCATCATCATGTATAATTTCAAGAAGTAGATGCAGATTTAAATGGCAGGTGCTATAAACTGGCCAATTTGGATTTATCATTCAAAATTTTGTTTCTGGAGGGATAGGAAAATGAAAAATAAATGCTAGTGGTCCTTCAGAGGCTAACAATTATATTGTGACGTAAACTTCCAAGGATCCTGTGTCAGATACATTCAGTTTCCTAATTAACAGAAATCTTTGACAAAGTAACAAATACCATTTTTCTCAGACTTACAGAAAGAGAAGGATATGGGAAATCCTCCAGAACACGTATTCCACAAATACAGAATCAGGCTTCATAATAATAGAGGTCAGAAATGTGACTTCTGGGACTGTAAATATGCTCCTTAACCTGTATAGAATAAAGTCTAACATATATTTTTCAAGTCTGATGAGTCTACAGCTTCAGATTTTCAGAATACCATGGGGCACTATTCAGCAGTAATGTTCATTACTGCAACGTCTATGTCCTGGGTGGAAAAAAGATGTGGTCTCCCATTGGTGCTGAGCCACAACTCCCAGCAGCTCCAGCCAGTATGGCCTGTGGTGATGGCATCATTGTCACTTCACTTTTGTCAAGAGAATGCAACATCCAATACATGAGCATCAATGGAAGATTAGTTTGGCATCTCCGTACCACTTCAAAATGTACATTTCATCTAACAGAAGTTATTGTTACATGTTGTTGAAGAACATGCTGTGGGGTTCAAATAGTAGCTGGAATTATGATACATAAAATGGAATAAGTGGCCAGTGGGGAGGCAGGAGGGAGAATTTAAATGTTAAGCCTGTCTGAAGATTTACATTCTCTTTTTTGTGTGTTTCACTCCTCAAAAAAAGCAACCGTTTCAAGTCACTGCAGCCATTTGATTTCCCTCTAAGGTAATGGTTTTGTCAAAGCCATACAGAATTTATATCCGTTAAGGCTATCCTTGGTTGGTACCAGAATAAGAGGGAAATTCTACTTTAATCACAGGACAACTGAAGACAACTTACGTCTCTCTCACCCACGAGCTGAGGAGAAGAGGAGGACAATGCCGAGGCGATATGGTGGAGAAAATGGGCTTGCCAAGGCCAATTTTGTGCTGTGGTTTGGTTGGTTGCAAGGCGGGAAAGCCTCCAAATGTGCCACTTGAAATGGTGAAAAGAAAGAAGAAACACCAGGCAAAAATCTTCTCCAATACACTTGCTTTTTTATTGTGGACCCAGAGAGAATTCCTTGAAAATGCATAAATTTATATATATACACATTCATTCATACAAACACACACACCTAATGTTGTATAAAATAAAGGGTCGATGTAGGGTGATCTTTCACTAGTGAGTTAATGTAGACATTATTTCAAACAAAACCTAGGCCACTACTGAGCACAAGTATACACCATGCCCGTGTCCTGCACAAGGATTTCTTGCAGTGTCCCCTGATGCTGGCAGGAGAGTTTCGTTGTTTTTTGTTTAGGGGGCAAGAGAGAAACCATCTGCCTCAAAGAGATGGTTTCCCAAGATTCAACATTTGATAGAAAACCAAAATGGGGAAAGGACAGGATTCAGCATTTTTTTAAATGTGAAATGACACCACAGGATTGGAGTATTTAAAAAGAGGCAACCGAAGCTCCATTGATTGAAAAGTGGGAAAGCCCTCACCACATATAGGAATTGTCAAACCTATGGAGAACAAAGACAAAAAGAAAGTCAGGGTGCGCCTCTTCCTTTTCCCCGCTTCAAAAGAAGAGTGTCTCTACACAATCCAGGGCAGGCTGAATTCATGGTTTGCTAGTGATGCAATCATGAATTGATCCTTGACCCTGTACGGTTTGGTGGGCTTCAAAATCTAAATAGATATTGTCACACGCAGATGAAGCAAACAAATGGGCCCAGATGCCATTTTTGCTGGGACTACTTTGCATGTATCTATAACAGCATTCTTCAATCTGATGCTAACGTAGAAATCACAAAACATATTCCTCACAATACTAGAAGAGGACCAGGGTGAGAAAGGCTGCTATAGAGAACACCTTTTTCCTTCCACTTAAGGATGGCTGATGTGGATAATAGGCTCACAGTTAAAGAAAATGCATGACATTTTGGCATCTTTACTGGTTGTCAGTAGAATACGCTCGGACACAGAACAATGAACCTACAACTTCTTGGATTCCATCATTCAAGCAGTGTTTGAGAAATGAGTCATTGGATTTCTATTCAGATTTCATATATTTGAAGTATATCTCACAGAGGTAGTCTTTCCTGTGGAACCCTTTGAAAGGCTGCAATTCCATGACATTTGGGGATAATCCATTTCTCCAGGAACTCTTGGGTCACTTTCAGCCTAGAAGGTGAATGGTGGCTTGCTGGCTTTGCAACAAGAGAAACGTGTCTGTCTGTCTGTGTGAATGTAGGTTTGGGGGGCGGGGGAGTGTAGAAATTTAGTGTATTTCCCTCTTTTGTGGAGTGAGATTTAGGAGACTTTTATAATGCTAGGAGCTGCAACAGCTCGGGGGGGGGGGGGGATAGTGCTTGTTTGATGAGGTTTGCTTTGATCCCTGTGTCAAGATCAACCGAAGTAAAGATGGTTACAAATATTTTTTAACACATGGAAATGGGTATGGAGTGGATGAGACTCACCGTGATCTGGCATCGTGGTCACTTTTGCTGTTGTCTCCAAAAACAAGGTCTGACAACAAGGTCTCTGAGATAGACCTCTTACCATACCTGGTGGTAAAAAAGTAAGCACTGAGTAACTAGGCTGAAGCTCCCCAACTCTTTCACTTGGAGAGCAGCTTCCCAAATTTTCATTCATTTGTTCCTTTTACAGAAACCCTCCAATTACACGAGCTACTAGCTAGTGTCTTAAGTGTGTATTTATTGTCTTGATTTTATCTTACTTCTGTACACCTTATTCTGTTAACTCTCCCAATCATCCTGGATGGATGAAAAAGGCAGGATATAAATAAAACAAATGATGAATTACAGAGATGAAGCACCAAGAGTTTGTTTTTTTTTAGATTTTTATCCCGCCTTTTTTTCATATACAACTCAAGGTGGCAAACATACCAGCACTCCTTCCTCGTCCTCTTTTCCCCACACCAACAACCCTGTGAGCTGCGTTGGGCTGAGAGAGAAGGACTGGCCCAAAGTCACCCAACCAGTTGTTCGTGCCTAAGGCTGGAACACAACTCACCGTCTGCTGGTTTCTAGGCCCAAACCTTAACCACTACACCAAACTGCCTCTTGTGATTGATCATATGCAGATTGTTAATCGCCAGGGAGCTGTGAGAGTCAGGACCAGAGGAGTTAAGAATTTACTCTCATTGCCAGAGCAAGGAGGAACTGATAAGAGGATGAGACTGAACCCTCCCTAAAGAATGCAAGGGAGGTTGGGAGGGTGACCCTGGAATTTGCTCTCACTCTGAGAAGATTTCTGTAACGGGAGAAAGGCCATTAAACCTTGCTGGATTAAATCTGTACTGTCTCCTGGAGTTTCCTGGGCTAATCCTGACAGGAGCCCACCATCCATTTCTGCACAGCCAAGCTTAAGGCAAGGATTTTTAAGCAGAACATTCAATCAGGCCTTAGCCCAAACTTTCTCATTTCGCAACTGAAACACTCGTTTTGCACTGGTTCCTTACAGGCCTCATGGATACATCCCATGTAGTTTTCTTGGCAACAGTATGCAGGTGGTTTGCCACTGTCTCCCTCTGGGATTTTTTAAAACTTCTCAGTTCCGCCTACAGCCATGGACCTCCATGCAGTTACCGCCCACACCCAATCCTGCTTAGCTTCCAGGGGCAGACAAGCTCGGCCTGATGCTGCCACCTGTTCAGATTCCGGGTATACAGCTGATTGCAAAATCTGAGTGCCCAGATTAGGGGAGACTTCTTTTCCATTCCAACTAAGGCTGAACCAAAATCAGAGGACGTATCTTCAAGGTTTTTTCTATGTCTCCATTCTTTTTAAAAATCCAGAATGATATAAGGTCCAGAGTTTCCTAGAAATTTGGTAGAATATTCCCAGTCAATAGCTAGCTAGAGAAGAGCAGTTGTTCAGCTATATGTTTCATACGTAAACTGACCATCTCATTTTCCAATTTATTCTGAGCTCCAAGAATGTTTCTACACATGGAGATGCATGACTTGAGCCTAGACATATTCTGTCTGATAATGAGAAAAGGTTCTTCAGTTGACTTCTACAGGAAGAGATTCACTGCTCTTCTACGGCCCAGCAAAGAGGGAACAACAGTTTCCTCACGTTTATGAGTACAGTAGACCGTGGACAATGAAGAGTTCAAAAGTAATAGAATAGTACCCAGAAGCAACTGAGAGAGACAAGGGCTTACAAATAGTCTCCTGGACCTGGTTTCCAATTAGGTTTCTAAGAGATGAGAGCTCCTGAGCTGGTGGAGGCTTTCATGGCTGGCAGCTGTTGGGCAGTGTTGGGCTTCCGCATTTAGTGACCGTTTGCTAGACCACAGTCACTGAATCCTGCAGTCCAACCCCGCCCAGCCGAGGAGCTGTTCCAAGCAGCCAGCACTAATGGAGAAAAAAGCTAATTGGGCATTTTACAGCTGGGTTCCTCATTCGCTCCTAAAAGGCTGCAAAGCACAGCAATCCTGCAGATTAAGAGCTTCATTATGTGTGCACACATTTGCACCTGGAATGATGCTCTAAAGTTGTAATGTGTATCTACCACACTGACATATGTGCTTATTCAATGACTGACAACTGTAAACTTTATCAGGGTGAAATCTGAAAATTCTCTCAGGATAGAAACTTGAATTATGATACTTTTGAAGTAGTTGGCTGAAGGCAGATGCAACATAAAAAGAGAGTCCATAGCTTCTAGAGAGGTCTAATATTAAAATATGATCCACTGAATAATCATGATTGAAGATGACACACATACAAGTAAACTATATAGCTTCTCAAGCAAGAGTCTTGCATCTCCCAATGCACATACCCACCTATTTGCTACTGCTGCTATCTTCCCTTAGGAAATGCTAACAAAATGTGCTTAGAGATGGATGTTTAAGTGGAATGAGGCTGCATTAATTCCCCCCATTCTTTGGAACTACACAGAAAATTATTTTCCATTGCACATCCACAATCAACATGCAAGCATGTTTGCACAGGGTAGAAAGAGTTTCACTTTCCACCTCATATAGAGCATAGAAAGAAGAAATTAAATGAGTAAGTCAAACTAGCATTCACAGGTGAACACAGGGCATAAAACATCACCCCTGAAACATCCCCACTACTGCAAAAACTACATTCATGCTCTTGCACACCTCTGCCTCGTCACCAGGTTAATGTAATGGCGAAGGTCAGCAATGTATTTTGCCAGTTCTTCAGGGGTAGCGTTTTCTCCAGGGCTCTCAGGCTTCGGTGGATAGGCATCCACAAAGGTTCCCAGGCAGAACATGATGCACAGAGCCATGGCAATCACAAGAGGCCGGGGCTTCAGAGAGGCAACCATCTAGGAGGAAACAAAAAATGCTGACAAGTTCATAAAAATCCAGGTGAATAACCCAGGCTAGCCCTAGATGTAGTGCTGCAAGAGATCTGATGCTTCCAGTGCCGCATGAAATCCAGCTTTACATTAACTGTCTTACCCATAACAAGCTTGGTAAAAGATACTGCTTATCAAACTTATCATTTGTATGTTGTATGTATCATTTCTCAATAAGATTTCTATATTGCATACCGACGTATCATTTGTATGTTAACATAATTGCCTAAATGCATCTCTTCACCCTGCTGAACATCAGGTTCGCTGATATAAACTCCCTCCCTTCCTTGACCATATCCTTAGCCTAGTTTGCAAAGCTCTGCTTAAGAGTTCAGGGCTGTGGAGCACTTACAGATAATGCTTTCTTAAACCAGTCTACTGTAATCCTGAGCTGCACTGGAATACAAACATCTGTTTGGAAGAAAACATACAAATAATGGTGGGGTGGGGTGGGATAGCAATACGCTTTTCCATGTATTCCATAAAATTTTTCATCACCGAATTTCCTCAACCCTGCCGCAGCTACTCACTGTGAAAAGGAAGTACAAGCAAAGGCAAAGCTGGATATGAAGAGATGCTGAGGCTCAGGGATCTTCGAGTTGACTCTTGCAGATGCCTCTGCTAACAGCTCTCTCAACCAGGGTTTATATGCTTGGTAAGTGAGTAAATGAAGGAGGGGGAAGGCTCCTCCCTCTCCCTCATTTTCTCTCTCCCCCACATTCATTCAATCACTCACCCATAACTTGTTGATCAATGCGATTCCGTATCAGCTGCCTTGATTACCCTTCCAAGGAAGCGACATGTACATGCCAAGGGAGGAAGGAATTGATGGGAGAAATAGATGAACCCATAGAGAATGAAGAAATACAGGAACTGTCTTTCGAAGCCGCACTTCTGGTGACCATCAGTAGGATGGTAATTATGGAGAAGTATACATTCCTAAGATAGTATAGTGAAGAGTGAAGACACATGCTTTGAAAAGCATAAGAAATCTCCCATTGGAATAGATAAGGTACAGGTTTAAGACAAAGTATAATGAAAAGAGGCTTCATCCATACAGTAACCCAAGTCCTGTTGCTGATCACTCTTCTTGTAGATAGAGCCAACATCAAGGACTTAGAAATGTTGTATGGGGTTAAAGCAGGCATTGTATTTTCATGTAAACCAGAACTCTACATTTAATTTTCAAATAATATCCATAGATTCTTTTGATGGTTCATGAGAGGGAAAAAATATCAAAAATCCATAAGTGGGTAATAACTTTACTGTACTTGGACACATGGTTATAAGAGGCAAAGGGACCTTAACTCCAGAGGATGTTTTTCTTCCTCAGAATTTTTGTTTTCTTTTTTGGTAGGAAGGGAGGAAAAGGGAGCCTGTCTGTAAATTTTTTAGAGTCTCTATTTAAGAATATTTAGAAGTTCCTGAAAAAAAAATAGGTAAAGCTTTTTTCTTAATTCATCTAATAGAATAATCTCAATATGAACCAGGAATGCTTGAATTTTCATTCAAAACATCTTTAATGAACTATCAGGTTGATATGAAAAAGGCATCCTTCAGTTATTTTTATTCAAGTCATTTAGAGTGTATTTAGGCTCAGGTATAACTTTTAGAATTTAGGCAATATTTATTATTTAATTTGACTGGTATCTCCTATTTTCCACAGGAATTCAAGGTAGTTTGTATAACAGTCTTTTTTCCATTGTCCCAAAAAATCAGTTAGGCTGAGAGTCACCTTGTGCGTCTGACAGCAGAATTGCACCTAGGATTGCCCCATCCTAATTCACTGCTTTAACCACTTCACCCATTTGCTCCACCCAGGAAAACTGGCCAGAATCCTTGTAGCTGAATTTTCTATTAACTGTACCTTTCAAACCATTTTCAAGAGCCACTCCATATATTATAATGAATGTGGAGGTTGCTACAGCTAGACCACAGTTGACAGACAAAACTACTGGAAGATGCTCCTAGTGACCCAATTCAAGAACTGAGAACTCCATGTTGACACTCCCCATCAGGAAGGGTGACACCCTCTCCAAGCTGTAAACTAATTCTCCCAACTTTGGAACCCCTGGCCAGAGTCCAGCTTAGTTTATAGGCTCTCATTCATCCCATTATATCCAAGCAGTGCTATAGCACGTTGCACAGCCCATCTGAAGTGGATACATGAATATCAGTGGAAGACTATTTTGGCAACTCAGCATCACTTTTCTGTAGTTTTAAAAAGTACACTTCATTCAACAGAAGTTATTGTTACATGTTGTTGAAGAACGTGTTGCTGGGTTCAGATAATAGCTGGAATTGTGATACATAAAATGGAAAAAGTGGTCAGTGGGGAGGCAGGTTGGATAATTTAAACGCTAAGCCTGTTTTAAGGTTGGCATTCTCTTTGTTGTGTGTTTCCCACCTTAAAAAGAACAAGAAACCAGCTGCCATTTTTTTCAATTATTAATCAGGCTTCACTTACTTCAGCAGAACTGAAACGATATACACTTGATAGCTTACCAGAAAATCCAAGAACTGAGGTTGAATGAAATTTTTGGTCCTCACCTCTTAACTGACTACTGGACCCCCTCTTTTGAGCAATTTAGCTTGTCTCTATCTTTTATTTTTTGCAATTGTCAGATTTGTTTTTCTCTTTTTTCAAAATTGACTTTGCTCACACTTATGAGTGGATGGAGCATCGTCAGCCACAAAAAAGAGTTTCAGGGGCCAAGATGAATCCAGAGTCTCAGATCATCACTCCTATGCTACAAATAAATAGATCTCTGGGTTTTATGAAGAATTTATGAATTCTTTCTCAGAAGACTACTTAGTAGTCTTCTGAGAAATTGAGAGTCTTCAAATCTCTGCAACTGAAAAGAAAAACATAATGTGCCCATGTTGCATATCTTTTCTTGGTAACTCTACATACTCCATATACATAAGTGATCACCCATCCTCCTCCCACTCCTCTTAATTAGTACAGATGATCTGTTAATTAATCATTGCTTTGCTGCCCAATCTCCCATTAAGCATTGATTGCATCACAAAGATTTCTTCCAACCTAATCAATAGTCATCCAAATTCTCACATTATGGACAGATCCATAAGATGTAATTTTTATTACTTATGTTATTTAGTTAACGAGACTGTTTCATATTTTCTTAGTCATGTTAATGAAGTTCATATTATTTTGTTCATAATAAGGATACTACTCCCATAAGAAGGAAGTGTTACAATCGTGATCCAAGATCTCCCAATGGACATTTTGACTGGGTAGAGATTTGAACATCTACATAGCCAATGTCTGGGGTCAATACCTTATATAGATGCAGATTGATCATTAAGCTTGGTTATTATCCATTTAAAATGTTCATATATAGGACATGAGCTTCTTCTGTGACTTTCAAATAGGCACAGAATAGTCAGTTCCCTTTTTTTACTTTATTCCCAACTACTAACATATACCTCATTTGTACCTGTAATTGGAGCATAACCTCCACATATTCCAATATGCTAGTAGAACATGGTGTTTTTCTAGTTCTGGTTCATATCATGCAATAATTTCCAATTCCATATCAGCTACCTTGATTACCCTTCCAAGGAAGTTACATATACGTGCCGAGGGCGGGAAGAACTGATGGGAGAACTAGATGAATCATAGGCAATGATGAAATACAGAAACAACCCAATTCAAGAACTGAGGCATTCCCAAACTCCATGTTGACACTACCCATCAGGAAGTGTGCCATCTGTAAACTAATTCTCCCAAATTTGGAACCTCTTGCCAGAGTCCAGCTTAGTTTCTAGGCTCTCATTCATCCCGTTATATCCAAGCAGTGCTATAGCACATTGCACAGCCCCCCTGAATTGGATGATCTTGTGTGTCACTCTATCACTGGATAACCTTACTCATCGGCTCTAGACTCTTCACTGAGTGACAGTAGCAGGGGATTTTCGGAAAGTTTCAATATATTTTAGTTTTAAAAGAGTGTTTGTTTGTTTGTTTGTTTGTTTCTATATATATATATATATATTAAAAAATTATATATATATAAAAATTAGTATTCATCAACCTTATTGACACTAATCTCCAATTTACTGGAACTGTGTGTAATGCCATCTTCTCATTCCTTCCCCTGCACTCCCTCCTAGCCCTTTAATCATTCGTAGAGGCTGACCAAAAGCTAGATACACCATTCAAATTCAGGTCAGCCCCCATTTCCACCTGGCACAAACTAGAATTTGAAACTACTTGGAAGCAAACCAGTAAAAAGATTGTGTTTTCTAAACATGAAGATATTAAACAACAATGGGATAAATATAGGACTTTACAGGACTCTCCAACCAAAGGCCCACCGAGTTACATAAAAATTGCCAATGCTACTTTCCAAAACTAATCTTGACCTTATGAATGGAACTAACATTACTAACATGGCCCCTGAATTACAGGGTCTGTTCCCCAACATGCTTAACTGAGTCAGGCAAGGAGTGAGTTTGTTATCAAAATACTGTTCTGTTCAGTGGTGATGATAGAGAGATTTAATTTTAGCCTGGAGCTGTTTGACACTAAGTCACCTCCCTTCAGACATCTGTATCATGCAGATATGGTGGAAAAGGTATACAAGACAGGAAGAGAAGTCCTACAGCAGCCCCACAAAAGTGGGGACAGGAGTGACTGACTCTGTCAGTCATCTTGCATGAATATGGCCACAGATTCATCCTAACAAATATTAGAATCAATTGTGTTGAAAACTCCTGCAAGGTTATGGAGAAGAAGTGTGGTTGTAATCTTCCTGCCTCTTTCTCATCTATCAGGGTGACTGAGTCACTCTACGTCCCAGGCTCTGCCCTAAAATCAAATTGATACAGGTGTGGAGAATCTGTTTCATCCAATCTGTCCCATTACCTTTCTTTACAAAGAAGATGGCATAAATAAATGTCCTCTGTATGTCCATCATCATGTATAATTTCAAGAAGTAGATGCAGATTTAAATGGCAGGTGCTATAAACTGGCCAATTTGGATTTATCATTCAAAATTTTGTTTCTGGAGGGATAGGAAAATGAAAAATAAATGCTAGTGGTCCTTCAGAGGCTAACAATTATATTGTGACGTAAACTTCCAAGGATCCTGTGTCAGATACATTCAGTTTCCTAATTAACAGAAATCTTTGACAAAGTAACAAATACCATTTTTCTCAGACTTACAGAAAGAGAAGGATATGGGAAATCCTCCAGAACACGTATTCCACAAATACAGAATCAGGCTTCATAATAATAGAGGTCAGAAATGTGACTTCTGGGACTGTAAATATGCTCCTTAACCTGTATAGAATAAAGTCTAACATATATTTTTCAAGTCTGATGAGTCTACAGCTTCAGATTTTCAGAATACCATGGGGCACTATTCAGCAGTAATGTTCATTACTGCAACGTCTATGTCCTGGGTGGAAAAAAGATGTGGTCTCCCATTGGTGCTGAGCCACAACTCCCAGCAGCTCCAGCCAGTATGGCCTGTGGTGACGGCATCATTGTCACTTCACTTTTGTCAAGAGAATGCAACATCCAATACATGAGCATCAATGGAAGATTAGTTTGGCATCTCCGTACCACTTCAAAATGTACATTTCATCTAACAGAAGTTATTGTTACATGTTGTTGAAGAACATGCTGTGGGGTTCAAATAGTAGCTGGAATTATGATACATAAAATGGAAAAAGTGGCCAGTGGGGAGGCAGGAGGGAGAATTTAAATGTTAAGCCTGTCTGAAGATTTACATTCTCTTTTTTGTGTGTTTCAAGTCACTGCAGCCATTTGATTTCCCTCTAAGGTAATGGTTTTGTCAAAGCCATACAGAATTTATATCCGTTAAGGCTATCCTTGGATGGTACCAGAATAAGAGGGAAATTCTACTTTAATCACAGGACAACTGAAGACAACTTACGTCTCTCTCGCCCACGAGCTGAGGAGAAGAGGAGGACAATGCCGAGGCGATATGGTGGAGAAAATGGGCTTGCCAAGGCCAATTTTGTGCTGTGGTTTGGTTGGTTGCAAGGCGGGAAAGCCTCCAAATGTGCCACTTGAAATGGTGAAAAGAAAGAAGAAACACCAGGCAAAAATCTTCTCCAATACACTTGCTTTTTTATTGTGGACCCAGAGAGAATTCCTTGAAAATGCGTACATTTATATATGCTGTATACATTCATTCATAAAAACACGCACACCTAATGTATAAAATAAAGGGTCGATGTAGGGTGATCTTTCACTAGTGAGTTAATGTAGACATTATTTCAAACAAAACCTAGGCCACTACTGAGCACAAGCATACACCATGCCCGTCTCCTGCACAAGGATTTCTTGCAGTGTCCCCTGATGCTGGCAGGAAGAGTTTCGTTGTTTTTTGTTTAGGGGGCAAGAGAGAAACCATCTGCCTCAAAGAGATGGTTTCCCAAGATTCAACATTTGATAGAAAACCAAAATGGGGAAAGGACAGGATTCAGCATTTTTTTAAATGTGAAATGACACCACAGGATTGGAGTATTTAAAAAGAGGCAACCGAAGCTCCATTGATTGAAAAGTGGGAAAGCCCTCACCACATATAGGAATCGTCAAACCTATGGAGAACAAAGACAAAAAGAAAGTCAGGGTGCGCCTCTTCCTTTTCCCCGCTTCAAAAGAAGAGTGTCTCTACACAATCCAGGGCAGGCTGAATTCATGGTTTGCTAGTGATGCAATCATGAATTGATCCTTGACCCTGTACGGTTTGGTGGGCTTCAAAATCTAAATAGATATTGTCACACGCAGATGAAGCAAACAAATGGGCCCAGATGCCATTTTTGCTGGGACTACTTTGCATGTATCTATAACAGCATTCTTCAATCTGATGCTAACACAGAAATCACAAAACATATTCCTCACAATACTAGAAGAGGACCAGGGTGAGAAAGGCTGCTATAGAGAACACCTTTTTCCTTCCACTTAAGGATGGCTGATGTGGATAATAGGCTCACAGTTAAAGAAAATGCATGACATTTTGGCATCTTTACCGGTTGTCAGTAGAATACGCTCGGACACAGAACAATGAACCTACAACTTCTTGGATTCCATCATTCAAGCAGTGTTTGAGAAATGAGTCATTGGATTTCTATTCAGATTTCATATATTTGAAGTATATCTCACAGAGGTAGTCTTTCCTGTGGAACCCTTTGAAAGGCTGCAATTCCATGACATTTGGGGATAATCCATTTCTCCAGGAACTCTTGGGTCACTTTCAGCCTAGAAGGTGAATGGTGGCTTGCTGGCTTTGCAACAAGAGAAACGTGTCTGTCTGTCTGTGTGAATGTAGGTTTGGGGGGCGGGGGAGTGTAGAAATTTAGTGTATTTCCCTCTTTTGTGGAGTGAGATTTAGGAGACTTTTATAATGCTAGGAGCTGCAACAGCTCGGGGGGGGGGGGGATAGTGCTTGTTTGATGAGGTTTGCTTTGATCCCTGTGTCAAGATCAACCGAAGTAAAGATGGTTACAAATATTTTTTAACACATGGAAATGGGTATGGAGTGGATGAGACTCACCGTGATCTGGCATCGTGGTCACTTTTGCTGTTGTCTCCAAAAACAAGGTCTGACAACAAGGTCTCTGAGATAGACCTCTTACCATACCTGGTGGTAAAAAAGTAAGCACTGAGTAACTAGGCTGAAGCTCCCCAACTCTTTCACTTGGAGAGCAGCTTCCCAAATTTTCATTCATTTGTTCCTTTTACAGAAACCCTCCAATTACACGAGCTACTAGCTAGTGTCTTAAGTGTGTATTTATTGTCTTGATTTTATCTTACTTCTGTACACCTTATTCTGTTAACTCTCCCAATCATCCTGGATGGATGAAAAAGGCAGGATATAAATAAAACAAATGATGAATTACAGAGATGAAGCACCAAGAGTTTGTTTTTTTTTAGATTTTTATCCCGCCTTTTTTTCATATACAACTCAAGGTGGCAAACATACCAGCACTCCTTCCTCGTCCTCTTTTCCCCACACCAACAACCCTGTGAGCTGCGTTGGGCTGAGAGAGAAGGACTGGCCCAAAGTCACCCAACCAGTTGTTCGTGCCTAAGGCTGGAACACAACTCACCGTCTGCTGGTTTCTAGGCCCAAACCTTAACCACTACACCAAACTGCCTCTTGTGATTGATCATATGCAGATTGTTAATCGCCAGGGAGCTGTGAGAGTCAGGACCAGAGGAGTTAAGAATTTACTCTCATTGCCAGAGCAACGAGGAACTGATAAGAGGATGAGACTGAACCCTCCCTAAAGAATGCAAGGGAGGTTGGGAGGGTGACCCTGGAATTTGCTCTCACTCTGAGAAGATTTCTGTAATGGGAGAAAGGCCATTAAACCTTGCTGGATTAAATCTGTACTGTCTCCTGGAGTTTCCTGGGCTAATCCTGACAGGAGCCCACCATCCATTTCTGCACAGCCAAGCTTAAGGCAAGGATTTTTAAGCAGAACATTCAATCAGGCCTTAGCCCAAACTTTCCCATTTCGCAACTGAAACACTAGTTTTGCACTGGTTCCTTACAGGCCTCATGGATACATCCCATGTAGTTTTCTTGGTAACAGTATGCAGGTGGTTTGCCACCGTCTCCCTCTGGGATTTTTTAAAACTTCTCAGTTCCGCCTACAGCCATGCAACTCCGAGGAGGTCTCCCATGCAGTTACCGCCCACACCCAATCCTGCTTAGCTTCCAGGGGCAGACAAGCTCGGCCTGATGCTGCCACCTGTTCAGATTCCAGGTGTACAGCTGATTGCAAAATCTGAGTGCCCAGATTAGGGGAGACTTCTTTCCCATTCCAACTAAGGCTGAACCAAAATCAGAGGACGTATCTTCATGGTTTTTTCTATGTCTCCATTCTTTTTAAAAATCCAGAATGATATAAGGTCCAGAGTTTCCTAGAAATTTGGTAGAATATTCCCAGTCAATAGCTAGCTAGAGAAGAGCAGTTGTTCAGCTACATGTTTCATACATAAACTGACCATCTCATTTTCCAATTTATTCTGAGCTCCAAGAATGTTTCTACACATGGAGATGCATGACTTGAGCCTAGACATATTCTGTCTGATAATGAGAAAAGGTTCTTCAGTTGACTTCTACAGGAAGAGATTCACTGCTCTTCCACGGCCCAGCAAAGAGGGAACAACAGTTTCCTCACGTTTATGAGTACAGTAGACCGTGGACATTGAAGAGTTCAAAAGTAATAGAATAGTACCCAGAAGCAACTGAGAGAGACAAGGGCTTACAAATAGTCTCCTGGACCTGGTTTCCAATTAGGTTTCTAAGAGATGAGAGCTCCTGAGCTGGTGGAGGCTTTCATGGCTGGCAGCTGTTGGGCAGTGTTGGGCTTCCGCATTTAGTGACCGTTTGCTAGACCACAGTCACTGAATCCTGCAGCCCAACCCTGCCCAGCTAATGAGCTATCCTAAGCAGCCAACACTAATGGAGAAAAAAGCTAATTGGGCATTTTACAGCTGGGTTCCTCATTCGCTCCTAAAAGGCTGCAAAGCACAGCAATCCTGCAGATTAAGAGCTTCATTATGCTCTTAACACATTTGCACCAGGAATGATGCTCTAAAGTAATTGTAATGTGCATGTACCACATTGACATATGTGTTTACTCAGTGACTGACAATTATAAAATTTATCAAGGTGAAAATTTTATCCTGAAAATTCTCCCAGGATAGAATTTGAATTATGATACTTTTGAAGTAGTTGGCTGAAGGCAGATGCAACATAAAAAGAGAGTCCATAGCTTCTAGAGAGGTCTAATATTAAAATATGATCCACTGAATAATCATGATTGAAGATGACACACATACAAGTAAACTATATAGCTTCTCAAGCAAGAGTCTTGCATCTCCCAATGCACATACCCACCTATTTGCTACTGCTGCTATCTTCCCTTAGGAAATGCTAACAAAATGTGCTTAGAGATGGATGTTTGAGTGGAATGAGGCTGCATTAATTCCCCCCATTCTTTGGAACTACACAGAAAATTATTTTCCATTGCACATCCACAATCAACATGCAAGCATGTTTGCACAGGGTAGAAAGAGTTTCACTTTCCACCTCATATAGAGCATAGAAAGAAGAAATTAAATGAGTAAGTCAAACTAGCATTCACAGGTGAACACAGGGCATAAAACATCACCCCTGAAACATCCCCACTACTGCAAAAACTACATTCATGCTCTTGCACACCTCTGCCTCGTCACCAGGTTAATGTAATGGCGAAGGTCAGCAATGTATTTTGCCAGTTCTTCAGGGGTAGCGTTTTCTCCAGGGCTCTCAGGCTTCGGTGGATAGGCATCCACAAAGGTTCCCAGGCAGAACATGATGCACAGAGCCATGGCAATCACAAGAGGCCGGGGCTTCAGAGAGGCAACCATCTAGGAGGAAACAAAAAATGCTGACAAGTTCATAAAAATCCAGGTGAATAACCCAGGCTAGCCCTAGATGTAGTGCTGCAAGAGATCTGATGCTTCCAGTGCCGCATGAAATCCAGCTTTACATTAACTGTCTTACCCATAACAAGCTTGGTAAAAGATACTGCTTATCAAACTTATCATTTGTATGTTGTATGTATCATTTCTCAATAAGATTTCTATATTGCATACCGACGTATCATTTGTATGTTAACATAATTGCCTAAATGCATCTCTTCACCCTGCTGAACATCAGGTTCGCTGATATAAACTCCCTCCCTTCCTTGACCATATCCTTAGCCTAGTTTGCAAAGCTCTGCTTAAGAGTTCAGGGCTGTGGAGCACTTACAGATAATGCTTTCTTAAACCAGTCTACTGTAATCCTGAGCTGCACTGGAATACAAACATCTGTTTGGAAGAAAACATACAAATAATGGTGGGGTGGGGTGGGATAGCAATACGCTTTTCCATGTATTCCATAAAATTTTTCATCACCGAATTTCCTCAACCCTGCCGCAGCTACTCACTGTGAAAAGGAAGTACAAGCAAAGGCAAAGCTGGATATGAAGAGATGCTGAGGCTCAGGGATCTTCGAGTTGACTCTTGCAGATGCCTCTGCTAACAGCTCTCTCAACCAGGGTTTATATGCTTGGTAAGTGAGTAAATGAAGGAGGGGGAAGGCTCCTCCCTCTCCCTCATTTTCTCTCTCCCCCACATTCATTCAATCACTCACCCATAACTTGTTGATCAATGCGATTCCGTATCAGCTGCCTTGATTACCCTTCCAAGGAAGCGACATGTACATGCCAAGGGAGGAAGGAATTGATGGGAGAAATAGATGAACCCATAGAGAATGAAGAAATACAGGAACTGTCTTTCGAAGCCGCACTTCTGGTGACCATCAGTAGGATGGTAATTATGGAGAAGTATACATTCCTAAGATAGTATAGTGAAGAGTGAAGACACATGCTTTGAAAAGCATAAGAAATCTCCCATTGGAATAGATAAGGTACAGGTTTAAGACAAAGTATAATGAAAAAGAGGCTTCATCCATACAGGAGCCCAGGTCTTTTAACATCTTTAATGATCTAACAGGTTGATATGAAAAAGGCATCCTTCAGTTATTTGGATTCAAGTCATTTAGAGTGTATTTGGACTCAGGTATAACTCTCAGAATTTAGGCAATATTTATTATTTTATTTGACTGGTATCTCCTATTTTCCACAGGAATTCAAGGTAGTTTGCATAACTGTCTTTTTTCCATTCTCCCCAATAAATCAGTTGGGCTGAGAGTCAACTAAGGACCTTGTGTGTCTGACAGCAGAATTGCACCTAGGATTGTCCCATCCTAATTCAGTGCTTTAACCACTTCACCCATTTGCTCCACCCAGGAAAACCGGCCAGAATCCTTGTAGCTGTATTTTGTATTACCTGTAGCTTTCAAACCATTTTCAAGAGCCACTCCATATATTATAATGAATATGGAGATTGCTACAGCTAGACCGCAGTTGACAGACAAAACTAGTAGAAGATACTCCTAGTGACCCAATTCAAGAACTGAGAACTCCATGTTGACACTCCCCATCAGGAAGGGTGACACCCTCTCCAAGCTGTAAACTAATTCTCCCAACTTTGGAGCTTCTCACCAGAGTCCAGCTTAGTTTATAGGCTCTCATTCATCCCATTATATCCAAGCAGTGCTATAGCATGTTGCACAGCCCACCTGAATTGCATGAACTTGAGAAAAAGATTTGTGTGTCACTGTATCACTGGATAACCTCACTCATTGCCTCTAGACTCTTCACTGAGTGACAGTATCAGGGAATTTTCAGAGAGTTTCAATATATTTTAGTTTTAAAAGAGGTTTGTTTGTTTGTTTTTGTAAAAATAAATTAGTCTGCATCGACTTTATAAACAATAATCTCCCCTCAGTGATTACTGGAGCTGCATGCAATGCCATCTTTTCCTTCCTTCCCTTGCAGTCCCACCCAGCCCTTTCATCATAATCAGAGGCTTAGCAAAAGCTAAAAGAAATATCCAATACATGAGTATCAGTGGAAGACTATTTTGGCAACCCAGTATCCCTTTTCTATAGTTTTAAAAAGTACACTTCATTCAACAGAAGTTATTGTTACATGTTGCTGAAGAACGTGTTGTTGGGTTCAGATAATAGCTGGAATTGTGATACATAAAATGGAAAAAGTGGTCAGTGGGGAGGCAGGTTGGATAATTTAAACGCTAAGCCTGTTTTAAGGTTGACATTCTCTTTGTTGTGTGTTTCCCACCTTAAAAAGAACAAGAAACCAGCTGCCATTTTTTTCAGTTATTAATCAGGCTTCACTTATTTCAGCAGAACTGAAACTACGTACACTTGATAGCTTACCAGAAAATCCAAGAACTGAGGTTAAGTGATATTTGTGGTCCTCACCTCCTAACAGACTACTGGACCCCCTCTTTTGAGCAATTTAGCTTGTCTCTATCCTTTATTTTTTGCAATTGTCAGATTTGTTTTTCTCTTTTTTTTAAATTGACTTCCTTCACACTTATGATCGGATGGAGCATCGTCAGCCACAAAAAAGAGTTTCAGGGGCCAAGATGAATCCAGAGTCTCAGATCATCACTCCTATGCTACAAATAAGTAGATCTCTGGGTTTTATGAAGAATTTATGAATTCTTTCTCAGAAGACTACTTAGTAGTCTTCTGAGAAATTGAGAGTCTTCAAATCTCTGGAACTGAAAAGAAAAACATAATGTGCCCATGTTGTATATCTTTTCTTGGTAACTCTACATAGTCCATATACATCAACAATCACCCATCCTCCTCCCACTTCTCTTAATTAGAAGGACAGATGATTTGTTAATTAATCATTGCTTTGCTGTCCAATCTCCCATTAAGCGTTGATTGCATCACAAAGATTTCTTCCAACCTAATCAATAGTCATCCAAATTCCCACTTTATAGACAGATTAGTTGTCCTTTGTGGTTTCAATTCATTAAAACAGTAACTCAAACAGTAAATATTTCAAGTTTTAAGCACTACAAGTCATGGGCTAAACTATGTGTCATACAAACCTGGAGTCATATGGGAGTTTGTCCTCCATGAGTTCTAAACCTAACATGCTATTGATTGAACCTCCTCCTTTTCCTTTGAGTCTTATATATGTTGTCTGAATACCCACACACATAGTGACTGATAACAATAGATAATTGCTTATTTTAAACTAAAATTAACAGTGAGCAAGCTCTCATAACGTGTTGGATGCTCATCCCTGTGACTTCAGTGTTCTCAGCTGAAATTCTGAAATCTGCACACCTTGCACCTCTGCTATCAAGCTGCGTTGGTTGCCATTTTGCTTCTGGGTCCAATTCAAGATGTTGGCTATAACCTTTAAAGGCCTACATGGCAATGGACCTGGTTATTTGAGGGATCACCTCTCCCCAGTTACATCTATCCATCCCATCAGATCCAGCAGGAGAGGCATGTTGCAGTTCCCATCTGCCAGGGACTGTTTCGGGCAGGACCTAGGAGGAGAGCCTTTTCTGCCATAACCCTCAACCTGTAGAACATCACTCCCCACTGAGGTGAGGTTGGCCCCAACACTGTTAGCCTTCTGGAAGGCCCTCAGAATGGTTTTGTCAACTAGCTTGGAGTTCCCCCAATAGAGTAGAGCCTGCTAGACGGCTGTATGACAATTAATGAAAGGGGCTGTCTGTATGCTTTTGCCGCCATTTTGTTTTTTGCTTTTATCTTGTTTTTATTTTAATCCAAACTGGTTGTTTTAATGGTTTTTTATATACTTTGATTATGGCTATGTATGCCACCCAGAGTCACTGTGTGAGATGGGTGGCTCTACAAATGTGATTAAATAAATAAATAAGATTAAAAGTCCAGATAGATTTATCTGGACAGTGAGCACCTTGCATAGCCTGGCTTGGAATTGCTTAGGGTCTTAAAATACCGTAAGAATTCAATTTTAAATTGGGTCAACAAAAAAAGAAAAAACTTGGCAAAAATGTCAGTCTTCCAATATGCGGCCCAGTTAGAGGCCTGACTGGTGCACTTAGCACCAACTGAAGCCTTCAGATGCTCTTCATCAGAAACCCAGATAGGGTGAACCTGTTTACACACTACAATTATCGCAATTAGCCAGTTAACTCAACCATCTGTTTCCTCCTGTTATGCCTGATCGTGTCCCATGAACACCCATGCTGGGGGAGTGCAGGTGCAAGGCAAGACTTCATGGCACAACTAGATTATACCCCAGTGGCCAGAGCGGCAGAAGTAGGCTTGATTGCAGTGCTGCAGCCAATCAGCACTAGGGACTTCTATCCTGAGGCTCCCAAGATTCTGTTGAAGAGTTCCATAATGAAGCTCTCCAACTCCAACTCTCTCTTCCTGGAAGAATAATTCAGTGAGGCTTTTGATTTGTTCCACTTTTTACTGTGATAGGGTGGCTGGAGAAGACTGAGTAAGGATAACTTAATTCAAAACAAAGCCAGGGCTATTAAGGCTTAACACTCATTCTCTCCTGCTCCATGACTGACAAGATTATGCTTACTTGATCATGATTAGGTGTGTTATGGAAACCCAACCAATTGTGTTGCAGGAATTTAACCCTGATGTCATCATGATATTGGTAACCACTGTCAGGTCAGATAGGCTATAGTTGGTATATAACCATGTAAGTATACATCTAACAACTGCTGCTACCAGGAATAGTGCAGATTCAAGGATACCACTAAGCAATTATCTTGATTTGTTTTTAGGGAAAGCATAAGTCCTTCCAGAACAGATTGAATCCTAATCTTTAAGCCATTCTATTGGCCAGTTTTACTGCAAAAGAGGACATGTGGCCACCTTATAAACAAAAGTTACGGCTCACCCAACCTGACATCTTTTTCAATGGCTGAAATTGGTCAGACAGATTTTTTCCCATTGATAAATGGTTCTTTTTATTTTCTGCAGGCTAAACATTCCCGGTCCCTTCAGGCTGTCTGTGCAGATTTGCTATTAAAATTTTTCTGGGTTCACGGACTTAGTTATCTCTGCTACAAAGAGGCCCACGTGGGCCAAATTTCCCAAAAGGAAGGACCAGTCTAATAGTTACCAACAAACCTTGTTCTCCTTACACTGTCTCCACTATGATTTTGAAGAGACAGCCTCCAATATTGATCTTCCTTTTATGAAGTCCCCAGGAGCCTTTACAGAAGGCAGCAATGATTCAAGCCATACTAATAGATTGTAAACTGGCCTTGTAGGTAAGACTCATGATCAAGAGAGATGATAAGGCCCCATGTGATAATTCCTATCATGAATATCACTTACTGCTTCAACCAGCCCTAAAGATTCCCAGTGGCCTCTCACAAAAATAAATAAAATGCAGAACTAGTTATAGATACAGATGCAACTGAACCTTCTTCCACCTGGTTTACTGTCTCTGGCAATAGAAGATAAATGGAAGGTTGCTAATCATCTCAGCCTTCAATACTGCCCCAAAACTTTGATGGATGGATGGAGCTGAGTTATGCTACAAAAATAACTGACTGAGGCAGTACAGCTGAAAACACTCAGCCTACCTTTTTAAAAATGGCTATCAAATCAATAAAAATTGACTTGCAAAAAGTAATAACAACAACATCGATAGTTACAGAAAAAAAATCTGTACACCCTCAAGATTTCAGAAAACAAGAACCATAATGAAATTCAGACAGATTTTTGACAAGTACAATCTATATTTTCGAAGTGCCCGCATTTGTTTTGAACTGGGACTGGCTAGGAAAAAGCTCTTGTAGATGTTCAAATAATTATTTGGAAGATCCCTCTAAAGCAATGTTTCTCAACCTCAGCAACTACAAGATATGTGGACTTCAACTCCCACAGCATCCCTCACCCATATCTTCCCTAGTTGGGGACATCGCTATTCAATGCTCTGATGCCGGTGCCAGAGAATAAAGAATGCCATAATGGCTGCTGTGCTCTGGTTAGAAAGCCAAGCCACTCTTGCCTTCCTAGTGTTAAGTCAGGGTACTCTCTAGCTCAGGAGTGCAAACAATGCAACCCCTGGAGGGTGGAGTGAAGCCAAGAATGCCATCTCTCATTTCTCACAACTATTTTCCTCTTTCTATGATTCTGTGTCATCTTGCTTCCTATCCTTGTAATCCCTTCCATAGGCCTGTGTCTAGCCATCAGGTTCATCCCAACCTATGCTGTCTGTCTACTTTCCCACCGATCTTCCTATAATCGGTCTCAATGTCCAGCCCAGGATCCAGGCTTCTGCCTTCCTTCCTGCCCACCCAACTTAGGGGCCAGGTTTTCCCATCCAGGATCCAGCCGTCTTCTAGCCCATTATCCAACCCCTTCCCCTCTCCTCTCAAATCTAGCTCTGCTTCCTCTGTGCTGCTGTCCATCCCATGACCCCCAGCTCCTTCCCCCTTTCTTGTTCTCCATTCTAGATTTCCTTCTTTTCCTGACTCCGGTGATGCAGCCTAGAAGGATTTAGCTTTTTTCCATCTTTTCACCTCCTGTGTAGGCATCTTTGGATTTGAATGGGAAGATTGAGGTTCAAATCCCAACTTGAGTACAGAGCTGATGGGATGGCTTTGGCCCAGTCATTCTCTCTCAGCCATGTCTCTGTCTACCTGACAGAGCTGTTGTTAGGGGGATAAAATGCAGAATGTAGCCATGTGGGTAATTACAGGCATATTTTGGTATGCCCATGTAACTGCTCTACTTCATGAATTGCACTGACTTCCAGTTGCCTCCTGGGTGCAGTTCAAGGTGCTGGTAACTACCATCTATAACACTCTTCATGGCACAGGGCTGGGTTACTTATCTCTACCCACCCTATAAGGTCAGACTGGGTGGGCATGTTTTGGGTCCCTTCAATTAAACAGTGTTATCAGATGGGATGCAGGAAGCATGCCTTTGCTGTCGCAGTGCCTGCCCTATGAAACTGCGTACACCAAAAATGTCAGATGTATATAGAACATTGAAGACCTGGCTCTTTCCCCAGGCATTGGACCAGGATGTTGGATGAGACCATCTTTGTGCATTTTCTGTAAGATTGTTATTACCCAGGTATGATATATTTGCTCTTTTTTTAACCTGTTTATTATTATTATGGTTGGTTGCACAGTCATCCAGATGTTTAGACTGGATTTGGCATTTTTGTCCACCTATCAAGTCCTTCCTAAGGACCTGGGATAGGCAGATGTTGAAGGTGTTAAAGATATCGTCGCAGGATGTAAGCTGTTCCAAGTAAAGCTGCTTTTTGCAATTGACTGATGGTGATTTTATCAATGCTGATGGTGTTCAAGTGGTGCTCCAGATGTTTTGGGATTGCACCTAAGGCGCCTATAACTATTGGTACTATCTTTGCTTTCTTTTGCCACAGTCATTCTACTTCTATTTGCAGGTCTTTATATTTTGTGATTTTCTCCAATTCTTTCTCTTCTATTCTGCTGTCTCCAGGTATTGCAATGTCTACTATCCAGACTTTTTTGTTGTCATCATCATCATCATCATCATCATCATCATCATCATCATTTTTAATTATTGTGAGCTGCCCAGAATCTACATGAGTGGGTGGCCATATTGGGTGGGTGGATGGATGGATGGATGGAATGCAAGAGACCCTCATGTAAGACATATTGAGTTTTCAGAGAAAAGGCACAATATCAATGCTAAATAAATAAAGTCTGTGCATGTGTGTTTGAGTTGCACATATATACATCTAGGTACAAACATGGACCAGATCAGCTGGCCATAGAAGCAAATCATGAAAGGAGGGGACTTATACCTTTTTTCCTGCTCTCTGGACTTGCAGCATCCACTCAGCCCCAAAAGGCCTGTTGAACTTCTGGCACTTCTTTAGCTTGCTCCAGACTGGGTATGGGGAGGAAGAGAGGGGAAATAGCGCTTATTTTCTTGCCAACAGTTTCTGTGGTGGCTGGAAGTTTTCCACACTGGGAAAGTTAGCAAGTGAAAAGATCTGGTCCTCTGTACAATCACCTGCTTTTATTTATTCTGGTAGGAAGGAGCCCTGTTCTGTCTGTCTCATTTCTGATTCATTTGGATTAATCGTAGTGGTGGTGGCCGCAGCTTCTACCCCCAGTTTACTCATCTTTGTTCTATGGATCTATCCCTTTAGGCTTAAGAAACAGAAGGGGTATGTATCTATACCTGTACCAAGGAAAGTCAGAAGCTACTGTTTCTTTCTTACGCCCCCTCCCCCCCCATTTTTTTTCTTTCTTTCTTTCCCTTCTCTTTTCTTGATTTTTCTATATTTTAACTTTTTTTTGAAAATTATATAATTAAATATAATTTAAAAAAGAAAGAAACAGAAGGGTACAGGAGAGGTGGATGAGTGGAGAGGAGCATGCAATTCATACATACATGCATTTTGCATGTCATGTTATACATAACATAGTGGGTAAAAACAACCCCTTCTCCAGAATCTTCTTTTCAGAAAGTTCAAATTATGGTAAACCTATTGAAAAAGCAAGGCTGACATCAACCCATAACTCAAAGTACGTAATTCTTAAAGCCAGTTCAGATTACCTTGGCACACCTGCTTATCCTCACCTAGTATTAAAAATACAACAGCAAACTAATTATTGGTGGCCCTTTTAAGAACACAAAATCAGTTGCTTGGACCTGCCTAGTGGTAGCTCCCGCTGTGTGTAAACTCTGGCCTCTGATCAATCCAGCCACAGCAATCATTACACAGAGAGCCTCATTTAATTTGGCCATAGATCCCAAGATCACACTGGAATCTATAGCTGGCAGATCCTGCCCCCCCCCCCCCCCCCCATTTTACCAAGAATTCACTTCCTCTTTTTCCACTTGCTGGAGACTTATTAACCTCTGGATGTTAACCTAACTGAAAATTTGAAATGAACCAAAAAGACCCCAGAGATTAGGTAGATGGGGGAAAAATGAACTAAGGGGCGAGATACAGCAGAAAACAGAAGAAAAAACTAGCCCAAATAGGGTTTCTATTCTTCTAGGCAGCTTGACTAGATGCTCAGAAGCTGAATCTAAGAATGAAGGTGCTTCTTAACCTGGCTTCTCCTGGCTTTGCTGTAAGCAGAGGTGGAGAACTTAGGACCCACTAGATAGTGCTAAACTAGAGCTACTGTACCAGGCTGCAAAAACTCACGCAACCCAGTGTTAATTTGCCTTACCTCTTAGCTGCTATCTGGTGATCATCCAGAGCTTTGCAGCCCAGATATGGTAGCTCTAACTACATAACAATTCCCAGCACTTTTCACCAGCACGTTGAATTTCAAGGGATGCTGGAAGTTTGGGAACATCTGAAAGTCTAGATCTTTCCCTTCTCCTTCAGCCTTGAGCCAAAGGATTCAGTCCTTGATAAGCTATGTGAAAAACTCCAGAATGCAAGAAACTATATACTTCTTTCTTCCCATAAAGTTTCTGTTTGAGAACATTTTCCCTCCGCCTTGGTGGCAAAGATGCACATTTCTTCTCCATTGCAAAGCCTGAAGAATAGGCAAAAAAAGCAGGGAGCCTATTTACTCACTGAGGTGTCGGTAATAGGCATTTAACTGAAAGCAAGCAACTAATAACAATACAGTTTGTTCTCCAAAGGCAGGAATGCAGCCAAATACTGTACGATAATAGAGACAATCAGAGCATTGCTTGGCTCCCTTCCAACAAATCTCCTCCTCCCTCTCCCCCAGTCTGGCATTTCTCCCTCCCCCAAATTTACTAATCAAGGACAAAACACCCAGTTCAGCTGAACAGGTCATTCATGATTTGATTTCATGCCAGAAAGCTTGGAAGCCAGGTCAGGTTAGCATAACCAGCCTGTAAGGGGAATTGGGAGAGGGGGCAGGATCTTCTCCAGCTGTAATAGCGCTATAGAAAAGGTGGCTGGACCTCAATTTGTCTACTGCAAAATTCCCTTTTCTACATAACTGTGAAAGGTATGACACATCATGCCTGTCTGCTATCCTCCTTTGGCATTTAGTCATACTAAACCCAGTTTTTTAGTGAGCAATGGACACTTTGCATGTGTTCAGAGGCACATTATTCTCAATGTCTTCCCTGTTTTTGAAGACACACTCCAGGGGCTTGCTGTTTATAAGGGTAAGGCATGTTGCATATTCAAAATGAGAAAGCCTGTTCTGTATCTCCAATTATACATAAGGAATGGGAGTGGGTTACTGAGTGAAGGGAATAGGTTTTTCTACAGTCTTCTTCCTTTTTTTTTTTTTTGGTGCCTTCGAGTCATTGGTGATTCCTGACGACTTCCTGGACAAGTCCCAGCAGTTTTCTTGGCAAGATTTCCTAGGGCTGAGAAAGGGTGACTGGCTCAAGGTCACCCAGCTGGCTTTCATGCCTAAGGCCAGGCTAGAATTCAGAGTCTTCTGGTCTCTAGCCTAGCAGCTTAACCACTACACCAAACTGGCTCTCAGTCTTCTTACATGTTTACAATAAAAGTTTATGTATGGTAACTGTGACTTGAGGCCCAAGACTTGCTTTGGTTGGTATTTCTTGCTCTGACCAAATACAGTACTAGGGTAGAGAGAACTTCTGAAAGTTTTCCACTGGGAGCCATCATTCCTATAATTTACAGCCACTCAGCTGTTGGTCTCAGAAGACAGGGCTTCTCACACATAGGAGGATTGCCAAAAAACTCTTTCACAGATTCCACTAGGGGCAGATTTGTCCTGTCCATTTCTAAAGGATTTGGTAAGGGTGGGAATGCTTGCACTAATCAACCCACCCCTGTCCATATTTTTCCCATCAAAAATTTACCTTACATCCTAAGTGGGTGTCAGTACAGCATACAATGTTCTCCTAGTTGGTGGGATCCAAGTAACACTATACAGGCTTCCAAGGCAAGTTCCAGATTTGAAATCCTAACTGCATAGAATAATGGGGAGATTTTGCGATGGCTCCCTTATTAATATTATCTCCCCCCCCCCCCCCCGTTTTCTGTGCTTTTATAGTTTTTTACTTGTAATTGTTTTTTATGCATTTATTCTTTTTAATTGTTATATGCTGTCCAGAGTCACTTTATGTGAGATGGGTGGCTATATAAATATGATAAACAAACAAACAAATAAAATGTGAGCATGTTTGGAGTAAAATGGGCATTGATTGCATTTATGACATCCAGGCCAAAATGTGCCACAGCTAACCAGTACTGTCCTTCCTATGAGCAGGGAATGATGTGTGTGGTATAGCTTTGAGTAAGGGCAGATCCTGATCTGCATGACGAAGTGGTCACATATCTCAAAGTCAGATATGCACAACATTGTTTTCCAGCTGCCTCAACCCACCTGGCCGGACACCTCCCCCTGTCTTTTCCTGCTATGAATGAAAAGCAATATATGCCAACCTGGGCCAGCACAAGCAGCATTGTCTAGCTTCCATATCCTTTATTTCATTGTAGGTAAACACCTCCATTCTAACCAACCACTATGTGCTATAGCAGGAAGGTCCCTTCTGTGCGGTCGCTAGTTTTTATCCTCCATGGCCATTTTATCCTGAGCTACCAGAAAGGATGTCGGGGTGTTGGGGGGAATCAAAAAAGCCAATATTTCCCTGTGGACCACTAAACCAGTCACTTTATGTGAGATGGGTGGCTATATAAATCAGATGGGTGAACCACTGATTTATTTTCCTTGTTTGCATGGAAAAGGAAAGGAATAAATGGAACATACCAACTGTGATCTTGGTTCTGGGTTTAGTGGGAAGACCCTTCCCACAGTGCACGCTTGAATGTAGATGGAGTCCTGAACCCTTCTCCCAGCTTCTTCCAGGCCTTCTTCCCTCTAATCCCACCCTACCTCAGTTGGTACTACTTTTGTTTTCACTCTTTTGCTATGTTCTGCATAACACTACTTACCCTGAAAGGGAATGGTATGACGGGTATGTATGTAGATAGGTTATATGTTAAAAATCCTCCAATGAAAAGAGTACATTTCTTAAACCTGTGTGCAAACTGTTCAAGTTACTTTTGTAAAAAAAAAAAACAAAAAAAAACAAAAAAAAAACAGCTTACAACAGGGAGGTGAAAGTCTTTATTAGGGGATTGACCTAATCAAAAATAACATAGGAGAAATTTCTATTTCAAGTAGAGGTTCTTAGGAAATTCAGATTAAAACTGCACAAATTAGAAGATAGGTAAAAGCGAGGAAATTGTTATCATAAACAGTCATAATAGTTTCTATGGATTAAAAAAAAACACTGGATAGCAACACTGTTTTGCTAATAGAAAAGTAAACTAGCTCAGAGATATCTTATTAGTACTATTGCATCAAATATTTCTGAGGTTCAGTTTAATATACAACATAAAAGTTGTATATAATGAGTAAATATTTGGTAGTAAACCAAAAAATTTCAAATTTCAAAAAAGACCTGACTTCAGTGGGACTTTCCCCTCTTAAATAGAATTATATAAGACGGTGCCATAAAATACTTCCCTAGACCAGAGGCTCTTGATATCTATAAAATATATGCCCTTTTTTTAATCCCCAAAAGACATTTTGGTGAATGGGGACATCACTTTGCAGTGGGTACAAACATGTCCAACGAGTGTAACTTCCACCCAGCCGCTTCTGAGTAAGTTCAGAGGTGCCTTTTACAACAGCAAAACTATTCTGAGAATAACTGTCTTTCTAGGTGTCCTTGATCAGAGACCACGTTCCAAATCTTCCATGTATGATTTCCCTTTTCAGGCGTTAAGCACTTCCAGATGGCTGGCTCAGTTGGCTTGGATGACCTAGCTGGCACTTTCTGGATATGTTGTTAGAACATAACTGTCATCTCCAAACAAAAAGCCGCCTGCTGTTACTCCTGTCCTTGTTTCTTGCAAGATCACCTTGAGAAGAGTAAAATTTTGTTCATTTATTTTCATGCAAATGCTTCCTGCTACTTGCTATTCCCTTCCACAGCGCTGGCGTTATCTAAAAAGGGGATGGCAAAGTTTTTAGGCCCAAGAACTAGGATAGTTTGTCTCTGTTTTTAGCCAAGGGCTGCAGTATAGCATCAGGGCGTCAGTACTTTGCATGCAATGATGTGGACAGAGGAATGATCTCATGCAGGGTCTGGCCAGGGCAATAATACGGTTGGGAAACAATTTAAAAGGGAAAAAAAGTTCAGATATCAATTTGGATTTGAAATTCAGTAGCATCGTACAGAGTTTCTTTCATAAATGGGTATACTGTGGATTACATACATACAGCCTATAGACTAATGAACTAAAGCAGTTTTTTTCTTGGCAACTTTAAGATGTATGGACTTTGAGCAACTTTGAATGCTTCACTGCCAGGTCATCCATGAAATCCAGCGAGGGTTTGTCATTCTTCAGGAGAAAATGAACTCCATCTGAGAAAAAATGAGGATTGCCTTTACTTTCTAAAATGCATAAAATGGTTGAGGAGCCTGTTTTACATTTCGAGTTTTCCAAAAGCCAAAACACTTTTAGCAATATAGAAAAATAGATTCTTTTTTTTTCCTAGGAAGTGCTACGAAAGAAAATAATGCTCTTTAAAGAGCCTGGCACTGTAAATGTTATAGAAAGTTAAGAAAAATGGAAATCACCCTTTTGCAACCTTGCATAGTTCAGAACAGTGTTTCTCAACCTTGGCAACTTTAAGATGAGTGGACTCATGGCTGGCTGGGGAATTCTGGGAGTTGGTCCACTCATCTTAAAGTTGCTAAGGTTGAGAAACACTGGTTTAGAAAGTAAATGCCATCCCCTCTTTGCCTCTGGATTCAATCTTGTAAAATTTGCCAGAAACTGGACAGATAAATGAATAGACCTAGCCTGGTCAGCTAATTTCTAAAGAAAACAACTCTCTGGGCAAAAACTGTGTATAGTATTAGAATGCCACACAACAGCTTTATATATAGTTTGTAAATGAATCTCATGGAATCAGTAGGACACTGGTACTGGAATCACGTTACGTGTATGTATCCAGAACCTTAAATTCAGACAAAGGAAAAGAACACAGACATGCAATAGAGAAAAGGGAAATAAAAGTTTATTTCTTGCCACAAAATCAATGCTATTTTCTCATTTCTTCCAGAAATCATTAAGCAGTTACTCAAGAGAAGTTTCCAATCAATAAAGACAGAGAAAAAACAGTTTTGAAGTAATTAATTGCCACAAACAGCTCTGGGATTGATGGTGAGGTAGTGAGTGCAATAAGAAGGAAAAGCAAGAACAGCACGTGATCGTATGTTGATCCAAGAAGGAATCCAGCCAGGGATGAGGCCCACGCCTGGAAGCAATGGAGCCTGCAAGGGGGAAGTCACAAAAGTCAAGATGAAGGCCACCCTATGCAACCCAAACCCTGGTCCTTTTTTTACATGCAACATATTTCCCCCCACCCTGCCCACGTAAATAAGTGGGCTTTGATTGTATGGCCATGGATGCCATCTTGACTTTTTTGACCCCCCTGAACAGCTGCTAAACCCTGGAACTCCACTTTATCATCTCTAATTTGCCTATGGCATGGCTGGACATACAAGCTCTGCCATGTTTGTCCCCTCATGAAACAATGCTGTACATTAGGGCTGCACAACTTTCTGAGTCACAAGCCACATGTGGCTTTCGAGTACATGACGGGATGATGCTCAAAAAAGTAATAGGTGGAGGCCAAACCAGGGACTTCCACGGGGGGTTAAAAAAGTCAAGATGGCCACCATGATCATACCCCTGAAGCCCCACATGTGAGGCATGTTAAAAAGGGATGGTGCTCCAATTATGCAGTCATAGCCACCCTCTTGACATTTTAACCGTCTTCCTGCAGATGCCTTCAAGCAACACTAGCACCAGATTTCACACATTTACCTGTGATTAAAATAAAATGTAGCTGAATGATTACTTTTCAGTCATGTAATTAATAATTGATTCTTTCTGTCACATGAGCTATTATAATTTGATTAGTAACCACCACTATCCACACTTCTTCCATTATACACAACACACACAGAATGTATTGGTCTCAGATGCTATTTATTTAATCAGAAATCAGTCCCTCATCTCCAAGAGATGCTTTTAATTTCAGGAAAGGCTGATCCAGGGAGACACTGATTAGAGCAAAATAGCAATCAGGAAGAAAATAAAAGTGGCTACTGCAAATTAATGGTAAGATGTTGGTTTGAGAGAGAGACAATGGGCTTCCAAATGTCTTATCCCACAGGCAAATATGGAATCCGTGGAGTTACTCCAGTGACTGAGATAGCACAGACAGAGAGAGAAATCAGAGAGAGAGAGAGATCTGAGAGAGAGAGAGAGAGAGGCAGAGAGAAAGATATAGATAGAAGATAGATAGATAGATAGATAGATAGATAGATAGATAGATAGATAGATAGATAGATAGATGAGAGAGAGAGATACATAGACAGATAAGAAAGCCATTTTTAGTCCTATTAGCCTTGTTAAAACAAAAACTTACATTCTGGTGATGCCAGTCTATCACTCCCCGCCCCATGAGTTCTTCTTGTGGAGATAAAATTGAGGGGAGACCACCTACATATAAAAGGCCAGAAAAAGCATTACATAAAGAAATAATGTGCAGACAGCAGCACATTTAAATGCAAAGTTACTTAGTTCATACTCTCCCAGCCTACGGAAGAACTGAAATAGACTTACATGCCAACACCTGCCCTTTCCAGAATGTTCCGGTGCAGTTCACAATTTCAGAAAATGTAAAAATGTATGTATTAAGGAACAGCATATGCATTAAAGAATAATATGCACCATCCTGGGTGTTTTAGAGAAAAGGGATGCTAAAAAATATATGATATAAGGGAACACCCAATCTCCCTGCAAAAAAGAAATGTATTCATTAAGACAAATGTATACAAGTATTTGTATGCTCTTTGGATGGGGTTATCCTATGGGGCAAAAGAAAGGAGATGGGAAAATGAGACCATGAGTGAGATGGAATTGGACAGATATACCTCGTTATGTTATTAGGGATTATTCTTCATTTACTATCCTCTGCCATAATGTGTGCTATCAGGAAGAAAAATGTGCATGTATGTATTTGTATGCATGTTTGTGTAAGGACAATCCTATGGTTATTAAGATTGTTCTAGGGATGATTTTTCAATATTTACCACTGGATAATACAACATTGGAAAGCCCATTCCTCTCCTGGGATCCTCCAAGGCCTTTTACTCAAACAATGGAGAGGTCTACAAGCCAGCTGGACCTGCTCCCAACATGGGGAGATGCTTACACCAGTGCTGGAGTTGGCATAAAGCGTTCCTTTCCCCAGTGAGGCTGGGGAAGGGGGGAAAATATCTTCTGCCATAGACTCAAGTCAGGTTCTAGATGCTCAACAGCTCAGAGGCTCTGACATCTAGACTGATGTTCTGGGGGTGCTGTTGATAGACACGGTACTTTACAAAGTAGAGATACAACAGCCCTCACCCCTCCAAAGCCTTCAAAACAAAAAACAGGCAGAGAATGTTTGGCCCCTTCCATCCCACATTGTCATGATGTCCCTCAGAGGCTGTTTTTAAGTGCAGCCATACCACCACCAGAAGAACATTGGCTGCCCTTCATGTAGGTAGTGGCAGTCCTTCTTTCCAAACTCCCCCAACTTGCAAAACAGATTTGTGCCCTTGCCTGAATACTCATATAAAATCTCCAACTTTTACTTGGAAATTACTGGGAACTTATTACCCTGTCATTTAAACTAGATTTCAGCTATACTGTTGGAATGAGGTTATGACGGTATCTAGGTTTTCTTTCTTCTCCAGCATCTTTATTCCTATGTTCTTGTGATTTAAAAAAAAATAGAGAGAAAGAGAAAGGGAACAAAAGGGAACAATCCAGGATGTTTTATGGCTTCTCCCAAATTTGGTTGCCTCTAGAGTGAGACTTGCTGCTCCCTTCTTGTCAGAGAGAACTTTTGTTTGGGCCTCAGAAGGGCATCAATTCTCAAGCAACACCGGGAACCAGGAGGTGTTTTAGAAACATTTGCTTTAAACTGTCAGCAGGTACGGTGAGTCAAACATTCAAGACAAAGAAAATACAAATGTCAGGCCATGCAGAAAACAGCAATTGCTTTCTTTGACATTAGGAGACCAATTAGTTATCAGTGTAATTGTTGTAAGAAAGACTGTGGTCTGTTTGCCCTGGGACCTCCTCCACTGATCGATTAGAGGGTGAATATGTGTTTAAACAAGATAAAATTGAGTGGAGCGAGTCAATTAAGAAACACCCCCCCACCCAATTTTCTGTGTACACAGTTGTGCCAGCCTTGCCAGTGGTTTTCCATGAATGCATTAGGCAAGAAGCAGAGGAAGTGGACACCTGGGATCGTCCATCCTTACTTAAATTGCAGGCAATCATCAACAAATTGTAGGCTCAACTCTTTTATTAGCTTGCAGATGAGGAGAGAGAAGCAATGAAGCATTTTCCAGCTTCAGCCTGAACTGGTTCTGTTTTCAGGAGATCAGGAAATGCAAAAGATCCTCTCGTCTAGTGAACCCCCTTCCCTGAAAAGACAGGTCAGCTATCAGTCCCTGAGCCCAAACCAAATGCAGTAGAGACAATTGTCAGCAGGAAAATGCGGTGTGTTCAAGAAAGCAAGCAAGTCGAGCTGCCTGATATAGAGAAACAGTTCCTACACCAGTGTTTCTCAACCTCAGCAACTTTAAGATGTGTGGGCTTCAATTCCCAGAATTCCCGTGCCATGCTGGCTGGGGAATTCTGGGAATTGAAGTCCACACATCTTAAAGTTGCTGAGGTTGAGAAACACTGCCCTGCACTCTAATTCCCCTGTGAAAACCAGTCTTTGGTCAAATTTTATCCAATCTGGTGTAGTCCAGGTATTTAGGGAACTATACTCCTATTCTGGACAGGAATTTTGAGAGCTGAAAGCCCCAAATTTGCAAAAGACTGTCCTATAGATGGAACACCACTTTGCAGATATTACCTGAACCTCCTTCACTTAAAAAGAAAAAAAAGGGTGGGGGGATGACCTTTCCACCCACTGCAATGCACAGGAGCTGTACTCAGGTTTGGGATCTGCCAAGGATGCAAAGCATGGACACTAGGGAAAAATATGGGAAATCTCTCTGGTACTGCTCCTGCAACTAATGATTAAACTCTGAGAAATGGTTGGAGAAATCCTCTGGCAGGAAAATGTGGAGGGAAAGTTTGCAAGTTAATTTGCTTAAAGGTTTAGTCTTAAATCTTCCCTTGGTGATCATCCCTGGGCAATGATATCCCACCATGCTTTTGATCCAGAGTCACGGATAGGCCATGGGGAAGTTTAAATGGCAGCCCCTAGGGGGGTTAGTGAGCATCCTGGAAGAGGCTAGTTTGCCTTCAGATAAATGAGAGTTTTGGGACCCCAAATGGTCCACAAGCAGGGTCAAGTGATGTAGTACGCCCCATGACATTGTTGCATGGATGTCACAAATCACTCACTGTAAATCTTCTGCATTTTGATGCAGTGGAGGGAAATGACACAATTTGCATTACCACTTGCTTTCAAAATTCGAAATATGCCCTCAGTTGCTGATCCCAGCCCTGGAACATGGAAAACCTGCACCTCAGACTGGGATCAGATCCGCCTGAAATTGCCATTCATTAGGGAAACAGATTTCCACCCTATGGAAAATGAATGTGGGGGATCTTTGGGATACCTATGTTGAGAATTAGGATGAAAGACCATTTTGAAAATAAGTATTTGCCTGCAATTCGCTCACCTTTGGTTCAATACATAGATGGGAATAGCTAAATGTAATGTCCCCTTCAGCGTAAAGTGATCTGTTAAAGAAGGGAATCAATAGGGAATTTCCACTCTGAGCAATTCAGTGTCACATACTTGTCAAAAGGAGAGTAAAGAGCTTCCTTTCTCCTGCACTCCAATGATGGCTCTAAAGGAACCTCCTTTGATGGGAAATGATAGCCCCTAGCTGGACTTCATCTGCCCTGGGAACCCTGCTGGCTTCATCCTCTTGGGCTTTCTTCCAGTGACTCACATAGATCCCCCAGGGCGGGCCTTGCTTCAGCATTAGGAGAATGGCATCTGACAGCCTTTGTCTGGGCCTTGTCCCTTCAGGGTTGGGAGAAATAGTTGGGAGATGAAAATATCTTCATCAGCAAGAGAGCCAGAGCTGCGGACATCACCTATGCCACTTGGGCTGATATATTTAATTGCCTCTGCTGTGGAAAACCTAGGAGACATCCAGGGGGTTCTGCAGGGAAGGGGTCAAAAAAGAGGGTAGCCATGATTGTGCAACTGAAGCCCCACCTCCATCATGACACATGTAGAAGAAAGGCAAGATTTCAATCACATGGTTGTTGCTGCCATCTTGATTCTTTTGACACCCACCCCCGTGGACACCCAGGGAGACATCCAAGTTCTGACCTTCTCAGCCTCCTTCAATGCTTACTGATATGCTTTTTTCCAAATACAGGTCCATTACATCAAATGTCCAAAATTCTGAAGGCAACATCCAAATAAGTAATTCCAAAACAGAATTACTTTAAGAGTAATTCTGTAAAAGTAAAACTCTCTCTCTCTATCTCCTCTTGGTTTTCTGGCACAGGGTAAAGAATTTTGATGCTCCCAGGCCTTTTCTAACTTTTAAATTTAAATTTAATCGTAGTGCTGTGGCAGCAGGGTTGATCATCAATGCTATGCCTGCTGTTTAGGTGTTGGTTTTACTACATCATTTTATCCTGCTTTCTGATGTGCATTTTTTAAACACTGCTTTATGGTACCTCACTCTGAGAATCCATTCTTCGGTTAACAGCAGGAAACTGGAGGAGGAGGATCTGTTTGCCGTCGTCTTACTTCAGATGGTTCTGCATTTCCTTGTGTAAACAGAAGAACCCGGGGGAGGAACCGTTTAGCTGGCACTCCGGCTTCATGCACTCAGTGCCCCATTGTTTAAAATGGGCAAATGTTAAAACGCTGCTGCCTAACTACCATGCTCTGAATAGTTTATGGAACAGGTTAGCTGTCTCCCTGATCTGCCCTGAGCTGAGCAAAAGGCAGTTTTCCATTCCATTTGCCAGGAAAGCAATCAACAGCCATTTTCCAAAGGTCACAAGATGGATCCCTTGTGGGAACAGGGATACGTCTTGGCTGAGACCCAAAGAGAGGAAAAAGGGCCAGAGGGACAAACTTTGCACCCCAAGATGCACTTCAAGCTGGCTGCAGGATCACAACGCCAGGGGTTATAGCTCAGGAAGAAGTATCAGTTCTATTCCAGTGCTATCTCTCTCAGAGTGATTCTTGGCTTAGCAAGCAAGCACAGGATATAGTTGCAAAAGAGCCGAATGAGTATAGCTTTGACTATGCTGCAAGTCAGGTTTGCATTTTCATAGGAGTCATTGACCCCTCAAGCATCCATGTCAACTTCAATCTTTTTGCAACTCTGAAATTACAACCAAGGCACAATCTGGGAGACAATCTGGGAGAGTAATTTGTCATCATGTGTATCTGCATGTGACAATCCTAATCCACCATTCTCCAAAGTCCCCCATACGTCCTATGAGGTTCTTTTAAGTCACCATAGAACAAAATGTCCCGAATTTACCAAAAAGTCATTAGAAGATTCCCCCCTGCAGGATCTGGCCAAGGGTTTATCTGCTTCGGCATTCACTGTCACCCAGTGGCTAACCACGTGCCCTGTGGATTCTCACAAGCAGGACAGAAAGGCAACAGTTCCACTGCTTCTTCCCATCAGCTGCTATTTAAAGCCTTCTGCTGGTGAATCAGGAGGCAGTACACAGCTGTCAAGGCAATTGGGCCATGAATTTCATTCCCTCTTAAAACTATCTAAACTGATGTCCATCTCTCCACCTGATGGCAACTCTAGAGCCATTTCTCAGTGCCGCACAGGGCCTTTGAGCGGTGTGCCTCAGATCCCACTCCCGAAAGTAAGGAAGGCAAGAATAAAAACTGCCTCTGATTGAATCTAATTTAACTTGAAATGTGGTTAAAATTAAAATAATTTGATGCATACAGTATTATTATTTCCCATGCATTTAATAGTTTTCTCTTCCTATCAAGTATACTCTTTAGGGGCAATTGCACAGTGGCTCTGGGAATCGCACTGCGGATTTTGGCAGGCCACATGTGTAGCCTCAGGCTGTAGACCTCAGGCTGTTGCGTATTTTGTTAGACCATCAGCAAGTTCACATTTGAGTTATTTTAGAATCTTGAGATGATACTGCTTGGATCAGATAATTTAGTTATAATTTTGTCAAGAAGTTCTGTAACTACCTCTCTTGTCACTTCAATTTGCCTTAATTTTTCAAATGCCTCTTCAGAAAAAGCTTTTTCAGGCACTGACAAATGCTCCCTGGTTTAAAAAAAAAATTATTGTAATATTCTTATGTTATGGCTCTGGCTGCTGCTTTTAAATGCAAGATCGGTCTGTAATAAGGCTTCCCCCATCTGCAGTCTAATCATCAGTGAGAGGGCCCATCTCGCATGTATTACTGAGACCTGGCTGGGCTCAGAAGAGGGGGGTGGCCCTTTCAGAGATGTGCCTAGCTGGGTTCTGGGTATGGCATCAGCCAAGATTCCGGGGCAGGGATAGAGGTGTGGCGATTGTTATTCAGAAATCCCTTACAGCTTTCTGGGGTGCTGCTCCACAGGTCACCGGATGTGAGACCTTGTTCATTAAGTTGGGCTCTAGGGATCAGTTGGGATTGTTGCTGTTGTACCAGCTTCCCTGATGCACAGCAACCTCCCTGCCTGAGCTCCTTGACTCGGTTTCTGGGTTGGCAGTGGAGTTCCCTAGAATTATAGTCTTGGGGGACTTCAATCTGCCTTCTCTGGGAATGGGGGTCTAAGATGGTTCGGGAGTTCATGGCCACCATGATGGCCATGGGCCTATCCCAGATTATCCAGAGCCCAGCATGGGACAGTGGTCACACACCTGATCTGGTGTTCCTGTAGGAGCAGTGACTGTGTGATCTGATTGAGGGTGCTCTCAGCATCTCCCTTGTCATGGTTAGATCAAGCCCTGATTACCATGGAATTCTGTAGCATGACTGTCCACTACACAGAGGCTGTACCCACTAGATTGGTCCATAGCTGGGGACTGATGGATCCAGATGGGTTTCAAAGGGAGCTGGGGGTTGTTCCTGTTGATCTGCTGCACAGTCCATCTGAAGCTTTGGTTGCTGCTTGGAATAGAAGGGTGGCCGAGGCTTTGGATTGGATCATGACCGTGCAACCGTCCCCTTCTTGTGAATCCCATCACTCCTCATGGTTCACAGAGTAGCTGAGGGAGATTAAAAGAGAAAAGAGACATCTAGAGCGTCGCTGGTGTTCAGCAAAGGATGTACTCGACCAAACATGGGTTAGAGCCACTATTAAGGCCTACTTTGTAGCAATAAGGGCAGCGAAGCATCAGTACTTCTCCACCCTTATTGCATCCATGGACTGCCATTCTACAGCCTTGTTTAGGATGACATGTGTCCTCTTGGGTAGAGGGTGCTCAGAGAACCTCTTAGGGGATGTGTGGAAGAATTTGTTTGGCATCTATCAGACAAAGTCATTTGAATTCATTCAGAGTTGGACTCTGACTTTGTTGCAGGTCTGAGGGAGATGCCTGGGAGGAGTTTTGCCCAGTTATCTGGGATCGGTTTGAGCCTACTGGGCTTGAGGAAGTGGGCAGGGTCCTTAGGACTGTGAGCTCCACTACCTGCTCTTTAGATCCATGCCTCTCCTGGCTTGTTAAAGCGGCTCAGTGGGGTGTCGTGTGGGTGGGTTCTAGTGGTGGTGAACTCTTCCTTGAGTGAGCAGGTTGTTTCTTTACCTCTTAAAGTGGGCTTCATTCACCCCCTCCTGAAGAAGCCATCGCTGGACTCCACTGTACTGGACAATTTGCATCCAGCATCTAACATCTCCTTTCTAGGGAAGGTGGTTGCGCAGCAGCTTCGGAGGACTTTGGATGAAGTGGATAATCTTGATCCCTTTCAGTCGGGGGTCAGACCTGGGTATGGGATGGAAACGGGATTGGTTGCTCTTTTAGATGATCTCTGGCAATAGCAGGATGGGCGTTGTGCATCCATCCTTGCCCTACTTGACTTCTCTGCAGCTTTCAATTCCATCAACCATGGTATCTTTCTGGATTGGCTCAAAGGTTTGGAGGTGGGCGGAATTGAAAAATTTGTTTCTCCAGATCTGTTGAATTCTTCTCAGAATGCCTAGCCAGCTAGCCAATAAGTCTAATACAGGTGGACTGCATTTCCCCAGGTTGGGGAAAGGTTTAGTAGGGCTTTTCCTACAGTTTGTAGCAATGGTAATCCACATATTGAACAATGCCTGAAGGATTGCTTGCTTGCTTGCTTGATTGCTTGCTTATGTGCCATCAAGTTGGTGTTGACTCTTTCTCCATGATGATCTTTCCATAACCTGGTCCTTTAGGTCTTCCAATGGTGCATCCGTTGCCACTGTAATTGAGGCCCTTCATCTTGCTGTGGGTCATCCTCTTTTTCTCTTTCCTTCCAACTTTCCCAACATGAGAGCCTTCTTCAGAGAGCTGGGTCTTTGAATAATGTGCCTGAAGTAGGATAATGTGAGCCTGGTCATTTGTGTCTCAAGTGAGAACTCTGGTTGAATATTCTTTCTAGCCTACTTCCTCAGAGTCCAATTTTTGCTTCCATGGAGTGTCACAGGGAATACCATTGCTTGCATTATTCTGATCTTTTTACGTATAGACACATCACAGCACCTGAATATCTTGTCCAAGGCCTACATGGCTGCTCTACCAGCTGCTAGTCTGTGGCATATTTCTTGACTGCTTCTTCCTCTACAGTTGATGGTTGATCCTAAAAGGCAGAAACTTGATATCTTCATTGTCAATTCTAAGGCTGGTTGTTATTAGTTTGGTCTTCTTTATATTTAAATCTAGTCCCACTTTTTCATTGTGTTTCTTGACTTTCATTATTAATGCTTGCAGATCCTTTGCATTTTCAGCTACCAGAATGGTGTCATCAGCACAACACAGGTTATTGATATTTCTTCTTCCAATTTTAAAACCATGCTCTTCCTCCAATCCAGCTTCCCTAAGTATATAGATATTGCAAGGGAAAAAAAGGATCTTACTAGGACTGAATGATAGATCCAGGACAGTTGGCTAAATAGCCTCCAGGGTTAAGTGGGATGGTATAAAAGCACTGAGTGGCTGACTTGCAGATCAAGGCTTCATTTGTTGCACCATGCACCAGGCTAAATAAGAACATTTGCAAAATGTAACAGACAGTCCAAGCCATCAGATGCTGTCCTGGGACGTTCATTTAATTAATTAATTTATTCGTTTTTTACGCCATCTTTGGACATGCAGCCAAATATCAACATTGGAGCACTGATAAGTATATCCAGGCTCTATTCTGAGGACTTTGTTTGGTTGGGGGGGGGGAGGACAAGTGATCCCCCCCACCCCCAAGAGGTTCCTTGCTCAAATTTCCTTCAAACCTATTGAAGCTATTATCTGCACTGCCTTTGTAATGATAGTGCAAAGACTGGGATAGAAGAGAGAAATACGGGTAATCAAGGAGTTGAGGATTGTACTTAATTTTTCTCCCACCTCCAATCTTTCCCCGCTAATGTCTCTCCTTTGTTTTATTTCAAAGCACAAAGGCAAAGAAAAGAATCCTCTATTTGTGCATCTGTGAGTCAGTTAAAGATTGGCAGCAGTGAACTGGCATACATGCAAGAAATTAGGCATTTGCCAACTTTAACATTGACTGCTACCATAACACATAAAAAAACAAGCAGAACAAATAATTAATTTGTCCTGATCATTAGGAACAGCTGTTGTGCCATTGTCATTAGGAACCATATCTTGCCTCTGTTTGGTAGCCCTCCTAAGTCGAGAGGAGTGTCAATAATAAACTATTTATTCAACTCCTCCCAAACTACAGCAAACAGTCTAGAGAATCCCCTTTTTATAAAATGTATTATATATCAGTATTTCATTTCCAATAATGATTCATGGAAGACACTGCCTCGTTCCACTTACAACTGTTTTCAGGAAAGAATGGGTTAGTTTGCCTCCCACTCCCATCTATATTGAACATATACTTGCTGTGGCTCTTTTTTCACAGCCGGATAGAATATTCTGTGTGCTGGAAGATCTGCAACTGTATACACATTTTCTTAGGATTATTCTGCTCCCCAAACACAGAGAGATTCACTTCGGAACAGATAAACGTAGGATCAAACTCTTACATACTATACAAACACAGTTTGAGACTTTGGTCCTATGCTGGCACCCTTGGAGATTTTTTTGAAAAGGAGGAAAAGATTTGTTCCATGTTCTAGCCTCCTTTATTGATTAATAAACATTTGTTCCTATTATGCAGGTTTTAAAAAATCACTTTGGAGCAAAAATAGCATATCAGAATTGCAAATCATAAGGTATTCTCACAAGATGGCTGCCATGAGGGAACACAGCCAGTCATAAAACACAAGACAAACTTGCAAAAAAGCTGCCCACTTCCCTCTTTAATCTTCTTCTATTTGTTCTTTTTTAAAAATAGACAGCTGGCATATTAAATCGACAGCTGGCATGGCCCAGAGTCACTTCGTGAGATGGGCGGCTATGTAAATGTGATATATAAATAAATAAATAAACAAAATATTTCCAAACAAAGCAGCTGACTATCATTTTTATTTTCCTAAGACTGCCTATAGAGTTCATAAGAGAGTTGACAGGCTCTGTTACCAAGGTATGTGCCCACAGACTTCACGCTGGGAATCCTAAGATGAATCTAAAAGATTGTAGCTTGGATTTTGCATCTTGGTAAACCATTGTTTCTTTAACAATGACACCTGAAGAAAACAGATGCACACAACACATAGAGTCATAAGCTATAGTTCACAAACCATATTCACACTCGCAAGATGCAAACTTTATGTCATGTCTGTTGAGTGAAGCCAATCAGTGACTATCTGACAATAAGGCTGGATAAGGATTTCAGTAGGATCTCCTCAGCCCTGCTTTCATTTTGTCATGTTAAGGATTAGTTACTGTATTCCCAGCATATTCAAGATGCCACCCAACATTATAGTAAGCATCATGCCAAGGGGAGCTGAAGGAAAACAGAACAGCTAAATCATTACTGAGAAATGCTTAAACATAATAAAAATTGGTGATTAATATTTCTAATCACCTACCTGTGGTACCATAGACCAGCCTGTACATTCTACACTGATCAGACTGAAATCTGTATCATTCCCTCTTTTTTTCCCTTCAGATTTCAAGTTTTTGTTTCAAAAATGACCCCATCCATGTACAAGAAGCTGGAAAATCACAGGGTGTAGAAATGCAACATATATTAATTATTAAGACAGGGAAACCCTAAACAGCCTGTTTAGTCAGTGGTCCCAAAATTATGATTTTTGGATAGAGTGGAGAAATAGAAACATGGGTTGTAGGGCAGAATAGAATGGAATATCCTGCAGAAGGGAATTGACAACAAATATTCCAGCAGGTACCATCAATTATACATTGTACCCCATTTGTATAAATGAAAACTCTTTTTAACTATAATGAAAATATAATTGGGAGGCAATTATTTCAAGCACATGAAAAAATGTCTCCTTTTTCCTGTGTTCATGTTATGTTTGGGGGATTCAGTCTTTCTGAATTTGGACAGAAGTGATCTATATACATTTGACAGAGTAACACAAAAATAAAAATGGAACTATACAATAACTTTTGAACTGTAGAGATTCCGCTGCAGCTCAGAGAAGACAAAGAATTGGAAATGCATTCAACAATACATAGTTTGAGAGAAGATGCAGTTAAAAATATATCTAAATTTTAAAATGTAAAAGTGTATGTATATCTGATCTTGCTACAAACACAAGTTTTTAAAAAATGATTGATTCATCTGTGCACTTATGAGGAAGGGAGATGAAGTTGGAAACAGGAGGGTTACTGGTGCTTTGAGCTTTAAGGAAAGAACCCCAAATCTTCATTACCAGTCTTGGGCACAAATCACCCATAACCAAACATCCATCAAACCATATCATGTCACGGTTCAGACCATGAAATACTAGAAAATAACAGGAAAACAAGCATGCAGCCTAATGAGCTATGCAGAGCAACTGGCTGGAGGTATACTCAGGAATGGAGCTGCAATGGAAGGCATAAAAAATAATCCAAAGGTACCAGAGAACAGAAGATTTCTGGTACCTAAGATGATCAACATGAATGGGAGATGAGTAAGATCCAACGCATCATAAAACAGAGAATTCTTATTTGGAGAGAATTTCCTACTATTTCAGCAATCCCATGGATCCTTTTCCTCTTTCTTTGAGCTAAGTCTGCCCAGTCCCTTGCATCCTTGTCTCCTTCAATGGACTACCCTTTAAGAAAAGCAAACTCTCCTTCAGGTCAAGCTAAACTGTAGATGACTTCATGAACACTTCCATGTAGTCTCCTTGGAGCAATATCAAAGTGGTTTGCCATTCTGTTTTTTCCAGGATGATGTTTTCATGTCCTAGTCCATAATAGTTCAAAACTGCTTTTAACAGTAAGTAGCACAACAGGTATAGGGGTCTATTGGTTAAGGTATTCAAATGGGAAGAGAAAATTCAGATCCAAGTCTCCATTCAAACTTGAAGCTCACCAGGGGATTTCGAGCAAGTCATTTTCTCTCAGTGCCCAACCTATCTCACAGGATTACTATTCTGGGGATAAAATGAAACCAGATTTCTCTCTCTCTCTCTCTCTCTCTCTCTCTCTCTCTCTCTCTCTCTCTCTTTCCCCCACACACTCACTCATACACTCACACACAGAGTTCCTAGAGGAAAGGAGATATATAAATGCAATAAATAATAGCGTACACATGTATATATTGGTGGGGTGAAAAACAGATCATCTATGGTTCCCCAACAAAAGCATAGCAAAATTATGGCCTTAAAGGGAAATTCAAAAATCTGTATTTAGACAATGCCAGTGTTGACAAAGAGCACACCAGCTTCTGAATTCTCCAAGATATTTAATCAGGATGCAACACAGATAACAATGACACATATGACATGTTCTGGATTCAAGTTCCATAAGCCCTTGCAGCATAGTCAATGATTATGAGAGTTGTACTCCCAAACATCTTGAAGGCATATTATGACTGTACTGGCTGGTCAGATGGACCATAGGTTCCAAGCTAATCATGACACAACTGTTTTCAGCCTCAAGGTCACTTGGGTGAACTGGTATTCCCTCCTCCTCCCCCCCAAAAAGAGAAGTCAAAACAAAGAAATAGGCGGAGGCAAGGCAAAAATGGAATTTGATTTAATTTAAATGCAATAAAAAATAAATTAAATCATTATGGGCTTAAGATATGGATTAAATGTAACAATGTATCCTCCCATTACACATTATGTTACCATAGATTAAATCAAACCAAAATAAAAATCAGATTTTCCTAGCTAATACGCCCAACACTGCCTTGAACCCCAGCTGCTGTGAGCATTTAATTTCCCATCAGGTGCTGCATTTTTAGGCTTCCAGGCCTGTGGGTTGTAGAGGCACCTGGATCCAATCATAATGGAGAAATAATGGAGCCCTCAGTAAATACATCTATTATTTTTAATGAATGTTCCATAATGGCTTGACAGGTTGTATGATACAGACAGGTGAAGGTGAGACCCTCCCAGGGACAAAGGTGAAAACAAGTCCCTTCCTACGCTCCTGGGACAGCAGTGATTAGTTCTCAATTGCCACAGGGGAAGTTTGAGTTACCATCTATGCCCAGGAGCCAGCTGTTTGGGGGTGGGGGATGATGGGGGAGAGCTGACACATCATCATATTCCAATATTCATTGCTCTTTGATTGGATTCACTTCACAATTATTCTCTTACTGGTCACTAATTGCCAAGCTACTTAGCATTATGGAGGGCAAATAGTGGGAAAAGGTTGGGAACACAGGCTTTAGTAACAAGTAGATCTCATAAACACCTCCTCCAGCCTTTTCTCCAAACTAAGCAATAGATATTACCACTACTGCTTAGTGGTTTTAGGACTGGTTCTGGATTGGAAGAGTCAGCTCACTGGTGGGCTGCTTCCTGTTAGGAGACCTTGAGACCTTAGTGCTCTAAGCAGGTGCAGGTCTTCACCCATTTTGGCCTCCCAAACCAACAGCATGTCAGCAGTTTATGGGAAATGGGAATGGAGACTAAAGCCAGCTGTCTGGCCAAGCTAGGTGTGCAACCCAGAAAAAGTACATTAATTGAGCCAAGGATACCTCCTGTGGACACAAACTTTGATATTATCTCTCTCGACTCACAGCCTCTCTTGGTTCTGTTATCGCTGCTAAATCTCACTTGAGACATAATTTCTGTAACAAATACATTTCAACAAGACAAGTTCACAACAGACCAATGCTGTCCTGGGAAAGATTGTACCAGTTGATTTTTGACCCTTTAGGGAGCCATAACAGCAAGGAGGATAATCTCTGACCTAGAGGCACATGCAGGCCCCTGCTCCAAAAGCATTTTGCCAGAATTTGTTAGTAAATGATCAATTTTTACATGGAACCATATTTTGCTATTTTAAGCCCCCAAAAAGGGGAAGTGAATAGCTAAAGCAATTACAAGGCAAAATGGATCCCTCTCTGTGCTTAACCACCATCCCATAACAAATAAAAAACAGTTGAAAATGTTTCTGGGAAGTTATTTGACCCAAATAATTGTTTTTTAAATGTTGTAAAAAAGTTGGCTAACCCTGCAGTAGATATACAAAACTTTTAGAATACTGAAAAATATGAGAGAAACTCTCATTCGCTAAAAGGCAGGTAGAAAGCATTTGGTAGGAGTTGCAGCTTCTGGGCGATCTTCAGAGGTAGTCCCTTCTAGAGTACATTGCAGTAATCCATTCCAGAGATGACAAGATTGCAAGTTATGATTGTTGGGGCCTCTCTCCACAACTGATATGCCACCTGAAACTGGGAAGAAGACCCTCCTCCCTCAGCCACCTGTTTATCTAGCAGTAGCTGTGAGTTCTGGAGAACCACAAGACAGGGACCTGCTCCTTCAAGAAGAATCTTACTCCATCCAGAGTCACCACTGGAGCAGATGGAAAACCAGATGTTTTCTGGACAAACAGCATCTCTGTCGTGCTGGGATTCAGTTTCAGCTTGTTTCTCCCCATCCTTATATCTCCGGGCACCAGGTCAAGATTTCCACTACATCACTGTTTTTCAACCACAGCAACTTTAAGATGGCTGGACTTCAGCTCCCAGAATTTCCCAGCCAGCATGCTGTATTGGGAATTCTAGGAGTTGAAGTCCACCCATCTTAAAGTTGCTGTGGTTGAGAAACACTGCACTACATCTCCAGTTCAACCTGGAATGGAGGTTTGTCTGAACATCATCAGACTTATCCCAAACTTATAGATGACCTCTTCCAGTGATTTCATGAAGATGTTAAAAAACAGGGGAGAGAGCCTGGTATCCCAAAAGGGAGTAACTGACGGGTTGACCTCTCCTCTCCCCACCTGCAACTGGGGTGGACCACTCAGGAAGGAATAGAATCTCTGAACTTATTTTAACACACTTTGAACAGCCATTCTTGAAGGAAAGTTCAGGAAAATCCCTTATCCTTTAAGACTCTGTCCTTATGTTGAAGGTGGGGTTGAAAATACAATCCATGTATTGTTGCACTGCCCATTTTACAAAAATGCATGGTTACATTTTATATCCCCCTTATTAAATACATTTCTCGGTCATTCAGATTGATTTTATGTATAGTTACTATTAGCTGACCAATATGATTCAGCTTCTTTGAAGGTGGCCAAATTTGGTTTTATTGTTTGTAAAACCTACTGTTTTCATGTTGATTATTTAGTTAATGTTTATTTTTATCTTTGTTTATTCTGTAAGTTTTAACTTCTGTCTCCTTTAAGTGGAATTCTAGTCATTGACTGTAATAAAGGATGGACTGACTGACTGGAACTAAGTATTTTGTTTCCTGTAGGACACTCTGCAAATGTATCTCACAATTTTCTCCACAACCTTTCTCCAAACCGGTAGATTGGAATTCTGGTTTGTGATAATAAAATAAAATATGGATTGAGGTAGATTGGAGATTGGCCAATCATGGGTGGATCCAGGAAGAGCCCTTCAGCAGGGGATATACCATCACCTTTCTCAAGGTTGCTAGGACCAATCCCTCTCCTACTGACTATCCCCAGGACCGGCACTCATTCTTCCACCAGCTTCCCATAGGAACCAGTGGGGCTTCCAAATGTCCCAGAGCTTATACCACCAAGGTAAAAACATTACCCCTTTACCCCAATCATCTCCTCCGATCCTGCCCATGCCAAGTCTAGACCTGAGCAAAGATGAACAGTTCTATCACCCAAATGTTTCCCAAACCACTCATAGCAGCACATAGGAAGCTTTGTTGCCCATCACTCTGAAAAACAGACGTCACTCTAAACAGGGTTTCTTGGACTTAATCCACCATCCCAGTAAGGGTGGGGAAGTTAGTTAGATGCTTCACTACCCTTATTGCCATGATATAGGCTCAAACATGATCTCATAATGGTGTTCAGTCAAGTTCCCTTCCGGCACAATATTAATTCAAATGCATATTGTTTTAATTGCACAAAGCAGTTTCCCTCCTGACTAAGCCACTGTTCCAAATCCATTGTAAGCAAATATAGCGAAGCCTGATCATTTGAATATGCAGCAGTAGTCTATCGCAGGAGGTTAAATGAGGCTTGAACACAGATCCTCAGTGCCAAACCAGTTCTACAAATAGGTACCTGGGGTCATTCACATAACCACTTTTTCCCTTTCTTGGTTCAGCTTTCCCCAAGCAGTCATTCTCCAAGTGTTTTGGACCAAGTCCCATCATACCATGAAAGCATGGACATGCCAACTAGAAACTTTGGGAACTGAAGTCCAATACCTCTGGAAGGCAAAAGCTTAGGGAAAGCCGCTGCTCTAGTCCTAGGAGAGAAGTTGGCAAGAGTCAGCAAAGGCAGTTAAGGCTACTGGGGAGCAGATCGAAAGGGAAGTGGAAGGAAGAGGAGAAAAAGAATGAATGTTGTTTTCCTAGGTTCAAAGCTGCCTCTTGGGGAACCTGTTTTTTCAAAAATAGTTCACTTGAAAAAAAGCAGTTGATAGATTTTATTTGCAGAAGCAATTAATAGTCCCAACAAGGTAAAAACAGAGAGCATCTGGAAAACAACAGTGTCACCTTCCATTTCCAGAACGTAGAGAAAGGATGCAGCGGCCACTTCAAAGAGTTTATAACATTATGTCCCTCAGCTGATTGATTAGCAGCGTCCCTGCTGTCCCGTTATCATTAAACCTGGGATTGATGATGGCCTTAAAAGCAAAATCAGTGAGCGGAAGATGCCTATTTATGAGTGCTCCAAAAAGTACGTTATGCATTTTGAATCTCAATGAACTGCTCTGTTTCTTGTCCTAGCAAGAAACTCTAGGACACAGTGAGCCGAGTCTTCTGTTTGGCTCAGTTTGGAATAAATTGCGGGCTACGTGGAAAGGTGTGGCCAGATTAATTTCTTTGCATTCAATATGGGCTAGGCTAGTGTGTGATGCAGTGTGATGTTGATTTATACAATGACAGTATAAACCAATAAAAAAATCTTGCCATAAAAGTCCCTTTGCCCATACTTACACTTATTCTTTCTACTTCACAAATCTCTGATAATAAGGCAATGTGCTTTAGGCCTAAGCCACATATTAAATTAACACAGATATACTTCCATTCTACATTACACAATTTTGATTTGGCCTAGCCTATGATGATGATGATATTATTACTGAGAATCCATAGAGACTCACAGCAACTCACAGCAAAAACATATCCTATGATAAATTATGGTAGGACATCCAAGGTAAATAAACTTACTCTCCCACAATATAATGGAAAATATAATAATTATAACAAAAACCTAAAGAAATCCAATAAATATAATTACATTACAAAAAGAAATTCATTAATGGTGACTGATCACCATTAATCAAAGCCCTCCAGAAGAATCCACCTTTTACTTAGTTCTAGAAGGCCATCGCTGACAGAACTGGTCTAGCTTCCAGGGCAGGGCTATTCCAGAGAATTGGCACAATGATGGAAAAACTGCTTTCTGGCCTCAGCCTCCCTTAGGCCACAAAATTAGGGCATCACCGGGAGATTTTCCAGGGACAACCTCCACAGATAGATTGATTCTGGTTGGAGAAGTCTGTCCTACGGGTTATCTTGGTGCCAAGACATAACAGAGCTCTTTAAATCAAAACTAGCACTTGGAATTATACCGATAAACCTATTACAGTAGTAACCAGTTCAGGGCCTGTAATATGATTATGGTCATGAGCATCAGTCATGAGCATCAGGTTGCTAAACTTTGGATCAGCTGGTCCCAGACAGACTTCAAAGGCAGCCCCATGCAGAGAATAGTCAAGACGTTCCACCAAATGGTGGTAAGAGTGTAAGTAGCCAGATCTTCCTGCTCCAGGAATGACCAACACTGGCACACCAACCTGAGCCATGCAAAAGCCCACCTAGCTATGTCTTCCATCTACCCATCCATCAGTAGCCATGAGTCCAAGGTGATCCCCACATCACAGCCCTGTTCCCTCAGGGGCTGGGCTACTTTTCAAGACACCACACAGGAGCAGACAGAGAACTGCAATGTACAAACAGCAACAATTTCATATATTCACATTATTATCAACAACTTGGATGGCAATCCATCACTTCTTCTATAAGCATGCATTAGTTACTGTAGATAGAAGGAAACAAAAGACGTCCATTTCAAGGACTGCAAAAAATGACTGAGGGCATAATAGCATATGAAAAGGCCCCTCATGTTTAACGAAATGTGAATTGTAATTTAAACAAAAGTTGCTATCATTATAAATAATGGTTAAGCTTTCTCAAGGCTGGATTTGCTCCACTTTGCAATTATGTGAAAATCCAGCACTTTAAGAGAGTACAAAAGCTATCCCCAAGATTAGGAAAAGGACATCTAACTCACTATAAAATTAGGATCCTGTTACCACTGATGTAATTAAAAATATTGATTCCCTGCCTCTTCTGTCCTTATGAGAGGCAGTTTGGTTTAGTGGCTAAGGTACCAGGCTAGAAACCAGGAGACTGTGAGTTCTAGTCCTGCTTTAGGCATGAAAGGCAGCTGGGTGACCTTGGGCCAGTCACACTCTCTTAGCCCTAGGAAGCAGGCAATGGCAAACCACTTCTGAAAAACCTTGCCAAGAAAACTGCAGGGACTTGTCCAAGTAGTCACCAGGAATCAATGCTGACTCGAAGGCACACGCGCACATACACACACACTGTCCTTCTAAAACAATAGAAATATTAGTGGTGGAAAGATATATTCATATATTTAACAGAACAGGACACATAATATTGGAGTGCACCAAACTACCCTTGTCTGGACTCAGAATCTAAGAGAGGCTGGGCCTGGTGAATACCCGAGGGGGTGGCTACCATGGAATACCAGGTAGGCTATTTCTATATAGTGAAACCTTATTTCAGTGGCCTAATTGAGGGAAACAATATCTGTTATTCTCCAAACTTTGACAAATCAAACAGTATGTCATTGTGGCAACACACAAATGACACAGTTTGCACCACTTGAGTAATAGTCTTATTATGCAAATAGCACATCATTTGCACAGCGGTATCATTACCCAATTCATATAAATCCCAGCAGAATTTGGTCTGTTGTATGTGAAGTTCTGGAAGGAAAGAGAAGAGGACGACCAGCAGCAAAGTGGATGGACCCAATTACAGTGGCAATGGGTACACCATTGGAAGACCTGAGGACCAGATTGGGCACTGACCTTCTTGGAGAAAATCTATCTATGTGGTCACTAAGAGTTAAGATCATGTGAAGTCCATTGCATAAAGGTCCAGAAAATCGAGGTTTCATTATGATGCCCACTAATTAAAAAAAAAAAAATTGTGATGGTTGTAGGTTAGACTGGGATTCTGGGAAGTTAAAAAACATCTCAGAAGGCAGTGGCAAATCAATTCCATACCATTACTAAGAAAACTGAATGGAGGTCTACAAGCACAAAGAAGTAGGAGAAGGAGAAAGAGAGGACGAGGAAGAGGGGGAGGAAGGGAGGAAGAGGGGGAGGGGAGGGGAGGGGGAAGAAGAGGAGGAGAGGAGGGGAAGATGGGAGGGGGAGGGGAGGGGAGGGGAGAAGGGAGAAGGGAGAAGGGGAAGGGGAAGGGGAAGGGGAAGGGGAAGGGGAAGAAGAGGAGGAGGAGGAAGAGGAAGAGGAGGAGGAAGAGGAGGAGGAAGAGGAAGAGGAAGAGGAAGAGGAAGAGGAAGAGGAAGAAGAAGAAGAAGAAGAAGAAGAAGAAGAAGAAGAAGAAGAAGAAGAAGAAGAAGAAGAAGAAGAAGAAGAAGAAGAAGAAGAAGAAGAAGAAGAAATACTAATAATAATCCTTAGGTAAGGTGGGCATCTAGTGGCCATTCTCTGACATTGCATGAGATTTCAAGTTACTAACAGCATAAAGCAGCCAAGAGCATATTATGACTTAGCTGAAGCACAGCCCTTTAAAAGATGCCTTGAAATTGTACTCCTATGTTCATTTTTTTGTTTTACACAAAGTCCATAAGGGGTTTCCAGTCAGCAATAAACATAGATATTGTCTTTTCTCTGATCAAAGAAGCCAATTTAGCCATCTCAGCAAGTTCCATCATCATTACCATTCCTCCATTGTAATGCCAAATCTTTCCATCTTTGTGCATACAATAATTTTGCTGTAGTTATCATGTACACAAAGTTTCATGACTTTTTTCCAATCAACTTATGATTTATGGTTTTGATGATTAGACAAGATTATAGAAAGAAGAGAGTTATGTGGTAACTATAGAGTAATATACAAATTTATGATTGTAAATTTACTGCTGTAAAGATTGAAAGCTATTTTGTTGTATATTTTTCAATTTTTTTTACCTTTCCCCCCCTTTCTTGCACTTTCTCTTTGATTTTTTTTCTTACTTTATATTAGTTTGTATTAGTTTTTATCTTCCTTTATCTTCTCTACCTTCCTTTATCTTCTCTTCTATTGATATCTTCCTTTTTAAAAATCTTTAAATCTTGTTCCGTGGGCTGAACTCCATACTTGCTGACATACTTGCCATCTGCAGTAAGTTTTGTAAGCTCAGAAATATGCAACATTTATTTACTAAAGATATATTCCACCTTCTGTCCATTATACAACTAAAAGTGGTTTGGGGTTCCTAGATGGTTGTTCAAACACCAACCAGATTCAGACATGCTTGGCTTTAGTTAGGATGTTGCACCAAGTTGGCTTCAGACCATCTAGGGACAGAGGCCATAATAATAAAGCCACTTGTGCCCAAGCTGACATACAGATGGTAGTAACAGAATAGCATTCCCTAACTTAGTACACTCCAGATGTGTTGGAGTATAATTTATATTATCAACCAGCCACCAAGTTCTTTGGGAAAGATTATAATAAAGGATTTCTGAACACATAATGGTCTTGGAACTTGGGAACACAATTTGCTGGCTGTCTTATCTTTTTTGTTGAAGTTGTCCAGAAGGATTTTGCTTCATATATGTTAGCACACTGCTAACAACTGGGCTATGGGGGTTCAGCAAAATGTGAAGAAAGGAAACAAAACAGCCACCAGAAAAGAAAGAGATACACTGATGGAAAAGTGTGTTTATTCTCTTTTAAATCTCCAAATGCAGAGTACGGATTGGGAAACCCTGAAAGATGCAGCAAATCAACAACGCTTGCCAATAAGGAGGAAAAGGCAGTGTAGCGCATAGCTAACACAGCTGAAACAGGCCATGATTCCAGAATGGCAGCATTTTCCAAGTGCCTGCATCTCTCCTGTGGGAGTGAATACGTATAAAAATCCATTATGGGGCTGGATTTTACACAAATGATTCCTGAGTAGCATGTTAAATTGCTTGAGAACCTCTGAATGCAAATATCGCACCCTTACATTTCAAGATATACACTGGATTTTTCCAAGTGAAGATTACAGTTCAGACAAGGTTATTGTCACAGATGTGTTCTGGCAAGAAGCAGTCTGAATGCATTCTGCCCTGAAGAATGCAATTACAGAGATAGGAAAAGCTGCATAAATATTATTATGAACACGGATTTAATTGTAGCTAGATCACATGCTGGCAACTGAAAGAAAACCAGATTTAGAACCAGGGCAGGAATGGAAGTGGTTAAATTGTACTATGGCAGCCCACTGCCTTCACTGACTCTCTGCAGATTCTGGTGCCTCTAGCAACGTAATCTACCAATGGGGGGTGGGGTGGGCAGAATCAGCATATGTTATATTTGCTGGGCAGCAATCCCCTCCAGAGAGATCAATATTTTGAAGAGTTTCAATGTATGAGGAAACCTCACCTATTATTCCCCCAATCCTCAACATAATCTTGTTTAATTCATGTTATATTATTCCCAAACTCCTTGATTCCACCTAATGTCACTCATTTTTCACCTTACTGCCCCCAGCTTCACTCCACACCCAGAAGTAAATCTGGACCAGCGACCGGTGGAAGTGACTGATTCACAGGCCTCTCATTTCCACCTGCATCCTTAAGCCCCATCTCCCACAATGGCCCCAAATTGCTATCTCATGGGCCAATTTCAGCCTGGGTTTTCACATCTTTCAAGGTTTTAACATGCTCCCCATTCTGACCCTCTGGGAGGCAAACCGCTCCCGTTCCCACATTTAAAATCTCCAAAAACGGTGCAAGAAATGGTGATCTGGGTGCATTTGGTGAGGTTTGGAAAGGTTTGAAAGGGTGGGGACGGGAGTGGTTTTCCTCTCACTTCCATTCCCCACTCTTCATCTTCCTCCAAAAGGCAATCTTTAAAAAATGGACTAAAATCAGTCTAAAAAGTGGGATTTCCACAATTAGGGGATGGGGATAGAGGGATAAGGGCCTCCCAATCCCTCTCTCTTCCTTGAAAAAGCATCAAACCATCGGCTGCAAATTTCTACCCCATCATTCTCTGTGACAGGAGAGGCATATAACTAAAAGTCATGAAGCACAGAGGCAACCACCACTTCAAATATTGCCCATCCCTGATTAGCCCCAGTACTGCAAAATCTGAGGTATCCAAATCAAGAGAAATTATATCCCATCTTCCTTTCCTCCACCTACAGCTTCTTGGAAACCAACTCTAAATTCCCTGTCCTGTAGGGACTTTGCACAAAATTAGACTTTACTTTTACCATCTGAAAGTGCCGGCCAGAAATGGCTGAAAGCTTCAGCGGTTCGAGTCCGGCCTCGCGTTAACAAGGTGAGCTCTTGTTTCTACACCCGCAGCTTCTGCCAACTCAGCAGATCGAAAACGTACGTGAGTAGATAAATGAGCACTCTCACTCCGGTGGGAGGAAAGTGCTGGCAGCGGCTCCACAGAGAGACGGGACAGTTGCCGGTAAAAAGCGTGAAACCGCGCTCGTCCGAAAAAGGGGCGCGAAGCAACGGAAATCCCGCCTCCTGTGCTGCCAGCTGGGCTGACGCTCTAGGAATTAGGCTCTGGCAAAGTCTAATTCCGAAACAAGAAAGATGCAATTGCCTTGAAAACCGCTAGGGGGCGGTCACTGCAGGGTCAGTAATGACTGTTAAGCAGATTAAAAAAAAAAAAAAAATTCAGCAGTGAGTTCTCCTAGCTGATGCACTAAGTATATAAATACTGGGTGTCTCTTCACTCCTGTACCCACTATGAATAAAATAAAGTTTTACCCAACTGGTCATTGTTTGACTTCATGCACGCCTGGAAGAGTATAATAGTTTCACAAATGCATTCATACAGGTCAGCCAATGCAAACACAGATTTTACAGTTCATGTTAATCTCTTTGAGCATTATCAAGCCCCACTTGATATAAAAAAATTGCACATTGTGTGACGACAACCACCATCATAGTAGATACCCCTGAATCCAAAGTCAAAATCTGTCTCTGCCTACTCAACCCAGGAATTTTGTTCAGCAGCACTCTGAGTGGAAACTTTGTTCAAGTTTTCTTTAAGTTTCTGAAAGACTGGAAACAAAAATCTATACCAATTCTATTAGGGGGAGACTAAAACCCTGAATTTTCATTGATGTAATTAAAGGCCTTTAATCATTCACTTTCTATTACTCAAGAAATAGGACAGCTGCTGGACTGTCCTTGACAAAAATAAAACTGAAAAAATAGAAGGGAAATGACCCCAGATTGTAAAGAAAGAACATGAGTTCATTTAGCTGCCAGTAGGAAGAAGCAAGGAGTTTCAACAATGCAGTAAAAACAAAAATAAATAAGCAATTCATTAAAAATCCAAGTCACTTCTCTGGAAGTCTTCTCCTCTCCCTGGCCTGAAATCAAGCATAGTTCCTCAAGTCTTGTGGATTTATTCTCAGCCATCAGTGGCCAAAATTATGGAGGCCCCAAAGATCCCAACGTTCTGGCCAATCAACTTCATTTGATTCCAGAATTCAACTCTGCGAGAATCGTGCCAGTAGCCCAGATTGCCATCAATGAAGAGGATGATCAGAGGGAGAATTACCGACAGGATCTGAGCAGCTGTGGTGATGTAATAACCAGACAGAAAGGAGAGGGCAAGGACACCATAGAGAACGAAGAGAAGCTGTAAGATGATCTCCCCACCCAGGATACCACCAAGATAGGCCAGGCGGTCTTCTTTGCTGTGCTGAAGGGAGTAGGCCTGGAAAGAATAAATTGGAATGTTGGTTTACAGCAGCTTTTAGCCTAACACTTCTATAAGGTGTGCCTTTGGGGAGGCGGATATAAACTTCCTATGTAATTTCTATCTCTCCAACCACTACTGCTATGCTGGACTGTTAAGGGGATTCTGCAGAAATCCACAATGAATTTATTAACCTCCAAGTGGGACACAAATGTATCTGTCTATTGTTTGCATCAGATTTTTTTCAGGGTCAGATCTGCTCATGTTTTTCCCCATAGTTGGCTGACCACATTTCTCAAGGTATGTTCTCATAAGACCGGAATGATGGATCCTGCCCAATTTCAACTGAAGACAGCTGCAGAAATAATTTTGGACACTCAACAGTCTTTTATTCTAGATAAAATTATTGCTTATACTCTCCCATCTTAACAAGCATTATACAGTGTAGGATCTCAAAAAAAAAGGGGGGGTGTTCATACCTTCCCATCCAAAGGTTACCTACAGAAATCCAACTGCCAACCCAGGTAATCAAGCAAAAATTTACAACCACATTGATTAGTTGTGCAGCTTGGTTACTTCAGGACAATCCTGATTTTTCTACTGATTTTGTTCTGGCCCCAATTAAAATCAAAATTAAGACCAAGCTGTGGTCAATAAAATGTCAGCTCTTGGGTGAAAAGCTTCGTTATCAATTGGGACCAAACTGAAACTAGAGTTTATGCCAGCCTGGGGCCTTTGAGAAAGCCGAGAATGTATACATCTATAATCTTGAGCCATCAGCATTAAAGCTAGCATGTGATTTCTTCTGGCAGAGAGGGAAGTGAGGGATTATGTTCGTAATTGTTTGGCATCTCCTCTCTCTTTCCTCTGAGGTTCACACAACCATGAGCCTCCTTTGCTACTACACACACAATTTCCTCCATATAGTACACTACATGTTGGGCGGATCAGAAAAGAGAAATTCTAAAGAAAGATTTCTACCAGATTTGGAGTCTCTCCTTGCTCCCCTGCTTGACTGTAAAACTACCTGACAGTTAACACATTTCAGACAGCCTAAAAAAGAATATTACAAGAAAAAACACAAAAGTTAAGCAAGCTGTCTTTGAGTATTTGTGTAAACCTGTAAAGCCTTTTAAGGTCAAGAAGGGGACAAAAATAGATCATTTTAAACTAGCATCTTTTTCTGTATACAGGGAATCCTCGCTTAAAGACCATTTGTTCAGCAATCATTCAAAGTTACAATGGCGCTGAATGAATGGTAGTTACAACCAGTTCTCAGTTACAGCCACTGCAGGCCCCTGCAGTCACACAATCAAAATTCGGGCACTTGACAGCCCACCCGCATTTATGACTGCAGCGTGTGCTTCAACACACACACACCCCGCCTTTCTTTCCCCCATCTCTACACTTTTGGCCGCCCTGCACTATGCCCTGCACTCTGCCCCTCCTGCTGCCCCCAGCTGACCTCTGCTGTCTTCTTCCTCCCACTACTGACAAGGCATGCCCAGCTGAGGCACCTGCTGGCCCTTCACAACATCTCACACCTTGTACGCCCTGCCACCCCCAGCTGCTGGCCCTCACGAAGCCTCCACAATGCCTCTGTGGTGAAGGTCAGCTGGGGTGGCGGGGGAGGCAGCATCAGCGGAATGCAGGGCAGCCAAAATGGCAGAGAGCGGGGGAGATAGGCTGTAGCTGAAGTGGACATGAGCATGGCAGGGTGACGGAGCCTTGTCTATCAAAGGGAGCTCTCCAGGCTCAGCTGGGGAGGAGGCAGGACAGAGCCGGGAGTTTGCGCAGGACAGGAGAAGCGTGAAGTCCTCACCTAACAGCAGCAACCAGAACCAGCAGAAATGCCATTGCTAAGCAGTGCGGTCACATGATGTTTCGCCTAACAACTGCTTCACTTACCAACAGAAATTCTGGTCCCAATTAGGATCGTTAAGCGAGGACTACCTGTATACCCATAATTCTCCCTGTTTATGTAACTCAGGGGTTGGCAATACTGTATGGCATTTGTGGAGTTTTTAGTGCTCTCTAAGCTTGGTTGTTGGCTAGCAGATGTTTCATTACTTGCACTGATGATGTTACTTAATCGGGTAATGAAACATCTGCAAACAAACAACCAAGCTCAGAGAACACCAAGAACTCCACAGTTCAACCCTGACCTACAGATATTATCTTCTATTGGAATATCGTGTTTATTGTACCTTAATAGCATCTGCGGAATCTTAAAATTATATTTTATTTTTTTAAGAAATGAAATGCAAGATCTTGGCCTCTGTGAGTGTTTGTGTGCACTCACACACAGGCACTTGTGAGACTGTTCGCCTTCTGTAAAGACTGCTGATCCCTGATGAATCTGATCCCTGACTTATGGTGCACACAGTATGTCCAGTACCTGTCTCATCACTGTTTTTAACCCTGTAGCAGCAAACTGAGAGAGAGGGGGTGGAAAAGAAACAGGGGGTCAATTCAGACTTTTTTCCATGTACGTACCACACAAATGAGGTAGATTCCAATGAAAACTTGTCCAGTAGACTGCAATGATCTGTTCCGTGGTTTCTGGCGGTAGATCTCACCAGCGCCACTGGCCAAGACCAGAAGTCCACCTATTATGGCTATTGTTCGTGAATACATTCTAACCTGTGCCATGTTAATGCAAAGTAAACAAAATATGCCAATTAAAAAAAAGCAGGAATGCTATTTACTGTAAAGTTTTCATGTTGAATTCAACATCCTCTATATATCAATTTCTGAAGAGAGAACTTTCTTTTATCTCATTTTAGGGTTGAGTTCTTTTTTAAGAGATGAAAGTGGATGCCTCAATTTGAGCACGTAAATCATATGTTATATATTTGCCATCCCTTCCCTTCACAGCACTGATATTCACTCAGAAAATTTTCCATTAACCATACTTTTCATTATGTCCAACCAAAAAAACTATAGTTATCAGGTTTAAATATGTGAGGATTTGGATATAATGGGAAATGTCAATTAACAGAAGTGTGCCAGCATCAGCAGAGAAGAACTAAACTTAGGCATATTACAACAAGTTAAGCCAAGTTTTTCATGTTTATATCTGATCAACATCTGATACTGGAAGGCATCAAGAAAAAATTAATTAAGAAGCTGGAAGCAATTGATTAATCAATATTTAACTGATCAATATTATCATAGCCAGTACTGACCTGCAGAGCCTCAGGGTAGGGAACAATCTTATACATTTATTGATTGATTTAATTCAATTTGGACACAACCTGACTCCAACTGCTCTGGACAGTTCACAAATAGTAACATAAAAACCACTAAAAACCTAAAACAAGATGGCATCTGGGCACAAATACAAACAGAAAACAAAAACAATAAACATGTCCAATGGGCCCCACCTGTCTCACATCAAGGCCTGGGAGAACAAACAAATATTCAAGGCTTTACGGAACACCAACAGGGTGGGAGCCACATGGATTTCAGGCAGGGTCATATTCAAAAGGGCAGGCACACTGTCAGAGAAGGCACACTTCCTGAGTCCTGATAGATGACATTGTTTAACTGAAGGGACCCAGAGCACACCAACTCTGCTAGCATGTACCAGCCGGGCAGAAACCATGGGAGACAGGTGGTCCCTCAAGTAACTGGGCCCTATAGCATGCAGGGCATTTTAGGTAATAATCAGCACCTTGAATTCACCTAGTGAATCACACTAGGAAGCAGACTGGTAACCAGTGCAGCTCAGGGAGCAGAGGTGCCACATGGGCATCACCGCCTGTGTTGCTGCATTCTGGACTAGCTGAAGCTTCCAAGTGGTTTTCAAGGGTAGCCCTCTTCAAGCAGGAGCTGCGAATCCAAGAGGACCCCAAACTGCACATGCTCTTGAGTGGGGAAGTGCTACCCCATCCAGCCAAGAGTATCTAGGATCTAGGGGGCTCTAATATCCACTCAGTCTTGGTAGGATTGAGTCATAGTCAATTCCTCCCCATCCAAACACTGGGACAGGATCTCAACAGGGTGAGATACTTAAGCCTCCAAATATTGTCAGATGAAAACTTATATATTTATTCTTTTCCACTGACTGATGGGAGATGTAATCCAATTACATCTGGAAATGTTTCCACTTCTATAAAATGAGAAGTAATTCCAGCATAAAATATATTCACTCCATACTTATCTGCACAAGTATAGTTTAGAAGATCCTCTTTTGCTAACACTGAAAGCTGCTATACATGAAACTTCAACATCTAATCGGAGGAAAAATATCAATACAGACACGCTGGCCCGTTTAAGACCAAGCTAATTCTGTGATAAAGCAGATCTAGAACAGACTTTGAATACCAAAAATGGAGCAGCAAATTTTCTCACCTTCAGCCAATCTCCATAATGCGCATAGCCGCCAACATATGCTGCGTAGGTGCTGATAGCCAACTGGAGAGCAGCCCCCAGAGCAAACCATCGACGTTTCACACCAAAGGACATAAAGCTGGCACACAAAACCGCTGCACCCATGTCAAAGTAGAGAAATGGGACAGGGATGTCTGGTTTCCTGGATAAGGAAATAAAGGTAGGAAATTATTCCATAAAGGAACTGAAAAAAAATGAACATTGCACACAAGAGAGAGAGAGGGTACGTGCATATATACACACCTTGGCCTTAATTTCCAAAGAATACAGCTCCACCTGAATATTGACAGAGTTTTGGTACTTTTTTCTTAAGAGCCCAAAAAACTACCCAATATGAGCTAAACCCAGACACCTTTGAAAACTACTGGAAATTCAGCATTAAGCCTTGGAGAGCATAGGCAGTTATAAAGATTAGGAAACTCATTAGTAGAAGCCACTACCCTGAAGCCCTTGACAAGGACTTTAAGAAGAGAGGAAATAATGTGCTGACCTTGAGCTGAAAACGTCTGACCCACATATATCAACTTTCTTTTACATCACTTTTCTTTTATATCCTTTTATCAACATTCTATCATCCTTTGCTTTCTTATCAATTTTATTTCATACTCCTCTGTAATTCTGATAAAAGATGCACATGCTTAGCAGTACATCTGGGAAGCTACTTGACTGTTCAAGCATGTCTCACATAGGCATGTAAACAAGTGCTGGTGTGATCACCTGTGGCAACCAGGAATCATCTCCAGGCAACCTGACATAAAGAACAGCAAGAACAAAATGCTGTTTTTCCCTTCTGGCTAGCAGATATCACGAATTATAAGTAGAAGAACATATGTTTATTTTGGTTTATATTGCTTGCATGTCACTTATTCCCACAGGTTCTAGGCTGCTTAGGCACAGATAACCAGCCTTTGTGAGTCAATCTGCAAGACTACCATCAAAGTAGAAGATAATAATGAGCAAGGCATTAATAATTTACCCAAAACAGCAGTCTACCCACCCTCTCCCTAAAAAAGGGTCAGCAGGAAACTTTAGAAGCCTGAGAGAACAAAGTAGCCTTTACCTGACAGTTAAAAGATAACAAAGGTGATAGTCAGAAAATCATGATTTGGAGAGCCACTAAAGAAAAGGCTCATTTATCATCATTATCATCCCTCCCCGTTCCTGATGGACTCTAGATCAGGTACAGCAAAGTCAAAACATAATAAAACCAAATAAAAATGATTAAAATAATACCATCAAAAATTATCCATACACTTCATGGGTGTGCTGTAAAGCTCACCTAACTATTGAATGTATGCTGGAATTCTTCTGCTTTGGCTTGGTTACAAAATGCCAGGAGGATCAGAGCCATTCACAGCTCCACGGGGAGGGTATTCCATAACATGGGATGGTCTGTCACTTGGTCCACATTCCACATATTTCTCAAGGGGGACCTGCAGCAGGCCCTCTCTTGATAATCAGCCCAAATAAGTACATTCAATTATGGCCAATTGAATGGTTGCCTCCAGCCTAATTTATGGTTGCCTCCAGCCTCACCTCCCAAACAAAGGGATCTTGTTTTGGATCTGAGTTTAACATTTATTCTGTTAGATCTATAAACTCAGTGCTCACAGTCCAGCACATTTTGAGAAAACAGCTAGATAAGGTTGTTCTAAACCAGTATTTCTTAAAGTATGGTCTGAGGACTCCTGGGGGTCCCCCAAGACCCTCTCAGGGGTCCGCAAAATCAAAATTATTTGCCAGCCTATATTGAAAAATAATACAATATTAAAATCCCATCAAACAATCATGAGAAGCATTAGAGGCAATGAATGTGTCAAGTTTAATTGTTAATACAATAAATATCGATAAATATAACCCATACAAACAAAAGTTCTTTTGAGGTCCTCCCGAAAGAGCGGAAAGGGGTCCTGAGAGAAGAAAGTTTAAGAAACACTGTTCTAAACTTGTAATTGCCCCCATTTTCCTCTCCCACCCCCAAATCCAATCATTCTCCCAGCTAGACCCACTAATGCCCCTCCTGAGATCCTGCCACCAATACCCTTTCTGGCTACCCTCCTGATCTCCTCCTATACTCACCTGTTATTTAACGATGCCCACTCTGTTCGCGACCCTGTCACTGCCCGTCAGAGAGCTTCCGTCCCTCTCTTCCATCCCAACTCTTCCATCAAGCACATGTCTCTTTCTCCCAATGTGAAACCCCAAGCCTCTCTCCTCCATTCATTCTCACGCACACCGTCTCGCCGATCTGAGCATTTTCTCTGCCCCCCCCCCCCCATGCTACAGTCCCGACTCCCACTTCTCCACGTGAGATGCTCGGGACCCCTGACTTCCCCGGCCTTGGGGACTGCTTCCTGATTTTAAATGGACAGAGGCTGCTGGCATCAATTACTCTGCACAGGCTCAGAGGCGCCCTGCGCTTCCGTAAGCGCACCGACTTTCGAGAAGTTCTTACTCACCGGCGGACCTCGGCGCGCTCGGCGTTAAGGAGGAGGCCGCTGAGGCAGTGCCAGAACGGGAAGCGCGTGAGCAGCACCGACCCGATCCGCATCAGGAGCCGCAGCACGCCGCGCCGGCGCCCGCTCCCCGCCGCCATCTTGCGACAGGGCGGAATTACTGGCGTATCCCGTTCCCACCAGAAGGTCCGCCTTGGTCCGTTAGAGCGTCGCTCTAACGCGCGTCCCCAAAGCTTTCCCAATAGGAATTGATGCGCAGTACAAAGCGTTCCGCTCTTCTTTGCTGTAGGTTCAAAAGTCGTTTCCTCAGATTTGCCGCTCGCCATCTACGTTAGATTTAATCTGCCTCTTCTATGCCATTTACAGTTAAAAGAAGCTGAAATCCAATACGATGGTTCCGTGCTAGGGGAACTGCCCCATTTGATTTTATGCCAGTTAAATGTTTCTATTTCACAATAGCATCGTTCTCATCTCACTATTATCGTGCGATTTGCTGTATAAGATACAAAACTCTTGAGGAAATTGCAGTCTGACGTTTGAGACAAAGGAGGCAAGGGTGAAGGCGGGGGATATGAAAGTGGGTTAAAGAGGGGGAGCGAATGCGAAGTAGGGATTGTGGCACGTTTCGTAAAACTACAGAAGGCTTTTGAACGAGGTGGGAAGAAAGGGGAAAGGAGAAACGTAGGGATGGATCACCTCAAAAGAGAGTCGTGGGACGAACGTCCTAATAAGGCTGTGATTAAGACACGGATTTCCCTTCACATCTAGGACAAACACAGACAGAGAACTATGAAGCACACTTCAGAAGCCATGTCTTTTCTACTGGTTAATACGGGTTGCTTACTTGCTCATTTTAAGCATATGCCGGTGCTAATTTAGATCACTAAATGCAGATTTTTCAATTAGCATAAAAGCAAGCGTTAAGCATAGGCAATGAGTTTTACTTGCAGAAACATATAGCATTTCAATATTTTTCAGTTCGAATTTATGCCTTACACTGAATATTCTGCTCTGTAGTCATAGCAGAGTATCAGATTAACAGTGCTAACCCAGAATATGAGTGTTGCATGGAGCAGCAGTTCTCAAACATTTTGGTCTCAGGACCCTTTTACATTCTTAAAAAGGACTGAGGATCCCAAAGAGCTTTGGGTTATGTGGGGTATATCTATTGATATTTACTGCATTAGAAATTAAAACTGAGAAATTTAAAAATATTTATTTGACTTCATAGGCCCCTTGAAAGGGTCTCAGGGACCCCCAAGGGTCCCCAGACCACACTTTGAGAACCACTGGCATACAACTGCAACAATCAGAAAACAAGCACCAAATTGCCCACTTTAAGGGCCAATTATTTACTGATTTAACAGCCTTCCCATTTCGTAGTCTTCCTGGAATGCTGGAGTACAATTCCCATGTTTTCCAGTCAGCAGGACTATTGGCTACATTGACAGGAACTACAGGAGTCATAATCTGCCATAGTTGGAGAGGAGGGCTAGATTTCCTTCTCTTTTGTTTTCTTTAACTTGAGCTGGTCAACTGTATTTATTTGCCATACAGGTGCTTCAGTGATTTTAAGAAGCTGGAATAGCAAAAGTGGAGCAGGTTAGACACTTTCAAAAATATAGAGAAATGGGTTAATATTTTTAACCAATTCAACTCATATTTAAAGATCCCTCAAAACAGAGTTCTTTGCTACCCACATCCATACACTCATTTATAGAGAGAATAATGTGAAAAGAATGGCTGTCACTCTAAGAAATCAATCTTGTCTGAAAAGTTAAGTTTTTTATGGGAATGCAATTTAGAATGCCAAGCTCTAAGTTTTCAAACAAGAAAGTTAGAGCCAGACCATAACATCAGATGGGAATAAATATAACAAAATATTCCATACAGTACTCATTTGGAGTAATAAATACATTAGTAGTAACAATAGAGGCAAATATGTGTAGCTCAGGGTTGAACTGTGGAGTCCTTGGGGTTCTCTGAGCTTGGTTCTTTTCTTGCAAACGTTTCATTACCCGGCTAGGTAACATCTTCAGTGCTAGAATGGGATGGGGTTTGCTCTCTGTTTATATACTGTGGCAAGCCCTGCCAGTGTTAGTGGAAGTGGGGTTTTTGTTTTTTTATCTCTGGTAGTTCCTTGATTAGGGTATTGTTCACTGCTTGATTGTGTGCCTGGTGGTAACCTTTGCTTATCTGGGTGATGATTGCTGGTGAGGAGATGTTCTGGTCTTTTGTTTTCTTTTCTATTGTCTCTTTTGAATAGTGTGTAGGTACCTTGGGCAGCAATCAACAGACACATAAAACCTCCACCCCCACCCCCACTGGCAGGGCATGCCACAGTATATAAACAGAGAGCAAACCCCATCCCATTCTAGCACTGAAGATGTTACCTAGCCAGGTAAGGAAACGTTGCAAGAAAAGAACCCAGCTCAGAGAACCCCAAGGACTCCACAGAAGTAGTAAACCAAAATCAAAGTCACAGAGAGAGAAAGTAAGATGCAAATCATGTAATAATGTAATACTCCATGCATTCCAGATCAAGTCTGTCTGTAAATTACTTACTCACTGGAAAAAATTGTTTGCTATTTCCTGATACCACATCAGATTGAAATGTCTCATGGAACTAGAAGAGAAACATTCAGAATGAGTGATACGACTTCGAAAGATTCTGGATTCCTGTCTTTTGCCACTAAGCAGACAAGAAAAGGAGTTCAGAATGCTAGGTTGCAAGGCATGTGTATTATTCATACTGATATCTCTCACAGAGGCCAAAAGGAAGTAAGGCAGTTGTGGATTACTGTCCACAGCATATGATTTCAAGGGCCTGTAGTGACTGCAAATGATATAGGCCAGGGTTCCTCAACCTTGGCAACTTTAAGACGGGTGGACTTCAACTCCCAGAATTCCCCAGCCAGCATGCCGTCTGGGGAATTCTGGGAGTTGAAGTCCACCCATCTTAAAGTTGCCAAGGTTGAGGAACCCTGATTTAGGTTACTCTTTTGGGTAGGGCAGAGGAGGGAGAAGCATCTTAAAAGCTCTAGGATTTTTCAGAATTTCTCTTCAAGATCTGAGAAATCTTGGAGAGGCAAATCAACCCGCTACCCTCAGGATTGCAGAACGAAGTCATAGGAGGCTAAAAAAACAGTGCTAGAGGGAGGGCTGTAAAACTACTGGATTCAGGATTCCTCTGAAGCCCAGATACATACCCAGGCATTGGAAGGACTTTTTGCTAGACTTGGAGCTGCTGCAAACAATGCCCTTCCTCTGATGAGGAAGGGGTGACAAGGAGATTTTCAGAAATCTCTGAAAGTACAGGAAACTCAAATAAATGGCCCACATAAATAATGCAAAGGTTTTTTTAAAAAACACGACTAAACCATGTAAATGAGAAAATTATGTAAATGATTATATTGTTTGATGGAAATGTTTAATTACCTCCTAAGCCCCAAATCTTTTTGCTGTATAACGCAATTTAGTATCAGACTTTGTTTTAATGTGGAGGCAATTTGATACTGCAGCCACGTTTATAGTTGGAAGTCTTTGCTGAAACGGAGTATGTTTCCACTTGCTTCAATGCACTGGTGGGTGACCTCCTGGCCAATGCAAATAAGCTGTTCTGAGTTCCAGCACGGAAGAAAGTGAGACGTAAAATCAAATATTAACCCTGTATACATTATCTATCCTGTGGTTCACAATAAGCGCTATAAAACAAGGCTGTCCAAATTCCTGTGAGCTACGGGAGAGAAGAAATAGGTACAAGTCATAGGTTCCCTGGGCAAAAAAATAAATAAATAGATCAGGATTAGAAAGGTTTACCTATGTGGCCTTCCTTGGATCACAACGGCAGAAATAATATACATACCAATGTAGTCCTAAATTCTAGGCTTTCAGATTTCTGCAGGCCAGAGGATGGGATGGAGAGAAGTCCACATGGCAACGTGTGGCTGATAGTTGTGAAAAATCCATCTCATTGCCACCTTTTCTGCAATAACCCAGTCACTTTTTTTTTTCATTTTCCGCACTTCCTGGAATCTTGTGAAACCAGGCAGATCAGTCCAGGCCATCTTTACTCTGAGGTCAAGCTAACAACATCTAGATGGAAAATTTATTCATGTCCAGGGATATCCTGCTCTCCTTTGGTCTTCCCAGTCCCAGATTCACATAGGAGCACTGGTGTGCATAACATTTAGGGAGAAAAGAATTTAAAATGTAAAGTCTTTTCCAAATATATCTAAATCTATATGCTGGAAGTTGTGATTAAATTGAGCTTTAGCCCTAGATCACAGATGACACAGAAATAAAGGAAAATTAAAAATGAGATTCAATCATGTACCATCATGTCCATCAAATAATTTAAAAACCTCATAGGAGCACTTTTTAAACTACATTTTTGTCTTCTGCACACTGCAAAGCAGAGCAACCCATAACCTCTTCTAGTGGCCAGGACCTAAAATGTACATAAGCCAGATTGCCTGGACAGAGACTGAAGACAGAGTCATCCAGCGCAACCAACAAGAGTGAAAACAAGTTGCCGTTTAAAAAATATCCAGATCAACAGCTGCATGTAAAAAGAAAAAAATGTAATGAACAGTAAATAGGGCACACTAAAAGCTAAGCACATCATCTGGAATCCCTGCAACAAGAAGCTTAACTGATGGTGATTTTTGGGGACGAAAGCCCTGGAAATGTTAAGAGAGCCTACAACAACTTTTCATCTAGAGTTCTTCCCCAAGAGGGATAAGGGACAAATTGTTGCCAAATGGACACTTCTGACAGAGAGCAAATCCAGGTCTACCTTCAGCTCAACTAAATGATTTTAATAACACTGCATGTTATTCATGCAGAAATGAAGTACAGGTAGTCCCCAGTTTAAGAACGAGTTCCATTCCCAAGGTCTGTCCTTAAGTCAAATTTGTACATCAGCCAGAACCGTATTGTTATATAATGCTGTATAAGTACTGTTGTGTAATGAACTCAAACCATTGTGTATTTAACTCAAATTTTGCTACAATAGGCTCTGTTCTTAATGATGGGTCGTCCTTAAACTGGGTGTTCTTAACCCAGGGACTACCTGTAGTAGTTCCTTGACAGAGACTATAACTTGAATCCTGGCAGAATTATTCAGGTATATTCAATTCCAGTGGGGCTTCTTCCCAAGTCTGCCTACTCTCATTCTGGGCTCTCATTCATTCATTCATTCATTCAGGCAAGCAGGCACCATCTCTTGACTCCTTTCACATCAATGGTGGTTTGTACATGATCTTTCTGAATTTGACAGTCATAAAAAAGCATCATTTTTCCTGTATTTCTGATCAAGTACATTCATTCTACATTGTCATGAGATAGTTTATTTTTGGCTTTGCATTTCCCATAACCCCAGTCATTGATTAGTAAATCACTCTCCACTTATAGTGTATGTAAATCATGGTTAAATAAACCATGGCTTAGCACATGACACCAAGCATCAGATGAGCAGAGGCATCAATCTTGACATGAGTTGGAAGCTATCAGACAAAGATGGAAATGCCAGAACTGAAAGGTAAGGCAAGTTCAGGAAAATAAATTTGCAGGGAAGGCTCAAGAAAGTTGCATGTGAGGGTTGTATACTTCCTGCTCAGTGGATACCCTCCCTGTATTATCCATTTGGCACAATAAGGCACAGTGCCTAGGGCCTACAAACGTTTTTTATTATTATTAAAATATAAAAAATAACAGTAAAATCGAAATGTTACATCCTAAAATTAATTTAAGACATCATTACTACTTCATTGTGTGTAAACTTCACTGCAATTCAATTTTGCAACATGGACAAAAGAAAATTCCCTGCAACTTGTTGAAGAATATAGGTCCAGAAAATACCTTTATACCCCCAAACATCCAGACTGTTACTACAACAAGAGCCTATGAATATAAATGTGCCTAGAGCTTACAAGGGTCCTACTGCAGCTGCCACGGATACAATCTGCATAAACCTTAAAACATTCTTTAAGAAGCTGCTGTCTGAGTTTCTGTGTTTCACCAGACCAGCCAGATTCTTTCTTTCTTTCTTTCTTTCTTTCTTTCTTTCTTTCTTTCTTTCTTTCTTTCTTTCTTTCTTTCTTTCTTTCTTTCTTTCTTTCTTTCTTTCTTTCTCTCTCTCTCTCTCTCTCTCTCTCTTTCTCTCTCTCTCTTTCTTTCTTTCTCTCTCTCTCTCTCTTTCTTTCTCTCTCTCTCTCTCTCTCTTTCTTTCCTTTCTTTCTTTCTTTCTTTCTGTCTTTCTCTCTCTCTCTCTCTTCGACTTACATGGCCACCCATCTTGTGTAGCCCAAAGCTTCCTGTAAAACCAAAACCTAGCACTTCTACCACACTCTCCAGTGCATCCAGCAATACAATCCCCAGTCTCTGACTTCACCATATCCCAATGCTTGGGGGAGAACCAGCTCTTAATGGCTTTCCAGAAAGCTAAAAGGGTGAGGGTGTGCCGGATCCCAGGGGGAAGGGTATTCCCCAGGACAGGGGCCACTACAGAAAAGGCCTGCTTCCTAGGTCCCACTAGATGGCAACTGGAGTGGGCAGCTATATTAAATCTACATAACAACAACCACAACATTTGAAGGGAAGAGCCTTCCCTGTATGACAGCTATTCACATTGGAGGAACCAATGTGGATTTTGTTCTTTTTAGCTGTGGGTGATGGGAAAGTGGAGTTACAGTACTTCTGAAGGCCACCAAGTCACAGGAGGCTGATCTAGATAAATATCCCTCTTGACTCAAACAACTATGTTATAGGTAGTATTCCATTCTGTTGGAATGAGGTTACACAGAACACAGGCTAAGCTACAGCAACTGTTTTATGGTTCTTGAAGGACATTAAAAGGTTTAACTTCTTTGCCAACTCTTCTCACTTGAGCACTTGGCATCATGATGGGTTGGTTAGTCTGCTCTCTCTGTTGCGTATATCCATTTATCCTCTACAAAAGAGTCCACAATCCATCATCCAGCTGCAAAGAAATTCTTTTGAGTTTGGAGTGTACATATTCCATCAGCCCCAAGCAAGGAAGAACCCCATTTAAAACCAGAAAGACCTCACCTTCCTCTTGTTCAGGTTTGGTGTAGTTATTGTTGAATCAAGATAGCCTTTAAAATAAAAAGCAAGATATACAAAGCACTTTATAGTCTTTATCTTATTTGCCCTCACAACATCCCTGTGAGGTAGGTTGCCACTCCTTGAGAACAGCCTGAAAGAGTTGCCCCACATTCACCCAGGGAGTCTGTGGCTAAGGCAGGATTTGAAGCCAAATCCAAGCTTCACTCTCCAAGTGGCAGACCCCGCTGCCTTTCTTCCAAGGCTTCTGACATAGCTTCCGAGAGCAAGGCCACACTCTATATTGGTAACTGAGAAACATCTTCATATATATATATATATATATTTATATAAATATATACAAATACACACACACAACTCGCCCTGATGTGAACTGTCCATTCTACTGCTGGCTAGTATGTGCAGCCTTTTCCATAAGGCTGGGCCCCTCCCAGATCTGGCAGGTAGGCAGCATTTTCATCCAAGTGGGACAGAGGAACTGTATCTTCCTCGCTGACGTGCCACTCCAACTCAGCCTTCAGGGATGGACGTTGATTGTCAGGAAAGGCAAGGGAGAACAGCACCTCAGGCTCACAGACAAACTTGTACACGTAACGCTCACCAGCCACCTATATCAGAGGGGGGAGAAACACACAAGAAATGTAGCAGGTCTTCTTGGAACCCCCCCCCCCCCCCGCACATGGATGTCCCCAGACATGACAAGCATGCTATGTTGCTTGTTTGTTAGACCTCTATTTTACGTTTCGCTGGATTTGGCTTACATAGCACTCCAGTTGTTTTTCAAAACAACCGGCATGAGGTTCTGGGAAGAAGTGCTAAAAATGCACATTTAAAATGTGTTTTTTCTCTTTAACTTTATGTGTGCATTTTAAAATTCGTTTTACAGGGCCTATAAGCCATTCCGGTCAGAACTGATGCCGAGCAGCATATTGTTCCCAACTCTGTAACTTGGATTAAAACGGAAACAAAGCAGAACAAAGCACAGAAACCAGGTATGTGTATAAAATAATGTATAAGGACTGGGAATACACAGTCAACCCAATCAAAAATTAAAACATGCAGACACCTATAAGTATTGGAGGTTTTAACATACTAGGCATGAAGCCAGCTGGGTGACTTTGGGCCAGTTGCTCTCTCTCAGCCCTAGCAAGGAGGCAATGGCAAATCACTTCCAAAATCTTGCCAAGAAAACTGCAGGGACTTGTCCAGGCAGCTGCCAGGAGTCAAGACTGACTCGAAGGCACACACACACAGACACATATACACACACAATATAATAAATAGATCATAGCATTACCGTAAGCATTTGTAACAGTTAAATAGACAGCGAAGGTGGGAAGATGCTCAACCAGTTTTTTTCAAAAAAAAAAAAAGCAAAAAAGGCAGGTTATAACCCTCATGAGACGGGTTTTGTTCGATGGAACAAAATCCAAGAGCATCAAGTGCTGAGCAAGGTGGTTAATAGGGCCACCCCAAGATAAAGAATGGCAACACTTCATTAAATCTTCCTGTGCCCTCCAGGCAATTATCCCACCTTGATCAGTCCCCAGTTCCTGGTGCTGCTTGCTACAGGTCTCCTGACTTTGCTGCACATCAAGACCTAGCCTGATTGTTACCAATGTGTTAGAATTTTGCATTGCTGGTGGCCCTTCCCTTCAAATTAATTATTAAATTTGTTATTATTAAATAACAAACACGGTGCAAACCTAGATTGCAAAATCTGCCATCCCCACTTTCTCTTGTATTTTTAATCCAACTAACCAACATTATTTTCTTGGCACAAAATACATAGCTCTGCCCGGAACAGATATTTAACCTAGGACCATCTGTGTTCAGAAAGCCCCAGATGTTGCTAGAAATGGGAAACTAGAGATTAGGTAGTCTGGCAGTTCTTTAACAGATAAGCGCCCACCTTCCCAAGTTTAAACGGCATGTGTCAAGCAATCCAACTCCAGACCAACCTTTTGCATAATGCCTTTTTCATAATAGTAACGAAGGGAACGACTCAACTTGTCATAGTTCATGGCTGGACGATTCTTCTGGATGCCCCAAAGTCGTGCCACCTGCAGGGCCAATCCAAAGTGAAGAGATCACATTCACATGCAAAGCAACTGGGATAAGGTCTTGGAGAGACAAGCAAAAACTTCCTATTCATACTTGGGCGCTTTCTCTTAAAAATCCAAATGACCATTGACAGACAACTCTGTGCACATTTCTTCCAATATATGCATTTTCTATATACGTTCCCCAATTTGCAGTTTTTCTAAGTAAATTTCTCCAATATAATGACTTTTGTGTGTGTACTTTGACCTAATATACAGGTTTGAGTTGCCAACTGAAGTTACAGCTGGGGAAAGTGTAACAATTGGTTTATAGCTGGCTTCATGTTTATATACAAGTTCGGGAAGTATATTTGTATTAAAGAGTTGGAAAAAAAATCTCATCTTTAATGCCGAACACCTTTCCCTTTTCATCAATGAAAACTGCATATTTATATTTATAACCTCTCTTCACCCATCGAGCCCAATGCTCCCCGTGGTTTATGGAAGAGTTGAGGGTTCTGAAAAGGATTAAGAGACGTCTAGAGCACCGCTGGAGGAAAACAAAGACTGAATCCAACCGAACACAGGCTAGAGCCGCTATTAAGGCCTACCTTGTGGCAATAGGAGCGGCGAAACATCAACATTTCTCCGCTCTTATTGCATCCGCAGAATGCCGCCCAACAGCCTTGTTCAAGATCGCTCGATCTCTTTTGGGAAAGGTGGGCCCAGTGACCCACCTACAGGGCTGCACAGAAGAGTTTTCTGGGCATCTGGCGGATAAAATCGCTCGGATATGTTCCCAGTTGGATGTCAAGCGTGGGGCAAGGCCTGTGGAGATGCCAGGAGTACGTACTTACCCTGTTATCTGGGAACAGTTTGACCCTGTTGGACCTGAGGAAGTGAACAGGGTCCTCCAGGCTGTAAATGCCACCACCTGTCAATTAGATCCATGCCCCTCCTGGCTGGTTAAGGCAGCTCAGGAGGTGACATGTGGGTAGGCCCAGGCGATGGTGAATTCATCCTTGAGAGAGGGAGTGTTTTGTGGCCTTTAAAGAGGCGTGGTGCACCCCCTCCTCAAGAAACCATCACTGGATCCCAGAGTACTGGACAATTTTCATCCAGTTTCCCACCTTCCCTTTTTAGGGAAGGTGGTTGAGAAGGTGGCGGCGTTGCAGCTTCAGAGGATCCTGGGTGAAACGGATTATCTGGACCCTTTCCAGCTGGGTTTCAGGCCTGGACCTGGGACTGAAACAGCATTGGTCGCACTTTTGGATGATCTCTGGCGGGAGTGGGATGGAGGTAGTGCATCCATCCTTGCTTTTCTTGACCTCTCAGCGGCTTTTGATACCATCGACCATGGTATCCTTTTGGGTCAGCTTGGGGAGTTGGGGGTCGATGGCACAGTTTTGTGCTGGTTCACCTCCTTCCTCCAAGGCCAGTCCCAATCAGTGTTGAGAGGGAGCGAGAGGTCCAGTCTGAGGCCCCTCCTTTGTGGGGTGCCACAGGGTTCAGTACTCTTCCTGCTCCTTTTCAACATCTACATGAAACCACTGGGTGAGATCATCCGCCACCATGGGATGAGGTATCATCAATATGCAGATGATACCCAGTTATACATCTCCATCCCAGGTGATGTGAGTGATGCTGTGGCTACCCTTTCGCAGTGCCTGGAGACTGTGGGGGTCTGGATGGGTAACAACAGGCTTCAGCTGAACCCTGGTAAGACGGAGTGGCTGTGGGTTGGGGGCTCCTCTGTATCCAGAAGTTTACCATCTTTGGTTCTGGATGGGGTCGCACTACCCCAGACAGACCCGGTATGTAACCTGAGGGTCCTCCTGGACTCACGACTCCTGCTCTAAGAGCAGGTGGCAGTCGTGGCCAGGAGGGGCTTTACTCAACTACATGCTGTGCACCAGTTACGCCCTTTTCTGGATCGGGAGTCCCTTCAGTCAGTCACTCAGGCTCTAGTCATCTCCCATATAGACTATTGCAATGCGCTCTACATGGGGCTACCCTTGAAGAGTATCTGGAAGCTTCAGCTGGTTCAAAATGCAGCCGCGCGGGCAATTTTAGGTGCCCCAAGGATGGCACATGTTACACCGTTGCTACGTGAGCTGCATTGGGTCCCAGTCTGCTTCTGGGTCCAATTCAAGGTGTTGGTTATCACCTTTAAAGCCCTACATGGCATGGGACCGGGTTACCTGAGGGACCGTCTCACCCCCATTAGATCCACCCGTCCCCACCCAGTCAGGCAGGGAGGGTATGTTGTGGATCCCGTCGATGAAAGAATGTCGACTGGCAGGGTCCAGAAAGAGAGCCTTCTCTGCCGTGGCCCCTGCCCTATGGAATACTCTCCCCCAGAGGTGAGGCAGGCCCCAACTCTCTTGTCCTTCCAGAAAGCAGTCAAGACCTGGCTCTGCCAACTGGCATGGGGTGAAAAAAGGGGCAACTTACCCTGGGGGTGGCTAGCACCTTGAAGAGGCTCCCATATGTTAACATCTTACTGATCATCAACATCATGGAAGATATTATTATTGTGTATGTGTTTGGTTTTATTCTACTTTTACTGTATTTTTATATTGTTTTTATTGTATTTTTAATATTTATTGCTGTTTTATTGTGAACCACCCAGAGTCACTTTTTGTGAGATGGGCGGTATCTAAATTTGAAATATAAATAAATAAATAAATAAATAAATATCATCATCAAATTAATTGCAATCAGCAAATAAGACTAGTCCCCGTGTACTTAATATTTTTTTTCCTTTGCAGAATAATTTGACTACTTTAGAAGGGCACCCAATAATTCCAAGGTCATATATGGCCCTTTTGGACTTAAACTGGGGTCCTGTAATCCACAATCAGTGAAGGGTGTATAAAATGGTTTTCAGTAAACGAGTAATGGAAAATCTCACCTCTTCCGGTTCAATGAGTTTGAACTCCATCCCTCGGCCTGTCCAGGCAATAAAATGGGAGTTGTTTGGATCATCTAACAAAGCCACCAGAAACTGCCAAAGCTGTAGAGACCCCCGCCGTTGATAAGGGGGGCCCTCACGGTATCCACTTCCTTCTTGCTTAATGTCCCCTACCAAGTACAACATATACAATGAAAGGGAGGAAAAAAATGATTTAAAAAACTGTACTTCCCATCATTTAATTCTGGAGAAAATTCATGGAGGGCCCATGTCATGTCTTAAAAATCAAACTTCTATGTTTTGCTTCCCCTACAGGAAAAAGACAAAGGGATTCTATCGATCAGCCTTCTCCAGCCTCATACTCTCCAGGGATAGTGAGATGACAACTCTCAGAATTCTTAACAAACCTGGCCAGAGGATGGCTGGAAATCTGGGAATTGCAATCCCAGGTCTTGGGGAATGCTGCTATATTTCAAAATATTTCTCCTTTATTATTATACCATCTAAGAGGAAACTTAGGTGGGATTGCAAATAGGTATGTTGATAAAGATGCAGAGGCAGGGAGAATCAAGAGGGAAATACTGTATCAGCAAGCCTGTGGGAACCCCAATGTTTTCAAAGATGCAAAATCAATTGTGGATTATACATTTGATATTTAGAAGTCTAATTCTTCATGCTTCTCAAATAGTGGGAAGAGTGGGATTTCAGCTTGGGTATTCCTATGAGTACCCACTCTCTGGAAGGGAAGAAAATAATCCAAATATCTACCTGTAAAATGTCATAGACCACATATTCCCTGGGACTGGTATGTGGATATTCTGGTTCAAGTTCAGATATTATTATTATTATTATTATTATTATTATTATTATTATTATTATTTCAATTTATATTAAAAGACAACTTTCCCAACTTGGTGCTAACCAAATGTGTAAAGGATGATGGGAATTGAAGTCCACCACCTCTGGACCATGCAAAATTACAAAGAACTACTATAATTGGAGGAACAATATTTAAGGGAATACTACATTTATGGAAAATGTATTCTTAGTTCAAATATACAACTGGAAGATTGGGTAGCTCGGCTATTAAGGTAACTAAAGCCAAGTGCAACTGTCTCTGACCTTCAAACTTCTCAGGAACAATACAAACATCATCTGCAAATGGTCGCATTTGCTTCTCATAACCATACCCTGCAAAAAATAACAACAGGTAGATATCAAGAACCTGATCTGCAACAGGTATTTCTTCTAGATATATGTAAGTCATTGCCATTCAGAAATTAACTACCAAGACTCCTCCCAGGATGGATAGAATTGATCACATGACAGTTGCTGCTCCTTAGGCTTTCAATTAGCTAGGCTTAGCCATGTGACACTTTCTCATCATTATAAAACTTTCCATTATTAGTGGTGTTCATTCTACCAATCGCTCTCCAGCAATGAAGATATCTGTATGTTCAGTAGTAAGACGGGTGGGGGGGTCATTGTTGTTGTTGGAGTGGGTAATGCCTTATAGTTATTATGGCTGAAACCAGACTAGGAGAAATTGTGCATCTTTCCTGAAAGTATGAATCTGCCTTTTATAACTCATAACACAAGTCCATCTTGATATTGTTCATTCTGACTAGCAACAAGTCTCAATTTTTTACAAAATCCTTTGACCCAAAGACACTAGGAATTGAATCTGCAATCTTCTGCATACAAACAATGTGCTGCTCTAAAATCCCAGTGTTTTAGTCATTCAGACTGGTCCTTCTCAATAATTCCATGGTAAAAGCCAAGGATGAGTTGATGCATTAAAGCCACAACCACCGAAACAGGACTGAGATCTGTGCTTGTATATGTAAAGGAGACTCATATGCAGAAATGGAGCCTGACCATTCAATCATCTAGACCAGAGATAGGCACACAGACACACTTAGAACTTTGGGAGCATGTTGTGGGTACTCTCACAAAATGGCTATAATGTGGACATAGGCTCTAATGAGACACCCATTTACAAGACAACAAAGTTCTGAAATTGTTTCCTGTCACTCCTTGAGATCCCCAGGATGCTCTTTACCACCTTAGCTTAGCTTCTTCCTTGCTTTGTGAACACCCTTTTAAATCAGCTACTGGGCTACAGCTAGGCACTGTTTTTATTTTCTAAGACCATCTTGGGATCACGTGGCAACATTAGTCCAAATTTATACATATAGATGTTGTTAGAGGTTAACTATTCACTTTGCAGTATGTCAGCTTTCTTTTTTAATGGAAAGAACCTTTAAACAACTATTAGATGTAGCAAGGGGTTTCATAGGTAGTGCCCATTCCATACCCCAATCTAAATCAACATTATTTAATTCTGAAAAGCTCTCCAGGATTCTGTTTAATTGGAGAGACCCAGTTATCTGTGATCTCTGTTGCTTACTGACAAAGTTGATATTCTCCATCCCACTGCAAATTTTCCCAAACTGGACAGAACAATGGCATAGTGGATTGTGATTTTCTTAGATAACACAACTGACAAGACAAGTGCCTTGACCTTAGAAGAGTTGTCATAAACACACATATATGCCACATATGTATGGAATGCTATAAATTTGATCAGTTTTTGCTGTCCATTTTGTAGGATTAATTTCTACTCCAGCAGAATTAAATGCATATTTTAAATAAAATATCTGGACATAAATCATTAGCTTAGAGGGCAGAAGAGATCTGTATTCAAATGTACAAAGCATCTGAAGCTCTTGGTTTTTGTGCTCTCAGCAGAAATTTCCTCATTTGGACTATTTCCTGGAAGGATCATATGATGGTTACATGGTTGCATAATTATTTGAGGAAGCACTGCAGAAAAGCATGATATTCAGAGAGTCATCTTCTGATGAGGAGGACAAGTCTAAGAAGGGTTCTAAAACCAATACATGAGCAGCACCTGGGTCTACTATAGCAGACAGGGAAAAGGTAACCCCCATCACTGTAATCTTGGTAGATCAGGAAGCCTTCAAACATCCTGTAAGCCTGCAGGAGTGAAAACATCACTAGGTGGACAATCAAGAGACCATGAGGTACAGCAGCTCACTCTTGCAAACAACCTGTTCAGGAGTAAATGTCTACCTGCAAGTCAGCACTGCCGATGAATATACTTGAATATAATCGATGCAACCCTGTTGTGTGGAGATTTGCAGCTTCTTAGATAAAGCTTAAAATTTGAAGGAAGCCCAGTGCTGAGAATGGTGTCCGTATGCTCCTGTAACTGATTGCTTGGGTCCTTGCCTTGCATCCTTGGACTGATTCTTAGACCCAGACACAATTCAAACCCTGATTTAGCTCTTTTTATGAACCCTTCAGTGTGGAACTTTCTTAGACTGTCACTTGACTTGTCTCTACTCTACCTTCAAGCTGCTTGATGTATGGTAAAGGGAAGGCTTAAGCCTACCAAATCTCTTCTGCCTGCCTTCCATAGACTTTTCTGCAGCAACAATCAAAGCAGCATCTGCTAAAAATCTTACAAAACTTCTGCACACAGAGCATTTTTGCTGAGAAAAGTATTGGATTTTTTTCTGGGAAATAATACAAGCTGGAACTTGTCTCCACTAATTTCTGCCCAGCCATGCATCCAAATCTACTCCCAGAACAATCCAGGGCAAATTATTATTATCATTCTAATTATTATTATCATTGTTATTATCATTTTAAAGAAACACTTGTATCAAGTATACCAAGAATCCTAAGCTTATTTTTCTCACCTAATGTGCCTTCAGAGCTGGAACAACTTGGGAGTCCTTCCACGTTCATATACATTGAATGGCAGCTTGGCACATCTGTAACTCAAACAGAAAAAGTGCAGCGTGGAATAAACAGGATTTGCTGGTTTTGTTCCAGATGTACAATTGCTAAAGATGCCAGTGCTATCATTGGATACCATTTTGGGGAGAAAAGTGGGGTATGAACTGAATCCAGAATGAATTAATTTAAGGAATACTCCTGCTGGAGAATAAACTCACTTCCACCCTCACTTACTCTGAATGCTTTTATATCATTAATGACCAATTTTACTAGGATTTTTCTTCAGGGGATTTTTTTTTGGGGGGGGGGCTCTAGCTTTTCATTGTTTAACATCCATCTGATTCTAATTCATGAATTGATTATCATTACTGTGGATAGAAGAAAGCCAAACTGGTATGGAAAGGATTTTTTTAAAGAAAAAGTAGAATATAGAAATGATTAAAATAAATTACAGTGCGTGAGAGAAACTGACACCATGACTTTCTTATAAGGACTGGAGACCTTGTGGTCCTTCAGTTGCTGCTGAGCCACAACTCCCAGAAACTCCACCTAAACTAGCCAGCTAAAAGGGATGCTGGGAGTTGTAGTTTATCAACATCTGGAGGGCCTTAGGTGATCCACACCTACAAAAACACCTTTCAGTACCCTAGTCCATGACCCATTGAGCAACAGTTTTATTCCCCACCTAGTAGTTTTATCTTCCCACCTACATACACATTACACTCAGCAGAGAATGAAAGCAAGTAAACATTTATTCTGTATGAATGGGTTAAATCCTGAAAATCAAGGCAGGTCTCATGGATAATGTAAGCTCCCCCCCCCCCCCCCCCACTAATCTCTGACACTCTAAGAAGTTCATAGCAGCAGAAGAAGCAAGAGAGGAAAGCCGCTAATGGCAGTCCCTGGGGAAATGTGGGGCTGTAAAAAGGGCTGAGAGTGTGTGTGTGTGTGAGCATTTCTCCTGGATAGCCAAAGGCCTCTCTATTTCAAAAGCCGGTTGGATGCTTCCCTCCTGGGTTTGCAGGTGCCATTTTCTGTACATACCCCCACTTTCTCTGGGCAGCGAGCCAAGCTTTGGCTCCAGTTACCAGCCTGCCTGCTGAGTTCAACTGCACCACCAGGAGAGCACGAGCAGTGAAACCCAACACTCCCTCTCTGGAGCCCAGTTCCTGTGCATCCATTTTGTGAATGAAATTCCTTTCCACTCCAGACAGCGGCGGAGAAGGTGAAGATTCAAGGTTATGCAATGTCTTGCCAGCCCTGGGGAACAGAATAGTTTTTTCTCTTTCCCTCCTAACATTTGAAGGTCACGAAATCGGTAAAAATCCCTTTTCTGTAGGCACGCGTGGTAGTAAAAGAAAAGAAAAAGGAACGTACTTGAAGTTTAATGGATATAGAAAAGGTAACTTAAAACATTTGCATATACCCAAGGATCTCTCATAAGCTACAGAAGGGTTGGCTCTTTCCCCCCCAGGGCAGGTCACAGCGAACCAGTTAAATGGATTGGGCAACTGTCATTGTAGCAAAGTAAGGGTGAAGAGGCCCATGAATCAAGCTCAACCCCACGCAGCTTTCTTGGCAGCCTTATGGAAGAGACTTTCCATTGCCATCTTCCAGGATTTTTTTTTTACTTCCCAGTTAAGCCTACATACCTGGTGGACCCCATCCAAGTCTAACCAAATTCAACCCCACTCAGCTCTCAAGATCTGCCGATGGAACTAAGGCCAGGCCAAACCTAGTGCTCTGCCCTCTACACCAATGACAACAGAAACAAGCAAAAAGCCCTCTGCAGGATTTTTGTTGTTTTCTTTATTTATAAAACTCAAATCAAATAAGTGTGCATGAAAGGGAATCTGAATATAATGCATATGGGAAATACACAACACAATAGCAATACTGTATTGAAGAAAAGGGTACCTTCCAGATACACTGAGTTATGACTGCCATCATCTCCTACCAGAATATGAGGGTGCTGAGAGTCGTAGACCACCACCTCTGGAAGGCACAAGGTTAGGGACGGCTGGTCAAAACTCACAACCCCAGGGTTCCTGGCTGGAGGTATCGCTGGGAAATATAGTTACATACAGACATAAATATTGTTCTGAGTACTGTACTCAGTTTTGATATGACCATAAACTGGCATCTTTCAATAGCAGCCAGGATCCAAGATTTTGGCAGGGCCAGTACTGATGCCTCCCTGCTATTTTTTCCTTTCTTTTCTTTTCCTCTTTTGGCATAGCATTATAAGCAGTGCCAAGTGGCCAGATCTGGTAACTCAAAATACTTCGATTGTTAATCAGCATAGCTGGACTCAGCAAAATTCAGACTGTTGCTGCAGCAGGAAAACGATAAACCTGGTCCAAAAAACTAGAGTTAGTCCTACACACACACACACACACACACACACACACACACACACACACACTTACATACACTACACTCCGACATTCTTGCACTATACCTGTGTCAAAAGCATAGTCCATCTGCTCTTCTTTTATCACCACGCCAGTTGCGTACCGGGAACTGCCCATGTCCCCCAGCGTGTTCACCTGCTCATACATGGGGTCGTGGAACTCCTGTTTGAAGCCCTGAGGGGGATATGGCAGGCATGGGGCGGACCATGGACGCTGATAAATGGAAGGGGTGTCTGATACCAAGGCTTGAGAAGCAGAGAAGGATTGGCCCGTCTCAGCGTGCAGCTGGTACAATGAACTAGAAGGAATGCAGAAGAGGCCTTACAATTGCATGGGCAACCAAATAAAGAACAGGCATTTAACACCCTGATCATCCTTTATATGAAGGGGATAGGGACCCACCATTCCTCTGAAAAGGGTCCTAGATCAGCAAATGGAATACCAGCAAAGTTTATCAAAGCAAGAGTAAGCCACATAGTACTCTTCAGGTGTTCGAGCCAAACAATTCCCATCATCCCCTTTCAATATGCCACTGGAGATTATGGGAACATGTTGAACCATTAACCACAGTAGCTTATTGGATGGCACCATTTAAAAGTGCTGGAGGGGGCAAAAGTGAAGGAGACAACTTGGTACACTCCACTGGACATGTTTAACTGGGTAAAGAGAGACAGCATGTCATGTGAACTGTTAAATTCAAGTTGGGGTTGTTAGCTTCCTAGTTCTGTTTAGGCTAAACTAACTTCCCCACATCAGCTGTGTCATCTGAATTGTGTTAACTCTTTTGTCTGGTAGCCAGCATGGGAGAAAATTCGTAGAGGGGCCCTGTCAAAATAGGGCAGCTCCAGGAACTCTATCTCTCTACTTTGTTTCACCACCATCACCCATGACACTTGGGGCAAGGGTGGAACCAGGACAGGAAGAGTGGAAGATGTCTCCATCTGTGGTAGCACCAACTCCCCACTTGGGTCACTGTGGATTTTTTAAAGTTGCAAAAAATGGCAAAGAGTGATGGCCTCTCAACCACTTCTATAGTAGGTTGGACTCCCATTTTACTGATTCACAGGGATGAGTATTTACAGTGTGTGGTAGCTGATTCAACCAATCCTGTTGTGCCCAGCAACCAAAAAGCAACCATATTTTCACCTAACCCATTATATGAGCCCAGGCAGTAGCTAAACATAATGCTTGAGAGGTAATTTTTTGAGAGAGCAACAGAGTTCTTATTTTGAATTAACATATTAAGCTGCCTAAAACTTTCAGATAGAGTAGGACATATTAAAAAATTTTATCCATCCAGTGCATTGGCTTACCTGTGTTCCATACAGTATGCCTGGCCAGGCGCAGTCTGGGGTGGGCCGTGGTGGCTCACATGGTTTGAATCTTGCCTAGAGAAAAGTGCAAGCATCAGGTGCAACGAGATATATCCCTCTCCCTCCCAGAAGTATTTCCCATTTTCCCTAGCAAAACCCTGATGCATAATAATAGATAGGCTGCAAACAGGTTATTTATTCAGAATTAGACTCACACCTGATTTTTATTATGCAGTCAGACAAATGCACACACACCAACATCCTATATTTTAGACAGGGGACAGGACTTTCTTTCTGCCAGTCTCCTCCCTTCATCTTTCTTCCCTTGCCACACATATTAAATTAGGCTGAGGACTCCGGGTGGTTCTTCAGCCACAGGCTGCCATGCTGGTTTGTTTAAAGCAGAGTTGCACATGTGTGGCTTCTGAAAACTTGGATGTGGGCACAACCACAGAGGAAATAATCATATTAACGCTATAAAATGCAAATTAAACCAAATTTACCTTTTAATACCTCCTGATCTCACCTATTTTTAGAAGCAGGCCTCTCATCAGAAAACAAATTCAGCTCTTGGGCTGACAAAGTTGAGTGCTCCTGCTTTAAAGGAGGTATGAAACAGAAGAAGGAGCACAGGAAATTGGATGGGACCATATAAAAGTGTTGAGGACTTCAGAAGGGGGCAAAACTGAAGGAGAGAAGTCAAGAGAGCTCATAGGTAAGAATGTATCAAGGAACAGGGGTAGGAAGACAAGTGAGAGGGGCCAAGGAGAGCTTAGAGAGTAAACAAGGGGTGAGGGGGTAGCACTGGAATCTAAGACCCTGCATGTGGAGGTGGGTAGGAGAGGAGAGAAAAGAAAAGAAAAGAAGAGACAGGACACTGAAATGTGGCAAATAAAGGCTGGAAAACAGAAGGAAAGGCAAGGAATGACAGGGTTATTAAAGTTTGGAAGGAATGGTGAGGCAGGAAGGGCTAGAAGTTTCTACAATGCCGTGTACAGAGAGATACAGCATGACTCAGTGACTAATTGTTCCCTGGTTCACAGGAAATCGAGGAATTCATGCTAAACCTGCACACCTGGCCCAAAAGGCAGGTAGAGATGTCAATGGAACAAAGAATCAACAAGGAATTTAAGACGGGAGAGATAAGGTGAGAGGTTGAAGCAATCATCGCCACCCACCACTGCCTTAACACAAACATTAGGGATCATCCACAGCAGTATTTCAAAGAGAAAACACTCTACTGGACAGGAACACCAACATTTGGGGCTGTTTTTAAATTTTATTTATTTTGGCACCTGCACTATCATACAATACTATGTGATAGTGCCTAGTACTTAAAAAGGAGTATGACCTTTGAAGATTCACCCTGCATCTCCTTTTTTTGCATTCCTACACAGAAGGTCTGTCCAAATAAATGTTTAACTTGGTTAAATAAATACCTCGCAGCTGCATTTTTACAACATGCTAGGCTTGACATCTTGGTCATGCTTTTTTTAGGTTTCTGTCAGTCTATTTTGGTGGTTTATTGTGTTTTCCAGTCCAGTTGGTAATTTATGGTTCAACATGGCAAGTAAATTCAGAAAATGGGTTAATTTAGGAAACTGGTTAAGTGTGTTGGGTGAAAACAGCCAGAATATGCCAGCAGCCAGCCAACCCACCCACCCGGCCCAACAGTTGAACTCAGAGGTGGAGAAAGGGAGTCGGTTGCTCATTTCTGTCTATGGGTGCTCATAGATACTCCCTGCATTTGGAAAGGGCTGCACAAAGTTCTGATCCAGCTGAATCAAGAAGAAAGAGCCAACCAAGAGAGGACTTGCAGTGGATAAATGCACACCTAAGTGTGAATCAGGCAGGTGTGGCCCCGGAGGGATTTGTCACAGTGGACAAACACAGAACTGTCAGTGTTGAGGATTCTTGGGCCACAATTAGCCAGGGTCCCTCCATTCAACAACAGGCGACTTCTGATTATCTTCGCAGAATCATAACATTGGAATGCACCTTGGAGTTCACCTAGCCATTTCCTATGCTTCACTGCCAGATGGACATTTGACTCCTGCTTCAATACTTCCAAGCAGAAGAATGTTCATCATCTCCCTCAGACAGCCTTGTTTTCTCTGCTGACTAGCTCATGCTGTTAGAAGGTTTCTCCCAACAGCATGTCAAGATCTCTGATTCCCATCCACTCACCCCCTTCAAGCAGCAGATAAATCTGCTCTATCATTTGAAACTCTCAGGATAAAATGGACCATTATCATACGTGCTTTTCAATCTCTTCTCCAAATTAAACATACTCAACCATTTCAGCAGCAACTTTCCTTCTGCACAGGTTCTGTATGCGCTTCTTAAAAAGGTGGTGTCCAAAATTGAGCATGTGCTCCAGAGGCAGCCTGTCCAGTTCAGAATAACAGTGCAAATTAAGGCTGTACAGGCTGTGAAAATGATGAGGCCCTTCAGTCCTTGCACATATCCACAGCACCTCCTGGCTATGCATTACTACATCCTGATTCTTGTTCAGAATTCCATGCAATCCAGAAAAAAAGTCGCTGTTTAAGAGTCATAAATCATCAGATTCCTTAAAATCAGTGGCATCTTCTTTTCCAGGCTCATACAGATGTGTGAGAAAAGTCAGGCTGCTTTAATGAACAGCCAAGAGGTAGCTATGCTTTTGTGAGGTCCAAAGCACTTGTTCTGAATTGTTTCTAAAGCATGCGAAGCCTTCATGCATTCTATTCTACGCAGCCTGCAAACCTGAGAATGAAAAGACTGAGTATTGTCGAGCCAAGGGATGATAGCAACCCCACCTCCAACATGCCCAAGAGCCTGTCTTCATTAGTTTTTACAGCAGGAGCCTGACAGCCTAATTTTGCCCAGTCCCCATGACTCTGCTCTTGTCTCATCCCCCAAACATGATTTTAATAGTTTTATTTTACTTCTTTTGAATTGCCAAATATCCAGTCCTTCACTCTTAAGCCACTAGTTTGTGAAATCCATTCTCCATCCCTTTTCAGATAATTGCATTTATATGATCAAACTTAACTTGACAGTCAGTGGATAAATTCCTATATCTAGGTGATACTGATATTCTCTAGGGCAGTGTTTCTCAGCCTTGGCTATTTTAAGATGGGTGGACTTCAGCTCCCAGAACTCCCCACCCAGCATGCTGTCTGGGAAATTCTGGGAGTTGAAGTCCACCCATCTTAAAATGGCCAAGGTTGAGAAACACTGCTCTAGTGGGAGGGTGGGATAGACCTGATATTGGCTATTTATCAACCAATCAGTGCCCCCAAAATATTAAACGGCCAGCCAATATGGACACCAGTTTGTCTTAGCTTCAATGCAGGATAGTGGTGAGTTATTGGACGATACAGCGTTATGAGGCTGGGTGTTCAGCAAGCCTGGGTTCAGCTACAGTTGACTTCTACATGTCTTGGCCCTTTTCTCAAACTTGCCATAAACCAGCAAGATCTGAAGGTAATCTCTACTCAGCATTCTTGGCAATTCCTAACAGAGGACTCAGAACTGTAGGAATACAAGATAATCAGGACAACATTCACTCGCCAGCAGCATTACCTGGCATATAAACATGGCTCCCTGGGTTGGTATTGAAAAGGTTGTCTGTGTCTGCAGGAACTGGAAGGATCCACACATGGGCTCTGGGGTTCCTTTTTTATCTTAGCTGGAGGGCTGTGAAGGGCCACTGGGGGGAAAAAGGAGAGTAAGGACATCAGGATACTCCGTCAGACTGAGTTTGCACCAGCCAAGCATAACAAGGGGGCAAGGACTTCCTTCCCTCCCCTCCCAACCCCCAAGAAGAAATTGAGAACTAGATGTTTCCTCTGATTTGAAAAGGGGGGAAGCAAGAGGTGCTGGAATCTGCATTGGAATTGTATTTGCAGAGCCTAGCTACAAAGGAGTCTGAGATGGGACTTTGTACAAGAGGGCATTCTTAGCATGCAACAGTCCCAGATGTAAACCTCTTGAACAAGCATCCATAAACAGATTATGAAAATGGCCTAAGATACTGGTTCCAGTACCAAGCAGGCAGTCGTATGTTAAAGTGGTCCAATATGACATGAAATAAGGCAGTTTCCTGTATTTCACCCAGCTCTATCTCTCTATGCTTCAACAACTATCTAGATCAGATCATCCCCAGTTCCATCGGAGAAATTCCTTGGAATGTTGTTGCTGTTCATTATATTTAGATTTACAACCCGACCTTTCAAAAGGAGCTGTACACAGCAGTCTATCCTCCAATTAGGGTGTGTCTGTCATTTACTTCCTATCAAGGACCTTTCCGTCATGGCAGGACCACAACCATACAATAGAAACCACACTCTTTTTTAGTGCATCAAGCACAAATTAAAAAAAGGGGGGGGTTGATTGTGTGGTCATGATCACCATCTTGATTTTTCTACTTCCTTCCCACAGATGCCCCTGCCTCAAATGTATCTACATCTCCTCAAAATTAAAACAACTTTTAGTTTAAAAGAAAATGGCAGAATCTGCCCAGGTCTTAGATTGAGGCAGCTGAAATCTCATAAGATTTGGGTGATTTTGTGTGAGTGTGCTTGGCCCTTCACACAAGGTTATGTGATGGGATCAAAAGGCCTGCAAAGGTGACCAAGTGCTGCCATAATGTGGTTAGTTGGTACTGGACCATTATTTGTTCAGTAAATGACAAACGATAGTTAAAAATTCTGCTTGGCCTCATGAGTTCATGAAATTCTTGTTCTCACTGAATCAGAATTTAGTTGGTCAGGCCTAACTGTAATCACGTATTCCCAAATCTGGATCCAACCTAATCTGCACATATAAGAAATCCTTCTAAACCAAATTGGGATTACGACATTACTAGTAGCAACAGTACTACAGACACAACAACTGAAGAGAATGGTAAACTAAGTCTAAGTACAAAATGCAGGCCTGGGGCCACCGAGGGCTTGCAGTAAATATATGCTAGGCTAGAGAGGTGGGGGAGAGCCAGTTTGGTGTAGTGGTTAAGGCATCGGGCTAGAAACCGGGAGACTGTGAGATCTAGTCCTGCTTTAGGCTGGAAGAAGGCAATGGCAAACCACTTCTAAAATCTTGCCAAGGAAACTGCAGGGACTAGTCCAAACAGTTGCCAGGAATCAACACTGACTCTAAAACACCACACACACAGAGAGAGAGAGAGAGAGAGAGAGGTGGGGATGAATTAACAGACTACAGGGGAATCTAAAGGGGAAAATAACACTGAACCTATTCAGCTATTTTCCATTAAATATTAATAACAAATAAAAATAGGAGTCTAGTAGCTTTTAGTTACACCCCATCTTTTCTGGCCTTGGGAATGAACATTCTCCCAAGAGTGCAGCTGAACTGAATATTGTTCATAACATAACCTTCAATCTCCAAAAGGACTAGAAACATTCATTTAGATTTACAATTGCGAAGGAAGGGCCAGCCTGGAATATCTTGCAATGCAATCCTTATCATGTCTAGGCAGAAATAAGCCCCTGTGGGAAATGCACTCAGATGATTAAAGGACTGCCTCCACCACCACCACCACCACCACCACCACCACTGTCCCTCATCCTTTTTTAAACAATTAAAATGACTATAGTATTGAGTTTGCAAGCAAATAGCATTCAGATTATTAAAACAATCTTGGAAGGAGAAATTGGTGGTGGTGAATGGCCTCTACCTAAGGTTTGCTAACTCACAAAGGGCAGAGTGGAGAAAGGACACTTACTTTGTATTTCACTCCCACTGAAAACAATAGAAGAAAAATAAATCATGCCAGTTCCTGAGCCAGTACAGCTTTTGCCCCACGTTGTGGACATGTAGAGAAACTCCAGTGCCCAGGATCCATGCTGTGCTCCAAAAACCCTCCAAGACATTCCCTTCCTGGATCCATTGATGGGACAACAAGAACAGCAGAAATTAGAGGCTGTCTAGCCATGGAGAGGGAAGCCCACAGCCTCCAGGGTGGCCCCTCATCTACCCTCTCAAAGGCGAAGAGAAGTCTTAAGGGCCCTCCCTGTGTTCAACAGCTGAACTCCAAACATGAACTCATTTTCACAGAAAAGTGGAGGAGAAAAGCCCGTCTCTCAAAAGCCACAGTTTCCTGTGTTTAAATATCTGACAGCCGACAGAACCTTCAACTATCACAAATTGTTTCCAAAGAACAAAATTTTTAAATAAAATTTAAAAAAAGAACAGGAACAAATCAAGAGTAGGAATATCAAAATGAGCTGTGTTCAACAGGCAGATCAAGTAGAAGATGTGTCATTGGGAGAAGCCCAAAACTTTGGACAGGTTGGTTTTTCCAGTCCCATCTAACACTCAGAGGAGTGAACCCAAGTCTGGCTGTTTCAGCACAAAGAATCAGGTGGCTGACATTTCAGACATTGGCATCATGTTTTGGTACTTTTCATCTTCTTCCCCATCAAAGCCTGACCTTCCCACCTCTCCATCTCCCCAGTTGTAGGACTCACCGTTCTCCGAATGGAAGTCAGGCACAAATTGCTCGTCACTGTCCGGAACCTGTGCTGCGAAGTGTAATGGAGGAAGATAAATAACATTTGGCATCCTACTCAAGGCTTTATTTAAAACACACACACGCACAGAAAGAAAGAAAGAAAGAAAGAAAGAAAGAAAGAAAGAAAGAAAGAAAGAAAGAAAGAGTAACAGGAAAGAAAACCTGGCTTTGTATGAGATGGGAACAAATCACTGCCAAGAAACAGGAGGGAGTTTCTCTTTTGGGACTGCAACCTTGTCTACGTAATCTCTCCCCCAGTAGAGTTGCCATTAGCAAATGAGCAGACCTGACTCTTTATTTCAAGACTGTTTTCCTCCTTTCATCGTGCAATACTGGCCTCCTAACACTTAAGATCTAGTCAAAATAGGCACATCTACCGCACACCGCACATAGCATGATGTATAAAACCAACCAATTTGGTTTAGCATGAAGCATAAAACCAGAATATTTATCATCATTATAACTCTCTTCTGAATTCTTTTTCAGACCTTCTATTTTTAAAATAAAACAATTATCTGCACAGAATGCACTGAAGCACACTTAACTAATGTTGATTGCACATACGTTTGTTAGAAAATCCATCAAGGAAAATTATAAAGCAATCTGATGTATTTACATGTTTTTAGAAGAAAATTCTACTGAACATACTCAGACTTATTTTCAAATAAATATGCCAGATTGGCAATGATGGCAAATATAAGTAGCTCAGGGTAGAATGGTTGGGTTCCTGGTGTTCTCATCACTTACGTTATCTTGCCTGGTAGTGAAATGTCTGCAAGAAAAAAAGCTAGTGGAGAGAACACCAAGAACTCAATAAATATTTTAGAATTGCACTGCTTATTAAATCAATCAAACTGTGCACAGACATAAAAACCAATCATCTTGAAGCAAAAAAATGTATTTTATTTCTTTACTAGTATTTTTCTTCTGCATGAAAGAAAAACACAACTGCCTTTTCTTATTAGGGTATTTGTGACCTATAACCTTTCGTTTGGTCTTTTGGACTAAGATCAAAGGCAGCTATAGACCTGCATTAACAGTACTAACCACCTCCTCCATTTAAGTCAGCCTAGCTCCAATCTTAATCCCACAGCATTTTTTGTGTAAATTTGATAAGTTAGCAAGGCCTCACACACTTGTGGCACTCTTCCACTGGACATCGGTCCCCTTCCTGTAGGCCTAGAAAGAAACTCACAGGGACTGCATCTTAAATCTTTTTTTTCTTAATGGGTTTATTTTTTAAAGGTGTTATATACGGTTGCATGCAAATAATGCATACACCCTTGGTCAGTTTGCATGTTCCAATAAATCCGTAAGTAAACAGAAGCTGACACAACCTCTATGAAGTTAAGCAATGCGTCTTTTGCAAATCTGAATGCCTGCTTTCTATTTACATGCAGTTGTTCTGCAGACTGAGAGTAAGAAGAGTCAATACAGGCAGGTGCCAAAGTTTAGACACCCTTCCAGTCACTACATGCTGTATTTATTTGGGCAGAAATAATCTTTTCCAAACATTTTTAGCAACCAGCTAAAACTCTTTCTATTCTTGATTCTGATAATCTTTCCCACACTTCATTGCAGAAATCTCAATCAGAAATCTTAGGTCTCCTTGCATGAACTGCATGTTTGAGATCTCCCCACAGTTTCAATAATATTAAGTCTGGGGACTGTGAAGGTCATCCCAAAACCATTATCTTTCTTTCCTGTAAGTATTTAATGGTTGATTTGGAGTTATATTTCAGATCGTTGTGTTGCTCAAAGACACTGTCCAACCTTTTTTTTTAGTGTGTTTCTTCATTGATTGTGAAACATTAGCTTCTGTGATATGTGGACATTTAGTTGAATCCATTCTTCCTTCCATCTGAACAAGATTCCTGTGCCATTGGCTGCCAAACAATCTCAAAGCATAACAGATCCACTCCCACGTATAACAACTGGCAACGTGTTCTTTACTTTAAATGCTTCACCATTTTTTTCTCTCAATGTTTCTTGCAAGGTTGTAGCCAAACAATTCAATTCCTGTTACATCAGTCTAAAGCACTTTGTTCCAAAATATTTCAGGATCATGAAGGGTTTGTTTTGCATATTTTGGCATATTTGTGTTATTAGCTATAGAAAAAAATTATTGCTTTATTTTTTAAAATATCTTTTTGTGTTCATATATTCCAGCATTTATACTGTATATTGGAAATCATGTTGGGACTGCAACAGACAGCCTACAAATATCTTAAATAAATATATACATAAGTGGAACATATAGCTCTTATAAACTAATAATCATATCGGTCTGATCTTTGTGTAAAATAGACAATATAATAAGGCACACAACAGAGCTAAATTTTCCAGTCTCATAAAACAGAAATGTCATGAAAAGGAATGACCTGAAATTTTCCTTGGACAAGTGAAAAGGAGGTGAGTGTGTGTGCACGCGCGCGTGCGCATGTACACATATATACACACACACATATACACATGCATTCACACAGACAAGCACACACACATTCTGGAGAAAGCTCTAATGCTAGGAGAGGTGGAAGGAAAGAGAAGAGGACAACCAGCAGCAAGGTGGATGGACTCAGTTACAGTGGCGATGGGGGTACCGTTGGAAGACCTGAAGGACCAGGTTAGGGACAGATTGTCATGGAGAAAATCTCTCTATGTGGTATTCTGCTGGTCAATAAAATAGTAAAATTAATGAACTGATTCAATGATAATTATATATTGCAATCTATTACTTTACTATTTGGATAGTATCAGCACCCCAAAAAGCTTCCCCCTATATGTACACATGACAGCACAAAACATTTAGGAATAATTCAGACCTGCTACTCAATTCCCAGAGTTTACCTCACGGCATCAATCTTTTCTTGTCTGTTACTTATCCATACTAGAGAGAACATTCTGATAAGTAAAAAAATTCCAGTAAAGCCATTTTTGCTGTCTAGAAGTGCCAACAGGCTAAGTAGAGCAAAAAAAAAAAAAGGATATTTCTTTCATGCTTTACCACTTGGATTCCCTTTCTCTGTGGCCAGTGCAGAATGAGTAAGCTGGAGAGAGAAAATGCTCAGTCACCTTGAGGGAATTCTGTGCACTCCTCTACCTAGTCCACCTGATCGCCACGATGGATCAGGCTTCTGTTTAAACCCAAGAGTGAAATTAAAGATCATAGGGTCAAACTAAAGGTTCAGTTATACAGGTCCTGGGCCCCCAAAGCGGCAATCATGGGCACACCATGCCTACAGACATCTCCCTTGGCACAGCTTCCCTGCCCCACATTATTTTAATTAGAACATTGAGAAGTCAGTCTGCTGCAAAGCAGCAGTGGGCCAGTCTCCAACAATAACCTGATCTCCAATAATGCCTCTGAATTTACAAGTCTCTATAAACTTCCTTTTAAAAAAAATTAAAGGATGGGTAGCAACATCACAGTGCTTTATTAGGAAGTATGCCCTGCTGCCACAGGAAAGACATGGGCACGTGCAAAGCATCCTGGGAAAGAAGGAATACAAAGCATCCTGGGAGACGGGGAGTGGGCAACAGGGAGTAATCAAGTAAGCTGGCATTTGGTCCCTAGTGAAGTCTCCTGTGACGGCCAATTTGTGAGTAAGGAAGCAGCAGCCATTTTGTTTTCAAAACACCAAATATAGTCACCAGCCCAATTGCAGGGAGCAGGGGGGGGGGGGAGGGGGGGGCTCATGTAAGTAGATACATGCAGGAATTTGAACCCAGGAAAGCAGGGCAGGGGGAGAAAAAGAGAGCAAAGGGGTTGCAGAAGTGGAAGGGAAGGGAGAGGCAGAAAGTAAGTCACTAGCAAGACCAGAAAACTTTTGAGCCGTTGACCGCAGAATCCAGTGCCGGCTTCAGTAGGACATAGATCCAGATTGAAAAATTTAACCTGAGTGAAAAAAAATGAGGAACAAGGAATTGGGTCCCCTGTGCAGCACCCACAGGCACAGAGGCCTCTGTCACCGGCGCCAATAGCAAGCTAGCTGCCAGGCTGCAGAGCCAACGGGCAATTCAAGCACCATCTTTTTTTTCTGAGACAACTTCAGGGACCACCTAGGCATCCTTTGAAAATAGAAAGGGCGATACAAGGATTGGGACCATATCCAAAATATGGGTATATCTCTGCACAGAATCTGTATTTCAATTTTATGAGATACCTAAATCAGAACAGAAACTTAGTAATATGGACCCAATCTATGGCAGCATATAACCCTATTCAGGGATTTATATGATAACCATGATTCCCAATACTCACTTTTACTTCAGGTTTAATAGTGACTCTTACTCTTTTGATGTGACATAATATATACAATATATTTAATCATTTATGACTAATTAGTGACATATTAGATAGCTATACCCGCCACAACAATTTTAAATCCCTGGTTTATTCACCTGTCCTATATGCTTTTATGCTTTTTCATGTTCTCTTGCTTATAGAGTTTCTTTAAGGGGTTCAATTAAAACAAAAACAAAAAAAGGGAAAAGAAAGGCTGGGTACCTACTGCCCAGTGCTTTATTTAGAAGTTCATCTACCTTTTTGGGGGGGCAGGGAGCTGCCTTCAAGCCACTGTTGACTCCTGGCACCTGTCTGGACAAGTCCCTGCAGTTTTCTTGGCAAGATTTCAGAAGTGGTTTGCCGTTTCCTGCTTCCTAGGGCTGAGAGGGAATGACTGGCCCAAAGTCACCCAGTTGGCTTTAGTACCTAAGGTGGGACTAAAACTCACAGTCTCCTGGTTCCTAGCCTGGTGCCTTAACCACTACAACAAACTGGGTCTCTACGTCTACCTTCCCAGGGGGAAAAAACCTGAGATTGTTAAAGGGAAAGAAATGCCTAGAGTGGGTGAGGAGAGGAACTTCTCAAATTTACTTTTGGTAAACAGTTCTGCGCATTGGCATTGTCCTCTATGGCAGTGTTTCTCAACCTTGGCAACTTTAAGATATGTGGACTTCAACTCCCAGAATTCCCCCAGCCAGCTTTCTGGCTGGGGAATTCTGGGAGTTGAAGTCCACCCATCTTAAAGTTGCCAAGGTTGAGAAACATTGCCCTATGGCATCCATTTAATAAGAATGTTCACCTATGCCTTCAAATTTCCAAATGGGCCTACTGGTCCCAGAAGATTGGGGATCCCTAAGGGAGGGTTATATTGTTATAAGGAGGCAAAGAGAGATGTTAGAGGAAGCAACGCTGTTAAAGACAGTGCAGGAATCTGTGCTGGATGTAAAAAGCACTAGGAAGCCAAATTTGGCTGTCCTATCAGTGGATCAGGAAGGGGTGAGAATTCTGCAATTCCCTGCTAGGAATTCAGGTTTTAGAGAGGAATGTCCAGGGATGGCATCTTAGAAGGTGCCAAAGGCATTGAACTGCTCCGGTAGGCAAAGAGGTTCTTTTAAAAGATGGTTCCTTGAAACAGAGTCCTTTGATTTCATCTCTACTGCCATCCCGTTAACCCCTATAATGATTTCCTAGGTTGTGCTCTTAGGAACTAAAATTGTTCAATCCATATTCAAAAGTTAGCCCCCATGAGGCTTAATCTCAAGTTAAGGTGGGGCCAGCAACATTTTTGGGCCACTGGGAATACTTAGAATTAAGACAGCATGTCACAAAATGGCTCCTACAGTGGGCATGGCTGGGCACACTGAGCAGTTTTCTTAAAAAAAAACACATTGCAGCCACCTTTTTTTTTTCCTGAGAACGCCAGGGGGCCCATGTGGGGCCCAGAAGCATATTTGGAAATCTCAATGAAGTTAAAACCTGATGCTTTGTAGTATGACAGCTTCTCATTAAAAAAAAAAAACCTAAGCAAAAAATAGTAAGGTGAGTCAAGAGCCCCATGCAAGCGCTAATACTTTGGGCATCAAAACATCTATCCAAAACACCACAGCCTACAACAGATTTGTTTCAACATTTTTTTTTCACAGCAGGAGGCCCTTGAAATAAATTACCATACAGCACCCATAATCCCAGCCAGTCTGTTGTAATCCAGCACATCTGGAGGTTATCAAGATGGGTAAAACTGTACGCAACATGGCTATGAAACAGTATGTTTCTTAAAAAAAAAAATCACCACTTACTGGTTTTGCTTGCCCTTTAAATCCTCAATAGTCTCTGTCTCTCCTTCTCGCTTGCTACCTCCTCCACTCATTACACCCTCGGACTGTCTACTCTTTATTTCCTGCCTGCATAATATAAATAGAACCCTCAAATTTTCCAAGATGTTGGCACTTCCTAATGTCTCCCACATGGCACTGTACTAAAAGTGATACACTTGCCTATTCCAACCTGGCTCTGAATTTCGTAGAGGAAAAATTGAAGAAAGGATCTTTAAGGAGTCCAACCTACACATTTTGTTTCCTAGAAATTGAAGCAGCAGAAGACTAGAGAAGCCACAGCAGTTGCGCCACTGGAGATCTGAACTGTGTCCATTAAGGAAGCCTTCCCAAAGGTTTCATAGCCGTTTTGTTCCATTGCTGTCTTGCCCTTGTTCCATTAACCTCAGGGAATAAATTTTTCTCTTTAGATTGTATTCAACATCACTGCATCTCCTCTTTTTCTCTGCTTTTTTTTTGGGGGGGGGAGATCTAAATGGAGCCCTGTGTGTATGTGTGTGTGTACACCCACACACTTTCCATCTCATTCCTTTATAGCAGCTTGGAGGTGGGGTTATTAAATTGGGGAAATAATTCACAAGAAAGGCCAAGCACTCCTTACAATAACATCTCTAAAATCTCTCCTACTTTGCCTTTCAACTAGGATTCTGTTGCCAGCTATAGCTATCTTGATTTTTACAGCCCAGATATGGCTGCCCTGCTTTTAACTAAAGGGGCGGGGGGGGGGGGGGTGCTGGACTAAGATTGGGGCACTGAGGTTCAATCATGCCATCCTTGAGTTCATTAGCTGAACCTGGAGAAGATTTAGGCAGCAATGGAGGCGAATATGTGTAGCTCAGGGTTGAGTTGTGGAGTCCTTGGGGTTCTCTGAGCTTTAGGCAACCTGAGCTTTAGGCAACCTGAGACACTCCAGATGTTCGCAGCTACAAGTCCCAGCATCCCTTGGAAGTAGAGCCAATGGTGATGGATGCTGTGAGTAGTAGTTCGCAACATCTGGAGTGCCACCGGCTACCTCCCATTGAAAATAGTAGGGACTTTGTAACTATTCCCTAAGCCTCACACAACAATGAGAGGACTGAAATGAGTGAAATAACACAGGCAGTTTATTTCCAATTCAACATTATGTGCAAACCTAGCTTCTATGACTTACTGAACAAACTATGGTTTAAAACTGCTGCTTCAGTCACAGACAACTGTGATGGCTTGCAAAAGATGAGTGAGATAAAGGTGTTCTGAATAAGTAAAATGGAGGCAAAAATTCAGTGATCCCCATCTTTTGATTTAATCATAAAATCAAAGAGAGTTTCACAAAAGAACGCCCTGTGTGCTTTTGTTCTCTTCCATTTTTTTGTTTCTGAAGCTTACTGATCTCTGCTTTGAAAATAAACTTTCAAACCTGTTTGAATCCTATATGTATTGACTCAGAAATAGGTCCTATTGCATTCAGCTGGCTTTATTCCCAGTTAAAACAAGAATGTAGCCAAAGTGAACTTTCTGAGTGACAAGTCCTCATTTATGCAACATATACCAGTGTTTTTCAACCTTGGCAACTTTTAAGTTGTGTGGACTTCAGCTCCCAGAATCCCTCAGCCAGCAATTCTGGGAGCTGAGGTCCATACATCTTAAAATTGCCAACTTTGAAAACACTGATGTATACCAAATGTGGCACATTTGAAACTTTGTACAAGTAAATGCACCTTGTAAATGCTAAGGAGCAAAATTCTGTTCAAAAGTGAATGGTAGAAACACAGCTCAGGGCTGGGTGAGGAAGCACAGTTCTGCATTCAGACCATATTATTAGGTTAATCATAAGATCACTGTCCTTTGCAAGCTTTCAAATTCACCAGCATTTTTCATCAATTTGGACGTTAAACAAATGGGAGGGGAGGGAGCAAAAAGCTGAACAACAGTGAACTGGCAGCCTTTTGTCACAGCCTTTAAGGAAACAAAGGAGGTGGTAGCAGACATTCAAATTAGGTTTTAATAGGTACTGGAAATGGTTCACGTTATACAAAAGACTGCCCACTAAACTGCCTAAAATGAAGCAGAAAATGATCACTGATCTCTGTTTTGAAATTATACAATCCAATTGTTGCTCAAATGCGGCCGCTCAAAAAGCAAAATTTCTTTAGTAACACCTTGAACTGTAACAACTTATTATTCATATATTATTATTCATAGTCTGTTTGGTTTTGGTTTAGCCTATTGTATAAAACCAGATCTTTTCACTTGTCAACCATAATTTATGGCTTATATGTTATGTGAACACAACCAAATGCAGTTTGTTGAATTAATATGGTTAAGTAAACCTGTTGGTTGGTAACCAGTTAGGACTTCTACTCCCAGAATTCCCCAGCCAGGTCTACAAGAAACCTGAGAAGTTAGAGAAATCACAGCAATGGTTTTATAAACGGAATCCTTTTCCGATGCACCTCATCAAATTTCAAGTTCCTCTCCAGCTTACATTAACTGCATTTGAATCTTACTTGCAATTAACAAAGCTGCATTCACACATTATGCTAAACTGCAATGTAGTTTATTTGATTCAGGCTTAGCATACTGTGAGCACACTAATTGGTATTTATTAATTAATTCATGGTTAAACAAACCATAATTTAGTATAATGTATAATTTCAGCCAATGTTTCAATACATTACTGTTGCATATAGTGTCATAATACTGCCATGATGCCTGTGGAATATGATCCATTAAAAGTTTCATTTTCTATATCAAAGAACAATACTGGAATAAAATGTGGTCAGCCTCATGAATGACATACTGTATTTATTACTATGTATTCTACTGAATGATTTATTGTTAAATAATTTACTAATCTCAGAGAGATCCTGGATTAGAGCCAATTAACGCTGCAATCCTGAAACACATTTAATAGAAAGCAAAACAATCTTAACCAGTGAAGAAGTGGCAGAACAAGTTTTAAAACTGATCTCAAAAACTAAACCCTTTCTGATCCAGGGACAAAATTACCATTATATTATGGCAAATCCCAGACAGTTTGTCCTCTTTTGCATTATATTCTGGCAGAGAGGGGAATTACTTTTATTTATATAGCACCATTCATGTGTACATCACTTGACCTAGGTGGGGAAATCTGTACCTCCTGAAATACTGAACTCCCATCACCTTAGATCATTAATCATCTGGCTGAGGCTGATGGGAGTCATACTCTGAAAGAGCAGCACATTAAGGAAATCTGCAGTAAAGTAGAGGATTAAGAAACAAAGCCAAAGGCTTCACAGAAAAGCTGGATTTTCTAAGGAAAGGAAGTAATGTTTAACTCCTTCCTTCTTGCCAATAGTTCTGCCATTCACAGATGTTTTTACTCCCATTGGACTCCGAGGCCATTTTTGCAGGATAAATGGATAAGAAACACCAGCAGGGATGAAAGCAGATCTTAGGGGAGAAGAGAAGAAAAACTGCATAGATTAAATATCCCCTTCTCTCTCCAGCCATTTTCCAGTGCACAGTTATCTTCTGCTCCCGTCAGTGCCATCATGCAAGGGAGAAAAAGCTGCCAAGTCCTTTTTACACAAAGTGTAATGTGTAGTTTGTTGCACAAATGCAATTTTTTCAGAGATAAAATGATCCGCATCTGCATCAACAATAGGTAAAAGATTTGAGGAGTCAAGATTTGTGTTTGGGGCACAGAGACTAGACTAACATCCCACGTTGGTTTGGGATGATATCAGCAATGATTTATCAGTCCGATGAAGGCTGGAATTATTCACGGAAATAATTCATGGAAAATATAAATGGCTCCAGCCCTTTTAGCAAGGGCTGAATAAACTACCTTCGGTCAAAAACTGGAAGCAAGCACTGGGGAATTGTTCTGCTCCATCATGTCCTCCCTGTAAATTTTCAGAGAATTTGACCGTTGCTGGAGAAGTCTCAGATCTGATAATTCTTTGTTCCAACTAGTCATTTATTATACAATCTCATGTTGTCTTCTTTTATTTTAGATAAAATAAAGGCCTCAGTCTCATGCAGAGATAATTTGAGAGTCTTTAGCACGCCCACCTAAATTCAGGTAAAGAACCAAACCTCTGCTATGCGTGTCTTTTATAAGCATAAACAATTATAATCTCAGATAAACCTCCCACATATTCTACCACCCATCACTTGGAGGTGAGCCTCGACCACACAATCCACTTCTGTTAACGTGCTTAGCTCAGCTTGGGAGGCGGACAGGACAGGACATATTTAAGAAGTGGCTAGATGGCACCCATTATTCAATTCATTGCATCCCCCAAAGTAGCTCCCAGCGTTCTCTCCCTTTGATGTTGTCAGAGCAGAGTAAAATGTGCCCCCTCCCTCATGGCCTTCAGGAAAGGGATCAAATCCTGGCTCTGCCAGAAGGCCTGGGGGTCGGAGGGGGGCCTGCACCTGTGGAGATGGCTGATGGGTTGTCCCCCCCCCTCCAGCATCTTACAGGTTTTTTAGGGCTAAAATCATAGGAGGTTTTTAGGGCATTTTTAATATATGTTTTTTTAATTATTTATAGATTTTATCCATGTTTGGAGGGACGTGTGTTTTTTCTTCCTTTTTATTATTGTGAGCCGCCCAGAGTCACCCCTTGGGGGAGATGGGCGGCATACAAGTCTGAAAATAACTAATAAATAAATAAATAAATAAATAAATAAAACAGAGCTTGATAAAACCACCTGTTTCCAACTTCGCTGAATATAGACAAAAGCTAGCAGTCACAGTGTGACCATTACTTTCCGTGGGTTTGGCTTGCAGCCAGCACTGCCACCACCACTGCACACATACCCCTATTCTTTCAGTGGCTCTCTCTGGCACATCGTTCCTAAATAGGTTGGCAATCTCTTTCCCAGTAGGTCAAGAATTTTGGCTCTGCAAGAATATTCAAATTGTAAAGCAGCCTTATCTGGGTACCACAGAGGATCAGAACCTCCCTTGCAGGCCAGTGCTTAGAAGGTCAAAGGCAAATGAGCAGGCTGGCGCAAAAGGAGAATTACTCCAGCCCCGTTCTCCGCTAGTCCATTTCATCAAAGGGATTTTTAAAAATGAAGCAAGTCGTAGCCTGTATTTTCATGCTAACTGTAGAGAACTTTTCTTCCTCTGCAGTTAACTTAGAAATGCAGACAAACATTCACTTCACGGGTTAGTTTTTAAAAATGATTTCTATTAAATGGCCTTGGAGAGAGGGGTAGACCAGTGTTTCTCAATCTCAGCAACTTTAAGATGTGTGGACTTCAACTGTCAGAATTCAGAATTCCTCAGCCAGGAGAACTTGGTTATCAGCTCCCTCCAGATGCATTGGGCTATCCAGTAATCATACTATTATGAGAGTTTAAATCCCACACATCTGGATTTCAGAATTAAAATTCTTTCACTCTAATTCCAGGTTGCTGAACTACCTTGTTAACATAAAAGATGAATCCTGGGGATGAAAAGTAGTACTTCCAGGAACGTTGGTTTAGACTGTTTAAATGGTTGCTTTTAACCTTATAATGCTGCCCAGAGTCATTACCAAGAGATGGGCAGCCATATAAATAATTTAAATAAACAAATCTAAATGTATAAAGTCTCAAAATACAGAGCCTACAGTTTCCAGTCCTAATAATGTGCACCGTGAAGTGTAAGGAAAGTCTTGGTTTGAAAATAACTTCCTATCTTTTATTTTCTGTGTAAGACATTGTAGCCCAAAAGAAACCACAAATAGCAATTCATTTTTCCTGTCTTCATCCTCAACTAAAAGCTACTATAATCAGCAAGTCTTAGAACTCTGAATTCCAAATCCAGTCCCCAAAACCTGAGTGTTCTTTCTCTGCTTTTTTAAAGAAAAGGGGAGGAAAGCAAGCCTCTGGCCTTCACAGTTATATGTGAGAATACATGTTTTCAATTCTATACCCTATCTCATGCTTTCAGTAGGATTAGCATGGTCTTTATTTTATACTGAGATTGGGAAATAACATTCTATAGCTAGTTGAGTATTCTTGCTTAAATTGGCTCAATTTGGAGTTATAGAGATCTTCCAAACTTTTCACTGAAACCATGCAGTTTATTTTAAAAACAAATAGAGTACAAATTGAATGCTGTGTCTCAGGATATTCAGTTCCCAATCAGGATAGCAAATTCTCACTTTTTTAGGCATCAGAACTTCAAGAAAGGAGTCATTATCAAAACTGGCTAGTCATCACCAAACTGTGTTGCGGCACAGTTGTGCTGACAAGTATTTACTTAACTTAAAAAAAGAATTAAACAGGAACATATATATGAGTCATTTTGATGGAATTCCCCCTTTGGTTTATTATATACTTTAAAAAAAATCTGACCGCTGATCAGATGCCCACTATTACGCCATCCTTGCTCTGGTTCCAGAGAACACACCAATTTCAGATAAGCAGAGGAACAATACATGCTAAGTAAACAATGCAGATAGCCTCTGTAACCTTTTCAAAATGCCAGGTCCCTAGATCCACACTTGCAAGAACAAAATACAAAACCCATTTCAAAACTGCAATTAACTACTATGTACTTTAATTGGGCACTCAGGGAATGAGCAGATTTGAGGTTTCTCATCCCAGGTTAACGTTGGTCAAAAGGGAAGTAAGAAAGAGCAGAAAGTAATGAAAACCAAACAAGACACCGAGTCAAATCCAAATTTTAAACCGGCCTCTTTCAAAAGCCTTAATGCAGGGAGAGGCTCATTGGGTTTGCAAAGGGGGACTGAACTCTGCTGGTCAACAGTCATCACTCCACCGTGCTGGAAAGTTTGAGGGCCCTTTGCCAAGTTCCTTTCATAAGCAAATACCAACACAATGATGCCATTCATATTCCTGAGTTTACTCAGGCCCAGAGACTAAGTTACATATGCAGCAGAAAGAAGCAAAGGGAAAGATACTTAAAGATGATGCTCACAGGCATGGCAAGGAAAGAAACAGCTAACAAAGAAAGATCCATAAGCTAGCCTTACCTTCAGTCAGCCAAGTTTCCTGAAACTGGTTTAGATCAAGGAAGAGATCTGCAAGGAAATAGAGCAGAGCGTGGTATCACAGAACAACGGTTCTGGAGCAGCACAGAAGGTAGATGTTTGAGAGAAAAGGCTGAAGTGAAGCAGCCAAGAGGCCCAAATCCAGTACAGAAGCCCAATATAATCTAGGGACATCATGAAACAAACCAAACATTGTTACACGTTTGGAACAAAACAGTCACACCAAGAACATCCCATAAGAGGCTATATTCTGGAATTCAGGGAGTTTTATTCCAGGCTCACAATCCTAAACATGCCAACTCTAGCCTGGGTAAAAATATTGTTTAAGTCCTGTCCTCAATGGTAATAAAGAGGAAAGTTGCCTCAACTCCAGCAGCTGTTTTTTCACAATTGCACTAGTCCCATGGAAAAATGCAGAATGAACAAGCTTGCAAATCTATCTGTGTCAGAACTGCAAATGATGCCTCCCTAAAAAGACTGTACAAGAGGAAGTGGGATAGTTCCACCATCTGAACCATGGCCATGTTGGCTGCAGCTGATCTGTGCTGGTGTTGAACAACATATGAAAAACCTTAATATATCATTGTTTTGATTCCACTTGTTTATCTATGCCGTCCCCAACTTTTATATTTTTGTCTCATCTGCTGATCTCCTGTGTATAAAGATGCAAACCTTTGAGCATCCAAATAAGAAATCTCAGGTTATTCACAGGATGGGTATGATTGGAGTTATTAGGAAAGGTACTCCCAAGACTCAACCTAGAAAAGCGCTACGTGTGCTCTCATCCCTTTCTGGAGAATGAGGCACAAAGGTTATAGTGTTGCTCCAAGATGGGGGAACTAGCCTCAGGTCCCCATTCATTGGGTGATCTTGGGCCAGTCCCTCTCTCTTTTTCTCCTAAATACTTACAGGTCTGTCAGGAAGATCAAAGGAGGCTAGCGGAGAAGCACCTTTGGATCCTGACACAATATATGCCGACTGGGCAGGTAAAGCTGATTTTCCTAAATGCGGCCCCCTCACTCGTATGCTCAGAGCTGCCCCATTAAAACGGAAGGCCAGCTGTGTTGCCTGCAAGCATCCCACTCCCTACTTAGCCGCTGCAGAATTACAGAAGATGCATTTCAAAGCTGCCTAAGAGGCAGCTTTTTCTGACCTCAAAAAAAGGTACTTCTGTTCCCACTGGAACCCACCAGATAATCCCAATGACTGACATCCAGTCTCAACAGAGAATATTAACCTTTTAAATGTTTTATTTAGTGTCTAATGGTGAGGAATATGGAAATTCTTAAGAGAATTCTTTTAGATTGTTATCCAAAGACTTTGTCGTATAGAAGCAAGACATATTCACTTCACGCTAAGAGGATTCTGAAAAAAAGATTTATTTCCTCACTCTGTTGCCCTCCTAAGACAAAAAGATGATCTCAGAATATTCCTTATCCTGTTCACTGGGTAAGCACTGCAGCCATTGCAACTGCTCTCCATCTAGGCTGCAGGCAAATTCAGTGACTATGCAAAGACAGAAGGTACAGCTTCTGGAACATAATTTGCAGTTAAGCAAGTTTATTTCACCGTTATTCAAAATAAAAGAATCAAAAACGGTTTTTAGTAGATCATGCACTGTCCATTAATCTTAGGGAACCTGGGTCCATGATCATCTATGTTATTCCCAGTTTGCAAAACAGGAAGCATGGTTGCCCTGAGACATCATTACACTCCCAAATCAGTTCGAAGTGTCAAGCTAGAATAAACCTGGGTCAGAATTCGACCCATCTTCTTTGATGCCCCCCCCATCTGCCCCTGCTCCCCCCCCCCCCCCCACATACACACCTTCTGAATCTGGGACATGGGGCATCCCTGGGTCCATGGATTTCCTCCGTGAATTCATCGCAGCTCTGCTCTCCAAAGTTCCATTCCCTGATGGTTTCTATAAGAAGACAAATAGCACAAAAGTTAATATAAGACAGACAGCTGTACTGGGTGCTCAAACAGCTACTCAGAAGGAGGAGAAGCATTAAGGGCAAACTCTCTGCCATCACTCACCTGTGCAGAAGTGTAAGGCACTTGCTGGTCCAAATATCCTTTCATCCTCCCCTCAGTCATGGGTGCGAGTTTCTCAAAGGCATGGGGGGCAGGTGACAGACCCACCAGGTAGCTGTAAAACAAAGAAAGAGAAAAAAAAATGCATCAATAGACTGAGGATTTTTAAATGCTACTAGTAGCAGGTTCCTAGCTGTGTGCAACCATTATCTACAAGAAGGGAATCTTAGATGGATCGCTAAGGCACTGGTGCTTTTTGCTGACTCTCCTGTTACTGCTTCCTGCTAGAATGCCAAAACTGGAAAAGTGCTTCTTCTTCTTCTCTTTTTTTTTTCCCCAGCCACCTCCAAAAGAAAAGCCCTTTAATCTGACACTTTCAGATCTGTTGGGATTACAACTCCCAACATTTCCAGCCTGCATAAGCTTGAAGGTGAATCCAATCCATATCAGAGGGTGACTTAACAAAATGCTTGATGCAAGAGAGTGGATGTGTTGCCTAACCCCAAATCCACTTTCAGAACTCAGCCTTCTTGTCCCCCTTCTGTGTTCCTGCTGCTTCATCCTTCCCTCTCCCGCTTTCCTGGGTGCCTGGATTTTTTTCCCCTTTTATTCCTTTTGCCCTGCAATTTCCTCTATACCTTCCTCAGCCTCTGCTTTGCCCATCCCTCTCGACAGGATTTTAAACTGTATCAACAACTCCTGCCCGATTTTCTCCTCTTCCATCTCTCTTCAGAAGTTCACGAAGCCCATCTTGATCATTCATTTCCCTATGCAGCTCTATCACGGAGTAAGTCCCATTTACCTCAGTGAGGCTTCGTTCCGATATGAGTAAGACTGGACTTTAAATATCCCCAGCTCAAGATTCTCCACTGTTTGTTTCTGCTGCCCCTTCCCCCACGGCTTCAACCTTTAGATCTTCTCATTCGCCTGTGTTTGCTACATAATGATTCCCTCTACAAAAGCGGCCGTACTTCCCCAACACTCACTAGGCCTCATCGCTCTTTTAAATATTTTTCCTCCTCCCCCCCGCAACTTCTGCAAAGGTATGTGAAATTAAAAGAGTCCCATTTCCATGAAAACTTATCTTTTCCTCACCTCACTTCAGAGTGGAAACGCGGGGGTCAGTTCAGGTCTTCCCGGCTGGCCCCCACCTCAAAGCAGCTGATTTCAGGCAAGAAGAATATACGGCTTCACGAAAAAAAGAGCCGTGTAGAGTTGCTCCCGCCTTTAGCCCGCAGTCGTTTCCTCTTTCACAGAAACAGACTCTTTTCTGTTTCTCTTTGTTTCATTGACTTTGTGAATGGAAGCGGGGGGGGGGGGGGAATTCCCTAGGCTCGCTGGGACACGCCCAGCCAATCAAGGCTCAGCGTGGCCCTCATCCAGCCGGGATAAGGCGTGGCTTGAGTGCTTTGAGCCAATCAGCTCAAGGTGTTCCAAGATTCATTCAGTGTTGGAACTCTCATTCATAAAAAAAACAAGAGCGCCCAAAGTTCATTCATAAAAGGCTGCCGAGGGAGGGAACATGTCACGGGCCGTAGACTCGAAGCCTTGGCTTCAATCGAATCCGTTCCTAACTGGCCTGAAACTGGTTATGTAGCTACGTAAGTAAGGGTATAAGTATAGTTGTTTACCATCCGTTCTTATCCTCGCCATCAGCGCTGGGGGCAGGGAAGGCCTCTCGAGGCAAGAATAAAGTAGCTAATTTTCATGGGGTATGTTCTATACTGAGTTTGCCTGAACATATCTATAAGCCGATTTTTCCCCCCTCCCTTTCTCCCTCCGGATTTAGAACTCCATTTTAGAAAATGGAGGAGGAGGAGAGAAGTTCTTGTAATAGCTGCAAAGGGATTTATTCTCTTTTTTAATGTGTGCATTAAAATTAATAAATTTAGTTATTTTATAAACCTCTGTTACTCTCTACACACACTTTTAAATGTGGAAAAAGAGACACCTGTTTGCTTAAAAGATACAGCTGCTGATCTTATTCAGAGGCATAAACATTAGGTTGGATCCAGTTTTAGTTGATTAATCACAGCATACTTAAACTGCATTGCCTTCCATAAGTCTATGCCAGTGTTTCTCAACCTCAGCAACTTTAAGCTGTGTGGACTTCAACTCCCAGAATTCCCCAGACAGCACTGGTCTATGCCAAGGAATGAATCCATCCACCCAATTGGCCCCAGCGCCTGCACGGGCCACACGTTTTTCTGGAGAGCAGCAACATGCAATGTTGTCATCTACCCATGCCCAGCTCACCAGGAAGGCGATCTCTGCCCGTCTTTTCCTGCTGTGTGTTTCTGCCTGTCCCACCACTCCAACAGAGTGGTCACGCTCCTGGTCCCTTCCCTGGAGCAATGCCATCTGACGGGATCTAGGAGGTATGTCTTGTCGGTAATGACAGCTCCCCACCACCACCCCTGAGATACAACTGGCCCGGCCCCGTTAGCCTCCAAGAAGGCTTTGAAGACCCTCAGGCACCGGGACCAGCATGTTACATGAGTTCGTCCTGGGAAGCGGAGCACTAGTGGTTGTGCCCTGTGCGATTTGTTCTTGTATCAGCGTTTTTGCTGGGATGTTGTGATTTGCTTTGATGGTTGTATGCTTTAAGTCAATAAACAGATAAATAAATGCAGCATTTTCTGCCTTGCAGCGGCCTGGCTTGCCTATTGTCCTTCATTTCATTTTAGGCCAGTGTTTCCCCTGCAATTAACTAATACAGGACAAGGCAATGATGCCTCCTCCTGTTCTGGTGACCGGTCACTGCCTTCCAAGGACATTTCACCCTGAGCTCCTGAGTCGCATGTCCCCCCACACCCCCAACATACATCAGCAACACTGCAAGGAAGCCACAGGGCAGTGGAAGGGGCTGCTGATGGAAGAGTGCGACCAGCAACCCCCTGGTGAAACTGGCAAGAGCGGCAGTGCTCTGAAGACACTGTGGGCAGCTTCACTGCGGGCGTCCTGGAATTTGGCACTCCGTGGTAAAGCTGCCCATAGCACTCTGGGGTTGGGGGGTAATCTTATCTTACCAGCAGATGATCACTTGTTCTCCTTGGCAGGACGCATAATAGGAGGCAGGAGTGTTACGAATGCACGCCACATGGAGTTGAACAAAAATAAAGGGGAATAAAAATAAAACAAATAAACCTACCCCATGCTGGAACAGAATAGAGTTCAGCAATGAGGACAGCATAAATATGCCAGCATAACAGCCCTTAGTCTCATCCTCTGTGAAATAACTTGTTTGGTAGGCTCCCATGTATGGAGTGTTTCTGCAGAAGTCCAGTCCTTGGCTGGGAGGCAGCAAAGCAAGGTAGACAATGTTAATTCTGCCATCTAGTGGTTGGTCAGGTTTTTGCAAACCCAGTTAGGGTAGCCTTATAAATACAGGTAGTCCTCAGTTAACGATGGTAATTGGGATCAGAATTTCCATCACTAAGCAATGCGGGTTGTAAAATGGTGAAAAGACAGTGAAAATCACCTGGGAGCGGCAGGGCTGGCACAGCCAGAAGAGCTCAGGGCGGCCAAAAGGGCAGAGATGGAGGGAGTTAGGCAGGTGGAGGGAGTTAAAGCAGTTGCAACTGTGGACAGGCTGCCCAGTGCTCGAGTTTTGATCACACAACCATGGGGGCGCTGCAACGGCCATAACTTTGGGACTGGGCATAATTACCATTCGTTCAGTGCTACCATAACTTTGAACAGCTGCTGAATGAATGGTTGTTAACAGAGGACTACCTGGTAGTTGGGAAAAAATAGGGAAAAAATAGGAAAAAAATAGTAGAGATGGTAGGACTAGAGGAAAAGCTGCCTCTACTGACTGATATTATTTAGTTTTATTCTCATAAAGGCTTATTAAGTACCAAACTGGATGTAACATACAACCAATCAATTGGATTCAGATATGGTCATCCTTCAAGGAAACCCTTTAAAATGATTAAATTGGTCTTAGCTTTCTTACTGTCCTGACTTCAGTGGGACCATTCTGAGCTTGACTAAGTGTGAATCCAAACGACTAACTGGTTGGCATGGTTTTCGGTCCTGGTTTGGCTCTGTTTTGTTCTAGTCCAGTCATGGCAAACTGTGGGATGCAGTGGTATCTAAAGGAGGTGGTGGGGGAGTCAGAGGGATGTAAGCAACATCTCAGCATCGCAATACAAGTTCTGCCTGTTTGCCCAATGCTTGCCACTCCTGCAGACACCACAGCTGGACTGTGAGCCTGGCTGTGCCTTGGTTAAGAAGTTGCTGATGACTGCTGTGGGCTCTCCTGCTTTCTAATCTGAAAGCAGATCTTAGCAAGAAAGGAACTCACAAAGTGAATAATACTAATTAGGAGACCTTGCTACAGGGAATCTTATAAACACTCATGCCCACACAAGCTGCTGATCCCTTCCTCCTCTGACCACAAAAAGGATTATGACTCAGAAAATGCATTTGGTATCACATACAGGCTTCATTGTGCAGCAAACGTTCCTAGCCTTTTTTACAAGAGTAAAACCACAGCTAACCATATGTCCCCCGTTTAATGTGGAATGGCTTCAGTGAATGGCAAAATCTATGCCACTCTGGAGCTGATCTCAGAGGCAAATTCAGGGTTGATCCTGGTTAGTACCTAAATGGGGATTGCCTATGGATTCCAGGGCAGTGGAGTAGCCTGGGAATGGAAGCAAAGAAAAATGCAGATAAAGGCAATTACAAACCACTTCTGTTCTGCTGCCAAGATAGCTTCAGGGAACAGGAGCTGAGCCCAACTTGCAAACTGCTTTACCTTTTTTAATATGGAAAGGAAGAGATATAGCAAGACCACTTGTTTTGCTTAAAATATCAAATACACAAATAAAATGTCATCCCATTTCCCCAATGGGAAAGAAGACTGTGACCCAAAAATAGCATTAAAATAAGCAGAAACCCATTTAAATCTAGAAAATAAATCAGGGGATTCATCTTTAAAAAAAAAAAAAACAGAAAGAGGCAGAGCTTGAGCAACCTCCCCCAAGGGAGATTGTTCATAGTTATGGAGCCACTGCTGAAAAGGCCTATCTCTGCCCCTTTCCAACAGAATGTCTGCTAATGTAGAGGCCTTCATGTAGCTGTGACTCTGCAGCAATGATCCAGCATTAATGCTGACCCCTGCTTATTCCTACAATCTTTCCCAACCTGGTGTCCTCCTGATGCATTTAGCTTCAACGTGCCAAACCAGACCTAAAACAACATGGACTTACTCTCAGATGATGAGGGTTGAAGTCCAATGTATCTGGAAGACACCTGTTTGGGAGAGAGAGCTGCAGGCTATTAATAGCCAGAGCAAGAGTTGTCTTCTCCAAGTTAACCCATAGATCCATCCATCCATCCAAGTTAACCCATAGATCCATCCATCCATCCAAGTTAACCCATAGATCCATCCATCCATCCAAGTTAACCCATAGATCCATCCATCCATGTTAACCAATAGACCCATCTCAAAATGTACAGTGGCTGCTGGTAGCTCTTCTGGCAAAGGGTTTTCCCAACCATATCTGCAGTTTCTGGGAGTTCTTGGAAATTTTGCAGCTGTGGGCTGGACTTTTTTTTTCAATATGATTTTAGCCAATAGCCTATTCGCTTAGTGGCACACCAATATCATTCTGACATCATACAAATAGGCACTTTGCATGCAGGAAGGAAGCCATTAAACACTTAGCACTTTGAGAAATTAAATGCCATAACTTACAGTGCTGAAGTCTGCAAAACGTTAGAATGCAGGAAAGCAATTATAAAGACTTATCTAAGGGTGGGTGATAGTTTTATTGTGATAGAGCAGGCTGTTAATTGATGCTATCTTGTCAGATTGAACTGGGGGCTCTGGCTGAGGAGCAATAAAGGGCCCTGGCTCAGGAAGCACTAAAACAGGGAAGGGCAGAATCTCTGCAGCTGGAAAGAGCAGTCAGAAAATAATTTACACCTTCAGAGGAATGGGGAACACCTTTAAAAAGAAAAGCACATGATCTCAGATAGATCAGGCAGAAACAAATTGAAACTTCCCATAGCAAACTCCTTTGCCTTTAAAAAGAGTCACATCCAAGGTACCATTCAGGTCTTTCCTCCATACATGGGTCACGTGAGATAATGCCACTGCCTCTGTACATGTACAAAAAATAATAATAATAATAATCCAGTGCCCCACAAATGCTGCCCTCAACCTCTCCTCCCATCTGCTATATATTTAGATGTGTTTTGCCACCACTTTGAAGAGGGTTTTTAATGATTCCTTTTAAACTGAATATGCTAATATGATTTTTAAAAATGCTTTTCTACCTCTGCAAATCTTAGATTGTCGTTTTTAATATTGTGACTTGATGTATTGCTTTTCTGTGATGGTTTCCTTGCTTTTGAATTTTGCAAATGTCCCTGGTAAGAAGTTGTAGTTTAAAGAAGTGGTGAATAAGTTCAGCACCATAATAAATGAATACATGTTAAAAAGATAAGGCCTCCTTCAAGTTGAGCTTGACTCTCGGTGGCTTCATGGACACATCTGTAGAGTTTTCTTAGCAAGAATGTGGAAGTGTTTCCTGTTGCTGTTGTCTGTGGTTTCCTTGTGGTCTCCCATCCAAATACCATCCAAATCTTCACTGTTTAGTTTCTCAAGGTCAGCCAGGCGCTGCCACCCAGTTAGACAAAAGGATTCAAGGAGGCTTGTAAAGAAGGAGTAAGGACCAAAAATTAGGGAAACTGTTTTGCTTGGATTCATTGTGAGACTTTAAAGCCTGTAGCTATGTTTGGTGTGTGTGTGTGTGTGTGTGTATGTGTGCTACCTTTCTCACAAAAGGACATTCATGCAAGTTTAAAACATGTTTGGTAAGATCCTACTACTGAGCTCCGGAACTGAACCATGGTTCAAATTTTAGGCACTGTCCCCGATCCTCATTGCCTAATTAGTCAGGAGGAAATTGAACTACGAAGAAGGGCTTTAAAAAATCCTCTCTGGGTCATGACCCACCCAACTCTTTTGCTGCTGGAAAGCAGGAGAGGACAAAGAAGATGCATGAATTTCAGCAGGTTTAAATGTAGTGTGAACTGAACAGGGCAATCTGGTTCACATCCATTGCTTTACATGAGAGCCGAACGGTTTCAAGAAACCCACATCCACAATGTGTTAGCTGTTCACATCCCAGGCAGGCAACGATGTCATATGTTGCTTTTTTCTCCACCTTGTTAACTACAAGGAAGGCGTAACGCAAAGCATTTAAGTCAAAGGCAGCCCCAGTTCCATTCTCACTGACCTTGGGACCTCCAAGATGGCAGGAGTGAAATTTGGTGATTTGTCTGTTGGTTTGGGAGTTCTGTTTTGTTTTTAAGGGAAAAAAGACACTTCAAAAGAGGTATGTTCATCTTCCATTAGCCTTAGTGGAAAATCACCAGAGCCTCAGACATCCCCCCCCCCACCCCTCAAAAATGCTTTCAGGGACATCCCCACATCCGCCTTATCTGCCCATGTGTAATCATAATGTACATAATGATCCAAATTCCACCCTTATGTACTTGTATAAATTTGTGTCATGGTGTCATGACAAGTCTCGTCACCTGCCCTCCTTGTCTCCTGCTGAACGCCTATGATGTCTTGCTCAACAAACCATAGTTAAAGCACAGTATAATTTAGCACGGTATACGAACTTATTCAATGAATTAAAATCCCCTCCCATCAGAATTTTTCTCCTGTTTCTTACAAAGGGAGGTAAATTTCAAAAACAAAATCTGAACAACAAATGCATCTGAACTCCTATCCTGAGTGAACATCACATTCAATTGCCTTTGATACAGAGGTGTCTGCAGGCTGTGGTCAAAAAGATCAAGATGGTGGTCATGTCGACACACATAAAAAAACAGGCAGAGCTTCTGTCGCACCACCACAGCCACCATCTTGACTTTTCTGACCATGACCTGTGGACACTCCTACTTTGGTAGGACTCATCTGTGTGGGTATCAACAAGCTGATACTCTAGGGCTACACATGGCCTTCTCCAACCCCATTTTGTGCTGCTCCCCAAGCTTTCTTTCTCTAACGTAGTAAAAAAAAAACCAGTTTCATCATTTTCCACCATTTATGGCAGAAAATGTTTGAAAACTGCCTCTTTATTGTGTAAGTGTTCTTCTGTGAACCCTGAAAGGTTATATATGCATATAGTGCCATTGCATGGTCCAATATCCTAATATCTGTTCCATGTTGGTCAACCTTGGCAACTTTAAGATGTGTGGACTTCAACTCCCAGAATTCCCCAGCCAGCATGCTGGCTGGGGAATTCTGGGAGTTGAAGTCCACACATCTTAAAGTTGTCAAGGTTGAGAAACACTGATCTATTCTGTACCTCATTTCACTTTAAAAAAAAGTAAAAGATGGAAATTATTCATGGTATGGCCATGCCCTATCTTATTTGTTTGTTTGTTTGTTTGTTTGTTTGTTTGTTTGTTTGAGTTATTCATGGATTAGACCTCCCTTTTCATTCAGGAATGAAAGTGGCATTCTCTCCACCTATTTTCTCCCACATCAATGACCCTATGAGGTAGGGTTTGGCATACTTCCTACCGAAGAAAAAATATAAATTGGAGGGCGGGGGGAGTAGAAGTCATCCTGGAGGCCCATTAGTTTTTTGTTTTTTAATTTGTTTTATTGATTGATTGATGGCTGCCCATCTCACAGCTGTGTCTCTAGGTGGTGTACAAAGTTATAAGAACAACAGTTACAAACAATAACCCAGGATGCCCAAGATAAACAACAAATCCTGATCAAAAAGACCACAGCAGCCACAGAGTTGGCCTAACCTCCTGGCCCAAATGTCTGGGGAAATAGCCCAAACTTCAGAGCCTTTCAAAAGGCTAACAAGGTTGGGCCACCTGAATCTGAAGGGGGATGCCGTTCCACAAGGCAGGTACTGCCACGGAGAAGACATGTTTTCTGTTAAATGCGCACCGGTTACTTTTTTGGTCTGTCGGGCTCCTCTGGTAGACAACCAAACAGAAAGCAAGATTTAGAAGAATTTTTTTTATTAAGATTTACTGAAACGGTAAGGGATAAGGTTATCGAAATCTCAGCAACCAGGTCACTTCAGAACCCAATTTGTCTTTCTTCTAATGCTTCTTTTAATTCTCCAAAAGTTTCTAAAATGGCTTTTTCAGAACTGAGTTGACCTACAGTAATGTGAGAGGCCTGGTTTATCTCCTCAAACCAGTCTTTAGATTCTGTTTTAAAACTGGGTTTCTCCCAGAATGTAATTTTTTTTAATGGCTAAGTCAGTCAAAAGTAGATCTACAATGCAATATTTTCCATACAGATTCCATATAGTATTAAGTGCAGATATATTTAAATCAGTTCAAAAACCATAATTCAGTGTAAGATACACAAACTGCATCTTCAAAATTATGTATGTTAAGAAAAATGATAAATTTGAATAACAAGTATTTTTAAAAAATAGTCATTCTTATGTAGACAAAATGCATATATTTTTTCACTCCCTCACATTTCCATCGCGATGAAGAGCTGCACATCCATTTACTTTTTTTTACAATACCTTCATTACATTTTTAAAAAAAGGAACAGTAAAAACTAAGAAAACAGTATTAAGAGAAAGAATAAGAAGAAAGAATAGGAAATTATAAAAAGAGAAAACAGTAAAAATCAAAAGTGCAGAAAAGAAAAAGAAAAACGAAGAATTTTTTTTAAAATTCTGACCCTCCTTGCAACAGATATAAGTAACAATGTACATCAAAATTCTACTCTAAATTTAAAACATAATTTCCATTATTTCTAGTAACCCATATTATTTCTAATGATCAAATCCATACAACAATTTCATTTTTTCTGTTTCCTGCAAAAAGTCCAAAAAGATTTCCAGTTAGCATTAAAGTCATGCAATGTCTTATCTCGAATCAAAGCAATTCCACCATCTCAGCCAACTCCATCATCTTCACCATCCATTCCTCCACTGTGGGTAATGTCTTATCTTTCCACCTCTGTGCAAGCCACACACCCATTTACATAAAACTTACACGTTTAACTTTTACTTAATAACTCTTTTGAAGACTTGTAATCTGTAGTATGAAACTTAATGGAATTTATGGGCAGAACTTTGACATAGACTCTGCTTCCTAACTTGCTATTAAAAATCCAGATCAAGAATGATCACTTATGCAATGCACACATCTGACAAAGATGGATATTTGCATAGATTTTGCAAATACTAATACAGAGTCCCAGTTCATGTCACCTTTATTCAATTCAAAGGTCAGGTTTGGGGCTGTACTCCCCCCCCCAAAAAAAAAGGAAGGGTCAGGACACAAATTTAAAATTGTTTCAATTGCATTTGAGTTTAAACATTCAATGGAATTAAATTAAACAAATTAAATGCTGTTAATGTTATGTCTCTAACCCACATATGCAATAATTTTGCCTTTTGGTCATATAAATAGTTCAGCAACACCCTTTGGAGGTCTCTGGGGAAGCACCCAATGCTTTATGGGGGACTGACAGCCCTTCAAGGTAGGTCAGGTCAAGAAACAGGCACAGCAGAGATTCCAGGAATGCTTTTTATTGTTGTAGGGTAGAATGACAGAATCTTGAAAGCCTGCCAGAGTTTCTTTCTACATCTATACCAAACTAAATCACAGTGGGGTAATTCTGAGTTTCTTTCTCACACTTTCCTCTTTCTCAGGACTAAGAAATATTTTCTGAAATCCTCCCTTAACAGCTCATTCATCCCTTCCCCATTCCCAGGATCAGGTCTACGTTTCTTCAAAGGGGCACATGGCAGTCCTGGTGCCATAGGTTGGCCATTCCAGTATAGTTCATTCAGATACAAATGCAATACAATGATCTCATTGCTACTGGGAAGATTTTGAGCAGTTGACCTGTATCCCCAGTCAATCTGCTGCCCAAGGGCTAACCAGCAACTCCCAGACCTTTCCAGTGTCCCTTCTTTTGTAGCTTGAGGTTTAAACCGGACAGTCCAGTGGAGAACCTTTTTAAGAAGAGGATCTTCATCTATGAAGTATGAGCCATGGCCACTCTACTAGAAAACGAACATCTTGGCAGGTATGAGAACAGCCTGTACTCTAATACTGCTTCTCCCATCATCACCATTTGGAGGAACCCCCTTGAAAACATAATCAATGAATCACCTTTTAAGTTGCACTGGAAAAGTGACCCGGTTAATAGCTCTCTTGCAAAAACAGGAAGTGATGGTCAATAAAGAGGGAAATCAATGGGGAAAAAGATAATCATCGTGATGAGCCATGAGAGGACCTTTCATTTAACAGCCACCTCTGTTTGGAGGAGAGCCACCAAACTATGCTCAGGCATTTAAGAGCCCAGAGGCTTCCAGCAGAGATGGATACACCCTGGATTATTTCTTTTCCCTTTACTTTATTCTTTTTCCCTATACTTTATTCTCTTGACTTAAGAGAGCAAGTAACATTCACCTCTAGCCTATTGGCTTTAGACCAGGGATGTTCAACTTTTTTTTGAGACTGAAAGCCACCTTGATCTTTCGCTGAAGGCTGCACATCAAAAAAGCAGGGCGAGTAAAGACAAAAACTAAATTTGGTTTATTTAAATACAATAAAAACAATTCAATGCAGTTAGTGTAATTACCCACATTGCAAGCTTTTTCTTCAGGCACATAAACAATTCAATATGAGGATATTTGTAGAGATTCTGGGGGCTGCTCCCCCAAAGCTTTTGCAGTTCACAAAGGATGTTGTGCTCTTCTACTTTAAAATATGTTCATCCTCTTTCCCTAAATGTTGCCTGAAATATCCAAATTCAGACCCTCAAAATGGTCAATGCTGCTGAGTTTGCAAATAGTCCAAATCCAAATTTGTCCTTCATTTTCTTGTATTTTTTACTGATTTCTCTCCATTGAAATTCAACAGAGAGGCAGAGAGAGAGATCTTTGATCAGGAGTCAGCTGGAAATACAGCTGGCTAATGAGGAACTATGCTGAATCTAAAGCAGATAAAAGTCAGTTTCTGCATTTGGAAATTCATTTGTCTGATTCAGTCATACCTTCTTAATTTCACATACCAAGTGCCGCTATACCTTTAGCAACCACTAAAATGTTTATTCATGGCAATGTTAATTTGGGATTCATAGTTCAGGTAGAATTACAATGCAATTCAATATACTATGCCCAAATTATATGATCCATCAAGTTCATGTCATGTTGCTCCGTTTTGCTTTTATTTACTTACTTGTAAGCAGGTAGGGTCCTAATCTAGATTAGGATCACAAATACAGAAGTGGGAGGAAACTTAAACCTACATTTTGTTTGGTCAAATCACATCCACTGAAATGTCCTCAATGTCACCAGGCTAATAAAATTATAAAGCATCTTATAGGGGGTGCAGAAAGCCTATGATCCTCCAAATGTTGCTGGGTTTCAATGGCCATCATCCTTGGCCACCGGCTACTGGGCCAATGGAAGTTAGATCTCAGCATCTGGAAAACAAGAGACTCCTCACTCTTTTCCTATGAATTCTCTCTTCATGATCTTGCACTGATGCATTAAGTCCTTTTATCCTAATTTGATGATCTTAGCCATGCAAACTACTATAGCAAACTTAGAAAACTTCTAAGGCAAGCCACACTCACTAAGACCTACATTTCAAGGTGGCTGGTGCCATTATGGATAGGAATAAACCTGGGGCATTCTCATATAGATATGTACGGGTAGGAAATATGATTAAATTGACTCAAATGAAAGAAAGGGCTTGGCAGCAAGAGTTTTGGTTCCCTCTCACGTCGTACAAACAGAACAAGAGAAAAGTATGCACCGGGGTTCTCAAAGTGCGGCCCGCCAGGGTCATTTATCCGGGCCGCCCGCCTGATTAGCCGCCGCTGCTGTCTGTCAGAAGCGGAAGTGTCGGGGCTGTGTCGGGAGCTGCAGGCGAGGCACGAGGAGGGAGGTCGCAGAGCCGGACTCTTCTACATGACAGGTATGCCGAGTCCGGCGGCTCTCCTCCTCTGCTCATACTCCGCGGGAGGGATCCTCTGTGTGCACAGGAATTTGTTCATGTTTTTTTCAAACTATAGTCCGCCCCCCCCCCCAATATTCTGAGGGACCGTGAACTGGCCCCCTGTTTAAAAAGTTTGAGGACCCCTACTATAGACTATGATTAAACTGGCAGAAAAACTGGGCTGTTATATTACCACAGATGATCCACAAGAGGGCACTATTCCAATAGCTATGATTTCATCCTGCTAATGGTTTCATCTGTTCCCCCCCCCCCCCCCCTTCGGTTGAAAGAAGGGGAGAGAATTGAGTCCGTGAAGAAGAAGGAGGTGATATTGTGCCCTGCTCTCTGCCTCTGCTATGTCCACAAACTTCTTCACTGCTTATGAATCAGCTCTGTAAAGAAGGATCACCCTGGTGGTGAATGTCAGGCTACCAGATCTGGGTGGCAAAAATCTGGATAACCACTATGGCATCCAACAGTGGGTTTGCTGTGTCACTTTGCTGCCATCTAGTGGCCATCCAGATGCTGGCAGCCCAGATCAGGTATCCTAGCAAATGACATTCCCGCTTTATAGGATGGCTTCCTTGCAAACGGATAGCTTCAACAGCCTGTATCCTTAAGCACCTGCTGAAGTTTCAACTCTCTTGCAGAATCTACTGCTGATGCTTGCCTGAGCTCCCTCTTTTTAAAAATACTTGGCCCAGTGGTCTGATTATTGGATCAGGTGCCATTTTATCTTCCCCTGAGTGCCCCTGAATATGACATCGGCCTGGGGCATTGTGGGAAATTAGCGACAGCCTCCCATGTGGAATCTGGCTCGAAATGAAGCTTGCTTAAGAAATCTCTTTGCAGATTTCAACCCCTTGTATCCTCTGATGGCCTGATGTTCTGTCCAGACTGGACTTACCTCTGCTTCTGACTGGTGGGTTCCCCATCCTCTTTATCCCCCAGATCAGGACAGGAGAAAAGAGACAGTTTCCCCTGGCTTGGGCTAGAAGAGGGAAATGGCAGAATTCTTGTCAATTTCACCTGAATAAAACCAAACAAAAACAAAGACTGCCCCATCCTGCCATTGGTCTACCAATGTATTTATTTTTAAAAATGCCTAACTTCTCACCATTCCACCAATGAACTTGTGAAATGAAACTGACCGAGGAGGACAGTGACCAATGGGGAGAGGGTTGATCCTGCCGCCGTGCAGGTAGCCGATCAGAGTGGAGGGTCTTGGCCAAAATGAAAGGCAGCACAGCAGACAAGGCAGACACTTTAGCTGGCACAAGTCAGAAACACTGCTTTTAATGCCGAGCAGAAAAAGAGGGGTGGGGGATTGGCTTCCTGGTGGGCTGTAGGTGGGAGAGGGCAAAGTCGTGCATGTCTGCTCTTGAGAACTGGTCAGTGGCCCATATTTGCATTGGGCCACTCAGTTCAGCCTTGAGGTAGTCTCCAATCAAGGCAGTTATAGTCAAAATCTTGTGCTTTTCTGCCTCAGATATTCACGCCCAAAGAGTTCGGACAGGCAGGGAGTTTAATGAGATGGGAAAACTTTTGGCTGACAACTCAGATAGAGACCCCTTTGCTCCACCTCTTCCCTCTCAGCATTCTTCATGGGTAGAGTGAAGCTGAAACTGGATCTATGGTCCAAAGCAGAGAAACGAAGCCAGAGAACTGAAAAGCCCTTAAAAGAATCGGACAGAGTTAGAAGGTACCAGTCCAATTGCATCCACTTCTTCAAAGCAAGTCCCCATTTCAATTTCCATGGAGGCTACAATGGAGAGTGTTAACTGAAACTTCTTGTCACATCGTAGCAAAGTTTTGAACCTTTGCCCTGTCCTGTTATTCCTATAGGAATCATGCTTTTTTAAAACTGTTTTTTCCAAACAATGAGAAAAAGAGAAGTAAGCATTATGAAATGTTTCTGACTTTAAACAAGCAGTTCACTGAATGAAAATGCACCTTCAATTTGTAATTTATTCTGTGAGAAAATTATACTCTGAACAATTAATTTGTTTATCAATTCCCCCCTTTCTTTCCTTGTGCTATGTAACTTGTATTATTGAATTGATATGACAGCCATTTTCTTGTGATTGCTGTGTAAAATGTTCTCACATGACAATTATATATAGACACATACATTGCTTCCAAGGATAGTTAACACGAGAAAAAGAGCTGGTTGTGCAAAATATTGCTCCATTTAAACAAATCGAGAGGGTCTCACATTGTTCAGTGGTATGCAGTCATTAACATTAATCTTTTCCACAGGCTTCTCTTCCAGTTATGATTTTTTTTGTTTTGTTTTGTTTTTAATGCCTTCAAATCAGTCTTCACTTCTAGTGACTGCCTGGACAAGTCCCTGCAAGGTTTTTTTGGCAACATTTTCAGACGTGATTTGCCATTGCCTTCTTCCTAGGGCTGAGAGCGAGTGACTGGCACCAAAGTTCATGCCTAAGGCAGAACTAGAACTCACAGTCGCCTGATTCCTAGCCTGGTGCCTTAACCACTACACCAAACTGGCTCTCATTGATGGGGCATGTAAGGGAGAGAAGGAAATAGAAGTTTTAAAAGGGAAGAGACACCAGTGTAAGCAAATGTATTTCTTTCTTAGCTCCTAAAAAAATAGACTTAACAACTAAAATATGATAAAAAGCTAACAAACGAAAATAAATATTTTGACTTTTACTTTGCAATTCATTGTTTTTCTACTCTACATTATGCTGAGTGGTGTATATTTTAGCTAAGGTTATATCATTAGCCTGAGCAGGCTCTGACTCACCTACGTGAAAGAAGACCTGGGATTCTGCATTCTGCCTTCAGCTACACAGCTTGAAGGCACTGCAAAGCTTGCTTGAACTGGGAAACATTGCTTGCTTGAGCATGGGGATTCTGACAATCACTGGCTTATTTGTTTTCAGAACATGATCTGCCGCAGACATTTCAGATGCACTTTTCCAGATCTTGTATTTAACAGACAAGTAATATATTCTTGACCAGTTTTTCCTAGCATCATTTTTTTCCCTAGCATCTTAACGTTAAAATCAGTTAATGCTGGAGGGGAAATGTCATCTATTTTATATATTATAAAATAGATGTGTTACCTATTTGTGTGCGATAAAATAGATAATGATGGACTGCTTTCTGCCCCACTCTGATTTGCAGTCATAGAAGTCTGCAGGGTTGGAGAGAGACATCCACACACCTTCCTTCTTTCAGGAAGGTGAAAAGAAGGGAGAAGTTCAATGCACTGACAGTTTCTGCTGTTCTTGGTGCCCCAATTTGTGTGCCTGCAAAGCAAAAAGTTTCTTTGTCCTTTCCTGTCCAATCTTTTCACTCTCATTATTCACCTTATTATGCAAACACAGCAATTCTGTTCTATTAATGCAGGTCTGAGGATTAGTATGTCATGTGAATTTGGCTGTTATGTAAAGTTCTACAGAGAAGATTGCTCTCTGTAGAGAACCAATGCGGCCTCGTGGTGGTTGGTGTTGGATGGAACAACAAGATACAGTTGTCCTTGCTTGATCCCAGGGTGATTTTAGACTAATCTCGAATTCTCACCTGTCGCAGGCTTGTTGTTATGAGGAGGAAATGAGAGAAAGACTCATCTGTGCAACCTTGAACTATAAGAGCAAAGGGGAGTATAAAAATAATAAGAATTAAAGGAAAGGTTTAGACCAGTGTTTCTCAACCTTGGCAACTTTCAGATGTGTGGACTTCAACTCTCAGAATTCTCCAGCCAGCCTTGCTGGCTGGGGAATTCTAGGAGTTGAAGTCCACACATCTGAAAGTTGCCAAGGTTGAGAAACACTGGTTTAGAGGAACCTGATCTATGGGAACAGCACTGGGGATACGACTAGTTGATTGACCTACACAATTGCTCAGTGGCATAGGAATTAACCTTCACAAGGGCTGACTTCATACAGCACACTTAACCGTTACAGTTACAAACCCGGTTACTTTTTTTTTTCCTATTGGTGATTTTAACTTGTGTGAACCCTGTTTATTAGTTTAGGGTTCCATGGACTATTCAACCCAGAAAATAGTTATCCCGGTAACCAGGTTACACATGTTGCACGAGTACAGCCACAAAGGTTCAAAAGCCAAAGAAGAAATGGCAATTGAACTGATTACTGGCTGTCCTGCTTTTATGGGACATTCACTGAATATATTTATATCCTGACTTTTTTTTTTCCCATCATGGAATTCTGTGCAATTCCAGGAGGCACTGAAGAGATTCTTTCTCTGGAGGTTTCTCATCCAGATGCTGACCAGACTAGTCCTGGCTAGCTTCAGCAAAGGGATTGAAACATTTACATTAGACGATGCAACACAGAAGATGATGCAGATCAGAGTCACAAGTGAGAAAAGAGTGTAACTTGATTTCTCTGCAACATTTTGCTGCTCTTAAGTTCCAGCCCCAACCACTAAAGACGTTATTTTCCCCGCAAGAAAAAAAAAAGCACCTTTTTTTAAAAACATACCTATCCTCCTGCACCTATTTATTTATCTGCATTTCCTACTAGGGAAAAAAATGCCGGGGAGAGGGAGGAAGAATCTTAGCTTAGGAAATAATGCAGGGAAAGAATTAAAGTACTCAATACTATGGTCTCAATACTATGGTCTCTTTTCCTAATGTTATGTTCTGAATAAGAGAAAACAAAACAAAACAGGATCTTCTGATAGCCTGATTGCCAGAATCTCTCCCAGCTTTTAGAGACATTATTCACACTGTGAGTTCTGCTACTGTATATTAGAGTGCAGTGACTTGTTCTACCAGTAGATGGCAGCATTTGGAGCAATAGGAAGCAGGAAAAGACGTAATACTTCAGACATACATTTTAGGATATGTGATGCTAGTTAAGGCAAAGGTGTTCTTATGCCAGGCTTCCCAGCTTGAGATCATCAAAACACTAAGGGCTAAACTTAAAATCCTGGGCTTATGTCTAAGATATCCTTACTCATTCATATGGTGAAGGCCATTGTTGCCACCTCAGTTCTCCATCTGTGAAGTGGGAACAATTTCTTATCATTCTTGTGAACTCCATTGAAACACACTTTCTAATATAAGATGGATGTCTGTGTGTGGTAGCTGGACAGGGAAAACCTAGCAGGCAGACAGGTTATCTACTCATTCCTCCCCACTAGGAGGAGAAGTGCTTGCAGGTTAATTTCATTTTCTACTTTTCCATTTGTGTTTGAATAACTTAAGTAGGAGAGGTGTGGGCCAGAAGGCTGGCCTGTTCCATAATAGCCCCCGCACAGTGAAATATTCTGCCCTCAGACCTGGAACCCACCCTTCTCATGTTTCCAAATGCATTGACAACCCTGCCTTTTCAGCAGCTGTGGTGGATCATTCAGGTTAGGGCATTGATATTTTAATGTAGGTTAGAGCTCTGTTTTCTGTTATGCATTGCCCAGAGGCTGTTGAATAGTTTACATAAATGCTGTAAAACAAATAAAATAAATGTGCGTTCCCTCTTTTTCAGTGATTCCATGTCTCCTTTTCCTTACTGCAAAAGGGCTGCTTCTTCTCTTCCTCCTCCCCCTCCTCCCGCTCCTTCCAATTCTCTTAAGAGAGAGGGAAAAGAGGAGAAAATCCAACCTGACTTCCCTTTTCAGCTCCCCAGAGCTCTCAGGAGTCTTCGCCTCTGAAAAACCATTGGAAATTGCAAATATTTGGAAGGAGCCTAAGCCTGTATGCTTCTGTGCTGATATATACTTCCCACGTTACTCTGCAGCCCACGCCACCATCACCCCAAAAGATCTTCCCAACTCCTAGTATGTTTCAGTGTTCATTTAATACCGTGGTGAATGAATCAGAATGAGAGTTCCTGGCAGGGGTAGCCACAGGTGTGGTCCCCAAAGTCAAGGTCTTGGCCGTGACAGTACTTTAGAGAGAGAGGTTAATATACAGTGGTACCTCGGTTCACGAACTTAATTCGTTCCAGGACTCTGGTCGCAAACCGAATTGGTCGCAAACCGAATCAAATTTCCCCATAAGGTTCAATGTAAATATGGTTAATCCGTTCTGAACCATATGTATTTTTTTTTAAAACCGCAAAAATATGACACAAAGTACAGTATGAAGAGAGAGAACACTAATCTTGCTTGAGGCGACTTCTGGCGTGGAGGACAGGAAGGCGGGTGGGGAGGCGGTTATTGTTTGGAGGGAGAGTCCCCCTCCCTACAGGAAGCCACGACCACGTATCAGAGCAGGGAAGATGGCTGCGGGTCGTGTTCGTCACCCGATGTGGAGTTCGCAAACGGAAGCAAAATTTTGCGAACAGTGCTGTTCGTGACCCGAATTGTTCATGAACAGAAGCGTTTGTGAACCGAGGTATTACTGTATACTTATAACTGGAGGCGAATGTGTGTAGCTCAGGGTTGAACTGTGGAGTCCTTGGGGTTCTCTGAGCTGGGTTCTTTTCTTGCAAACGTTTCCTTACCCGGCTAGGTAACATCTTCAGTGCTAGAATGGGATGGGGTTTCCTCTCTGTTTATATACTGTGGAATGCTGGCAGGACTTGCCACAATATATAAACAGAGAGTAAACCCCATCCCATTCTAGCACTGAAGACGTTACCTAGCCAGGTAATGAAACGTTTGCAAGAAAAGAACCCAGCTCAGAGAACCCCAAGGACTCCATACTTATAACTGCTGTGAAGAATATCGGAAGCCACTGCTTTGTATCCTTTTTCTTTCCTTTCTATTTTTTCTTCAACTTTTTTTCTTTTCTTGCACTCTTTGCTTTCTCTTTGAGTTCTTTCTTTTTCTCTTTTCTTCTTTTCTTTACTTTACCCTAGTTTGTATTAGTTTTTATCTCCCTTTTAAAAAGTTTTAATAAAAATTATTTTTTTTTAAAAATCTTGGCCGTGATCGTGAGATCATTGCTCCACCTGTTTTTGTGTGCGTCACAAGCAACACACATAAAAAACAGGTGCAGCTTCAATTGCACCATCTTGAGGGGGGTTTTATACCATCCCCTCTGGACACCCCTGGTTCTTAATAACACCAATGGGACTTTTTTTCCTGGGGCCTGCACTCAGCTAGGGTATAGAATAGAATAGCCCCTGATGTACTATTTTGGAAAAAAGTATTAGGTATGCGCACCGCCTTGAGTTATTCATAAAAAAATAATAAAGGCAGAATAAAATAAATCTGAAAAAAAAAATGAAAATGGCTACTTACAAACTGCCCAGTTGGGGACATCCAATGGCTAATTCTGATCACTTTTAAAAGGGTGGTCTTCTGAAAGGGCGAGCAGTGCTAAGGAGCTGAGAGCTAATAGCTCCCTGGAGACCTTACAGGTTTACGTCGATCCTGGTCCCTGTAAGCAGCCCCAGAAGGCTTTTTATGGAGGACCGTCCCATCAAAAGACAAAGCTATGCTCTCTTCCTTAAGCGCAGGCTACAGTTTTCCTGTTTTTATTTTAAAGAAAGCTCTGCCCCAGGAGCCAGACCTGCTTCTCCAAACATCAGTCTGGACTTCCCATCCTGATTTACTGGGATTCAGAGGAGAAAAAAAACTGTACAGCAGAGGCCAAGAAGCAAATCCCAGCCAGGAAAATGTCATCCATCTGGAATCCAGCAGGAAAGACGGGCTGTGGGGATTTGGGGGAAGCTGCTGGGATCTGAGCTGGGTGGAACGAAGGGAAGGCCTTGCTGAAGCAGGGGAGAACTGCTTTTGCGTTCCCAGGTTGCTGGCCAAGAGCCTCTAGAGCAGTGTTTCTCAACCTTGGCAACTTTAAGATATGTGGACTTCAACTCCCAGAATTCCCCAGCCAGCCATGCTGGCTGGGGAATTCTGGGAGTTGAAATCCACATATCTTAAAGTTGCCAAGGTTGAGAAACACTGCTCTAGAGAGAGACTTTACCCCCAATGTCTACATAGCAAGTTTCTTTGCCTCAATTGTTGAAGGTGATCCATTTCAATCCTGCCTGTGATTAGCGCTGTCAGCAGCTGGACAACTTTGTGCTTAAGCTCTGATAGATCTATTACCGTGAGGAGAATCAGAGAGCAATTACAAACACCCACAGCACCGAGAGAGATCCAAGCTGAAAAGCTGATTTTTTTCCATATAGCCCTCCAGTTTCCCAGCAGTATTTTGGCTTTTGCTCACTGGCTTCCAAATCTTGTGGAATTACTCTTTCGTTTTCTTTCTTTCTTTTTAATGATATCCATGCGCCAAACAGATGTTTCTCCTTACTTGTTAATGGAAAAAGAGCGCGCAGCCCCTTTTAGGTGCCAGGCGTTTTACAAACCTGAGCCAATATATATACACACACACACACACACACACACACACACACATACATACATACACACATATACATACATGCATATATTTTCCCTTATATGAGGGAATTTGACTTGGATGAGACCTGGCATTATGTATCAGTTGGCAAGACAGGGTTGATACATGAACTGCCGAGATTTGAACTCGGGTTCCCACGTCAGGAAACAAAAGTGACTTGGCAAGGTTATCTTAGCAAACTTGTGAATGAATGAATGAATGAATGAATGAATGAATGAATGAATGCTCTGCACTGGCAACTCCGGACACTTCCCCACAGCCACATTAAAGCACTATCTGCCAGTCCTTTAAGTGGCAGAAGAGGGTGGCAACATACCGTTTTTTCCCCTGATTGCAGAGCCCTGTTCTGCCAGGTTACCCCTCTTCTATCACGCATTGCCCACTAACAGGAAACCACTACCCATCGCTCTCTGTTATTAATTGATTTGATTTATATCTTGCCTTTATACAACTCAAAGTAGTATATATAATGCTCACACCTCCTATTTCCCCCACAACCACCACCCTGTGAGATGGGTTGGGCTGAGAGAGAGAAAATGACTGACCCCAATCATCAAGCTGGCTTCTGTGCCTAGGGGAAGACTAGAACTCACCGTCTCCCAGTTTCTAGTCCGGCACCGCCAGCACTATTCCAGACTGCCTCTTTAATGAGGAGGGGGGTGAGGTTCAGCTGCTGCGGGCAGATGCTCGGAACGGTGCAATTAGCCAACCTGTCATACTGCCCATTACAGGTCTTAGGAACAGAGTTGCTCCATGCCGATGAGCTCTCAATCCAGTTATTTCTGAACACAGGTTTGACACTCTTCTGAAAAAGCACTAAGCCCACATGCCAAAATAGCCCAGCTGGTTGTGAGCACGGAGGAGAACCATGGGATGAAGCAGGAGGGCGCAAACAATAATGAGCAAGCTCTGTCCTTGGCTAATACTGCAAATGGATAGCAGTGCTAACTACAAACCTCGGTTTGTCCTTGTGGTCAACAGTGTCCAGAACATCGCGGAAAACAGTAGGCCAAATGGCACCGCTGCCACCCCGTCAGAGTGATAAAAGCAACCAAAAGCATAGCCGCACCAAACCCTTTGTTAGCAGAAGCACCGGAAACCCTGTAATGCATGCAGTAGTAGCAGAACCAAAAACACATGGCTGGCAGAACAGCTCTCTTTCCTGGTTTAAGTCAACCATTCATGCAGCATAGGACTAGCGTGCTCTCGGGAAAATGTTTTTCAAACACAAGTCTAGCACTTTTTCCGAAGAGCACTAAACCGGGGATATAAGGAGCCTATGTAAGACCTGAGAAGTGTTTTGTAAGCACCGGTCAGGCGTTACCCAGGCAGACGCTTCTGCAGGAACCAGATGCCCGCTCTCTCCTGCAGCCCCAGCCAAAACGGCCAGGGAGGGTCGTGCCCAGGGACTGCGGAGGAGGGGGCAGCAGCCTGAAGTGGCCAATAGGAGCAGAAAAGAGCTCAGCCTTTGCCCACATTGTCCACCGCACTGTCAAAGACGCGGTGGAAGAGTGGATGAAGAGTGGATCCATGGCAAAAATTGGCTGGGGAATACTTTAAAACTGGATCAGCAGAAGGCAACTTTATGCTGCCTCTGGTAGGGGCAAGGAGTGAGAGGGAGGCAATGTGGTGAGGATGTGGCATTAAAAAATGATGACTGTGGCATTAGTCAGGAGGCTATGAGGAGGACCCCTTGCTTTCGCCAACGTTTTTGATGGCATAGGCTATTTTCTAGCAATCCATGTTTAGTGCTACACAGCTCAGCCATTAGGCAGCTGCTGTCCTTTCTTTTATAAAAGTTTTGTTTTGTTTTCGGTTTGGTGGGGTTGACTTTTTTTTAACAAAAAGATTGCTAAGCACAACCGAGATGGAACACACATATTTTCATTTCATTTGCTTCACTTTCTCACCACCTCACATTAAGAATGGCCTCTTTTCCCTTTTTTTTTTTCCTGGACACGTGGAGATGTATCCCCAAAAGACCCGCAGTCACCCACCCCTTTTATTTTCTAAGAATGCCTCTCTCGGGCTGAGGGGCATTCTTGGGCATAAAGATGAGGCTCAAGGCTTGCTGGCCCTCGGCTTTGTAGCATGACAGCTCTCCATTTGCTTGTCTTTTAATTAAAAGACACTTTAAAAAATATGGTCAGGTGAGGTGAGGACTGGACAGTACCAAAGACAATGTTTGTAAACCAATTGGTGCCCATGGGCACCAGGTTGCCCATCTGGGGTGGATAACGATAGGCTCTGTGGACAAATGGTGGGACTTTTATAAGGCAGCAGCATTTTCGGCTGTGAATTCTGGCACACCGCACAGACAGCTACTTCAGAACATCTTCCTTCTTCCAGCTGTACGTCTTGAGAATGAACGAGTGTTGCTTTCTAAAATTATGCGTGCCGCATTAGCCCAGAGTAGAAAAGCCATTCAGTTGCCAAGTTCCTGGTTTTCAGTCTGCATCCAGATCCAAAGGTTATAAACTGGACATTGTTTTCCAAGTGCCTCATTACATCCTCTTTCCTTCATTTTTTTTCTTCTTTCTTGGCATGTGTAAAAAATGGCAACCCAACAAACAGCACCCGTGAACATCTGGAGAAGGAAAACAGCCGTGGAGTCAAAGTTTTTCTCCGAGAGCTGCAACTGTCAACACATCCCACGTACTTATTCCTTTCCATCTGCTCTTCCTAGCAGAGATTAGAAATTCCCTAGTAGAAGGGAGGCCTTAACCTTATTTTAGTCCCCTTTTAACACAGGCATATGTCTTAATAAGAAGTAGCCGTGGGTCACAACCAAACTGAAACATTTTCACAGAAATTCAAAGACAACACTGCAGCACGGGTTCATTTTTTAACTGAAATTGTACATTTTGCTTTTGAAATCTAGTTTTTAAGCAATGCCTTTAAAAAGACCACACAGCTTTTCCTCTCTCGCCTGTTGAAAAACTTGATGCTGTATGTACATTCCACTAGTAAAATTCCATATATTACCGTGTTGAAAAGTGTACAATTAGGATGGAAGAAGCAGAATTAGATCACCAGCCAGCCATGAAGTTTATCTGAGTGACCATGGACTGGTCTCCAGCTTTCAGCTAATCTACTCCAGAGGGTTTTTGTGAGATAAAATGGCTGAAGGGAGGAACCATGTACCCAGCTGGGAGCATTTAGAGTAAAGGCAGGAGATAATTCTAACAAATAAATAAAATTAATGTGCTTGCATCTTCTTTTCACCCCTTCATGGATCACTAACCTAGATAGCATATTAAAAAGCAGAGACGTCACCTTGCCAACAAAGATCTGCATAGTCAAAGCTATGGTTTTTCCAGTAGTAATGTATGGCTGTGAGAGCTGGACCATAAAGAAGGCTGAGCACCGAAGAATTGATGCCTTTGAACTGTGGTGCTGGAGAAGACTCTTAAGAGTCCACTGGACTGCTAGGAGGTCAAACCAGTCAATCTTAAAGGAAATCAACTCTGATTGCTCATTGGAAGGATTGATAATGAAGCTCAAGCTCAGATACTTTGGTCACCTAATGCGAAGAGAGGGCTCTTTGGAAAAGACCCTGATGCTGGGAAAGATGGAAGGCAAAAGGAGAAGAGGACGGCAGAGGATGAGATGGCTAGATAGCATCACTGAAGCAATGAGCATGAAATTGAGCAAACTCAGGGAGGCAGTGAAGGACAGGAAGGCCTGGCGCAATATGGTTCATGGGGTCACGAAGAGTCGGACACGACTTAACGACTGAACAACAAAAATCTTCTTTTCATCCGTTTCCTCCAAGAACACCCATTCCTGAAATAGGAGAGCAAACACTTCATTTCTGCAAACAAATTTAAGACGGGAGAATTTGCTCAAAGAGATTCTTCAGTCACTATACTGTAGATCTGCTGGGAACATTCATGGGGTGTCTGTCTTTTACTGCTATATAACTTTCTCCTTTCTCCCTACACCAAGAACTTGGGGGCAGTTCCCTCCCTCCCTCCCTCCCTCCCTCCCTCCCTCCCTCCCTCCCTCCCTCCCTCCCTCTTTCTTTCTTTCTTTCTTTCTTTCTTTCTTTCTTTCTTTCTTTCTTTCTTTCTTTCTTTCTTTCTTTCTTTCTTTCTTTCTTTCGTATTAGGAATGTTTCAAATACTGTACTCCTGAGGATGGCATCCAGTGAAAAAAAGAGTTTAATTAGGAAAAAAAAATCTTCCTAACATATAAAACAGTCTAAGAATAGCATTTCATGGCATCTTATGGCAGACCACGTGTACTACAGTTCCCATGCTTTATGCTTTATGCTTTATGCTGACTTTCAAAAATCAAAGCAAAACTCAACCACGCAATGGCTAAAGACACGGACAGGGGCACATTAAGATTAGTCGCAAGCTGCTGGACTAAAGAAAGAGAGAATACCATTATTATGGTAGCTGGTGGGAAGGACAAGTACCAAAATAAGAAGAAATATTGCATCCTAGGACAGCCCTCCCCATCCTGGTGCCCTCTAGAAGTGCCGGGTCCTAAGCAACCAATGGAAGCCAATGTGGCTAAGACATATGGCAGGACTCTGCATGTAAACAAAGACAAAAGATAATAACTGGATTGAGTGAAAATTTGTTTAACCTTGGTTTACTGACTAAACCACAGTAACTGGCATCACACAACATGTCAACCCACCCCCCACCCCCACCCCAATCAAAACACATTTCAGCATGGCTTGGACTATTTGATTTAGGTCCCAGAGCATGGATTTTTTTCAAATGGGATTTGCCATCATCCTATCTCTCCTCCACTCAAACGCTGAAATTTGGTTGGGCCTTCACCTTGGCCAGGTTGGATGCACTACCCTCTGTGGTCCGGATCCCTTTTCAGCAGCGTTTATGCCCATGTGGGGACACCTCGGTGGAGTCCCTAAGCCAAATGCTTCTTTGCTGCTCTCTTTACAGGGAATCTTGGAAGATATACTGCTATCCCATTTTAAAGAACTACCCTGGTAGAGAGCATGTTGCTTATCTGCCACTGCTTCTATCCAGCCAGGACTCTGACGTATGTTTCCAGGTTGCCCAATTTCGTGCCTCTATTTGTTCCATTTGTCCTACCTACAACTGAAGATTAATACTAATCTTGGTGATCACCACTGTTATTTGTATTGTTATTATATTAATTTTATTGTTATGTAATGTCACTGCATATTATGCCTACTTATTAGTCTTAACAATAATTTAGGTATATGTGCTTCTGTGTAGTGTTTACTGGCCTAAAGGCAATAATGAAAGTTCGTTGTTGACTACAGCCTTCCAGATAACTACTAGATAGTAGCAAAGACTTGCCATCTAATGGGCATCTGGATTTTTGCAGCCCAGATCTACTAGCCCTATGCCTAGGCTTTGTGTAAACTAAGCCAATGACTAAAAAGCATTTGTACTGACATTTCATTTACATATCCAAATACACACACATGTGGACACAGTGTTGTGACAGTTAAAGGATTAAACTAAGCTTGTGGAGACCTAGCTTCTGGTTGTCCACCCTCATTCTTGGAAGCTCCATGGGTGACTTTGGCCAATGACAATCTCTTAGTTCAATTTTTTTCACTTTCATGGAAAAAGGTTGGAGAAGGGATATAAAACTGCTGTAAAAATAAATGTTCAGTCTTTTCTAAAAGTGAATCAAATTACCAAAACCTATAGAGCTTAAGCAAAGGAATCTCAGATAGCTAAAGGACATTCCTCTTCCTCAGCTCAGAGAAATAGTGCATGGACTTGGGTTGGCAAAGCCTTATCACCAAAACCATTAAACACACCATGTCCCTGTGTGAATCTGCAGGGCACAGTCAACACCTGTTTGCCCTCCAGCCTTGCAATGAATACCAAGAGCTGCAAAGCTGTTGGTGGGAGAAGGATTTGCATTCTGAAGGCCTAAATTGAAATCAGACGGCAGTCGTTCCTCCTCCTGTGGAAGTTTGGAAAAAGGAGGAAGAGAAAGGAATTTCCTGCTGATTCCACAAAGCTCTAGAGCTCCTGGGCTATGCCTGGCCTGTGGAGGAACAAGTGTGATATTTCTCAGAAGCGTCTTATCTTCTCCTCTCACACACACACACACACCCCCGTATACCCAGCAAGGAATCATTCCCAGGATAATTTAGTACTGAGGCAATATTGTATTTGAGCTGGAGCAGACAAAGGTGGAGGAAAAGATGCCTTAGAGAGCCTTCTGCTGCACAGCATATTTTGAAATGTAGCACCCAAAGGTTGCGTAGAGCAGCAAGATCTTCTACTGTTACACCCAACACATAGGATGATGCTAGCGCCTGTGAATAATCAAATGGATAGGGTTACCCTGTCTGGGCTGCAAAAACATAGATCTATGTTTCTCAAACTTGGCAACTTTAAAATGTGTGGACTTCAACTCCCAGAATTCCCCAGCCATGCAGATGTAGGAATAATCAATCTATCCAATGGTCCACATGAAGAAACTTCCTCTTCTGCTGACAAGGGGAAAAGCCATAGCCATAACAGAATCTGTGTTTTTCAGGCAGAAAGTCCCACATAGCTCTGAAGGGAGCTAATGTCGGTTTAAAGGGCCAGCCTTGTTGAGATCATAATTCTTAATATTCCTAGCCAGCAAACTGCATAAGAATTCCACATCCAAAGCATGTCAGTTCCAGAGAAGCTGCTTTAGACTTGTTATGATTTCACTGACTTCACAATGGATTCGGCTACCCACACTGTTTGCAGGTTCTTCTTTTCACTCTGATCACAGAAATCCTGCCTCAATGCCCCAAAGTCCTTCTCTGAGCACTGACTGTATCCAAGAACACTGCCTGGGATCTCATTGAAGGAGATGTTTAATTTTGAGAAAACTGGGCACGTTTTTTTAAACAAACCTCTCTCTTCCCTTCATTTTTTCAGGCTATAAGAGACTGAACTGAAGGAGTTTGTGTTCTCCTATTGACCTGGATATCAGTGGATATTAACTTCAGTCTGATTTCAAGAGAATCCAGGTATAAAAAAGTTAGTGTGGTGCTAGCTGTGGTTCGGTAGTCATGACAAATAGGGGCTGGACTTGGTTTGTTAGTTAACCTCCATTTGGGCTGGCATTCCAGCTATCTTTGTAATGACTGTCCAGCTAATTCCTTCTGTTTTTCCCCCATGAGTACAAAACAAAAAACATGCTTATGTAGGCTAGAATCTTTCTTGTAAACACAGATAAAACTCACCACATTTCACAGGATAGTCTAGCTCAGCCTTCCTTAAACTGGGAATTTGGAGTTTTCACGTTGGCTGGAAGTTCTGGGAGACCCATCTGGCAAAGCTGAAGGCCACCAACTCATGGAATCAGTGGTGTTTGCAGGGTGTGGTCAAAAAGTCAAAGTAGCAGCTGGGACAATGTGATCAAAGCTTCACCCACTTTTTATGCAGTTTTACTTATTTATTTATTTTATGCATTGCACAAAAATCAGGCAGAGTTTCAGCCACACTGTCATGGCTGCCATCTTGACTGTTTTGACCAAACTCTGTGGACACCCCTGTACAGAATACTTTAAAGGAAGAGGCAACCATTAAGTCCTGAGTGCACAGCTGCATGGTGTTGCTTATGAATTAACTTAGGGGTTCTCAAACTTTGTGATATGGTGAAAGGACCAAAGAATTTGTACAATTCACCACCACCACCCCACCCTTTAAATAACATTAATGCTTTTATGGGGGCTAAATGTGTGGAAGAAATAAATATAGCATTTTTTATACTTAAATTTTAATCTATACAGCACGAAGGTTCTGAAACTTTATGATTTCACAGCTGTCTAAGAGGGCTTATGCAGGCAAAGGGAGAGCGAGCTGAACTGCGCCCTGTCCCAGGCCTTGCTCCCTTCTTTATCTCGCACCCTCTCCAGACTTGCTTATCCAGGCAAAATAGGAGCAGGATCAACATTTGCCCTGAGTCTTGCTCCCAGTTCGCCTGCTGTGGGCTGGCCCAAGTAAGCAGGAGCAAGTCATGGCAGTACCCCACTTTGCCCTGATGAGCTTAAAAAAAAAAAAGCAAGTCCCCCCAGTGGCTTGCAACCCCCTTCCACCTGTGGGTGGATGAACTGCACAAAAGTGGCACCAGGAAGCGCTGATAATAACTAAAGTGTTCACAGTCTCAATCGCCACACTCCCCCTCCAATGGCTGCCGCTTTTACAAAGAGATGCCCTGCGTCTTTGCCCTGGGTGCTGAGCCGTGCATAATAGTAAGAGCAGATTGATTCTTCACAGAAAGATGTGGGCACCTGCTGCAGATTAACCTTTGCCCTTCTTAACTAAACATTAGCTTTTGACAGTCATATAATAAGACAGATTCATATCTGACAGGAGGAAAGGGAAAAGCAAAGAACTTAATCTTTCCAATGACATCAGCGAGAGAGACCCTGCTTGCTGAAAAATGATCTCTTGCTACAGACTGAAGCTGTCAGTTTCAGGGCAAGATTTCAACCTGCGCTCCGACTTTTGCCTACCAACGTAGTGGCTCCATTCGCACAATTCAGTTAACCTGATGTTACTGAACTAGTCCATTTTTGGGGGTGTGCATAGCACATCAGGTCAAAAACTAACTGAACAAGCTGATGTTACATGATATGCTAACCCCACAAAGCAAAACAAAGCCAACCCCCCAACCTTGATTACCCCTAAGGAAGCTTAACGTCTTATGTGAATGCATCTGCTGGGCTTAGTTGCTCTGGTTAAGCATGTTGTGTGAACATGGCTAGTGAAAGACATCACGGTCCAGCAATGGGAAAATGCTGTTTTCCAAGGTTTTTTTCTGTAAGTACTAATAGTGGTGGAAAGGTGATAAAATATAGGGAATTGGGGGAGTTGCAGTCCCAAAATATCTGGGAGGAAAGATTGGAGGAGAGTTGGTATTCTTTGCCTGTATCTTGGGATGATAAAATCCAGGGAAGGAAAGCATGATTATGAAATACAACAAACATGTCTGTAAAATAATTTTTTGAAAATGACAGAACAAGTTTCATTGTCCTCACTGCTGTTGTTTCTCCTGTTTTGGTAATTCCCCTCACACTGTAAAATAAGAATACGCTTTAGGCCAGGTCTGAGGCTGATGTAAATTTTTCCTCTTGTCATGGGGGAGTCTGAAGAGACATCCTTAGACACCAAAGAGAGCACTGGACACACAATGGATGTTTCTGCGTAGACTGAGGTTCGGTTTCTCCCTCTCTTTCACTTCAAAGGTTTGTAGGATAGCAATCTTCACAACCCTATTCACACAACGTTTACCTGAGTCATGGGAGCAGAAGTGTGCTGTATGGAGAGGAAAATCAAATCAAATGTGTTGGAAGGGTGAATCCAGGGGCACTCGCCACAAAAGGACAGTGGGATGTAGACAAGTGAGTGAAGGATTTGCTGTGTCCCCTCTTTGTCCATCATTCTGCTTGCTCTTTTCTGAGAGATTCTTAATCTGTCAGCCCTATAAAGTAATCCAGACTAAGAAGCCAATGTCATACAGGTCAGAACTACTGTTATTGGAACAGCTGTAATAACAGAATCTTGCATGTCTGAATGTGCTTCCACTTTCCCTCCCTTTATTTTGTGTGAACTAGGGAGAGGTCTGAGACATTTTGTCAAATCAGTTTGTTGGAACAGGCTAAAGCCCTGTTTATCTGACTGCTGCCTTGATAGCAGCTCTTCCGCCTGTCTTTCAAGGCCATTCCCTATTTCCTCTACATCAGTGTTTCTCAACCTTGACAACTTTAAGATCTGTGGACTTCAATTCCCAGAATTCCCATGCCGGCTGGGGAATTCTGGGAATTAAAGTCCACAGATCTTAAAGTTGCCAAGGTTGAGAAACACTGCTCTGCATAATCTCAGGTAATTTCCTCCTGTCTTTATTCCTAGGCATGCAGTTCTAATTCTCCACAGAAGAATTGTTGTCTGACTTCCAACAAAACGAGATGATCGACCCAAGTAATCCTCAGAGGGTTAAGCACTTCCGCCTTGTTTGAGGTTAACAAATGACTCCATCAACCATGTCATCCAAAACCAGAGAATTAACTAACCCTTTCTCTCCCCACATTTAAGATGAGGTCCAGAGAGTCCATATGGAAATGATCTTCCTAGGCACTCCACCTCTGTGGCCATTTCAGTTTTCACCACCATCACCTCCACTCCACAGCCACAATGACAGGTGAAAAGAGGACAGAAATGGGTCAATAATGGGATGTCTTTCGCTCAACTCAGTAACAGGTTCAGGCTCTGCTTGCGTCATAATTTATTTTACATACTGTTCTAATGGAGGGGGACGAGGAACACCAGGAAGTCGAAAGGGAAATTAGAGCCTTCCAAGTCTTTTTTGTGATGGCTGGGTCAACTGATCCCTAATCATGCACTGCTGGCATATGGATTGGAGGGATGTAACCACTGGAAAGGATGTCTCAGACAAGTATGTTGTGCAATCACAATCAATATATCTCTGCTTTTAATACACACATTTTTTTAAAAATGCAAATAGCATCAGTTGGCAGAAAATACCAGGGGCCTCCATCCAAAATGAGAGTAAGAGCAGGCCACATTGCTTCTCCCAACAGACACAGTAGCATAAAAGGAGTAAGTTTAAGCAGGTTTTTAAATGTGTATTTATTATAAAAGTGTGGTTTCTCTCCAAATATTTAGAAGTGAAACATCAGGTTCAGCCAGAAAAGAACCAGAGGGCTACAATTTGTGTATTACAGCATCTGGCAACCTTTTTTCAGCCATGGGCTACATCTCTTGAATGTCTACATGGGCTACATATCTGCAAGACATGTCCAGCCATGGGCTACATGTCTTGTCCTTTTCGGTAAATCAAAGGAAGTGGTGGTGACCCAGAGGTGTCACTGGAGGAATACAGCTGAAACCGGGTGGCCTCTGAGATCCCCCCAAAGAGGCGGTGCTGCTGGTAGCCCATAGATTGCTCACTTGGTTACCAGACTGAGCCATCCCAAAAGCAAAATGCACCTGAGCAAGGGAAATCTTTGTTGCCTAAGAAAGTCTCAGTCCAGACTGTGATAATTTTCTCTCTAAGAGAATCCAATGGTCAGAGGGGTTGGATGGAACCAGCCCAGAACTTGAGAACATCTTGCTCCCTAGGAAACTGCTCCAGACTGCAGTTTTCATGGGCCTTATATGGCTTGCCTGTCCTGGTGGCTTGTAGCAATACTGGAGTTGGAAAAATTATGCATCTCAGTTCTTTGCAAAGGCACAAAAGCTGAGCTCTGGCATGAAAGCAGTATAGTACAGGTTGGTTAAGGCAGACTAGGACTAGGCAGACCCAAATTCCCATCTAGGTATAGAAGCTCACATCCAACACTCACTTTCTCTCAGCCCAACCTCTTTATTGGATTATTGTTGAAGGGAAAAGAAATGGAATAGAGAGAGTTGAAACCCTGGAGGAACAGTACAAAAAATGAAAGTACTCCCTCTCTATTGATACCTAACAGTTTACTAACATGCCCATCTGCAATTTCAGAAGCCATATTGGGACAAATTATCCCAGAGCAAGTAAATATAAGACAGAAAGCCATTACAGAAGAACTATATACTAGGTAAAAGTATAAGATAGGTGCTCCATATAGCTGCATCCTTACTTGTCATCTGTATAAAAACAAAGTTTGCAGGCTGTGCAAACTTGTTTTGCTGACACACCAACCAAGCTTTGTAAAACCTACCCACTAACTGCTGCTCTAATGTAGAAGGTAGAAGACAACTCTGAAAAGTGAACAACTAAGAAAATAATTAGATTTTCCTTCCTTCCCTCCCTCCATTCCTACCCTGGGATTAAAGCCAAGCTGAAATTATTTTCCCAAACAAGAAGTGGCATTTTGTTTCTCTCTTCTTTGAATTGCTTGCTAGATGGGTCATGCAGAGTTCCTTATATCTTCAAATGTTCATCCACCATTAATTCCTTCTCCTTCTCCTTCTCCTTCTCCTTCTCCTTCTCCTTCTCCTTCTCCTTCTCCTTCTCCTTCTCCTTCTCCTTCTCCTTCTCCTTCTCCTTCTCCTCCTCCTTCTCCTTCTCCTTCTCCTTCACCTTCTCCTTCTCCTCCTCCTCCTCCTCCTCCTCCTTTTTTTTTGGAATAGGACAGAGTGGGTTGCATTGCAAACACATTGCCTAATTTCCTTTTTTCACCCCCCCCCCCGCCCCCTTTCCTTCTGGAACAGTTTTCAGATACCAGACCTAGCTCCACCTATGCTCAAAAGAAGTATACTCTGGCATCCATTACCGTTTGGGGCAAGAGGAAGAAATTATTTAATGTTGGGTCATATTATTGTAGTTTATCCAGATGTATTATGTTCAGTGAGCAGGAATTCATTTCCCTGAATCCCAGGAGAGCTGCAAATTTAGACAGATAAAGCAACCATTTGGGTCAAAGGGATCAAAAGACTTTGTGGCTTTGGAATCTGTCATGCCAGCTCCATTTTTTTAGTGCTGTGCTTTTCTCCTACCTCACATAGGCCCAGTGGGAGGATTAAAAAAAGACTTTATAGAAGCTTTTCTTGGAACTATTTGTTGTTGTGAAATCAGGTTAGCCTCTTTAAGGGCTTTGCCTTTTGCTCCATCAAGGAAAACGGAGAGAGGCAGGGAGCAGGGAGGGATCAGATGGTTTAAGCAAACTTTACTGTGGCTTGGTCATTGGTTGAGGAACAGAAATGAAACCCATTGCTTTCCATTGCATTCTCGCCAGCTCCCTGATGGAAAGCAGTCAGATCCACTTAAGTAATGCCTCCTGGAAAAGGAAATATTGTGTTTTTATTGGACACCTTTATTATTCAGAATTAACGAGCAAAGGGTTCCCCAGCAGGTATCCATTCCGGAAGCCTTTCACCACATTATAACCCTGACAGCCACAAGGCCTGGTCTTCAAATTAGACCCAAAGATATTTTAGCAAAGGAGCTGTTGGGAGGGGAAAGATGAATCTTAGGCTTATTATCAGCAGCAGGTTCTTTAGATTTTGGTTTGCCATTTGAGAACAAAATCCACACCATCTTGGGATGGTCTCTTGACTGAGAAGATTGTACATACTAGACAATTCTGCCTTCACAACCAACTAAGCTATGGTTGGCTTAAGCATGATTTCTTGAAGAAACCACAATTCGCTGGATACAAACACCATGCAACACAATAAGCCGTTATTTACCTTCTATAATGGCTGGGTCCTTACAACAGTCCCATGGCTTAGCATGTTGTGGCCCCAGCCTTTGGGTTCCTGTGAAATGCCTGGCCTTGGGAATTAGGAAATCAAGTTATACATCCATATAGGGTATCATTGTCTACCATAGTCTCCCAACTGATGCCTGCAGAAATTTTGAGACACAGTTCCACAATAATGAGCCTGTGAGATGGTGATGGTTGTCATCTCAATACATTTGGAAGACACTATTGGGAAAAGACGGTTAAAACTTACAAAGGCTTGAGGCACATTTGTGCCTGTTAAAAACCCTGAACTGTTCAAAATATCACATCAATTTCCCCCATCTTTTGGTCAGATCTAAGGGGCAAAGTGTAGGTCTTCGCAAAACTGCGAAAGATAAAAGTTTTTGCACATAATTAGCAAAATGGGTACCGTGCACCTCTGCAAAGCTGGAGTCACCTATTTCACCTCTTAAAATGCCATTCCTGTTCATTCTGATATTAAGATGCTGCACTCTGTGTGTCCCCCCGCCAAGGCATTTCCCCCCACAAGTGCAGCCCCAGAGCTGGAAATAGTTGGCGAGGTTTGCTTTAGATTCTAAGTGCAGCTAAAATTATTTATTAGCTTAGTGCTGAAAGTGGAACCGTGGTCAATTCAGTGTTAGAATGAACAAGTGAGACCTCTGCCTAACAGCAGTGTGGAGGCACTGAAGTTCATCTGTTTCCTCATCAATTCATGGTCTCTCTCATACATAAAGGACGTGCTGATCTAAGCTCCGTGCTGTCCTTGGCTATCCCATGATGCAGTGGATCCTCCAGCAGTCTTGAGAAGTCAAGCTCATTAATCCCCAAGTTAAGTAGGTGCAAGCATCCACAGCGCAAGGAGATTGTGTCAAAATGATGACATGCATGCTGATGTCATGATGCAAACTCCATCCTTACATACTTGCATTTTGACATCTGATGCACGAATGTGGGTTGTGTCTTTGGCATCATGATGTCATGCTGCATGTTTCATCACTGGCCTGCACCATGGCCTGCACTGAATGGGCAATTCAGCTGTAGAGAGAAGAGTTCCTCTGCAACTGCTGTGCAGAGTGATGTTCCACTGCTAGAGAGTCTCACTTTGTCCAGCCTCTGGAATTCTCTCCCCACAGAAACCAAACATGTTCTGATGCCGTTGCTTCCTCCCCTCAACTTTCCCCACTGAATGGAAGAACAACTTTGCCTTTTCTCCAGCAGTGGTCAGCTTGCTTTTTCCTCCTTCTCTCACCCAGAAAATTAATGTCTTAAATGAAGATGAGTGGGTAGGACAGTACCTGTCCCCTGTTTTTGGAGTTTCCCCCATTGCTGATGGGAGAGAGCAAAGATTGATTTAAAAGGGAAACAGGATAAATTGCAGAAAACTAACAGCAGCATGAAACAGCTGCTTGTTTGGGGAGGGGGGAGGGGAAGAGCAAAGCTGACAACCATACGGGAGAAGATGGAGTGAGCCAGTCTTGGAGAAGACAGTTTTGGGGTCTCATATTAATTCTGTGTTCCAGCCCCCTGAGCTCTATCCCAATACCCAGTCATCAAAATGGGGTTTTGGCTGTTGCTACTGAAGGCCAGGTCGACCTGTAATAAGGCCTCCCACACTGAGGACTTAATAATAGATGAGAGGGTCTACCTGGCATGTATCACTATGAGACTAGGCTGAAGCTGCCATAGCCTAAAGCTGAAGCAGGCACGTAAGCAGAGAGGACAAAAGCCAGGAATCTTGTCTATGAGATCCCTTCAGGAAGGTAGATAAGAAGGAAGCAAGTCATTGAGGAAACAAAGGACCTGAACCAGACAAAAGAAGATGGACCTGAGCACATGGAAACCCCCACCCCAATCCCATCAACTTGTAAATCAACAAAGCAAGGACTTTGGGGGATAAAAGGGGTCCCAAATCCCACCCACTCTGAGTTGTCTGAGTCTTCTGAGTCATCTGAGTCATCTTTGGATCCAGGCTTGGTGGCTTCTAGCTAGTGCCTGGCAGTCTAGTTGGGAAGGATGTGGGTAAATGTGGATGAGCATGTGTGTGTGTGTGAGAAAGAGCAACCAGTAAAGTTTTGTTGTTACTTTAAATTCACTGGGTCTCTGTGTATTACAAAGAACCTCTTGTGCCTCAATGTTCGGTTGGAAGTGATTTGTATGTGTCCCTAATTATTTCCTGGCTGTTGACCTGTCTTCTCTGCTCCAGCCGCACCTATCTGGAAAACCCAGGTAGAAAGCAAGGGGGCTGACAAGATCCGCGTGCCTCAACAGGCTGAGTGTGTGTGAGTGAGTGACCATAAGCCGAACCTGGGAGCATGTGTAACATCACCTGGCTGGGTGTAAGGAGGGCTCTTGGAAATGTGCCCACCTGGATTACAAGTGTGGAACCACTGAACCCCCAGGGCAGGAGCAGTGCAGTGGCTATGGTCATCCAAGAGGCTCTGAGGGCTTTCAGAGGTGTTGCTCTGCAGATAACCAGATATAAGGTCTTGTTTGTGAAGTTGGGCTCTAGGGATCGGATGGGTTTGCTGCTGCTGTACCTGCCTCCCTATTGCATAGCAGCTAACCTACCTAAGCTGCTTTATGCTATGATTAATGGTGGAGTTCCTCAGACTTATAGACTTATAGTACTCCTGCAGAGTCAGAGACAGCTCAGAAGTTCATGGCCACCATGGGCTTATCCTAGAATACTGATCTTAAAGAAAGCTTTGTTCTACTCATACCCCCATGCTCTGCAAAATATGGACACCCCACGCTCTGCAAAATATGGACCCCAATGAATGAACTACAGAATTCCTACCAGGGATATCTCAAAAATTTCCCTACACAATATGCTTTTAAAAATCCAAATTTGTAGCTTATAGCAAAATATTTCCGCTCTTCTCCTTCTTTTCTTCCATTCTTCTTTCTTCTTTGCTCTTCTTTGTTTGGGAACCTTAGTTACAGCCCAACTTGCAGTTATATTTTCCACTAGGAGCTATCCGTGGTGCTGCAAACACTAACCTGTCCTATTGGTTGTTCAAGCCAGAATTTTCCTCCAGCAAAAGGAAAAAGAGCTGGATTATTTGCATTTTAATTCCCTCCAGAACTATTACTTTTTTTGTTTGTTTCAAAATTAAAAACTGGAGTCAAGGGGTTTGAAAAGCCTTTTATTTTTTCTTTGATTTTGGCAAAAATCCAAGGAGCCCTCCTTGCCACAGGGCACACTTGCATTAACATTTTTAACCTGATAGATCTCTGTACGGTTTGTAATAGATCAACAAGGGTTTCTTACATCTAATTGACTAACAATACAACTAAACAAAATTCATTACCTGCAGTCAGTTCTGATTCTAATCACAAATTACTGGATGGAGCATGTTCACAGAACATTTTAATACTTTGCAGATATTTACCTGCTTAAGTATCTGTGGCTCCAGTTTGTAATCTTCATGGTTCTGGACAAACTGTTGGACATACTTAGATTGGAAGCTTGGAAAGTCTGTTCTCAGCAACAACAACAAAGTTGATTCATAGCCCATGTCTTTTGGTTGGATGTGAGAGGGAAAGACTACTTGCTGAAGAGAAACAGAAATTGGACTCACATAGTATGCTTAATTAGGTTACTTAGACTTGATACATTAAACTTTAAAACTTGGGTAGTGTTTGTGTGGCCTGTTGATCTTATGATCCACTGTATTATATGAACTTAGAAAATATGCATCAAGCAAGTTGAGATGCGCTACTCCATCTGAAATATTGTACAACTGAACCACCTGGTCATTTCTGGATTGAGATTGGAACCCCTGCAATCACCACCCAAAGTAACTTGTGTTTACTGTAAGGTTGCTTACTCTAATTCAGCTCGTGTGTCATTCAAATCTAGAAAGAAGAGTGAAGTACTACTAAGTACTTCCTGGAAGTAACAACAGATCCAATTACCTGAACTGCCCAAATGGGGCCAGAAACCTAGAGCCTGCCATTCCTGGTAACACCATCCGCTTGTGAGAGATATGGCAGACTATTTTCTCAGGAGGATGGTAGGCACTTTATTAATGGAAGAGATGCAGAGATGTTTCTGGAATAACAGATCATTCTGACCTGTTGCCACGCCAGCTAAAAATGGTATAGTCTGGGTCCAAACAGGCACAGAAGAAAATTATTTTGCAGAAAGAGAGACCTATAGGTCAAGGCAAAAAAAAACAAAACCAAAAAACAACTGAGCTGGAGCTGAAAGCCTACAGCACTTGAGCTTTTAATTTAGAATATCTTCCAACATCTTTTACAATTGACCAAGATTCCTTGGACTGATGGGAGCTACAGTTCAGTAACACGATTGGTCTTATGTATCTATGTGATCACCTGCTTTTACAGACATTAGCTGCCCTCAAAGAAGTCCATTGTAGGCTGTTCTGGAAGGGGATTATTTTAAACAACCCCCCCCCCCCCCGACATACACACACACACACACAGAGTAAAGAATGTGTTAATATGAAGGCCTGTCTGCAAGGGAGAAATACAGCTGCTGATCTCTGCAGGAAATATGAGGAACATAACTTTGTTTGGAGAATTAAAGCTACTACTTCATATCCAGCTTCCATGTGTGTGAAAATAAGTGTAACAGAAGTATCACACTGCCAATAGCTTCTTTCCAAAATAACTGAACTGAAACGCCTCACTGCTCTGAGGTGGGGCACATGCACGCTAATATTCTGTACAATGTTTTCATTTTTATTTTAGAATTTCTATTACACACAAATATTTAGCTTTCTCACAGAGCACATCCAGGATCTACTCATGTAAGAAAGGATACATATGAACATTAGAACACTTTATGTGGGCCAGCTGGGTGGAGCATGCTACAGTATAATGGACCAATTACTGCCTTTATATAAGGCAAATTCATAAAATCACAGAACATAAATCATACAGGCTATTCATTTGGGGGGCAAGCAACGTTATGTAAAACACACAAAGACATAAATTAAGTAAAAAAATATGGTTTAATCATGGGTTGGTTGACTAATCCACAATTAGCCGCAAGACTGTTATTATGGCTGTTCTAATAAAAGTAGCTTTAGGTCTACATGGCATCTGTTTCTTAGTCTGGTCTATCCTATAGGGCTGACATCAGCCTTGCAAGTGTCAACATACTTCCATTCCTCCCTTTTTTATCTTCATGTGAATGGGGGAAGGGGTTTTCTGAGGCATTTCCAGAAACCACTTTCTTGGTCTGGGCTCAAGCCCCATTAATCTCATTGTTGCCTTGGGAACAGATCTTCCCTCTGTCCTTCAAGGCCATCCTCTATAATCACTACAAATACAAAGCAAAAACAATGTTTACAGAGGCTTCTTCTGAGGATTGAATTGCGAGAGTAGTGAATTTCACAACTTCAATGATAAGGTGATGTATCCGTGCCATCTTCCCCCAAACCTTCATGCCTCAGGTAGATTGTCCATTTTTTGATTTTGCCATTAAAAGCACAGCATGTATGCTTATCAAACTGACTGAAGGAAGCATTTGTTTTCAAGTGGAAACCTTCTCCAGAGATGAGCTCTGTAAGAGTTCCTTTATGAGACCACAGGAGGCTAACCAAACAACATGTGCGAACAGCAGGGTTGCTGCTTCAAAGTTGCAACAACATTGCTTTAAGAATGAAAACCTGGGCAGTAGATTGAACTGAACAGAGTTTCCAAGTCAGCTTCTTTGTGCTAAAAGGGTCATTGATTTCAACCACAGAATTGCTGGGAATCTATCTTTGCACAGTTCTGGTCCTTTTTCCTCCTTGGTGGCTTACTTTCTCCAAGAGAGAGAGAGAGAGAGAGAGTAGAGGAATCCATCTTCCTGGGAAGCCCCACTGGCTCTATTTCCTGCCTCCAATGTCAAAGTAATGAGATAAATCTTAGGGGGGATTCCCACTTGCTTAATAGTGGTATCCCCAATATTCCTACAAGGTTGATAGAGATCAGTTTATTAGCAAAGGGGCTATTCTGAACTTGGGGAAGGAGCAGAGTCCATGTCTTCCATGTGGTCCTGAGGTGACACAGGCTGTCCACCTTTCACACGTTTCCATTTCATCCTGCGGTTCTGAAACCATACTTTAACCTGCATAAGAAACAGGACAGCACTTCTGATGAGTTTATGCAATCTGCACATAATGGCATGTTCAAGCTGAGATAACTGTGATGGGTTTTTGGGACGTTTTAGTGTTCTGAGTCAATGGCTTTAGGTTGTGAAAAGAACTGGTGAACCCTTGGCTTCCTCTACAGAGGGTGGGGGAAGACTTACTGGCTATGCTGTATTTGCAGTGGTTTATTTAATGAACCACATAGAAAAGGCTAAGTAAAACAAAACACAGAAGAAACACTTTGTGAACTAGACTGTGACTGGGTTCATACATTGTGCTAAGTCATACCCAATAATGTTGTGGGTTTGGTTTTGTTCTTAGTGTATAGTGCGAACCCAATCATTGCAGTTTATTAAAACCACGGTTAAAGCAAACCATGGCTTCAAACAATTGAGAATCCAGCCATTGGGTCTTCAGTTAGTCTCCTCCTATCACTAGAGCCTTGCAAATTTAAAAGATAGCAGCGCGCTGCACGTTCTTGAAAACTTTGAATTAGCCACCCGGCCTTCTCCAACTTGGTAATCTCCATACGCTTTGAATCGTAACTCCTATAATTCTCAGACCCACTGATCAGAGGGATGGAGTTGTACTTTAATATATCTGAGGGGTACCAAGCTGGGATATATTTCTAATTTATCACAATACCTAGAGAAATACTGGATCAGGAGAACAGTGACTACAACCAAGGCCAAAAGAGCTGGACTGAACCACAGCCCTGCCCGTGCACTTAGGCCTGATACTGCCAAATCCCAGAACCCTTTTGCCTTTGCGCTTCCTGGCACTCAGATGCTCAGGCACAAGGCTTCAGCTGTGTTCATTCAGTACAGGAAATCCGGACCAGACTTCCAGGAAATAAGGGTTAAATTCTCCCCTCTCCAAGCCTACCTTCCTGAGCAAAATTCTAGATGTGCTCCTTGATAGCTTAGAACATCAGTCACCACCTTTCCCACGTCATCTCTGGCTTCTGTTCTCAATAAAGGAAAAGATGCCGCCTTTGCAACATCTCTGCTGCTTCAGTAGAGAAGACCTGTAGCAGCTGTCTTTCCTGACACGCCATTTCATTACAGTATCCCAGACTGCAGTAATTCAACTTGTTTTTCAGTAATCATTAATACCAAATGATTGCCAAAGCCTGCACTCTAGCAGCAGCCAGCAAAAAGCTGCCAGAACAAGCAGGTATAACTTTGGAAGGAATTCTGTGGAAATGGCTTGGCAAATTCCAGATGCATTCTTCTGAGACATTTGTTTACAAGACAGAGCTTATGGATCCCCATTGCACTTGGCCTTACACATCCCATTCAGTTGTGAAGTTGGTTGCTTTTGGATTAGCAGAAGGTGTAAGCCAGACACTAGTCTATGGCTTAGTGCTCTGTGTAAATCAGGCCTGGGTGATTTATGCAAATTATGGTTAAAACAAGCCATGTTTAATGTGATGTGGAAACCCAATCTTAACATGTTGTGCTTACCCTTGAACTCAGCTTCAAGGGGCAACTCGGTTAATCTCAGTTAACTCTCAAGAGCAAGACAGACTTTGCAAAGAGAGCATCTCAGAGTCAACACCTGGTGGCTTCAAAAATCGGCTAGCCTTGCCTTGGGCATTGGGGCTTATGGGAATTGTAGTTTAAAATGTCTGGTGCATCGTTGCCTCTCCCCTTTAAGATAGCTTCCACCTCTGTAAGGCTGAGTTAATTCAGTATGCTACCTGTATTTGCATTACATTCTAACATAAAATAGCCCTATGAAATTAGGACCAGGGACATCTAAATTCAAATCCACACTCAGACATATAGAGTTATATATGGAATTTAGCTCACAAGTCCAATATTGTAAGAATCTAGCACAACCCAGTACTGATAGAAGGAGGGTGTGCTGGTATTATTATCATTATTTGGAACTGGATGGCCTGCTTTCCCCCTTTAAAAAATTGGGATACTTGAGATGATTATAAATGAGCAGGCTTTCAATATTCCCACCCTTCTTCCTCTTCTCTCTAGGCACTGTTGCCAAGCAGGAGGAGACATGCTTCAGGCAGAGGCAGACCAAGTAGAAAAGCTTCACCTGTCTTTCTGTCAAGTCCAGGTTCACCGCGATCTCGTATCTCCGGAGCCTCGTCAGGTAATTGTGGTGGGCAAATTCCACCTCTAGCTCCCGCAGCTGGTCCTTGGTAAATGCTGTGCGTTCCTTCCGTGCTCTGGAGCTGTTGGCTGCCTTCTTTGAGGTGGCTGTGGGGCTTCCACTGCCTGTGTCCTGGCTTTCTACAAAAAGGAGAGAGACGTTTCTCATTAAATCAGGAGAGCACATAAACCAAAAAAAAATCCCCGACTCCTAGGCTCGATAGTTGGCGGCTCAGTCCATTGGGTGAACCCAGAACACTGGATGAATCAACAAATGGTGGCTTAGTTAAACCAGTGGCTGGCATGTTGTGTGAACACAGCCCAAGGCTGGGAAAAAGAACAGAGGAAAAGATCCAAAGAATCCTAAGCTGTTGCTGCAGTACACAAATGATAAAAGCTACCAAATAAATTATACACACACTACAATTCTGTTTGCTGCAAGCAGAAAATATGAGCCCAGCAAATGTACCACTGCAAGGTTTCTATGGAACGTAACACTCCAGATGCTTCAAGCGATCCAATTAAATGATATGTGGCAGAGGAAATAAGAAGGGGTCAGGTGGATCCTGGAAAGCACCAGTCTTTCACTTTGAAACAGACAAGCAAAAATCCCGATGGATCCTTAGGTGTCTTGTTAGTGTTACTGTAAATGATGAAAAGGATGCTTCCTATTCATCATGCATTTATACCAGGGCAGCAGCCTACAAAAACAGAGAGCAGCTGGTAACAATGCAATGAAAATCTGGTACCAGCTGAAGGGAAAATGTACATGAGCTTTAAAGCAAATAAACCAAAAAATATACAGAGAAAAAGACATATGCTTCCTGCACACATTTGCCAACTCCATCTAAGTCTGAAATGTTTTTAAATGTTAATGGAACTGCAGCTGGCTTTTTAAAGCCAAAAGGTGGGCTAAAAAAATATTTTATCAATACTGAGTTTAATCATTGTTTTTGACTCCCTTTATCTGACTCTAAACTATCCAGAAAAAAGGTCCTTGGGCATTACTGGACATTGACTAATTCTAGCCTTAATTACATTTTAAATAATCTGTAATCACAAACTGTGATTATTAAAGAATAGTGGCTGACTTAACTTTCTAATCCCTGGGTAGCAAAGCCCATCTGCACACGGGGGAGAAGAGAATCTGGATGAGTCCAGAAGTCAGAATAGAACCTGACTCAGATGTTTAGCTCTGACCACCAACTCTAACAAAATGCAGGACCTTGACATGAGATGGGATTTCTGTCTAGAAGAGAGCAAGTGTCAGGATTAGCCCAGGAAACTCCAGGAGACAGTACAGATTTAATCCAGCAAGGTTTAATGGCCTTTCTCCCATTACAGAAATCTTCTCAGAGTGAGAGCAAATTCCAGGGTCACCCTCCCAACCTCCCTTGCATTCTTTAGGGAGGGTTCAGTCTCATCCTCTTATCAGTTCCTCGTTGCTCTGGTGACGAGAGTAAATTCTTAACCCCCCTGGTCCTGACTCTCACATCAAGTCATCAAATCTCAAATGATTTAGGTCTCATGTGGTAGCTACTGGCTTTATTCTGGTTTGTGATGTGAGTCTGCATTAAATAACCCCATCACTTCAGCTATCTAGCCCTTCCCCATGACATGTTTTTGTCCAGGAAGATGAATAAAATTTAAGAACAAGGGAAGTTAGTTGCTTGACATAAAATTCAACTTGAGTATCCTTGGTTGATCTCCCATGTTACCCACCCCTGGGCAAAAATCAAATTACTGTGGTTTTTAAGCATTCAGTTAAAAGACTATATTCTACCCTCCCAAGGTTTATGCGCACTCAGAACAGGCAACATTAAAAAATATAAGCCTCATTAATCTTAAAAAGAATTGCAAAAGTAGGGATAGGATAAGCAGACAAAGGTAATAAGTAAAATTTATACTTCCTGTGGAACCAATGTACTCCTAAATAAGGTCTTAATCAGTTGACAGACTACCATGAGAGTGTGCTGACTTGGCTTCCAGAGGCCATGACTTTTAGAATTCAAGTGTGGCTAGCTAAAAGTTATTCCAGAACTTTGTATGTGAATCAGTCCCCATTTTACCATACCTCAATAAATGAAGATGGGCTACACGTCAGAGCTTTGAGGTATGGATAAAATGGGGACTGATTTAATACATCAGCAGATGGCCACCCATTCCATCCAGGATTCTGCGCTCTCTTAGCCAGATCTACCCAAGCTTCTCTGTTTTGACTGGCAGCAACTTCTCATGCAGAAACTATTGCTATTGCTCACTACATGGATAATTTTTAATTGGTGATACAAGAACTGCACCCAGAGGCTTCTGTCTGCTAAAAAGAAACTCTCTCACTAAGCTCTGACTACTCATTCAACTTTGGCTGGCCTTGACCTACCCACTGGTGATGTGTGAGGTAGGGTTGTGCAGTCTTTGGATTCAAAGACAAATAAGCCCTTACACCAAACATGTATTTTTCCAGGGCAGCTGTGAATCCCTTCTTGAAAGGTCTGCAGTCTCTCTGGTTTTCCACACCTCCATTAAATTCCAAGGGAAGATATCACAAGGGAACTTCTCACGGTGACTTGTTTTTCCAATTCGGGAAGTGTGGGTAACCAGGGAGATTTCAGAGGGATGGAAAGATATACAACATAAAGCAACATCGTCAGTTGCAGGCTCTGTGGCTTTCAACAACAAAATAAGTTAAACCAACCCCGCACTACCAACAATAGAAATTTGAAAGAAATTCTCAAGAAGACTTCCTGAAAAGATATGGGGGGGGGGGGAGGGGAGTATTTTTCTCAGAGAAAGAAAAGTTCTGAGAAAATGCAAAGTAGATATCAGCACAAAATTACAGAAGAACTTGAACATCCACTTTCTCCAGGTAGTCCAAACTGCACTCTCGCCCCCTTCGCGGGTATATATGTGTCCGTGTATGTGTGTGTAGATCACAAGGAAAGACACAGCTGCTTTAAAGAGTTGCAGATCATTAGATAACTCCCTCAGCTCCAAAGCACCATTCCAGAATAGAATCCAAAGCACTGCATGGATGGATGGGTGGGTGGGAGGAAGGAAGGAAGGAAATCAATGATCAGTATCAGGAGGAATGTATTTTTGGTGCTGGATCTTAACTCCACAAAATGTGTAATCCAACAGACAAGAATGACTCAGTTATACTCTGAATACTTTCACACCACTGAGTAGCCACCACATCTGGAACAGGGCAGAACCTAACTTCAGATTCATGTGTAAGCCACAATACACTCTCTCCCCCCACCCCTCGCTTTTAGCCAAATGCTTTGAAATCAGAGTTGCCAAACTGTGAGCTAGAAATACAGTAACTCCTTTTAATACACTCATGGTTAAGATGGCTTCTACCACTTTATTATTCCATTGATCTCACTGACATCCTCTTCCTCCACCTGCTGTAACAAGCTCATTTCATGTGTATAAATAAGGAAAGTAATTGAAAAATGGGGCATTATTAAATATTTATTTGATTTATACCACACCTTTCTACTCAGGTGACCTTACTCTGGCAGTAGAAGACAAACTGGCATTATCTCAAAGTCTTCTCTTTAAAAAGTTGCTATACAATATCTCCAGGTTGCAAACTGGTAACCTTATCTGGAATTACTACATCCTGGAAGTAACCACATTTCAAAGTGGAATCAGATATGCTCTTATTTTAAATAAATCTAACTTCCACTTTTCTCTCTTTGTAGAGTGGTCAAGTTCTGATATTTGGAGTCCCAGGTATCATTCAATGAAATTCCAAAGATGTTTATGCAGTACGGCCATCATTCCAAAGTGAAAAAGGAGTCTCATTTCTGTAGAAACTTGTTTCCCCTGGGATCTTAACACATACATGGCAACCTCCGGCCCTCCAAATGTTGTTGAAATCCTTTTTCCATCTCCCTGTTCGTTGGCCATAAGTGGGGGTGGTTGGATGCTGGAGACTGACAGCACTGGGAAGATCACATGTTCTTCTTCCCTATCCTAGAATAACAATTTCCAAGATTATTTTGAGAGCATCATGCTATCTCAACCACTTTAAAGCCACTTTGCATCAAAGGGCCTAATCTCTTCAATATAATTGCTAGATTTACACTGCACACTAAATAGGTTCAAGTGGGGTTGAGTAGTGAGTTTAAAGTATTAACTTTAAACAATAATATAGTTTATTTGTTTAGGCATTGCATGTTATGCATGACATGCAAAGGTAGCAATTATGTTTTGTTAATCCCAGTTTAGGGTTTAACGTGTGTGAAATTAGCCCATGGTTGGGTTCATAAAACACACTAACCCCGAAAACTGCATTATATCTTAAACACCAAATTGAATAAAATCTATATTAAGAACAGCCCAGAACAACACAGTCACATTATCTCATAAGTCAATTCTCGCAGGAGGCTCTGCTCCATTTCCAATGAACTTAGCTAGGATGTAAGAAGGTCAAGCGATGCTGTCTTGGCTGTGGAAATCCACCCTCCTTCCCCGAGACCCAGTCAGCTCCTCTCATTATTGACATTTAGATATTCACAAATTGATTTTTCCATGCATTGTTGGATTCAAGTATTGTCTTAAGTCAGAATGTAGTTAACCTGGATTTTTCTTAATATGCTGTGTATGTAAGCCATTGTTTCTTGTGCTATGCTCTCCAGAGCAACAAACCTACCCAATTATAGTGTATTCAACAAACCATGGCTAAAGAAATCCTAGTTAAGCATGAGGCATGAACCCAGTTATATTATCAGTGAATCTCTCACAGCTTCATCTCTGCTCTTTCCTGTGACATTTGTGTTTTTTATAATTATATAATTGAATATATAATTGAAAATAATTGATCTTATTTCTTCTGAAGGCCTACATGACTGTGTTCACACAACACACTAGCAGCTGTACCAACACAACATGCAAATCTGACTTAGGTTTAGTGTTCGTTATCTTTTTTCTGGCTTGCGAATTCAGCCCATTTGGTTATGATGTAATGGATTGGGCAAATCCAGAAAATGAGTTAATTCAGAAATTCGATTCAGGATCTGATATAAATGCAGCCAGTTTATCTCATAGCTAGAGCAGAGAAGGGCTTGGAGAACCTCCGCAGTTAAAGACCGCATGAAGACCAAGCCGAACTGCGCGCATCTTCCTTACGGACCACCTACCTGCGTTTCCCCTTCTCCGACGGGCTGTTTTATTCCCAGCGTCGCCTGCCACGTTCCCTGTCAAGAGGTCATTTTCGCTGGTGTCCCCCAAGCTGGGGCTGCCCCCCTCCAGCCCCCCTGACCCCAAAGCCAACTCCGCCGACAGCATCCGCCTGCTCTCGGAGGCCGCCAAATGCCAGGCGGGCTGCTGGAAGGAAGCGCCACGTTCCTCGAAAGCGCGTTCGGCGCGAGGGAGGCTCTGGGGGGCCGTGGCCAGGCAGGAGGCCGAGAAGTCCGCGTAAAGCCCCAAGTCTGGTTTCTGGTGGAGCGCAAAGGGGGCTTGAGGGTAGCGGGGCGGCTCGGCGGGTCCTCGGCCCTCGACGTGGGGGCGGCGCAGGCATCCCCAGAGCGCGGAGGGAGGGTGAGGATTCCTCATGCAGCTACTGGCGACAGGTGGATCCATGGAGCCCCGCGGCTTCCTCGCTTCGGGATGAAATCGTCGGAGAGCAAGGAGTTCGGGCGGAAAGTAAGCGCCGAGAGGAGAAAGCGCCGCGGCCTGCTGCTTTCAATAGGTCGTGGGTCGAGTCGCTTGGGAAGCCTGGCCAAAGTCTCCCTTAATTTCCGCGGGAGAACGCCTCTTCCTCCCCAGGCCGGGCGCTCGCTTGCTGTGGAACAGCAGAGCCCAGAAAACACTTTTAAAGACTTTGCTGGGGTGTGAGTAACAAGTTTAGGAAGAGAAATGTGAAAGAGGGAGGGCTTAACCCGCATCCCCAGCCTCTCCAACCAAAGCCAAGTATGCAGCGATTAATCACCCGAAACCTTAGAGGCGCATCTAATGGGAAATGCAGATGGAGACTTTTAAAGAAACATTGTACTTTAAAAAAAAAAACTGGGGGAGAGGGAATGTAACGCGCGCACAAAGAGGGTTTAATATTTCCTTCTCACATTGAGGTTATTTTTATTGCAGTTGAAAAAGAACACACGTTTGCGATATGAAAAGGGCGGGGGGGGGGGGGGAAGTAACATTCTGCACCAGGACCCAGAAGCTTGCCAAAAGGGTGCCAAGGGAACAATATAAAATGAAGAGATCCGGGGTAGAGAGACTGCGGACAAGATGAAAGAAAACGGGAGTAAAGAGGAGGTGAGGGAGAGACTTAAATTTAAGGGCTGATTTAAAAAGTTGGAAGCTTTCATCTTTGCACAGGGTAAAATATCTGGGGCAAAGACCTTAGGAGTGGGGTGGCCTGATCAATGCTGGAAGAGAACTCTTCAGTCATTTCATAAACCAGTTTGGTCTCTACAGGACCTCAGAACCTTTGGTTAAAGGGGTTGTGTTTCCTGATAGGTGGGTTTTGCAACCCAATAGGACGTACTGTCACTTTCCCAGAATCTTTCAGCAGTAATAGGTTAATGCCATCTGAATATAATGTGTAATTTGTTCACCCTTACAACTACAGTATTACACATTTGGATGAACATGATTTATTTCCATTTTTAAATTGTCTTTGAACTTTTGCACATCTGTGCTGAAGTGCCCGATGAAAACTAGGAATAGGTGAACCTCTCCATTTGTTTGCCAGGCATTAGACTCCTTTTATCCCATTTTTGTAGCACTTAACAAAACCGAACGAATACATTTTGCATGCGTTTCTTTATAAACACATTTTTATATCCCCTGCTGGTGTACATACTTTTTGCAATTTCCGCTATCATGGCGCATGTGGTTTCCATTAACGTGTACATTTTTGTAGGCACTTTTGTTTATTCTAAGCGGTTTAATGAGAGGGTTTTTTAGGGCTGTAAATTGCATAGGAAAAATATGAATGTAGATTTCAACATACAAGTACGTTTTTCCTCCATTTATAATGAAATTATGGCATGTGCTATAGCATGCTATTCAATATAATACATAGTGCCATATTCTTCTCAGAGTAGCTATTATCATATATCCTTGGTTTACAGCATCTGAGCCTGTACAAAATGAAGAAGTTTGGATATTTAACTCCATGGGACACATACATGCACAAATAAATCATAATTCATCCCTGTTTCAATTGTGAAAAATAGTAATGTTCATTGGAACAAAGTCAGAGCTTCTTATGAAGATGAGAATTCTGAACCTTCTACTTTTGACTTAAAAGCTTCCAGGGCATCATTATCTCTAAATATTTCTTTCACAGCAGCATTTAATTTCCATAATGATGACAAAGACAGCCACTAAAGTGGGTACAGAAATCAATTTATTACTTTGTAAAGTATTGTGAGACTGGTGGTTTTTATTGTCTTTTGGAAGCATATTAACAATAAATATCTTTGCCTAAGTTCACAGATCAGTTAGATTGAGAGGGTGCTGAATTCTAAAATATTAAGCAGTAACTAATGCATTTTTAGAGCAAATACAATTTCAAGCATTAGGCTACTGGGTTTAGGGTTTTGGTTTTTTTGCAGGGGGAGTGGGTCCCTACAGACTTAGAGCATTTTGGTTCATATTTCCCTCATTTACCAATATAGATCCCTCTGTCCAAAACAGTCCTCTATTCAAAGGGCTGTTCAGTCCATATTCAGTTTAAGGGGAAAGAACCCTAACAAGAGAACAGGGACCTTTATGGATAATTTCAAATTCCTGGTCTTCTCCTTTCTGGTGGCTCTTTATCTTAAACTGGATTTGGACTTGACATTTCTTCAAAGTCGTTTTTAATGTGACCTCCTCTTTTTTAATAATTTTATTTTGGGAGGTGAACTGTTAAAACCAAAATGTAATAAACAGAAGAAACAACAATACAAAAGTGATAATGCAGTTAAAAAAGAAATACATAGAAGTTTTTAAAGTGAACTAAAGCTGAAGGAGAAAAAGGGAATCCATATAATACTAATATAGAATTTGCATAATGTAACATTAGACCATCTAGAAACATACTTCACCATCTATCTGTTTTTACAATATAAAGGCACTTCAAAAATCAATAGGGGCTGTCAATTACTTTCTACCTACATAGAATAATTTGCCAAATCCCAAGCTTTACAGAGCCAGAATTCTTCATAAAATGTCATATTCCACATTTTGGTAGTATAATTTTACCATCACATTTACAACTTTAACTGTTACCTTTTCCCCAGAGTTATACTGTACTGACTTGAACCCCCCCCCCCAAAAAAAAAAAGAGAGAGCCATGGATGGACATGTCCAAATCGTGAATCAGAGAGCCCTCAAATTTCTGGCACCACCAAGAACACTCCTTCAAACCAAGATGCCTTCAAACAGAAGACTCTCTTCTGAAAGTCATTCCACAGAAACCACTTCACTCCAACTATTTAACTAGCCTGGAATATGCTTTTTTTTTTTTTTTGCCTTGAAAGTCCTTGTACTTCATGCAAGATCAATTCTGGTTGCTTAGTAGGGAGTATTTTATACATGTTCAGATGCGCTGTTTTTCACACACAAGAGCTCAGTTTGTCACCCCTCCTCCCCTTCAAATGTACTATAGTCTCTTGAGTACTCTACATCCCCTTATTTCAGGTAGTAATAAGTCACCATGGCTGGGATTTTTCTGACTGGCACACAAGTCACAGTGGTGCAATGATTGTGAAGTAAGTTCCTAAGAATTTAGAGATCAGAAGCTCTGACACTTACTCTAACCTACCTCTCAGAGTTGTTGTAAGGGTAAAATAGAAGACACCAAATGTTGCCCTGAGTTTCTTGGAAGAAAAATGGAATTGCAGTATAATGAATTACATAGATCTTTTTCAGGGAATGTGAGCTTATGAGCTCTGAGTTCAGGTCAGGATATATAGCCTGAGCACTTGACCATCCCATGCTCAATTCCATTATTCAATGCATCAACTTCAAATAAAGACCTGATTTCTAGGGTTGTTTGAAGAAATGGATTCAAAGTTTTGGTTTGAAGAGATGATTCAATTTAAGACATCAAATTGGCTGTTTTCAAAATATTGTAGAAATATATAAAGGCAATTTCAACCTTGTTCAGCGATACATTTTTATGTAGAATTGAATATCCCAGGGAATAGCAGATTACCCATAGATAGAGCAAGGTTGTTTGCAGCAAGGAGTCTTTATGTATATGCAAATGCTTTCACATGAGCTGGAATTCTTCACAACCCTCCCGGTGGCAAGCAGTCCTGTACTTCTGGAGTTCTTTAGTAACCTGGTCAGTACCACCAGTATTTGAGAAGTGTCATTATTACTGCATGCATAATACACATAATATGAAGAAATGGTTTTTATAGGCTCAACGTAGTACCTATCTGTAACTTTTTAAAGCTTTTGCATCTTTTTCTGGGATTGCTCAGCAATTTCTTTAAGAAAAATTGCTTTTCTTTAGAAAAGACACCATTGCTTTAAGGAGTTGCAGATGGTGCTACAGTCACATCTCTATACACCCTGAAGCACCTTTTTGTAGTCAAATCCAAAATGCTGCACAGCCTAATATTAATAATAATATTATACTAATATCAAGTTAGTATCAGTTCTTAGTGACAACATAGATGGATTTTCTCCATGATGGTCTGTTCTTAACCTGTTCTTTCAGGACTTCCAACGGTGCACCCATCGCCACTGTAACTGAGTCTATCCAACTTGCTGCTGGTTATCCTCTTCTTCTCTTTCCTTCCAGTAGTATATACTATACATAATGTACACATAATACACTGTGTAAGAACATAAACAATTCTCAGTATTTTAAAAAAATTACCAGTAGCTCACAATGAGTTATTCCAGAAGGAAGCTAATTTTGCAAATAAGCCAGGCCAGGAAACCTGTCAGAATCATAATATATGTTGTTTAGGTATGACTAACTTTTCTTTCTAATTGCTTTACAAAATCCATTTTTAATTCAATGAATGTTTGGGTAACTGTTTTATTGAACCTTTGGTCATGCCATTACTCAAACCAGAAACATTCAGGAAAGAATTCATAAACTTCTGAACTTACTTTTTTTGAAGAGCCCTCAGCTGAATACATAAATTGGGAAATAAAATACAAGATACCATACTGTTACTCTATTTCAGTAAAATAAGCCATCAGGAAATCCCAGGGCTGAATGCTAGACTGTGAAGTGGAAAAACATTCCAGAAAACGGCATTAGCAAGTCACTTCCATATTGTTCCCAAGGAAACTACATGGACATGTCCTTGAGATCACCAGAAGCCAGCTCTGATTGAAGGAAACTTCACCTTTCTAAGGAGAAATATCAATATTTTAAATATCCATGTTCAGTATTTCTACCCAGAAAGTAATTCATATAAGTAAAGGTAATCTATGGAAATACTTTATTCATATAACTAAAAATGCAGACCCAATCTGAACAAAACAATTGTTAATTTAATCATTCGAGACACTTCATTGTTGCATCAATTTTTCAGCCAATCCTACATACCACTCTTTTAAATTCCAGTGGTCCAAAGAAGGATGTCTTTGCTTTTTTGAGTGTTTTGTAGTGATAACTCTGGCATTTAACATCAAACATTTTTTTTTTTTTTTTGGTCTATGTTGCAAACACTTTAAATTTGGGGAAATGGAAACAAACCTGCACCAGATAAATATGGTTGAATTTTAATGATTTGTGATAAATTACATGATGTTCAAGTGAACATGGCAAGACTGGGATGTAAATCTCAAAAGGTAATTTAAATAAAGCAAATTCATCTGTTGGCATAGTCACCTGAATTCCTATCCCATATTTACTCACTGTGTAAGAGGCATCCAGACGGCATGGTGGCCATTTCATTGCATTCCAGGCTCTTCCCCGTGTTTCTTTTGTCTGTTTTGTGTGCCCTTATTTGTGGCAGAAACAAAAACGTGATAAAACACAACTGAAAAAATCTCTCTCACACATGGAAAGGCAAAAAGCTGCTGAGTTTTTAACTCAGGTCTTTGGCGTTTAATTAAATACTTCCTGTCTAGAGGTCCAGTCTCTTTTATTGTTTTCTAATTATATTATCTGAAGGATTGATGATAAATTGCCCCTTGAGGAGCCTCCTCCAGTGGCCTCAATATCACATGGGATTTTAATTTCTGCCTTCCTCTCATTATTCCCCCCTTTTCTTAGAGTGAAACAGCTCTATTTTACTACTACAGTGAAAGAAAAAAGAACTAAAGGAAATCAGGAATACAGCCTGTATCCTCTCCTTCCCTGTCTAGCACATGTAGAAGCTGATATTGGCACAAGAAAGGATATTTGGGGTGCTCCTAAGCAGCTATTCATAATTTATCCTCCAGCTAATGCTTATCAGGAAGCAATACAATATACTGAATACTTTGCAGAAACATTATTTATTTATAAAGATTTCTATACTGCCCAACTCCCAAGACTCTGGGTGGTTTATTTAGAAATAAATATTGCACTGTTTTATTTTTATTTTTTTAAACTATGTGCAAACTTTTAAATTAAAATATAATTGAAGGATTTTAACCATGAAGAAAATGTCCACAAGAGAAGGCTGTGGTCCGAAATGTGTTAAGGTTGAAGTTGGCGAGGTGGGAACCAGTGGATCTCAGGGTAGACAGAACTGTTAAACTTTAATGTGGAGCAGATGTTTCCCAATCGCTGGGTCTGGAAGAAAATTTTATTTGATTGACTCAAAAAGGCAGGAGGAAAAGGACTAGAATTTAAACCCTACAGCAGACAGACATAGACATAGATGCCCTGATTTCTGTGTACTGTAGCAGATAGATTTACCCATATGGCTTATGTCTTGTCTGCAATAAAATAACATATTTAGTAGTGTCATGTCTGTCAGTTTCTGCGGCAAGCAAATTCCTGATTATGGGATGAAGCATCTGGGAAATTGAGATTTATTATCAAGAGGTCTGAGAGCATTACCTTCTCCAAGCTGGTGCCCTAGATGCATGGGACTAAAATTTATCCAGCAATAAAGCTATTGGCCATGTAACTCATCACATCTGGAGACTATCAGTCTGAGGAAGGTTTCTGTGTATGTTTACATGGTGCTAGTTAAGTCATGGGGAACATGTGATCTTTCAGATGTTGCTGAATTATAATCTCTAGCAGCCTCAACTAGCATAGCCAAGAAAGAGGAAACATGCAAGTTGTAATTCAACAACATCTAGAGGGCTACTAGTTCCAGGCGTCTGAACTCTGAGTGGACATATCTCAGCAAAGCTAAATCTCTTGTGTGGAAGGAACCAATAATCTTTTTTACACAACAAACTAAGCCAGAATAGGCATTCCCTATCACTGGCCATGCTTGTTAGGGGTGCTGAGGTATGTACTTCTGCAACATTTGGAGAGCCACATGTTGCCTATACCAGTATTAATGTGATTTGTTTTTTTGATTGTGACATGTGAGCCCAGACAGTTATGGCTTATTCAGAAATGTTTAAATAGTTCATAATCATGCTCATTTGTTCAATAATCTACATTTGATTGGTTCACATATCACATTAAGCCATAATATATGTATATATGGTGTATACACACATACACACACAGAGCTAATGATATGATGATCTGGTTTACACAACACAAGCCATTATCTGCATTATCTGTAAACACATAAAGCAAAATACTTTATGGTTTAGTACAACTTTGTCTTGGTTCCAACTGCTATCCATGCTTAGAAAATCTGTTATTTTGACATCTAGTTAGAAACCCTGCATTCAAATGTTTTCAGGGGTATTGGAAAATAATTGGGCAATAATATTCACAAAATTGGTGAAGAAGGGAGTTGGGTTTGGTCATATAGTTATAATAAAACTCTAATAATTGTCTCCGTGGTCTTCAGCCACAATAAAACTTTTTTTGATAACAAACTCAGGAAAGGTTGTTGGTGGAAAAAAAATACTTTGCTCAATTTCCCAGCAACCTCTGACCTTTGGCAATCTTCAGTCTGTAGCATGAGAGTCATCGTCCTGAGAAGAACCATCTTGGACTAAACTTGAAAATGAAAATAAATAAACCTGTTTTCCTTCTCCGCTGGGATGCTTAAACCAAATGGCTTCTGCCTCCCATTCACCAGCCAGTGAGAGTTGATTTATGAGGCCATGCCTGTTGGGTCAACACAGGCTAGGAAAGAAGTTTGCAGGGAGGGGAACCAGGGCAGGGCAAGGAGCCAAGGCACAAACAAGAAATGGAAACATTGCCTGAACAAGCCTCACAGGCTAGAGCCCAGGGAGATAACAGGGCTGAAAAGAATCAGAACATCAATGGCTGGTTTCACACTTCACACCAAGCCAGAAAGCAGCCTGTTCGATTTTCAATGAGCAAACGGAGTCATTGTATAAACCATGGTTGATGGGAAGGGAATACAGTTTAAGGCTCTAGGGCTGCATGTCCCCTGAAAACCTTGGGTATGGCTCCAAAAGTTGTCACCAAATTCTAATGTTTAATGTGATTGAAGAAAAAAAAATATTAAATCCATAGGAAATAATTGTGTTACATATATGTGTCATTTTAATTAAATTTAGTTTTTGCCTGGCCACCACCTATTCTTTGTCCTAGACCCTTTGGTTTTTTGTAGTGACCTCCAACAAGCACTCAAGTCTAAATATGGGCTTGTTTCCCCACCACCACCAAATTGCACACCCCTGGTATATAGCTTAGTGTTATATGTAAATTAAACTGCTATGGCTCATTCAACAAACTTCAACTTACTATGGTGTGTGAATTCAGTTATCTGACCCAGAAGGAGGTAAACTGGTGTTCTCCAAATGTTTCATATTTCAACTTTCATCAGCCTCAGCAAACTTGGTTAACATCAAGAGTCTGTGGGAGCTCACCTGTGATCTAACCTTTATCCCTATGATTTACACAAATGACGCTTCCCCAACCAACATATCCAGAGTTTAAGGAAGTTGTCAACTAATCAACAAAAATTACATCACACTTCTCCTGTGACTATAAACCACTGAATCTGCCCATCTGGTCTAAACAACTAGAAAGGACCTGTTGTGAGTCCTGCCCTACCCTTGTGATGTACATGGTCTTCCTGCTTGTAGCTCCCATCCTATGGAACATACTCTCCCTAGAGGTATGCTTGGCCCTACCCTTTCTTGAATTTTGCAGAGCTTTAAAATGGTGCTTTTTCAGCACATCTCTGGCCTGATTGTGAGTACTATTATAGGTATGCTTGTAATCATAGTTTGGTTTCTGAATTTTCTGTTTTTTATATTTTTATTTTTATTTTGTTTTGAACTGCCCAGAGTTCTTCAGGATTGGGGCAGCCTACAAGTATTGTAAAGTAAATAAAAATAAGTATCAAGAAGGAATGATTGCACTTATCTGCACATCATCTGGATTCTCCACCACACTATGCCATAAGGCGATTTATGAGGGTTCAGCTTAACATGATGTATGAACCCAGCCAATGTCTCCTAAGGCTGATAATGCTAGAGATCCTCTTCTGGAAGTATATCCAGAAGGCATTAAAGTTAGAGAAGCAGAGACTTAATTACAAACTGAGGATGTGAAAAAAGTTCCTGATAAAGATAATTATTAAGCAAGCAAACCTTGATTCATGCTACAGAACAAGGTAAACAACCTCTTCTCAACATATAAATTGGGAGGCAATATTTACCTTCTGACCCCAGTAACAGCAATCAATCTCACTCTGTGTATTTCACTTGATTAACTTCTCTGTATGGTTCTCCAGCGAAGAGTGACAGTATCACTGCCGGAGTCCACTGGAGATGGGCAGCTAATACATTTAAATTAATAAATAAATCCATTTCTTAGCCTTATGGGTGCTCAAAAAAAAAAAAAAAAAAAAAACCAGCCTACAATGGTTAAATTCACATAGGCTGAGCCATAGTTTTATTTAGCCATAATTTACCAAGTAAATCAAAATGGGGTGGTTCACATTAGACTCCGACCAACTAAGCAAGCCCCTTCATAGCTAAGCATGATGCAGGAACCCAGCTCTGACATTATGTTGTTGCAAGAAGAGGCAACAATGCTTAATTACTAAAGCAATGATGGGAATCTTGCCAAACCACAACTCCCAATTTTTCTCCCCAGTGACCATGCTGGCTAGGGGTGCTATGGCTTGTAACTCAACTTCTGTCACTGGTGCCCTGCACTCATTCTAATGAAATTGTTCCTAGTTTGCTCTTCTCCCTGCCCCACTTTCACCCTGAGTACATTTTGGGCTGGCTGCTCAGTGGAAGGGCAAGGCACACGAAAGGTACCCCAAAGCTGAGTTGCCCCTGAAATGAAAGATGAGCTCAACCATCCTTTACACTCAGACCCTTTCTCACCTTCCTTCTTAAGAAGCATACACCAGCCAATGTTCTTCAGTAATGGGAATTGGTGACCCCTTCCCGGACCCCATTCCTTTGACAGCTGCTGCTGTCATGCATGTGCTCTGCAGGGGGGCAGCTGTTCCCCTCTGCACCACCCAGGATGGGGTGAGGGCAGAGTTGGGGAGGGGACAGTCTCTACTCCTCACTCTTGCTTATGGAAGGCCATTTGTCATGAAGAGATGGACACCTTTAACCTCTTAAAAGTCACTGCCTCCCACCCCATCCAGACCAGGGCAGATGGAAGTCATTATTTTTGGTCAAGCGTAAAAGCCACAACCTAGCTGTGTGTTCCCAAGCATGTATGTGCTTGCAGCACATGTGTGCAAGACAAGGGGTAGCCTTTGAGATTTATTCTCTCTCTTAGGATGGCTAAGAGAACAGGACTTTTTTGCAAAGTTTTCCATGGTTAACGTTTCTCAATAACACTGCTTATCTGATTATATTTGGCATTCAAGCTAATTCCAGGGTGAAAATTTCTCCTACATTTTTTTTAATTTGACCAGTCCTCATTCCATTTGATGAAAAGAAGGGGACAGAATTTGGATGAAATCCTCCTAGATGAAGCATGATGTTCTTGTAGCTACTCCGTCACAAGATGGCCAAGAGATGTGCATGAAAGCATGGGCATTTCTGGGGGGCAAGGCAGCAGATGATGATACAGGCATGATAACAAAGTCCCAAGATGCCATGACTTACACACTTGTATCAGATACCAGGATGCCAGTACATAGTGCTGGTATGTGTGTTATGACATCATCAAATGCATGTCATCATCGTTGGCTGCAGGTGCTGCTACAGTATTTGCCTGTCATTTCGACAGTCACTTTTCCAGAGCTCTGTAGCTTCTCTCAATTAAATATCAAGGGAAGACTTCAGCAGGAGTGTCCTCCTCCTGGGCTTTTTGGGCAGCCAAGGGAGATTGTAACAAAAATACAACATCCACTTCCAAGAATAACAAAAGCTCAGTGTGGAGAGTAGAGAAGATGTCCTAATCAAAAAAGTAAGCTAGGGTGATAGAGAGGGTCCTGCAGAGAGACAAAAAGGCAGCAGAGAGCAAATTTACAGTTACTCTTCTTGTAAATGGATATTTTATCACAGACAGACAATGTCCATATTTAATTCTGATGAAAATCACACACCTCCCCCCCGAAACTGTTCTGCATCAGGAGGGAAATGAACTGGATCCTGCAGGAATCAGACCCTAAGTCCATTTTGCATCTGCTCAATGATTGTGGAAATCTAATACATCAAAGCATCATGCAACCCTTTGCCTTTTTGCCCCCAGTCTTTGCCTCTACTTTTTGGCTTCTTCCCCTGAGCATTTTCGGAACCTATAGTCTTTGAAAACAATACAAGTTGGATATTTCCCCAGTCCATCTAAAGAGTGAAAACCAAATCAGAGCATCTCACCTTTCTGCCCATCTCTAGATTGATACTTCTGACTCTTAAAAGAGTTTTTTTCTTTTCCTGACATCATATTTCTACACACTGGTAATTTAATGACAATATGTCTCGCCTCTCAAATCACTATTTCCGGCATTAATGCCATCTGCTTATACTCTCTCTCTGTCTTGTATCTACAGCACAGACACCGGAAACATGGAATGCCGTTTAGGAAAATTGTTCTTAGCCAGAAAATAGAGACCAAAAAAACAAAACAAAAAAAACCCCAAAACAAAACAAAACCTGGAAGTGGGAAGAGTGTAAAGCCCAATCTTCAGTCATCATTGACCAGGACTGTTGTTCCCTGCGATGCATGCATGGCAACCAAGCATATGAATACAGTGAGAATGTCTCCAAAACAGTTGAACCAATTTGGCAATGCTTTTCCAGCACCATATTTGCTTCCTCTCCTTTGAAGATGGGTGGGGTTGATGAGCCCTTTTTCATGAGAAGGGGAGCCTAATTTTCAATGCACCTTTTCACAGTGGTGTAGCTACAAATAAAACATGGAACGATTGGAATTTAAAACCTGAAGTTCTGCACAGGTCTGTAGAAATTTACAAGAGAATTGCAGTTATTGGGCCACCTAGAAATGTAATAAATGAATAAAATATTGTACTTCAAAATACACAAGGAGGCAAAAATAGCCTATATGGATTTTGCTTCTCCCTTAATCAGAACATCTTTCAATAGTGGCCTATATTCCTGCTGTAAGTCCCTATGATAAAGGCTTTGCAGTCTTCCAAGGTCCTCTTCCTATAATTAAAATGCACTTCATTAATGAGTAGGACTTAATTTTGTGATGAATGCATGTATTTGTGATGTATCACTTTGTTAATACATCTACTACATGTGGACATAAATCACTATCCAGCAAAATGGAGTTTATAGGATTCTCCCTTGATGAGCATCTTCCAGCCCAAGTGGGATGCACTGAATTTACTATTTCCCAATTTTGCATCAACACAACTACATCAGTATGTGTAATCTGACTGAAAGCTGTGCTCTTTTTTTATCCCCTTCTTTGGGCTACTTTTTTCTTTTTTGAAGGGATGGGGTTAAGGTACAAGTGGCCACTCCAGGTGTCCCTGAATGAAGTGTGTCATCTGCAACACTTTCTCCCACCTTTCACCTGGCTGGCAAGATAGAGCTATAATTGGGAAAGGATGCAGGATGTGGTTTGGGGTGAGCAGACTTCACTTTGCAGTCTTTCAGGTGCAAGGCATCTGCAAATTGGTTAGTGCAGACATCACCGCCCCCTCCCCCCCTTCTTAAGTAAGTTGTTCCAAAGTTTATTCATTCTCTTCCACCAGGAAGTGGGGTTTATTTCAGGGCTCATTTTCGTCTGACTTCACCTCCCAGCTGTTGGTCCTTATAATGGTTCTTGTCTGCAAGCCCAAAAGGGCCTCCTGTTCTTCTTTGGCTTATTCTACACTATCAGATTTCAAATGCGCTGTAATATTAAGTGACGCTGTCCTCCTATTCCACATTGGGTGGAAGGGGGGAGAAGAGGGCTGAAAACTTTTGGAAACCTGCAGACACTGGAGAATCAAGAGACAAAGAGTCAAATAAATTTGTCTGTGTATCTGGCCATCTGGAGCCTGATGGGCTGAGAGACAGACAGCAAGCTTAATTCTGTTTGATTCGTAGGAAGTGGGTAAACTCACCTGGGATTATCCCTGGATTTTTTTTTTCTTTTGCAAACATCCTGCAGTGAAGTATGTGAATTCAGCACTGTGGAAGTCAATGCCACAGAGCATGAGTAGAGTTCACCACGTTTACTTTTGGATTCAGGCAGGGTGTGTGAGTTGTAAGCAGGACCTAAAACATCTTTTAAATATTTATTACTAAGTATTTAAATATTTAATATCCCCTAAACTCACCTTGTTGTTTCAAGGAACTGGTCTTCATTACAAGAGGGATCTGTGAGAGTAAGGAAAGCTGAAATCTCATGTGATATATTGATAAGAAAGTGCTGTTTCCTTCCCACACCATCTTCTACCAATTTTGTCTTGTGCCCAGACCTTTTCTTAGCATTAGCGTGTGCTGCCACATAAGTTGAAGGACAGCCATCCATCGCCTTCCTCCCCTTGCTGTGTTTCAGGTCAGTTACACCTAGTAGCTGCTTTTGCACAATGAACAAAGCTTGGATACTTATAACTAGGGTTGGATATCCTTCAAAAATGATTCAGAAGAGGTGCTTCAGAGGGCCTGAGAGCACAAGAGTAGCACATCTTTAAGGGCCAGGGACCTCTCAAAGCAGTTTATTGGGGTGGGGGCTCCAAAATCTGAGCTTGTTCAGTGCCCTGATCTGAGTGGTTCTCTCTCAAAGCCAGGCATTGTCTCTGTTTGGTTTCTGTCTGAGCAGGCAGTAGCAGAAGGCTGTCCTCTCAGGGGCAAATGGGGAGTATTTCTAATTCCCTGTTCCTCCTGATCTGCCCTATGAAGCAAGGGCCTTGTCCTGCCTGCCTTGTGGAAGAGGGAATGGTTGAGCAGTGTTAATAGGCCCTACAGTCCTAAAACACACCCTTAGCCAAAGCCAGCTTTGAAGGGATGCCTGGCAATGTGTCTTTGTAACAACAGTGTAGCAACAACAGCTTCCAATCAGTGTCAGTTCATAGCAGGCACTGAAATTTCCCAGCATGCCCCCAGAATGATGTTCACACATTATGCTGTGTCACTGGTTATTTCCCCACCAGCAACTTACAGTGATTTGCAGAGTAATCTAACCATCTTTGTGTCAAAATAACAGATAAGGAAGATAGACTTTCTATCACTTCAGTGATGACTGGATGATGCTATGAAGATGCGATAGCCTCAGGGGATGTGACCATATTAAGCTTCGTGTTTGGTTTGGCATGATGTATGAACTGACTCCTGGTGCCCTAGTGTTATATATGAATGAGGCTACTATGGCTTGCTTAAAAACCATGGTTTATCAAAACCTGGCTTACGCCAGTCTATGTGTGGAGAGATGATGATTAGCACTATGGATAGAAGAAACGGCCAAACACTCTGAGAAACCTCCTACTAGTAAGACCTCTTAGGTCTTATGAAGCACAGCTTCATGAGGTGGTGGGGACTTTTACATCGGAGACATGTAAGTAGAGCCTTAATGACCATCTGGATGACCTCCTCCTCTAAAATTCTAGGCATCTCTTATTACAGAACATTTAAACTATGGTTCACTACTCATTGGTGGGCACAACATCCACCAATAGGGAGCTATCTCAGGGGTTGCTTATGTGCTGATAGCATGACAACCCTCAATACTTGTGTGTGTCTCTTTGTGCTATATTTGCTCCAGTCCAGGAAATACAATCCAGATTTTTGCACATGGATCTGCCCAAACCTGCATGTGGGCAACATCCTGTAACCTGGCACTGTATTTGGAAGCCCACGCAGTGGCTTTTGCTCGAGTTAGCTGGGGCAGCAGACTCCATGCATCTGTGGCTGCTGTGTGACGTGCATGTCAACCATCTTATCTTCTACAGAAGGCAACCAGAATGAGAATCCATGTTCAAGTGCCATTTGCATCCGTGAGGTGTAAGTCTGGAAAACAGAAGAATGGAGCTTTCTTCTGCAACTTTTAAAAACTTTCTTAAAACATTGAAAATGGTGAGAACATTGACTAAAAATACATCTGAGGAGGAAATCATAATGCTGGCAAAAAAAAGGCAACACAGGTCCAGATATTTTTACACCACAGTATTAACTTGATTAATGAACCAGATGGGCCACTTCCATTAAAGCCATCACTTTAGAGAAATCCTTTCTGCAACAAGAGCATTAGATAATTTCTGTTTCTAAGTAGAGATGGGGAGGGGGGGAGGCAGATGTAATGAAATATCTAAGTGAAGCTATGAAGATAATTGATGTGATGGCCTAGCACATAAAACCCAATTGCTTTGGCCTCTAACCCTGATAAAAACTATAGTCCTCGCCAGTGGGTCCATTAGAAGAAAAAAGAGACAACGCTGGTGGTCAAAGTTCTATACAAAGATACTGAATTCCATAATGAAACGAGAAAAGCACCCTTATCAACCTGTTGCTTCCATGGCCTCCTCATCCTTAGAACAGAGGGGACCCAACTTTGGGGTGCAAAAGTCATAAATAAATTGATGTGAATCCTCATGAATAAACCTGTCAGACTGGGCTCTGATGTGGCTCCTGCCCTCAGATGTATTCTTGCTGAGGCTCACCTTCCCCTCTTCTGAGAGTTGCTATTCTGGAGGGCATGTTACTTGAGGGTCTTGATGCTTCACCTGTGTGTCCCCTCCAGGCAACCAAAGCACTTTCTTTTCCTCCTCCTCCTCCACCTTCTTGCAGGGGGACAGTGCACTTGAGTGACATGGCATGAGTATGCAGAGTCCCCACCCCACCCCTACCCAGAAGCCAGAATGAGGCTTTCTCAAGAAGAAGCCAAGAAAGAGCCACTCTTGGAAGAGGGAACGGTAAGACTTGATAAGACCGTCTCAAGCCTGGCCAGGTCTCCAATAGTCTGGGGCTACTTTAGGCACCGTTGCCTCACATGCAAAGGGTGACTCTTGTGTGTGGCCTAGTCCAGCAGTTTGGCAAAGGTCATCCATGTCCGGGCAGAGCAGGAGTGAAAGTGGCCCTACTCAGATTGCCTCACAACCCCTCAAGGGCAACAACAACACAACATTTGAGAACCCCTACCTGCAAGAATTCTGAAGAATTCTGAAATTGACCTAAAGGCTGCCCAGTCTAGTGTTTTGCCAGTCAGACATAGATGTAAAGCTTCTAAGCAGGACATGGCTCAAAGAGCACTCTTCCGCTTCTATTCCCCAGTCTTCAGAGATGACTATCTTTGATTATGCAAGCATCATTAATAGTGGTGAAGTTTCCTGATCCACTCTTATGGCAATCCAAATTGGTGACCATCACTACACCTTGGGGAATTCCATACTTTAACTGTGGGAAGGATGTCCTTATATCTGTTCTGAATCTCCTATTAAGGGGGGAAATGTCACTTCCACATCCCCAGCACTTAAAGCCTACTAGTTTAGACAAAAGGCATTGCACTTGGTCCCCCCTTCCATTTTTTTTTTCTGGTTAGAAAAACGCTGTCGGGGAAACCCGCAGGAAGATTCCTAACAGAAGCAGGATTAGGGTTAGGGTTTAATCCCCAATAAACTTCCAAGAATGAGGCAAGATGAATAAAAGGCTTATCCAGAAACATTGCTTGTGCAGGAAGTATGTGTCAATTTTTTTTCATTTGGTTTGGCACTTCAGTAATCATGACTTTTCTCTTGCCAGTTCTGTAGGCTTGATGAATTTTTCTCCATTAGTAAACCAGTACCTATTGATACATATGTATAAAATATAATGGTAAATTCCCCCCACCCACCCCTTCTTTCTCAATTTGTATTTTTAGTTTGCATTTTTAATTTTTTTTTACTTTTCTTTTTCTTTAAGGTTAAATATTGTCTTGTTATTTAAGTATGTATAAACCAAGTAAATAAATAAATAATTTTGCTTCTGAGCTACCATTACCTTCTGCCTATCAGTCTCTGCAGAGAATTGTCTACAATACAGTCTGGTGTTAAATGGGAGGGATCTGTGGATTGTAGCATAAAACCATTACCACCACGGGGAGGAGGGGAGAACTTTCTGATCCCCTTTTAAAACCCCACCAAGGGAACTACGAACAAAGCAAACTGGTCTTCCCAGACAGGGCATTTCTAGAATCTTCTAAAGTCAGCAAGACTCTCATCATCTCAATAGAACCTGCAGCTCCATTTTGCATAGAGTATTCAAAAAATAAAAAAACAACCAGCTGCTTTTAAAGGGAATTCTTAGTTTGCATGATCTGCTTCTTCCAGTGAGTGCAGTTTTCCTTCGCAGCCTCTCAGACAGCTCTCTCATGCAAATGTCTTCCAAACATCTTCATCCGTAATGAACTCCTGCGGGCTTGCAAGAACTATCACTCAATAACTGTGATCATGCATTCTCTCTAGATGGCCCCAAATTCTGGCTGAGATTCTAGACAGCTACAGCCACTCAGTGTGTAGACTTTTTGTAGAGGTCTAGACTTGGCCTTTGAGAAGTGTGGTCAAGAGTTCACTTCACAAAATGTGCAGGACAATGTTCTTGTATACATTGAACTCATTAAAACAATACATGTGTTAGCTCCCATATATTTAATAACTTTCCTCTCCTGTTTATAATTCAGAGGTACGTTTTGGAGGGGCTTTCAGAACCGTAGCCAAGGCTTGATTTATGATTTATGATTGGTTTGCTAGATTTTTATTCAACGTTCCCTCCAGAAGCTCAAGGCAGCACACATGTATTTATGTGTGTATTTGTTAATTTCATAGACTTATATGCCAAAATGTAAGCAATTCTGAGCATTGCTCACATTCCTGAATTCAGTAATAAGATTAAAGCAAGATAACAACAGTATAGTCAATTGTCTCCTGTACCAGGAAAAACTCAGACCCGCCTAACAAACACGCTTCCTGAAGGAGAGATGAATTCAAACACATCAGACTTCAAAGCCTCACTGAAAAAGCTCCTTCTTCCTTCAGCAACTACCTTGTAAACTTTGAACCCCTTGTGTAAAGTGTGCTTCCACCACCTGGTGCACCCACCTATGTTGAACTACAACTCCCATCCATTGCAAACTTCATGGCCTTTGCCTACAATTACCATTGCCCTCAGCCAGCACATCCATTGAATCTGTTGCCTGAGGATGATAGGAATTGTAGTCAAATACACCTGGAGTGTCTTATACTGGGGAAGCCTTGCATAGCCAGTTGTGAAGCTAGATGGCTTAGGATCAAATTGTGTGGTCTTACGTTCCTAACCAGCCACACAAACCTTGTAGATTAACACGTATACTGTATAGTCTGAAAATATTGTTGCATGAAGCAATGTTTTCATTTAATCATAGAATTATAGGACTGGAAAGGGGCATTTATAGCTGAAGAGAGCTTCTTCTAGACAAATATGTGTTTGTACAGTTTCCCTCCATCCTTCACGGAATTTTACAGAAGGTCCAGACACTTTCTTCAACACAGTTGTAACTGTGGGTTGTCTTTTTACTGCTTCTTCATTTTCCGTACTGAAAATAAATCTATCAAGGAGGAGAAAGTGAAATAGTTGCATAACATTTGTTTGTTTTTAACAGTAATGCTAGGAGCTCTCCATCTGCAAGCACCAGACGACTCTTAATTTGCTCGTGGGAGATGTAGAAGATCAGGTTGAGGCCTTTACATCAAAAGCTACAGAGATATTGTGGCTAGGAATGCTCTTTTAAAGTCTAAATTGATCCTTGACATCTACAATTCAAGAGTTTAAAGTCGTGGGCTGGAAAAAGTCTAGAATTGCTGCTGAATCTCGCCTACAGTGAAATTTGAGCAGATGTTGGATTTCCCAGCCCGGTCAAAACCTCTAAAGAATTTGAAGCGGGTGTGAATAAATCTAGCCAGTGAAGATTTGCTGAGAAAAACTTTGGCAAAGAATGGAAGAGTTTTGCAATAATAACAAGCGACAGTCTGGTTTACCTTCAAATCAGATAAAGCCGCAGTCCAGGGAAGGTTGTGGCACAATACATGTTTTCATTTTTTAGATGCAACATAATTCTTTATTGTTCCTGCTACTCATAAACTTCTGTTTCCATGAACGGGATATTTAATTCTCATAGCATTAAAAAGCTACAAGTATCACATCTATATGTACAATTTTGTCAAGAGAATCAGTTTTTCTGGTTACAAATGATGGAGATTATCTGCCATAAAGAGGGGGAAAGATTAGAAGTCATTTATTTTCTTTCAACTTAGGTTACTTCAGTACAGAAACAAACAGATTACATGCCAGGGAAGACTGCAAATAGGCAGATTCTAACCATAACATGAAACAGTAAGTAATTACAGAAAAAGAAGTATAAAAATAAAAGACACTAAAAAGAGAATCAACTGTAACTGCAGTATCTGTGTGAATATTTTAATTCAGGGGCTTTTTTGGAGAAACAACATGGGGGTAACTCCTGCAGGCCTTTCTACTGGAAGTATAGTAGTTCAAATTAGGAAAGGAATTAAAGCTTTACATTATCAAAGCTAATGAATTAAAATATATTCATGAGAGTTACTTGAGTATTTAGAGTTTTTTCACATTCCTGTTGGCTTCAGCAGACACTCCCCTCCCCCTCAAAATTGGGAGAAGGCACCGACATAGGATGCAGTGGAAAGTAAAGAGTGGATCCAGACACACCTTCTGCTTCCAAGCATCTCAGAGTCTTCAAAAGACAGACAACTATCTCAGAGAAAAAAGGGGGGCGGGGGCTATTTTAGGCTGGATTTTTTTGGCTTGTCTAGGCTGAGAAACTAAGCATACTTAGACTAAGACCGAACTTGGATGGGAGACCACTAAGGAATCCCAAGGCTGAAACCTAGATTGGAAAGTTGAAAAAGATTGTGGAAGGAGGCAGTGGCAACCAGTTTCATACTGCTGCAAAGAAAACTATATGTATGTACAGTGGTACCTTGGTTCACAAGCTTAATTCGTTCCGCGACTCTGGTCACGAACCGAATTGGTCGTGAACCAAATCAAATTTTCCCATAAGGTTCAATGTAAATACGGTTAATCCGTTCTGACCCCTACGAATTTGGTCGCCAACCGAATTTTGATCGCGTCCCGAATCAAATTTCCCTATAAGGTTCAATGTAATTATGGTTAATCCGTTCTGAACCATATGTTTGTTTTTTTTTAAACCACAAAAATATGGCACAAAGTACAGTACGAAGAGAGAGAAAGCTAACCTTGCTCAACGCGACTTCTGGCGTGGAGGACAGGAAGGCGGGTGGGGAGGCGGTTACTGCTTGGAGGGAGAGTCCCCCTCCCTACAGGAAGCTGCGACCACCTGTCACGGCAGGGAAAATGGCCACGGATCCTGTCGTAACCCGATGTGGAGTTCGCGAACGGAGGCAAAATTTTGTGACCGGAGCTGTTCGTGAACTGAATTGTTCGTGAACAGAAGCGTTCGTGAACCGAGGTACTACTGTATCTGTGAAGTCACCAGAAGTCAAGGGGTTTAACTCAAATTACCTTAGGTATCAAATTATCTTAGGCTGATCAGGAAATGTGGGGGCTAGGCTTTTCATCCTGGTACCTTTTAATATGTTGGACTTGGACTACAGCTCCCATCATTCTCAGCCATAGTGGCTATTAACAGTGCCATTCCTTATTAACCAATTAAGACAACTCTGTGGTTATCATCCAGTCCAGTGCCTGCCATGAATAGGATTGTAACTGGAGGCCAGGAGGTCACAAACAACAGCCATTGCTTTGTGCAGACAGCACAACCTCTGGTGGAGTTCAGTGATTCCAGTTTCAGTTTCTTTTCCATTTATGGTGCCCTGTGAAAAGAAAAAAAGGGGGGGGGGCTCTTTAATTTCTTGCATATTCTATTTATTTATTCATCACATTTATATTCCATTCACTTCCAGTCAAATCAGCTAGCAGCAGTTTTTGCCTGCCACTGAACTGTGCAAAACTACAGATTTTAAAATGAACTGTGCAAGTTTTTGTAGTGGTTCAGCTGTGCCAGTTTGAAACCCGGCTTTCAAACACCAGAGGCTTCCTGCCTCAAAGCGCCTTCCCCCGCCACCTGAGATTAAAGCAGAAGTGGGAAAAAGGGTCACAGAACTGATTTTAGCCTTTGAAGTCATTCCTACCTTAAACATTATATTGGAACAGATGTAACTTAGGCAAGGAAACACATTTATTTAAAAGGCCACTGTAAACGTAGTTTGGAAAACAGTGGACTATAAAGGGAGAGCTAGACATTCAATAAACTTTGGTTAAGTAAACCAGGACTTAGCACAATCTGTAACTCAGCCATAATACCAAGAGAACGGTCTGGAAAGTAGGCCACCTGCTACATTTTTTTTTTTAATCTGCACTCAGTCGTTACCGACTCTACGGTGACTGCCTGGACGAGTCCCTGAAGTTTTCAAGGCAAGGTGTTTCGGAAGTGGTTTGCCATGGCCTCCTTCCTAGAGCGGAGCCCAGCTGGCAAGCGCAGGAGGCGGGGTTTCCATTGCTTCGTGCCTTTTTCGGGTGTGCGCGGCTTCCGCAGTACCGGCAGCTGCTCCCATCTCCTTTTTGCAAGACGCCGCCAGCATTTTTCCTCCCACCGGAGTGAGAGTACCCATTTTTCTACTCACGTAAGTTTTCGATCTGCTGGGTTGACAGGAGCTGGGGGAGGAAGCAGGAGCTCACTCTGCTGCGCAAAAGCTGGGCTCGAACCACTGAAGTGTCGACCATTTCTGGCCGGCAACTTTCAGCGTCATTAAGCCGCTGCGCCACCGCATCCCCCTACCTGCTATGTTAGATGGACTTTATAACAATGGAAGAAAACAGAGACATGGAGGGGGCAAAAAAGTCAAGATGGTGGTCACAACCATGCAAACAAAGCTCTGTTGTGTTTTTTTAACAAATGTTGTATCTGCAAGGCACATAGAAAAGTGGTGCAGCTTTGACTGCACAGTCCTGACCACCATCTTGACTTTTTGACACACATACACTTTATGATGCCCCTGGAAGGAAATGATTGTGCAGACTAGCTCAGTGTTGACTCTGGAGGAATCTAGTTGACTTTGAGGCGCTGGATATCTTTCCCGTTCAACCTATGCTCAGCTAGCATAACGCAAGCAAACTCAGCCCTTTTTCTGTATTGGCCTTTATACTGCAGGTAAACAATTATTCTCCTCTACTCAATAATCAACAATCCGTGTCACTCCTTTCTTTTAACAGCTTCTGCTATTTTTTATTGTCCCATATGCATCTTTTCCATTTCTATGAAACAGTTGTCTTTTATTCTTTTTATTGCACATCACCTCACGCCTCAGGGAGCAGAACACCTATTAAAAATGCTCTAAATCAGTGTTGTCCAAACTTGGCCACTTTAAGATGAGTGGACTTCAACTCCCAGAATTCCCCAGCCAGCATGGCTGGCTGGGGAGTTCTGGGAGTTGAAGTCCACTCATCTTAAAGTGGCCAAGTTTGGACAACACTGCTCTAAATATATAAAATTTTCAAAACGTAACTATGAAAAGGAAGCCAAATCTGGAATTCAGAGGTGTGAGTGGAAGACAGACTATACCAGGATTACACATTGCACTAAGCCATATTATATGTTGTTTGGTTAGGGCTTGTGAGAATCTAGCCAGCACAGTCCATTGATAAAAACATGGTTAAAAGGAACCATGGTGTAAATCCAGTCATACAGAAATGTGTCAACTAAGAATAAAAGTTCATGCAAATAACAAAGTGTTCCTTATCCCCCAAAAGCTGTTCTGTAAGAAATGTATTATATTAAGATGCCACATAGTATCTCTTTGGCTTGGTTGTAAATATATGTGTGATCTCCCTGCAAATGGGGGACATTTTTATGTGCACTTAACCCATTTCTACAAGGTAGTAGCTGTTTTCTTTTTCTTAAATGGCTTAGGGATACTGACACTGAACGGGCCATTAGAAAAAGCGTGCTTTAAAAAAAGGGAAGCCGGTGAACTGTTTCCTTTAGGTGCGCCTTGCTCTCTAGATGGCGCTCCTCTGCTACAATTGGAAAACCTTCCTTGCCAGTCCAAATGGAAGTGGCCAGAACAGCTGCCTTGAATTTCTTGCAGCCAAGCCTTTATCTCTCAAGGTCCCTCTCCCCCCACCCCGCTTCCTCATGGATACCAGTGAAGAGGAAGAAGTCATCCAGAATCAGGCTCCTTTATTATTTAGATTTGTTAGCGCAGTGTCTCTCAGCCTTGGCCATTTTAAGATGTGTGGACTTCAACTCCCAGAATTCTGCAGCCAGCATGGTTAGGGAATTCTGGGAGTTGGCCAAGGTTGAGAAACTCTGTGAGTGATTTCACAACATACTGTAGTTGTGCCTGAAGACCTGACTCTTTACCCTGGGCTTTGGTGGGGATGACTGGAGCCTTTTTAAAACTCAGGTGGTTTTCTTTTGTTTACACTAGGTTTGTTATTCTGCCTTTTTTGTTTCTTGTTGTCTTTATTGTCATGTTTTCATATTTTAAATAATTTGTAAACCACTCAGAGTAGCTGGGAATCAGGTGGCATATAAATTCTTCTTCTTCTTCTTCTTCTTCTTCTTCTTCTTCTTCTTCTTCTTCTTCTTCTTCTTCTTCTTCTTCTTCTTCTTCTTCTTCTTCTTCTCCTTCTCCTTCTCCTTCTCCTTCTCCTTCTCCTTCTCCTTCTCCTTCTCCTTCTCCTTCTCCTTCTCCTTCTCCTTGTCTAGGGGGTGTGCCATTGTTTAATACAAAAATGCAGTAAGATAAACCCATTTCCTCTTGAAATCTGGAAGCCATCCAAGGTGCCAGCCTCTTACATATAGACACCTCAAACAGCTCTAAAAAATTGTATAACAGCTTAAAAAATAACAACCAACCATTATAAACAATAATATGAATATAAAAGTTGATTGATTGATCATATGCCATCAAGCTGGTGTTGACAGCAACCTCATGAATAGATTTTCTCCAGTATAATATAATATAGATAAGTCAAAATAACAAAAGATTTTACCACTAATTAAAATACCCTTCCCTAACTTGGGCAATTTCTAGATGTGTGGATTTCTACACCCAGAAGTTTCAGCAGTATCAATGCTGTCTGTAGAATTCCGGGACTCGAAGTCTCCATGTCAGGAGGGCAACCACGTCAGGGAATGCAATGCTAGAATGTGTTAAAATGATACGTAAAAGCTGAGGAAGAGACTCTACTGGAGGTAAGCCTATCCAGGGGAGTAGGACACAACTGGGGGGCATGCCTCAAAGCTCCCCTCCAGCACCACTCTCCATACATCGGATGGAAAACCCTCTGTTGATGATTTTGCTCATTGGTGTTCCCATACATGGGAAATTGGGTGTCTGTGTATCCTTTTTTTACAATGCACAGGATTCTGTTTGAAAGGCTGCTCAGTCTAATTTAAAAGTGAAAAATTCCAAGGAAGGAGAGCAGGAAACATTGTCCCAGTTAGAAATTAGAGAGAAATATAATACATTCATCTCCCCATAATGACCAGGTGAGCTACTTGGTCAGTCTGTTATCACAGAATCCGACAGAAACCATACTGGCCTTGCACACATCATGATGTCATCATGTAAATTGTGCAAATTACATAATTCACATCAATTGCACAAAGATGTCATAACACATGTGATGTCACTTGTCCATATGCATCTATATACAAATCTGCATTATGACATTCGTTTAAGGCTGACTTAGTCCTTCTATTAATGGGGACAAAGTTTGTCCTCTTAAGCCATCAGTTAGTGCTTATCACTCAGCTGTCACCTGCTGGGGCCAGGAATATGTCCATGGCTAGGTTGTATAAGCATAATTTATTGTGCCCAGGCACACAGTTCTAGGAATTTTATTGTCTCTGTCATCATCTCAAATCAAGGGGTAGGGATGTGGTGGTCAAGAGGACGGTGCTTCAGCACACTCTGCTGCATGTCTCCATTCGGTGGGCCTGGCCAATGAGAGATGGCCAAAATCATGTCTTGGGATTGCATGTATGCAAAGGCGGGCAGGGAGCAGCTCTCCATTGGTTACAAACCCTGCTTGAAAGCCACTAATGGAGGTTCGGAGCAGCCAAGCCTATAATTTTCGGTTTGACAGGAGCGTGGTTTCGGCCTGCAGCAGTTCAAGAAGAGGTGTCTATTTCCAGCTATGCCGTGGGCCTGGTAAATGGCCGCAAAGAAAAAATCAGATGTTCCAAAAGGGTGTGGGTTTAGCTTTGTAAATGATGGATTTCATGCCGCCCATAAAAACATGCACTAGGCGAGGGAGGAAAAATGAAAATAAGGTTCAGCGAATAATAATGGCACTCAGACAAAATCCCTTGGGCCATCTTGAGAGCTGTGGGAACAAAGCAGATCCACTAATGGAGCGCCCAGCCAGTGCTGTGATGGTGCCTTCTGAAAGCAGCCTTCCCATCCCGGTGCCTCCTGGGTGTGTTGGACTACCATTCCCATAATTCCTATGTTATAGAGACAGTCTATCCAAAAGGGGGCCACTGCTTTCAACCACACTTTGATGTTCTAAAAATGCTCCTAACTGCTCCTGATTTGGGCAGCCCTGCTTGAGGACCAGATCCTTGAAGACTGGCTGTAGTAAGTCAGGCTCTTTGAGGCATTCTTGTAGTAGATGGGTAAATGGCTGCATTCATACAATACGCAATCCAGTTACTGAATTAATTTATTTTATGGATTTACATAACCCATTGAACTATAAAGTAACCAAATAAGTTGGGATCACAAAGCCACAAAAAAATAAAAGTTAATACTGATCAAACCTAGTGTGTTGTAGAACTCTAGGTAATCTCCTGACCTGGTTAAGCAGGTTGTGTGATCCCAACCAGTGTGCCCAGAGTCATCAAACTGGGACGGTATAAACATTTTATTAATAAATAAAAGAAATAAGAAGATTAGTTTCAGAGCAAGAACTGGTTCAAAATATAGCCTCAATGAAAATTATGCAAACTCAGTAGAAGATGTGATTTAAAGGTAAGTCTATTCACATGAACCCATGGAAAATAAATGAATTGGAAAAAGGATTGATCTGATTTTTTATGATGACAGACTGAATTGGTGAAGGATACAAGGATAAAGAGTGGTTCTAAATGTGGAATCAAGGTTTTTTTGGTAGCATGAGGATTTGATCTTGGTAAAAAATGGACATAGAAGAAAAGTAAAGAAATGAAAACTGAGTGAAAATAGAATGACTTGAGGCAGAGAAAATATACATCCTGTATGAAAAACTATTATATTAATATCCCAACAGAGTAAATGAGTCATAAAGAAAGAAGATGTGGAAGTTTTTTAAACAAAGTGAAATGAATTTAGTTCCAGTGTGTCACAGATGTGTGGAGTTATGTGAATGAGAAGTATGCAGAAGAATGCTTAGTAGAATGATGAAGTGAAAGAGGCTGTGGATGATCAAAAAAAATTCTGTGCGAGAGAATGATTGCTGCAAAAAGAGATGATGAAAGATATTCCAAAATGCATACAGAGAGATAAACGTATAGAGAGATATAATGTCATGAGGTGCAAATACCTGCGGAAATGTAGTAGTATTAAGGGGTCTATTGGAAGGAATGGTGGTCACATGCAGCACAGGAGCTGCTCCTGCCTCCTGGAAGTATATGGAAGTGAGAGTTGAGTATGTCAGGAGTAACTTAGAAGTTGAATGCAGTGGAAAATAGGTACTTCAGAAGTGTGTATGGTAAAACAAGAAGAGAAGGAATCAGGATTGAAGGACTGTTGAATGAATGTGGGTTAAATACAAAGTAGGTGACTAAGTTAGAAGAAAGAGGCTTAGTTGGGTTCATCATTCAGATATAATGAATGAGGATCCAGTTACAAAATAGATATGTAAAGGAAGCGTGAATGGGTTGAAAGAAATGGGAGGCCTGAGAAATTAGTGCTTGGATGGAATTGATGAGAGAGGACTATTTAGAGAAGACAGGGCAATGTATGAAGGGCTATATGAACATGACAGAAGCAAGGATGATTTGCAAGAATAGAAAAGTATTAACAGGTAGAGAGAACAGTACTGGTGGAAACTAAATTTAGCTTTGTATCCTTTTCTTACCTTGTGCCTTCATTTCTTTGGCTTGTGAATTCTTCCCCAAAAGGGAATTGTATGATGGATATCTATGTAAATATGTAATCAGAGTAAAACAAACATGTGCAGAAGCAGTACTGGGATCCCTGCTTCTTCTGTGGACTGCCTGCCCTTCTAACATATTGAGGAATACTATATCTGGGCTGCAAAAATCTGTATGACCACTAGATGGAAGCAAAGAGCTCGAATTTTCTGTATCTCATTACCACCATTTAGGGGTGATCCAATTTTTTTCAGCCCAGATATGGTAGCCCTAGGCAATTTGGAAATGGAAGACAAAAGCTCTCTCTTTGACCCACATTTGACTGGAGATGGTCATTAAGCCTGCAAAGGTGAGAGCAAAAATAGTTTCCCAGAGTTGGAAAGGACCGATTTCCCAGGGTCTGAAATGTCCACAATAGCTGGCTCCAGCCCTATTGCTAATTTCACACAACACAGATCAGGTAAAAGAGGGCTACCACCAGATGGCACCAAAGAGTTAACATTTTCTGTGTTTCTTTGTTGCCCCCTAGTGGTCCTCACAAAGAATTAGCAATAAAGTAACCATCCAGATGTTTATAGCCCCATTATGGTTGTCTCAAAGACTTAGCAATTTGAAATTAATTAAGCTTAGCAATTAGTTTCAACCTTGCCTGATGTTTTTGTGGTTTAGCATATTGTCCAAACCCTGCTCCTTAGATTAGTTTGTGATTTTGTGAACTCAGAAGATGGATTAACATTGTAATGGCATTAAGCATAGTTGTTATGCAAAGGCAATTCAAGAGCCTTGACTACAGTTCCCTCAAGCCCATTACTCAAAGAGACCAAGGCTCCTGCTTTACAGATGGTGTTGCTCCATTGGAAAGGCTGTCAAGGGACAATCTTCTTTTTGAAATTGGGTTGTAATCTCACATCAATAAAATAACTTGTCTTGTTTGGGCTAGCATGTGAACTCAGCTATTGTGGGCTATAAACCATAATCAGTGATTTAGTATTTTATATGAGTCTGGCTTATGTGGTTAATCCAATAAACCACAGTTAAACAAACCATATTTTGTGCCATGTATGAACCTAGTCACTTGTATATCCTCTGTTCTCAGGGCCTGGGTCATCAAAGTCTGCTTTAAGGAATGAAGAGCAGCTCCCTTTGTAGTTACCATCAGCCATTAGCACATAATCAGCCATTAGCACTTGCTTAGTCTTTTCCATCTTTTGAGGATTGACACTCTTTCTAAATTATAAATAACACAATACTCATGCAAAATTTCAAATCAATATCATTTTTTCTTTTGTTTAATGATGCTGGAGTCATCCTCTAGTATTATCCCTTCTCTAGGCAAAGAGATTTGCCTAGAAATGCTGGTTTCCTACAAATGCTGGTTGGACTCCTGTCAGCATATCCAAGAGTCAAGGGTGTTGCAGTGCAAAATATTCTAAGAGCCCCAGATGTCCTGCCTAACCTGAGGGACTGGCCATTATTCTCCAAGGAGCCCCATAGAAGCCTTTCCTTGACCTACAATTTGGGATGCATTATTCTAGGACACCCTTGAGTGCAGCTGGAACCTCTTTCATGAGGATTAATGGTTTACTAGATCACCTGACCTGGAGAAAATTATTTCCCAGCATCAAAATGTATCCATGAATCTTCGGTCAGATATCCTGCAAAGACAAAAGCCTTTGTCAAGCTTTACTGATGCCCTAAAGGAAATAAGGAAGATCTGAGATCTTGTCTTCTCGAATAGCCTCAGCTGTTTAACCCAGAGGCACCTGCAGTGCGACAGCCAATGGCATTTTGCCCCGAGCAGGAACTAGCCAACCCGCAGAGCACAGACCCCCTCCCTCCACTGTAAATACAATTCTCCAAGCAAGGAGAAGAGATCATGTGGGCAGATCAATTCCAAGATTCAGCACCCAGAACTGTTAGCTATAGTCTCAGGAAACGCCCCAAAAACCTCCAAATGTCCATCTTTCCTCACATTCAAAATAGTTCCTCATTGAAATGTATATATGATATTACATATTGTCAAACCAAGAACACTATAAGCAATCGTCTCGTATTTATTACAAGCAGACAGAATTCTAATTATGCCAATTTGTGTCGCCAAACACCTCCTCCAAATGGGTCTGGAAATGAAGGGATTGTTTTGTACTGGTAATTATGGTTTACCATTAAATTACTTCCTCTCCCCTCCCCCCAGTATTTTGTCCAGGTTAAATTAGCCTTGGCTGGATTTATATTTATATTTACCCGACTAGGAGCACGCAATCCAAACAACAGGAGACCGGGTGGAGCACAGAAGAGGACTGCAATTAAAGTTTGGGAAGCTTTGCGGGTTTTCAGAGGGGTTAATGCTACCAGCTTCTCTTTGCAGGTGAAAGTTTCAAACAGAGAATTGAGGAATGATGAAGGTGAGAGAGCCTCTGAGCATGGGGAGAGAGACACTGTTGAGTGACCACACTTTATCCATGTATATGAATGAGGAAAATCTCAAAGTTAAAAGGGACTGTCCAAGAGACTTTTGCCCATAGGAAACTACCTACCAAGTCAGATTCTTACTCAGTCTAATCCAGTACTGACTGAACAACCCTTTTCCGATTTTGTTGTATCCAGATGTGTTGCACTACACCTGTCATCATCCTCAGCCAGCTTCATCCTATTCAGCTGCTGTGGGTGGTATGGTTTATTGTCCAACACATCCATAAGATACCAGGTTGGAGAAGACTGGTCTGTCTTCCTGGCTACACTTCAAAGGTTTCAAGCCGGAGTTTTTCCCCTGGTGTACCTAAAGATTTCTCATAGCATCCTTATTAACAAAATGATTAAATATGGGTTTGACAACTCAATCGTTAGGTGGATCTACAGTTGGCTCAAGAATTGTACTCAAAGGATAGTGGCATCAAATCTACCTGGAGAGACATCTCAAGTGAGGTGCCACAGGGCTTTTTCCTGGGCCCAGTGCTGTTCCACGTTTTTATAAATGATATGGATGAGGGAGTTGAGCAAATGCTTATCAAATTTGCAGAGCTGGGGGGGTGGGGGGTGGCTAATACTTGGGAAGAGAGGGGAAAAAATAAAAAAATTGTAGGCTAGAACAGTGGGCGGAAACAAATAGAAAATTTAACACAGAGAAACGTAAATTTAGGTAAGAAAAACAAAAGAAACTTGAACAGGATGGGGAAAATCCTGCTCAAGAGCAGACAGGTAAGAAGGCCTTGGGTATACAAGCTTGGATTACAAGCTGAGCATGTCCCAACAGTATAATGTAGCCAACAACATCTTGAAGAGCATCAAGAGGAGCACAGAGTCCAGATTGCAGGAAGTGTTTATCCCACTCTACTCTGCCTTGGTCGAGCCTCACTTGAAGTATTCCATTCAGTCTTGCGCACCCCAGTCCAAAAAAGACATTGAGAAACTGGAGCAGGCCCAAAGAAGGGATACCAAGGTGGTGGAAGTGGAAACCAAGTTAAAAGTCCTAGGTATGTTTAGCTTGCAGAAGAGAAGGTTGAGAAGGGACATGATAGCTGTCTTCAAATACCTGAAGGGGAATCACACTGGAAAGGGTTCATATTTATTCTCCCTTGCTCCAGAGGGTAAGACTAGAACAAATGGGATGGAACTTCAAGGCTGTAGGTGCAGATTAGACATTAAGAAGAACGTCTTGACAGTAAGAGCTGTCAAGCAGTGGAATAGGTTGCTGCATGGAGTGGATTCTTCCCCTTCACTAGAGGTTTTCAAACAGAGGCTGGATAGTCATCTCTTGGAGATAATGTAGCGAATCCTGCAGTGTGCAGGGGGTTGGACTTGATGACCTCATAAATACCTCCCAACTCTATGATTCTAAGTTGAGGATCAATCCCAAGACCCTTGATAAGCAAAGCAGGAACTCTGTTACTAAACTGCCTCTCTTCTCTGACCTCTTACTTTCAGGAATCAATACTTACAACATAGCTGATCCACACAATTTGTTCAGTGTGGGCTGGACAAACTATAGGCCAAGATGAAAAAATGTCCTCGATGCACCAAATTACCCAAGAACAGTATCTCTATGACTGTGTGTATGACTACATTTAGATTAATTTGGGGCAGTACCTTGTTACTGTTTTTTCCCCAATGCATAGATAAAATATGACTTTTTTTTTTTTTTGGTGATGCAAAGACCTAGCTTTCTAGAGAAAGCTCTAATGCTGGGAAAGGTGGAAGGAAAGAGAAGAAGAGGACAACCAGTAACAAGGTGGATGGGCACATGATGGTGGATGAGTGCCCCCTCGGGAGACCTGAAGGACCAGGTTATGGACAGATTGTCATGGAAAATCTATCTATGCGGTCACCAAGAGTTGACACCAACTTGATGGCACATAAGCAGGCAAGCATATGTGTGTATGTGTATGTGTGTATATATATGTATATATATACATATATCTCTCTCTATAAATATACACACAGACATACACATACATACATAAAAAAAAAAAATTCCCGTCTCACCCCTATGGGTGGTACGTGTCTTCCTCAATCTTGGGTCCTCTACCAGAGGCCTGGGAGTTTGAGGGTTCTGCGCAGTATCTTAGCTGTTCCTAGCACTGCACTCTTCTGCACAGAGAGCTCTGATGTTGTTCCTGGGATCTGTTGGAGCCACTCTCCCAGCTTAGGAGTCACGGCCCCGAGTGCTCCTACCACCACTGGGACCACTTTGGCCTTGACTTTCCACATCCTCTCAATTTCCTGCTTCAGGCCCTGGTACTTCTCCAGCTTCTCATGCTCCTTCTTCCTGATGTTGCTGTCACTTGGCACTGCTACATCTACCACTACCGCTGTCTTCTGGTCTTTGTCTACTACCACGATGTCTGGTTGATTAGCTACTACCTGCCTGTCCATCTGGATCTGGAAATCCCACAGGATCTTAGCCCTGTTATTCTCCACAACCTTCTGTGGAATCTCCCATCTGGACTTGGGGGGGTCTAGCCCATACACTGTGCAGATGTTCCTATACACAATGCCAGCTACTTGGTTGTGCCGTTCAGTGTATGCTGTTCCTACCTGCATCTTACACCCTGCCACTATGTGTTGGACTGTCTCTGAGGCCCCTTTGCACAATCTGCACCTTGGGTCCTGTCTAGTGTGGTGGACCCCTGCTTCTATGGATCTGGTGCTTAGTGCCTGTTCTTGTGCTGCTATGATCAGTGCCTCAGTGCTGTCTTTTAGTCTGGCCCTTTCCAGCCACTGATAGGATTTCCCAATGTCAGCCACCTCAGCTATCTGTCGATGGTACATCCCGTGCAGGGGCTTGTCTTGCCATGGCACTTCCTCTGCTTGAACCTCCTGCCTTGTCTGCTGCTGCCTGAGGCATTCTCTCAGCAGCTCATCTTTGGGTGCCATCTTACTGATATACTCCTGGATACTCGGGTTTCGTTCAGGACAGTGGCTTTGACACTCATCAGGCCCCGCCCGCCCTCTTTGCGCCTGGTGTACAGTCTCTGGGTGCTGGACTTGGGGTGGAAACCTCCATACATTGTGAGGAGCTTCCAGGTCTTCACATCAGCAGCCTCCATGTCTTCCTTTGGCCAGCTCACTATACCGGCAGGGTATCTGATGACTGGCAGGGCATACATGTTGATGGCATGGATCTTGTTCTTCCCATTGAGCTGGCTCTTCAGGACCTGTCTTATCCTTTGGTGGTACTTGGATGTTGCTGTCTTTCTTGCCTCCTCCTCATGGTTCCCATGTGACTGTGGGACATCAAGGTATTTATAGCTGGTCTCTATGTCTGCTATGTGGCCCACTGGTAGTTCCACTCCATCGGTCTTAACTACCTTCCCTCTCTTTACTATCATCCTGCCACACTTCTCCAGTCTGAATGACATCCCAATGTCCTCACTGTAGATCCGTGTCAGGTGGATCAGTGAGTCGATGTCTCGTTCACTCTTAGCATACAGCTTGATGTCATCCATGTAGAGGAGGTGGCTGATGGTGACTCCACTCTTGAACTTGTACCCATATCCAGACCTTGTGATAATCTGGCTGAGGGAGTTCAAGCCTATGCAGAACAGCAGTGGGGACAGTGCATCACCTTGGTATATGCCGCACTTGTAGGCCACTTGTGCGAGCTGTCTTGAGTTCACTTCCAGTGTTGTCTTCCACAGTCCCATTGAGTGCTTGAGGAAGGTCCTTAGTGTCCTGTTGACTTTGTATAGTGCGAGGCATTCACAGATCCATGTGTGTGGCATTGAGTCATAGGCTTTCCTGTAGTCAATCCAGGCTGTGCTCAGATTGGTCTGCCTAGACCTTGAGTCTTGGGCGACTGCCCTATCTATGAGTAACTGGTGTTTTGAGCCTCTGATGTTGTTCCCAATGCCCTTCTGAGCTGTGCTTATGTACTGGCCCATATGGTCATGTAGCTTGGCAGCTATGATGCCTGATAAAACTTTCCATGTTGTGGGGAGGCAGGTTATTGGCTGGTAGTTGGATGGTGCTGTTCCTTTGTGAGGGTCTTTCATGATCAGCACTGTCCTTCCTTGTGTTAGCCAGTCTGGGTGGGAGCCTGCTGCTAGCAGTTGGTTCATCTGTGCTGCTAGGCGTTCATGCACTGCTGTTAGTTTCTTTAGCCAGTCTGGTTCCTGTTCTGGGAGATTGCTGTGGTCTGCTTTCAGGTCCTGCAGCCACTTTGCACTGGTGTTATGCGTCTTCTCTTTCTCCCACATGTTCTTCCAGTACTGTTCAGTTTCCACTGCTGGTGGCTCAGCTGCTACTCTGTGGTTGCACTGCAGTTGGGAGTACACTTTGGATGGTTCTTTGGAGAACAGGGCATTTATCTTCTTGGCCTCTGCTTCTCTAGTGTATCTCCTTAGCCTGGCAGCCAGTGCTGTGAGCCTTTGTTTAGCAGTCTCTAGGGCTTCAGATGGAGTCAGGCCCATGTGTTTTTTCAGTAGCCGAGTCTTATCCTTAATCTCCACACCCTTCTGTAGTTCCACCAGCTGACTGACTTAGCCTCCAATCTCATTTTCCAGGGTGGGTATGTACTGCTGTTCTTCTTGATCGTGTAGCCAAGCATTTCCAGGATTACAGCGGCTGTAGCATATACCAATTCATTGGTTTCAGTTATGGTGGTAGTAGGGATTGTCTGGAGGGCTCTGTTGGCATCTTCTAGCATACTATCTGATGGTACTTCTCCACTGAGCCTTGGTAATCAGACTCGAGGGTTGACTGTAGCTAGTTTATCTATGATCTTATGCCTCATATCAGCTGCTGTGCTCTGTAATGGAAGGAGTGGCAGTGACATTCCAGCTTCAGGTGTTGGCTGCACATCTGCTTGTTATTCCAGGTCTGCTTGAGTCTGGGTTGTAATGTGGAGTTGGTCTATCTCAAGTTGTGAGAGCAGCTTCCTCTTCACTATGTTGAAGCGCTGGGTAACTAGTTGTTTCTCAGTTAGTGTGGATGTAGGCCTTCTGTCTATTCATAGTTCCCTCATACGTTTCATATATCCCCTCTCATTAGGTCTGCTGTTGTAGTAGCATTCCATCATTTCCAAGTTCTCTTGTCTCGTCCATGTATGGTTTGTTCCAGTAGCCCACTTAACATCAGATTGTCCTGGTTCCCCAACATCTGACGCGGACCTTGTTAATCCGGGCGATGTCCGAGCCGGCATGACTCTCTTAGTTCGTGTCACTCTCATATTTTGAGGTAGGCAGGTGAAGCGTTAGGGGGTCTTTGCCCAAGAACCCCTACTGGTAAGGTAGGTACCAGCCGGGATTTGAACCCCGGTCTCCTGCATCAAAGGCGGTGTTCTAACCACTATGCTATCCAGCTGCTCCATACATACATACATACATACATACATACATACATATATTTGCATCTACATCCTATATTATTTCAACAGCACAGAGAACAGATAAGAAACAAACATTTCTACATTACACACAGACCCCAGTGTGTGTGTATACAGTATGTCTGGGTGTTTATGCACTTATATGCATACCAATGCATGCATATATGTATATGAGAATAAAGTACACTGAAAACTCATTTGCAATCTCTGAGAATTAACAGAATTTGGAGGTGGAATTATGTCCCGTCCCTTGATGTTTACTTTAAACAACAAACTGCAAATTTTTCAGTAAATCCAGCAGTTCTGAACTCTGTTAACAGAAGCAGTGAAATGACTGGAGGCTACTGTTGATACAGCACACATGATCCCAACCTACATAACAATTTTAGGTTCAAAACTGTACCCTAAATGGCCATCCAAACTGTCTTCTCTAATTCCCTTGCAAATAGGTGGGAATTTGGAATAGCTATTTCTGTCTGATCCCATTTTTGTTCTAGTAGGAGGACTATTAGCTAACAGTCCAATTGGTGCTTCTGGGTAAGGTTTTTGTTGCGTAAATGCCTTGCTTTGAACAAGAGCTTTTACTGGGACAGGGCAGAGAGACTAGAACAAGTGTCAAAGTTGGACCCCTCCTGTGTTTTTCCAATTCTTCATCTACCTTATTTTTCTTATACCAAAAAATAATAATAATAGTCCATGAGGGTGGGAAAAAGGAAGAGCTGTGCAGTTTTGACTGGTAGTGTTCATAGCCAAAGCATCTACTGGCACATTTACACACTGCAGTAATTCATAATGTGATGTATTCGCTTTTGGCTTAGTATGATATGCAAACTATGCTATGATGGTTTAGTCAACAAACCAAGGTTAAAATCATAGAAATAGGATCATTGTATGGCTATCCAGCTTTTCCTCCTTAACCTGTGGGTGTGTGCACTGTGTGCATGTGGTGTGTGTGAGTGAGACTGTGTTCATGCATCATGCTAAGCCACAATGTGGTTTTATTTGGTTTTGGCTTCATGTGCAATGTGAATCCAGTCACTGTGGTTTGAAAAGTATGATTTATGTCTTAGCATTATGTGAATCAAGCCAATTGTGATTTATTTAAGAAGCCATGCCTAACTAAATGGTAGCTTTGCATGATGTGTGAACCCAAAGTAGTGGCAAAACACGATCAGGTTACAAATGGAATATGTCTTTCTGTGAATGAGGCAGGAGAAAGCAGAAGAAAAGCCACAGCTAGAAAAAAAAACTCACAATGTTATTTGATTTGCTCATATATAATCAGGAATTAGGGGTTAGCTATGGAGTGTCCAAGCCTGAAGGTGACTCAGAATGATTCAACAGGGCAAAAGGCAAGAGTGTTGACATCTTGAAAGATGGAGAAACTCAAAAACGATTTAAGATGGTGAAATCTGAGATTTCAAAAACCGTCTCTCCAAACTGGGTAGATTGACAAAACAAACAAACAAGGAAACGAACAGCAAACAAGGCCCAACATAAATAATCAGTCAGGCCTGTTAAGGTAGCATTCTCAACCCTTGCATAGACATTGATGGGGGTTTAAAAGTGACTCACCCAAAAAGAGATTATGCAGTCATGACATCTGCTCAGTGAAAATATGGACTCAGTGCAAGGAGAGGAAAGAGGGCACAGTCCACCGTGGGGGAATTGATCTTCCAAACAGAGCCACACCATGAATGTGTCTTATACTTCTTAAAATGTTCAAATCTTAATAGCCACCATGGTGTTTGTGGGGGGTCCAAAAAGGGGTCCAAAAAGTCATGTTGGCAACTGGGACCGTGTGATCAAAGCCCTGCGCCTTTTTAATGCAGCACATGGAAAAAAGGTTGGGGCATGAATCACATGGTTCTTCTGCCATCTTGACTTTTTTGACACCCCCACCCCCACAGATACCCTGTAAGCCCTCCTGCTTGTTCTGTAGAATGAAGCTATGGAGATCTGCCCCAGGTCCTACCCTTACAGGAGCTTTTCCTTTGAAACATCTCTTTTCTGTCGCTTTCTGAAGGCTAACCTAAAGCAAGCCTCACCTGAGGCAGCAACCCTGTGTACTCCTGACACAGACTGATATTCCTCCAGGGGAGGATTTGTTGGCCAAATCATTTAACAAATAATAATGAATTACACATCAGACCAGGAGAGGCTGAACATCTCCAAGTCCAGCTTACTACGAACCAGCACAGAATACAATCATTTCTGTTATAATAATAAACCTCAAACAGCATACGACTTAAATTGGTCAAGCTCTGGGGGAAAAAAATAACTTTTCCAGCCCACACACTGTGGCCTGAAAGGATGATGGCAACTCCTATGAGGCTGCATCTGGGACCAATGAAATTAATTTGTTGTGGTTTTACTTATCACTTTGCAATAAGCAAGAAGGCTCCGGGTGCATACGATATGGTCCATGATTTCCTGTTGCTATTTTAGCCTGGCTCCATCAGAACAGGACAAATGACTGAAGCAACAATAACAACAACAACAAGAAGAGAGAGGGTGGGGAGCACAGTTATGTAGCCTAGAGCCACTGGAAGCATTTTCTGAAGCACGTTTGCCATGGAGAAAAGTGAGCAAACCCAGCGTTGAGAAGTGCAGCAGGCTACCCCAGAGACGCCATGTGTGCAGGGGGGTAATGCCCGACTGTCACCCCTGAAGGCCAGTGCGAGCATTCTCCTATCTGAATAAGCATACTGTACAGAGAAATCATTGCATCTAAATAAAGAAAGCATATTCCAGCCTTCTCCTGTTTCTCCCTCATTCTTGCTCTGGGTTGTTTTCCAGCCTATAGTAGGCACAGAGCAAGTGCAGTCTGGAATCCACTAAATTATGCTGCGTTCTACTGTTTTTACTACTAGCCAGATTTATTTCAGTTTTCCAGATGGGTAACTGAGGTTAAAAGAGAAACCATGGGCAAAGAAGACCACCCAGTGAGTCCAGATGGCTGAGATGCCAATTTTCTTTTAGGCGCTGTACAGAATATAGAAGCGGGTGGCGTTTAGTTTGCTTTCTTGAAAAAGCAGAGAAAAAGGAATTCCGAAGAGCTTGGAGAGATCTGAGTCATCCAACTCCAGCGTCTTAGTGAAGATGCCAGCACTTTTAATAGCCCCTGCTCTTCTACCTCCAACACAGGTTTCTTCTGCAGAAATTAGCAGGTTGTTGCATCCCTGTCCTGTAACCAACACACGCCAACTTTCTTACACTGTTATTAAGGATGGAAGAGAAGGATAGAACAGTTTCTCTTTTTAAAAAAAAATTGTTTATTTATCTATCTATCTATCTATCTATCTATCTATCTATCTATCAAATCTATATAGCCGCCCCTCTCACAAGTATCTCTGGGCGGCATACCACAAAGCTAAAAACAGGTAGTTAAATATATTTTGTCCAGTTCCTCTAAGCTGACACACATTTGTTAATTTTATTAAGATCCTCTCAAAATAAACTTTTATGTTTGCAGGGATATACCCTGGATAAACAAACAAACAAACATTACTATGTAATATCACGTTACTTAGGATCTCAGTTTCAGTTGTCGTGTAATAATGTACAGATAAATCCCAAACCTGTGGAAATCCCACTCTTTCTCTTGGCTCCACTGATTGACCGATTGGTCTGACTGTACCATGGAGTAGTCTCTGTCCAATAGCAAAGCACACGGGGAGCTTACTTTCACCCCCTTCTTCCACACTCAGGGCCACCACTGGTCTGAGATCACTGTTGACTTCTTGTGCCCCAAAATACTACAGAGCTTGCATGGAGCTTGGGAATCTATTTCAGCTCCTACTCCAGAAGAAACACAGCGAGTATTTTTTTTCTCTAGAGTTGCAGGGAGGGTAGTTTCTCATGACCGGAACTACCATTTTCCTGGGATTCCTTCCCTTCAGTAGCCAAGATGTCATGACACGTTGTCGCCATCCCCACATCTCCCAGTTTGGGCTATTGTAGTTGTTTTGGTTTTTTATTCCCCTTGCCACAAAAAGCCAATAATGATCAGGAAAGGATAAGAGTGTTAGTGAAGTGCTGACTGGCTCCCCTCTTTGAGCCCTCAATGGACCAGCTCTAGGGAGGATAGAGCGCAGCAGTAGAAGCACCAACACAGAGGCACAAAATTTCTGCCAAAGATTTCAGGGAGAGGAGGAGACTAGGGACCAGTTGGAAGTGCCCAAGACTTGTGAAGAAGATTTAGAAAAGGTGGCGTTGATGGAAAATGAAGCAGGCAGTTAGATGCACAAGGAGATGGATGGAGGGATGGACACATTTAGAGAAAGGATATGATTAACGGCATAGGCTTCAAGTTAAAGAATGTTTTTTTCACAAATAAGGTGTTTAAGGTTGATTGCTGAATGATGGAAGTAAAGCACACAAGTGTAAGAGTAACTTGAATGTTTAGTGAATGATTCAGTGTTGAGCAGGGTGAAAGACAAGGATGAGTTTTGTCCTTGGTTGTTTAACGTATTTATGGATAACTGAATAAGGAATACTTATACTAATATTACAGTTGTTTTGGTTGGGACCATGTATGTACATGTATTTTCTATGCATTCAGAGAACCCGAATGATTTGCAGCAAATGTTAAAATAGATCATATGATGCAGTATGGCTCCACAAATTTATGTATCAGAGACCAAGATAGTTGGGTTTGACATGGAAAATGGGATGGACAATTCTAAGTCATACATAAATGATGAAAAACCAGAGCAAGAAGGTGAATTTGTGTACCTTGGTACAATGCTTACTAAAGATTGGGAAAAGATGGGAAAATGTTATGAAATGCAAAACCTGTAGAAAAGTAATGGTAGTAAGTGGTCTGTTGCAAGGAATTAATGTTGAAATTAGCAAAAATGGCTATGTATAAGAACGTGCGTCTGCCCACTTTATTGTATGAAAGTGAGAATTGGATAAGTCAGAAAAAACATAAAAGTAAGTGGCATACGATGGTAGTGGAGTATTCAGGAAGTGTGTGTGGCAAAAAAAAAAAAGGAGAGATAGGATCAAGAATGAATAGGTGCTGAATGAATGAATATAAAATTGAGTGACCAGTATAAAAAAAATCATAGAAGTGGTTTGGTCATATAGAGAGAATGAATGAGGATTGCCTCACAAAACAAGTATGTGAAGGAAGAGTAAGTGGGTCAAGAAAAAGGGGAAGACCAAACAGTTCACGGTTGGATGGATTTGGTAAGAGAGGTAAAACATTTAAAGAAAAAAAAGGAAATGTATGAAACAGTATGGATGTGGGGGAAGCAAGGATGGTTTTCTAGGATAAAAATGTATGAGAAGGTATAGCAGACTATTATGGACATGTTATAAAATATGGACTATTGCAATGCGCTTTACGTGGGGCTACCCTTGAAAAGTATCCAGAAGCTGCAGCTGGTACAGAATGTGGTGGTGTGGGCAGTTATGGGCACCTCTAGGGCTGCACATGTATGCCTCTGCTGTTCGAGCTGCATTGGGTGCTAGTTTGCTTCAGGGTCCAATTCAAGATGTTGGTTATGACCTTTAAAGCCCTTCAGGGCATAGGCCCAGGTTGCCTGAGGAACAGCCTCATCCCGGTTACATTGGCCTGTCCCACCCAGTCCGACAGGAAAGGCATGTTACAGACCCCGTCAGCTAAAGAATTTAGGAGGAGAGCCTTTTCTGCCATTGCCCCCCACCCACCCCATGGAACATCTTGCCCCCTGAGGTGAGATTGGCCCCCACTCTTCTGGCCTTCCAGAAGAGCATTAAGACCTGGCTCTTTCATGGGTATCCAGTGGGGGCTCGCAGCACTGGGGGACTAGCTTGAGGATGCTCTCTCTATCTTTTAACTTTGTCTATATTTGTAAAGACTTTTATAATTTTTTATTGTTTTCTACTTGTAAGCCACCTAGAGTCACTTATACCGAGAAATGGGCGGCATATAAATTTGATTAATAAATAAATAAATAAATAAATAAATAAAAATAGTGAATTCTGTTACTGTAAACTAGATTTTGCTATATTTTCTTCTATTTTTCTTATATTATGATTAATGTATTTGGTGTACTATTTCTTACTCCTTTCCTGTGCTCTGCATAGCACTGCTCACTCCAAAAGAGAATTGTGAGATGAGTATGTAGGCATGTATATTACAACTTGCTATAACATCAAAGTGGTATAAAAACAGCATTGCAGAATAAAACAGCTCCTTCAAATATAAACATTAGAGTGAAAGCCAACATTTAAAAATAAGTTTTAAAGACCTTTTGAATATGCTTAGCTTTGAAGCTGGTATACTGCAAAGGTGCTACCACATGTCTGCTGTGGGGTATTATAATACCCAAGCTATTTCATGGTGGAGGATGAACAACAAGACTGTTGGTGCTTAACTCTGACTGGCTTTGTTTCTACTTGGAAACCACTTTTGGACTTTTTGCTTGAAACTGAAAGAAATGAAACTTTAATTTTGGGGTTTGATGACTGATATTTTTTATAGTTACAGAAATACTTTGTACTAGTTTGTTTGTTTGTTTGTTTATTTACCGTTATAGACATACTTTGTACTACTTTAAACATTAGAGTAAGAAATGAATGTATTACATATTTGTGCCTGTACCAAAGAAAGTCGGAAATTATCCTTTTTCTTTCTTTTCACTTTTTCTTTCTGTACTTTCAACTTCATTCTTTTTCTGATCTTTTCCTCTTTTCAACCTTTTTTTTTCTCTATTTCCTTATATTTTTCTCCTTGTTGAAATTTAATAAAGTTCTTTAAAAAAAAAAGAAAGAAGGAAATATACTAGAAGCCAGTGAAGATAAAATAAAGCTGGCTCATAAGTTAAAAAAAAAAGAGAGAGACCATTGATGCTTAAGAGAGCTGGTGTAACTGGACGTATGCTTTAGGACAAACTGGAATTTGTATACTGTTATTCCGCTGCCCAGCTCAAACATAGATTTTACAGGGAGTCCAGGTTTCATCTTCCATATATAACCCTCCCATGTTTTTCTGCTACTTATTCTGTCAATACCAACAACATGGGTATGGTTAAGCATTAGCATGAACCCAGATTCAGGTCTACGTTGTGCTGATAAGGGGAGCAAAGCATTACTCCTCCACATTTATTGCATCTGCAGAATAGTATTCAGTGATACTATTCAATGTGACCTGGAGGTTTGGGGGAAATTATGGGTGGAAAGAACTCCCAATCGGCCACTGTGATCTTTTTTTGCTATCCTTTTTAAATAAAATCATGCATATTCACTCAGAGCTGGACTCTAGCTTTTTTTTTGGGGGGGGGTGCCTTTGAGTCAGCATTGACTCAAGAGGACTGTCTGGACTAGTTAGTCCCTACAGTTTCTTGGCAATATTTCGGAAGTAGTTTGCCATTGCCTGCTTTCTGGGGCTAAGAGAGAGTGACTGGCCCAGGCACCCATAGCTTTGTGCCTAAGGCAGGACTAGAACCCACAGTCTCCTGGTTTCTAGCTCAGTGCCTTAACCACTATGTCCAACTCAATGATTAGATAGGAATATTGTCTTGTGATGTCACTTGAGATTCATTGCACCTTACAGATTCCAATGAAGTGTAAGACCTTCTGGTCATGGAACAAAAACCATTTTGATCACTCTTGTGGGTGACCTGTAGTAGTACTTGGCTTATGGAAGTATAGTATTCTTGGTTCTGCTGGGTGTCTCAGTGGCCTTTAATACCACTGACCATAGTATCCCTCTGAGCTACCTACACAGATTGGATGCTGGACTCAGAAACTAAGCTTCTCTGTTATGGCCCTCTCTCTTAAATACTCTGCCCCCCCCAAGTGAGGATGGCTCCCTCCCTCTTAATATTCAGAAAGGCAATTAAAATCCTACTCTTCCACCCACCCTTTGGGAAATAAGAAAACTATTATTATGTTCTGAGCTATCATTGTATGATCTTTAGGAGGATGTTCTTGTTATGACTGTATTGCTGATTTTTATCTTATTCATGATTGTTCTTTAGCATTAGTTATAAGCCAACTAGAGTCTATGACTGGGGCAGCGTATAAATCTTATGCAATCAGTTGCTTAACATGGTAATGATCAAACAACTGCATTATATCCCACAGGATCCAAAGTGATGATGAGATTGCAACTTCCTCTTGCTGACGGCTGTATAGAGTACAGACCAACCTCTGGAAAAGGAAGGGGCAGGGGGGAATCTCTTCTGTTTGGGTGCTTCAAGATGCTTCCTATTCTGTCATGAACGGTCAAAAGGAGCTGCACAACTCTTCTTTTCTTCCTTACTGATTTTTTTCTGTAATAAAAATATGGACGAGGTAGTGGAATAAATAGAGGAGGGCTACAACCAGAAGTTTACAACATCTTGGAGCATCAAGAAGTTTACAACATCTTGGAGCATCATCAAATTCTGTGATTGAGGCAAGGTAATTTCACAATAAAATCTCATTTAGATGCAACCTTACGTTGTGGATAGTGTACAATATACTTTGGGTACAATGTACTTTGTGGATAATGTAATTGCATGGTGATAGAAGAAGGAGGGGGAAAATTTTCCAAGTAAACTTTAAATAGGTTGCGAATCCAAATGTGATGTTAGCACTAATATCAATAAAAATGTGTTTGTTTCTTTAATTAGTTATTCTTTCAGACCACCCAGGTAAATGAAAGACATAAAATGCAAAATAATAAAAGAATTATAATGGAACAGTACACAGCAGCAAGTGGAAAAATCACTGCCATACTTGTAAAATTCACAATGAAACCAGAAGAACAATAGAAGAATGCAAAGCTCTAAAATAATGAGAAGGAACCTTTGGCTTTCCAGATGTGGCTGAAGTACAATTCCCAACAGCCCCAAACAGCATTGACAAGGATGAGGAATGCAAGAACCACTTCCCTATCACTGATTCAAAACAAAACAACAAAGTTATGAAATTGGTCATCCATATGGCCAGTCCCCATCCCGCACCTGTAGCATGTGACTGGATCCATGGCATCCCCTTTGATTCTGCTTCTGGCCCTTCATGCCACCCTTCATATTATGTCCCCTTATATACAAATCAAGGCCACCCTTTGCAGCTGAGGCCAAGGAAGGCTCCCGCATGTCATTCATTGGTTGTCCAGTTCTAGCTTTAATTCACTGGGCATGCTTGCTTGGACCTCCTCCCATCATCTAGCTGATTCTGTGCTTTGGTAGCAATCATTGCCGAGAGCTACTGGTTTCAGAAACAGGGAGGCAGAGTAGCTGAAAATAAAATAGATCCCTTTGATTCCTTTTCATCTTTCCCTGAAATGTACATAAAGAACTATGCTTATCCTCTTGGATTTTCCATGCAGGTTAATGCATTCAGGATTGGGATGTCCTTCCCAATGAAGTCTGGATTTTAACCTTGCACCAAGCCTCTTTAAATGGAGAGAGCTCCCTCTAATTTAAAAATAACTTCAACTTCTAACCAAGCCTGCTTGGTAAGTTATTATGTGGTTGAACATTTCCAATAACTTCAAGAGAATTTCTTGGTATCACAGAAAGAAATGGTGGTGGAGTGGCTGCCCCATAATCAGAGGAGAAGGGCATGCCTTAATCAGCTCAACACACCAGAGGTATCCCTCTTCTCACACTCACAAAAGGTCACTTGACTGTGCCACCACAATAATGGGTGCAAAATGTTATCAGGTTTTACATACCTTTAGGTTACAGTGGGACAGTGTTAAGGGGAGGAATTCCCTTTTTTTTTCCAGTACAACAAGCAATTACATGAGACAGCTTCAAGGGGCTGTGAATGAGATGAAGCTTCAGGTGAACAAAGAGGAACATTGGAGTTCTCCAGGCACCATGGTGCTGCTATAAACTGTAACTGTGAGAAGGGTCTAAAAGCTGTAGTTCAGCAGTATCTGGAAGAACATTGAGAGAATGCAGAGGTCTTCTTGAGCTATGAAAATGTGCCTTTTCAGCGGGGAGGTATTCCACAGATGAAACAGCTCCACTGAAGGAGCTATTGTAGCCACCCACTTGCCTGATTTGGCCAAAATAGGTGGGTCCTGGGCAATTATATTATGGGAGAGATAAACATAGGAGAAGACAGCCTTTCAGATAACTGGACCTCAAGCTATTTAACTATTAAAACCAGCATTTGGACCCAAGCCGTCAAAGAGGTTGGCATAATCCAGCTTCATTGGCTAATGAAACAAGGGTCAGCACCACAAGGCCTTGAAGAGCTGTCTCTTCCTGCAAAATTGGGGTAGGGAGAGATTGGACCCCAGCAAAAGTCAATGTTGATCTATGGAGGAGTGCTTGCTTTTGGGATGCAAGGAGTTTTTGTTACAGTTTTATGGTTTACGGAGTTTTACATGTTGTTGTGAACTAATGCAAATGCACTGCCAAATAATAAACCAAAGAGGGTTCTTCACATATGAAAAATAATGCAATGCCCCTTAAAATTGGGTGGAATTTAAACATGAAAAACAAAATTTCCATTTGCGGACTGAGCAAAGTGTGCAAAACTGAAAATAGTATACCTGATTTTTGACCTGGCCAAACTAAATACAGACACCTATTTCAGTAGAAGTAGGCTCTCTGAATATGCTAAAGACATCACTTAAAACTTCCAATTTATATATATTGCTCTGTAATAATCATAGGAGACTGTCGGTATGACTAATGGTTCAAATCTATCTTTGTTCATGCATCAATTTGATTAAAAAAATCAAAACGCAGGCCACTGGGCCTCCTGTATCTATAGTGACAATGTTGAATCCAAGAGCACCCCAAAACTATAAACCAGCCCCTAACAGCTTTCCTACATCTTTGTATCCTCTGAATCTGTATGGCTATAACTGCCAGAATTCTTGACTTTGGAGAATTGTGATTCCACACAATTGGAGTCACCCATCCTAGGCTATTGTTAAAAAGAAAACTATGGAGAAGACTGGCTCCCTGATGTTCCATAGTGCAACCCATCTGGTTTCCCTAATTTCTCCTTGAATCTGAAACATTGGGCTACATAACTTCCTATGGAACATACTTTGTGGCCTGCAAGAATTGATTATGTCTGATGGAGAAATCTATCTCTTAATCATAATCCTGGCAAAACAGCCAACGTTATGCTGATTGGAAAAGCAGTGTTTCCTCTTACACAAATATCCTCTCTTTGTTTCTTTCATCGCAGGATGGGATGAAAAACCTGGAACCATGGAAGCAAAATTTGCTGGGGGCCATTTCCCACCCAGGACTGTCCTTGGGATTCTCAAGATTTCTACCACCAGACCATCACAACTTTGGCTATGAATGTGCATGCTCGGGAGAGACTAAGAATGATACGCATGTTCTGTTTCCAAAGGCTTCCAGAGAACTTGGCTTACTTGAAACTCCACCTTGGCCAAACGGCCTCCTAGGCTCCATGTTACGCTTGGCCTGGGAACCCACTTTCCATGACTGGTTTCTCATGAGGCTGCATGTGAGGTCTTTCTCTCCCCCATCCCACCCCTCTTCCAAAAAGTCAGTTCCAACTGTGGTTTTTCCTAGAATACACATTGCCCCCATGGGCCACCCATCACTTCCCTCTCTTCCATTTTCTCTTACAAAAGAATGGCTTCTGATTTGGCTTCATCTCTTTAATTCAGCTTCTTCTGGAATAAGGATTAGTTTCCAAATCTGCTAGCAATTTATACTAAGCGTCAACATGTCCCTTGTCTTTCAGGAAATAACAAATGAAGGATGACGATGCACAGACAACTATATTTTGTCCTGTTGCTCTTTATTCCGTACAAGGTAACTGGAGCAGTTCACAATGCATAAAGATGAACAGGTGTTGGGGAAAAACACCAGATGCCAAACACACAAGCCACAACACACCACCCTAAGGGTGAGGAACCTCTCACTGATGGGCCCAGTGCAGCCCTCAAGAAGTCTTTGTCTAGTTTGTTAGATTCTCAGGCCACACCCCTTCACTGGATACGTTCCACGTTATTGATATTTTTATTCTATTTATCTACTCCAACTAGAAAGCTAATGAAGGGAAACTTGCAGAAGATGGGGAAGGAGAATCCTGACTGTGAATACCTTCTTTCCTGATCATTGCATACTAAAGAAGCGTAAGAATCAAATCCATTACTCCATTTATTTTTGGCTGTAGACACACCCATGTCTGTTAGTTGTAGTTCCAGTGTATTTCTAAGGCACCAAGTTGGAGCAAACTGATTTCTCGTCAGGACTAAATACTTTCTTCTCACTTCTGCCCAGAGTAGGATAAACCTCCAAGTATAAATCTCATAAAATGATGTGTAAGCCATTTGTAAGACAATAGTTAGCTACATAAGGCAGCAACGAGTAGATAATATCAGGTTGCCCTACCTTCTTCCTGATTTTGTTCCTGGGCCTTTTATATGTGAAGATGCAGTTATATTCATATTTTCAGCAGATGGAAACCTTTTTCAGTAATAGCTTATGCCTCTTTCTGCAGTTCACAAATTATAGTTTCCTCCTTTCAAATGCTAGCACAATCTCTCCAGTTAGTTCCTCCCTTGTTGGTCTGCCGCAGATGCTGGTCCACCACCAGCCCAGCATTTAACTTCCTTGAAAGCTGTCAGAGTTCCAAGTCTTGATAAGGCCTAAGAATAACCCTTTGGCTGTATACCTGTGCATAGGCTCATCTTGTGCACCAGTTGTGCCCATTCCTTGATTATGAGGCCTTTCAGACAGTTACTCATGCCCTAGTCGCCTTGCAACTGATCTATTGCAATGCAATCTACATGGGGCTGCCCTTGAAGACCATCTGGAAGCTACAGCTGGTCCAAAATGCAGTGGTGCAATTAGTAATGGGCACCTCTTGTTATGCCCATATGCCATTGCTGCCTTGGAAGTTGCATTGGCTCCCACTTGGCTTCTGGGTGCAATTCAAGATGCTGGCCAATACCTATAAAGCCCTTTCTTGGTTATGTGAAGGACCATCTGTCTCCAATCAATTCTGCCTGCCTGATTCATTCAGGCAGAGTGGGTGCACTCCTGGTCCCCTCAATTAAACACTGACATCTTGTAGGACTGAGGAAGTGTGCCTTCTCTGTGGCAGTTCCTTGCCCCCTGGAATAGCATCCCCCAGACTTACATGGCAGCCACTCTCCAAGGGTTCCAGAAGGCTCTTAAGTCCTGGTTCCATTCCTAGGCCTGGGGTTCCCGGGGTGTGGAGAGGAAATAGGGAATGGCCTTGAGGACAGAAGGAGGAACTAGTACCAAAGTGGCAGTCAGAAAAGAGAAGATTGAGCACATTCCAAGAAACTAATTTGACAAAACATCTCAGGTCCCTCCCTAGTTCACCCAGAGATAAAGTGAGGGAAGGGGGAAGCACATTTCGACATGCAAGATTCTGTTACTATAGCTGTTCTAATAAAAGTAGTCCTGACTTATATAGCATTAGTTTCTTAGTCTGGACTACCTTATAGGGCTGGGTGTCAGTGGAGCCCCTGTCAGGTTTTTTTATTGTTATGGCTGATTTTGTTCAGGCTGTTATGCTTTGCTGTTAGGCTTTTAATTGTTTTAAATCAGTGTTTCTCAATCTTGACAACTTTAAGATATGTGGGCTTCAACTCCCAAAACTCCCCAGCCAGCATGGGAATGCTGGGAATTGAAGTCCACCCGTCTTAAAGTTGCCAAGGTTAAGAAACACTATTTTAAATTGTATTTTGGAAGTTGTAAGTTGCCCAGAGTCTTTTAGAGTGGGATGGCTATACTAAATCATCTTCTTCTTCTTCTTCTTCTTCTTCTTCTTCTTCTTCTTCTTCTTCTTCTTCTTCTTCTTCTTCTTCTTCTTCTTCTTCTTCTTCTTCTTCTTCTTCTTCTTCATCATCATCATCATCATCATCATCATCATCATCATCATATTTATGTTTTGTTCTTCTGTCTTTCCAAGAAGTGTCAGGAGGTTGCATCTAGCCACCCTTCAATTCTTGGCCATGCTTCTGATCTGGTATCACCCTAAGATATTTAGTGATAGGGTATCTGCAGGGGGCAGTGTAAAATGAAGTCATGATGACGGCTGTGATTGTGTGACTGAAGCCCCGCCCCCCTTTAACATGCATTCATGTATGGCACACGTAAAAGGGAGGGAGGCTCAGTGGCACAACTGCAGACCCCACCTTGATTTTTTTTGTTTCCCCTTCCTGCAGACATCCATATCTGGAGACTGAAAAAGATGGCTAGACACAGCCATATGATACTGTTGGAGGCTGGATCATCTCAGCCAGTGGCAGAAAATGAATGAGGGTGTGTGGCTACCAGAAGCCTCCAGGCTTCAAAATCTGGAACAATCTAGCCTGCGATTAGACTCTGGATGCCATTCTGCCCCTCGTGCCATCTGATAATGCACCTTCTGCAACTTAGTGGTCTCCAGATGTTTTTGGACTTCAATTCTCCAGATTGCAAGCAAATGTAACCCTGAACTAGATGGGCTTCCTGAGAAGTGAAGACCAGCCATCAAGGTTGAGGATGGCTTTGACAGGGTGAATGCTGCCTTCTCTCCCCCCACCCCAAGCTTGCTTTTGGATAAGTTTGAGAGCTCTGCTTGCTACATCATCAGAGAAAACATAATAAAATAAAACTGAAACTGAACCCATTACAGCAGTGTTTCTCAACCTTGGCAACTTGAAGATGTGTGGACTTCCACTCCCAGAATTCCCCAGCCAGCATGTTGAAATCCACACATCTTCAAGTTGCCAAGGTTGAGAAACACTGCATTAGAGACAGGATGGCTCAAAGCCATTTTCTTACCATGGGCAAAACTTTGCACAAGAAGAATTTTTTCAATAGCCCTAGGGGGAAAGAATAAGGCCCCTTTGCTACCGGGTTGTCTGCTACGGCTTGAATTTTAAAAAAAACACAAGGCTCTTAAACTATGGATACTGTAAAAATATGAACTAAGGGCTTTAGCAATATAGGATTTGAGACACAACATTCACCATCTCTCCTCATCTCCCAAATCCTGCATCGCTTACTAGCAGTCAAGGAAGAGACAGGGAAGTGAAAATAATAATGAAAAAGGATCTTAATCCAGCAACTAGCTGATGATGTGCAGAAAATGCGCCGTGCAGATTGGGGAGGGAAGACATAGGGCACACTTAAAGCACAGGTGCAAACTTTATTTATTCATTTATTTAGCCATCCAACTCAAACAACTTGACTCTGGGCCATGTAGAATCAGAAAGGACATTTAGCAAAAAAAAAAAAAAAAAAAGAAGTACATCATGAAAAATAACCCAATATATAAAATAGTGAGCTGAGCAAGACCATTAAAATAACCCAAAGGAGACTCTGCTCAACTGCCCGAGGAAAACGCCAGGTCTTCTTCACTTTTCTCAAGGCAAGCAGAGTGGGGACCTGTAGTATATAATGGCAGGGGCGGGGGCAGGTGAGGGAGGCAGAGAGAGATACCCGAAGCTTGAGCAGTCTGCTGCTTCCATATGTTTCTACTTTGACCTTGGAGTTAGTATTCCCAAAAAACAACCCCTCTTCCGTGCGAAGGTCAAGAAGCTTGCACCCTGCCCAGGCCAGAAAGGGCACCGGCCAGCCCGTATTGCATTTTTTCCCCTCAGAGCTCCAGTTTAGAAGCCAAGGCGTTGCTCATCCTCACTGAAAACGAAGCCTCACGTATAGCTTCAGAAATCTTGCATGTTAGCTAGCCGATAATTTAGAACGAATGTCTTTCCTTTGTGGTACAGAGGCCTCCCAGACCACAGGAGTTGACGCTGTGCGCCTGTGTGGTCGGCCAGGGCTTAATTTAAGCAAAGGCCTAGCAGCTCAGAATTGCGCTGGGAGCTTTTTCAGCCCTGTAACGTACCGCTAAGTGACAAAGAAAGCAAGGATCGGTACCCACCGGATCCTTAAATAATCACCAGCAGGTTTTACATACTGGGATGCCTGGCAAAGGAAGCAGGAGCCCACAACTTATTTTCCGTGTTGCCATTTAACCCTGAATAGGTGATATAATCACAAAGAGAAAAGGACCTTTGAGCATACAGAATGCATTTTTTGAGTCGGTAATCCAAACCACTCATACTCTTATCCCTGCTTGAGAGACAAAGGTTTTTAGCATCCCCCATATTCGGATGTCCTGGAAAAGGAGCGCTTACATGCTCACGGCTGCGAGGATAGACTTTCTTCCAACATTGGAAGAAAGATACACCAATGATATCTAAATGGGAACTTAAACTTGGAGAATATGCACAATGGTGCAACGAACAGCAGATATCCACAATAGAAGTTTAATCACATTCAAGCAAAAATGGTTCCCATATACAACAGGGTTCCTCAACCTCAGCAACTTTAAGATGGGTGGACTTCAACTCCCAGAATTCCCCAGCCAGCAAGGTTGAAGTCCACCCATCTTAAAGTTGCTGAGGTTGAGGAACCTGATATACAGAATATATCACTCAGCAACCTGATATACAGAATATATCACTCAGCAAGGCAAATACAAACGCTTCCAGTATGGTTTTTAAGAGGGTCTGAATGTCCATAAACACTGTCAATCGGTCAAAGTATAAAGGAGGAGGAAGTTAGAAATTAAACACCTATCTACTTTTTTCAAACAGCTCCTTTTTTTTCCTTTTTTCCTTTTTCTTTTTAAACATTTATCAATAGCAGTAACAATACAGGGGAGACCTTAGTATTAAATACAGGTAGTCCTCACTTACCAACGGTAATTGGAACCGGGAACTCCATCGCTAAGTAATGCAGTTGTAAGGCATGACATCACGTGATTGCACCAACTTACAACGGCTGTTGCAGCAGTCCCAGTTCCGTCAGTAGGTGAATCTTGTGCACAGCATCTCACAGTCATGTGATCACCATCTGCAACCTCCTGCCAGCTTCCCCATTGACTTTGCTTGTCAGAAGCCAGCTGTAAAGGTCACAAATGGTGGTCATGTGACCACGGGGACGCTGCGACAGCCACAACTATAAGGACCCATTGTAAGTACCCCTCGTTCAGCACCATTGTAACTTCAAATGGTCGCTGAATGAATGGACGTTAAATGAAGACTACCTGTATTAAGCCTTTTTCATATTATAAAACAATTCAGTGCATTTTGCAGCTGTTTATCAGTGTTATACTTAACATTAATTGCACAATTTAAGCAACTCTATGTTGGTTAACATTTTAGAAATTATATTTAACATTGATATATGCTTTTTTTCCTCATCATTAAAGGTTCCATTTATCTAATCATCATAGTGTTAACAATGTCTAGTTTCTATTGCATAAATACCACTGTACTCAGCTATCATCTGTATTCTATAATGTATCATTTGCATTTTATAAGGTACGGGGGGAAAGGAAATGGAAGTGCTAGGATGTTATGTATATATTATGGAAAAGGAGCTCTGGATGTGCAACAAAATGTTGCAGTATGTAGTGCAGGACTTTGGCCCAAGAGCCAGGACACCCCATGTCAGTTCAGTTTTCTTCTACTTCAACCCCTCCACACAAACGCCTATGCACACATCACCATGCTGTGCCTACTGAGCAGCCTAGTCTTACATGAACTGTCCTAAACACACAACATACACCTCTTTTTTTCCCCCTGCAACTTCCTGCAGAATGCCACCAGCTGGGCTACAGGAGCTGCTGAAGAATGAGTTTGCTATTCCCAGTTAGCAATAGCAAAGACACCTTTGGCTTGTGGAGCAATGTGCTGCAATGCAATGAGGCTTCTTCATCCAAAGGGCTAAGACGTAGGCGGAATCCATTTCTCTCCTCAGATCCACTCTCCATGAGCGCTCACCCATCAGAGCTTGGTGGCCTTAAGCTCTCTGCATGGAGAAAGGATCAGTGCCTCGGTTCAGACACTGAAAGGTAGAGTGTTCCCAGGTGCCGAGGGCAGAGTCCCAATGGAATGGTTCTTCCATTGCCAGACCATGGCAATCTGTCTCCTGAGTAGATGGAGTTTCTTTACCTGTAGTACAGAATGTGGCACCACCACAAGCCATGGACATTCAGTGTGGGGTTTTGATCCGAACTGAAGCCAAATTAGGTTGTTTATGGCAATATGCAGAGGGGGAATATGCTTGTTGGTCTTTAATTCCAGTGCTGTCCCCTATTAGTTCCTTTCCGCTAGTTCCTTCTTTGTGTAAAATGCAAAAGACAGCTCAATCAGTCAAGTGAATAGATGCCTTCGTGTATTTGACGCTAGACCTAAAATTAAGCATAAACCAATTAGTGGTATGTAAAATGTTTTCAGTTTGAAACATTCAAGCTCCAAACGTCTCCAGTCCTGAGGCTGTTCTGACCTTAATAGGAATAGTCCTAATGTTACCAATTCTGGCACTGTGCAGTTGTTCCACCTTCCTGTCCTCAGTGGATTTTCCAGTGAAAGAAAGAAAATACGGAAATTAGTGAGAAATAGTGATTGCACAATAGATGCCTCATCTGAAAAAACCCTTAGCCCTGGTTCCTACAACCTTTCAATTGCATTCATGTGTTACACTATGTTTCGGTTTCTTTAACCGTGGTTTATTAAATAGATCACAATTGACTAAGTTCACATAACACATATAAGTATTTATGATTTATAAACCGCAGTAGCTGGGTTTGCACTACACACTAACCCATAAACGAAAAAACTTCATGATAGCTTGATAACTGTATGCACATAAAACTAGGCCATGGTTTGCCATGGTTTATTAAACACTCTGAAACATAAACCACAGATTACAAACCACAATGGCTGGGTTCAATACCATGCTAAGCCACCAATAAACAGACTATAATATGCTTTAGTGTATTACATGAACCCAGTTACTAAGTCATAGTGTGGTTTGGTTTGGTTTACTATTTTGTGCAAACCAGATAGACTACTGCAATGCACTCTACACGGGGCTACCCTTGAAGAGTATCTGGAAGCTACAACTGGTCCAGAATGCAGCTGCGCGGGCTATTTTTGGAGCCCCAAGAAGGGCCCTCGTAACGCTGTTGCTCCACAAGCTGCATTGGGTACCAGTTTGCTTCCGGGTCCAATTCAAGGTGTTGGTTATCACCTTTAAAGCCCTACATGGCATGGGACCAGATTACCTGAGGGACCGCCTCTTCCCCATGACTTCAGCCCATCCCACCCAATCACGCAGAGAGGGCCTGCTCTGGACCCCCTCGGCAAAAGAGCTCTGACTAGCAGGTTCCAGAAAGCGGGCCTTCTCTGCTGTAGCCCCTGCCCTTTGGAATATCTGGCCCCTGGAGATGACATTGGCCCCCTCACTCCTGGCCTTCTGGAGGGATCTGAAGACCTGGCTCGGCCATCTGGCCTGGGGTGGGGAGGGAAGTCATCAAGTGCGGGGATGGCCAGCCCCTTAGAGGCCTGGCATCTGCATCTCTGAACCATCGGTCTCTTGGACTCTTTCTTTTTTAGAAATGTTTTGTACAGGTTTTAGGTTTTATGTAATTGTATATGTCTTTATTGTTTTAATGAGCTGTGGGCCGCCCAGAGTCCCCCATTAGGGGGAGATGGGCGGAGATAAATCTAATAAGAAATAAATAAAAATAAAAACCAGCCATTGTGGTTTTTAAACCAGGATTTGGGGTTTAGCATGTTGTGTGTGAACCCTGCTATTATGAATTATTCAGCAAAGCAAAACTGAAACAAACCACAGTTTAGTGTGATCAGTAAAGGCAGCTTTTCTTCTGCCATGGAATTTAAGGCAGCTACTGTACTATGCAGTGCCTCACATCCAGGAGAAGGGTTTTTGTCATATGCCCTCGGACCAAGACTTCCTGGGATCTTTGGTTCTGTACCCATAAGCCAAACCTTGGAAATATTCCTCCAACATTAGTAAGAAGTTTGGTGTGCCTGCCAAAGCAAAATCAGTGAACTCTATGTGCTTCTAGAAACGGTTATTGCTCAGTCATTATTATCCAAGACAGCCTCCTCTGTCCTCAGCGTACTAAAGGACAATTTCTCAACCACAGCCCAGCATCTTCCCTACTTGTTAAACCACAGGAAGGCATTTATAGGGCCTTCTCGTGTCTGCGGCTGGAATCACAGAGGATGTGGGCAGGTGAGGCTGTGTATCAACAACTGAGAAAGAGGCTGGGTCCTGTTGCTGTCTTGCAGAAATCTGTTTGAACTCCCTAACTTTGTTAACCCAGGAGTCTGGTGCTATCAGCCTCTGGATTGTTTGCATCTCTTTCCGATTTCTGGCTTGCTTTTCTAGGACCACCTGCATTGATTATTCTGAATCATGAAGGATTTTTCCAAGCTATTCAGTGTAATGTGAAAAGGAGGGAGAAGCTGTCTTCCCCAACCTGGTGCCCTCTAAATGTCTTGAGCTACAGAAGATCCCTTTATTCTCAAAGGGCACAGGATGATGGGCATTTTAGTCCAGTGTCTCTGGAAGCTGTCTTGTTCAGGGAAGGTTAGGCAAGAGGATTGATATTGCTGTTTCTGATCCTTTCTGCTAAATTGCCATATGGAAGAGGATTCTGGTGTTAATAGATAAAAGGAAAGGACACAGTAGTGACCAGATTGTGTGAGAGATTGAAAAGCAAAGACATGTGACTCTTGAAGTCCCTCATGGCTGACCTGTATTTAATATTTGGAAATTGAACTTCAGAAACTTAATATTTGCAATAAAGTTTAGCTTGATCTTCTGACTGGCTTAGATTGTTTTTTAGATAAATAGATTTATACAAAAATATAGTTTCATTCATACCAGATAGAGATAGAGATAGAGATAGAGATAGAGATAGAGATAGAGATAGAGATAGAGATAGAGATAGAGATAGAGATTTCCATGAATTCTTTTTCATGCTTAGCACTCATGACTGCAGATAAGAAGCAAGCCACATTTATTTAGTGTTCATTTAGGTATTTTTATCGTAACTTTCTAGTTAATATTATATAAACCCATAGGACTGAAATTGTATGGTTTGCAATCAAGTGTGCTAGAAGCTTGCTTACTGTCCAGGGGCTGGACAACATCTTTAGTCTGAAACTATAGTTGAAACATCTGAATGGATGACACAGCAATAGAGCCAATATTCCATTCCTTTGGTACCTTTCGGATCTGATTTCCAGAAGCTCTTCTGATTCTACACAGTGGTTACCCAGACTTTGATCTTATTTATTTTAAAGTAAGTTTATCATGGTGATAACCAAGGAAAAAGAGTCAGAGAAATAATTCTCGGTTAGTCTCACTCCCATTTCTTATATAGCCACCAACTTTTCTGAAGCCAAGTTATTTATCTCTAACCATTACCCTAGTAAATTCATTGATTCAGTCAAGTTTCTAGGCTCAAGGAGTTGTGCATGAGTTGGCAGCCATATCAATTGTATGTGTTAAAGAAATAAATTTGACAAAGATAAAGAAGCTGATGGAAGCTATGCCAATAGTCTACTCTGAGATGAAATGAGAGATTGCTTGCATTCTACAAAAGTAACGGAAAAGCTAACAGGAGACTTCCTTAGTAAGAACAGGGACAGAAAGGGAAGAGAACTAAAGAAAGAGAGAGAGAGAGTTAATAGCTGACCATTCAATAGGCTTATTGTCCATCCAGGTTTGACTGAGAGTGTCCCAATATCACACTCCAGTCCAGGTATTCAGGCTGGTTTACAAAAAAAAAAAAAAAATCCAGGAAGTAGGACTGTGTAGACTCACAGAGGTTTCACCTTTGCAGGCAAGGCAAGGATGTTTGCAGGGCATAGTCAAAAAAGTCACACCATTGTGCCACCATCTTGGGTTTTTTTACCACACCCTACAGACACCCCTGGGGCAAAGGGAGAGCGAGTTTGCAAAGAGCACTTAAGCTCCCTGGTTTTGCCTGCACAAACCTGTTGATCCTGAACTTTGTCCCTGTTTAATGGCATGGAAATATGGTAAGCCTACAGTTAGAGGAAAAATTGAAAAAGGAAAGGAAAAGTAGACAAGCATGAAGAAGAGAAGAGAAGAGAAGAGAAGAGAAGAGAAGAGAAGAGAAGAGAAGAGAAGAGACAAGACAATTATTCTGTAAAGAAGCACAGAAGTCTATAAGCAGGAACAATTTATTTCCATATTATTTATTTGTACAACATCGCTATTTATTGTTTAAAGTTTACTGTTAAAACTTTATTTAATTGTTTATGAACAACTTGTGCCCTGAGTAAATGAGAGACAGATATAACAGCCCCTCCACCTGCCTAAGATACTGCAATACCAGAAGAACATGAACCCTAAGTTTACCAGTGGGAGTGAGATTTTAAACTATATTATTCATCCCCCAAATCATCTCTAAAAAAATCAAGTCATTGGGATCCACAAAAGGGAATGTCAAAGCAGACCAGATGTGATGTGTTGTGATACAAGCCTGCCCTTCTGTACACATGTCATTGCACACGTACTAAAGGGATAGGCTTGGATCACAATTCCATGTCCACCATCATGCCCCTTTTGAGACACTCCCCGTCCTCAAGACACTGATGATTATGCCCCTTCTGACCAAATAAACTCTGTTTTGCTAGAACTTCCTCCCAATCTTAAATATACATTCATTTATCAGTGAAGAAAGAACATTCTGCAGATGTTGTAAGGACTGAACTCAGCAAGACAGGAACCAATAGTTCCCATGCTAGAGAGGACTGTTATGTCAAGATAGCTCAGATTTCTTCTGAGTTCCCCAACAGAATGTCAATTAGTGTCTTCACTTGGTAAAACAAAGGGGGAAAGCCTAGAATTTAAGCTTGGGAGCATAGACCTATATGAGATCTTTGATTTTGAAGTACTGCAGGACAAATTAGCCATGTCAATGTGAAGTTTGTCACATGCTACTTTGCCCATTCTAGGTTAGTAAAACTATAAAGAAAACCTGGGATTGTGCTTGGACATTCCTGGACCAAACTTTTCTGGCATGTGTTCCGCCTTCTCCAGTAGAAGGTCCTTTTCACTGCTTCCAACCAGCCAGCCAGACACTTGCCTCGTATATTCATAGCTGCCGAGTGTTTAAAAAAGAAAATTAGCTCCAAAAATTGATTGAGAAAATGGATCCCAACAGCAGATGATAATGGAAATCCTAGGCAGGAAAACAGTTGACAGTTCTGTCCATCCTCCAGAAATGGCAGCCAGAGGCCAGATCTTGATCCAGCAAAGGAATGCTCTGCAAATAATTTCTGCTGTCTTGGAACTGAGGCATCCAAATCAAATATCCTTCCACTCAGCTAAGGAACTACTGGGCTTCATCCAAGCTCCAGATGATCATTCCTTTTATTATTAATTTGGATTGGATGGATAACATCATGACATAGTTCTCCAATGGTGATATTCATTCACCCAACTCAAAACAAAATGGGAACATCCAATGGGAGAAAAAAGTGTCCCCTATTCATCACTATTATTGCTGTAACTGATACCCTACATTTCTACTCAGTTTGAACATCTGGGATAGCTTATACTTGATAACATGCAAAAGATAAAATGAAGCTAAAAACTGGAATTGAAGACCAGTAACAGCATTATGTAACAATTACAAGTATGTACTTTGCTTTAAAATGCAGAATAAAATGCAAAATGCCAACCACAAGAGTCTGGCTGCATTCAAACATCATGCTAAGTCATTTTCTTAATTGTGGTTTGTTGAATATAAACCCAAATGACTAGGATCAAACAAACGCTAACTCAGGATGCCAAAGACCCCTTACCTTGCCAAAAAAAAAAAAGCTGAAGTATCTTCTTCAGCCTACTGCCCTCCAGATGACTCCTCCCATTCCACTGTCTGGGGATAATGGAAATAGCAGTCCAGTTGGAGGAAGGCTGGACTAAAGACTGGGAAACTTTTAATCTCATTTTTTAAAACATCAATTAAGAAAGCACATCATAAACAGAGAATGTATTTGTCTCCCTCTTGCAGAATATCAAGTTCTCTTCCACACTTCCCCTGTTTTCTCTCCTCAAATTCCCAGAAAGCACCCTCACTGCAACAAAATTTGGAACATTGAAAATTTCACATGAGCCAGATAGTGTTGCTTGCAGTCGACTAATAATATATTCTCTGTGGAGTTGAGCTACATGGACTTCTGACTGCATAGATACACATGTAATTTTCTTGGCAATAACAAGCAAGTGGTTGCCATTGGGGAAGATGGTTTTTTCTGGGGTGGGTTGGTTGGTTGGTTTGACTACAGCCTCGTTTAGCCCACAGCCTTGGGTTTTCCTGGTGCTTCTCCCTCCCGGTACCAAGCAGGTCCCACCTTGCTTAGCTTTTTGAGATCAGCCAAGGTTGGCTAGGTGTGACCGTGGGAGAATGTAAAATATCACCCAGCACTGGGGTGGCCCTTGCTGAGCACCCTTATCCTGTAAGCACTCTGGTTTGTTGGACATATCGTTTTGTACTTACTCTGAGCTTGTTGTTGCTGTTCTGATTATCATTAGAAAATAATCCTGGTTGAAGAGTAGCCCTGCTCCTTTCTTAGTGCAAGGACAAGGGGCTATGGGTTACTGCATCTGACCTAGTCCTATTACAAGGTTAGATTGGGTTGAAGGGTTGAAGTGAGACATTTCCTTCCCAATTGGTCTGCCCTCTTGCAAACCCTGATGTCTTATCATTTTAAAGCATGTTCTAACTAAAGATCACTCAGTCTATGTCCTTTCTTACCTTCCCCCACCAAACTGGGGCCGGCCAGTTTTGTTGACCAGGCAGGTTATCGTGTCACCCCGTAGTCAAAACAGCATGTGCCTTTATCGCCTTGCCAGTTTTTGGAGTGCTTTTGGAGTGAGGTTATTTCCATGGCTTAAGAAAACAGCTCCCGCCTGGCCAGACAAATACACAGTGAGGTCACTCATCATTCGGAGACCTTTCTGTGCAGAACACCAACTGTCTTGGGACAGCCTGGCTCCTGCAGGACTATTTGTATCTAATCTTTTTCTTCCTCCTTCCCTTCCTTCCACTTCTCTGTTTCCTTCCTCCCCATTCGCTGTAAAACACAGCCCATTTCAGTCTTGCATGTAACAATCTAACTTTTTTGAGGGGGGGTTGAAAGCACAGGCCTCCGTGGTTTATTTTTGTTAACCTCCTAAAGCCTGAAATAAGCCTCCAATTTGACATAATTACACACCCTCCTTTCAAGGGGTGAAGCTATTTGTAGGGACTTAAGAGTTGCTTCCTTTCCTCTTAACTTCTGCTCCAGCAAAGCAGAGGGGGAAGGATAGAGGAGAGGGGCCATGAAAATGAAGCTAAGATTACAAGAATGGACCTCCTAGGCTGAACGGCAGTTTAGTCCAGCCAATTGCACTGCAAGGATTCAAGGGCCCCTGAACAAAATAATATCCAAACCCCCGCCCCCTTCTGGGCACCTAGTTTCTTACCACCCAAGCATGCCAGGTACCCACAATGGCACCTTCTCTTCCTCTCTTTTCTTTCACTTTTAGAAGAGTAACATCTAAGCTGAAGCCAAGTTTGGCATTTTTGGGTTCCCCCCCCCCCCCCCAAATAATCACTAAGGATGGGAAGGAGGACAAAGAATACCTGCTGGTTTTTCAAGGGAAAAGGTTACATGTTTCTGAGTTTGGGACACTTCAAATTACAGAGATCTAAGGCAGTCTTTCCTAGTCTGCTCTCCTTCCAGATGTGTGGACTTCAACTTCCAGAATTCCTGGCCTGCATGAGAATTCTGAGCATTGAAAACCTCACACCTGGAGGGTGTTCAGGCTGGAGTCAGCTGGCCTAGGCCTTCATTTGGTAGTTTATATCTAGCAGCATCACTGAATCCATTATTCTGTTTCCTATACCCATTCATAGTTTCCAAAATTCATAATCGGAGCTTAAATAATTCCTTTGCAAATTCAATCTGTTCCCCCCCTGTCAGCAACCATTATGCAGAGGAATGCTGATTTATTCTGATTGGTTGATTATATGCCATCAAGTTGGTATCAACGTCAACTGTTAGGACAACATAAATAGATCTTCTCCAGGATAATCTGTTCTATTCTGGCCCTTTAGGTCTCCCAATGATGCACCCATTGCCATTGTAATCAAGTCTCTCTACCTTGCTGCTGGTCATCCTCTTCTTCTCTTTCCTTCCATATTTCCCAGCATTATGGACTTCTCAGAGAAGTGGGTTTTTCATATAACGTGTTCAAAATTTGATAATTTGAGATGACCGTCATCTCATTTGTGCCTCATGTAAGAACTTTGGATTGATTTGTTCTGTGATCCGTTTGTTTCCTTGGCTATCCAAGGTATCCTCAAGAGTTTTCTCAAACACCAAAGTTCAAAACTGTTAATAGTCTTTCTATCCTACTTCTTCAAAGTCCAGCTTTCACTTCTACAGGAATTGTCACAGGAAAAACCATTACCTGCATGACTCTGATCTTTGAGGTATAGATGCATCATGGCAGCTAAATATTTTTTTTCCAGGCCTTTATTGCTGTCATACTAAGTACTAGTTTGTAGGCGATTTCTTGATCCTAAAAGGCAGAGGCCATCTTCATCGTCAGTTCGAAGGCTGGTTGCTGAATCTGCTGTCATTAATTTGGTCTTTTTTATATTTAATTTAGCCCCTTTATTTCACAAGGCTCCTTGATTTTCATTACTAGAGCTTCCACATCATTTGCATTTTCAGCTATAAGAATAGTGTCATCAGCATAGCACAGGCTATTGAATGTTTCTTCCTCCATTTTTAAAACCACACTTATCTTCTTTCAATCCAGCCTCCCTCAACATATTTTCAGCACATAGATTGAATAGATAAGGAGAGAGTATCTAGCCTTTGCCAACCTGGAGCCAGTCTATTTCCTTAATGTTCCATTTGGACTGAGGCTTCCTGACCTGTGTATACGTTCCATATGAGGATAATGAGATGTTCTGGGATTCCCATTTTCCTAAAGACATTCCACAGCTTGACACAATCAAAAGCCTTTCTGTAATCAGGGAGGCATGTATTGACTACTTTTTGGTATTCGTTGTTTTTCTCAATTATCCAGCATGCATCTGTAATAATGTTTCTTGCTCCCTAGCCTTCACTAAAACCAGTTGTAACATCTGACATTTTAATTTCCATGTAGGGCTCTAATCTTCTTGGAAGATGCTAAACGTTATTTTGCTACAATGTGAAATTAAGGATATTGTGCAATAGTTTGCACACTCTTTTAAATCTCCTTTCTTTGGTACTGGTATGTAGATTGACCTCTTCCAATCTGTTGGCCATTGTGTCATTTTCCATATTTGCTGGCATAGCTTGCTTAGAAACGTTACTAATGCTTCTTCAGCTGCTTGCCATATTCCTGTAGACATTCCATTAATTTTGTAGTCTTCTGACTCGGTAATGACCAGAGTGACTTTATATTCAAGTACTAGCGGTTTTTGTCAATAGGGGATATCTTCTAAAGAATCTGGGATGTTGCCAACCATGCTGTATAGAATCTTCTTTGAATCAGTTACCATCTGTCCACTGGCTTCTGTTAGCATACTAATTTGAGATTGGAATCTCCTGAGTTTGGAGATCTTTTGAAAAACTTTCCATGATTTACCATGTATGTTTCTATCTTCAACTTATTTACAGGTGTCATTGTAATATACTTTTTGCCTAGAAAACAGCTCTCTGAAATTCCTTCCTGAGATCTTTGTCTTTCTTGGCTTTGGCTTTTCTTCTTAGAAATTTCCATCGCTTTCTTCCTATTTCTTGGCCTTTAGCAATCTCTTCTCACACTCATCCTTCGCAACTTTATTTTGTGCAATTTCATTCTATAATTCCTCTGGTTCCCTGTCAATGAGATTCAGGACTTCAAAGGGATTGATGATATTCTCCTTGAAAATGGTGGGTATATGCTCAAGATATAAGTTGTGGAAATTGATTGACTTAGTTCTTCCACTTTGGCTTGACTTGGAACTTGCACATGTCTAGATCACTATAATACAGGTATGATTTGCTCCATAGTCAGCCCTGGCCATGTCTTTGTTGTTATGTCTTCCACTCCCTTGAACAATAAAATAGTTGATTTGATTCCTATGTGCCCCATCCAGTGATGTCCACGTATGTAGGCATTGTGTTGGTTGTTTGAAGAATGTGTTAGCAATGATGAAATCAATGGATTGGCAGAAGTCATTCTTCTGCTTCATTTCTTTTCCTAGGTCATGCAGCCCAACTACATTTTCCTCCTTACTATTTCCAGCTTTGGCATTCCAGTCTCTTGCTTGCATGTTCTGTTGGTTTCAGATTAAACTTGTTCATAAAGCTTGTCAACCTCTTCTTTGGCATCTGTGGTTGGATATCAGTTTGGATAACCATCATATTAAAGCTGTGTCTAAAAAATCTAATTGATGTGATTTGATCATTGACTGAATTCTACCTGAGTACTGTCTTGGGTACATCCTTTCTGGCTGTGAAAGCAACCCCACTCCTTCTTCGTTTTTCATTTCCTGTGTAGTAGTGAGATCTTCTGACTGAAAGTGTCCAATTCCAGTTTATCGCAATGTGTTGATGCTTAAGGAGTCAATGTGTAGGCAATTCATTTTATACACTTAGTTGAGCTTTCCCATGTTTGTGCTTCTTACGGTCCATGCTTCCATTGAAATTCGGTCTTTGCAAATTTGGATTTTCTTTTCCTTTATGGCAACATCAGCAACTAGACATGCCAAAGGCTTTAATTTAACTACATCATAAACACCATTAGGACTCCAGAAGCTCCTCAGCTCTTCCTCAGTAGCATTTGAATGCCATCCAACCTGAGGGGCCCATCATCTGGCATCTTATTGTTAATCACTTTATCTTGTCAATTCATGTGGTTTTCTTGGTATAATACAGGTATGGTTGACAGACGTTGCCTGGTGCTGCTTAAAGTATCAGCCCAGGAAAGAAAAAAAAATGAGTAGAGCCTATATCTACTATTCTTACCCAAGGATGACACATATTGGCATCAGTCACAAGTGTCTTAGTTATCATCTTGCAGGAACACCCAAGACCAGGGGTCAGCAAATTATAGTCATTTATATTTTGTTGAAGTCTATCAACAAAATCAGCTGCATGGCCAGAGGTTAGGGTGGTAGGATTGGTAGTTCAACAGCTTTTGGAGGGTCCTAGGTTTCCTAGGATCTTTCATCCTACCCAGAAAAACTCAAGAAATGTCCTGTCAATATGTGAACTGAATCTTTTTGTAGCATGTGGACCCTAACCACTCCTGCCGGTGCAACTTCTTTAATTTTTTTAGCTATTAGTTTATATTTACATAACAGTTGTGTTTGCACAAGACACAGAATCACAAATTAGCCCACCACATTTTATTTTAATATGGTGTGCAAACCCAGCCCAGTATATTGTACAAACTTAGAGAAGTGGCTTCATTCAGTAACTGAGAAACATTATGAAAACCAATCAATCATTTCTTAGCAGCAAACATGTGATCACAAAACAAAACTTGGCCTCTTCTAACAATAGCCCCCATGGTTCCTAGTCAGTACAGCCTGAGGCCTTCCTGGCTGCAGCTGATGGGAACTGTAGTCAAATACATCCAGAGGATGCCAGGTTGGGGAAGGCGCTGCTCTCTTTCTCTCTCTTCCTTCATACACAATCTAAAAACAAAACAAAACCACTTTTCCATTGAGCATGTGAATTTTGCATTTGCTTCCTTCCTTCCACACCTCCTTTTTCTCTGTTCCTTGCCTACTATCTATTTAGGTTGTAAGAACATTGGAATGGGGTTCTATCATTTATTTGTTTATAGGGAAAACACTGTATCAAGAGTAGACAACCCAATACTCTCCCAATATTTTGGACTTTGCCACCAGAGCAAATAAATGTGGGAAATGTAGTTAAAAACATGTGGAAGACAGCTGCTTGCATACTCCTGCACTATTGTTGCTATATAAGGTATAAAGAAGATGAGGATAATGAGTGATCACAATCCAGGAAAAGTACAATCCTTTACATATCTGTTCATAAGTTTGGCTGTGGTCATAACATGACAAACTGTTAAGAACTGGAAAGTACATTGGAACTAATATAATCTTGTTTCCTGCTCAGTATAGGATTTGCTACACAGGAAGAAACTTCATTCTTTCCCTAACTTCTGGCTGTTTAGAAGCTCTTCAGATGGGTTGGACTACAATTTCTGTCAGATCCAGACAGCATGGTCAGCGGTCAGGAGTGATTGATTAGTGAGGAATACGGGAGTTCAAAACATCTGGAGGGCATCAGGTTGAGGAATGCTGAAGTGAGAGCCCTTCTTACAGATGGCTGGACCTGTCTTGCTTTTGAGGGAGGGATGACCACAGTCTCTACACCACAACTGGATTCACACTTGTGTGATTCAACAGTATTTTGTGGGCTTTGACAGAGGAGCAAAGCAATGGCATGGCATAGAAAAGTGGAGCGTTCCACTCTGATGCCTTCAAAGGGCATCAAGTTAGACAACTTGGCTTGGCTTGGCTTGGCTTGGCTTGGCTTGGCTTGGCCCGGTCACTTTGCTGCACTCTAAATATTTTATGGAAAGACAGCAAAGAAGGTGCTTCACTTTGCAGAACCACATCCAAGGGCTGTGTTGCTGAAGCCTCTGTTAGAGCAAAGTCGCTCCTTGAAGCTCTACATCAGCCTGTTGAATAACCTTCACATTAGAAGCTTCTAATGTTAAGCTCAATTTTTTTTTCTCCTCCACTTGGCAACCTTAAAATTACATTGATTTCAGTAGGACAATTAATCTGATGAGAACTTGTAATCCTCCAGAGGTTGCTGAATTACAACACCCTGTATTTCTCATTCTTGGCCATGCTACTTAGTGTTGGCAGCTGCAGTTCCACAAGTTCTGGAAGCCATAAATTCCCTGTCTTTTCAATGAAGACTGAAAAGTTATTAATTTTGGCTGGATCATGCCATTGAGTGAGGTTTTCCTTCTGTCTTTTTTGCTACTGGCAATATTTCCCACACACACCCCTCCCCCCACACTCTATTTTTTTTCCTGCCAGTTCTTATTCAGTATGATGAAACAATATTTGCTTTAGAAATGTTTCCAAAAAAGAAGAAATCTTCTCTGAAATTCTCCTGGGTGGAATTTAATGAGGTGACCAAGGGGCTGTCCTGTCTTTCACTGGAGCATCTTCTCTCTAGCTGCCTGCAGTTTCCCTGGCTTCCTGTACTTCTTAAATCTAAGGGGACTCCGGCTCTTGAGAACTAAGTGGAGATTTTTGTTTCTTTCCCCTAAAAAAATCTGGAGAAACTATCCACCTAATTTCTTTGTTCACAACTTGAATGGATCATTTCAGAAGCCCATTAGTGCCAACTCTGATGTATTTCCTGATGGCTGTAACACAAGGGTAAGGAACTTGTGGTTCTCTGTTAGTCAATGTGAAAGATGCTGGGAATTCAGCCACTTCGAAAAGACCGCAGGTTCTTCACACCTGCCATAATAACGTGACTTACTTGACTGAAGCTGTTTAGGAAGAACAGTGGAGTTGGATTACACAGGCAAAGCCAAAGGGGGTCCTTCCCTGGAGTTCAGGGTTTGGACTGGACAGGTGCTTCTGTGATGTTCACAGCACTAAAACCAAATAAATACCAGACATCTTTTCCATGGACATGACTTTATTAATTGATTATTTTTAGGAATATATCTGTAATAACTCTGAAACCTCAGATTAAATATCATGGGAACAGGATTGCCCAGCTGGCTACATGAAAGACAGAGTCAAAGAACATAAATACTTTTTACAAGGAAATAAATAAAGATGCTATTTAAATCTTGGAGAAGTCAACTTTGTCACTGCCACGTCTTCCACTGGAAACAACATCCATTCAGGTTGAAGAAAAGGCTGTGCATCTTATGAGTCTAGCAATTGGGAAGGGGTGGAGTCAGATGCGGAATGTTGGACTGTTACTATAATTTGCAACTTGGCAGTATCTAGCAACATCTGTACCACCCAAAGACTGGTGGCGGTTTTTCCAATAGCATAAGCTCAAAAGCATAGGTGACGCTTAGTTGACTAAGTAAAGGAATAGGAAGAGAAGGCATCATTCTCTAAACCAGGCTTAAGCCACCTGTGGCTTCCAGATGTTGTTGAACTACAACTCCCAGCATCTAGAGAAGACATGGCATGATAAGAAATATTGGAAGTTGTAATTCATAACATCTGGAGTGTCACAAATAGTTTACTCCTGTTCTAAGCACTTCAGCTTTCCCCAATTTGGTGCCCTTTAGATGTGTTGGACTGCAGTTCTCATCACCATCATCCAACATGGTTACTGAAGTCATATTCCAACACATGTAGAGGCTGCCATGGAAAGGAAGGCATTCTTTCTTTTAGGAACAAAGCTAAATTTCACTATGTGACTTAGCCCCAAAATAGTGCACTGATAGTATGACCTGGTTCACAAGCCATGCTAAGCCATGCTTTTTAATCATAGTTTATTTGTTTAAAAAAATAGTTGACTGGGTTCACATAATATGCTGCTCCATAAGCCATGGTTTTAACAACCCACCATGGCTGGATTCACACAACACGCTAAGTTAAAAAAAAACACATTATGGCTTATTGTGGTATGTGAACCATATCTATCAATGACCCCTTGTGAGGGAAGAACAGTTGAGCTGAGGGCAACATTTTCCAGGCAGGGAACCTGAGCATCTTTGATATTATTGGGATTTTAAAGGAGAATGTGTCTTTGGACACAATCCCACATTCTGTTAGGCTTTGGGGGAGGTGATCACATCTCTGTCTGAATGAGCTGTAAGGCATTCAGAAAGAGATGAATAGCACACTGGCCATTACTGGAATCCAAAGCCTCACTGAGCCATAAATGCATGGAGTGTTTTGAGCAATTTACAGTCCCCAAAGTTGCATATAGTCAGGATTAGCATCCAGAACTGAAATGTTTTTAAAGCTTGATAAAAACTTAGTAAAAACTGCTATCCCACTTGAACCTGACCAACAGTTTAATTTTGGAGTTCTTTGTCTTCAGTCCATGACTGTTTCTTCCCACTTCCATGGAAGAATGAAGTGGCCCTAAATGCTCCAGTGAGACTCACTCTGCCATGTTGCTTTTCTTATCCCCTACCCCATCTTCTGCCAGGCAAAATGCTCCTTCAACTCTCCTATGTGCTTACTCGGGAATGCATGAAATAGGAGGCCATAGTTTTATGACTTGAAATGAGAAATACCAGAGATCAGGCCTGCCTGCCTGCCTGCCTGCCTGCCTGCCTACTAACCTCACAGTCATCTTTTCATTGTCTTACCCAGGAATAAGAGTTCTTTGTTTATGATCCCGGTTTGGGGGAAAGAAAATATTCTGTGCATACTCCAGGCTCATTTCTGAGATCACCACAGCTCAGCTCTGTCTTATATTAAACCCCAAGAGCCTGCATCAAACCATTTAGGGCCCCCCAAATGTTGTGGCTACAAACTTCCCATGTTATAATTTGCACATTTAGATCCAGGGATGATGATAACTCCAGTATGATGAGAAGTCCAGCAATATCTGGAGGTCTCACCACCCTTGCTTTAACAGAGATGGTACTGAGCATAAGCCCATAGCATTCTTTAGGAAAAATTCTCATGGCTTCTTTCATCCTGCTCTGCTAATTTAAAGATGGTAATCATTCCAGATATTTTTCCATTTGAGCTACTCTACAAACTGTCCTCCCTTTAACTGTGCCTAACTGATTTTTTTCAAGGTTTTTTTTCCCTCCCTCTGTCTTTTTGTTTCTTCCTTCTTCTACATGCCTCTGCAAAGTTAGCTCTCTGTACAGATCAGCACATCTAGCACTATCTGTACACTATGTTGGGACTTTAAACTGCCTGTGTTTCATTTTAAAATAACAAAGCTTATAGTTCTGGCAATACTGCAGCACAGTAGGCAACCATCCATCATAGAGAACCCAAAAGGAAGCAAAGGGCCAGGGCAGCGAAGTATTAAAATGGCCCTCTCCACCCTGGAGTTGGCAGATGCCATGAGACCGGCAGCTTCAGGAAAGGAATTCTGGGAGATGTAGTCCCAACACGACTGGAAGGCACCAGATTGGGGAAGTCTGTTTTAAAGACAGGGAGCTGGCAAGGTTGCATTATTCTACACAAATGCCTGGCCATTGTGCTGGAGAGATGCCAGTCCTTTGTCCATTAAGGAAGGACAAAGAAGTCTTGGAAAAAGTAGTAGTGCACAGAGCTTGCCTCTCCCTTCAATGTTATGGACCGTGTAACCCTCTACTAATCTCTGAGTCACTGCTCTCAGACTGAGAACTGCTACCACCTGCTCAATTTGAATTCTTCCCTCCCCCTCGGAGCTTTCATCCAAACCCAATAGCTTTCGGTCACATCAGTTTTGAACCTCTGGTTGGGACAGCCACCATGAGGGCCTTGGCCCTCCCCTCACTTGGTCCCATTTTGATCCCAGTGCCATCAAAAAGAGAGGGTGGGTGAGGCAAAAATCTCTACTCTTCTGGGCTGGGGTCTCACCAACAGCCTCCATCTAGTAGGAGTTCTCCAGCTCTGGCTGGTTGGCCTTACTGCCCCTGGCCCTGGGGAGGCGAGGTTTTTTGTTCTTCTGAGGCCGGGTGGTCTCTTTGCTGAAGTCTTTGAGCTGAGAACGATTGTGGTAACGGGTGTACCGTTTGCATTTGCAAGAGGTGATGGTTCTGGTCTTGATAGTCCGAATATCCTCGCCAGGGCAGGCTAACTGGACACGCTGGGGACGGCTGTGTGCTGGGATGCAGCGGTAATCCATGGCATGTTGCCGCCACCATTTCCCCTTGCCAATTGAATTGGGGAGGAGATGGGATGGCAGGCATTGGCCAGAACATACCAGCTCCTTAATTGGCTTGGTGCTGCGGCACGGGCCGCTGGTGACGTAGCGGGTGGAATGCACTTCACGACAGCTGAACTCCAGAGGTTCTATGGAGGAAGGAAAATGAATAAAAAATTTATTGGACTGGAGCCTATTGGAGCCCTCTTACGCCACAGAGGGAGACAATCCAACTGCCCAGATTGTTTATTAAGCACACAAAGAAATTCTAGCACTTAAAAAAAAACCCAAAACATCTAGATGTTGGGAAGGACTTTAGTGCTTCTGGTTGCTAGTGAGTGGTTAGAATTTATCTGCAAGTTGAAGTGGAGCAGATTAGAAATTAATTTCTGGTCTCCCAGTCTTGTGACTGGGTCTTTGCAGGACCTTGGAGAGCTCTTAAGGAATAGAAACATGGTTCCAGCAAGATCCAAAATAGGAATCTAACACTTTTGACAGAATGTCAAAGAAGTCTTAGGGCCTGGACTCCAACACTGGGCCAGATTTGACAATATGCCAACCCACGTGTGTTCCTCGGCACCTGTTAGGCTTTTCCTCCATCTGATTACTTTTTTAAAAGATTGTTTTAATTAGAAAAATGAATGAGAGATGCTGCAAAGCAAAGCACTGACCTCAGACACAACCTGCATTATCAACAATGCTACTCAGCTGCACCTATACTCTAAAGCAGTGTTTCTCAACCTTGGCAGTTTGAAGATGTATGGACTTCAATTCCCAGAATTTCCCAGCCAGCCTTCCTGGCTGGAGAATTCTGGGGGTTGAAGTCCATATGTCTTCAAATGCCAAGGCTGACAAACACTGCTCTAAAGGCATTCTTACAATATAAAATAGCCAGTTGGCTGCAGCCCAATGTTTTCTTTGTCTTCTGGTATATGAAGTTTTGTTGTTGTTTTTGGCCATATCAACCATGGCAGCCATGTTCTGAAAGTGCCCATAATATGCTTTCAAAGTTCCAAAGTGCCGATTGGCCCCAAAATATTGGAGGAAAGTGGGTCAAGTCAGCCAAGGCATAGAGTTGTCCTGCTACATGTCTAGAAAGTCAGCCAAGGCATAGAGTTGTCCTGCTACATGTCTAAAAAAGTCTACAACTCAGCAGACTGAAATTCAAAACAATCTGTTTTGAATGAAGCCAATGATAGTTTCCTTGAAGTTCAAGAGCTTCCAGGGTACAGGAAGACTTTGGTAACAGTGAGGTGATGGAGCAGATTCTAAGCAGGGGAATCATGTCAGAGGATCAACATGCAAGTACCTCCATGACAGTCCCTTGACATTTTAATATTGGATCTCTCAGAAGATGTGTTTACTGCAATATCGGAAAACCCTCTCCAGAGTTTTTCTCATAACTCCATCTGGCAAATGGCAGTTGAACCAAAACCTTGTATACCAGAACATTTTTGTTTCCAGGCTCACGGATTCATTGATAAAAGGAAAACACTCAGAGGGTGGAAGAGAAAGAGGATGAATGCCTCCCCTATCACAAACATTCCAGACATTTGCTCAAACTCATTTCCGGAAGGCTAGTCTTTGCTTTCCTCTTTTGACAAAAGCAGGAAGTAGAAGTCTAATCAGAGACAGATTGGAAAAGGAAATGCAGGGATGCCAAGCACCTCTGGCTATTTTGATTGACTGGTCATGCTGGCACACAGGTCCAAAGAAGCCAGCCTCCTATGCCTTGAAAGAGCAGCCCAGTCTAGAAGACATTCTAGAGCAGTGTTTCTCAACCTTGGCAACTTGACGGCGTGTGGACTTCAACTCCCAGAATTCTTCAGCCAGCATGGCTGGCTGAAGAATTCTGGGAGTTGAAGTCCACACGCCGTCAAGTTGCCAAGGTTGAGAAACACTGCTCTAGCATGATAAAATTGCCCCTCCTGAAACCTGAGGGAGCATGTGCTTTGCATTCAAAAAGTCTGAGGGTCATTCCCCAGCACTTCCAGCCAAGCGGTTCTGACAGCCCATGACTCTGCTTAATTTTACTTGAATCCAAGATTCAGCAAATGGAGCCTAGTGCAAAAATCTGATGCAAAACCCATACTACACTTTTCCCATACTGGGAATCTATGCTGTGTAGTAGAAGAAATGGTTGGATCTGATTTTTCACTCCCGTAAAGAACTACTTCTGAGTTATCTCAGGCTTTCTTCTATTTTTGCAGCATAATTTAAGAAATTCAGGGTACCGAGTCACTTCATTGCTGCCCAACAACTGGTAATCCATTGGAAGGCAGAAATCTTTACTGATGCACTACAAATTCTCTGGAGTTTAAGAAGGGGTTCTGCCTGGATCGACGTTCTGCTACTGACCTCGGAGATGGCATGTGATGGGTTTTACAACCCCAAAGAGAAATTTCCAGGTAGAACAGTCAAATAAGGACTAACTGAACAGAATAGGCTGATTTGGAATGAAGGATGTGAATTTCCTTTCTACACAATAGCCACCTTCTTGTGTCTGAGACAAGATTAGGAATTTATGCATTCTACCAGCCTCTCCCTTTGGTGGTTCAGGGATTACAACTCCCAAATTCTAAACTACCTTAAAATGACCCAAAGCACACCATGCCTAGGTTTTAGACACAACTGGCACACTCATGTAATGGTATGTGGGAATGACCTTGGGAGACAGGAGGAAGAGCCATAGACTAGACAACCATCATGCAAAAGGTCCACAGAAGGAAAAGGGATGAGGGAAGCATCTGTCAGGCCTAGCCCAAGGAACTCCAAGAGACAATGCCAATTCAGTCCAGCTATGTTTATTAGCTACAACCTCCAGCAAGAATCTTCCCAGACTAAAACCCCAGTTCCCAAAGTCCTCCAGCCACAACAGTGTGAATTCCTCAGGGAGGTGCCAGTCTCATCCTCTTGTTCCTCCCACGCAGTTCTGGTGAGCTAAGAAAATGTTTATCTCCCTGAGCTTGGCCTTCATAATTCCATTCCATCACAGCATCTCAGAAGGGACCTTCCCTAATTTTCTGGAATGTAAAAGTGAAGGAAGGGAGAGATGCTTTCAGACTTGCAAGGTTCTGTCACTGTAACCTTATAATAAAGGTAGTGTTAGTACTCATGGTTTGTGCTTCTTGTCTGGACTACATTGAAGGGCTGACAACTAGTTCCAGCACTGTACACCTTGAAAAAGGACCCACTAATCCACTGTCACTCCTAATTAAATCCTTCTCTGCAATCAACTAATTTTCACAAACCCACCCCTTGACATTTTTCATATCCTGTAATGCCCAGTATCTGGCTGACAGGTTTGGCAAACCACCCTTCCTGGAATTATCAAAGGTTTGATTACTACTTCCAAGCCCTGCAGTTCAGATCTCTAGGAAGCATCAACCTACTTGGTCAAAGAGCAAGAGCTGTTTTCAGACAGACTCCATCTGTGGGTCTTTGCTTCTGAGATATTTCCCTTTATCAGAAAAAAATTAGGGACAAACAGCTGCTATTTTCCATAGTTACAGTTGAGGGAACAACTTAAATTCCCCAGCCTAACTTATCAAGGGGCAGGCTAGGGTATACATTTACAAGTGGCAGATCTCAAAAAGTTAAGCAGGTTTGGATCCAGTTAGTTATTGGATGGGAGACAACAGGAAATCCTGGAGCTGTAAGCTAGACCGGGAAATTAAAAAACAAAAACAAAACACCCAGAAGAAGACACTGAAAAACCATGTATACATTGCTGCTACGAAAATGACATAAATGTGATACTCCAGCCACCATTTGGGGTTATACAAACTGGACTTAGTCACACCTGACAAGCCTTGGTTACAAAGTCCAGAAACTGCAGATGCTTTGGGATTTGAATAACCCAGTAAGGCAGAAACCTCAGGTAATATCCGTCACCCATTCATTTGTCAATTTTTTGGGCTTAGTGTGTTGCGTGAACACAACTCTGCATCATATCCCAGGGCAGATAGCTAGTGTATGAGAACACTAGCTCTGGGCAAAATAAAAAGGCATTTAGAACATTAAAAATAACACAATAGAAGCAATTACATTCATTAGGAAAAAATATTGGAAATTATGCACATGCATGCTATCCTGATGTCCTATTTGCATTTCAAAATCAAAAGTAACTGTAAAAATATCTAGAAGAAAAAGAAAGTTTCCTGGCACCAAAAAAAAAAAACCCTCCTTGCGGGCAGCCAGGAAACATAATGTTCCTTTTGCTTTAAGGGAATGTCTAAACCTTGACCACAATACAGTCACTGGAAGAGAGGCATTTGTAATGAAACTGAACATGGACCAGGGTTCAGGGCTATTACAATATCAAAAAGTTGGCTGTATGTTTTACAAACCTGATCAAAACAAAAGCTGCTCAGAGCCTTTGATATAAACATGACTTTACAGAAAAGCAGTGGCTGAAAGTACTTGACTAGATGATTGGTTTGGAAAGCTTATTGCAGACCCAGAGCTCTTCAGCCCTCACAAAGAACATTGCCAATTAAACACAAGACATGAAGTAGGCTGAAGACAAGAAAGATATTGAAGCAAAGCAGGTCTGGATCTGGCTCACACTTGGATGGGAAACTACATGGACCCTCATGGTCCAAAGTATGAGCTGAAGGCATTGCAACCTCCCTTGCAATCACATCTGTGCTAATCTGATTTAAGTCTAGCTGAAGCCTGGATGGGAGATCACCTTGCAACACAGCCTTTGCCCCAAGTTCTCTCAGGAGGAAAAAGTAAGGTAGCAGCAATGTCATTTATAAGAGTGTTCCCAGATGGACAGCACTCAGCAGTGATTTTCAGAAGTCAGTGAGCTGGATTGCATATTGCAAGGACCTCAAATGGGTTTTTGAGTGGGAAGAAAAAAGAAGGAAAAATGATGACAAATCTAGGAGGGATGGCAAGGAGAATATGATGACCTTTTATTGGTAGCAACGAGTTCTATAAATGAGAAAGGGCAAAGATGCATTACAGGCCTAAACACATGGATGCTTCCAGATGGCAGGGGAGCTGGTCAGTGTGCAGCACTGGATTCCACAAGGTCTCCAGATAACATCATCTTCCTTGATAGCCATCCCAAGGATGGACCAGTCATCTTGGTCGTGAGTAGTTACAAGTGTTGGACTAGGACCTGGGAAAGTTTAACTGCACCCCCAGCCAGGGAAGATCACCTTGCAGCTTTTGGGCTACTCATTACCTCTTGGTCCAGCCTACCTTGTCATTGTGGAAACAATTTGGAGAAGGAAGTGCCTCTCTGAGTTCCTGAGAGAAAGGCTGAAAACATTGCTGTGTAGGACCAGTCAATTGGTGGAGAGCTTTCCATCTGGGACCACCAAGTGCCTTTCAAGGTAGCTATAAATGGGGTGGCAGAGAGCAGCTGTTTTGAATGCATAGGACTTCAAGCTGCAAGTGATGGACAGAGGGAGGAAGGAAGGAAGGAAGGAAGGAAGGAAGGAAGGAAGGAAGGAAGGAAGGAAGGAAGGAAGGAAGGAAGGAAGGAAGGAAGGAAGGAAGGAAGTCCATTCGCTGATCAGTATTGGACTAGCTGGCCCATCCTGATCTGCAGAAACCAGCGTCCTTGGAGTTTGCTGTCCTCCAGAAAAAGAATTTCTTCTTATGCCTTGGCAGTCAACTGAGCGCACGGGAGGTGGGGGAGAGATGGCTTGAATTGTCTTACCCATCCTTCCCAAGGAAACCTGGGGATTCCTCTCCCCTTGCTGGGCTCGGTTGTTCATGGCTTCGCTCTCGTTGTGGGCAGACGCCGCTTGCGCTGGCTCCTCCGCTACCTCCAGGGTCTTCTCCGGAAAGCCTGGGACGAGCTCCGTGGCATCGTTTTTAAGCACTTGCCAGCCTCGCCCGGCGGGAAGGCTTATTTGGAGAGAGAAGAGGAGGAGGCCGAAAGAAGCCACAGCCCGGGAGATCGGCATGTCAGCGGGAGAGCAGGTGCGTCCGGCAGTCCTCTGGCTTCTTAAGCGGACGAACATTATTTCTCCTTTTTAAATTCCTTCGTAGAAAGCGGCCAGCCAATGACGGGGAGTGGGAGGGGCCAGGCGAAGTGGGCGGGCTCATTCGGGCCAGTTCGTTTGCAGAGACCCAGGGATTCGGGTGAGAGAGCGAGGGGGCTGCGCGGAGCGTTCGCAGCCTTGCTGATCTCTTCGTACCGATTTTATTTGCGCCTCTTACAATGGAAGAGGAAGAGAAGTTGGCTAGGGGAAAAAAAGTATACGTCTTTGGCCATTTGCCAGGCATCTTTTCCCACAGAGACATGCTTTAAATATTATTTCACTCTTTCCCTCTATGTTTTCAAACACTTTTCTGAACACTTAAGAACTACCAGATAGAACCAAGGAAATATTAGACAGCCACTCATCCCAGCATTGGAGCTGTCCAGTCCAGGAAATGGGCATATCCAAGATAGTTAGATGGTTGACTTGTGGCCTTATCTTTGGCCAATCTGACAGTTACAAAATGTCCTTCCTTCTGGTCCAAGAAAATGGTTCTGTAATTATGTCCTGTGGAAATTCCATTTGGGTGGAAAGGAGTGGAGAAAGACTTAGTGATTAAGAAAACTGATTGATGGATTGATTGACTCAATTGATTTTGTTCAACTCAAGGGGGCATACATAAGATGCCCTCCTCCTACAACATCCTTGTGAGGTGAGGGGGTTGGGCTGGGAGAGAGTGACTGGTCCAATGTCAACCAGCCAGTTTCCATGCCTGAGGGAGAACTAGAACTCAGGCTCTACAGTCACGTAGTGGTGGGCTGGACTTCAGCATCTAACACTGACCATGATGGCTGGGGATGACGGATAATGATGTCTAACACATCTGGAAGACTTCAGGGACTTCAGGGACAGATAGACTTTTTAAGGCAATATTCTGGTGCAGGCCAAAATGAACCCAGAAAATCATTTTCTAGCCCATTTTCTATTTGTTCTATATGTGCCCCTTTCTACATGCCTTGCATGTATCCATATTTTTTATTTGTAATGTTTAGCGCTTGGCCTCTTTAGTTTGTTGTTCGGAATATAAGCAAAGTGTCAAATTGTACCTGTACTCAACCTGATTGCTGTGCTCACCAAATAAATGAGATGAAATCATAAGCTAGTTTTTTTTTTTTTAATTGAACAGATTCATAGTCTAACATTCTGAAACACTGTTGCTGCTGGGATGATGATAAGGAGTTACACAATCAAGGCTTGGGGTAACCTATGGTTTCCACAGAAAAATGGACCTGTTTGGGTAATTGCTTATCTTGTTTAACTAAAGAGATTAACACTGTGTCAGATTCAAGCATAAAACTCAGAGCTTTGCTGAGGCAAAGAAATCAAGTGTTTTGCACATTTACCCTCCAAGTCAGATCACATAAAGAAAAGAAGAATCTTGAAGTAAACACAGATTGCATCTTTTGAAGGAGCCTCTTCCAATTGCCAGGACATTGGCTTCCCTCTACATAAATTAAGCTGCTGTTTGAGGTGTTATGCAATGTTTCTGAACCAATCCATGGCTCAGACATCTAAAAAGCAATGCGCAAGATTGGCTGACCATCAGTAAGGTTTGTGGAGAGGTAAGAAGAGGTTTGGCAGAGAAGTGAATAAAAAGAGCTGTCACCATCTTGATCAAGAGTTACTCTGACCTGCCAGGTTTAGACTGGCGTGCCCTTGATTCAGCTAATGGGCTATGTAGGCAGGCGTGGTCTTTTAGGGGTGCAGCATGGGGCACCCAGATGAAGTACATGCTCTCCCCATCCTCAGCACCCATTTAACTCGTGGCTGCAATCTTAACTCCATCATGGATCAGGTGAAATATGCAGTTTTAAATTATGAATATATTCTGACTGTACTAATGAAGACTAAAGGTGCATTCTTTAAAAAAGAATACAAGATATACACATTAGTTGGAAGTTTGTTGGGTGGGATGAGAATGGTGATTTGCAGAAATACATCTTCTCTTTCTCTCAGAATATTTTTTCTCTAGAAGCAACCACTATTGTGGCTTTAGAGCAGGGTTTTTCAAACTTGGCAACTTGAAGATGTGTGGGCTTCAACTCCCAGAATTCCCTAGCCAGCATGCTGGTTGGGGAATTCTGGGAGTTGAAGTCCACATATCTCCAAGATGCCAAGCTTGAAAAACAATGCTTTAGAGAGTGAATGTGAGTGTAAGAAATGCATCCGCCCCTCTCCCCCAGAAACAAAATATGTCTTTTTCCCTCATTGTTTGCCGTTTTTATTCATGGGTCCCTGTCATCTGATTTCAAATTATAAACTATTTCCAGATGAGACTCTAAAGCCTCATTTTTATTCCATTTTTTACTTCTGTCTTCTCAGCCTGATGCAAATTCTGTCTCCCCTGTGTTCGCTTATGTGGGCTTGTCCCCCACCCCAGCCCCAATTTTCCTGTTTTCTCTGGCAGGTGGGGAGGAATTTGTTCAATTACCAGCATGACATTATCCACTGATACAAAGTATCACCAGCCAGCTGAAACAAACATGTCCTCACCACTGTTTCAGCTCCCTTCTAAAAGCTTTCTCAGTAAGAATTGCAGATTTACAGAGGAAATATGAAGTCTGAAGAAGCAAAAGGTGTTTTATTTCTCTCCTTTTCTCTCTCTCTCTCTCTGATGTACACACCCTTATTTAGTTCACACAAACCAAAAATTGGCTGACTTAGTTATGGCTAAATGCAATGTATGAACTTAGCCATTGTGAGTTATGATGCATGATTTGTGACTTGGTTCAAAAGCATGCACACGTACACATGTGTACAATAGCAGTTGCAGCAACCCACAGTTAAATGAAAACGGTGAGACGCAGCTGCAGAACAAGCCAAGGCAATCCCAGGTCACATCAACAGAAGTTTAGTATCAAAATGAAGGAAAGGCATCATTCTTCTCAGTATTGCATTGATCAGACCACACCAGCCATATTGCATCCACATTTTTGGAAAGCCATTGACAAACTGGAGCACGTCAGAGAACAACTAGGATGTTAAGGGGCCTGGAAGGAAGAAATTATGAAGGGATGTCGGAGGCATGGGGATGTTTAGCGTGGAGAAGACTGTGAGGAGACATGATGGCTGTCTTCAAGTATTTGAAGAGTTGATGATGCTGATGAGTCCATCCATTCAATTGTGTCCAATTCTCAGAGATTTTATGGACCAGCTCTCTCCACATTTTCTGATCTTATATGGCTTCTTTTAGCTGCTTTATGCTCTGGCTTACTGCTGACCATTCCGAGCATAGCTTTTTCCAATGAGTTTGATCACATGACATGGCCAAGATAAGTAAGGTGGAATTTTGTGATTTTGCTCTCCAGCAATATGTCTGGTTTTATACACTCCAGTCCTTGCTTGTTTGTCACCTTTGCTGACCAAGGAATGCACACCACAGCTCAAATGAGTTGATTTCCTTCATGCCTAGTTTTTTAATGGTCCAGCTTTCACAACCATAGGTAGCTATGGGAAACACGACAGTGTGGACTAATCTGCATTTAGCTGCCAGGCTGATGTCCTTGCTTTTCCATACTTTGAAGAGTTACCATGTAACCTTTAAATTTAATAATTTTTAATATTTATTAATAATTTTTATTTAAAAAATTAATAAATTTAAATGTAAATTCTTTGAAGAGCTACCATGTAGAAAAATAGAATTGTTCAGAGTTGTTCCAGAGGACAGGACAAGAAACAAGGGGTTTAAATTACAACAAAGTAGACTTTGGTGGCCATCTGGAAAAAATTCCTAGTGGTAAGAGCTATTCAGTAATGGAACAGAATGCATCCCAGGATGTTAGACCCTCCTTCTCTGGAGATGTTTAAACAGAGGTCGGATGGCCACTTTTAAGGGATGCTACAGAGTGGATTCCTGCAATAGATAGGGATCTCCAATATTCTTTATATGTATATACATTGTATGATTCTATGAAATTACAGTAATAATGAAATCTGACCCACCAACCCCCATGGCAGTCATTAACTCTGGAGTAAGATAAAAGGTGTGCAGAAACAACATTGGCGAGTTGGAGAGTGGGATGCTTAACTTTTCCTGTATCTGCTGATTTTCATCTGAACCTATTTACTTCTAAATATTGAGGCTATGTTCACATAACATGTTTTCCCATGATTTTCTGAACCACGATTAACAGAATTAACTTAGATGCCTAGATTTGCCCAACACACTAAACCACAAATTAGCCAACCTTATTTTAGTTAGTGTAGCATGCAAGCTCAGCCTGTTATAGTTTGCTTCTTTGACATACAGCAGTGCCAGAGAATCTGGAGTTGCCGGATGATACTGAAATTCAAGTTATAGCAGCCAGTGATAGATGCTGGAAAATGTAGTCCAGCAACACCTAGAAGGTCATAGGATCCCCATCTACATTTGATAGAAAACTATTGACATTCATGCAAGAGGGATATAGATTAGCCTGCAGAAGCTGCTGGAGCTTTTGAAGAAGTCAAATGGCCCATTCAGTATGCAGCATGCACAAAAACTAGATGTGTAAGTCATAGCCCAGACTGTATATAATCATGATTCTCTATGTGGAGTGACAGCTGTGCAAGCACAGAATCTAAAGCGCTAGGTGAACAAATCCAGGCTGGATTGATTCTAGTAGCCTATGAATCATATCGAAGGGGAGGGGAGGGGAGGGGAGGGGAGAGGAGAGAAGAAAAAGGAAAAGAAGGAGAAGGAGAAGGAGAAGGAGAAGGAGAAGGAGAAGGAGAAGGAGAAGGAGAAGGAGAAGGAGAAGGAGAAGGAGAAGGAGAAGGAACGATTTCTAGAACTTAAGCTTCCAAGATAGGTTGACAATCAATGCCTGGTGAGATCTGATGAGCCACAACACAGCAGGCAAAGCAACTCTTCTTTTTAAAATTAATTAATGTTCACTTCTATACCATAATTCCCAGACCTGTTTGAGGGAGCATCTTTTCCTGGGGCACTACCTGCCCCACTCTTAAGATCTGCTGGGGGAATCTCCTCAGCAGATCTCCTCCTGGAAGCTGTAGATTATGTGGAAACGTGAGAGAGGGCTTCCTCAGCTTCGGCCCACCAGTAAAAGTCCCCCCTGCCTCTGAAGGCCACAATTTGGGATCTCAGCGACAGAACTCCAACTGTATTTTGTGCAGATGGTTTTCACTGTTTTCTTCTTTGAAGTGATTGGATAATGACCTGGGAATTATCCAAAATTGGAAAGACAGAGGTGGGTTTCTTTGGCAAAAGGGAAAGACCATCTAACAGAGGTAGGAGACACTTCAAGTGCTTCCACTTCTGTTTCATCTGTGAAGTCAGAGCAAAATCACACAAAAGCCTCCTTGGATGCAATCACAGAATCATAAGTTGGAAGGCACCTAAGAGGTCATCAAGCTCATTCCCCAGCACGCTGCAGGATTTGCTACCCCATCCCCGAAAGATGACTGTCCAGCCAATCCACTGAGGTCTCCAAAGACTGCTAGCAGTTCAGACCCTCAATCCCAGTATTTTATGGGATGTGGGGCCCAACTTATTCACACAACCTTCAGTTTTGGAAAAGTTGTACACTCCTGATTTAAACAAACTGTGCTAGTCTCCACAGCACACACTCAAACCAATTCCTAATTTCCTACAGGACTAAGAATCTGTTGTACTTGCCTGATAGACAGATGACTTTGAATATAAGACAATGCCTCCTACGAATAAATAGGAAAAAATATACACATTCAGTAATCTCACACAATGCTTAGCTTCCTTAGTTAACCGAGCTAAAAACAATCCTACACAGTTCACATTTTTTCCAATATAGGTGTATGTGTACGATTTGCATATATACAGTATGTATACATGCTTTCAGAAGTCATGATCCAAAAAAGGATGGGGCCAAGACATAAATAAGTAAAAAGCGATTGAAATAGTAACTAGAATTAATTACCTCCAAAATAAGATGTCCTATTCGTAGACTGAATATTTCCACTTGCATATCCCAATCATTCTTCCATACAGAATAATGTTCATATATAATTATACAGTCACACACACATGGTTCTTTACTAAAAAAAAAAAGCAGAAATAAAAATCTAAGCTCTTATTTTGATGAAACTGGGCTCTGTTAACTCAATGCTCTAGGCAGTCACCATGATCTCAGCCATAGAGTATTGAATGGAACTAAAATACAGTCCTATTTTTTGTCAATATTATCATTTAATGTAGTTATTTATTTATCTATTTGCAATCCTTATATTCCACTGACTCCATAAGGACATCAGTGGATTTGTTTGTAAATATGAATAAAATTCATAAAAAACATTAAAAAACAAACCCAATGTATTAACCATATAAGCCCTGCCATGCAAATTACAGCAGATATGCCCAAGATTCATTAAGAATCCTTGAGATTAATTAAAAGCTCTGCAGAAAAGCTCCACCTTGACTGCCTTCCTAAATGCCATCAGGGAGAGCATCATCTGGATCTCCATGGTGTAGCTGTTCCAAAAGGCTGGCGCATAAACTGAGAAACATTGTGTTCTTAGTGGCCCCTCCCAAATCTCACATGGAGGTGGGACTCTCAGCATCTCACTTGGAAAAAATGTGCTGGGTGAGTCAATTTTATCTGAAGAAAGCAAGTATCCAGGTGTCAGGTCACAATGAAGGGCTTTATAGGTCAAAACTAGCACTCTGAATTGTACTTGGAAGCCTATTGGAAGATAATTCATGCAGCATCCAAAAAGCAGGAGTTATATAGTACAGCTGCTTCTCATTCCTCAGAAGGTGAGGTCCTGCTAACAGAGGAATGGTTGGTGAAGATGACAGAACTTACTGAGATGGCCAAATTGACTTGTTAGATTAGAGAAAAGACAATACCTACATTTATTGCTGACTGGAAACTCCTTATGGACTTTTTGCTACCCACTCCATTACAGAGCATAGCAGCTGATATGAGGCATAAGATCATGGATAAACTAGCTATGGTCAACCCTTGAGACCGACTACCTAGGCTTAATGGAGAAGTACCATCAGATAGTATGCCAATAGAGCCCTCACAACAATCCCTACTACCACCATAACTCAAACTAATGAACTGATATATGCTACAGCTGTTGTAAGCCTGGAGATGCTTGATGACATGATCAAGAAGAACAGCAGTACATACCCTCCCTGAAAAATGAGGTTGGAGGCTAAGATCAAGGCAGCTCAGAGAGAAGTTAGTCAGCTGGTGGAACTTCAGAAGGGCATGAAGATTAAGGATAATACTTGACTACTGAAAAAATACATGGGCCTGACTCCATCTGAAGCCCTAGAGACTGCTAAACAAAGGCTCACAGCACTGGCTGCCAGGCTAAGGAGATGCACTAGAGAAGGAGAGGCCAAGAAGATAAATGCCTTGTTCCCCAAAGAACCATCCAAGGTGTACTCCCAACCGCAGTGCAACAACACAGTATCAGCAGAGTCACTACCAGCAGAAACTGAACAGTACTGGAAGAACACATGGGAGAAAGAGAAGACACATAACACCAGTGCAAAGTGGCTGCAGGACCTGAAAGCAGACCACAACAATCTCCCAGAACAGGAACCAGTCACCATCACAGTAGCAGACATCCAACAGCAGGTCAAGAACATGAAGAGCTGGACAGCACCTGGCCTGGACATGATCCACACCTACTGGCTAAAGAAACTAACAGTAGTGCATGAACACCTAGCAACACAGATGAACCAGCTTCTAGCAGCAGACTCCTACCCAGACTGGCTAACACAAGGAAGGACAGTGCTGATCATGAAAGACCCCCAGAAGGGAACAGTGCCGTCCAACTGCCAGCCAATAACTTGCCTCCCCACAACATGGAAAGTCCTATCAGGTATCATAGCTGCCAAGCTACAGGACCATATGGGCCAGTACATGAGCACAGCACAGAAGGGCATTGGGAACAACACCAGAGGCTCAAAACATCAGTTGCTCATAGATAAAGCAGTCGCCCTAGACTTAAGGTCTAGACAGAACAATCTGAGCACAGCTTGGATTGACTACAGGAAAGCCTACAACTCAATGCCACACACATGGATCTATGAATGCCTCACACTATACAAAGTCAACAGGACACTAAAGACCTTCCTCAAGAACTCAGTGGGACTGTAGAAGTCAACTCAAGACAGCTCGCACAAGTGATCATCAAGTATGGCATATACCAAGGTGATGCACTGTCCCCGCTGCTGTTCTGCATAGGCTTGAACTCCCTCAGCCAGATTATCACAAGGACTGGGTACAGGTGCATGTTCAAGAGTGGAACTACCATCAGCCACCTCCTCTACATGGGTGACATCAAGCTGTATGTTCAGAGTGAATGAGACATTGACTCACTGATCCACCTGACACGGATATACAGTGGGACATTGAGTAGTCATTCAGACTGGGGAAGTGTGGCTGGATGGTAGTAAAGAGAGGGAAGGTAGTTATGGGGTGGAACTGATGGGGTGGAACTACCAGTGGACCACACAGCAGTCACAGCTACAAGTACCTGGTTATCCCACAGTCACATGGGAACCACAATGAGGAGGCAAGGAAGACAGCAACATCCAAGTACCACCAAAGCATAAGACAGGTCCTGAAGAGCCAGCTCAATGGGAACAACAAGTTCCATGTCATCAACACATATGCCCTGCCAGTCATCAGATACCCTACTGGTATAGTGAGCTGGCCAAAGGAGGACATGGAGATTGCTGATGTGAAGATCCAGAAGCTCCTCACAATGTATGGAGGTTTCCACCCCAAGTCCAACACCCAGAGACTCTACACCAGCTGGAAAGAGGGCAGGAGAGGTCTGGTGAGTGTCAAAGCCACTGTCCTGGATGAAACCCAGAACATCCAGGAGTACATAAGATGGCACCCAAAGATGAGCTGCTGAGAGAATGCCTGAGGTAGCAGCAGACATGGGAGGAAGTTCAAGCAGAGGAAGTGCCATGGCAAGACAAGCCCCTGCATGGGATGTACCATCGACACATAACTGAAGTGGCTGACATTGGGAAATCCTACCAGTGCCTGGAAAGGGTGGGACTAAAAGACAGCACTGAGGCACTGATCATAGCAGCACAAGAACAGGCACTAAGCACCGGATCCATAGAAGCAGGAGTCTACCACACTAGACAGGACTCAAGGTGTAGACTGTGCAGAAAGGCCTCAGAGACAATCCAACACATACTGAAGGGTGTAAGATGCAAGCAAGAACAGCATACACTGAATGGCACAACCAAGTAGCTGGCATTGTGTACAAGAACATCTGCAGAGTGTATGGGCTAGATTCTCCCAAGTCCAATGGTAGATTCCACAGAAGGTCATGGAGAATACCGGGTCCTGTGGGACTTCCACATCCGGACGGACAGGCAGGTACTAGCCAATCAACCAGACATCGTGGTAGTAGTCAAGGACCAGAAGACAGTGGTGGTGATAGATGTAGCGGTACCAAGTGACAGCAACATCAGGAAGGCGGATGAGATGCTGGAGAAGTACCAGGGCCTGAAGGAAAAACTAGAGAGGATGTGGAAAGTAATGGCTAAAGTGATCTCAGTGGTGGTAGAAGCACTCGGGGCTGTGACTCCTAAGCTGGGAGAGTGGCTCCAACAGATCCCAGGAACAACATCAGAGCTCTCTGTCCAGAAGAGTGCAGTGCTAGGAACAGCTAAGATACTGTGCAGAACCCTCAAACTCCCAGGCCTCTGGTAGAGGACCCGAGACTGAGGAAGACACATACCACTCATAGGGATGAGAAGGGAATTATGGGTGTGTGTGTGTGTGCTGTGTAAAATAAAAAAATAAAGGTGGGGCCCTGCCTTATGCACCAACTGCAGCTTTAGTGTAGTCCCCAAAGGCAGCCCCATGTAGAGTACATATTAGTAATCTATTGTTTCTGATGTCAAGTTTCTCTCCATTCAGTCTATTATATAGAAACTGGTCAGTTTGTCTGACATGAAGTCTAGGTAGGTTGTAACAGGCTAGCAGGCCATTCTCTTGTCTCTTGAAACAAAATCTGGTCAGCTGACTTTATGTTCTGACAACTTTGTTCCCTGTCTTGCTGACAAAGATGAGCTATGCCTGTTTCAGGAATATGATATTTGGTTGTGGAATTTCTTCCCTGTTCCCAGCAACTTCTCTCTGCCCATTTTTTTCCAGCTCTGCAAGGGCTAATTACAAGAAAATTAATTTAAGCTGATGCGCTCTTTGGTTTGGTTCTTTAATTATTGTGATTGCTGCTTTGTCTGCCTTTTAACTGTGTAAAGTCCTGGAAGGAAGATAAAAGCAAATATGATGATGATGATGATGTCCTGGTTGGGAAGCAAGATGTCAGGAAAGAGGGACAGAGAGAGGCAAATGTGTTTTCTAGCTTGGAGGGTAATCAAGAGAAATGGCAAAGCAACAAGAATGTGAGAAAAGGCTGATGTGTGGACCATCAGAGGCAGCATATATTTATAGTAGTGGAAATAAACTGCAGTGAAAGGGAAGAGCTGCCAAGTTGAAGAAAGAAATGCAGGGTTCTTCTTTCAGGCCAAGAAAAGGCCTATGGCACCATCTGGTGTCAAAAAACCAGTAACTGCAAAAGATAGTGGCTTAACACAGCAAAGGGGTGGGTCAACAGCAACCTTGATTTTTTACAAAGCCATTTATTTTGATGGTTTTGCTTCTTCAACACTGTATTTTGCACTGCAGTTCCCATACTCTGATCATTATTCTACCACACAGAGACCTTGCTTGTGATTTGCATGGCTTTAGCTGAGTGTATTGGACAAATCCAAGCCTTGTAGTTTGTAAACTGGTTTATGGCTTGGTATGCTGGATAAACCCAACTAATTACGATTAGTTCACCATTAAACAAGCCATTGCTAAGATCAGGTCTGCAAAAATTATAGTCTACAAGCATCCCTTCTATGGCCCTTAGAACCTCCCAAATGGGGAACACCTACATTTGAGTTGTTGTTTTTTTTACATTTTACAGGGCCTGGGGGAGTTAGGGGAGAAATCATACCAGAGCTGAATGAAAAGTAATGCCTCCAACTCTGTAACTTTAGTTTAAATAGGATATTTTAATAAATGTAATAGGAAAATAATCCTTGAAATGAGCTCCTTTGTTACCTATATTTATTTCTTCGTGTATTTGCCACCATTCACTACACACCTCTGCCAATGATGGACACACTTCTTAAAGACTTTATGAAATAACTTCACACTTTCTCTCTTCAACCAGGTCCCAAAACTCATTTCCACCTCTTCATTTAGGTCAGATGTCATGACAGTATTCTTTAATTTTGGGAAAAGGTAGAAGTTGCATGGAACTAAATCCAGACTGTATGGTGGACGGGCTAAGCTGATGAGATCCAACTTCACAACTTACCTCTTCATAAAATTTGAGGCCTGGCATTGCCATGTTACAGCAACATTTCTTGTTAAACTCTGCTTAATTGTTGTTTCAAAGTTTTGAGTGTTGCATTGTAGCACTCTGAATTGATAGTGGTGCCAGGTTCAAAGAGATCCATGTGAATAACATCACCTGGATCCCAAAAAACTTTGAGATTTCCTGATACCAGCAGGGTTTCCCCCCACCCAGCCCACAGGTGAAACTTTGTGAAGATATTCCATGGTCTTATGCTTCATTTCTGGCTCATAATGATGAGATCCATGTTTTGCTGGCTGTCACAATGCTGTGAAGAAATGCCTCACTTTCATTCTTGTAGCAATGTAACAATTGCTTGTGAATTTCAGCTCTTGAAGCCTTCACCTCTGCCACCAGCATGTGAGGAGCCTATCTTGCACAAATCTTCCAATATTGAAAAAAATCTTTGTGACCCACGTTTCCTGTGAAATGCCAAGTTTAACAGCAATTCCCCTCTTTTAATCTCTCTTCAAAGGATTTAGTTTCTACCCCTGATCATCATTGCCATTCTCTGAATTAATAGCTCTGGACACACAGCAGGTCTCAAGGTTTGGTTTGAACAAAGCAGAAAAAAATAGAATTAGTTTCCAAGGTTTGGAAATTATATTTCTGTTGATACAGCCTAAGATTACACCTGCTTTTTTTTTTTGCAATGAATACCTTATGATTTACAGATGCCAAGACCCCTGGTTCAGACTGATACAAGAACGAGATCATGTTGCCAACCAACATTATTCCAGCTCATCATCTTGTACTTTCCCTGTGTTTAAGGGGAAAATGAGCTACAATGCTCTTATCAAAGGTACAGTTTTTTCCAGGACAAAAGCTACACTCAACTTTTGTATAGCACATCCCATCGCAAAAAATAGTGGGTGGGAACCAAGTAAAAAATTAAGTTCAATTTCCTTTATATACTTAAACATAATTAGAACATAGTTACCATGATTACTCTCCAGGTATTTAACGATTTTCTTCTGCATTGCAACATTAGAACCAGGAAAAAACTTTTGGAAGTCTTTCAACTGGATGCAAGATTTTTGAACAGGACATTGTATGCAGACGTGGAGCCACAGGGAATGTGCCTTTGCCCCACCAATTGTCACCTGAAATACCAAGTTCATGGGATTTATTGTGTCCCCATCCCCCCCACCCTGGAAATCCTTGTACACCTGGAAGTGTCATCAAATGGATAGCTTGGAAATTGCATCAGAGTGACTGAGGACTAAGTTAGGAATCAGTGGAAAGAAAAGCTAGGGACATGTTGTTCAGAAGACAGCAGCAGTGGTTTCTTCCCTGCCTCACCAACTGTACTGTTCTTTAATCTGTCTCGGAGCCAATTATGTATGGAAATAATGAATGGCAGTAGTCTGATGCTTTGCTGCCCTGCCAAGAAAAAAGTAGGAGGAGATAGAGAACATCCCTGGAGCCAGTTTGGGGTAGTGGTTAAGGCACAAGGCTAGAAACTGGGAGACTGAGAGTTCTAGTCCCACCTTAGGCACAAAGGCAGTTGGGTGACCTTGAACCAGTCAGTCTCTCTCAGCCCTAGGAAGAAGGCAATGGCAAACCACTTCTGAAAACCTTGCCAAGAAAACTGCAGGGATTAGTCCAGGTAGTTGCTAGGAGTCAAAAACTGACTTGAAGGCCCACACACAGAGAGAACATCCTGAGAGGTTATGGTAGATGGGTATTCTGTGCCTGGACAGCCATTTTTTGAGTGGCAAACTCCACCCATGGAAGTTCAAAATTTCAAACATACCGCAAACCCTCCAAAGTGACTGTGTGTGGAGAGGAACTCCTTAAATACTGCAACATTTTGCATATCCTTCCTTTCTTTCATAAGATGACACTCAAATGCACACTTACCAGGCAGAAATTTATAGTTCAGTAAATCTACACAAGAGATGTTATATTTTCTGTCTCTCATATGCTATCACAAATACACACTCTTTCCCTACCCTGAATCAGCAGCCTCCTTTCACACTGCTTGGGAACTGTTTAAATCCAGGCTTGGGGCAAGATGAATAAAACTACTTGAGTAAAAAGAATCCTGAATATCCATTAAGAAACAGAATATCCACTTAAGTCTGCTTCTCAAATTTTAAGTCCAAACACAATAGAGTTATTATTACCACACGTTGCGGAAAGCTTAAAAGACCTGACTATTTATCCAGGCCTTGGGATAGGTGGAAGGGACTCCTGTTTGTGTGGTTTTATGTTTGTGTTGTTGTTGGATTGCCTCTTGTGATTATTTTAAAGTTCTTTTGTACTTCTTTCGATTAATCTTTTGTATTCTGTTTTTATGTTATGTATTGTTGTGAGCCGCCTAGGATCAACTGGAATTGGGCGGCATTCAAATTGAACAAATAAAATAAACTTATTGTGGACACAGCAAACGTAGCCAATCTTACATATGCTTACAAAAACTTACATCTGCTTAGGCATACAGAGCACAAGAGCTTTTCCTGTGTCACAATTCAGTGCATGCAGAGGAAGGTAATTGAAAGAGCTGCAACATACAATCCATGTCAAGCAGCCTGAATTTTCCAGCTTTGAAAGGAAGCTGCTCAGACGGGCAGGGCTGGTGGGGGAGAGTCATGACACAGCCGCCCCAAATGGGGAGAGGTTTCAATTTTGTCTGAATGAACCTGACCAAGGAAACAAGGTTAAAGCCTCACTGCCCAGCTGATAGCTACACTGTTGGATATTTGCAAGATCTACAGCTTTAACAGAATTAACTATAAAGTTAACAAGAGATTGCTTTTTGGCTGTGAGCATAATTGAATTAGGTGGTGAACTCTATATAAGAGAAGTATTCTTCTTACTTGTTTTGCTTTTCTGATTTTTCCCTTTAGGCTCACTGCTTAATTCCCTGCTGTCTTGGTATATTTGTATTATATTATTTATTTGTTGTTACTTTTATGTATTGTTGAAGATATATTTTATGCCTAATTTTTCTCTTTTGTATATTTTGAAATACATACAAAGGTTGATATTTATATTTCTTGTCTTCTCTTAATCTTATTACCCAACATACACAGCAAGGCAAAAGCAGGCAGTGGTCCAGAGGTTACATGCAGCTTGTGGGCTGTCCCAGTTAATCTAAGGAGTACTTTTCTAAGAGCGTTATCTCCAGAGCTTAAAATGACCCCCTTCTACTGCAGAATAAAAGCAAACACTTCCACCTCCCTTCCAAAGTTCCCCTGAGCAGTCCAGCAAATTCCACACATGGCAGGCATTGAATGCCACAGAGTCAGTTTTATTGAACATTTGTGGATTGTCTCCCCTTGGACAAATGACAAATATCACAATACATTTAAGAGAAAACGCAGATGCTTTGGATAAGTTATCCCCTTTCCTTTCATTGTTGAACATCTCCTGGCTGCTTGACCCCTTTTTCTCAGTATAGCAATCATTAAGATCCTAACCAGTTTGTAGCCACAGCAGTGTAGGGCTTCAAGAGCAGACAAAGAGCACACCATCTCTTCTACCGCCAAAGCCTCACACACAGAGCATCTAAGCCATGGGCTCTCACAATAAATTTATTTCCATTTTATTTCTTTGGGGGGGGAAAGGGTTTGAGCTTGCATCCTTATTCATAGTAAGTCCCATTTTAATTACAGGACTTTAATTGGAATACTGTCATACATCCACCTTCCCCAATTTTGCATCCTCCACTGTGTTGAGCCACAGCTTCCATCATCCTCTGTACAAACAGGAATAATATGAGTTTCAGGTATAGAGGATGGCAGGTTTCATTGTTTGAGAAGTTTGTACACAATTTTTAAAGCAACAGTGAACCGTTGTTTCCTTCTTAAGAATAACAAAGCTGCCCTATGCCCAATCCAGCCAGCCCAGTAACATCCACCTAAGCAGACTATGGCTCTTCCTGCTCAACAGACTCTTTCCTCTTTTTATCAGGAGATACCAGGCTTTAAGTGGATCGGAGACTTTTGGCATGCAAAGCGTGTGCTCCACCACTAACTTAAGGCTGTAACTCTGGGCTGGAAGGGGCAGACTTGGCATCCTCACAGACAAGAGAAGATGGCAAGAAACAAGGCAGTGGAAGCAGGTAAGGGGTTGGCAGTGGTTCATTTCTTGTGCTAGAGCTCAGAGTGCCTGGAAACTTGTGCCAGAAGCTCTGGTTTCTAATGATATACAGGTATTTCCCAGTTTAAGAACAAGCTCCATTCCCAAGGCCTGACCTTAAGTCAAATTTGTATGTAAGCTAGAACAGTATTATGGTATAATACTGTATTAGTAGTATTGTGTAATTAACTCAAACCATTGTGTATTTAACTTGAATCATTGTGTATTTAATTCAAATTTTGCTACAATAGGCTCCGTTCTTAACTATGGGTCATCCTTACCCCGGGCATTCTTAACCTAGGAACTACCTGTAACCCAAAAGGTTTTACAATTCATTTAAAAGTTCTGTAGGGTTTTTTTTTTAAAGCTATTTACATTATTGGGTCTGCCATTTTTAGAATATTACTTTGTGAACCCAAGAGAGCACTCTAAATCTGTGCTTTGATCAGCAACTGCACCAATATGGCTGTAAGAAGTGTGGGTACCAACACATGATTGGGGGGAAAATACATGGGAGAAAAAGGCAGGGCAAATATTCTATTGATTCAATAGCTCACCTTTTCTCCAACAAACATAAGGCAGTGTAATTTTTCCTGCCCCATTTTTAATGTTCACAACAATACAGGGAAGTTGGTTTTGCTGAGAGATAAGAAGCAGCTCAGCACCATCCAGAGACTGAACTTCAAGGCTGAACTGAGATTTGAACCTGGGTCCCCCTGATGTCATCAACTTGGCCAGAAGCCACTGCAGATGGCGTAGAAACAAGAGGTAGACCAGGGAGCAAAATTATATCCATGTATCTCCCTCACACCTCAAAAAAAAAAAAAAAATACAGTGTCTTTGTATTCCATGCAGTGGAATAAAATAAAATAAAAACATATAGCAGCCTATCTCAATCTGTTGCTAGAATATAATTTCATAATCTCTAGCCAATGATCTTTTTAAGAGGGATAAAAAGAAGAACATTCTGGAAAGCAGAGTCAGAAAAATCTATTCTGAAAAATTTCAGTTCAGTGCTATCATGTAGAAAATAAGATTGGGGGCGGGGTGGAAGAGAGACAGATCTCAAACGTAACCACACAGAATTCTATACAACACAGCTCTCACACAACGCTATAAATATCTGTGTTGCCAGAATAAATTAAATCACTTGATCAGCTTATTTAGGCTAATTTGTTCCACTTACCAAATCCAGCATTTCAAAAAGTATTATTACTATAGGCAAAGACCTTTGACCACGGGGAAGCAGGTTGCTAATATCCCTCACTGAAGCTCAACAGGAAATCAGCCATTTCACAGCAGCCTAGCACAGCCAAAATATATCAACTGTATTGGAACCAGAGGTCTGTCCTGGTGACTTTGTAGACACACAAGAGGGAAAAAGAACAGAACAGAGAAAAGGGGGGGGGGGGGGAGGAGGGAGAATTTGCTTCTAACACCAGAAGTTGTAAACCCACCTATATCAACAATATATACAAAATATTACTACATTAACAGCTTGTTCTTAGATGGCTTTTTCATTGCTTGTATATGTGCATGTGTGCGTGTCTCGGTATAACATATATTTTATATCCACATACATATCAAACACAGCTATACAGAAAGATTACATGGTGACGAGAAATTGTGCTTCTTTTTACTAAACGTTAACTCTCCCATCTTGTGATGATCCAAGGGGCCTACTTCAACTAGCATAAGCAAAGAGATATGTGGTGGTGATGGTAGTATGTGTGCGTATACACACAAACACTCCCACACATGTATTTGACAGTCAGATGTGCCTCTTTGCAGAAATTTTTGACCCTAATCCTGGCTAAGTCAATTTATTGCTCATGACCTATTCTAGAAAGCAGCCTTGTTCCAGAGAATGGGAGTGCCCAGCATCACCACTAAGAGGCAACCATACAGCTCTCTTCAAATAGCTGAAATGTACGATGCAGAAAAAGAAGCAGGCGTGTTCTCTGTTGCTCTAGAAGGTAAGAATTGAAGCAATGGGTAGAAGGGCCAAGGAAGAAGACTGCAGCAAAACATTAGTACAGCTAAAATATTAGCGGCTAAGAACTGCTGGATGGTGGAATTAACTTGCCTCAGAAGAAAATGGGATTTCCTTTGCTGAAGGTATTAAGCAGCTTGGAGAGCCAGCTGTCAAGGGGAGCTATACTTGCACATTCTTGTACTGAATCTGCATGTATGTGTGCGCGCTTGCACATTTGCATGCAGACTAGATAACCTCAATAGTTAGTTTCATTTTTAAATTCTATCATTCTTAAAATTGGGAAGTAGATTGGAGCTGAACGGCAGAATCTGGCTCAGCAAGGTAGGGCTACCTGCTCTAAAACCCTCCGAGGACTCAGGAGCTGGAGAAATTAACCCACCACTGCTCTGCCACCTGAGGTCTAGTGTTTTAGAATGTGGGTTATTTATACAAACCTTCTGGGGAAATCACAAAGAACCCCAATGCTCCCTGCGCATGAACCATATGGACTAGAACCCAACCCCCTCAAGCCCACACCTTTGACCTAGGCTGTCACCCACATAAAGGACAGCCTTTACCTCTAAACATGTGAAGAAGAAAACCCTCCACTAAATCTACAAGGGGGATGGGGGAAGGAACAGCTGGCTAAACAAATGAGGACAAGAGCAAAATCAGATCCTGTGAAACTTAAGACTTACAGTCATGGTACAAAATGCTTCGAACCCAAGCCCTTCAACTTTCTTCCTCTCTCTCACACATACACAAACTATACTCAACAGATTCCAAAATAAAGATACGTGAGCTGGTGCCTGGCTGGACAAGGTGGGGGTCCACATTAAGGGTGCCACAATACTGCAGTAATTCTCTGGTACCTACTTGAAACCACCAGGCCCACCCAGCCTTTGTGGAAGCAACTGGAGCTTTCTCCTGCCTCGCTTGTGCAGCCTGGCAGCTGGTGCTCTCAACCCAAAGCAACTAACAGTGTTTTGGCGAGGAGTGCAGAGAGGCCATGGACTAGGCAGTGGCTATGCCTTCTTCAGCTTGCCCTCCACCACCAGCCTCTCGTTAAGCTGGCACAGCTGCCTCAAGAAGCCATCATTGGGGCCAATCTCCCGTTTCTGCCGGACGGTGCTGACGGCACTTTTGACGTCCATGTTCTGCCGAAGCATGAGGTAAGCAATGACAAGGGTTGGTGAGCGGCTGTAGCCTTCACGGCAGTGGACAAACACTCGACCTAATTGGCAAAACAAAGAAGAAACAGCTAAGCGAGGGCACAATGTTATGCAAAAGACAATCTGGGCCTCATAATAGGGATATGCATACAATAGAAACTTCAGGGTAAAGATATGTGAATGTGGATGTTGGTGGTAAGGTTGGAAAAGAAAAGCAAATGCAATAGGGGAGGACTTTAAGAGGAGAAGCAGTAAAAGAGAGGAATATAAGATGAGTGGCCATATAAATTTGATAAATAGATAAATAAACATACCATTTTCTCTTGCCTGTTATTTCTCCACTCTAAAGTGCTACCTCTACAGGGATCCAAATACACTTTTACCTGTTCTCAACAACCTTCCCCAACCTAGGCACCCTTCAGATGGATAGACTTCAACTCCCAGAATTCCCCAGACAGCATGAACAGGGTTGAGAATTTTGGACACTGAAGTCCACATATCTATAGAATACTCAAACTGGATAAGATTGGTTCAAAGCATATACAAAATTGAAACAACCAATATGGATGTACATGTTCTTAATACAGTTCTTAACTTATACATATTTAGGCTTTTGATGGGGAAGAGGAGAACCAGAAAGCAAAACTCAGATCTAACTGTTACACCACCACTACCCCAGCACTCACCAAGTTTTGAGTTTTGCTGGACTGCCAAGTATGGTTCCCTTCCAAACAATAAAGTTGCTTTTCCCTATAAGTAAAATTTAAAAGTCTCGACCAGAGTACTATCTTCCAGATGTGTTGGATCCTAGTTATCAACATATCCATCCAGCATGGCTAACAGTCTGCTAATCGAGGATGATGGGAGTTGTGGGCCAAACACAAAATGTGTTCTGACACTGTTAGAAAGAGCCATCATTTATTTGTCCAGACGGTCCACCCAGATTCTCTTTTTAACAAAAAGAAATCTCAAAGAGGGGAGGGGAGGGGAGGGGAGGGAAGCAGAAAGAAAATATATATGAACCATTCTCAGAGGTAAGAGAAAGAAGCAATGAGTGTATAGCACATGAACCAGAATTAAAACATGTTGGGATGGAAGACAGAAAAAAGAATCCCCTCTCTTCACCATCTCCAGTAATGAAACCCCCTTGGAGTCTGTTTTAAACACACAGCAATTTTGTTTGCCTTTCCAGTTTACTGGAAATTATTTGACCACCCTACATCTCAGAAATCCCATTTGGTTGCCATCTCTTGCTTTTGCTTTAATTCTCAGATTAAAACACTGCAAATTCCCAAAGGAGCAGGGAGAGAACTTCCATTTCATGCAAGGATGCATTTCCAGCTACCAAATTCCCCTCTTTGCATCTAAACCGATCAGGAAAAGGCCCCTTGTAATTTTCTGAGTCAGTTCCCTTTGATGCTTTTTCTTCCTGGAAGAAACTCTGTTCTCTCCTAACTCTACCAAAACAGAAAAGAGAAAAATGCCATTTGGCTCCTTTCAGCTCCCCCACAGCATATAACTGGCACAATCAGCTGATTCCTCTCATTTCTACAAGCCTTCTTTCTCTCCCGGCTTTCGTTCAAAACATAGGAATTCTACAAGATGCTGAATGTAGCTATCCTTCCAATGCAAAACTCTGCCCAGAAGGAAATAGCTGTCATTTCTCTTACCATTTTCTCCTCTTGTATCACCACCATTATGCTTTCAGCTCAACTTATCCCCAATTTTTCAGCCTGACAACCACCCTTTCACGTAGATGGATTACTTTAATGGCCAAGTGCAGGTCTGAATTGTGTATGTGTATGAGTAAGCATATATGCAATGGACTGAGAGTGTGTGTGTATATAAGCATGTATGCTTTGGTCCCAATATACCACTACTGTGCATGCAACCAGATTTACCCAAGAGAAATCCACCCAAGGCAAAGACATTCCCTTGTTTCATTTCCCATGCCAGGACCCCCCACATTTTGGGACATAACACACATTTGAGATTTGGCGAGTACGATGTAGGCCTAATAACTGCCTCAGGGAGCTAGGTCTTGCTCACTCACCAAACAGCTGATATAGTATCTTGGCTAGTCAGAGAATAAGAGTCAAGTGGGTTTGGTCTGAGATTCACAGGTGGACTACAGCCATAGGCACCAGGTGAGATGATCAGCCCTATTATTCAGGTGTTAACAGTGTGATGCAGTGTTCACAGGTGCCCACACAACTACAATATCCAGCAATAGCATCTGCAGAACACCAGTATTTTTTAGATTTAAATAAATGACCAAAATCATGCAATACTGCCAATCTTGTGATTCTCATGGTCTCATTTAAAATCTTCAAGCAAGAGTACCAAAGTCCTGCAAGAGTTCAGGAGTGAAATTTGCAAAATTTTGGCCATTTAAAAAATACACATTTTTGCATGCTCATACCTTCATGAGCCATCTCACAATGGAGCATGAAAATGTTACTCCCCCATGAAACCCCACCAAAATCTGCAGTGTTATCTGATCTCGGTGCAACTTTGGTTCAATTCCAGAAGTAGGAAAAAATCTGGGTCAACCCCAACAGGTGCAAGACAAGCCAGAGACTGCCATTCATCTTTCTCCATCCTTGTTTTCCCAGCCCCAAAATTCTATTATGAAGAAATCCACAGCAGTTGCTTCAGATGGAGAAAAGCCATAAGAAGCTAAGGAGAAATGCAAAGCCTGACATTTACAGCATTTTCTTTCCTTTTGTCTTCCCTGTATAAAAGCATAGAACCCACAGCCAACTGCAAATTATCATCAGCAAGCAGACAAAACTGCACTCCTTCTGCAGGAATAACTAGATATAATTTACACATTTCTCATGTTACATCTCCCACACTTCTCTTGGCTCTTACTGTAACCTTTCAATGGCTTCTCCCACCCCCTCCCCCAGCTCCCAAGAGACTGCAAAAGATCAGTGAATCCAGGATGGGAAGACATTAAACAGTGGTAGGCAATGTTGTGCCCACATTATACCCCAAACATTTCTCTTAGTGCATCACCAGGCCTTACTTTGCCTTTTGGGAAATGGGTATTTTATGACTGCCCATGCCAGTCGTGGTGGCCATTTAATGTCTCCAACGGGGGCCATTTTGTTCTTCAATGTTGCTAAAATTCCAGATGTGTCCCTGAGCCAAAAAGGTCACTGACTTCTAGATTAAGAGATCTCCCTAACTTCCATAACTCCACCCCTCCAGTCAGACCAAGCTATAATGCAACACTTCCATGGAAAGGATGCCTCTGTAAAAGGTTGCCAAAGGACTAACAAAGGAAAGCAGGGCCAAACTGCCTAAAGAATACAGAACAGATCTAACAAATTGCAGAATTGCATGGTGTAGATGAACAGGCAGGATATATATACACATATATGCAGGCTTCAAGCCAATCATTAAGTGGTAGCTCCTAAAAGTAAAGGTGATTTTTCCTGCCAGGAGAGCAGGGAGAGGAAACACTTAACTATTATCAATGCAGCCATTTTCTTCTCTCCAGACCCCCTACTTCCCATCTGCTGCCATGCAATCTCTCCACAAGCTGGAGAGATTTAACTCCAGCAATACCTCTAAATACTAAGAAATAATTAATCATGCAAAGCCTCAGTTTGTGACAAAATCATAACTGGATAGTTCATGCAATGCCCTGAACCAAACCTAAACAGATGATTTTATGGCTTACCTTGTTCTGTGAACCAGACCAAAGATAAGAAAGTGTATCCAAGCAACTAAGCAAGATAACAATCTGGTCATGCAACAAGGAAAGCCTTTTGGATTTCAATGTCTTACCATCTTTCTGTGCTAATGCCTTATCGATAAAATCAGCAGCTTCTTCAAAATAACGGCTGAGGTTGAACTCCTGGGTGTCATTGGCCTTGATGCCATGGTAGGTGATACCAGTTCCTTCATAAAATTCAGCATTTGTATTCACATGCATGAAAGACTTGCCTTCTGCTGCATTGAGGACATGGGTGATACCCAGGCGTTGTAAGCGCATGACATTTTTGGCTATGAACCTGTAAGAACATTATGAACAAGAATATTTAGAGGGAAGAAATTATCCTGGATCTCCAGGGAAATGCAAGAGAAACTCCATTAACTCATTGCATTAATGGCTCTGAAATCTAGAAAAAAACAGATGGAATTGGCAACAAAATATTATAGTCTGGAGTGCTTCTGTTCAGATTATTCCATTCTATGCCTGCTGCATCCTAATTTTCTTGCCAAGAGTGAGCATTTCCTAGCCGCAAAGCACACTTATTCATGACAAGGATATTGTTTTGGGGAAAGTAAGTTCTCCTCCTTTATGGCTTTTAGCAAAATATTTTTTTATGTTTTTACAAACATCACAGCTACTCCAAGCCCAATGTTAAGTAACAAACATCTGCTTCCATTTGTTTCATGTATGGCATAAAAAAAGCAATTAACATTTTTTTATTCAGAAAAGCACAATTACAGTGTTGGCCACGGTTTTTCAAACTGTGTTCCACAGAACTCCAGGATTCTGCAAGAATTCGATGGGGTTCTGTGAGAGACTAAGGGCAAAACTAAAAATTCACTCAAATGCAGCCAATAATCTATTGCCAGAGCTTTGCCTCTTGATTAGGGGTTCCAGGAATTTGTTTTTAACTAACAGGTTCCACAGCCTTAAAAAGTTTTAAATCCCTGGTGTAGGCTTACATATATTATTTAAAAACAAAACAAAAATGTCTTGGAAGCTCCCTACCTGAACAATGCCAAAAATCTAGAAAATCCTCTTTAGCAGGACCACCTGCAGTTTTAAGTGCAGCTCCTAGCTATAAAAAAAAGTTACCCATTCTTGCTACTGGAAGAAATCTACAGTGATGGGCAAGCCATGTTAGGAAGAGAAGCTCACACTGTTGACCTGGGAAACTGTAGACTTCATGCTTTGAAGAACTCAGTTCACACCGCCTCCCTGGCTCTTCATTTGTTTTGCTTTTTAATTATGTATATGCTGTATTTTTAGCCTTCCTTCAGGCTTGGTAAGTGTATTTAAAAAGCAATTTATATTAGCATTTTGTACCACTGCAGTCTTGACATCAAAAAATGAGCTGAAGTATTTTTGTAGCCACATTGTGTTTATAAGCTTGCTCCCTCCCTCCTCCTACAGGCCTTGGCAGAGGTCCCCCCTACCACATGAAGATTGCCTCCTCATGCAGGAAATACTAGACCAAGTTAAAGTTTGCCCAATTCACAATTTACAATTCAAAGCATGGCTTTAATGTCCAAATGTATAGATAAACCGTAATCTAGAACTCAATGAATTCAATGAGGCATTCCCTAGAAGAGTAAATCCTACCTTTTGGGTTTAGGGTTACAATATTAGAACTGCTGGTTTAAATATCCCTATTCTTCAGTTGAAAACCTCCAGGAAGACTCATAATATTGTGACAAAAATAAATGTAGTAAAAAATAACTCCACCAGTATTTTAAAAACAACAACAATATGCCTGTATGGTTGCTTGTCTTACCAACCACTATATAAATACTCAAGTTCCACTGAATTCATGGAGATTTGCCTGCAGATCACAGCTTAGCAATGCAGTTTGCAGATAATCTACTCATATGTCCCTTAAAGTAAATCCCATTTAAAAGAATGAATGATACAGTACTTCAAAATAAACATGCCTAAGATTGCACTGTATCAATCTAGGCATCAGGCTTCATAGCAGGCTCAGCAGTAAATCACAGGTGTCCAGACAGCACCCTTGGCAAAATTTGGCAATAGACTTCTTTCTCCTGCCCTTCTGAATTAACCAGACTAGGTTGCTGAGATACACTTACAGAACGCTTCTCTCTAGCATTAGAATCACTGCTGTCTTAGCCTTTATGGACTCAGCCCTTACTCTGGGTAAATAAATCTTTCACCTGGTGCTGAAAAAAATGAAAGATCTCAGGTCTGGGGACTGAGACAAGGAGCCTAATGAATACCAAAGGAAGGGTTTTTACATATACCCTCAAGAAGCAAGGGACCAACCCCTGCTTCCAGCCTGGCATTCTCATTTTAGAAAATTAATGTGGGAGTAGACATTCATTTAAATACTCAGGCCTGAGCTGTGTAGGACTTTGGGGGTAAATACAACAACATGGTGGTGAACTGTACTGTCTTATACCTCCCTGCACCGCAGCCATTCAACATTCTTGTCTTTATGGGTTTGGGAAGGCAGAGCAACGGCTGGAGCTGAGGTTTGACAATTCCAAAACCACACCAACTCACAATTTACTTTCTATAACTGGGTTTTAGCAGGATGATCCAACCAAGCCACTGCCCCAGCTTAAAGCCTCGATGAAGAGACTGGCAAAAGTAGCCTACCCGTAAATCCTAAAACTTAGGATGATTAGTAACTCCTGAGAAGGGGAATATGCGAGATGCCTCTGCCTGCTGCCTTTCCCCAAGGGAAGCTACAGATTTTTGCCTGCTCTAAATATGGAGTTTGGCTTAGCAAGCCTTGTCAGCAGCAGGTGTCGACACAATGTGATTTCTGCCCAGGGCTCTGAGTAGGGTCACTGTGTTTATGTCATGGTTTTTGTGCTTTTAATCCTTGTACGCTGCCCAGAGTCACCTGTGTAAGATAGGTGGCTATATAAATCATATCAATTAAGTGAATAATTTACTCCAGAATAATTTACTCTGGCTCTCAAATCAATGCTACTCTGTGCAGAAGACTATACCAGATAATAAGACTGACTCCCACAAGTTAAAATCATAACAATCTTTTCATTTGTCTGGTTAGTGATTGACCATTTTGCATAGAGCAAGAGATCACTGAATTGACCAGAAGGGAAGTTTTAGAACAGATACCAGTTAATAAGACTGAAACAAAGCATTCTAAAACAGGTTGGATCACAACTCCAGTTAACTCCAAGTCTGATAATGACTGGCTAAGGCTGATAGAAACTACAGCTCAACACAATCTCGACAGCTACTTCTATGTTGAAAATAACTGCATAAAAATAACTCAAATCCTTTACTGTATCCATTCTCTGTCCCAAGCACAGCCAGCTAAAGTGTTGGTGCCAAAACTCTTCAAAGGACCTTAGGCTCTAGTGTATGTATTATATATTGTGTTTTTATTTTGCTCTTCTTCAAAGAAACTCTGAGCAGCAGATATGATGATTCTCCCTTCTTCCACCACTGATTTTATTTAAAATAACTCTATATGGTAGGTAAAGCTGAGACACAGTGACTTGGTCCAGATGAAGATTTGAACTCGGGCCTCCTCAGATCTAGTCTGGCAGCCTGATCAGACTGGGTTTTGCAAATGGACTTCCAGGGACATCACCAGAGTTTCTACAATTCCAGGCCAGTGGCCTAGAGGAACAGGATGTAGCGATTTTGCTCAAGCAAGCCTATGACAGGACAATGAATGTAAGAAAGCCATCTAGGGTCCTCTATTTAGACTGCCTTCGAATTCTTATACAGCTGTGAATGTAATAAAAAAAACCATAACAATTCACAAACTTCACAATGGCTGGTTAGTCACTATCAACAGAAGGAATGATAACCTCAGTTTCGGATGTAACCTCCATACTTGTCGTAGTTCTCTTAATTATATAGCTTATCTACATTTCTGTAAACCTAAAGTAGTATTTCTCAAAAGACCCAGAATTCCCCAGCCACCCATGCTGGCTGGGAAATTCTGGGACTTGAAGGTCACACATCTTAAAGTTCCCCAGGTTGAGAAACACTGACCTAGAAGTTTAAATTCAAAGACCTATTTAAATCTCACAGCTATGCAGCTCTCATAAACCACAAGAGTGAGGGGAATCCTGTGGCCCTCTAAATACTGCTGAATCCCAGTAACCCTTCACCTGGTTTCCACCTAATCTCTGTAAGAAACCCAAGATCAAGTACATTTTGCTTTGGCCATTTCTCCTCACGGAGGGCTCCCCTACTATCTGGATTCAACTAAACACTTCCCACAGCCTGCAGCCCTCGTGAGCCTAACACTGCAACACGTTGTCATGGTAACAGCTCCCAAGACTTCCTCTTCTCACTAGCTCAGCATCTGCACTATCTAGCAGAATTTTTTCCCTAGCTAATCAGCAACAATAAAAATAATCCGCTTCCTACTTCAGCATACCCACTGGTAACCTGGACGCTGAACTTCCACATAGGGTTTTTTTTGGAGTTTCGTTCTTTTGCTTTTCTTAACAAATGTTTTTGTTATTATCTCACCAAATGGGCAATCACTCACCTATCTGCCCAATCTTGTTATTTGTAGGTATTCCAGGTTTTATTTCTTATAACCCCTAGCCAGAATGGTTAGTTGACCACAGTGGTTGGGAATTATGAGAATTTAAGTTCAACATACCTAGAAGAAGCCAGGTAAGACAAAGATGAGGTACACATCATATAAGACCTACACTAGAAGACATATATACATTAAGTCAAAAATGATTCATGTTCATACTCTAGAGCAGCGTTTCTCAACCTTGGAAACTTAAAGATGTGTGGACTTCAACTCCCAGAAGACCCTAGCCAGCATGCTGGCTGAGGAATTCTGGGAGTTGAAGTCCACACATCTTAAAGTTTCCAAGGTTGAGAAACACTGCTCTAGAACAAGGTTCACCGAGGTCAGTGGAACTTACAACTGGAACAGATACAGTGCATTCCGAAAGTATTCAGACCCCCTTCACTTTTTTCAATTTTGTTATGTTGCAGCCTGATACTACAATCGTTCAAATTCATTTTTTTTTCTCATTAATCTACACTCAGTACCCCATAATGACAAAGTGAAAACAGAATTTTAGAAATGTTTGCAAATGTATGAAAAAGGAAAATTTTAGACCATTTGCAACAACACTTGAAATTTAGCTCAGGTGCCTCCCATTGCTCTTGATAGTTGCTGAGCTGTTTCTACACCTTGACTGGAGTCCACCTGTGGTAAATTAAATTGATTAGACATGATTTGGAAAGGCACACACCTCTCTATAGAAGGCCTCACAGCTGACAATGCATCCTGTATCAGAGCAAAAGCCATGAGGTCAAAGGAACTGCCTTTAGAGCTCAGAGACAGGATTATTGCAAGGCACAGATCTGAGGAAGGCTACAAAAAAAGTCTGCTGCGCTGAAGGTTCCCAAGAGCACAGTGGCCTCCATAATTCTCAAATGGAAGAAGTTTGGCACCACCAGGACTCTTCCAAGAGCTGGTCGCCCGGCCAAACTGAGCAATCGGGGGAGAAGAGCCTTAGTAAGAGAGGTGACCAAGAACCCAATGGTCACTCTGACTGAGCTCCAGAGATCCTGTGTAGAGTTGGGACAAAGTTCCAGAAGGACAACCATCACTGCAGCCCTCCTCTGATCTGGGCTTTCTGGCAGAGTGGCTAAACGGAAGCCTCTCCTCAGTGCAAAACACATGAAAGCCCGCTTGGAGTTTGCAAAAAAGCACCTGAAGGACTCTGACTGTGAGGAACAAGATTCTCTGGTATGATGAAACCAAGATTGAACTGTTTGGCCTCAATTCTAAACATTACGTCTGGAGGAAACCAGGCACCGCTCATCACCTGCCCAATACCATCCCAACAGTGAAGCATGGTGGTGGCAGCATCAAGTTGTGGGGGTGTTTTTCAGCAGCAGGGACTGGGAGAGTGGTCAGGGTTGAGGGAAAGCTGAATGGAGCAAAGGACAGAGAAATCCTCAATGAAAACCTGTTCCACAGCGCTCAGGACCTCAGACTGGGCTGAAGGTTCACCTTCCAACATGACAACCATCCTAAGCACACAGCCAAGACAACACAGGAATGGCTTAGGGACAACTCTGTGAATGTCCTAGAGTGGCCCAGCCAGAGCCCTGACCTGAACCCTACTGAACATCTCTGGAGAGACCTGAAAATGGCTGTCCACCGATGGTCCCCATCCAACCTGACTGAGCTTGAGAGGATTTGCAAAGAAGAATGGCAGAAAATCCCCCAATCCAGGTGTGCAAAGCTTGTCGCGTCATACCGAAAAAGACTTGAGGCTGTAATTGCTGCCAAAGGTGCTTCAACAAAGTACTGAGTAAAGGGTCTGAATACTTATGCCAATGTGATATTTCAGTTTTTCCTTTTTAATAAATTTACAGACATTTAAAGACATTTACAGACATTTAAAATTCTGTTTTCACTTTGTCATTATGGGGTACTGAGTGTAGATTGAGAAAAAAAAATGAATTTGAATGATTGTAGTATCAGGCTGCAACATAACAAAATTGAAAAAACTGAAGGGGTCTGAATACTTTCGGAATGCACTGTATGTAAAGGCTGGTGACTTAAAGCAGACAACTAACTTATTCTTTAACACACCCTTTCCCAACCTGGTGCCAGATCTGTTGGACAACACCCCTTCCACAAGTCCTAGCCAACATATCTGGAAGATACCTAGCTGGGAAGGCTGCTACTATACAGTATACTAATACAGGTAAGGAGTTTCTCCTTGCTAACGCTATAGTTTAACCGATGTGCGTACTCATTTGCTCACAGAGATCATGTAGACATTGCATTATAGTACTCATATTTGTAAGCCATCTAAACAAAGCACTGGTTAGCGGAATATGTGAACCTGGACACAGTGTATTTGGATATAGCAGCAAATCAGAATTCTTCAGATTTCATCAATAGTTTAGTTTATTGTGACCTTTTACATTTTATGTTTTGCTTTAATACAAGAAAACCAGAAGTAAACAATATACAAAGGTAAGAAAGGAAAATAAAATAAAGCAAAAACTAGAAAAAAAAGAAACACAGGGCATAACTTCATGGATACACAAGCGCGCACACACACACACATTCTAAGTACATGAACATTTCAATAAATGATAGCCGTATTTCATTAATCCCTATCATATGGAAATTAACATCTGGGCAAAAAAGTGGATTCTCCATGTCTTTTAGCTATAAGATTTAATGACTATTGGAAGAATAAATATATGGTCCCAACTCATAACTGATGTTATTAGGAACAATAATTATTTACTGACATTGATTAATTATAGATTATTGTTTATTGTGAAATGCAAAGCAGGATTTCTGGCTTGTTTCTTTGCAGATAAAAATAAGCCGTAGCTTCTGACTCTGGCTTATTAAAAAAGCAACAAGCTGGACTTCCTGATACACATCATAATAAACTAACCATAGATGGAGGCTTTCAGCCTTGTTAGTCATGCTCCTGCCATGGAAAGTCAAATGGAAGATTTCTGTGTCGGTAATCTGCAGAACAATTACTTCAGCCATCACAATTGATCCCATGTTTTCTTTACTGATCTTATTCTATGTGGGCTACTAGATCTGGGCTTCCAAAATCCAGATTACTACCAGATGGCAGTAAAGAGTTAGTGTTTTCAGTGGAATCCAGTGGGACTTTTATTATAAAGGAGCAACAGCTTTAGCATTACAGTATACAATAGGTGAGAGCCAGTTTAGTATAGTGGTTAAGGCATCTGACTAGAAACCAGGAGACTGTGAGTTCTAGTCCCACCTAGGCACAAAGACAGCTGGGTGACCTTGGGCCAGTCACTTTCTCTCAGCCCTAGGAAGGAGATAATGGCAAACCACTTCTGAAAAACCTGATTCCCCTATGCTTCTAATTCAGTGAAGTTTCACTTTTCATGTTAAGTGCACTAAAATTCCTAATTGACTCCCTGCTTATCCAACAATTCTATATCAATCAACTTGTAAGCATTTATACTAGTCAATGTCTTTTTCAGACACCATCTTCAGTGACCTATTAAAAATTTTTTTTTCATTTTTCAGTCAAAGGGAGGCAGGTGATTGGGTGCTCACACTGCTGAGATTCATCAATCCTAGAGAAAAGGTAAAGCTGAGATGAACTCATGGTAACTTCATAGATACATCCATATGGCTTTTTAAAGAATGAATAATTTCCCCTTGTCTTCCTGCAGGATTCTTAACAGTCCAGCCCAGAGTCCTGAAATCTCCTGGTTGTCTCCCACCCAAGTACAAACCAGATCCAACCCTACACAGCTTTTCATGATCATCCACAGTCAGTTAGGTGCTTCCACCTGCTGCAGCCAGCCAGAGAAAACTTGCAAAAGACTATACTGGCAGTGGTTTGATGAATTCCCTGGAGTGAACTGGATGAGCAAGCTGCTAGCTACAAATGCACCCAGTGTATCATTATACAAATTATCATGGCAGCCTCAAAACAACTGATCAAAGGCAAAGCTCATGCATTATGTCAAAACACAGTTAAAGAATCTGTATCATAGTTTTGGTGCAATAGCTTAATTTGTGCTAATTATTGATTGGGGAGTTGCCTGAACTGACCAACTAACTAGCTATTGTTCTGCCACAGATCTTTGCACTGAAAAAATAGAAATTCTAAGCCAGGTAAATACGAGAACAGGCAAGTAGCTCTAAAATAATACAGGATCTCTATAAATTTGGAGAGTCAAACTATGATCCAGACACTGAGTACAAATCATGTCTTGGCATGTTGTCTGAACTGAAGCATGATCCTGTTGCAAGGACCAAAATAGTTGCCAAGCATTTTGTAAATTAGGAGCCCTCCAAATATTAAAAAGTCACCATTCTCTCAGGCACTGCATCAGACTGAGTTTTCAAAATTAGATGGGCTGAAACCCAGATTTCAAAGTCTAGGCATTCTTAGCCTGCAAAAGGCATACTACCTAAAAATAGAGGCAGGTCATAGCTGTACTGGCAGGACTCAGTCATGGATAGCAGTGGCTATATCAGTATGCTGAGCCAGGGGTTTCATAGTTTAACCTTCTCCTATCCAAAATAAGTTAGTATAGATAGTCAGACCTGGTGGCCACAAGATACTTTGGTATATAATTCTCATAAATTTCAATCTGGATGGCTAACAACTGGGAATTATGGCAATTATTGCCTAAAACATCTGGAAAAACTATTCATATCTAAGTTACTATGCACTGAAACCTAATTTACTATAGACAATATTTACTGTACAATCAAACTTAATTTACTATATAACGTATTTATTCTTCAACCATATCATGAGAAATGTAGGTTTTTCCTTCTCACTGGTTTTGGCCCCATGCCTTGAACAACAGCCTGACACACAAAAATGTAGCAATGTTTCTCTACCACTTATTTACATGCCAAAGAAATATATTTGTGTTATGTTGCTATTAAAGGCACATAGCAGGGCTGATTTTAAAAAGCAATGTCAACTTTATATTCTAATTATCTACAGCCTGTCTTTAATTTCAAACAGGCTAATGCTGCAATCTTGACTACCACACACAAGAGTAATTTGAACTTACTCTTGAGCAGTCATCTAGAGGTCTGCCTCACAAACAGCACCATAAGTTCTTGAGATAAAAGGCCATGCTTATCTTGACTTTTCAAGAATCTGCCCATATTTAGTCTGGCTGAATTTTAAAGCACTACAAACATATGGTCTATAATTCAATAAAATATTTTATTAAAAATGCTATATTTAAGTAATTTTTTTGGACAGCTGATCTAGAACTAGGTTAGAACAGTACAATGAAATCTCTGGTTACCAGTTCCCTACCAGTTTCAATGGCTGAGTCCAAATTATTTTTTAATAATCTCATACTATCTATAGATTCTTATATAATGGAAAACAGTAACATCCATGCCCAAAAGTAATATATCAGTAGGCTTGGGGAACCTCCATATTTGCAAAGTACAACATTTCTTTAGGAAAAAAAACTTCACATCAGTTTTCACAACCTGGCACTGTCTAGATAAGTTGGAACAGCAACTCCCAGAACGTCTAGCCTTTGGCTCTGTTGGCTAGGGCAGTGTTTCTCAACCTTGGCAACTTTAAGATGTGTGGACTTCAACTCCCAGAATTCCCCAGCCAGCCTCTGGGAGTTGAAGTCCACACATCTTAAAGTTGCCATGGTTGAGAAACACTGAACTAGGGAGTTGCTGTCCCAACACATCTGGACAATATCAGGTTGAGGGAGATGACTTAATGGTATAGGAAACTTTTCCAAAAAAATGTTCAGGGAGGACTGAGCACACTCAACCACATAAACTGACTAAGTATGCTCTATGGCCTCAGAAATAAGATTGATGGTGACAAGGAAAAACAGAAAATTGTAGGTACGGTGGAATGGAATTGAAAATAACTCAGCTGGATGGCTGACATTAACAACAGAGAGCCCATAAAGATTTGTCCTTGTTGGCAGTCATATATGTATCACAAATATCACACACAAGGAAAATGGAGAACAATTTGCTATTTATAGGAGATAGCTTTGAGGGCTTTTTAAAAGCCAGATAAAATACAACCAAATTAGCAAAACCACAATATGTCAGCCATCTCGCCCAGCAATGATTTTTCACAGAGTAACCAACAGTTCACGCCTGTAGAAATCCCCAAGATCAGTCCCTGGCATTTTTACTTAGGAGGCTGAGGTAGGAGATGACGGAAAGACCACCGCCAAGATTCTGGAGAATTTAACCAAGAAAAGATAAAACGCCTAAACATTTGCATAAGCAAGCTTTTGAACAACGAACCTGTGCCATTTTAACTAAAGCAATATCGAGAATATAATAATAGGTGGCAACACTTAGGCATTCTTGGCTGACCTCAAGAAAGGTAACAAGAGCTGAACCTGGTTAATACTTAAATAAGAGACCACCAAAAGCTATAGATTAGATGGAAAGTAAAAAAAAAAAAAAAAGGCATTTTGAAAGAAGGCAAAGACAAACCATTTCTATACTGTTGCCAAGGAAACTACTCAGACATTGTTCATATAATTACCAAGAGTCAAACTTAGTATCAAGGGAATCTTTACCTTTTTCTCAACACCTATAACTAGGCCTGGTCAACAGGGGCATCAGCATGAGGTGGAACAATTTGGAAGTGACAGAGGAGACTGCAACACTTTTTGTGGAAGGTGACATAGCATACTTTTTTTAACATGCAGCCATTTATAAAAAGTGGGCAGCTGGAACAAACTTTTTGCCACAAAAAGACAGCTGACCTGCAAAAGAGGATAATACTTTCTGTCTTGTCGCTATATACAACTTCATGAAGAGCCTTATGAGTAATGCACAGGATGAGCAAATAAATGTTTTGCTGCTGCAGGTGGCAGACCTGGGATCAAACTCCATCATTTAGAGATTGAAGGCTACTGTCAACCAGAGAAGACAAGACTTGTCTAGATAGACCAATGGCAAGACTCCACATAAAGCATGCAAACTTTTTAATGGTGGCCTTGGTTTTAGTTCAACTTAATTTCTTTGTATGTTGTACTTTTTATGTATGTTGCATTTCTTTTTATTATAATTATTTTTCTTTTCTTTTTATGTTATGTTATCTTGTTAGGATCTGTGTTCATAACAATAAACTTATTTTGTGCTATTTTCACTAAAGCAATATCAAGAATGTCATAATAGGTTGCTGCTAGGTGTTCATGCATTGCACTTGCATACTACTATTAACAACCACCACCACTCAGATAAACCAACCCAAGAGAAAAGAACATTGTAGGGCAGGAATGGATTAGGAAATTCTGAAAACTCAGTGTGATGCAGTGCTTTGAAGGCAGCCTTCCTTAGGTAACATTTTCATTAGCCTTGCTTGTATTGGCTGGGACTGAAGAGAAATGTAGTCTAAGACATCTGGAGAGCATCCAGCTGGGGGAATGCTGCTTTAGAGCAAAACAAACAAACAAACAAATAAAAAATATTTAATTTAAAGAAAGGCAGCACTTACTCCCCTGGAAGCCAAGACTTAATGTAGAAGTAAGGAAACTCCATGGCTTTCTTGTGTTGCTGAACTTACAGCCACCCCATTGGCTATGCTTGTTGGACTGTTGGGAGTTGTAGTTCAACAAAATCTGGAAGGCTACAAGTCCTCCAGCCCAAGTTTCACTGCATTAGTTACAGAAAGATTGGGGGCTATCACTGACCTAATGTTTAACTGCATACCATAAAAGTTTCTCACAAACTTTATCCACAACTTCTGTAGACTTGTACAAAGTTAATGGAACGTAGAAAGCAAAAGTCAAGTCAATTTAGCCCAATCCAGGTAACAGTAATCAATTTACCATGCCTGATTAAAAAAACAAAAACCTAAACAAAGTCAGACTGGGTTCATCCTTGGACAAGAGACCACTAGAACACTCCAGGCCTACAGGCTAGCCTGAGGGGAAAAAAATTAAAAATCCCAAAATACGGTAATAGCTAATCACTTCTGCAATGTTGCTATGAAAATTCTATGGATATGCCTGTGTCCTCACAAGGAGTCAAATTTTACTCAGGGAGACCTTGCCCATTTCCCTCCTAATAAAACACTCATTTAGATTTTGCAACCTGAGGAATAAATAACTCTGTTTTAAGCCATGCTGAGCTCAAGCAAAAACAAACTCAAGACCAATGAACAGGATTTAACTTTGTAGAAAATTAAATTAGGTGGCTAATTGTTTGATGTCTATCTCAAGGCTTGTGAGCATGAATTATGCATTTTAGAGGTGGAGATGTTTCTCTCCTGGCAGGAAACACACCTACATATATGACAGAAAAAGTTCCTCTATTTTCGGTCCAGTGAGTCCACCTACTTCTTAAGTGGAGTAGGCACATGCCAGAATATAGATGATAGTATTCACTCAGCATGGCATAACCACAGCTGGTGGACAGAGCATATGGTTTGTTCCAGACACATTCATTGGTACCCAGGAGTGTCCGTAACAAGCCAAGATGACGTCAAAATGATGAGCGTGTGAAAACATTATTACCAACTGTTGTAATTATGTACTGACATAAGTACATAAGCTACGTTTGCATGATGATGTAACCGTATATATGTTGTCATCTGGCTCTTCTCATCCCCCTGTGGACTCCCATGCTGGCACTTCTAGTTAACGGCCCAGTAACTAAGTGATGGAAAGCAGTTCAAAGAGCTATAGCCAGGGTCCTGGGTACTTGGGCCCACAGCTTGGTTCTGCGTAAGGCGATTTCATATATTCAGACCCCAAAAGAACTATACAGAACACCTTTCCACAACTTGGTACCCTCCAGATGGCTGTTCTGAAGTTATAACCCAACCACAGCTGGCAGACAACATGCTGGGGAAAGAGTGACATGGAGTGAGCTTCCAAGTCAGGAATGTGCCAAATTTTGTGCTCAGCCCCTCCTTTCCCTGACCCAGTTTGTACAGCACTGGAGAACAGGAGCAGCCACCCTTAGCCACCCAGAGAGTGGGCGGCCATGTAACCTGAATAAACAAACACACACAGCAAGAAATGTGTCTTGGGAACTCAGGAAGTGCTTAATCCAGGCTTCTACTGTCATGTGTCCTGCAGATGGGCTAGCCTACAACTCCCATTATCCAGTCCAGCATGGGCCCAGGATGATGGGAGCTGTCAGCCCTCCCGCATATCTGGAGCACACCTGCTGGGAAGATTCGGTGAAGGAGGACTTAAATTTAGTCAAGGCTTAATTGAAGGCGACGGGATTTCTAGCACTACCACTAGGCCAGCTCCCGGCGACCACGAAGAGGCGTACCTTTTCACCCACTCTCTCCAGCAGCGAGCCAGCTTGCTCCTTCCTCGCCCGCCTGCCCGCCTTAGGAAGCCAGACTCCCCCACACCACGCTGCCTCCTACCCACTCCGCTCTTCTGCCAGTTCTCAGGCCTACAAGCGGCAGCCGGGTGGGGTATCCCCCCCATGCACGGGGGCGGGGGGGGCGAAACTCACGCGTTGCCCACGTGGATGCGGGGCGCCACTTCGTTACTGTGCGCGCTGGGGAGGCTGTAACAGCCGCTGCCGTTGGCCAGCAGGTCGTTGAGCTCTTCCACCGAAATCTGGAACTCTGACATGGCTCGCTCGCCCCGCCGATATGGGCAGGGCCGCCTCCCCGCTCCTTTCCCCGGGCCCTGCCTGATAGGAGGGGCCGCGATCAGCTGGTGCACGGCCGGCAACTCCCAAACCGGCCGGGAGGGAACGGCGCGGAGCCAGGACCGTGCGCCTGAGGCGCGCCGCCCGCAGAGCTTGGGCGCCCTAGAGGGCCCGCGTGGTCTCGTCCCTCTGGAACCGGGGCCCCTTTCTTTCGCACCATATTGCTTATTCGGGATCGACCCTCTTCCGATTTAGAGCACGGTTTCGGGGCCCCATAGTGGAATTGTATATGTGTGGGTAGACACCCACGCGCGTTGCCTGTGTGTATGTTGCACACTCCAGATTCATTTATTTTTATGTTTACCGTTTAAAGCTACAGGTGCTCGGGATCGATTTTGCAGGGAAACTCTAGTTCCAGGTGTGTAAAGGTGGTCCAGGCTGCTCTGGGGGTACAGACTCAAATGTTTTGCCCTGATGCTCCTTTTGTGCCAGAGAAGTGACATCTAACAGTGAGGCAAAGAGTTTGTTCCAAATTCAGCTTTCCCCCAAAACCCAGGGTCATTTATGTGAAAACTCCACCCATTCTTGATTCAAACTGGACAAGCCACGTTCAAGTCTGTCAACGATGGCATTTTTAGAAGGGCCGTTGCAAAATGATGGGGTGTTCCAAATTCTGCATAAAACAATACAAAATGCCGTGGCTGTTTACATGACACCCATCTTTCACTTAGATAATTCAATTTTCTGAATATGCACAGCACAGCAAACATATCCCACAGGCAGTGTTTGCATGACCCATTAGACTGGCCTGTACTTGGTTTGTGTGTCCTTTTGTGTATCACAGCTGTTTAACTTGGATGGTATTTAGCTGCAATGGAATTCAGGGGAACTTACTCCCTAAAAAGGTATTTCTTTCTTACATTTACTTCCTTTCTTTCCTCCAGGGGCTTAAAGTGACCTACATGGTTCTTCCTATTCTTTCGTTTTATCTTTGTAACAATCTTTTGTGTAGATTGGTCTGAAAAATAATAGCTGTGTTCACACAACATGCTATTGGTTTGCTTAACAATTGTTTCTTCACTAAATCACAATTGGCTAGATTCAAACGATCATGGTTTGTAAGCAGGCTCTTTGAGCATGCATAGAGTGCTTTTCTCACCACTGAATTCATTTTTTTTTTCACATTAAGAAGCACTTTTCAAAGTTCTATTTATTTTTACAACAAAACTAGTGACTGCAAAGCCTATCCTCAAGGAACAATTTCTCTTCTGCCCTGCCTTCCCATCTTTCCTGCAAATATACCTTCTCTGTTTGACACACACACACACACATAATTTTTTATCAAGAATTTTGATTATAACAGTGAAATCTAGTACAAACTAAACTTAAATTAAAAAAAGAAAATAGAAAGGAATAAAAAGTGCAAGAAAAAAAGAAAGAGAAAAGAATATAATATAATATATTATATATATAAAGAAGTGACTTTCAACCTTCATCACAACAAGTATGAACAAATTTAGTGACTCTTCACTCCCCTGTAAGGTTACAAACATTTATCTTTTCATCCCATATCCCATTTCTTATCTGTAAACAAATCCACAAAACGTCATCTTTTCAGTCCTGGTATCAGCAGAAAGTCCATAAAGGGTTGCCAGAAGTAACAATATATCTTGTTTTAATCTTGATCAAATAAACCAACTTTATATTCCTTGCTTTTACATCTAACAGTCTTAATCTTTAGTTCATTCAAATATTGTCATAGGATTTGATTCCTCTTCATTTCTTCTTTGTCCCATCGCACAGAGTTCTTCAAGACTTTAACAAGCCTCTTTTGTCACCTGCAGATAAGTCTTCCCAAACTGCAATTTTGTCTTCCCAGACCATAATTCATTCTTTCAGCTGGAGAGAGAGGTGGGGGACTTAGTGGTGGTAAACTATCTTCTGACTCCTCCTCTTCTCCCTCTTTCTAGCTTTTTTGGCTTGGATGTTGGGGTAGCATCCTTGTTTTCATTCCACTAAATTCCCTGGAGCATCTGGTAATAAGGCTCGCCATGGCACGAGAGGAGGCTGCATCTCTGCCCACCCTGAAGCTGTTGCTGGTTGGAGACAGCGCAGTGGGGAAATCCAGGTGCACGGGAAGAAGAGGGTCACAGAGTGGGAAGACAGGTGGGAACTCTTGGCTTACTGTTTTTTTTTCCTTTGTCTCTTCCTGTAGCCTTTTGCTGAGATTCGCTGAAGACCAGTTTGAGCCATACCTCAGCCCAACGATTGGTGAGCAATGCTGCCTGTTCATGTATGGGAAAAAGAGAAGAAAACAAAACTGTGACTGTTACAGCTTCCCATTTTGGTAGCTAAGCTAAGTAGCTTCATTAAAGACACACATGCATAACATTTTTAGTACCCCTCATACCTGGCTCTTTAACCACGTTTTGTTGCATACTACGTTGTCCAAACCTGAAATAGGTACCATTCCAGAAATTGAGATTTTTACCCAAGATTTGTCATAGAACTGCAAATAATGGGGGGGGGGGGGGGGGGGCCTTGTATTGATTAACCAGCTTTTTAAATTAGCCTTTGATGTCAATATAATCTGTGTCTAGTGGCTGAAAAGGAAAGTAATCATAGATTTTTAGAAGAAACATCCAGGTTGGAATAATACAGACTAGATCAGGATTTAGGTGACTAAATTTATACAAACCGTTGTTACAAATTATGTTTAAGGCACTTTTCTTTAACCACATTTAATCCATTGTCTGGTTTGGCAGATTGTATGAATTAGATAAGGATTTCCTGCTCATACCTCCAACAACTGATCTAAAATGCCCTGCGCTAGCCTTCTCTAACCTGCTCCTCTCTAGATGTGCTTAGATTGCTGTTCTTTTTTTTATAACTTTATTAAATTTCAAAAACAGAAAGATAAAAACTAACAAGAACTAATAGTCAAGAAAAAGAATAGAAGAAAAGAAAGAATAAAGTAAAAGGAGTACAGAAGTACAAAAAGATAAAGAAACAGAAATACAAAAAAAATTAAACTTCTTTTACAACAGATATAAGTAAAACATACATTAAATTCTTACTCTAGGATTACAATTTAACATCCATTTTTTCTATAATCTATTAATTTTACTAATCATCAAATCCATATATCGCAATTTCATTGTTTCTGTTTCCGCAGAAAGTCCAAAAGGGGCTTCCAATTAACATTAAAATTAGTCAGTGTCTTTTCTCTAATCAAAGCTGTCAATTTCTCCATCTCCGCTAGCTCCATTAACTTTACCATCCATTCTTCCATTGTAGGTAATATCTTTCCATCTTTCAGCATATAAAAGTCTCGCTGCAGTTGTCATATATAAAAACAAAGATCCATGAGAATTTTCCAATTGTTTATCCATCAGGCCCAAAAGAAATGTCTCTGGTTTGATTGTATATTAATCTTCAAAATCTTCTGAATTGGTATATGTATTTGAGTCCAAATTTTTTTAACTTTATCATCTTTGGTGGACATGTAATAAACAGTTCCTTCTTGTTGTTCACATTTCCAACATATATTTGAAGTCCCTTTGTACATTTTTGACAATCTTTCCAGTGACAGATACCATTGATACATCATTTTATAAAAATTCTCTTTAAGATTATAATATAAATTTCAACCCTTTCATCCACATATTTTCCCATTGTTCCATTTGTATATTATATCCAAACTTTTTAGCCCATTTTATCATATAATCTTTAACTTATTTATCTTCTGTTTCAAATCTCAACAAGTTTATACTTTTTAGCAATAAGATCATTGTCATTACTACATAACTCAATTTCAAATACAGTTTTATCATGTTCAAAACCATATATCCTTTTATCAGCTTTAAAATCTTTCTACTAATTGTACATGTGAAAACCATTGACACATATATCCTTCTGATATCAAGTCTTCTCTTGATTTTATTTTAAATTCTCTCTAGTAAAAATCTAAAATGTCACCATAAGTTAGCCATTTCTTCTTAGTTACCATTTCTCTTCTATAATATGCTTCTAGTGGTGGTAGCCATAAAGGTATTTTCAGACACAATCTATCTTTGGAATATCTATTCCAAATTCTCAGAATGAGATGTCTAATAAAATGATTTCTGAAATCTACATTAACCTTAATTTTGTCATACCATAAATAGCCGTGCCACCCAAATCTCAAATCATGCCCTTCCAAGTCCAATAACCTTCTGTTTCTCAGCATCACCCACTCTTTTATCCAGACTAAACAGCAAGCTGCAAAGTACAATTTCAAGTCAGGTAAAGCTAAACCTCCTCTTTCTCTGGCATCTTGCAACACTTTATATTTAACTCACAGTTTTTTGCCTTGCCACACAAATTTAGATATATCTTTCTGCCACTGTTTAAATAGTAAATCAGTAGTCAAAATTGGTATTGTCTGAAACAAAAATAACATCCTAGGCAAAACATTCATTTTTATCACAGAAATTCTTCCCAACAATGACAGTTGTAATTTCTCCCATCTTAACATGTCTTTTTAAACTGCATTCCAGGACTTAACATAATTATTCTAAAAAAACATACAGTTCATATTTGTCAAATTAACACCTAAGTATTTTACTTTTTTTCTCAATCTTGAAACCTGTTTTGTTCATCAATTCTATTTGATCTTGTGTCTTCATATTTTTGTTAACATCTTTGTCTTTTGTTTATTAATCTTAAAGCCAGCTAATGCATCAAACCCTTTTAATTTTCTCATTAATAGTTCTATCCTTTTCAACAGCTCTTCCAACACCAGATCATCTGCAAAAGCTCTCAATTTGTATATCTCTTTTTAAATATTTACACCCATTATCCCCTCATCTTGTCTTATGTCTCTGTTCAAAACTTCCTAAACTAATATAAGCACTTAGATTGCTGTTCTGATTCTTCTGTGTTTCTCTAGCAGGGTCCACAAATCACCACAAGCCACAGTGTGATTTTATTTGGTTTGGGTTAATATATTTGGTCTGTAAACCAACATTGATGGCTTAGCCCAGGAGTTCCCAGCCTTGCTGAGCCAATGAACAATGTGGAACTTTGGGAAGGCATTATGGGCATTCCTACAAAATGGCAGCTATGGTACGCATGGCCAATCACAAATTGTCCATTCACCAGGAGGGCACGCTTCCAAACAAAGCAGCAGCTTCAGTCCTTTATTTTTATTTTCTAAGATGTGAGAAGCATTCTTAGGGGAAAAAATTCAAGTTAAAATAAATTTATGAACTAAATGAAGCAAACAAAGAACCAGACTGCAGTCCTCCAATAATGTGTTTTCTAAGAATGCCTCCAAATACTACTGGGAATTGGGGACCTTGCTGGAAATGCGGGTTATGCCTAAGGCTGCATTACTTTCTATTTGTCTGCTCTATTAAAAGACTCTGAAAACAATTAGGCAGGGCCGAGATTTTGGCATGTGCCAGGCAGTTGGTAAGCAGGCACATTGTTGCTGTCAGGTGCCATGTTAGGGACAGATGGCTTAGTGTATTTTGCAAATCCCATCTCTGTCTGTTTGGTTATCAGGTGTTGATTTTAAAGTGAAGAAGATGGTGGTTGGGGATCTTCCCCTTCAGCTAGCAATATGGGTAAGCAGTACGGTCTCCCTTTCCAGTCCTGGAAATTAATCTCTTTCTAAGCAAAGAAAGAAAGGCAGAGACGTATGAAAAAGCAGCATTCTTTCGATCTATGCTAGGCATACATATTTCTGAAACTGTCATTAGAGCTGCATTACATCCATAGAGATGGCCAGTCTTCCCATCTGCAAACCCTTCAGATTCCAGTTCAAAGTGCACTTTCTGTTATTCTGGGCTGTTCTGATCATTTCAGGCCTTTTTGGAAATTGGGATGCTACAAGGCTGGAGCATGTTTACATGCAGGGAACCACCAGCCAATCAGGGTGGTGATCTCTTTGGCTCCATAGGCAAGCAGAAAATTGCCAGTCAGCAGGGCTCAACTGCCTTGTTCTGCCCCCAGATTCATACCAAAACATCCTCTTTCCTCTCAAAAATAAATAAATTCGGGTGGTTCTCCCAAGTTTGTATCTCTCCCCTCCCAAGCAAGTGATGCTGTCATGCCAGGATGCTAAGGAAGAAAAGTAGGAGCCAGGAGGCAGGCGAGCTGCAGTTTTTCTCCATTGACAGCCCAGGTGCCCCTCTCAGCACAAGGAAACAAAAATACACATTTGGGCAGCAATATTTGCTGCCTTGCGAGTGGCAGCGGAGCTGTCCCCCCAACCCGTAACCAGATCTGCACTTTCATCTGGAAGTCCCCAGATAGTTATGTCTTCAAACAGAAGCAACAGTGCTTTTTCTAATCTTAACCTCTGGCACTGCAGTGACTCATACACAGCTCCAACGTGCTCTGAAAGTTGCTGTTTTATATTAAACAGCCCCCTGCTTCAAGTGCGAGAGTGGTAATGTTTTAAAATCAACAATGGCCCATTGATACTGTGCAAGTCCAGATTCTGAGTAACAGCATGCTCAGTCCGTATTAGGCTATTACACCCTGGGAGTTTTTCCATTAAGGGGTTATTTTCCCCCCTTTAATTTTTTTTTTCTAATTATTCAAAATCCTGGTGAATTTTCCTGTGCTTCCCAATGCTTGGTGGCTGTTGGGGGGCGGGGGGGGGGGTGTGCACATGTGTGCATTGGTAAGGGTTTGGGATACTTAAATATCAGTATCGGATAACTGATCCTGCTGCTCTTTCCCTGCAACACAGTTGCTGCAAATTTCTTGCAAGGCTCTGTGACTATAGAGTCCTTTCAGTGCACGACTCTATGGCTACAGAGTCTGGCAGGGGACAGCCATAAAATCCACTCAGTAATCCCAGCTATAGCCATAGAATTCTCTAAGAGCCAAAGCACAGGTTTTGACTCCTGTGCTGAGAGGAGATCTTAGAGGGGGGAATAGAAAGAAAAGCTTTATGCGTACAAATGTATCTGCATGTGCAGAGCAAGTCGTGTGCAGTCCTCAACTCTGATCCCTGGCATCAAATGCAGACCTTGAGGCCAGGAGCTTGCCTTCCCCGATACATAGGCTGCTGTATCGATTTCACAACTGCGCACATTCATATCTGGAACTGAAACTATAGAGAAGATGCCAGGGCAAAAATCATATATAACTCTTACACAATATCTCCTAAGCAAGTTGTCTTGCTTCTTCACGTACTGCACCTCTTCTCATAAACGTGTGATGTTATCAAACCTGGAAAACTTTTATTGTTTTACAGAGTTCATGATGGCTGACTGTGCAGATTGTGACTTTGGATTTTAGCTTTAGGGCCTCCCAGTCTTGAGAACATCTGTTAGCTACCCAAAAGGCAGTTTCATTTCTTGCAAAACTTAACTTTTTTTTTTTTTAATGTTTGTGCTACAGAGTTTTAAATTATCTTTAAAAAAAACAACAACCTTTGTTTCCTTTTTGCAGGACACAGCAGGGCAGGAGCGATTTCGAACACTGACTCCAAGCTATTATCGAGGTGCTCAAGGTGTAATTTTAGGTAGGTGGCAGTCGTAGCGTGAACATAATTAACCCCACTGAAGCCAAACACATTAAGGCGGAGGTAAATGGAAGTACATCTTTTCCTCTCAGGGTAGCTGGCACCAGCAGCCTTGGAAGAACAATTGATGGGGTTTGCTCCTACGCCACTGAGTTGTTTGTTGACGGTGCTTGTTCCCTCAGCAGAGCTTTGTGTTACTTAAGAATATTTCAAATATGAAAGCTGAAGACCCCTTCGCTTGATTTATAAGATGTTTCTATCGATGCTAATGGAGATGTAAAGCAAATGAACCTTTCAGGCTTTGATCCAAGTCAAGCTAAGCCCCCAAGGGTATTTTAACATGGCTGTAAATATCCCCATCCTCCATTTCCCCTGCAGAATTTTTTGCAATGTTCCCAAAGTGATTTGGTCATGTGAGGACGATGTCCTTATGGCTTGACGCTAATTACAGGCAATGGATGTGCCCTTCGTAGTCACAAAACCCTATTTGGTGCAATAATTACAATTCCACTGCATGCACCATGGGGAAGAGTACCTTTGTTCAGATACAAAATGCTGCCCTTTGAATGCTCAAGAAATTGCACTGGACTCAGAGCAGAAGTGCCGCTTATGGAGAGAGAGACCACACAAGAAATAATAAATCATGGAAAAAGGCCCGAGAAGCCTCACATTCCGCTTATGGATGAATTTCAGAAGGAAATTCACAGAAGTCCCATATTTCTCTGTTGCACCCTGGGAAGAAAAGCTGGTTCTCATTATGTGGTATACTTAACCTGTGCTATAGCAGTCTACAAGCTGCTGCTTTTTTCCCCCTACGATAAGCAAAAAAGTATAAAAATGCAGAATAACTTTCTAGCACAGTTGGTTGCAGAGCAGAGACAGACTTCCTCTTGGTGGCCAGGGTCCATATTTGGAGGAGGGCTGGCATGGACCGGATGATGATGCAGGGGGTATGGGTCCTCATCACACAGGTAAATGAAGCCAGGATCTTCCATTTTCCTCCTGAATTTGGGGAGAATTTTGAGATTTTCCTCTGTGTGTATGTTAAGCCTGTTCTTGGGCTTTGATGATTGTGTGTGTTTCCATAGCTCAAGAAAACATGCTTTTAGGCTGTCATGATGATAAGGACTCCAAGGACAGCAAACAGACAAAAAAATCTGGTGACCTCCAAATGTTTTCAATCACAGCTACCATCCTCTCTTGCCATTAGACATGTTAGATAGTTGATGGGACTTGAAGGCCAGAGTGTTTGAGAGGCATTGGAGTGCTTACCTTTGTGACATACACCACTTGGGCTAGCTTCTGCAGTGGAATGTCACAACAGCCTTTGACCCACCTAGATCCCTCCAAATGTTATGGGCTTACCAGCCCAGTAAGGATGATTGATAGTTAGAGATGATTTGGAACATAGTCCAAGAATGCTCATAGGCCCAGGAAGGACCAGACATGGTTCTATCCAGCCCAATCACTTTATGTCATCTGTCTAGAAGTGGATCAACTTTTTCTCCCTCTCTGCCTTACTGAGATGCTCTTCTATGTAAGTACAAAGGCATCTGTTTGTTTTATACCATCATGCAGTTTATGATGTTACCAGGAGAGAGACTTTTCTGGGCCTGGAAAGCTGGCTGCAGGAGCTGGAGATCTATACCAAAAAAAATGTTGTGAAGATGCTGGTGGGCAACAAAATTGATGAGGTGAGTTAGAGGCCCTTAGCAGGGTTGTGCTTGATGTTAGTGTGGCAAACTGGGTGGGCAAGGAGAGAGCTGGGGGGAAAGGGGAGACAAGCTGAATTTAATTCAGTTTAATACTGTTCTGTATGTAGTGCTTATTGTTTTCCTTCTTTCACATTAATAATTACAATCTGATAGCAACTTTTTGTGGGTCTCCAGGGGCTGCATTCAAGCTTCCTACAACCAAGAGAAGCCCTAGAACTTCACATTACGTCCCCCTAGTTTAAATCAAGGAAACAAAATGAGCAGGAGGGCTGGCACATACTTATTTCTTAGATATTTGTGGTGGTCATATTCTGCAACTGATGTGATCTCCTGAAAGGACCTCATTCATTTAGCCATTTGTCTTCATTTTTCCCCCCATACAGCCTGTTTGCTCTCATAATGTTCACATTTGGTTCAGATTGTAATAGTGTGAATGCTCAGCATTTACTGGAATGAGGGTTCTTTCTCCCATAGTTCTTATTGACACTTGCTCTGCTGTTCCTATGTAGCATATGAAGACAGAGATTGAAGAGAACTAACAAAAGTCAGAAAGTCAGAGGCTGCTGGGAAGTTTTGTTCACCCCCTCCCCCCGTCTCTTCTTCACTTATCTTGCTCAGGGAACAGGAGATCCATAAGTGGGAGATTAGAGTTGGAGATGCATGTATAAGCAGAATAATGAGAAAAAGTACGTATTGTCAAGGCTATGGTTTCCCTAGGTGTAACACATGGCTGTAAAATCTGGATCATCAGAATGGATGAATGAAGAAAAAGTTAGGTCTTTGAGTTAAGGTGCTAGAGAAAAATGTTGAGAACACCTTGGACTGCAAGAAGAACAGATCATTCAAAACTAAATGATATAAAACCAGTCTGCTCACTAGAATGTTCATATTAAAGTTAGAGATTAGATATTTTGGACATGTAATGTAAAGGCAAAACTCATGGGAGAAGACCCTGGAAAAATGGAAGGCAATCAAAAATAATTGACAGAAGATAAGGTGGTACCTAGATACTATTACTGACAACACAAGCAGAAACTTACAAGGACTCAGAGAAGCAGTTTGTGACAGGCAGTCTTGCTGAATAGATACCCTCGGGCACAGAGTTGAAAGTAACTGAATGACTGAACAACAGTGAGAAAAGGTGTTGGGAAAGGAATAACAGATACAGAAAGAATTGTGGAAATAAAGAAAAATGGGTAGTGGGAACCTGAGAAACAGGACTGCAGAAAGATCTATGGGTGGAGAAAAAAAAAATATAGCTGAAAAGTGCACAGACTTAAAAGGAGGGGGAGTGAAACAGAGAGGAGTCTATGTGTTATGGGGTGCATAGAGAAAATAGGTTAAATTGCACAATGAGCTATCATTGTAACAAAAAGGCTTTTCCATGCAATGTGATCTAACCATGGTCCTCTGAATAATTGAAGTTGTATATATCCTAGATTAAAAAATCCTCCCACATTTTAGGTTGCTTGAAAGCAAATGCACATTGCATGCAGCCTCTGGTAGAGCTGAAACACAGAGCCTGTTAATAGGTAAAGCAACAGGACTCAGAAGGCTGGCTGTACTTAGTTTCCCTCCCTCCCTCCCTCTCACTGGAGAATCTTGTCCCAGTCTGCAGAAGCCTGCTGGCTGTTTGCTCCCTGGCGTTGCCTGCCTCCTACGCTTTGCCAGAGGCATCAGCTGCCTTCATACCTCAGCATCCTGAGCAAGACCTCTCCATCTTTCTCCTGCTCTGATGTAATGGGCAATCTGTTCAAGCTGCTTCTGAAGCCAGCAGCTTTTCTGTTGCTACTCCGTGTTTTGGGTTGCTTTTTTGGTTTCTGTTTTTGCTAGTCACTGGAGTTTTGTTTAGCTCCAGGGCTTTTCCCCTCCCCAGTAAGAAAAGCAGTCATAGATTGGGGAGGTTACACATATGGTTGCTCTTCCAGCACTCTGCTGCATTTCTAGTTCACTTTTTTTTTTTTTTTTTGCTCTGCATTTCTTTGCCTTTGCATGTTCTTCTTCCTTTAATTATGTTTATACTATCGTGTTCTTCATAAAATGATATCAAAACTAAAACTGATTCTCAGCATACAAAATGGAAAAGGTCAACCTCAGATATGTTGCAATACCAAAGGAAAATGGACAAACAACCAGTATCCCCAGGGGTTCTTTCATTGCCCATTTGATTATCAATATAGGTGCATTTGCCACAGTGAATACATCCTTTTTTAATAGGACTGTGCTCAGGGAAAACTGCTCTACCCATTATAAAAAGAAAGTTAAGTTCATATGGCACTGATTGACCCAAGAGCCAGCCAATCAGGAAACCTAGGATCTTCTTTCCATAGCTGTGAGTGGTGCTGACTGGCTTGCCCTTTTATTAATCTCACCTTCCCATGAATAAAACTATTTTGTTTTTAATTATCTAGTTAAAATATTTCTGAAGGCCATACACAGTAATTGTATTAGATGTTGGCTAAGCAATATTTTGGTGGTCAGAGGCAGCACTTAATGTTTTTTAACAGGACATGAAGAATAGAAGAGGCCATCTTATGCACACATGAGTGGAATCAGATTTTTTTCCCCTTTTTAACTACACTAAAGTTTACATTTTTTTAAAAAATACAGCAGTTGCACTATAGTTTTTGTGTGTTTCCTCCCTCAGACTGACAGGAAATCTTGCCACTTGTCTGTTTTGTACAGAGAGGCCAAGATACAGAGATTGAGGATTGCCAAGGCCTCCCTTAGAACTGAATGTTGAACTAATGTTGAACTGAACATCAGAACCAGCTTAGCCGGGCAAACATTTACATATGCCATTTTTCAGAGATTTTCAATGGAGAAAATGTAAAGAGCCCAAAAGAGGCTCAAAAGAACAATAAGTAAAACTGGAGGGAGGGAGGGAGGGAGGGGGAAATCCATCCTTTATGAGCTCTTGGAACCTTAATACAAGATTCAGACTTGTCTTGTTTTTATGTTTGAAAACAAGGAATTTGTAGATCTGTTGACTCATTCACCAGTTATTGTGTTTTTACAGAGATAACAGTTCTGTTACTTATATACAGTATCTACGTATAACTAATCCATATACTACACACACACATACACAGATATACAGTAAAAGAGAGGAAATCAAGAACCCTTGATTATGCAGGGCACTGTTGATTCCCAGCTCCTTTTAGTAAAAAAAAGGGAAAAAAAGTCAAGATGGAAACGCAAGAATATCAGTTACCAGGATAAAGAACAAAAAGTAGCTGGCCCATAGGCTTAATGTGACCTATGGGTCTTTCTATGCTTGCCCTTTAAGTCAAGACATCTTATCCATTAATTATCCTATATTTGATTTATATCATCATCATCTCCTCATGGAGAGGTGCTTTTTTATTTTTTTAGCACAGCACAGCACAGCTTGGAATTCCTATGCAATTATAATTTATCAAGCCTTGTCAGATCTGGGGAGATGGCATCTTTGTAAAGAAAATCTAACTGGCCTTTTTGCCAGTTTAGAAGAGAGACCCTTCCTCCCTCCCTCCCTCCCTCCCTCCCTCCTGCTCCCCATATCTAGTACCTAATGGTTTTCTCTCCATGTCTACAGACTGATCGTGAAGTAGAAAAAAGAGAAGGATTGCTGTTTGCACAGAAACACTCCATGCTCTTTGTAGGTATGTGAGGAATATCAGGAAATAATCTGGCTGATTTTGCAGAAGTAAAATGATGGCAAAAATCATCCTTTCATTGTCTTTGGAGGCCTTCCTACCCAGTCTACCCCCAGTACCCTTCATTTTAACACTTTCCAAAGTCTGATGTCAGTGGTAGGGGTTAGGTGGGAGGCAGATTGACATCAGATTTGCTTCTGTAAAGTCTGAGCTCTGGCTTATGGTGCCTAGATCTCCTTTCAGAACTATGGAACTGCTGCCTCAGGACCTTTTGCCAGTTAAAGAACTGTCTGCCCATCCTTGAGTTGACACAAAACAATACCAGCATAATGTTTGCTGTCCCCATTGCCAATCCATTTTTTTTTTGTCTGCGCTCAGTCATTACTGACCCTGCAGTGACTGCCTGGACGAATCCTTGCAGTTTTCAAGGCAATTGTTTTCCGGAAGTGGTTTGCCAGAGCCTCCTTCCTAGAGCAGAGCCCAGCTGGCGAGCGCAGGAGGCGGGATTTCCGTTGCTTCGTGCCCTTTTCGGGCGAGCGCGGTTTCGCGCTTACCGGCAACTGGTCCCGTCTCTCTGTGCAAGGCGATGCCAATCCATATCCTGCTGCTATTGTGTCTAAATCACATACTAATGAGACTGTCCTGATTTGTGAATAAGCCATTCTTTATGGGCAAGGTGAGTGTGTTTTTTCTGTGGCTTTCCTGATCCCCAGCCATCTGGGAGAACATCCATCAGGACACTGCAGCCAGAATGCAAAGGGTCTGACTTCAGGGCTTGGCCTGGCTTCTTTAGGCTGGTTTGCCTGCCCCTTCTCCCACATCCCATTTGTGCATCTCTCAAGATACTGTGAAATAGTGAAACATCTGGGGAGGGCAGATATAACCCTATAGAGAAGGGAGACAGATCTTTCCAGGGTTATTCCTCTAGCTAGGTCCTACAGAGCCAGAGAACTGAATTTGCTGATGGACAATCACTCTCACTCTTGCGGTGGAGAAGGAGGAAGAATGACTGAAGGACAGTACAGGAAAACTGGCCAATAAACAACAAATGTCCAGTTCAACACCCCTCATTTTCTGGACACAGCACTCAGGAAAAGCAGGGCTGCTGCATAAGTGTGCATTTCAAAAGCCCATTAAAGTAAATTAACACAAATATGCCCCCTCTTCTTCCCCAAATGAAATTGTGGAGCTCTGTCGTGCTCTCTTCTCCTTGTTGGAAGCCTGAAGAGAAGTTGGTGTTGGAGATAGGAGTATGTATATGTGTGTGTGTTGGGGGGAGGGGTCTGAAAGAAACTCCAGAAACAAAGTGCAAATGGAGAGAGCAAAGGCTGGGAGAGAAGGGCTATCTGGAAGCTGGCTACCAACAGGAAGAAGGGGGCATGGCTGCACCTCCAAACACACCTGTTTTTTGCTCCCAAACTAACCGATTTTACTCACCACAAGTATGTCATTGGACAACATTGGAATAAAGGGGAAAATGTGATTTTTACACCGCTAAGGAAGACTTAAGGTGGTCTCACTATGGGCTCAGGACAAAATACTATAAGGGCAATGTTATGGGGCCTAGGGAGAAAATTATGTCTTGTCATGGTATGATCATGCCAGACTTTATATTTATTTTGCATTGCTTTTACTGCTATAACAAGGAGAAGAAAAATGATAACCAAATGACCAATATCACTCCCAAAATAAATAAGAAAAAAAGGAAAGTAATATATGTTAGAACTCAAGTTTTAAACAATACATTTAACCTTGACCACATGGAATCATGTTTAGACTTTCCACAGCTTCAGTGAAGAACAGTTTGTGCATTGAAAGTGTACGTATATCTTTCATTCAAGTCTTTCCATATGAATAAAACAACTTCTTGGGGACGCGGTGGCGCAGCGGCTTAATGATGCTGAAAGTTGCCGGCCAGAAATGGCTGACGCTTCGGCGGTTCGAGTCCAGCCTTCGCATTAACAGGGTGAGCTCCTGTTTCCCCCCCACCAGCTCCTGTCAACCCAACAGGTTGAAAACTCACGTGAGTAGATAAATGGGTACTCTCATTCCGGCGGGAGGAAAAATGCTGGCAGTGCCTTGCACAGAGAGATGGGACCAGTTGCCGGTAAGTGCGAAACCGCGCTCGCCCGAAAAGGGCGCGAAGCAACGGAAATCCCGCCTCCTGCGCTCGCCAGCTGGGCTCTGCTCTAGGAAGGAGGCTCTGGCAAACCACTTCCGGAAAACAATTGCCTTGAAAACTGCAAGGATTCGTCCAGGCAGTCACTGCAGGGTCAGTAATGACTGAGCGCAGACAAAAAAAAAAAAAAACTTCTTAGCTGCTGCCCATGCAGCCTAAATTCAAAATTCTTCATGCTTTGATAGGTTCCAAATATAATTTAGCATCGCATTCATATTTTTTATCCTTATTATTTTTTCCAAAACCTTTTTTACAACCTTATGAAAATGTCAGTGGTGTCAATGTAGAAAAAAACCCCAAAAGATATGAGTCAGTGTCCTTCCCAATGCATTATGCTGCCAACACTGCTGTGGTGCCCGCCTTATGGAACATTCTCCCCCCACCCCCAAATTGGGGTCATTTACATCCCTCCTTATTTTCCGGAAGTCCCTCAAGACCTGGCTATGTCATCTGGCCTGGGGATCTCGGGACCGGTGAAATCTCACGGTGGCTCCCTTGCTGATCTAATCTCTTGTGTGTTTTATGCTTTTTAAAAACTTTTTAATTTGACTGCTTGCAACATGTTTATTGTTTTTATATTTTCTGCTGTATGCCGCCTAGAGTCACTTCTTGTGAGATGGCGGCCATATAAATTTGATAAACAAACATACATACATACAGAGGTTGATATGTGGGGTGTCCATTGGGCTAAAAATAATCATCTGTTGAATAAATCCTAAGTTCATCCAATGCTAATGTAACCTTTAAAATTCTAGCCCTGACTTGTTAAAACAGGATGCTAGGAATAAATGAAAGAAAGGGTGGGAAAAGGGTTAATCATGTTTTCCTCTTAATGGCCTTATTTGTATGTCTTAAATAACAGCTGCAAGGGAGATAGACATGTTTTTATCTCCAGGCTAGGAGAAGTTTTAGCTGCTCTGTTTTTTTCACCAGGCTGAATTTCAGGATCATTTAAAAAATGGCAGCCTTAAGGGAAGAATGATTGCCCCAAATTAGATGTACCCACAGACCTAGCAGGAACAAACTAAACTCATTACGTGCTGTTGTTTTAGATACTATAGATCTCTGCAATTGTTTTCATAATTACTGTTTCTTTACTCCCTATTTCTCCCATTTGGTGTTCTCCAGATGTGTCTGATTACAGATGTGTTTGATGGAGAGAGCCAAGAGAGAAACCAAAAGTGGCTTTTTACAAACAAGCCTGAATAGATTGGGGGAAAGCAGCCGCTACCATAGAAAGTACATGTAAAGACAGATATAGGCATAGATTACACACACACATGCAGGTTGTGCCAAAAGTCTTAGTGCATTTTTAAGCTTTAATAGCTTAAAACTGCAGCCACACTTTTGAGGCACCATATCTCTCCATCTGGGAAAAGTTATTGGGAGATGAATGAATATACATAAAAAGTGGGAATGTACAGTCTTCCAGATGTTGTGTATGCAGCTAGCATAGCTAGTGGTGAGAGATGCTGGGGGTTGTCATTATGTAGCACTCAGAAGCCCACAGGTTCCATGCTCTCTCAACGTAAATGAACATAAACTTTATTTTTCCCACCACTGAAGTAAAGCATGGTCCTCGCATCCTTGTGTTGGCATAAAACAATACCATCGTAATGTTTACTGTCCGTATGAAGTTCACCTCTCTGAATGCCTCAGGCCAGCCCAGAAGCAGAAGAGCTGCAGAGCACCATTCTGTTCCTGAGAGGCACGTATGTATTCAAACCCTAACAGCGTACCTCTAGGGAACAGTGTGGGGCTCTGCAGCTCTTCTCCCGCTTTTGGGTTCACCTGAGGCTTTTGGTAGGCCCCTGTGGGAATGGCTGAAAGAGATGGGCCTTTGGGTCTGGTGCAGCGAGGCATCTGTTGATAAAGAAAAAAGGAATGCAACACTTAATTCCCTGTAAGAAGTATGAATTCTTTAAACAGTTATTTGTTATTGGGGAATTCACACTGAGACAGATGCATCAAATACCAGCAGTTAGCCTTCCACATTTTTAACAGAACAAGAAATTTTCCCACCCCTTCTGTGCTTCATGCTTTCTTTCGGGGGGAAGACATACCCCTTGATTTGCCGGAGATCGTGAAGAAAAACTAGCAGCCTGAACAATATCATATGAGAGAGTTTGGGGAACGTGCTTATTTTTGACCACACTTTTTTAAAACCCCTAAATATCCCCTTACTATCATGATGTTCAAAAATAAAAAAAGTAGAGAAATGGGAGGCAAACTTTTAAGCAATGCGCTTTGAATTTTGTAAAGATGTTTTTCTGATGCTTCAGAGATGATAACTAAGACTTTATATGGAGGTTAGAGAGATGATTTACACATATGCAAATTCTCCTTAAAATGTCATTTGCAAGGTCAAGCGAATTGCTGCTAAAATCAGATAAAAAATGGGTTGGACTAGAGGTACAAGATTTGGGCTAAACACATCCAGACTGCCCCTAGATGGGAGCAACAAGAGCTTTCTCTACATCTTTATTGCTCCCTAGTCTCTAGTAGGGATTCAGATTTTTGTAGCCTTCCTAAAACAGAAATTGGCTGCCACAAGAAGTAACTTTAGTTCAGCCTTCCCCTAGCTGGGTCTTCCAGTCTATCTCCCACCATATATGCTGGCTGGGAATGATGGGAATTATAGCCTTGGCTATATGGAGGCATCAGACTGGGGAAGGCTGCTATATAAGAACAAGATAGAAAGATCTTATCTGCTACCTGAGATTTACATCACTGTAATGATACATTTGTATTGATTTATACATCCCCCTCCCCCCAAAAAAACAAAATAGCACTTCAAGGAGTATGAAGGCATATATGATCATCTCAATGTTGAAGCAATACAACCCAGATGCAGGATTACTGACCTTTTGTAGAACTCTAACAGGACTTTATCAGTCAAGATGCTTTATTTACTCTTCTATCAGAAGGAGCCTGATAGCATCTTTTCCAACTAACAAGTATATTCCTTCTAATATGTTAGTTGGAAAAGGTGCTGTCAGACTCCATTTGATTTTTGTCTACTCATCATTGCTCTCTTCCTACAATGAATGCTCCTCTGTTAAAGACCCACCTCTCTCCCCACTGCTCCAGACCACTGTCCTCAGGTGCCCATTATGTTGTCTGATTTCTACTTAGCTGGATCCCCTTCAAAGAAGTTCTTATTGCATCTGGAGTTGCAGTAGCTCAGGGTCTGTTAACACTTATTTGTAATACTATATTTGCAGCACTTTTTATCCCATTTTCCATTAAAAGTAGATGAGGAGCTAAGAGTGTTGCTCAGGCCACTTAGCAGAAAAGGTTTCTTCAAAGCAATACTGCCCAAATGCATTAACTCCCATCATCTCTAACCATTAACAATGCTTTCTAAGACTGATGGAAATGTAGCCCAACCTATCTGGAAGACGATGGGTTCAGAGAGGCTAATTTGTGGCATTTGTACTTCATTTGACAAAAGAGACCTCTCACTGTTTTGTTTCTGCCTCTAGAAGCCAGTGCTAAAATGAGGGCTGGGGTGCAAAGTGCCTTTGAGGAGGTCGTCATGAGGATCCTGCAGACTCCAGAGCTTTGGAACATCAGACGAGAGGGAGTGAGGTTGGCAGAAAGCAGAGCCTTCAAAGAAGCAGATGCCTGCAATTCCTATTGTTCTGTTGCTTAACACCCTGCCTGTTCAAATAAAAAGGCCCAGGCCAAAGTTGCTGAAGAGATGGACTCCCTTCCCTGGTATCACATTATCCTTCCCATCTTCTCTCAGGAAAACAACATCTGGGGTGGCCAATCCTGGGTGGCCAAGAGCAACCACGAACAGGATGATCATAAAAATAAAGGACTGGGATTTTTCATTCCCCCTGCCTCCCCCTGGTCACTGGGGTTTTTTAGCCAGATTGGATTTTACTTGTTTATAACATTTTTAGAGCACTACAATTTCCACGTAACTCTCAATTTAAAATGGCAGGAAGCAGCAGCACTGACTTGCAGGTCATGAGACCCTTTAACAGTCGGAGAATGGTCAGGGGAAGCTCTGAAGGGTATCAAATGGGGTTTGTAACCCACATGTGGCCCTGGGGTTACAGGTTGCCCACCCACTCTGATACACTATACGGAGTACAGATTTTGTTTCCTTTGGATGAGAGAACATTGGACACTAACTTCTGCTCACGAATAAGCAAGTGAAGGAGTTTGGGAGCAGATTCCTCAGGCAAGTCACAAAACTCTCAATATCAGCCTCTGTGCACTCAAAGATCCTTTCACCTTCTGCCAATTCACAGTCTTTGTATTCTTTCTGTCCTTCAGGCTGCCAACTCCTCTGTTACACACATAACACACAGTTCTGTTGCTGCTTCCTCCAGATGGCAGTCACCCTCTCCAAATTGTGATGGCATATCATTCAAAATGATAGATTCCCTGCCAACCGAGAGACCTCTTAACCATTCGCTCCAGTTCATGAAATATCAACCAGCCTTTCTCATATTTAACCAGTGAGCTAAGAATGTAAGAAACTATGTTAGACATTCATGTATCAGTCTGTTTGGTTTTTGGTTAATGCATTACATGAAAGCCAGCCATTGTGGTTTGAATACCATGGATTATGGCTAAGCATGATACATGGTTTATTCAACAAACCATGATTAATCATTACTTAGTGTGAAGTGGGAGCCCATCATGTAATAATAAAATAACATCATAACTTAAAACTGCAGGCAAGGCTAAAATAGCTAAATCTCTTTTTCAAGACCTCTTCTGAATGTTATCCTTGTATTATTGAAGGATTGAAAGCCTTTTAGAAGATATTATCTAATTAATGCATTTCTGAACTGCTCCTTCACTCTCAATTGCTCAGGATCATTTACACTAACTGGGAGAAGCTAAATCAGTGCAGATAAATGCAAACATTGTAGGAAAGTAGAAGAGCCCTCAAAAGTTAAAAAGGATTTGTAATCACGAAAAACACAGCAAAAAACAATTTTCTATCAGTAATAAAAGCATCAAATAAACCTTTCCCGAAAGGGAATTCAGCAGCTGAGAAGCCGCCAAAGAAAAATCCCTATTAAGTGCCCATCAGTTTCACATATCATGGGACATACAATACTTTCAGAAAGTGAATGAAGGGGAAGGTTCATAGGGATTATTTTGATCTCTAGAAGTTCAGCATTGTACTAGGTAGTCCCCGAGTTAAGAATGTCCAGTTTACGGATGACCCATAGTTACGAACAGAGCCTATTGTAGCAAAATTCCAGTTAAATACACAATGGTTTGAGTTCATTACACAATACTACTTACATACAAATTCAACTTTAGGACAGACCTTGGGAACATAACTCGTTCTTAAACTGGGGACTATATAGGTTAAAAAGCAGCCTGTGGCTGTCTTACAGATTTCAAAAAGCTAAGCAGAGTCAGATCTGGTTAGTACTTGAGTCAAGGTCATCTTCAGCCAAGGATATCAAAATGGTGAGCGCAACTGGGAGATTGAAGCCTCACCTCTTTCTACATATTGCTGCCAACATCCCTGACTTTTCCTGACTTGATGACCATCAGGAGATCCCAGCACTGAGGGCTAAACTGGGGAGTTGGGAAAGAACGACCAGCATCTTCTGTATTCCTACCAAGAGAACAGCATGGAGATGTCTATGAAGTCACTGGAAGTCAAGCTCAGCTCAGAGGAGACTATCATGTTTATGTGATTTATATAATATGTATAGAGACCCAGTTTGGTCTAGTGGTTAAGATGCTGGACTAGGAGTTGGGGAAGCCGGGCTTCTAGTCCGCCCTCAAGCATGCAAGCCAGCTGGGTGACCTTGGGCCAGTCACTCCTTCTCAGCCCTGTGAAGAAAGCAGTGGGAAACCACTTCCAAAAATGCTGGCTAGAAAACTGCAGGGACTTGTCCAGGTATTCATCAGGAGTCAAATCTGACTTAAGGGTAAGAGAGAGAGAGAGAGAGGACTTGGGGACTCTGGCCACGCCACCATGAGCTTTTCAAGCTTTACATGACATTCCTTGCTGAGAAGCAAAGAACCTCAAGAAATTGGGTTTTCCTCCCACCTGAGCTATCTAGGCTTCCATCTCTCTCTGAAAACCACCCACTCAAGCACAGTTAGCTGAAAAAGGCCTGGTGACTTGCCCCTCTTTCCCCTATCATAGAATAAGGCCAAATGTTCTTAAATATTCATTAAACATTAGCAAAGCGAACCCTAAATCAGGGATTCTTGCCCTTTTGGGGCAGTGGGCTCTTACTATGCTATAATCATTTTTACAAAATAGCCATCCTCATTGGTAGGGCCACTCAGAAATCATTCATTTACCAGATTAACATACTTCCAAACAGCAGATACTGAAGTGCATTCTCTGTTGCTTTTAATTCCCAAAACAAAGGTTGAGACTGATGATTTGCAGCACATTAGTTTCCCCACATATTTATTCATTTTAGCTGAAAGACTCAACAACAACAAAAACAACAATCTGGTGGGTCATGGAGCCTAATATGACTCAGCTTCAAAGAAGGCATATTCATGTTCATCTGACCTTAAAGACGGGTTCCCATTTTTCCTTTCCATCTGACAATAACCCCTTCAGTTCTCATATGAGCAAGGAGATCCACCCACTCCCTCCCATTGGCTCTACTCTCCACATAAACTTCTTGTTCTTCTGGCCCTTTTGCTAATGAGGAGAAACTTTTCCATTGTGACATCATCATCATCCTCTGCACCATTCCTCATTTTGTGTTGGACTGACTTGGTGGGGGTATCCAGGTTCAAGTCCACCCACACCTGTGGAAACTCACTAAAACCAATCACTTTCTTTCTCAGCCTGTTTCAGTCCCAGAGTTACTGTTGTGGGGATAAAATAAAGGAAAAGTCCCATGTGTGCCATCTAAAGCAGTGCTTCTCAACCTCAGCAACCTTAAGGTGTCTGTACATCAGCTTCCAGAATTCCCTAACCAGCAGAATTCTGGGAATTGATATCTAGACATCTTAAAGTTGCTGAAGTAGAGAAATGTTGATCTAGAGCTCCTGGAGGAAAGGCAAGATAGACGTCTCACAAAGACATTTCTTCCCTTTTCCTTAGGCATGTCAGTTACGAGGCATGGACGCATAGCCTAGCCAACATCCCCGAACTCAACTTTCTTCTTCTAAAGATGGTGATGACAATAAGGTATTGTTTGTTTTTCCTCTGCCTTTATATACCTACTGTATTTTTACCCTGACTTTTGTATGAGGGGAATCAAGGTCACAGATATGAGGCCCTTCCCTCTTTCTAACCATACCACAACAATCCTGAGGGTGGTTAGAAGTGGCTGGCCAAAACCTCAAGTCAAGGATGGGCAAGTTTTTTCTATCAGGGGCTCCATAGTCTGGAGGGGGTTGCCCATCCATGGCAAGGAGAGCTCAAAACAGCTTACCAGAGCCAAAAATGGATGGGGGAAAGTTCTTTTTCTTCCTGACACCCCATTCCCCCCTTCTTTTTTCCTTCCCAGGATAGCAGAGCAGAGGCCATTGCTTGTTTTTCTGCCTAAGGACTCCAGGCCAATTGCTCTGGAGTCCCAGACTGTTATTTGAGGGGTTCCCACTGTCACAGGTGAAGAGTTTTGGGCTGTTGGAACATAGAGCCCAGCTGCGTGTAACTGAGCTTTCATGGCAGTCTATAACCTACCAAGTAGGAGCAGGGTTTTTGAATGAACCCTGAATAAGGCAAGGAGAATTTGAGTTTTTAAAAACAGCTGTTCTTATTCTTAACACGTTTACTTAGTCATTGTTCAATTGTTATTGCTGGCTGTTTTGATTCCTAAGTGGTTTTACCTGCTTTTTATTTTTATATTGTTACAGATTTTATCTATTTTTATGGGAGAAAGAAAACCTCTGAATGCAATCTATTCTATTTCAGAATTATTGTCAGACTCTTGGCTATTTTATGTGGAAAAATGAGATAAAAGTCAGTCAAATTGCATTGACAAAGGAGATGAGGAACAAATGTTTCAATTTTTCAAAAGCTGCCTGAACGCAAAGTGCCACTTAGCGCTCTGACACAAACTTGACCTACAGAACTCACAGCAACAGGATGCTCTTAAGCTGCATCTGCACTTAAGATAATGTTAACATTTTTGTACTCTGAGTATGTGTTCCTCAATGCATGTTAATTACTAAGCTATCTTATACTTGCCATTCCAGATAGATAGATATATAACGGGTATGTACCAAAGACAGATAAGGCTTTATGAAAGGCAAATAGGACCTAAACAATTTATTTTGTCTCCTGAAATGTACATAGTTCTTTTGAAATACTGCTTCTGGGTGGGATGGGGGAGTATTTATCCTCTTCTTTTTCATAACGCATAAGTTATCTTTTTGGGGATTGTCTCCTTAAGTCCCTTTGGCAGAGATTACCCTGAGAAGGAAGAACCAGTTCTTTGACCACTGTTTTTTAAAGCAAAGTTTTTCAAGGGATCCCTAGTAAGTAGCTTTACTGGAAGTTGCTGAATCAAACCAAAAATAAAATCACAGACATGGAAGACACCATTCAGGCCATCAAATCCACACACACGTCATTGCTTAATGCGGGCATCTACAGTAAATTAAAGCATCTTGGATAGATGGCTGTCTAACCACTGCTTGTCCACATGTAGTGAAGGGGAGCCCACCATTTCTTCTGACTTTGAATCAGTATTACCTTCCTGTGGCTTAAATCCATAACTCCATGTCCTATACTCTGGAACAAGGGATTGAGTCTTACTTTCTTGAATGCAACATGCTTCAGTGCAACAATACAGATGTATTGGTTCATCTGTCTTGATTGGTTGAAGCTCTTTAGGCTTTTAGGTAGAGTTTTTCTGCCTGGAGAGGTAAGGACTGAACGTGGGGTCTTCAAGGTTAAGCTGGAACTTTGCCTCTGAGCAACAGCCCAGAGCAAGCAGTCGGGAGATTATCTGAATGCCACCCAAGGCAGGGAGTCGGGGACCACCATACTGTCTTCTTATGGCATTTCACAGTAGGTGATGTCACAGCTGGGGCTTCTATGGCAACCTTGGCCAAAGGGGAGGTGTGGTGCAGAAGCTGAGCCTACAGCTTTCTCTTTTTGTTTGGGATCTGAGAAGAGAGAGCAGCTGTGCAAAAATGAGCAGCTTAGAAGTTGTCACATTCCCAGTGGTCGTTGCCGATTCTAGGCAAAGGCTCATCTCGGAGAAGAAGCCAACCCGCACGGGAGAATTCTCTTTTCGAGGCAAAATAGAATTGGGTAGGCTTCTTGCAATCCTTCATTTGTGTAGCGTTAAAATCCACAGGAGGGACTCAGGCATATTTATTTCAAAGTCAGCCCTAGGGTTTTCCGTTCGGGTTTACAGTTTGGGTTTTATGGGATTCAACCCATAAAATCATAGCTTTACAACAGCCTTTGATAGACCAACCAGCACAACTGAGAAATTAGGGGGATGTTACAGGCAAGAAGCAAGAGCTGGTTAGAAAGCACATCGAAGGAACGATTCAAGGAAGTGAGCCCAGGTAACCAGCATCTGTGCTTATTTTGAATCAGAATGTTGCCCACTCGAGAGCCGCACCAGGCTGAGTGCAGCAAACCAAGGGCCGCATTCTGAAAACAGGTGGGTCTGGAACCATCAAGAGGGGGAGGCTTTTAGGGGATGAAACAGGGGTCTTAAATTTCTGCAAACCTTTTTTTTTAATGCCCCCAAAAGCAGGCATTTTTGGTCCCCCTCATTCTGAGAAAGCCCCAGGGGCCACTGAAAGGGTGCCGGCAGATTGCGCAGTCCTCAGGCCACCCTTTTGTTCCCTGTTTCAACCATTTGTCTGTTGTCCTTGACTTTGTTTAAGCTCCTGGGACAGTTCATAGGACAAGCAGTGGCCTGGAAGGGATTGCCCATCAAGCTGAGCTGTAACCCAGCTGATTGATTTCAGCCTAGTATGACATGCAGATGGATTGCCCGCTCTTTAGTGCCTTATGCAAACTATGGCTCTAGAGCAGTGTTTCTCAACCTTGGCAGCTTTCAGATGTGTGAACTTCAACTCCCAGAATTCCCCAGCCAGCCTTGGGAAGAGTTGAAGTCCACATATCTGAAAGTTGCAAAGGTTGAGAAACACTGCTCTAGAGGCATGACTAAATAATCCTGGCTTAGAATTTAGCCTGGCAAAAGGCTAAAAGTAGAACAGAGCAAGGAGGCCAACATATATATATATATATATATATATATATATATATATATATGTGTGTGTGTGTGTGTGTGTGTGTGTGTGTGTGTACACAGTATATACACACACACACATTTTAAAACCAGTTTAGATGACACGATAGAAAGGCAATGTATATGGGAGGAAGTAATTTTTTCATACAAGACAGAGAAAAGCTAACCTACTCTTGCCATGTTTTCATCAACATCACCAAGACTTTGTTCTAATAGCTGCAAAAATCTTCATCCACCCCCTGATTATTTCCTATGCTTCCCCCCAGTGGTTACTCCCCTTTGCAGTTGTTTCTCTCCCCCATTATTACAATTCCATCACTTCCTGATAGCTGCTTACAAGCATGGCTGTCCTATTCTGATTGGTTTTTATTTATACTTAGATTTATAGTCTATAGTTCCACTGCTCAAAGGGGTTTGCAGCAGAAAATTAAAACATCAGAAAGCATTAAAGGAATTCTTTATTTTAAAATTGCATTAGCAGTCCCAAACCACACAAAAACAATAGCATTAAACTCCATGCAAAGAGCAGCTGGAGCAAATGTGTCTTTAGGCAGCTAAATAATTGGTGGGACATGTCTAGTAAGATACTCCACACCCACAAACCTATCATCCTCTACTCCCTACAGCTCTCAAAGGATAACTGTCCAATTAACTAATTATAAAAACTTTATTCTCCCATTTTCAAAAAGTAATAAGGGCCATTTAGACCAGATGTGGTGTTATCCATACACACTTTCTCAAAGACGGAAGAAAACCTACTCGAAAATGGGGGTTTTGAATAAACCACTATTGCCTTCCTTTCCACTGGGTGGGTTTCTTCATACTGCATTGCTTAATCTTTTGTCAGATTCTGTTCGTGTAATTCTTGCATGGGTTAAGCACAGCTTAGCATGTAAGGCTCACACTCACTATGTTTCTACCCTGTATGGAATAATACAGAATAATAATAACACAATAACCCAACCGCATTTTAACTTGCGTGTTGTTCGAACACAACCTTAGGTTTGCTTTGTCATGCAAACCTAGAACGTTTGGTTAACTGACAAAACCATAATTAATTTCGCCGTGAGATTGCATAATATACCAATACGGTCTCTGGAAAGTTGGATAACTTCTCCTGTGGTATCACAGAAATGTGAATGAGTCAGATTATAGTAGCCAAGAAACACCTACCAACAATTAGGCCATAGTTCAAATGTGTGGACTTCCTCTCCCAGAATCCCTCAGCCTTGCTTAGAATTCTGGGAACTGTTCCACACATCAGGACAGCACCCAGGATGGGAAAGCTGCCAAATTGTCTTCAGGATAGTTCCCCACAAGACGATGATGGAACCTGAATCCTAAAAACAAGCTTGCACTACAACTGGTGAAAAGATACTATGATCACATACTATTGAATGATCTGAGGTGGAGTTCATATAAAATCATCCAATAACATACTTATGGTGCATTTCTATAAGTTCAGGTATATCTAAAGTCAGAGGCAGCAATTGGAGTGGCAGATCAGATCAGATCAGGAATGGAAAATTGTGCTGTGTCACCAGGAAGTATTATCTAGGAACAAAATCAAGTGGAAACATTTCAGCTGGAAAGTGGAGTGCTGATATCTTAAACAACAGCATTTTTCAGTTCAATTGTCACAGGTCAGAGTATAGCCCATTCAAACCCTACCTTGTCAAACTCATTCCATCTAGCATATCCCAGAAGACCCGTGGGTACACCTATACCTAGATGCCACAAGACCACTAATAGAAGTGGTCTTGTGCCCATGGGGCAGGTGCCTTCACCAGGTTCATGCTTTCCAGATTGGCTAAGGGTGTCCAAACTGTACTTGGTGGGCAACTTATTGCCAAAATTTGCACTCTGTCAATCTGTGCTCTTGGACCATATTGCCCTCAGCAACACATCACCTTTGGCTCTGCTAGCTGGGAACAACTCCAGCATGTTTGGAGGGTGCTCTGTTTATAGAGGGTAAGGGAGATGACCTTGACAGAAATATACAAGAACTGTTACCGAGGCAAAGAGAACCGAAACATTCGTTGCATTCCTGGGAACAAGATAATATTTGGAAGCAGCTTAGGCTAACACCTCCCTGATTCACTGGGGTATAAGAATGTAATGGTATGTGAGAAAGACCTTGAGAAATGGGGTGAAGAGATACTGCCTACGGAATGGTCAGATAAGAGAGGGCATAGCCCGCAGCTGCATAATGGGTGGAGAAAGAGGCTCAGAAGGGGACCTCCTAACTTCTCAAGCTGTAAAGGAGATGGCAGGAGATTTGTACTTTCAGACTTGCAAGATTCGGTTAATGTAGTTTTATAGTAAAGTAGAATTAGCTCATTTGGTTGTGTGTCTTGTCTGGTTCTACCTAGGAAGGCTGACAAAGAAGGAAGTGAGGGATAGCACAGTCAGACTTTCAAGATTCTGTCATTGTAGCCTATCTCAATGAAGTGTAGCTCTAGTCTTCCTGTGAGTTGATTTTCTGGTTTGGTCTACCTAGTGGGGCTGAGAATGTCTCTTCACCCAAATCTTTTATCTACTTTCTCCAGCCAGGAGCAAGATAGATAATAGTTCTCCAAATACACCAGCCCATCACTACTTCAAGGTTTCCAAGATACAGGTAAGGGAACCTCCCTTTGCTACTGATGCTACCTAGGACATCTTCTACTACTTAAATTTTGATATTTCTCACTTCCCTTTTCCCTCCTGCTCCAGAAAAATGAGGCAGCAGACAGAATCCTTAACCTTTTCTCTGCACTCCCTTGAAAAGCTTGTTTCCCCCTCTCCCAAATAGTTTAACTTTAAAACAAGCAATGATCTAATATTTACTGAGAATACAGTCATTGAGGCAATCCAGATTTTTCTGTCTAATATTTCATTGTTATGAAGGATAGTGGACCATCTTAAACTAAGATTTATTTCACTTGGGTAAATTCTGCATTTGGCCTTACAAGCACAGGCTTAAAATCCATAGCAACAAGTACCAAGGGACAATGGAACAGGAAATCAGCAGTGTGAAAAGGGTTAACGTTCACCCCACAATACTTCTTGACTGAAGCTGCTTTTCTTAGAAAAGAAGAAACAAAGACAGTTGGGCAGCATCATATGCTTGCTCTTAACGTCTAAGTTTGCTTTGTTACCTCCTATAAAGTTGTGACCTTTGAGTTGTTGTATAATCAAGGGAACTAAGAAGGTGTCCGGTTGGCCTAGCACAGGGCTACCATATTTGGGGTGCAAAAGTCCAGATGACCATTAGATGGCAATAAAGATAACTCCAGTAGCCCTACCTAAGTGTCTATAGGCAGATCTGTGTATAGTTTGCAATTCCGTGAAAAGCAATCATAGCTCAACAAATAAACCCATTATTTATATGCAGAAAGCCTCCATTTACACCTAGCAGAGATGGCCACTGTTCCCGTCTGAAACTCTAAAAAGAGGTTGCTAAGAAGATGTGATGTTTAGCAAGATAACTTAGATATTCAGCAAACCATGGGTAGCAAATCATGGCCTAGAGCCAAGACAGGTCATCTTCATCTAGTGCTAGGTCAGAATTTAAAATTTTCCAGCCCAATCTGATCCATATTAATTTAGAAGTAAACCAGATCCCAAGAACTTGACAATATGGGAGACACCTCCAGCTTTTCTCAGGATACAACTATTTCTGGATCTTTTATTACAGAAGCAATATCAAAATGTATTCATCCTAAAAATAAATCATCACTTAAAAAAAGTATTGTTCAGAACTGTGATTAAAAAAGAAGAACATTTTGCTTTTAAATAAGCTACTGAAAGAGCTTAATGTTTAGATTTTTACTCTTCCGATAAGGCTAATCAAATGCTCTCTTTTCTTCAGAAGTTAAAACTCCCCAAGATTGTGGAGCGAGATAGGACGGAGAATCCAAATGAACCTCAGGAAGGATGCAATGTAATTAAGATGTTAAATCAGGAAAAAAAAGTTCCAGGTTTAGATTATTTCCCATTCTAGAGTTTTACAAAACATTCTCTCCAACGTTAGTAGAATCATTGCCCAAAGTTATAAATGAAACCATTGCATGTGGAAGTGGGAGAGAGGAAGAGAAAACAATGTCCACAGTCTTAGAGAAGGAAAGATTGTACATCCTAAAGCCCTGCACATCTATAATTACTGATCTCTGGCCAAGCTGGTGGAGGCTGATGGCATTTTGAGTCTTCAAAGAGCATCAGGTTATCTTCCCTTAGCCTAATTCAAGGGACCCATATAATTCTCTTTTCCCTCTTAGTTATGATTAAGTCTGTAGTAACCTTCCCAAGTGGCTGCCCTCCAGATGTGTTAGGACCACAACTGCCAGAGGGCTGCCATGATGGCTAAGGGCTCTAGGAGCTGCAGTCCCAACAATACCTGGACCACACCAGATTGGAGAAGATGAATCTCTATGATTTGGGGTTTAATAGGATTGAGAACCATGTGGAACCTATGATTCCACATATTCTTAATCTCCATGCACTGTTGGAAAATTGAATTGTAATGATTCATATGGCGATCATATTACTCTGATATCACAGAAAAGTAGTGGAAGTGAAAGAAATCAAAAAATCAATTGTACCGTATCATGGTATGCTAGCTTTTTTCTCTTTTTCGTGATTCGTAGTGGCTGTTTTTTCCCATTTTCCGCTTTCATTTTCACTGGGTTTTTAATTGTTTTTCTTTCTTTCTTTTTTAGTTTGTATTGTTTAATTTTTTGGTATACAACTTTTTAAAGAGTAGTTTAAATTAAATGAAATGTATTATTTTTGTTCTTGTTAGTACTTGCATCATTACTTGTATTGATTCAGAAATTCAGTACAGTACAAATTATATGAAAAAGTAACCTGTTCATATCATTAAGCATCTATTTATCTCTATCTGTCTATCCATCCGTCCATCCATCCATCCATCCATCCAAACATCCATCCATCCTGCAAAAATCCAGAGGATCACTAATGGCTGCAAAGAATTGGTCACCTGGATGTTTGTAGCCCGGATACAATAGCGTTAGAACTGTAATTCTCTTTGCAGCAAAAATAGTACAGTATTGGGGATAGGGAAATATTAATTAAGAGCATTTGAGGGTAGAGGGATATTAACACTCACTTCTTAGTACAAAAGTCCCAATTAAATTGGGAAAAGAGGTTAAGTAGTTTGCATTTCATTTTTAAAAATTAGTCCCAGCCTTCTTGTAATTAAGGTAAATGCAAGAAGGCCAGACCCTTTGACATGTACTTCTTTGGGGAAGAAGATCCCAGAAGCAATTTCTTCCTATCAAATTGAATGAGAGTGGTTGAAAAAACATGGTGTGAAAAATGTTGGTACAGGGCTGGGAATCTGGGATGAAGTCACAACAGAAACAAAACACAAACACAGTCTCAACCGGCTGACCTCTCTTTCCACAGGACGCCCAACAGAAGATTGGGCTGCTTGAGCGAGAAAACAAGTCCCTGGCCTCACGTCTAGCTAATATATATCGTGGATCAGGTATGGTCGATTGCTGGAATGAGTACCAACAAAAAAGGTGAGCAGGGATGACCTAGCAATGTTTTCATGCAGCTGTTGCTGTTGCATTTAAGCTGTCTCTCAAACAGGGGTCATATCCAGGCACAAGCTTATGTGGGAAAGACAATTCTCCAGGGTGCCTGAAGAAACCAGGGGCATCTGGGAGGGGAGGGGTGTGAAGATGGCAGCTGAAACTACACTATGGAAGCTCTGCCCCTTTTTAATGGACATGGCAACACATGTAAAAAAGAGGCGGGGTTTTGATTGTGCAACTGCAGCTTCCATCTTGACTCCTCCTCTGCATGCACCCCAGCATGGATGGGAAAACTTTCACATTTCACTGGGTTGGGGGAAAGAGCTGTAGTAGGCAGGGTGATAACAGAGAGCCTGTGGCACCATGCCAAAGAGTTTCATTAGAGCAGAGTTTCTCAACCTCATCAACTTTAAGATGTGTGGACTTCAGTTCCCAGAATTCCCCAGCCAGCATGCATTAGAGGGACTGGAGAGATTGGCTTGGCTTTTTAATTGGATTATGCTACAGTGTTCATGTTTCCCTCTCAAAATGGCAGAACACTGGGCTGCCAGTGTTCGGTATTTATCCATCAAGGTTCAGCAGTAGAGTAAGGCCTTTTTGTCACTTCCATTGGAGATCATCACAAACCAATCTGACAATAACTCGGTTTCCCTTTGATCATATAGTGCTGCTCTTATCTTATCCCCAGTCCAAGACTGAAGCACTTTTATACTGATCTTTCTGCACTGCCAAATACCCTTTTTTCTGCTTCAACTGACACTAAGCCATGATTGGCTTGGCTTTTTAATTGGATTATGCTACAGTGTTCATGTTTCCCTCTCAAAATGGCAGAACACTGGGCTGCCAGTGTTTAGTATTTATCCATCAAGGTTCAGCAGTAGAGTAAGGCCTTTTTGTCACTTCCATTGGAGATCATCACAAACCAATCTGACAATAACTCTGTTTCCCTTTGATCATATAGTGCTGCTCTTATCTTATCCCTAGTCCAAGACTGAAGCACTTTTATACTGATCTTTCTGCACTGCTAAATACCCTTTTTTCTGCTTCAACTGACACTAAGCCATGATGCATAAATTGTATTCCACTTTCCCACTGCACATTTCACAGATGAGGGTAACCAGGTTCGGGTAACCAGGCCAGCCTTGATCAATCATTGCTAGATTCCAGGAGGAGTGTTTCTATTGTAGGAAGGCAAATGGCAAATACATGCCATTGACTATTAGCCAGCCAATCAACACCCTTAAAATGTTCTTCTACTTTACTGTCAGTGAGGACCAAAAGGAATCAGCTGAAACTATGAGAGTCCAGCTGCTATAACTCTACCCAAGCAAGATATTATATAATTCCCAAAGGGCTAAGCTATGCATAAGATCCCTCCCGAAGAAAAGTTCTCGTGTGGTTACATGGTCATAACAAGGGGGGAAAGTGAGATTGCTGGAGCCCTGGAGCCACAGGTTGCCCACCCCTATTCTAAGGGAAGTGAGTATAATTTTCAGGAGCATCTATGTCTGGGTTCATCAAAGTCTGGCAACAATAGTCATAAACCCTAGCAGAGGGGAACTTGGGGAAGAGAGAGAGAGGAGGAGGAGGAGGAGGGACTGAGAATGTGGAATTGGATGACCATGAAGAGTTTTTAAAGTCAAGACAAGCAGCATAATATGTTCTCAGACAATGCAACAGAAATGTGTAAGGAATAAGGAATGTAAGGTAAAGAAATGGGGGAGAGGGGGGCTTTGTTCAGCTCTGGAACAATTCCACTCCATCTGTTTGAGTACCACACACCCTTCATCTTACAGACATGCATTTGTGATCCTGATGGGGAAAGTGTGTGGGTATGATCACAATTAAAAAATTAATTATGGATCCAACTTTGGAAATGAGATACTTTGCTGACATTATCAGACTGGGAAACCAAACTTGGGGAACACAGAGCAATGGCAAAATTAACAGTTTATACATCCAAAACAGAAGTTTGACTAAATTTAAGCACGAATGACTTCCCTACATATTACGTATCCCACAAGGCAAATTTAGATACTTAGTGAACCATTTTTAAGGGGGAAACATGTGATGTAAAGATAGTCACCAGAAGCAATGTTAATGTTTAGAAATATTTTGATGTTGAGTACAATGGGACAGAATTAAGAACTCAATACATTTTTTACTGTGCTTAAAACTTTATTTTATTTTATTATTAATTTTTCAATTTTCACTTTTCTTTTTTCCTTTTTTTCCTATAATGACAATAGGAAATGAAAAAAGGAAAAAAGAAAAGTGAAAAATGAAAAATTAGTAATAAAATAAAAAATAATTTTAAGCATCAGTAAAAAGAGTATTGAGTTCTAAATTCTCAATTAATATTTATATCAATTAATATTGATATAAATATTAATGCTTAGAGTTTTATAATGATTTTCAATTATTTCTTTAAATGATGTACAGTAATGAGTCTTACATATTCAATTAATTATTTAATGAAATAATGAATTTTAAAATTTATAATTTTAAATTCTCTGTTTATTCACAAATACTTTATCTTCCATCCACTATGTACTTTTTTAATTTTCTTCTTTTTTCTTTCATGTAGAAAGAAATGAGAGACATTTCTCATTAAATGTTTTAAAATCAATTTAATTTTTTTGTAAAGAAAAAATTAATTATGGGTCAGGAAAGTATTCAACACTTCCTCCCTTCAGCTGGTATTCTGTTTCATACAGTTAGTCCTTGCTTAATGATAGTAATTGGGACTGGAATTTCTGTCACTAAGCTATGTGGTTGTAAAGCGTGATGTCACGTGACTGCACTGCTTAGCAACAGCACTTCTGGCACTTCCCATTGCCACTGTTAAGTGAATCCCATGACATCGTTAAGCGTGACATCACATGGTCACATTTGCTAGCTCCTGCTGACTTCCCCATTGACTTTGCTTGTTGGAAGCTGGCAGTGAAGGTCACAAATGAAGATCACATAACTGTGGGATGCTGCAACGTTGTAATTGCGAGCCAATTGCCAAGCACCCAGATTGCAAACTCTGGTGATGCTGTAATAGCCACAATTAGTTGGTGGTGATGCTGCAATAGCCACAACTAGGAGGACCGGTCATAAGTACCACTTGTTCAGCACCGTTGTAAGTTCAAACAGTCGTTGAACGAGTAGTTGTTAAACGAGGACTATCAGTATTGCCATCTCCAATACTTATTTTTTAAAAAAATTAAGAAAGAAAAGGAGTCAAATGTTCCCATCAGCTGAAATGTAGGGAACACTTATTGTTTTCTTTGCCCAAAGGGCATGAAATGTGCTACCTAGGAAAAATAGCCTCCTCTCTCCATTTTAGCAGAGCAACCCTCTAAATCAGGGTTCCCTAAACTCTTTAGCTCATCGACCCCTTCATGAAGTTTCAGATTGTTCATTGACCTCCAAACAGTTATTATATGAAAATGATTTAATAAATACTACTTTAGTTAATAGTACTACGAATCATTATCATCACAGATAGTCCCATCGACCCTTGGAGAACCCTGCAATGTTACCTCTCACATGTAACATGATCTGTTTGGGGTTTTGCAGTGTGTTCCGAAAGAAGCAGAATATAGAACTTATAAGGATTACTATGGAGAACCAGGCAATCCTTAAGAGGCTCAAAGAACGAAAGGCAACCTATGACATGAAGCAATGTGAACAGTCTTGGCAGGTAAGTGCATCTTTCCCCATGGTTTCCAAGGCTCAGCCTTCCATGTTTCTCCGGCTGGAGCAGTTTAAGAGTTTGAAGGCCCTTGTTGGTGTAACAGCAGCCTTCTCCAACCTGGTGTCCTCTGTATGAGTCAGACATCAATTCCCATCATCCCCAACCATCTGGAGGATGCCATGTTGCAAACCACAGACACCTAAGAATATTCTCACAAGTGAAATGATGGGGGTCAGTAGTATAGCAAATTTAATAAATAAAACTAGGAAAGAGTTTTAAAGAGCATAAAATATAGGATCTTTTCCTTCTGTGGCATTGCGCTCACCCAATTTGCTTCTTCCACCCACCCCAGTCTGAAAATTGACAGCATATAGGAAAAAAGACAGACTGTAACCTCATGCTGTGATCTGTGTTTGGCAGCTGAGCCAATTTATTTCTGGTTCCACTGAGGAGGTCTTTGAAACCGAAGTAAAACTAATATTTTCTTTGAAATATTGCGGCTGTGTAGAAGTGGGCAATCTGTTTCTCCATTTGCAGGAATATTTGCGTCACCTCTCCTTCTAGCTCCTGAGCAGGAAGAGCAAGCAGGTCCTAGCAGGCGTCTCAAGGGGAAGGGTGACTTCATGGCTTTGCAGAATCCCATCACAAGCACAAATTATTTTGCAACTGACCAGACAAATGCCCACAGACTGAAATAAGGAGGGCAGGGCAGTGATTCAGTGACTCCTTTGCTCTTAAGTGTTCTGAAACTGGCTGAAGTGTCTTCACCCTTCTTTTGACAAACTAGGGGATGGAACAATAGAGTTGTAAATGTGCCCTTAAACTAGGGCATTGGTGCAAGCTGAAGAAGCATTAAATTCTCCCCTCCTAAAAGCAATCACATTGAAGCTAGAAAATAAGCTGAACCTAGGACTTTGATTTAAAGTTGTTTAATCTCTACATATCCAAGAAACAAAAATAGACTTCTTCTAGCCTCATCAGCACTGTAATTCCCTTCCAGCATTTGAGAATGCCATTGTTTGGATGGGGGAAGAAGGAGAGGTAGGGAGGGGCAATTTCTGAAGTTCTTACGTAGGAGGCAAATGTTCTTACTCTGTTATTAGCAGCAAGGGAGGTACAGGGTTTGCATCCTCCATGTCACCTTGGAACTTTCTCCCCTCCTCCTTAGTCTTGTTAGGGTAGAGTGCTGCCAACCTAAATTTCATTGTTGCAGGAATTAAAATTGCTTCCCAGAGTCCTTAATGTCAACAAGCCTCCCACAGACCAAGATGAAGGCAGATGGCCCAGCTGCAACTTTTATCTTAGGGAAAGGAGGAACGATTGCTGCCTCTTTGTTTCTCATGTGAGAAACAGAGACTGGAGATGCTTTGTTACCACAGATTTTGGCTGGAACTTCAAAGCAGTGTTTGCATGACATACTTCCCAATGGTTACTTTAAACATGGTTTACTTGTTTGACCCAATTTTCTGGGTTTGGATGTCATCCTAGACTAAGATGTGGTTGGTTGGCCAATTTGTGAATCAATGTATCATGTAAACACAGCCCAATTCTAGTCTTCCTTCTAGATCTAGGACACTCTGATCTGATCTCAACATTTGGGCTTGATCCTACTTTGCTGATGTTCTTCCCTTCTATGTAAAGCTGATCTGCTTAATAAATGTCATAGAGAACTGCTAGTCAGCCCTTCCATTCTTCAATGGGTAACTTAGTTGAGTTCTGAAATTTTAATATTTGCTTTCAGCCTGCCACCTCAACCCCCACCCCCCACCAAAAGGAAGCCATCTTTGTGGGAAATCATAAAGAATCTTTCCTTGCCTAAGAGAACACTTGTTGTCACTGATTGCAACTGGTCACAGGGAAGGAGACAATATATTGAGTGTGTTGGTATAATAAGCTTCTGATGACCCACTCAGCACAATTATCCTATGTATCTATGAGAATGCATCCAATTCCCATTTAACACACAGCTTTACTGGGTACCATTCCAGAGTTTCATAACAGTCTAAAATAAGTTCATAGTTTCATAGCAAGGGCAAGATGAAGGGGATTAACTTATGGTACAATAGAAATGCAAATGAAGATCCTTCTATCTTAAAAACAGGTGCTATTTGCCAAAGAGAGAGCCAGTTTTGTGTAGCGGTTAGGGCATCAAGCTAGAAAACTGGGAGACCATGAGTTCTAGTCTCGACTTAGGCACAAAACCAGCTGAATGACCTTGGACCAGTCACCCTCTCTCACCCCTAGGAAGGAGCCAAGGACAAACCACTTCTGAAATCTTGCCAAGAAAACTGCAGGGACTAGTCCAGGCAGTTGCCAGGAGTCAAGACTGACTCGAAGGCACCAAAAAGAAAAAAAAAATGGCTCAAATTGATGCAAGATAGTCAGAAATGGTAAGGTGAACATTCTGATTTTCAGCGGTTGTCCCACGCTATTGAGGCATCATCATCACCTTTTCTTTGGCTGTGTCTTCTTCTGCAGAATTCCAGGAAATATGTGAGGAAGAACACTAATTTTCTGACACTGAATGAAGAGTAAGTATAAAACACTACCTAGACCAAGATCCTTGGGACAGGTGTGTGTGTCTGTGTCTGTGTCTGTGTCTGTGTGTATTTGTAAGATGGATAGACTGTGGGACAGGAGAGTCTCTGCCTTGCCAGATTCCCTGCATGAACCCTTTTCTTCAATAACAACAACAAAAATAGGGAAGTTGGTGTGCTGCTAAGAAAAATGCTATCCCCTAGCATCCCTTTATTTATTTCCAAGAACGCTTCTGCATGCCTCTCCCCAGGCCCCCTCGGAGAAGAGAAGAGATGGTGGGGAGCTGGTGGCAGGGCTTCTTCAGGTGTGCCCTGCTGCCCCTCCCAATGAACAGTGCGAAGCTTGAGGGGGATGTGGGGGCATCTGGATGGATGAGCGAAGGGAGCTGGGAACCAGCCTTCAGTTCAGCTGCTGGTGTTTGGATACGTCTGCCTGGCCACCCCTGTAGGTCTGACCGCATGCTGCCCACTACAGCAGCTCTTTTGGGGAAGCATCAACAACATCTGCTCAAAAGATACATTTTCCATTAATTTTTGTTTTACTTTCTCCCAGATCAGAGAGAGGCATAAAAATGTCATCATTATGAGTGTTTTCTCTCAAAAATTCAGGATCCGAAATTGCTGGTCTTTCAGCGAATGGTTGGGATCGAGGGAAGGGGGGGGGGGAGATCTGTACGCAGTGTAGATTTTCTGTCCCAAATGTGTAAAAGCTGATAGTGTGGGATTTTTAAGAACACATTGTGGATGCACTCACAAAATGATTACTAGGAGTTGGAGCAGTGTTTCTCAATCTCAGCAACTTGAAGATGTGTGGACTTCAACTCCCAGAATTCCCCAGCCAGCATGCTGGCTGGGGAATTCTGGGAGGTGAAGTCCATATATCTTCAAGTTGCTGAGAAGCACTGAGCTGGAGCAACTTGCCCATTTATACATGTTTACTTACAAACAGGGCTGAGTAGGCACAAGGCCGAGTAGGCACTAGCCTAGGGACACCAAATTTTAGGGGCTGCCAAAATTGAAAAGACTTCCCAAAAACACAGTTAAAAAGCAAAAAGCAGTAACGGCGTACTCCATGAGCCAGCACCTTTCTCAGTGTTTAAACATAATTTTGCAGAATTGTTGCCATATGATAACAATGGGTGCTAATATAATTAAAATTACTTACTGTGTAAATAGGGTGAAAATATCCAAGAAAAGGAAAAGAATTGTCCAGGGCTGAACATCATAAATGTAAAGCTCAAAAACTTGAAGGAAAAAAGAAACAAGAGGGTGCCTTTTTGAAATTCCAAACAAAATTGGAAGATGAGCCAAACCATAGGGGAAACCGGAATATGACTTTGCCTAGGGATCCAAAATGTCCAGAGCCGGCCCTACTTATAAATCATCAAAGGTATCCATGGGGGGGGGGGGTAAAAAAAAGTCAAGATGGGGGCCATACCCACACAATGAAAGCCCTACCCTTGTGCCACACAAGTTAAAAGGGGGGGGGGATTTTGATCATACCGTTACTGAGTCCACCTTGGCTTTTTTGACTTCCTCCATGGAGACCCCTGCAAATCAATAATTTACCAGAAAGTTACCTTAACCTCTCTTCCTGTAATGTAGTTCCACTTTCTTTCCACAGTTCCTACTTTCTTTTGTGCTTTTTCTGGGCAGGAAGGCACATATGCAAACTTGAGCCTTGGTCTCCAACCATCCAGGATTTTTATTTTCTGAGAAAGATTATAGGGTCCATTGGCATCAATGGCATTATTGCAAATAAAGAGGGAAGGTGGTGTTTTGCTTAGCAGAAATCGGCTTCTTATTTAAATATACAAAAATCAGCTGACAAAGAAAATCTAGTGGTTAGCAAGATAGGAATCTGTGGTGGCATGTTGGGGATCTCAGGTTTATGGTGCAGCAGCTTCAAAATGGTTTACCTGAGATGGGATTTTGCGTGTGGAACCAAATGTTTTACCCCATGAAGTTTCCAATGCAGTGGCTTATTCAGAGGCAACTAACACCATAGTGGAAACTTTGCGCTTGACTTTCCAAGAATTCATTAACAATTTGAAGTTAAATATTTTTATGTGGCCATGTGGTTATTTTTAAATGCTTTAAGTTTGTGAGTTAAATATATGGTTTGAGTGTCCCTGAATAAGGAAATAACTGGTATTTACAATGCCAGAGTGAATTATTGAAGGTTGACGCCCAACTCATATATAGTCCACCGCCTCCTCAAGAAGCCATTGCTGGATCCAACAGGATGATTTTCATTCTGTCCCCAACCTTCTCTTTGAAGGGAAGATGGTTGGGGAGGTGGTTGGCTTGCAGCTCCAAAGGATCCTGGAGGAAGCAGATTATCTGGACCTGTTTCAATCTGGATTCAGGCCAGGACATAAAGACAGCATTGGTCACACTTGCTGATGACCTTTGGGGGGATCAGGATGGGGGGAGTGCATCCATCCTGGCCCTCCTTGATCTCTCAGCATTTTTTTATACCATTGGCTGTGGTATTTTTCTAGACTGGCTCAGGGGGCTGGGAGTGAGAGGCACAACATTGCAGTGGTTCTCCGCCTTCTTCCACAGCAGTTCTAGTTGGTGTGGGAAGGAGGAGTGGTCTAACCCTAGACCCCTACTTTGTGGGGTGCCTCAGGGCTCTCCCCTCTCCCCACTTTTGCTTAACCTCTACCTGAAGCCATGGAGGAGGTCATCCATTGGCATGGAAGGCAGTATCATCTGGAACAGGATGTGGATGATACTCAATTGTTCTCTCTGCTCCTGGCTGACCAAGTGATGCTGTCAAGGATCTATCTCAGTGTCTAGAGGTTGTGGGAGTCTTGATGAGGATGAACCCAGCAACAATGGGAGCATGTAGGTTTTGCTCCCCACCTGTTCTCGGTCCTGGACCTGGAAACTTTCCATGCTTCTCTCTGGAGGGAGGGGCTACACTCCCCGGCTCGGCACCAGTGTGCAATTTTGGGGTTCTCCTGGACTCAATTGCTAATCAAAGTTCAGGTGGAGAAGATCAGGAGGACCTTCACCCAGCTTCATCTCATGTGCCAGTTGCACCTGTTCCTGGACTGGGAAGCTCTGCTTACTGTCACTCTTGCCCTTGTCACCTCCCATTGCAATGTGCTCTACATGGGGCTGCCCTTGAAAAAAGATCCAGAAGCTGCAATTGGTCCAGAATACAGCAGTGCTGTTCGCATGGGCACAGCTTGGTATGCCCACCACTACTTTGTGAGCCACACTGGCTCCCCGTAGTTTCTATGTACATTTCAAGGTGCTGGTTGTCACCTATCAAATCCTACATGGCACAGAACTGCAAGACCATTTTTCTTCACTTGTTTCTGCCTGTTCCACGTGCTGTAATAGGATTGGCACACTTCAGACCTTTTCCTTAAAGCAATGTCACCTGATGCGACCTAGGAGGTGTGCCTTTTCTTTTGCAGCACCTACTTTCTGGAGTGATCCCGTATCCCACCTCGACGTACAGTTGGTCCCAATCCCTTTAGAAATGTTTGGTTCTTCCCCAGGCATTAGGGCCAAGATGATAGGCATTCTGACCTGGAGAGGTGTAATGCTTATTGTGGGTTCCTGATTATTTATTAACTGTAGTAGTTAGGACTTTATTTGTATTTTTGTTTCTTATTAATGTATGCAACCCAGAGTTACATTTCTCTAAGTCTGGTGGCTTTATCAATCTAATAAGTAAATAAAAAAATCCTCTACAGAGATTGCAAAGATGAGAGGGGAATGTGAACATTCATAGATCCTCATCAGTTTTTCAGCATATAACAATTTGTGGCTCCACCTACTAAAAATGGATCCGAGGATAAAGTTACACCAGCTGTCCCCATTTATGACTCTTACATGATATGCCATGTAAGTGGGAGCGTGTGTGTTCACAAATCCCTGCCATGCTTATGAAGAGATTGTGCAGCAGATGTCTGCAGTTTGCCCTTTTGCATGCTGTCTAGGGAATTCTGGGAGTTGAAGTCCACACATCTTAAAGTTGCTGAGGTAGAGAAACACTGGCTTAGGATACTGCACGGCCATATTCATACCACCAGCTTAATTCGGTCCATATGACTCTATTTTCTGGGCTCACACAAGGTGCTGAAATATAAACTAACCCAAAGAACTGAGTTTACATATCAGGCAAGGCTATATAAACCTAACTAAGCCTAACGTATTGTGTAGATTCAGAAGTGTTTTATGGCAAAAGCCTTCGACTGATGTATGTGTGTTCATTGCCACCTTTACTGAACTGGTGACCTCCAGATTTGTTAGGAGTGCTACTCGCTGCCCACCTGCCCAATGGAATTCTGGGAATTGTAGTCCCAGTGCACCTATAGGGAAAAAGTACGTTTGTATTATTGCTAGTGCTTGCTAATCAGTCATAGACTATGCATGCTCCAAAGGATTAAGTAGATTCTCCAGCCAAAAGAACCTTAGGAACCATCGCTGAGAGACCCTGTGGAGAACTCAGAGACCAGCAGTCTATCTGAGTTGATTGAACGTTCTGGTTTACTGATTTTAAAGCAGCTTTCTGCTTGTGTATTTCTTTGGCTGGATTTGATTTATGCAGAGTCTGGGAAGAATATCAATCTGTGCGGCACAGTTAATATAATCCTCCAGTTGCCCCCTTAAAATGTGAGTTTCCAGACTGCCTAAGTGTCCTAATGTGTCTCTTTTAAATTTATTGCAGGAAGCTAAGCTACGCGAGGAATAGCAAGACATTTGGGACTACTTGAAATATACCAGCTAGCTGATGGCAGTGTCAACAACTAGCTAGTATCTTCATTAAGGTTTTAGAATAAAATGGGAGGTGATGAAAAGGCACATCTTCTGTTATGAAAGGTTCGCAAGCACCAAGGTGCATTCCACAAACACCAGATTTGAGAGGCCGTTCACATTTGCAGAAAGCAACATGGAAGCCGTGGACAGCTCTATTTTCAGACCTGCATTCTCCCCAGAAAGATTGCAAAGGAATAGCTGACATGCCTGCTGCTAAAGATATTTCCCATATGATGTGGTTTTGAGATATGCTGCCTTTTTCAGGATGGGGAAACAGTTGGTGCTCAGTAAGACATAAACGCTGTTCGGAGGGGCTTTTAACCATCTGAGGCTGGGCTGCATAATCCTCCTTTTCAACCCACTTCCTACAATAGTGGCCACACTCCCACTTACTTGCCCTACTTCCATGCACATTTGCACTAGTTTTGCTCTTTTAGAGGTGCAACTAGGGTGCAAGTCCAGGGAACCACAGCCAGAAGGGGCAGAAACTGCTCCCCACACACATATCCAGAGCAGCAAATGATTTGTGGAAGCAGTAAACAGATATCAATACCAGGGGCAATTCAGGCTAGCCCTGGTTACATTTTTATTTTAAAATGTATTTTATAGCATTGGCATTAGCAGCTAGCTGGACATGTGCATTGCTAGAGATGCTTACTTTTGGGAGGGGGGAGATTAAAAAAAACTTATTTCCAAATAAGACACCCAACTGTCTAAATGTGGAACTGTCCAATTATTAAGGATCCAAAGTTACTTAGCTGCCTTACATAGGATGGGACATCCAATGACAGCCTAATGCACTGAACAGTAAAAAGGAAAAAATGGGCACACACTGAATAGTGGATCTTTAGGGCAGGGGTGGACAGAAATATTGGCTTGGATTTTACTTGCATAGCACATCCTATGTAGGTAAGTTGGATACAAACAGGTAGAGAGAATGGTCCAAGTGAGGTGTCTAAAAGGGAAAGGGGGAAAAAAGTGCCTAACGAGTCAGAAATAATGTGACATTCGGCACTTCCAAATGGCCACAGTTGATGGGAGTTTTAAAATAGGTTTGGAGAGTGCCAGGTCGCAGGAGGTCTTATGGGTTGATTTCCACAGATTGAATCAAAGCACAATGAACTACTGTACAACCATTTAACCACACCCATTCCATGACTTTGGTTTTCTGATACAAGTCTCCCCAACCCTTTCTCCTTTCTATGCCAGCATATCACTCAGAAGTGAAAGGAGGGTACCTAAAGTAGAGGGGGAATTCACATTAATTTGTCCACCAGAGAGCTAGGCTTTTGTATTTTAAGTATATACGGTTGAAAACATCCCACATGTTGAAATAGGGTGGGTTTTTTCCCCCCATTGAGAGCCCTTTCTGTGAGATTGGCTTCATTCTCCAGTAGCTGCCTCAAACAGGTATTTTTCACAGAAAAATTATAAGGTAGTTATTTTCATGGAAGGCAGCTAAGTTGGCATAGGAATGAATATTGAAAAAAACTCACCTTTATAGTGCAACTTCTTGCAATGGTACGAAACAGTTAGAAGAAATATCAAGGGGTGGGGGTGGAAATTCAAAAGGAGAGAAAATTATCAATAGGAAAGATGTCAGAAAGGGGGTGCATGTAAATAAAAGTAAGCCGCTCTCATCCTGAAAAATCCCTCTGAAAAACCACATGTATTAAATGCATAAACTTACTGTATTATCCCACATATCACAAAGTGAATTATTTGAAGAAGCAATGCATCGGTCAGGGGCATTACTGGCATACAAGGCGCTCTTGTGCGTAAAAACAATTTTTAAAATATTCCAGCTGCGCACTGTTAAAAAGAGTTCTGAATATTCTAGCTGCGTGCATGCACTGTTAAAAACAATTTTTTGGCCTTGCTACTGGCACCCATCCTTACATGGTGCCCAAGTTCCATAGGGGGTTGTGGTAGCCTGGTATCAGCGATTTGACAAATTTTTCCCTTCAAAAAGCATCTTCTGCACCAATTTGTCTTCTGAGGAACACTTGAAATGGCCTGTGATAATAAATTGTATGTGATAATAAACTGATTGGTCTTTAAGATACCATTAAGATTCCTGGGGTTTTTTCCTTGTGAAAGACTAACACAGCTGCCTCTTGGGAAACTTGAATTCCCAGTTGTACAATCCCTACTGGCTTGCTGGATACATTCTAGGAACCAAACTATATATTTGATACCAATGGGGACTTTTTCTGTTAGGCATGAGGGGTACAGGGGGAATTTGATCCAATCGTGCTGGGGGGGGGAGGAGAGAAAACTTTTCAAGCTAGATGTCTCTCTCCTGCACCTGTAATTTAGGATAAATGCAATACCATATTACACCATGTACATATAATATATAAAGTGAACATCTGGTTTGATCCTAAGGCATACCCTCACCTTTTGCTGGGTACTAGCTAGATAGTACCCAGATAGATAGTAGATAGATAGACAGGAAAAATGCTGGCAGCGCCTTGCACAGAGAGATGGGACCAGTTGCCTGCTGGTAAGCACGAAACCGCGCTCGCCCGAAAAGGGTGCGAAGCAACAGAAACCCTGCCTCCTGCGCTCGCCAGCTGGGCTCTGCTCTAGGAAGGAGGCTCTGGCAAACCACTTCCGGAAAACAATTGCCTTGAAAACTGCAAGGACTCATCCAAGCGGTCACTGCAGGGTCAGTAATGACTGAGCGCAGACAAAAAAAAAACAACCCAGATCTACCATCCTTTCACATCCACTGACAGTGTGTCCTAGAACCCCTGTTTCATCCACAGAAAGATTAATAATGGTGGGCCAGCTGTTTTCCAGACAGGTTCACCTATTATTATCAGCCTTAATAATCTCACTCAAGGCACAAATGACTAGGCTCAAATTATCCTACCTTGGACACATTATGAGAAGACCTAGCTCTTGGAGAAGCTCTAATGCTGGGAAAGGTGGAAGGAAAGAAAAGATGATGACCAGCAGCAAGGTGGATGGGCTCAGTTACAGTGGTGATGGATACACCATTGAAAGACCTGAAGAATTAGGCTGGGAACAGATCCTCCTGGAAAAAAATGATCTGTATGGTTGCTAAGAGTTGACATCAACTTGATGGCACATAATCAATCAATCAATCTTAATTATGAACTTTCAACAAAGCCCCAACTTTCCCCACAGTTTTAAAACTACAGAACTAAATAAATACATCAATAACTTTAGCTTCCAAAGACAGATTGGTGATAAATGTTGTGGTTAAGATATCCAAGAGCTCTAGGAAGATTGGTGAATTTTTTCTTCTATGGGAAATATTTTCTTTACAAAGAAATGCACCCCCCCCCCAAAAAAAATTGTGGAACATAAAAACAGTACAGGGAAAGAAAAGAAAATACAGATAAGTCACAGCTCCTTCTCCCAAGAACTCACCCTCCCTTATAGTCCCCAAAGCAACATTATCTGCAAAAAAATATCATTCTGAAAGAAGAATTAAGCAAAGCAAAGCAAGGCATACCACTTGCATGCGTTTATGATGCACAAATCATTCTGAGTATGGAGTTCTGGAGAAGGCTAACTGTAGTGCTCGGGAGCTGTGATGCTCCTTCACCTCAATTCTTAGAAATGAAGGATGTTCCATTTCTGTTGTTTACCAAAACCAAATAAGCAAACAAAAAACATACATTTTCAATAATTGGAAGAACTGAAATTTTGCTTGGCTTTTTAAGTTAATTTCTGGATGCTGAACTTTGCACTCAATCCTATGTTTGCACAGCAAATCCAGTATTATGCTAGCCATGTACTGGCTTGGCTATTGGGTGGTCCTGACTCCCAATGGATCTTTAGCTATAATTCTGCAAGATGGAGCTTATGCCAAACATCCTTTGCCACTTTAACAATTCAGACCACTTGCCTAAGCTGAACTTGACCTAAAATGGATAACTGGTTGGCCTATGACGCAGATACTTCAGCATTTTCAGCCCCAAACAAAGTAGAAATAGAGGAGAAATGCTTCTTCACCATTTGCTCATGAGAAATTTATGGTCTTCTGACTAGAACTGGGACATTTTCCAATGCCTTGAGTACATGATTTAACACATTACTTAGGCAATTTACCGAGGTAATCAGAGGGAAAAAATCTGAATAAATCACTAATGCCTCAAAATATAGTTACATATAGAGAATATATGGAGTGGTTAATTTTCAGGCAAAAATATTAAAGGCTTTGCAGCTGGCCTAAAGTATAAACCGTCACTTTTAAGTGCTCTTCTGATTCTGCCTGGTCAATCAGTAGAAGGGGGAAAAGGTTTATTATTGTGTTATCTGAAATTATAAGTTATAACTGAAGGTCTCTCTCATTTATTATGGATTGTGGAAATTTCAGGGTTAGCACATTTTTGCTCTGTAATGCTTTCCAGTTATTTAGTCTTCATCAAGATGACCACAGTTTGAATCTCAGTTGCAGAGTCTGAAAGAGCCACTCAGATATCCAGAATCTAAGATTGCTGTCTAAAGGGACCCACACATACCCTGGATTGTATCGTGCAATTTTTCATTCCATTCCCATGGAGGAAGTGATTACATCAGAATACGGTTTTAGTTGCAGATGGATTCTCTTTCCTGCTTTTCAAGCAAGCTGGCTGCTGCAGCAGTATTTTCCCTTTTTAACCATCCATTCTATTTACAAATTACTATTATTATCAAACAGGAATATATCTTCATTTGTTTCTTCTTTTTTGGCAGACCATTGCTGACTATAACTTGACCCAAGAGACAGGCACCCAAAAGCAGTCTGTGTTCAGTTTCTCCAATATGGTTTTCAGTTGGCTGCAGGCACTGTGGAGATCTTCCTTCACCAGGACAGTATCAATCAAGTGGCCGTATTGTTCCTCAATGAAGGCTGCTGAGTTCACCATCTCTTGCTGCTCCTCATCCTGCAAAATGAAACAAAGAGACAATAGGAAATGACTCTTGGGGCCTTTAAGGGCTAGTTCTTTAAAAATGGTTTTGAGCTGCAATATCCCTTTGGTACTTCCTAAGAAAAAGAAGTCCCACTGGGTAATTCTGCTGCAGAAAGCAGATTTAGTTAGGAAAATCTAGTAAAAAGGCTGAATATACTGAGGTCCAGGTATAATAATTCAAGGCATTTTTCTTTAGATATATATTTATTTGCCAGCCACTTAAGAATTCACTAAATATACCATCAGCTGGAACCAAACCTAGTCACAGTTAAGAGAGGTTCATGGAAATCAAGGGCATTTAAGTCACGATTGATTGATGTCCCACTGATTACAACCGATTTATTCTCTGCACGAATACCAGGTTCACCTATTACCCTAAGCCATTATGAGATTTGTTTGGTTTGCATTTAATGTGTTGTATGAATCCAGTCACTGTGATTTGTAAATTAGGTTTATGGCTTAGGGCAGTATGCAAATTCACCAAACTGTGATTTATTAAAACCGTAACTTAAATAAACCATGTCTTAGTTCAATGAGTGCATATAATACAAATCTGGATCTAATCACACGAGTATAATCTTCCGACAACAAAGACTTCTGTGGAATTGCATTCTAAATGACCGTGGGGAACACCATAGATAGTCAGAGGCATCTGTGGGGTGCGTGTAACAAAATCTGCAAGGTGAAGAGTGTGGCATCAAGATCCAAGTCCACCCCTTTTGTATGTGCATACTGCCACATGTACAAAAGGTCTGGAGCTTGGATTATGACACTGTGCCCACCATCCTGCAGATTTTGACTCCCACCATGCAAAACACTGCTGGAGATAGTCTAAGAACAAATATCAGAATGCATAAACCAAAGGCAACAGGACAAAGAAAAGGAGAATCCAAGGAGAATCCAATGAAGTAAATAATATTAGAAAGAAGATGAAAAACGGGCGGTCCCGCTCACTTTGGTCTCTGCCTAGCTACCACATCCTTCAGGCCCATTCTGGTACACACTCCCCAGAAGTGAAAACAGCCCCCAGCAGAGGTAAATGTTGCCCATCCCATTTTAGGTTCCACATGTGAACCCATCCGTTCAATATGAAGTACTTACAAGCGGGACAAAGATTTCCTCTGTCAGCAGAGAGGCTGGTGAGTTCTTTTCCTTTTCAGAGACAAGAGGCTTTACAAAGACAACATATGGCTTGAACTCTGCTGTCCTTAAGTGCTTCACTGCCTGGAAGCAGAAACATGCAAAATAGAAGTCTGTGGCTGCAATATCTTAAAGGAGAGAAATTGTCAAAACTAGTCATATTTCTCTCAATTTGAGGGCCTGAAGGAATCTTCAAGTTTGTTGTAGTATTGCTTTATAATGCAACAGTAAATACAATAAAAATTACACTCATTGATAAACAGGACTGAAAATATACAGCAGGATATACAAGACTATTAATTAATACAATTCAATCAATCAATCAATCAATCAATTTTATTACAGTCATAGACCAGTACAACTAAAAATACACAAAATATGTCTAATTAAAACTTCTTAGATATAATAATAACAAATAAAATCTATATCATAGTTATAATTTGGCCGCCTAACTATCATTTATATATGAAGTCAAGAGGCCTATACTGTAATGTATTATTACTCCTTAAATTATGATATCCTACAATTATTAATTGTTAACTATAATAATACAATTTAACAATACCTGGGAGAATAGCCTAGTGATGACAAAACATCTTTTGAAACCATCTGAAGTGTTTTTAATTGTTAAAATTTAACAGTTAACTGGTTAATTGGTGAACAGATAGAAAACCATGCTACCTGCATGAAAATATGCCCAGTCCCACACCTCCAATCAAATGCACCAGTTATTAAAAGTAAGAAAAGATTAACATGGAAAGGAAGATAATGTTCCTTATGTTAGGTGATAGGCTTCTGTGCAAGTGCAAAGTAGAACCCGAGACACTATAGGTGCTATTTCTTTATATATATCACTCCAAGACACATCTGAAAGTAACACAGCCTGTTTCTATAAGGAAGTTAATTTATAATGCCTCTGTTAGTCATCATTGTTCTTGCTACACATGACTAATTTCTTCCTGAAAGGCCATATGTTGTCCATGGATACGATAGACCCTAAACTGAAAGGCAATTCTGGAGGACAGATTTTTTTTAAAAATGTTAATTTACCTCAGGCACAACATCCACAAGGCAAACTTTATTTTTCGACATGACAGACTGTATCGCCTCCAGGCTCGTCCCATACAGATTCTCCTTATATTCTCCATGTTCTACAAACCTGAAAATAGTGAGGGGATTAAGTGAGAAAAGGCAAAACAGAACACCAACCTCAAAAGAGAGCGCAGCACGCAAATGTGCCAAATGTTTGTTATAGCGTAAATTTTTTACTTTGTTTTTTTTTCTTTTCTATTTTTAATAGTTTGCTACAGGCAACAAGATTTAAAAGGGACGGCTGTTTTTGAACATGTCACTTTCATCAAGGAAAGAACACATGCTTAAAATGCAAAAGTCTTACACCTAGAGACATCTACTCAGTTTCCCAAGCATCACACCAATACTACAGTATCATGAAGTCAAAACTAATGCAAAACTAATCTCAGATCTGTGGAGCACTAGCGCGTGGAAGGGCCTTTTAACATTCTCAGCCTACGGCACTGCTCAAACCCTAAAGCAGTGATCCCCGGCTCTCTGGATATGCCGCAACTTCAAATCCCAGAATCTAGTTAACACGTCATGCTGGCTGGGAACTCAGGGAGTGCAATCCCAGCATATCTGGAGGTCCCCCCAAAAGAAGCATGGCACATGGCGTTCACGTCTTCAATTTCTTGTCCTAAGGGGCTTGTTCAGACCTTCTTCCCCTCCCCCTTCCCCTTCTGAGCAAAGGTAAGCTAGGAAAGTTCATTGCCCTCAGCGCCAGAAGAGATCTTGGATCGTCACAGAACACAGTTCTATTTTGTGGAGCCTCGAGGAAAAAGTAGTAACTGGCAGAAAAGCAGCACAGAAATGCATACAATGAATACATTATAAATAAATAAACAAACCCAGCCTTAGTGAGATCTCTCTCTGGTTCCACCCCAATGTGGAGGAGAAAACAGTCCAGACAAAGCTTCCCCATTATGGTAGCCCCAAACCGAGATAAAATATGCTTGTCAAAGTTCTTCTACCCAGGCAGTTAAAGTCTCCATCAGCAAAGGAGAGCTATTCTAGGTAGATTCCCAGAGTGTACAAGGCATGAATCAGGCCTCCGGCTTAACATGAGAAGGGACATGCCTTCCATTTCCCCCAGTATCCCAGAGCAAAGCTTACTTGTTGTGCTGCACGTCAATCTCAAATGACTGCTTTGAAACAAAGTTGTATTCCACACCCTCCTTTTCATGACTCTTCTTGGTCCTTGTGGTATCTGGAAGAGAGGGGAAGCCAAGGTCAGAGGATGTCACTGAAGAACATTTTGCTTTGCATGGCAGAGTGACCAGGGCAAGCAGTGACACTGGTGACAAAATGAGGCAAATCAGAAGTAAAAGAAAAGTTACAGTATAAGAATCAGGACTGTTGTTGGAAAGATTTCTCCAACTCATCTCAGAACATCTCTGACTGAGATGATCCAGAGAAGGGATATATCTCTTGTGCCTGCTATAGTGCCACATGATTCATTTTCCCCACAGTTTCTAAGGACAGTAATTCTCAGAGGAAAAAGAATAATCTAGGAAAAGAAGCACTCAGGATGGTGCTTCGCCATGCCTCTCACCCAGGCCTCTGGTAATTTTGTAGATGTGACATATCATCTGTGCTTCCCCCAGCAGAACATCAGTGGTGTTACAATAGAGGACATGAGTTTGTGACAAGAGACCTTAGAATAACTATCTCAGAAGAGTGGAGTATCCCACACTTGCTCTTTTATCACCTGTCTCCTCCTCCCAGTACCTACTGAGCACTGTGTATCAGAACAGAGGCAACAGAATTAGTGTACCTAAATTGGCTCAGGCGGCAATCCTTCCCCTGTCACAGTACACTTTATCAGCTCACTGCCCTCCCAGTATGTTGGACTACAACTTCACCAATTCTCAATGAGCATATTACCTTGAAATGATTTGAAAAGTTTGCCCTAACAGGACCCTTTATTAGTTAACAAACCAGCTATACTTTTTTGGGGAGGGGGGGTCCTTTTGAGCCAGTGTTGCTTGAACAAGTCCCTGCAGTTTTTTGGCAAGATTTTGGAAATATTTTGCCATTGCCTTCTTCCTAGGGCTGAGAGAGAGCAACTGGCCCAAGATCACCCAGCTGGCTTCATGCCCAAGGCAGGACTAGAACTCACAGTCTCCTGGTTTCTAGTCTGGTGCCTTAACCACTATGCCAAACATATAGTTATAACTATATACAGGTAGCCCTTGCTTAACGACCACAATAGGGACCGGAAAATTGGTCATTAAGCAGGGTGGTTGTTAAGCAAGTCACCATGCGACCTGACCCAATTTTATGACCATTTTTACGATGGTCATTAAGTGAATCACCACAGCTGTTAAGCAAATCATGTGGTTGTTAAGTGAATCCAGCTTCCGCAATGGACATTTTTTGCTGGAATTCGCTTAACAACCATGTGATTTGCTTAACGACCATGTGATTCACTTAATGATCATCATAAAAAAGGTTGCAAATTGCAATCACATGACTGCGAGGGTGTTGCAACGGTTTGCAACAGTCGTAAGTGTGAGTACAGGTTGTAAATCACTTTCTGAGGCTGTCGTAACTTTGAACCATCAAATGGTAATTAAGCGAGGACTACCTGTACATACGTACATACATACATGTTCACAAATATGTGTATCTCCATGGCATTCATTGATTTCCTAATCAATTTAACTGTCTCCCCATCTCCCCCAATGTTTCTACTATGCTCTTAGATATCTGTACTATTTGCATCCTTTCAATCAGTACTTTGTAACACCAACTTTGACAGAAATTAGCTTCCAATGTTTCCTGTGGCCAGCTACGAGTCTTCCTATTCTTGCTTCTGATAATTTTTCCCACTCTTCCTTGCTAAACTCTTCTAGCTCAGAATTCTTCTTAGGTCTCCTTGTATGTACTGCATGTTTGAGATTTCCCCACATTTGCATTAATATTCAAGTATTGGGACCATGAAGGCCATTCCAAAACCATTATCTTTCTTTTCTGTAAATATTTCATGGTTGATCTGGAGGTATGTTTCCCCAAATGGAGACTGCCTTGCTGAAGTATCCTACCTCTTTTCAGCATCAGTTTCTTCACTTAATATCACCTTAGCTTCTAGGATATGTTGTTTAACTGAATCTATTATTTCTTCTGCTTGTACGGTATTTCCTTTGCCACTGGCTGACATACAACCCCAAAGCATAACAGAGCTATTCTGGAGCGTAACAACTGGCAAGATATTATTTTCTTATACATTGCTCATCCTTTTGTCTCCAAATGCAGCTTATGTTGTTGTTGTGGAACAATGCAATTTTGGTTTCCTCAGCCCAAAGTCCTTATTTCCAAAATGTTCTCAGACTTATCAAGATTTTCTTTTGCATACCTTAGACTGCCTTTTGAGATAAGGCTTTAGAAAAGGTTTCTTTCCGACAACTCTCTCATGCAGATCATTTTTGCATAAACAGTGCTGTACTGTAAACCTGTGGATAAATACTCTGGTGTCAGCGGAACTTTTCAGCAGCTTGTTTGCAGTGATCTGTTGGTTCTGCTTTACAGATATGACCAGTTTTACGGCAACTGTAGGAGAGATTTTTCTAGGCTCTTCTAGCTCCATCTAACTTCCATTTCGTAACGATATTTCTCACAGTTGAAATCGTTTGCTTGAAGTACTCAAGAGATTGTTTTCTATGACTATCCCTGTTTTGTATGAGTGAATGAAGCCCATGTTTTTTTTAGAGTAACAACCACAACCTGAAAGGTTGTGCAGATCAGAGTATTTGTTCAGCTGGAGGGAATGAGTCAATTACTTTTTAGGGCTTTATTAACAACTTCTAAGCAGGGGAGGACAGCCATCTACCAAGAATACTGTAGTCATATCATGCAGTATAAATCATGAATTCAATTGTGATTGGATCAGATGACTTCCAAGTCCCTTCTGATGTGATGATTCCATAGCTCCATCTGCCTTATTTATTTAGAATATAATGCCTCTAGTGGGAGTCACCCAATCTCTATGTGACACACAGCATCTGATGCAAGATGCTCTATTTCCACTGAATGTTGATTGTAGCAATATGAATAGAACCACCATAGAAATACATGCACTAACACAACATTCTGATCCAATCTTCCTTCTCAATTACTTCTCAATAATTATGCCAATTCAGAATCATTTGCTGGAGGATTGGAGATGTTGCGGGGAGGGTTCAGAAGCTCCAAATACATCAAATGCTCAGCCAATAACAGAGGAGAGGAGTGTCTGCAGGGTGTGATAAAAAAGTCAAAATAGCATCCAGGATGGTGAAATCCAAGCCTTGCCTGTTGGTATGTGGATTGCACAGATACAATCATACTGTCATGGCTGCCATCCTGACTTTTTTGACCACACCCTGTGGGCACCCCTGTTAGAAGAAAAGAGAAAGCAATTTTCCCTAGTCTTGGACCTCATGCCCCATATTAAAATTGTTCTTTGGAAGAACTAAGAAGCATTACTGGAAATAAACATCATGCTAGAGGATGGTAGTCAGTTCTATAGTGGACAGGCTTCTCATTTAATATTTAAAAAATGGAGGCCTGAGAACCTGGAGGTGTCTGCAGGCACACAGCCTACACCCAGTCCAAACAGGTCTATTACCTGCTCCTTGCACCAGCTGTTCTTTGTTACAAGCCCATTTCCCTCTGCAGAGAAACATAGACTCTTATCCAAAAAGACCATCAGTATGATAGAATTTAGCCTTTATGTGGCCATAGATTTCCAATCTTATCGAAGTGTTTGATTGTCACAGCACCGAGAAGACAAAGAACACATGCACACAGATCTCCTTCATCCTACACATGTGCACACATGTTGTGCTCCTTTGTCTAAGGCTATGTGCTGCAAATGTCCTGCTTTCAGCATCCCCATGTGGATTTCCCTCCGTGCTTTTTATTAACGCTAGAAGTGACATTCTACATCTGGCCTGACTGTTAGCAATTATATAATCTCCTAATTAGTTCCTAAAAGCAGGTTTCCCTTTCGGTGGACAACCCGCTTGCCTGACTAGCATTTCAATTATTCAATGCCTTCCATTTTTTTCTAGCGCCCTTGCTCTTATTTCATTTGGGCAATTTTAAAATTTCAACACAGAGTTCATACTGTCCCCATCCCACACCCTTATTCTCGGTCCACTGCTGTAAAACAGTTTATTTCATTTCTTAATGCATTTAGGACAAAAAACAACGCATTTCCAGCCCACACATTATGAAATGGTTCATTTTTTTTAAAGTCCTTTTTCTTTTCTTTTTTGCCAGCACTTTCTAAAAGCAGAACATTCTAATGTAAAATAAAGAAAGTTTTCAAAAGAGCAGATGCACACAAAGAAGAAACAAGGATGAGATGGAGCTCTCTTCTAAAGGCAAGGGGAGGAAACTAAAAAGAGAAAGAAGGGAAAAGAAGTTCTTGTTTCCTACCCAAACGTTTCTGCAGATCACACTAGACACAATGCCTGTAGACATCTCTCTAAACCACAGCTTATCTAACAATGCTTTACTGAATATTTCACAATTCACTGTGCTTACATAACACACTAACCCATAAACCATGGTTTATAAGGCAGAAGGGCTGTGTTCCCACTGCACATTAAGCCAGGAGTTCCCAGTCAGTGGGTTGTGGTTCCCTGGGAGCTGCAAGCAATTTGGGGAGGAGGCGGTTACAAAAATTGTTGTAAGGCTAATCAGGCTTAAGCAAGCAAAGTTGGATGCTGTCAAAATTCAATCCCGCTTTGCTGGCAATTCCACAGGGGGCTTCCCTAGCACAAAGTAGGGAGCAAAGCTCACAGAGATGTACAAGAGATGGTTAAATCCAGGGTCTAGCCTTCTATCAAGACCATTTGCCAAATCACAGCATTTTTACTTATTCATTAATTAGTTTTATTCAGAGGGGGTCAAATATATTTTTTAAATTGATGTTTTATGTATTTATATCTATTTATGTTTTTAATGTTCGGTGTGAGTCACCCAGAGTTCCCCCATTGGGGGGAGATGGGCGGATGAGAAATTTAATACATAAATAAAAAATAAATAAAATATACTCATTTATCATCTTCGGGGTCATGGCGCTGCAAAGTTTGAGAACCCTTGCACTAAGCAAAATTAATCTCATGTGAATTCAGTGGTTACATTCAACATACATACATATATATCCATCCTGTTCTTTTCTTTCATAGAAAGCATTTATACAGAGCAGAAAGTGAATAAGGAATTAAAGGCATGAGATAAGAGAAAGAAAAGGAAACACAGCTAAAACTAGTTTATGCCAACATCATTCACCAAACCATGTCATACTTTTCTATTTTGGCAACCTTGCTTTCATCGTTTCCACAAACTACTTTATATATTGCCTTTATTTTTAAATGTTTCAACTCTTTCTTTTTGTGGAGTTCATCAACTACATCTAACCATGATTTCCTCTGTCTTCCCCTTCCTCTTAACCCATTCACTTTTCTGTCATATATTTGTTTTGCAATCTTATCTTTATTCAGTCTCTCAAATAAGACCAAACCACTTCAGTATACTCCTTTCATACTGGTTATTTACTTTTATATTCAGTCCACATTCATTCAGCACCCATTCATCCTTGACACCATCTCTTCTTTCTTTACCTTACACTCTTAAGTACTCCATCTACCCTGCATTCTATCTATTTCATATTTCTCTTGACATACCCATCTCTCAATTCCACATAATAAAACGGGTAGAAGCACACTTAGACTCAACTATTTTAGTTTATTTTGATAAATATTAATTCCTCACAACAGATTATATACTACTCACTACCCTTCTATCAGCATTTGCAAGCTTTAAATGTCTTTAAATCCATTTGCCCATCCTTAGTAAATATACTACCAAGGTACACAAATTCATCTACTTGCTCTACCTTTTCACCATTTATGCCACATTATCTAACATTTGGTGGAAATTGTTCAGATTCTCAGCCAACAACATCTGCATGCAAAGGTACATCCTCAACAACAACACTCTTACATCACCACAAGCATGTCTTATCCAGAATATACAAGGAGACATCAGACATCCTTGTCATATTTCCTGCTCAATACTTAACTATTTGCTGCTACTTCATGACAGTGTTCTACAGAAATGAAAAAGGGATTTGAAAATATCCTTCAAAATAAATAGAACACCAGGAATCTCTGCCGCTACCGTATGGGAGCGAGTAAAGCATACATGAGGGGCCTTTTTATTAAACTAGTGGCAAAATGAAAAAGAGAATATAACAGGCGGAAAGAACAGTTAGAAGCCAAAATAAGAGAATTAGAACAAATGCATAGAACTAACCCAACAAGACAAGTTATGAAAAAATTCCAAGAAGTCAAACAACAATTAAGTTTATTGGAAATGGAAGAACCACAAAAGAAGGTAAGATCTTTCAAATAAAAGAACTTGGAACATGCAAATAAACCAGGGAAAAATTTAGCATATCAAATTAGAAAAAAGAAAGAAACACAGACAATATTAACTGTAAAGAAAGGGACCAAAATGTTACATACAAGATCGGAAATTATAGAAGAATTGGCAGCTTTTTTAAGGAACTGTATCCCATAGCCAACACTGATAAAGCAGCCATGAACAAATACACTGAAAATGCTATCCTCAAAGAATTTAATGACCAACATAGACAAATATTAAGTAAATCTGTAAATATCCATGAAACAAAAGAGGCAAATTAAAAAAAAAAAAAAACTTGGGAAGACACCAGGTCCAGATGAGATGTCAACTCAATATTAGAAAAAACTTGAGGAACGGCTGGAACCCCTGACAAACCCAGTGAAAGAAATTAAAGAGGCAAAGGCAATGCCACAAACATGGAAAAAGCACACATAACTTTGATCTACAAAGAAGGGAATGACCCAGTAAAAACCATGGTACTACAGACCAATTTCTCTGCTGAACATTGACTATAAAATGTTTACAATCTTGGCTGAACAAGTAAGAAATGCATTTCCAGTATAATCCATATCAACCAAACAGGCTATATCCTGAAGAGGAACATAAAGGACAGCAATAAAATATATGATTTTTTTTTTTAACAAAAACAAGGCAAGACTAATCTTGCAAGATGCAGAAAAGCTTTTGATAACATGCAGTGGCCATTTTTACTTGCACTACTGAACAAAATAAATCCTGGCGAAGAGTTTAAAGCATGGTTCAAAAGTATATATCAATGGTAAACACTAAGATCACGGCCAAAGGAGCCCTTTCTGCAGATTTTCAAATCAACAAAGATACCAGGCAAAGGTGTCCATTTTCTCCCCTGTTATTTATCATTGCCTTAGAAAAACTGGCAGAAACGTTTTGAGGTGGCAAACAAATATCTGGCCTCAAATTCCACAGAGAGGAATGTAAACTCAGTGTTATACAGATGACATAGTATTAGCTTTTACGCAACCGCCAAATACAGTAAGACAGCTGATGGAAATAATCCAAAGCTTTGGTGAATTCTCTGGATATAAAATCAATGTTCAACAAACAAAAATATTTACAAGATTCTTAACCCAAGAAGATGATTTCCTGGCTGTCAGATATTATCTGGCTGTCAGATAATAGATTTAGTGAAATATCTGGGTTTGTATCTGACAGGCAACAATCAAGAAATATATCAAAACAATGGAAAACTATAGAAGAAAATTAAAAGATATCTTGAAAAGTAGAAAAGCTTTCTTGGTTAGAAACAATTGCAACTATTAAGATGAATGTATTACTCAAGACAAACTACTTGTTTCAAATGGTGCCAATTCCAATCCCAGAAAAAAACTTTTTACAAGAATGGCAAAAAATGTTAAGAAATGTATATGAATGGGGAAAAAAACTAAAATTTAAAATGTTACAAGACTCAAAAGACAGAGGGGGTCTTGCTCTGCCAAATTTCAAATTATATTACAGAGCAAGTTGTCTGTCATAGTTAACAGAATGGATAAAATCCCAAATAGCAGAACATCAAAATTGGAAGAGCAGGCCTAGCTATTGGGCTTCATAGATATTTATGGTACAGGGACACAAAAGAAGACAAACTTTAGAGGGATTTATTAAATGACAAAGTTTGATTTTAAAAATAGAACTTCATGAGAAAATTCATAAATCCAGAAATTTCACTGCTAGCTTCTTCCTCAAATGCTTTTTAATGCTGGAGACAATTATAGTAAGAAAAGTGCAGTTATGTATGCAGAAATGGTCCATTCAGATTCCATGAACAGACTAAAGACACAACAATAATTATTTGGTGAAGACTGGAATATACAGTGATTGATGTGCCTACAAATTGTTGGAAAAGTAAAAACTGACCTCAGAAAAATGACAGAATTTGAAATACTCATGCAGAACCAAGACCATCTATTGGGGTATATACAGTATACAAACTATTATTTGGATATGATTCAGAGACAGAACAAATAAAAACTGTATGGCAAAATAGGTGCAAAACTTCAAAGAAACAAACACAATACAACAATGGGAAGAACTATGGAAACAAATCAACAAGTTATAATTTAAGAGACAACAGATGCAAAATGTTATACATATGTTATATATATATATATATGTTATATGTTATATAATTCCATCAATAATTGCCAAGATAGACAACGCATATTTATTTATTTATTAGATTTATCTCCGCCCATCTCCCCCTAACATACAGTATATAGTTAGATGTTAAATGTTTATAAATATTGTATACCAGTCGGAATAAAAAGAAGGAGAAGTTGGAAACTATTTACTCAATATATTTTTGCAGACTTTTTTCTTTTTTCTTTTCTGTTAGGTGATTTATCTTTAAATAATAAGTCAGTGGAGATATTGACATCCAATTCATATTTAAAAAGCCCTTTAAAATCCTTTTTCTTCATCCACAGCCTCTTTCACTTCACCATTTCACCATGCATCCTCTTTCATACTTTCCACTAGCCTAACTTCACATACTTCTATGGCACTCTGTAAGGTAACTTTCTCTTTCACTCTATTCCAAGCAACTTCCACATCCACTTTCTATTCATTGTGCTGTGAGATTAATTTATCTTACAATGTTTTTTCATAAAGCACTCTTTTCTTCCTGCAGTTGTTCTTATTTCAGTATTGTTTCTCTAGGACAGGATTTTTAGCCCATGATTTGGTGAAGAACCATAATTGCCTATCTTGTGACTGACCTGCCTTTTTCAATTAACACCTGGAAGAGAGGCTGCTTAGACAAGCTAGCTCCTCCTATTTGCTCTTGCAAGCTGTAAGATAACAAACTTCCAGCTCTAACCCCAAACAGATCATTATTTCCCTCTTTTGTCATAGTAAGCACCCAGTGCCTACTAGACGCTTAATCCTCATTAATATGTAGCCTTCCGTTGCTGAGGCCTAAACTGAGCAACTCTGGGGGTGGAAGGGGAAAGGGAGGTTGCAGGGCTATAAAACTTGACTAGTGAAAACAACCCCTTTGCAAGTCAAATTCCAGAGACCATCCTCACCACTCGGGCTAACTCTGGCAGACGGAGGAAGGTCCCCTGGTGCTGTAGGTAGTTAATGGGAACAAATTTAAATAAACATGATGCTGTTTGTTTAAGTCCTGACATCTCCTTTAATGTCCTCCTGCTTCGGTATCCATCCTGCAAATCAGAAGGCAACCCAAGAATTTCAGAAAGCATTGCCTGATTCATATATAATGCTAAGCCACACTACAAAGGTTCACACATCAGGCTAAGGAAAAACACAAACAATATTTTGGCTTATCCTCATGTGTGAACACAATCCATATTAAATACCTGGATAGATTTCAAAAGAATATTCAGAACTGCAGCCTGGAAGTGAGCAATTAAGATTAGAATTATGGCATGTGGGAAAGTGGTTTTAAAAATAAAAAGACCTTCCCCCATGCCATAATTCTAATCTTAATTGCTGCATTCTAAAACACACACAAACAACCTGCTGACAGTTTCCCAACCAGAGAAAGTAGAAGCTTTAGAAACAAAAGCATGCCCTCATGTTGTGATCTTCCTAGAGACATATTTGGCTACTGTGAAAATTAAAACAAGGAATACCTAGCTTAGGACAACCTTCAGTCTGATCCAAAAGAGCAATTCCTCTGTTTTATATTAGACATTGTATGTACAGAAATCTAACTATTAGAAGGATATAGCTAGATGACTGCCTGCTGTACTTCCTTTTTAACTCCAGTGAACCAAATTCGTGACAGCTGAAATACCACTTCTATGTTTCGTTTATACACCTCTTGGGAATATGCTACAAACCCTAGCAAGCAAACCAGCAGAATCCCCTGGGCAGGCAATCCCCACCCACCACCCACCCCTGCTCCATCCAACTGCTGCACGTGTAAAAACACACATCTGGCACACATGGTCCCGTTGAGATAGAAAGCAATGTCTCCATTTATGATGATCCCACTGGAGAAAAGGCCCATCTGTCCTGCTCTCAAGGCATCAGAAATGGACAGAAAAAGTGAGCACAGGATTAGGTTATGCAACATATTGGCACACACAGCAATTATTTAAGATACACTAGGATAATTATTTCTGTGACATGTTCCGGATGGACAGGCTGCCAATTCAACCATCATCCACATACAGCAGACTTTTGCAAGAGTTTAGTGCTGATAATGAGTGTAGCAAGTTGTGTGTGAATGACAGTAGAAGCTTCAAACTATTTGTGCTTGTGTTCTGCAAGTTTTCTGCTTGCTTCTTTTAAAAGCCTGCTGATTTGGATGCCCTTGGGAAGACATAAGTCAAGGATTAAATAAAGTAGAATAACTTAGGATGGCTGCATTCTACCACCCTACTGGAATCAGTAGTCTTATGTATATTAGTTGCCTGAAAAGCCAAGGAGAGAAGATAGATAGATAGATAGATAGATAGATAGATAGATAGATAGATGATTGATAGATAGACAGACACATACATACATACATGATAGACATTTACTAGGGAAACTAACTCTCCCAATCAGCAGCTAAACTTCAAATTAATTTGCAAAATAGCCATACTTTGCAGCAGTGGGCTGCAGTCTAGCCCATGGGGAGGGGGGAGGGATTTTAAGATGCAAAATAGATGACAAGACTCATAGAAGCATTTCAATCCTTAAATTCCCTGCAATGGTCCCTTAACACCCCCCTTGGGTTAAAACATTTACACAGATATCCTGGGATTGTTCTGAAGCCCACAAAAAGGAGGCAGGAAGAATTATCTGGTCCCACTCACTCCAGTGTAGCCCAACAGAGACAGTCTTAAAAAAGAGGAAGGATTAGCAGACAAAAGAAAACCCTAGTCTTCTGTGGTATCGATTCCATGTCATAGCTTTTCAGTTATGCATGCACTTTTCAGCTCAGGGCTTCTCCCACACAATTCCATAACTCCCAGCCAGCATGGCTATCTTGTGGAAGGTTGGTTTACAGTAAGTGCTGACTATTTGTCAAGTCATCTGCTTTTTGCTGTATTTTATCCTGGTGTCTTATAAGCCCCAATTCATGGATCTGGTGAAGGGGCTTCCACATCCCAGTGGCACTGTGAGTATATTTTTGGGGGTGCATACTCTCAGAAGAGTGACCCAGAAATGGGCAGGTCACAGAGAAAGGACAAGACTAAGCATGGGTCAGTGAAGAAGGAAAAGGCAACCCACTCTAGTCTTGTACCAAAAAAATCAAACAGATATTCACAATCAGGGCAACATTTGCATGATCCTAGTAAATGAACTCTTCAAACTGGAAAGTATCTAATAAGCTACTGGAACAAATACAAGTAACATTGGTGTTTATGATGTGGCTGCAGCTGTGTCCACAGGCAAAAACAAAATTCAATGCAGCAGTATGTGCACATGTGCACACACACACACACACACACACACCACAGTAATGTGAGGAATATTAGAACCACGAACCAAGGAACACTTGATATTATCAGAGCAGAAATGTCAGGATGGAATATTGACTTTGTGAGAATCAGGTAAACGAAATGGATTAGAATGGGACTCTTCACACAAGAGGATTGCCAGATCTTCTGTGGACAGGAAACTCATAGAACAAATGGAGTAACCTTCATTGTAAGCAAGAGTGCTAAAGTAAGTGCTCAGATACATCCCCCCAAAATGGCAGAATGATCTCAATTCAAGTTCAGGGTGGGATTTCCAATGTTATAATGATCTAAGTCTATGCCTCATACCCAGATCTAGAGGAAGCTGATATTGAACATCTCTTGGAGTGCCCTGTTGACCCATTACACAAACCAAAACATGTCATATTCATCATAGGAACTTAAAATGTTAAAATGCTAAAGTAAACTAGCATTTGGAATCATGGGAACAAATGGATTTGGTATATGAAACAAAGCAGATGATTGATTAATAGAGTTCTGCCAAGATAATTTATTGTTTGCAGCAAATACCTTCTTCTAATAAGCTCAAAGATTTAATATTGCTGGACACTGCTGGACAGACAATATCAAAATCATATTGACCATATTCTTTGCAAGTACGAAGGGAGATGTTCTGCTTAGTCAACAAAAACAAGACCTAGTGCTGATTGAGGCTCAAATCATGAACTTCTTACAAATTCCAATTTAGAAAGCAACAAAATAATCAGTCCAACAAGATATAGTACAATCTCAGCAATATTCCATATGGGTAAGCAGTGCAGGTAAAGAACAGATTTAATACACTAGATTAAATAAACAGAGTGCCTGAAGAACTGAAGGACCAAAATTTGTGATATCATCAAAGGTGAAACAAAGATATTCCACACTGTAAACAGCAAAAGAAGGAGAAATGGCTGTTTCTGATATGTTAAAAATAGATGAGAAAAATGCAAAGCAAAAGGCATCAGCAACAGAAGAAAATTTATCCAACTAAAAAGCAACTGCTCTCTCTGTCATAGCATATCACTATGACAGCTGGACCTTAAGAAAGTCTGAATGAAGAAAAATTGATGTCTTTGAACTGTGGTGCTGGGGAAAACTGTTGAGTACCATGAACAGCAAAAAGAACATTCAGTGTTAGATAATAAAGCTAATGCTTAAACACTACGGGCACATAATATGGAAGGAAGCAAGAATCTTTGGAGAAGACCCTGATGGCTGGAAACATTGAAGGCAATAGAAAAGTCGTCAGCACACAGCACACAACACAAGATGGCTAGATGCTATTACTGATATCACAAGCATGAGCTTACAAGAACTCAAGCAGTTATTTACTGACAGACAATTCTGGCAAGCTGATGTCCATTAGGATGTGAAAAGTTGATAGTGACTGAACCACTGAACAACAACATACTCTAAGCCACTTAAAGAACATTGCATTGGACAGTTTGATATTAATAAAATCACAGAAATAAATTGAGAAATAAACAACACTGGATGTTCAGGGAGAGGGGAGAGGTGACTAGATACATCTTTGGCAAAAAAAAAAAAAAAAGTTACTTACGTGGCACAGCAACTCCATATTCTTGTGGATTTTCTGCCACTACTTTCTGCTTGAGCTCATTTAACCGGGACCCCAATGAACCTGAGAGATCAGAGGAAGAAGTGGTGAGTAGATAGAACACAAGGCATATGCAGAAGAAGCCAACCATGAAAAAACAGATATAGGCCAGAATTTGATTGGCAGCTTTACCTGTCTTGGTTCTGCTCTTAGAAGCAAACCAAACAAGATACAATGTGCACTATTAGCAATGGTCTTAAAAGCTTTATAATAATAAACTGCAAGTACCCCAATAAGATCAAGGCCTCTGATATGATTCCTCTCCAGATTAGAGTGCAAATCTTCTAATTACTCCAGTGGGAATTTCTAGTTTTCCAGTGCAAACAGCAGGCATGGAACAAAAGGTTAAAAATCCTAACTCCACCATCTCCTCCTGTGCAATGATCCCCATCCGGATCCCACACACAGACCACTGCAAGTTTACAGGTAGTCCTTGCTTAATGACCACAATAGGGACTGGAAAATTTGTTGTTAAGGGGGTGGTTAAGTGATCACGCCCAATTTTATGACCTTTTTTGCAGCAGTTATTAAGTGAATCACTTTGGTCCTTAAGCAAATCACATGGTCATTAAGCAAATCACATGGTTCCTTATTGATTTTGCTTGCTGGAAGCCAGCTGAGAAGGTCTCAAATGGCAATCATGTGACCCTGGGACGCTGCAACCATCGTAAGTGCAAGCTGGTTGCCAAGCGCCCAGATCACAATCACATGACTGCAGGGGTGCTGCAATGGTTTAAGTGTGAGGACTGGTTGTAAGTTCCTCTGTTCAGCACCATTGTAACTTCGAACAGTCACTAAATGAATGGTTGTTAAGTAAGGACTACCTGTACTTTTTAAACAGCCATACATGCCATTGCTACTAGTTTGAAGGGCACTAAATTAAGGTTTGGCTCAAGCTTCATACCTTATCAGCCTTTCCTTTCAGATTTCACCTGTCAAGCAACTGGCCTTCCTTCTGAATTCAAGTCAGAAAGGGAAGGCATCCAGCAGGGATTGGGTGCTCCTGGAGAGCCCAGCCTAACCTCCTCCTTTCCCATTCCAGGACAAGGAAATGGGTAAGCAGGCTTGCATCCTGCTCAGTGGAAGAAGTAGTAAAACACAATGGGAAAGCACTAAATTGCAGGAAAGAAAAGGGGTAAGACTCCAGGTGCATGTTTATTTTACATATAAACACTATTTTTAAAACATTGACTGTATCTCACTTTTCTTTCAGGGAGATGATGGTACTCTGCATCATCAACAACCAGGTGCTACAAATAACCCTGGCTGTTTGCAGCCTCCAGGATAGGAAGGAGAATCTCTCTGTGCCAAATGAACAGGAGGAGGGGCTGCCGCCCTCGTGTTCTGATCTGAGCTTCTCAGAGGCATCTGACTGGCCTTTGAGGACATGGGATGCCGGACTAGGAGACCTTGGTTCTCATCCACTATGAGTTTTATATCCTTAAAATCTGGAGCCTCCAATGGGATACCATCTACAACCTCCATATACTACTCCATGTACCTTCAAAGAAGGATGTTACACAAATCCCATATAATTTGAAATGCATTCATAAATATAGAGAATTAATGTGAAGAGAAAATTACCAACCCCAAGTTTCCCAGAGCTAATTACAACATGAACCTCCGAGTTATCAGTTTTATATATAATAAGACAAATGTACTTAATTGGAAACTACCTGGATTCTGATTAAGATGGATCCAAAACCCAGTTTTCTTTCCACATAATCCTTGATACAGACTGCTAATCTCAACAGCATCCCGTACCTTCCTAAGAAGATGAGAACCTTGAGGTGCATCTTTGAGTTCACCAAAGTTTGAAAAATGCTGGGCTTGATCTCCATCATCTATGTCAGCAATCAGTTCCCAGTAACAGAATGGTGCTCTTTTTGCATAGAGCAACTCACCAATTAAAACCACCAGCCTCTTCCTTTCACCAGGCTGCTGCTGATATTTGGTGACTTCCTCATATGTGAGAAGCTCTGGGATGGAGATCTGTTCAGCTTGCTTGGCTTCATTTGGACCATTCTGCTTCTCCTTTCGGCTCAGTCGGAAACTTCGGCGCAAGCCAGCTAGAAGGCCAAAAATAATACTTTTTTCTCTGTGCTGACCCAAAGCCTATGAAAGGTTTAATCAACCGCACTAGTCTGCTATCCAATCATCTGGTGCCCCTCAAACGTCAGAAGATCGTATTCCCCCCTCCTTGTTAAATTGTTGCCAGTCAAGTCTCAGAAAGTAAAAATGTCCATTATGACATATACATTTTTTTCTTCCTTTTCCTGCAGGTGCAGGGTCTGCTTTTTTTCCAGATCAACCAAATGTTGATCCATTTGGTTGCAACAGGAACTGACCAACTGGCTTGTTGCCTGAGCCTGATGTCATGGGCTGAGAGGGACTGGCCCAAAGCCACCCAACCAGTTTTCATGCCTAAGGCAGGACTAGAACTCACACTCTTCTGCTTTCTCACCTTAACAACTACACCAAACTGGCTCTCATTATGACCAGTGTTGTCCAAACTTGGCCACTTTAAGATGAGTGGACTTCAACTCCCAGAATTCCCCAGCCAGCATGGCTGGCTGGAGAATTCTGGGAGTTGAAGTCCACTCATCTTAAAGTGGCCAAGTTTGGACAACACTGCATTATGACATACACATTATGTATGTCAAAAATAAAACATCAAAAAAGCTGGGGGGGGGGGAGGGAGGGAAGGAAGGGATAAACAATCTGTCCACAACTAGACCTGGAATGGACTACAACCAGTAGTCCAGAAGCTAACTCCATTACTTGTTCTTCCATGAAGTTATATAAAACACACTAAAGGGAGTCAAACCTGCTTTTTTCTTTAAGCAGGACATAGGTGACCAATTCAGCCCATTTTTCAGCCATGATGTGGGAGTGTGGAGTCGAGGTATGAAACATGGACTCTCATCCCCAGAAGAGCGAACACGAGATAAGAGAATGAGACTGGCCCCTCCCTAAGGAATGCAGAGGATGTTTGTGGGGTGACCCTGAGAGTTGCTCTCAGTCTGAGAAGATTCTGTAACGGGAGTGAAGCCAATAAACCTTGCTGGATTGAATCTGTATTGTCTCTTGGAGTTTCCTGGGCTAATCCTGACACACGTCCCTCATTTTCATTTTGCAGACATTTTCCTTTCTCCACAGAAGTGGGTGGCTATCATTCTCCACCAGTAAAGAACATTTTGAGAACAAAGTTGCAGAAGGATTCCTCCAGCCGTCTCTAATCCACCACATTCTGATCTGGTATAAGGCATCTTGGTCAATTGCAGATATATTAGAAAAAAGCAATTGTATGCCAACGCATAAGGTGCATAATTTATATAGGTTGCAGAACTGTTTTCCTTGTGCAGAATGGTTCAACTATATGCCATCCTGTTTCTAGGTGAGAACCTGGAATAACAGGCAGGTACCCACCTATGTATTGTCCATTGAAGTAACCTTCACAGTCACAGTCTTCTGTATAGAAAAAAGAGTAAGAAAGTGGGTACAAAGATGTTATAAGTTGCAGGTGATGCATTCTGGAAATAAGAAGAATGTCACCTTACACCTTTAAAGCACTAACATGAAAAAACGGTGGGAGATAAAGAGCAGAAGCTAGGCAAATTTGGTAAGCAGACAAGCGTGCCTTTCATAGAGGAATTTCCTGGATGGATCAGCCCCCAGAATCCACAGACAAACAATTCTGTTGGAAGCTCTGGAGAAGTGTGGGCTGGTGCCCGTCTATGCCAGTCCAATCTGGCAGTCTTCAAATGTCTCAGATGCCAAGCCATTCTGACAGGGAATGATGGGAGTTATAGTCTGATACATTTAAAGGCTGGTTGGTTGAGGAAGACCAGTGTTTGAGTTTTGGTTGCTTTGCATGTTATTTTAATTTTTTAAAACCGATATCATAATAAAGGCTGAAATTATCTAATTGCTGCCAGCAATATTGAAAAAGACAAATTACTGGGGTAAGGTAGCTTTCTAGGGTTTCAAAGTAAGGAAAACATCTCATGAAGCTGATCTGCCATAAATAGAGGGGTGCCTTTTTTAAGTAACTGTAATTCAAAGGCTCGGTTCAAGACTGCAAGATATAGAGACAACAAGCAGTGACGACATAGAAGCAACAAATTAAGCAGCCTGGCATGAGCCTTGGACATGTTTGAAAGTTACCCCCAGAGATCTTTAAAAGCCTTTAAAACTCTAGCATAGAGATATGGCCGCAGAAATGTTGAGGTGGTGGTGGTCAAAACAGTCAAGATGGCAGCTACAACTGCATCTTGATTGAAGCCCCACCCCTTTTTCACAAGTGTCACACACACAACATTCATAAAAAGGGGCAGGGCTTCATATGTGTGATTACAGCTGGCATCTTGAGTTTTTGACCTCTCCCAACAGATACCCCTGTATGGCTGGGAAAGAAGCTCTCAAAACCATTCACCCAATGTTAACAGAGTGAAAACCTGGGTGAAGAGATAGCTCTTCAATGGGGAAGATATAATAGCAGGTGCTTCCTGAAACTAGGGAGGAGAGTACTCCAGAATGCTGCAGTCATCACATAAAAGATCTACCTGGGAAAGTTCTCTGGTGGCCTTGTGTGCATGGTTCACTCTGTAAATAAGTTTAGAATTTGAATCTTTGGCCCCACTGAACTCACGAGGGGGGCTGACTTCTAAACAGTTTTAGGACTGTGTGATTAGTCTTCCAGAGAACTCAGTCCTTTACAGCAGTATTTCTCAACCTTGGCAACTTTTAAGATGTGTGGACTTCAGCTCCCAGAATTCCCCAGCCAGCCATGTTGCCTGGGGAATTCTGGGAGCTGAAGTCCACACATCTTAAAAGTTGCCAAGGTTGAGAAACACAGCTTTGCAGTATTTCTGTATAGAAGAATCTAAAAAACATTGAATCCACCACATCAAATTCAGTTCAGTGTACCTGGAGGTTACGAAACCTGGTCCAGGGGCCAGATTTTCTCATAAAGTTTCAAAAGAAAGAAATAACTAGAAAGTAGGTCTGTCAGCTGCTTTTAACTATTCTGCAATAAAATGCAGCAAACCTCAGTCTGCCAAAGGTTGACAAAACAGCGCAAGCTAAAAGAAGCAGATGGTTCACTCTAAAGAAGAATATCACACAAGGCTTATTAATAAGCAAACCAGCATTCTGCTTTGGGGAAAGGGGGCAGAAAGGCCACAGAGCCCAGACAGCAAGGCAAAGTTTCACATGAGTCTTGAAATATAAATCAGACAGTTAACTCTCATGCTCTACTCCTTCATGAAGCCCAACATATGCTCCATTTTATCTCACCTGCCTTTCAAATCTCTCACGGTTACACCTGTAGTTTCTCCTCCCCATTTATCCTCATAAAAAGTAAGACAGGCTAGGCCAAAAGAGTATGCTTAATTCTCACATTGGATAAGGCAAAATGTGCTGTGTTTGATTTTAGCGTAATGCAGTTTATAAAGCCAGCAATTTTGGCTTACAGTACAATCATGGTTTACAGTTATGTATGATATATAAGTCAAGCTGCTCTGACCGATTCAACAAACCATTCAACTCATCTTAGATAAGCATGACATGTGAAACCAACCAGTGGCTGTTTCAAGATGATAAAATAAGCACCATACTCAACTGAGGAGTTCAACACAGAACTTACCAACTGCGTTTTTTGTATAAACCTTTTAATCAGCCTTTCCAACTGGGTCAGACTAAATTCTCATCACGTCCTGCTAGGTCACAAATCTGGATGGCCCCAACCCTGTTGGCCTTCCATAAGGGGTTAAAGACCTGGATGTTCCCCCAGGCATTTAGGCCAGGTGGTTAAGCCAGACCTGACAGTTGGTTTGTCTACTTCTTGACTTCATTGACTGGAAATGGAATGATTTTTATATCCCTGGCATGTATTATATTGCTCTTGTAGATGTTTACTTTATAAGGTATGTTACTGTTTTCTGCTTTTAACTTTCTATGTACCACCTTGAGTCACTGTTGTGAGATGGGTGGCTATATAAATTGCATAAATAAATATATGGAAACTGCCATGTTGGGGACAGCTCCTCTAATCATTTTGGCCAAATAAGCAGCAAATGATCTTGGCACAATGTTTATTATTACAAAGAAAGATTTGTTTTCTTTCCCTAAGTGGATTTGATTTTTTTAGCAACAGCAATGCTAGGGACTGTCCCAAGAGTTGAATCAAGGCAATTAAATTTTAACTCCTGAATTACTAATACCGCTAACAAGATTTTATTTATAAACTGAACAGCTTTTATTATTTGAGGCAATCATTAGGTTAAAAAAGGAACCCATGACCCCAGTACACCAAGTATCACAAACAAGCTGCACTTTTCTGGAAGGTGGAAGGCCAAATCAAAAGGAAAAAGGAGAAGAAAAATAGCAATGCATTGTGGTTCAACAGGAAATTACCTGCTGTGTTAACAAAAGCTCCTAGAAACAGCACAATAGCTTTTTAAGGAACAACAGGAGCTTAATCCATGTGATTAGTACAAAAAAAATTACATGGTAAAATGCAGGGCAAATTAATAGCTAAGGAAAATTAAACAAGATTGACACAAGAGGCCCTGAGGGTATATGAGAAACGTTTATTTTTCTCTCCCTTTATGGGGCTATAAAAGACTGATTGTGCACTGCAGACAGAATAAACCAACTTTAATCCAAGGATTGCTAATAAATTAGGCAAATGACCCCTGTCCTGGGCTGGAATGGAAAAATCAAAGGAAATTGAATTTTGAAGCCAGTCAACCAACCAATTAGCACTCCAGTCTCAATATTCCAAAAATCCATTCTGATTTCAGCATTTGCCACACACACCCAGTCATGAGGGTGTTGGATATTCCCTCTTCTCAAACATGTTCTCAGCTCACTTTCTCTGCAAGCCACTTGTTCCTTCTCTTCTCCTGACTTGCCCTTCAGCTTGCTTCTCCTCTATCCTCACTTAGGCTGAGCACCAAGCAATCCATCCTTTTCTTTAATCTGGAGGCAAGTTATCCATACTGTATGTTCTGCATATGTTGTAGTAAGGTAATATTTACACATAATCACATTGAAGTAATACATTTAGATTTGTGAGCATGCCTTATTTACTCACATTTTTTCCCAGCAAGGAGGAGTAAAATGGGATCATGATGTTACCTAGTAAACCCCACTATGTGAAGTTTATTGCTAAATGAGCATCCATTGACTTAAAGAAATGCATATAGCAGTCTATGAAGCAATATAATGTATGAAGCTGCCCCCAGTTCTTTTCATTTTTCTTCAGCAAAAAGATTTCAAATCGTTAGGCTTGTCTCAAAATTCTGAAATAAATTCCACATCCTTTCCATATATGCGCATGATGCAGAATCAATTATAGAAAATTACAAACAAATGCACACATTGCACCATCTATTCCAGCTGAAGAATCTAGGCTTTCTGTGTGGGCATCTCGATTTGCTTCACTGCAGAATGATTTGAGGAGGCAGAAATTGACACTGCTTGTTGTCACTCCAGAATAGCTGGAGAACCTACCTTTCTCAGAAGACTGATCATCTGTGGTTAGCATGAAAAGACAGAGGCAAGATTGTTAAAAGGAGGCCAAGAAAAACATCCCAAGGGATTCTTTGTTCAGTCCCTGATTGCTTAGGTGTAAGGAAAGCATCCCCATATTGTTTAGACAGGGACAACAGTAAGTAGATGTTACCTTCTGCTTACGACTTCTGAGTTGTGCTAAAAGGCCAGGCAACGCTGTGCGTAAACACAGAGGCCTAACTGAGAGACAGATTAGGTCTCTAGCATTTCCAGGAGTTTTTGATTTTCTTTAAAAAAAAGGCAGGTTTTTTTCCCCTCCCTCTTTTGCCCCAGTTTGAAGGGAGGAGGGACAAACTCAGAGTTCAGTGAACAAAACCTGAGTAGATAAAGACTATCCTATCTTTGTAGGGACTTTTTAAACTTCAAAACAATGCCTCAATCCCTCACTAGCTGTGCAAGAAAATTTGTTATTGCTACCTTCCTTCTTTTTTTTCCCTGTTCTTTATAATGATCAATTGGCCATACATAGTACATGGGCCCTAGACCACTGCACGTTCTGATGATCCTTATAAACACACAGGATCAATTACGGGAGCAGGAGGGATCCTTACAAAGCTAGTTTTAAAGGAAAACATCCCTACAAAGGTAGGGTGTCCTTCCACCATCCAATTCTTTCACCATGCTTTGAGTATGCCTCTCCTTCATTCAAATCAGGGCAAATTCAAAGGGCAGCAAAAAAAAAAAAAAAAATCTGCAGAGCACAACATAGAACCACGTGGTATTTTCATGGCAAATTTCCTGGGGTGGTAACAGATCTATCCTTGCCACTTGGCTAGTTTATTAGATTTGTATTCTGCCTTTCCATCGAAATGGCATTAACAGGCTAACTGCGGTAAAATGTAAAGTAAAATACAAAAGAATGATATTATTTGCTCAGGGACTTATATTTTTCAGAAGACTAACGTAGTCACTAATAGTATCAGGCTATCTTATTTTAATATGTATTTATATATATATGTGTGTGGGTGTGTGCGTGCGCGTGTATGTTGACTCTTACACAGTACCTAGGTTATATGGTACACAGTGCTTTATATAATATCAGACACTTAGCTGCAATAAGGGTAGTATCAGTGTGGTAAGCACATAAATGGAGTCAGTTGTGGATCTTACCTAAAACTCCAGGTCTGTTCAGGCTAAAGTGCCTACCCCCAGCACTCATCACATGAGAACACCATAATGCAGTAAAAAATGGAATAGCTGCCCATTCCTGCCTGGTGAGTCCTCCAGGAAAAAGAGTTGGATTGATAGAGCAGCTCTAAAGATAGGCTTTCCACTGCAGAACTCTGCCAGGGCACGGGCAGCCATTGAATATGCCTTCCCGACCCCGACTGGCTGCAGGAACAACCAAACCGCACCCCCAATCAGATTGGTTGCAGACAATTCTCTTGCAAGCACTTATAGGCAACAGTGATTCAAATGAGGAAAACCTCTCAGCTGAGTCTCTCACACTTAAGCTCTGAAAATATTCACACACATGCACCCAAATGTAAATAAACAACAGCTGTTTGCATGCCTGGTACAGATGGTGGGGGAGGAGTATGGTATTTGTTGCCCTTCTTTCCATGGTCTGCTACTCCTATCTGTATGTTCTAGTTATCTGTGGTCCTCTCATCCCACCCCCTTGGGTATCTTTATGGGCCCTCTTGGCCTTGTGATTGAGGATGGCCATCTTCTTTATTTTTGCTTGTCTTCCTCATTAAAAGTTTTGTTTTCCTTGCAAGGGGAGAGGTTCTTCCTCTCATGGGCCATTTCAGTGGGATTGATCTAACAACTGCAGGGCAAAAGGGAGGGGGGTAGCAATTGTCCCAAACCAACCCTCCCTCTGACAGCTTGCCTTCTGCATGCTGTGGCTGGGATGGAGGAGGGAATGATACTGAGCACAGATCAGGAAAGTGGGTGTTGTGTGATAAGGGTCCAGAGAAAAGAGACTGCTGACAAGGAGGATGCAAGCAGGGACAGACAGAGTGAGCAAAGTTTGATTTGTATGCACCTGTTAGCCCTTCAAGGTAGCCCAGACAAGAGGCAAAACAATGAATCCTAGCTCTATCTTTATTGTAAGGTTACATCAACAGAATCTTGCAAGACTGAAAGTATTTCTCCCCTCCTCTCGCTTTACTCTCCATAAAACTAGGGAGGAACCCTTCTGAAATGCTTCCCATGCCTCTTCTCCTACTGTGGGCTGAGATACCTTTTACATGCTGGTTGTCCAGTCTGCAGCTCTTCCTCCCATCTCCCAAGGTCATTCCCACATACCATGACAGCACCAGAACTGGAATCTGCTGATTGTCTTTATGCTCTTTTTAACCGCTTTCCCTTCCATGCCCACTGCTGCCAGCCTGACCAATGGGAAAGGGGCTGGTGTTCTCCTGAAGCAAGGGATCATGGGATTTTCTGGAGAAAATGTGCAGGATTCTGTATTTCCCAAATTGGAACTCCTTATTGTGACTGTGTGTTGCCAGAACTATTGATAAAGAGATGTGACAGGCTTAATTGCAGACTATTGAACCTGTGATGCAAAAATCCAGAGGACCACAAGATGGCTGAAAAGAGATCAAGAAAACTAACTCTATTGCTACAGCCATCTACTGCTTATCCTGATTTTGCATCCTAGAACTGGCAGCCCTAATTCTCTGATCAATGCTGCTAAAAGGAATATAATGTTTAATTATAATTTAATTACAATTAAAAATCTGCTGCCCAATTATTTTTTTAGACTTTGAAAAGGCTTAATTTACCTAATTGATTAACATAATAGGCAGTGTTAGACCTCCAGAGGTCTTAGTCTACAACTGCCAGTATGGCTGTTGTCTGGGAAAGCTAACTGAAAAACTGTAAGCCTATTTATCACTTTTAATGCCTTATGAGCAGTTTGCTTTACACAGGAGGTGAGGAGCTACAGTTTACAATTAACAGTGCCTATTTCAAAGCCTCTCATCTCTGATTTCTCTCTATCCTGGATTGCATGACTAAACAATGATCAGTTAGCTCCACTAAAGGTAACTATCTCTACTAGGCTGCCTATCAGCCTAAAACACTGACTGTTTTCTTGCCCCAGAGATGTCTTGTGTGCATTACTCTCAATCTCTCCATTCTGGGTCTGCTTATTGCCTCTCCATATGACACAGCAATGTTGCAAGGTCTTTGAGGGCTGAGGTTACCTATCCATCAAAGGGACAACTTTATAAATTTACAAATGGGGAAATAAATGTGCCTTGAACAAACAAGGAAAAGGTTTGTAGTGACTTACAGAGTGGCTTTGTGACACTTCTGGAATTGTGCAATGCACCGATGGTCCTTCTGTACATTAAGCGCCTAGATGGATAAACAAGAGTTACAATTCAGAGATAGGGGAAGATGCAAGGAGAAACTAAGAACTTTCAAACAAAAAAAAAAATAGCTTGGATCCAGACTAAGTTGGAATCCATAGGCTTAAGAGCTCAATTATTAGATTGGCCTAGTTCATCCATAAAGCTATGTCAGGATTTTTAAACCATGGATTACTGAACAAACCACAGTGGTCTGGTCTGCACACAATGCTAGGCCATAATGGGTAGATTCACATAGCATGCTAACTTAAGAATAAAGAAAGTAGATTATGACTTAAGATAATTCATGCTATTACTTTCATCTCCCATTACAAAAATAAGTACTTATTTTGTGGAGGAAGCACCCAATCCAAATTGTGTTCCTGAGCTTAACTACATTGGACCCCATACTTACTGGCTGTTATTTACTCTGCAGCAGCTATTTGCTGCAAGCAAATAGCAAAAAGCAAAAAGCAAAGAGAAGGAAGTTGAAAACAGACACAGGACTCAATCCAGATGAGGAGGATGTGCTGCTTCCCCCCTCCATTCACAACAACCTTGGCAGTTCAAGCATGTTTTTTAGAAAAGTAACACATAATTTGACTCTGACATCCCACTGATTTTAACTGCAACTAAGTTCAGGTAACTTAATGGAGCTCCAAACGGATGTAATCTTTCTGTGGATAGGTGAAAAAGAAAGAAGCCCGAATTATATAGGTGTGCGCTTTCCTGAAAAGAAAGCCCAGTGTGTTCTTTCTTGAGAAGCACTTTTGGAGTAACTAAGGGCACATTTTTCCTTACAGACTTCATGACTTTTCCTGTATGGGAAAAAGTAGGCAGTCAAAGCTGCATCAAGACATTAAATGCCATCAGCCCTAAGGGAACTGGTTTGGCATTTATGGTTGGGCACATATGGCTGTTGAAATCCTCCACCACACTTTGGGGCAGAGACATTCTCCAACCATTTCCCAGGGATAGGATTTCTCCTTAACAATCACCATAGCACCCTTACTGAAACCGCCCAGGAGGAATTCTTCCCTGGGGTTTTAACTGAAGTGTTGGAAACCAAGAAGGCAGCAGACTACTGGACAGTAGGGCTATGTAATATTTCACAAATTATTTGGAAAAGTTCCTTCAGAGCATGCAGAAGCATAAATGTAGCACCTACCGGCAATTTTTTAAAGCACGAAAGCATTTATTGAACCAAGTGCATTCAACTCTTTTTAAACAGATTGCAGGCAAGGCAGAGTTCCACCCATTCAATTTTTTCAAGGGGCTGTACCGTACTTGATTCTTCAGCCATTGGCTATGGCAGAGAAGGAGTCTTCTGCTCTGCCCAGTGCTCAGTCTTCAAAGGATCTTTTCCAAATTATTTATGAAGCACTGCACAAACCTACCAGATGGAGAGGACTGTACCTGAAAGGACTGTAGGGGACATTCACACCTGCCTTTTGGTTACCTTGCAACTAAATAAATGCAAGAAGACCACACCCCAGTCATGCAAATTTATTTGAAATACCCTTCTCTGAATTTCTAACACAGATTATTTCTTATCAAGCTAAATATGAACTATTGAGGAGAATTTCTATACTTGACACTAGTTTAACCCTCCAGTCAGTTTTCAGATACAGTTTGTTGGACTTGCGAACAAAACAGACTTAAACAGCCTCTTGGAACGTAACCCGTTCGTAAGTAGGGGACTGTCTGTATTATTTCAAGGACATTCTACTAGTTTGTAATTGGTTCGGCTCCACTTAGAGCTGTCCATGGTGCTGCTTTGTTGCTTCAACACTCAACCCACCTTCACAGTCTGCTCTGGAACAAAGACATAAGCAAGTCTGGAGTGGTAGATATGAGATTCAAGCTGATCAGATCTGAGTTATATACTCATCCTGCACTTCATTATTCAACGAGTCTGAGTGTGAGTTAAGGTGCAGTTGGGTATTCTCAATGCCTCATACAAAAGGAGGAGGGGAAGGAACCACTGTCTCCTTCCTTTCTCCCTTCTTTTGCTAAACATGTGTATGTGAATGCCTATAAAAAGGACAAAGATTTTAAAGATGTCTGCAGCATGGCAATATTCTTTGCTACTGCCCTTGCAAGTTTTATTACTACTAAGTTGCTGCAGGCAGAGGAAGGAGGAGCCATTCAAAGATGAACATTCAAAGGAAATGCTGTGATTAAAGGTGGAAGTCAGCCAGTTGGCAATACACAGAACATTCATTTCTATTACCATTGATTTGTTCCCTCCTTAATAATGAAAATCAATTTTTAAGAAAAGAAAAATTCCAAGTGGCAAGTTGCATCTTGCTTTTCAGAGGAGATGAAATTGCTTGCTAGTCCAGGTACAGTTGCAGAAACTTAAGATGGAAGGAAAGTTGATCACGCTGACAGAAGTGTTAAAATTGCCATTTGAAGGCTTTTTGCGAACTACAGCCAGCTCAGAAAACTGCAGCTATACTTGTGCTAAGTGAAGCTAATTTAGAATGCATATTATTTCTCCTTCAGGCAGTTTCAGGGGTACAGTTCACAATACTGGTCATTCCCTATAGGATCCAGCTTAGGAGCAGAATACCTAAAAAACCACTTTTTCCTACACTAAGCTTCCTAAGTTTTGCAGTACATTAAACAAGCCCTTTTCCCAGTCATACCATAATGGGGTATTAGCATATCTAATCCAGGGCCCTTCTCTGCATCTATGGCCCCAAAGGTGCCACACAGGGAGCAGGGAGAAGATCGACTATTTCATGTTGAGCCATTAAAAACCATAGTCAGTTATTCACCTGCATGTAGCTACTTTCTCCTCAAATCTGGAACCCAGTAAATTATTTAAATTTTGTTAGGTGTCCTAGTCTGGAGTCAAAATTTGGTATGTGCCAGAGCTGGCCCAAAATATATTGTGGCTTAGGCCAAAGCTAAGAAGCCATCTGCACTCCGTTCTGAGTATAGAAAGCAGGATGGTAGTTGAATCTTACTTCAGTAAGTAAGTGACCACCTAGTTAGACAGTCCAGGACACTGTCTACTACACATAGCTATTCTCCAAGAAACAGAAATGGTTGGAGAGCTTGGGAGGAAAAGCTAAAGATTGCCCCACCCTTTGTCACCATCATTCTACCTAAAAATAGAGCCAACTATGGCTTGTGAAAATTCTGGATTGCTACATTGGGGGGGGAATATATATATATATATATATATAGAGAGAGAGAGAGAGAGAGAGAGAGAGAGAGAGAGAGAGAGAGAGAGAGAGCGCTAGCAACCACTGGAAACACAAGTTCCTTTCTTCCTTTGTGTCACTTGAGGGAAGGAGAAATGTACAAGTGAGAATACTCATGAGCTGCCCTCATAAAAAGAAACCACGATCTGATTTATATCTGAACTGAGACACAGCTTTGTTTACCATATTACTAATCCAGGTCTTGCACATCAAGCCATTGTTCTTCCCAACTCACCTTTCTTGGAACTGCTTAGAAGGAATCAGCCCTGCCCGAAGGTTTGTGTCACCCACACGTTTGGCCTGCCACCACGTTGGGTCATCTTGGCTCACCACTTCTAAGATGTGCCTTCTTTGAAATGGTAGTCCTGCCTCCTGACATGGAATGGCTTTATCCTCTTTTGGATTGTAGGAGAATAGGGCTCTCATGAATACCTACCGGATGAAAGAAAGATAACTGTGACCATAGTTACAGCTTTCCTACAATTTCATGCAGATGAAGAAAAGCTACCGAAATGTATAAGGATTGCATTCCAAACCCACAGCACTCAGAGCTTTAGGGATATGAAAACAAATCAACAAATAAAAAGATGAAAAAATAATGATGCTGAAAGTGGAGAAGGATAAAAGAGATATATATGCAAAAATGACTAGGACAAACTGTTCCTTCCTCAGCTCACCACCCCCATTCACAGATTTGTGTAAATAGTTCAATAATTTTGAGTAGTTTGGGAGAACAGCTTCCTCCTCTCCCCCTAATCCCCACTCTTTTACACTTTTTATAAAAGCAGGGTTTGATGTGGTGGCAGACTGGAAAAAAACAACAACTGCCACCTGTAAAACCAATTAACTAGCTAATTTATTGCTAGCATTATTCCAGGTCCGTTCTTGAAAGGTGGAGGGGGGAAGTAAATGGCAGCTGGTGTTTCGCTGGTGCTTTTAAGCAGAAAAAAAAATTATATATGCTGCCACTGCCAGTGACACTTTTTAAACTCTAAGAAGAAGGGGAAAAAAGAGAAAGCTGTCACTGCCACTGTGGTTATCACCTCCTCACAACACTTCTGTTCCTCCCAGAGTCCAGAAATCAGTTGAACTGCCTCAATTCCCCACCCACCAGAATTGTACCCTTTCCACTCCATTTTCCAAATCTGCACTTGAAAGGAAAATTGGTTTCAAACCAGTTAGATTGCCATGGTGTCCCCATGCAAAATCCAGTTCCCATAGAAATCCCCAGGGGATAGGATTGATATGTGCTCAGGACACTAAAACTATTTGAAACCAAATTGTTTAGAGTACTGCAGAAATGCAGCTCTGGCCTGGAAGTCACAAGAATCCTCCAAACAGACAGAGGGCAGATCTCAGCATTTTTAACAAGCTGGGAACACTGTTCAAATAAGTACGGACATACAAATGATTCCAGCCCATCCTTCAGGAATATTTGACTAAAGCAGTGCTTTTCAAACTTGGCAACTTTAAGTTGTGTGGACTTCAACTCTAGAATTCCCCAGCCAGCATGCTGGGAGTTGAAGTCCATACATCTTAAAGTTGCCAAGTTTGAAAAGCTCTGGACTAAAGGCTCTGGGATAGCCTACCCCTGCCATTCCTAAGATGGGCACACCTACCCCCAACATATTTGACAACCCCCACAATTCCCTGCCAACTTGGACAAAAGCTATGGAGGCTAAGAAGTCTAGGAGTGGCAGTCTTCACACACATGGGAAGTACCAGGCTACCCAATCCCTTTAAACATGCTTAGAACAGGAACACATGTTTAGAAGAACATCTATATAAGATCGTAATGTTTTCACATGTCAACAGGCTCTCTTACCTTGCTGTCCTTCAGGCGATCTTCTTCTTTGATGGCTGGAATTATTTTCAGTGTTATTGATCCCTGGGATTGAGCCTGCAAGAAAAATAACTCCGTGTTGCCCTCTTTACAGAAATCACACTGTATCTACAGACACCACTGAGATCTACCTCCATTGGCCTTACATTGAGTGAGACCGCTGGTCCGGGGAGCTTGATAAATATTTAGTCTCATCGGCATTGGCTCTCCAAAGCAGTCTATCTTCTCCAGCCCTACCTGGAAATGCTGGGGACATCTGGGACACTGTGCAAAGTGCTCCATCCCCAGAAAGTCAAATATTTTTGGAATTCTAAAACTCATGTGGCTTTATTCAGTAGCTAGAAGAAACTAAAGGATGGTAAGTCAGAAACATTCCCCTGGAAGGATGCCTTTTCTAAGCAGCAAAAGATTTATGTAAAAGAAACTGATTGCTCTCAGTTGCTAGGTACAGCCATTGCCTGTAAGCCAGAAGCAGTGTGACAAAAATATATCACAAAGTCCTAGGTTCAAATTCCTTACTCAACATGGTTAATTCAGCTCCGAGATGAACTATGAGGTATCTTAGGCCAGACAACTCAGTCCAGTTCTGAAGGTTGGTGTTAAAATGGCACGCCCTTAATACTGTAGAAGGTACCCTAAATGCTCTTAGAGGAAAGAAAGTCTACTAATGTATTTTCTTAGACAACTGTTTTATTTGTTTGTTTGTCTAATTTATATAGCCACCCATCTCACAAAGCCAGTGATTCTGGGTGGCGTTTATACTCCACTCCTGGTCTGGAAAGACTCTGAGAGATCAGTCAAGAGACACCATCCCGGCCCTGATGTTTTCTAATCTAAAATGCATGGGACCAAAGGGGAGAAGGGGAAGGGGAGGGGGGAGGAAAAAGCTAAGTGGCACCTAAGTTATCTACCAGTTTGGGGAGACAATTTTAATCTAGGAGCTGCAACAACCAATCTTTTACCTATTCCGTAATGCAATCTGATTTGATTTCAAATGATTTTCTGCTCTCAAAGTTTGCCAGAGTGAACATTATGAATACATTTCGGTCTTTTCTTTTCTGTCCTCCTCTGCCTAATGTGAATCTCAAGCATCAGCAGTTTGGCTCTGCAGTTTGTAGCCTGTAATTCTCTTCTTTGAGTAAAACTGTAGCGTTGCATATATTTTACACATAAAAGGTCCAAGATTCAGTCCGCAGCATGCCTAGGTAGGGCTGGTAAAGATTATTTTCTTGGGGGAAGAAATTGCAGTCAAGTCAATGCAATGGCTTCCTAATTCTGCAGAATGTCAACTTACGAAGTACAGAAAACAGAAAGTGAAAAATCTTAGCCTTACTCTTTTTGCTTGCATACAACTGCATACCTATGGTTACCTGGAAGAAGCCTAATTGAATGTACTGGGACTCACTTCTGAATAAACATATCTAGGATTACACTGCATTGCACACTTCAGTGGCGAACACACACTGCCAGCCACTATTTATTTATTAGATTTTATTTTGCCTTTATTTTTTGTTAACTCAAGGCAGTGCTCAAGTGTACTTCATCCTCCTGCTTCCTATCTTCCTCACAACAACAGCCCTGTGGGGTGGGTTGGGCTGAGGGAAAGTAACTGGCCCAACGTTATCCAGCCGGCTTTCAGGCCTAAGGGAGGACTAGATCTCACAGTCTCCTGGGTTCTAACCCAGCACTTTAGCCACTAGACCAAATTGACTTTAGTCTGTCACTTCTTTTTGCCTGAAGGAAGAAAAAAAAGGGGGTATTTTTTTAAAACGAGTGGTGCCTGATCCGGGTTGGAAAGAGACCAAGTTTCTAGAGAAGCTCAAATTAGGGGTGATATATTCTATGAATCAGTCTGCATGTCAGCAGCAGGAAGTGTGTACACCATCTCTATTAATCTTCTTTTCCATTTGGACTACGTGGCTGATTAGGAAGTTTAGTTTTTAATCCAAAACACTGCCCTGGATTAAACAATCTAGCCTCTCTCACCAAAGTACTGAAACACGGTGTTCACAAGACATGCAAACCCTCTTCTTATACCACTAAATGTGTCCTGTGAAGACAGCCTTTATTTTCTCTTAATGATATTAAAAAAAAAACCTGTCAGTGTAATCGGAGAGGGACAATAATTATTCAGCAAGTTTTTTTTTTTCAATCGTAAAATGATCACAGCTAGCAAATATAAAAAGAAAATATGCAAATTAATCCCATGGGATTTGCATTATTTATCCATGTCTTATAAATATACCATTTGGAACATTTGTGAATAATCACTTTTCCCTTGTTCTCTTTTGCTGGGCGATTTTGGAAGAGACTGGACAGCCATCCATCAGAAGTATCATAACTAACTTCCGTACCACAAACCCTGCACCGAGCAGAAGGCGGGGCTGAACTAAAACAACATGCTTAGCCAAGTTGTACAATACATATACAGAGCTTGGTTAAATCTGTTTATTTTGAGGGGAGGGCTAGCTTAGTATACAGTGCAAATTACTATAAGCCCTTTGGGTTAGTTTATAATTCAATAGTTCGATGTACTGCCCAATATAATGTGCAAACACAGAAACTCTCTAGCACCCTATATTATTATTATTACTATTATTAGATTTTTATCCTGCCTTTTTTATATATAACTCAAGGAGGTAAACATACCAAATATGCCCGTGTCCTATGTTCCTCACCACAACCACCCTGTGAGGTGAGCTGGGCTAAGAGAGCGACTGGCCCAAAGTCATACAGCCAGCTTTCAGGCCTAAGGGAGGCCTAGAACTCACAGTTTCTAGTTATATTTCATTCTTTGTGGGTTATTTGTTGTTTTTAATTGTGCATCCTGTGCTGAGTTGCATGTCAAGCAGAAGGCTATACACAGTGAATTAATACTTAAATTATTAAAATGGGTAACTGAGTGACAAGGTTGAACATGTTGTGTGAACACAGCTGTAGACTCTAAAACCATGTTTCTCAGCCTTGGCAACTTGAAGATGTGTGGACTTCAACTCCCAGAATTCCCCAGCCAGCATGCTGGCTGGGGAATTCTGGGAGTTGAAGTCCACACATCTTCAAGTTGCCAAGGTTGAGAAACACTGCTCTAAAGAGTGTAAGCATTTCAGGTTGGCCTCACTCTGTCTATTCTAAAAGGTAATAACCATGTTTTACGCACTGCTTTTCTCCTGTCCAGTTACAACCAAACATCCAAACACAAATGGCAGTTTGCACACACCATATTGCAATGCTAAACAGACAAGGCACTTTTGCAAAAGAGCCACAAGACAGCTTTTTGTAGTCCCTAAACTCTCCACATCAAAGCTTAAAAGATTTTCAAGCGCTTGCATCGTAAATCTTGACAGTTCTGAATTCCTCTGTTGAGGAAGCTTCTATAGTTAAGGCAGAGGGAGGGGGAGAACATCTCCTCTCTTCCTACGAACGAGGTTTGAATGACTGGTATCAGTTGCCTGCAATGTTTTTCACATTGATGGGCCTATTCATAAAAGTTCTGGATTTCTTGTTTCCAAGTGAAGTAGAACAAATTCCCTTCCAGCTCATTTTCACTATTTAGTTAGCCATGTGTTTTAAGAGGGCCTGCCTGCATCTTCTGCAAAAGCATGCACATAGAGGTTGAGGGTATGTCACCGTATAGAACAACAGGATCTTGTTTTGTTAGTAATTCGCTTAGCGAATTACTTTTTAAGTATATAATTCACTCTTATGCATGTATAGTAAAATATAAGCCCCACTGAATTCAGCCAGAATTTACCCCAAGTAAGTTACATAGCAGGAATGGGGGATGTTTTAATGCCATGCTTCCTGCTTTGTTGGGGAGGGAAGATTTCTTAGGCAAAAGTGGGGAACTTACAGCTCCCTAGATGCTGCATGGAGCCCAGCCTCCATGAGGAATGCTGAAAGTTACTACTTAACAATGCCAGGAGGATCACAAGTTCCCCACCCCTAATCTCAGGGACATATATTAGCAGTAGGGGCAACTGAGGCCCAGAGTGAGTAGGGCAAAAGCCAAAAATGGGTAGAGCTGCTCCTTTACCCTTCTCTTTCTCCTGGTCCTTTCAATCTTCCCTCTCCCACTCCTTTCCTCTCTCCCACACAAGTACATTCAGCTTTGCTAATGCAGCTGCCAAGTTCTTTAAGGTGTTGTAAATTGTACCCCTGCTTAAATTCTTTTTAAAAGGCACACAGAACATTCTCTTGTTCTAGTCCCCAGAAAAAAAAAAAAAATCAGAGGCATCTTTGAATTTATTCTTTAAACAGGAACAGTGAAAGCCTACAGTACTTTCCTTTTGTAGACAGGACTGGGATGCAAACTCCAGACCACCACTAGTCTGGATGGCACCAAAGAGTTTTCTACATCTCTACTGTCATCAAGGGATTGTCCACATTTTTGCAGTCCGATTCTGGCCAACCAATTCTCTTGGCTATAGGATTTGTTTTAACGTTAATAGATAAACAGTTTCATCTTATATATACCTACTTAAAATCAACTCGGTGCGATATGATTTTCTCCCACGTGAAAATGCACAGTCACTTTCTGCAATATGCTGCCCTCCAGAAATAATCTCAACTCCTAGAATTCCTACCCAACATGGCCAAGGCAATAGCTGAGAATCTGGGGAACTATAATCCCCACAAATGTTAGTGAAATATTTTCCCCAAAACTAAAGCCTAACAGTGCAATGATTTACGTGTCTCCTCCAAAACACCGTAAATCCCAAGGCTTTCTGTTGGGCTTATTACTAAAAAGGATTTTAAGAATTCTGTTCTGCCTATTTTGAAATTGATTCCTTCTTCCTAAAGTAATGTATGCATCAAAAGGTATTTCGTGTCCTGAATTCTGTACTGTCCCTAGTATTATAATAATTGTTCTTTACTTGCAAAACAGAGCAAAATATTTATAGGAATGCATATTTTATACTAACATGCTAAAATGTATACATTACAGTAAAAGGCGTATAAACATCAAAGAACCTTCCTGTAGATTTTTTTTCTGGAATAAACAGATTTCTGCATAAGCAGGACAGAATGAACAGAGAAATAAACATATGCAAAACAGGCAAGAACTGAAAATAAACAGTTTATTACAGCTTTACTCCCACATAAGTAGGAGAAAGGCACGCTAGGACTGTAGCCTTATAAAATGACCCAACAGGGTAGCAAATTTTTCTAAAAAATATTATTATTTTAAAACATATTGAAACTTAATTCTGGTTAATCAAAAAACAGGATTGTACTCCCTTGGCTGTGTCCTTCAATCCGGGCTTAAATCTGAATGCCAAATTTTTAGCGATAGCCAGCAATGCATTTTCACAGCTAAGATTCAAAAGTGTCAGTTGTGTTCATTCCTAGAGGTGTTCAAGAATAACCCACAGGCAATGAATTCCCCCAAGGTCCGTGGCAATTGCTAACCCTAGTCCTGCCAGCACCTACTTCAGTACACCTTGCATGAAAGGAGAAAGGCATATTTTTGGAACCACTGAAAGAAGCTGTGTCCCCCACCCCCTTGAATGGATTAAGTTTTATTCTGAACTGAAAAATGTAGGGGCTTCAAAACCTCACTTGCAATTGCGGTAGGCTTTGCGGGGGGGGGGGGGTGTGGGTGTGGGTGTGGAATCTAACGCTTGTTTCCATGCCTAACTCAGAAGAACTTTGTTGGTTCAGGAGACCCTAGTAAATAAAGTTGCTTTATGCTAAGTTGGTCTTAGTCCATATAGTTATGGTGAGTCCATATAGTTATGTTGCATTGCCCAGTATTAGGTGCTCTGACTGACCCCATGGATCAGTTCATATAGCACACTTAATCAAATCAGTTATAGGCCTATCAGCTACATTTACACAATATGATAACCTTGGTTAGTTTTAACCCTGATTGTTGGGGTTTTTTTGTACACATGTGGCTTAACGAGTTGTTCAAACTACTGTAAATCTGTTTGGTTACTTTATGATTAGCATATTGAGTAAACTAAGGAATTTGGTTGATTCCATATCCCAGTTAAGAGTGTTTGGGCAAATTTATCTGCTGATCCTTCTGAATCCCTTTTAATAGAAATCCTAGAGATTTCAAGCCCATTACCTAGAGATGCCAGGAGCTAAGCCTGAAATTGTTGACTAACAATTTCTCTCTTCCACCATTAAACTAAGGAACTTCCATTAATTCTTCCAATAAATTGCAACACAATACTGTCCCAACACCGACATCCACGCTTAATTGCAGAACACGCTGGCTCCAGAGAAAACACTCCTTTATGGCCCTCTTTTTAGAACATCCTGCTTTTCATTGTGATGACAATGGAGGAATAAAGGGTATTTGTTGCTTTTCCCCCCCATTTCCTTTAAAAAGAAAGAAAAACAACCCTCATGGTTCAGGTGTCCTTGGAGACTCTGTGTTCCTGCTCGCCAATTGCTGCAATGGTTACTTAATTCAGAAGGGACCTTGAGAATGTCATTAGCAATTGCAACAGCTATGTGTATCTTATTTTTGGCTGCTCTGAGTAGGAGTCACCAAGCATGTCATTTCCTCTCTGGCATGGAAGAGGTGTGCCTTGTGACTCCATAATTAAAGCTGGGAGAGAGTAAATAAGTCTCAACATTGCTGGGATGACTGGAGAGTCATATTCCCGGCTATAAGGCTCTTTTGGAGAACACAAAAACCAGTTATGGACAGAGGCAATGGCCTATTTGCGTTCTTAGCACAACTACTTGTCTTAACAAGTACATAGTACTGAGGGGATGTAGTATGATACTGAACGATGAATGCTCTAAAGAAACGTTGGTGGACTAACCCATAGTAAATTATGTTCCGTTTGAAGGAATGCTAGGAGTGGTTGTCAGCAAGTGCCATGTTCACAGCTATATACCTACAGAGGCTTCTTCCACTGCTGCTCGCCAGATGCCCTGTCCTTTCTGCTTTCACATAATTAAATAAAATTGAGTGAGAAGCTGACATGCTGCAAGGAGACTACGAGCCTCCAACATTTTCTTTATTTTCCAGACTGTTTCTGGGTCCCAAAAGCTACCTTGTCAAATAAATATTGGATAGCAATGGTGTCACTTTGTCAGCCTACCCAATAAAAAAGACAAACCTAAATTGGGGTCATAGACAGTTCTCTAGAGGGCTAGAGTTGGGCTACTATACTTGGGCTGCAAACGTCTGGACAACCATTACATTGTAGCAAAGAGCTATAATAAATTTTCTGCTCCTTTTTTGTGGTTATCCAGAATGTGCAACCCATGTGGTAGCCCTAGATAAATCTTAATGGCTGAGATGCAACCAGATCCAGGCTGCACAATTCTGAAAAAGCCACTAGATGGCAACAGAGATATACTGAAAAATGGTAACTATTTCCTGCCATCTGCTGGTTATTAGTGTTTCTGCAGCCCAGACATGGAAGCCATGGAATTCTGGGAGTTGAAGTCCACTCATCTTAAAGTGGCCACGTTTGGACAACACTGCTCTAGGCGGAAAGCTATCTCATTAGTTTGCCTTTGGGTAAATGCATGGTTTGTGCCTGGCCACATTCACCTTGGCAGTCATTTTGTGAGAGCACTTATAACATAGTCTTAAAATTACAAACCTACTCACCAGGCCCCCAAATTCCTATCCCTAACAGAAATAACAGTAAGTTTTTCTTTAGAAGCATAGGAAACCCATCAGTGAAACTTACACTAGGACAAGAGTATTCCTCCACGAATCCCAGTGTTGCCTATTGTTACTAGCAAACGTCTCCAAGATTTCAAGTGGAATAAGGTTTTTTTTTTATTCATCTGCTACTTCATCCTTTTTAACTGGCAGTATGGAAATCAAAACTTGGATCTTCTGAATGCAAAGCTTTTGCTTTACCATGGAATATGATCCTTTGCCAATTTGAAAAAAAATTACCTCCAATATAGTTGGATCTTGTAAAATGAGGAGGAGGAGGAGGAGGAGGAGGAGGAGGAGGAGGAGGAGGAGGAAGGATCATGAATCTGCTGGGATACACCTGCTATGGCTCTCTTGTAGAGCAGCCTGTTCATGAATACATTAGAGAACCGGGACTGAGGAAAGATACCATGACTAAAAAATCCTGAGTAAGGACATTAGTTTAGTTCTGCAAATTGAATGATGCACAAGGTATAAGCATGAGCACGAGGAGACACTGTGTTGAAAAATCACAAGGAAATGCAATTTTACTAATTCAGTAAGAAAGTAACTTTTTTTCTCTCTTTTTGGCAACTAGGACTGAGTTGCCTTCTCACTTATCAAACTGAAAAATGTTGATCATGCACATTTTAGCCAACTTATAAAATGTACATTTATATTAAATAGGTTATTTAATTTAGGGAGAACAACAACTGTTCCTTCTTTCTAAAATAATTCAGATGTACACTATTGCAGCAGGCATCCTGTGAGTGCATAAGAGAGACACAGAAAGAAAGGTCTACCAGCAGCAGGTTTTTATAAGCAGAGTCAAAGTGGGAAAATATCCCAGAAATCACCCAGTCCAACCCGCTGCTCAGTGCTGGAGCCACCACAGCATCTCTGAGAGATGACCAGGATGACCATCCAGTCTCTGGTTGAGGACCTCAAGCAAAGGAGGAATTGTAGTAAAATAATAGACTTACTTTAAAAATATACTGCCCAAATCATCATGACATCTTTTTACTTAGTTGACCATTCAAGTGTAGAGAAATAGAGTTGCTTATCAGAATCTATTCAAAAGTAAGTCCCAGTGAATCCAAACATACTTATTCCCAGGGAGGTTGGTATGTAATTACAGTCTTAAGCAAGCTGCCATTACCAATTTCCCTTGATTAATTTAATTTTGGTTTCTATTTTCTGAGTTCACATGACCCACTGAACCATAATCTAACCACAGTGTCTGGGTTTGCCCAGTGTACCAGCTAAAATGCAGTTGACAATGTATGGTTCAATGGGTCTTGTATGTGTGGAAAAGCACAAACAAACCAAAATCTGGCTAATTTCTTCCGGTCGTTTGTGAAGCACAGCAACTCCATTGACTTCCCGCAGCTCATCTCCAACATGGACAAGACCTAGGAGGGAAACAAGAAAAATATGAGGTCAACTATCTATTCTAGGCAGCAAAAGCTCCACACTTTGCCTGCAGCAAATCTGATGGCTCACAGCAGAGAAGCAAGTCCTGTCCCAAATAAGAAATGCCACCAAAAGCCTATTCTGGAGCCTGGGACCAGAACAAATAGAACATTAAACTCAAAGTTTCCTTATTCTGCCAAATTCAACAGTTTCATGTGCAGAATCCCTACTCATCCGTGAAGCTCACCAGGTGATCTTAAACCAGTCACTCTCTCATGTTTACATGTTGTTGTAAGGAGAAAAGTGCTAGGTGAAGAGATGGAGAGTCTTGGCCAGCAATCCAGGGCCAGCAACCATGTGTGTCTCCAGACTTATTCTGACAGTTCCAGGAAGCCCTAGGATTAAGCCACCAGAAGTGGCAGCAAAATGGAGATTTCTAGACATAATCTCTCTCCTCCTTATCCCATTTTGGCAGTAACTGGATGCACTAAGCCTATAGCAGAATTACCCCATCTATTTTCTGCTTTTTTAAAAAAAAAATCTGTATTTTTAAAATTCAGCTTGCCCACTGTATTACCCCGAAACACCTCTGTAGTCCCCGAAGAATGAAAGTAACTAAAAAAACCCAGCCCAGTCCTGCCTTAGAAGGAGGCTGGGATGCAGATTATAAAATTATAATCTGAAATTTATTATCTTATGTAATAGGTTCTTTGTTTGTAATTACTGTGTTGGCTTCTCCTCTGCAGAATGTGAAAGAAAAATATTTATTGATTTCTTGTTGCTGGACTACATCACCATATCCTGGCCTTGCTGGCTGAGACTGGTAGGTTGGCAGAGTCCAAAAGTATCTGTGGAACCAGAGCTTCTACAGCTTTGATGAAATTATGGAAGAGGTATCACTTCTCAACACACAATCACATCACGATCTTCTATCTAATATACATTTAGCTGAAATATACTGTATGTCTAATTGTTTTATAGTTCAAAGGAAGCTTGCAGCCCCCTTTGTCAAAAATTGGAACTGCTCTACTTACTCAGCTCTTGGCTAAATCTTCAGTCAAACAATTTTGCCAATAATATCCATCATCTCACTCAACTTTCACCTTTCATTTGTTTTACAAAACACTGCGGGTAGGGCTCTGGTAACCCTCAAAGAAATATAATTTTGAATAACCTTTGGGAAACAGACACAATTCTGGGCGCTCCCTGTGGCAATAATCTATAAGGAACGAGTCACAGGACCCCTCAAAATTATGTTTTTATAGCCTACAGCAGTGTTGTCCAAACTTGGCCACTTTAAGATGAGTAGACTTCAACTCCCAGAATTCCCCAGCCAGCGTCCACTCATCTTAAAGTGGCCAAGTTTGGACAACACTGGCCTACAGCTTCAACCTGAATTCTGCAGCCTACAAAAAGTGCATCCTTTCCATGCTTGGATCCAAGTGTATCTGCATGTTAGAAGCGAACTTGACAGGAGCTTGCCTGTGTTGGCAAAGCAGTCTTGATATAATACAAGACTCAGAGGACAGGAAGAAAGAATAGGTAAAAATGCTATTCTTCCAATACAAAAACATCCAACATTTCCAGCATCAACACTATGATCTGATTCTGTAGAAGAGAAATAAAAGCGCATGTGTTTTTCAGGGAATATAAAAATAAAAATCCCAAGCTGACTCAGAGAAGGCTTGCCCTCTCTCATGTGAAATTATGAAAAGGAATTCTGCCGTTTAGAGAAACATACCACTGCGATCGGCTGCCCCTCCCCTCATGATGCGGGCCACAATCACAGCCCCCGTGTGCTCATCCCGCCTGATTGTTGCACCCTAAAAGGGAAACAAAAGACCCATCAAGGCACAGCTCTTGCCTGGCACACCAGAGTAGGCTTGGTGAATTAAGCCTAAAAGAAAACCTCACAATACGCAGTGGCCAAATAGAAGCTTGAGGGGAACCTGCAACAAGGTATGAAAACTACAGCGTTCCCTCACTTTTTGACTCCACTCAGCAATTAATATTCATTCTGACATGGCCTCTGGAAATTCTATGTAGCTGTCACAGTTAAGAGCAAGGGCTGGTTCTATCCTCCATCAATTCAGCTGGGTCCACTTTACTACAACCCAAGCCAAGATTCATTGCTGAATCTTGTAGAACTGAATTCCATGAACTGTAAGCTACGTGAAGAAGTGTTTTCTTTGATCTGTCCTGCTACATCTGCTGCAATTCCAGCTGATCCCTGAGTATTTTCTCTTGTTAATAACAGCATTGTTTATCAATAGGAATATGACATTTTTCACTTTTCCAGGATAAAAGTCCTTACAAAGTTGATTACATCATCTTTTAAAAATAACCGTACCATAACAATATTCAATACACAATTCTTTGAAATAGAATGAATAAAATACCAGCAGCAGATAAAAGCATGGTACTCTAAAATTAACCAGTGCAAACTGCAATATATAGTTCCTGTAACCCATAAAGAGAGGGCTATACATAATTCCAAAGCCAGGACATTCCTGGAGATCTTGGTATTCCCTGATGTTACTGCTAGAGACAGGGAGAAATTCATCCAGTTCACATTTTTATGCTACAGATAGACCTCACTTAATGACTGACCTATTTAGCAACTGTTTGAAGTTACGATGGCACTGAAAAAGTAACCTTACGACCAGTCCTCGCATTTATGACCATTGCAACATCCCATAGTCACATGATCAACATTTGGGCACTTTGCAACTGGCGAGTGTTTATGACTGTTGCAGTGTCCTGTGGTCACATGATCACAATTTGCATGCTTCACAGCCAGCTTCCAACAAGTAGAGTCAATGGAGAAGCTGACAGTAAAATCACAAGTTGTGGTCACATGATGTCTCACTTAAAGACCTGCAGTGATTCAGTTAACGACCACACCAGAAGTGACATCGTAAGTCTGCTGCAGTCATGTGATGTTTTGTTTAGCGACCATGTTACTTAGTGTCAGAGTTGCTGGTCTCAGTTGTGGTTGCTAAGCGAGGACTATCTGTACTTCGCTCATTTCATATTTCCCCCTCCTGTTCCTGAACATGGATGCAGTCAGCCAGAGAAATTATTTTTATAAATTCTGCAACTGAGTTCACATCTCAAAAATGACATACAGAAATGCATATATACTTATTATGGGAACATCCACACAACTCAAATTATATCAAGAACATGGCTGGCAAAACACGTACTGTATATGAGACAAATACACAGAAAATATGTATACTAGTGGGAAAATGCTCAAGAAAATGTGCATAAATTCTCAAATAGACTTTAAAAAATGGGGAACATCTAGAAATACATTCAAATTAATTTAACATAGGAGAAATAAGAAAATGACAGACTTTAACAAATAGATTTGCTCTCTTTACTCACATCTCAATGTTTGAGCAAAACCCAGGGTTTCAAACGCTGAGGTTAAAGCTCAGACAGCTGATTTATCAGATAAACAAGTTCCAAATATTTTAGAACTTTAAAGCCTAATAACATCTTAACTTGCATCTATATTTTAACAGACAACCAAAACAACTGGTGCTGAATAAGGGCACAACAGGAGTTAGACTACAGTTCCCACAATGCCTTGCGATTGACTATGTTGGTTTGACTTAATGAAAGTACATTTCCAATATATGTGGAAGACACCAATTGCCTGTCCTAGGTGTAACGTGATCTGAAGGTCTATCATCTGAAAGTGTGACAGCTTTTGCATTTGATACCTATTGTAAATTGAGGATAAGATTATAACAAAGTAAGATAACCTTTTCCTACCCACTTCCTTACATTTCACAAACTCCCTGTATTAAAAAGTCCGTGATAGTCTGGAAGTGGGAAGCCGCCAGCTTGGGAAGTGTGGAGAAAAAGAAGGATTTCTTTCTCTCCCATCACACTAGAATGGAATCACTAATGAACCTGATTGGCAGCCAGTTCAGAGCGCAAGAGTCAAAATACGTCTTCACAGAACAACCATGCTTACACAACATACTAAGTCAGATGGTGTTTGGCTTACTGTGTCATCCAAATATGAAAATATGGACATTTTATGGGTAGGAGAGAAGCTGTTAATCATGCTGGAGGTAGGCAGCACTGCCAAGGAGAGTCATCCCTCCAGAACCATCTTTGCTTCTCCATTTCCGTTTTGTTTTTACCCTCTGCAATCACTTTTGCTTCTGAAAAATGTCCCGTACTTCATGCGCACAGTAGTTATTTCAATCCCAACTGGAACACCACGAGCTTTTTGTTCTTACCTGCATCATAGGTACATACCAAAGGTTCTTTATTCTTTACTAGACGAACTATCTTCACTGATTCTTCATCAAAATCATCATCAATATTATCTGGCAATGGTGGGAGAACAGGGTCAAAGTTCTTCTGGGCAACAGTGTCATGAACAACAAGCATCGCCTTGAGAAAGCAAGATTGGAAACAGAGAACAATTAAATAACAAGCAGGTGAAAACATGAACCAATTAGGGTTTCTGTCTTGCAGTGTCTGGGCAATGCAGTTAAATTAGTTCGAAAGAAAAACAACCGCGCAGATGCTTTATCATCGCTGGGCTATGTTTCATCACTGACCCCACTTCAAGCTACTTGACCAGGCTTTCTTAAAGTAACAGTGCCCTGGAGTATGTTCCTCATAATCGATGGCCAACATGACAGAAGCTGGGGAGAGCTACAGTCCAACGTGTCTGGCAGGTGCCAGGTTGATCAAGTTAAAAGATGAAAGCAGAAGTGTTTATTCTAGGTCAGCTGTTTGGCTTTATTTCCCAACTTTTTTGTTCACCATTTGTAGCCACACTGGCCAGTGAATAGGCTTTCACAATAAAACTGCGACAGTTCACTGAAAGCCAATTTGACAACAAAATCCAACCTTTCCAAGCATTCAGATAGCAGCCCTATCAACTTCAAAGCAGTTCAAGTACACTTGTCAGCCCATCATCCAAGACACCATTTATTTTTAATCCTCTTTATTTGCAAAACTTGTTACATAATGTGTAATTAGGAAGGAAGCTTCCACAGGCTTTGATTACACAATTACCTTGCCCCATACACAGAATCTGGGAGGTGGGGAGATGTTTCCAGACGACAGTCTGTTTCACTTTGAAAATTCCCAGTGTTTTCAAATAATTCTGGAAGTTGAAGTCCACACATCTTAAAATTACCAAGTTTGAAAAACCTGGCTCTAAATTGATCTAACAATAAGCAAAATAGTCTAGATTAACCCTGACTGCACTTTAAATAGATTTAGAAGAGTTAAGAGCTGGCAAGTCTAGTCTTCTGAATGTCCCCTAACCCCCAGTTAAGAAATTAAACCATATTTTGGGACTCAGCATTCAGTTCCAGTATTAATGCACTTCTGCAACAGCTGTTTGGATGACACAATAGCCTAACTATAAACCAACAAATGTATTAACTCAGATACAAAGCCAACTAATTAGGATACAATGGTTTGCAGATGAGTTTTAAATTAAGGTCTCTAATCATAGTTGGTCATCTAAGTTGGTTGCTGGGCAGTCTCATATTCAGAAATAGCAAAAAATTAACTAAAGCAATGATAGCTCTGCACTGTGTCTAACCCAACAACAATCTACTCTGCCTGAAGATATTGTGCAAGAGTTGTTGTTGTTGTTCAGTCGTTAAGTCATGTCCGACTCTTCGTGACCCCATGAACCATATCGCGCCAGGCCTTCCTGTCCTTCACTGCCTCCCTGAGTTTGCTCAGTTTCATGCTCATTGCTTCAGTGATGCTGTCTAACCATCTCATCCTCTGCCGTCCCCTTCTCCATTTGCCTTCAATCTTTCCCAGCATCAGGGTCTTTTCCAAAGAGTCCTCTCTTCGCATTAGGTGACCAAAGTATCTGAGCTTGAGCTTCATTATCAATCCTTCCAATGAGCAGTCAGGGTTGATTTCCTTTAAGATTGACTAGTTTGACCTCCTAGCAGTCCAGCGGACTCTTAAGTGTCTTCTCCAGCACCACAGTTCAAAGGCATCAATTCTTCAGCGCTCAGCCTTCTTTATGGTCCAGCTCTCTGTGCAAGAGTAAATACTACCTATTACAAGTGTCCTAGTGGTTGGTCCAAGGCAGTGTTTTTCAACCTTGGCAACTTTAAGATGTGTGGACTTCAACGCCCAGAATCCCCCAGCCAGCTTTGTGTAACACTGGTCCAAGGTATGACACTGGTCCAAGGTGTCACATAAACACACACACACCATTCCATTTCTGAATGTAGCCCAATATTCTTATTCCAGCAGGATTTGCCACAACTGGTATAACAAACCCTCATGTGAACATCTTTTTTTTATCTGGCTGGCCACTGTGAGAATAGAATGCTAGACCAGATGGACAATAAGGAGCTTGTTCTGATATTCTTGCTTTCATGCAGAAACACTAGAACCCAAACCTTTTCCAATCCAACCATTCTAATCCCCCACAACCATTAGCAACCAAAGAAAATGCAGATATCTGTGATCATACAAAAAAATCATTTCTCTACAACATACTTGGAGAGATAACTTTCTCATACGCATGATGCATATATGAGTGCAAGAGGAAACTCTTTCTTTGGATTCCAATCCTCTTCTTCATCCCTCTAAAATTGTTTTTCCCTCTTGTTCTTCTTGCATGTTTTATTAGATCCAAGATAAATCTAAAACGAACACAATCGCTGTGTTTGCCCAGTAGCATTAAATACATATTTTATATAATGGATCCAAGCTGGCCATCAGCCACAAAGCTGCAATGAAGCTCACAGAAGACGCTTTTTCTACATTTCAAGAGAACAAGCCAATTTCAGAACAAATAAATATATCGTGATGACTGGAACAAGGAGACAGGCTAGGCAACAACCATGCAGATGCACACCATTAAAAAATGCAAGAGGGTGTGCTAAAAATGAATAAATAATTGAATCTCTGTTGGCAAATAAATGCTTCAGTATCAAAACTCAATAGTATTTTAGGTGATATCAATAGGAACAGAAACTCAAAGATAAAGCAAACTGCAGCATCGCACGATCCTGCGTGCACTTCCACTTAGTCAAGGTTCAGGGTTAATTGAAAAGTTGTTCCAAAAACCTTACAATCTAAATGTTGACAATGCTGGTGGAGAGGACACACAACAGGAGACAGGAGAGCTAAATACAGGGTTGTCTTTAAGGAAAAGTGGCTCTCCAGAATTTTAGGCAGAGGTCTAATTATTTTAAACTGGAGATATTAGGGAGTAAATATATGAACCTCTGCACGCCAAGCAAACGTGCAAGTTCTACTCTGATCCTGGTCCCCAGAGAAAGAGTCGGTGATTTTTAAAAAGGTAATAACTGAGGGTGTCTTGAACAAATACCACATTGTTTACTTTCATCCTTTCCATCTTCTGCTCAGCTGCATGTCATAGTAGCTCACTGGCCATTTCTGAATAGAAAAACTCACTTCCAGTGGATATGATACAAAGGAAAGAAACAGTTGGAGAGAGGAGATTTCAACCACTCCCTGGCCTCTGCTTTTCCAAAGTAGCCCTCGAATAGCTCTGTTCTCCTCTTCCTTCCCCAGGATTTCAGCAGCTGGGCTGGCACACCACACTAACCTTAAATCCAGGGTAACAAAATATAATTGCTGTATTCACTTAAGATACAACGCCTAAACAAATAAGCATGTTAATGTGATGGCTTAGTTAGCACAACACACTAAGATAATGGCTGGTTTGCTATAAGATGCTAACCAAAAACTACCCAGCCCCATTTTAATGTATTGTGGAAATCCAGTTACCATGTATTTGCCAGCAAACTCGAAATACAATTTGCACACTATCTCAAGAGAGGGCAACTTTCTTGCAGCCAGGGCCAAACTTTGTTTTTTGACCTTTCAGGGGCTGCAGGGGGGTTGATTTGTGACTTTACAACATCATGGGAAAAGGTAGAGGCAAATGCTCAGCCTGTTTGGTGGAATTCTCAAGAGACATTAATTAATTAAGGCATGCATTTCAAATCCACCTACATTTTTTTAAAAAAAGGCTGGTTTTGGGATGCATGGATATAAAATGGATACCTTAAATCTCAGCAAGGTTTCTCACCCATGAGGTTTCGTCCAAGCTGTTGCAATAAATCTCTCTTTGGGGGTTCATCCACACATCCACCTTGCCCTCTCTCTAAGATGGTCCACTTACCAACTGTTGAAGACCTTTGCTCACAATGGTGCCTCTGCACCTTGCCAATCTGTGGCTGAAGCAGACTGAAGCTGGATCAAGGTGATCCAGGAAGGAAGCAGTGTTTCCACAGGAAGATGGAAGCAAACTTCCCATGCAGACATTCAATATTGCATGGAGAAATCTTTGGAGGATCGGCCAACTCTAACTGGCCCGGAGCAAGACGGTCCCCTCCCACCTGGCTGCAGGTTTCTTCTCTTCCATGGCCATTTCTGTTTGGGCTGCTAGAGAGGACCAAATCTCACCACCCCAGCCTGTTCTTTTTCATTTCTTTTCTTGTAATTTTCATAGGTGTGCCCAGAGGAATACTTGACCTCGTGAAAGATCAACTGCACATCCATCAGGAGCTGATATCAAAGGGCTCTGAAGGAGTCCCATGGGAGACCAAAGACAGAGAGGAAGGAAAGCCTAGGAGGAGAAGGGAAGGTCTCTGTCATGGATGGTTGAGTCTGCACAGAACTCGGTCAGCACACCTGAATGCTTTCGCCCACGTTAAATCCCCTGTGTTTTCGCAGGGCTTCATTCCAGTAAGTATTGCTTGCTGACAATAGACATTTGGAAAGAAAGGGATCAGGAAAAAGAGGATGGTGATCCTCGAAAGGCTGAGGCAATGCACCAAACAGACTAGCTGCTGGAAGCAGAAAAAGGAATGATGGGGAAGAGAGGGAGAAGGTAAATATTCTCAGTGCTGCAGCAATGGACAGTCTTTGGCCACAGAGCTGAGAAGCGTGCTAAGGAAAGGCAGTGGGAGGGACTCCCCAGATAGGGCTTGCAACAAGACGCTGCTTTCTGCTTTCTCCCCAGCTCAGAACTTTGGATCTCCTTGCCTGCTTCAAAGCAGCTTGCAAAATCCTCTTCTGCTGCAAAGCACGGCTTTTCCCCAGCTCCAAAGTTTCATTCACTGCATAGAAAGTCACACGTGTCACAGTAGCTCTTCCAGCCTCATGGCAGAGGTGCAATAAAGAGACCACTATATGGGCAGAATATTTTCAGAAGTCACACTCCCTTCTGTCTCAGGGAGGGGAGAAAAGCACACCCAGGAGGGTTAAAGTAGGATCAGGCTTAGATAGCTAAGTAAAGTTTATTACAAATACAGTACAATGATCCCTAATCAAGATGAAGATCAGCTCTCACAGAATCTAAGGACTAGCTTTCTCTATAGGTATGTTCCAAGGTTTTAAACCCTGGTTTTCCTTCTCCCACTTTTATGTCTTAGCAGTTTGGTAGCAGGTTTTTTCTACTGTTGTCACCTAAAATACTTCCCTGTGCCCAGGCATTCTGTTTCCCACTTGCTAGCTTGAATGCCTCCTTTCTCTTAAAAAGCCACTAAAAACCAAAGAAAAGGGCCAAAGGATTTGGCCCTGCCCTCTCCAAGGATGCCATGAGGCTGCCTGTGGCTCATGAGCCCCCAAATGCCCATTCTTGCAGTGTATGGATCTTATGTAAACATATACTTTTATATTTTAGATAAATACAACTGCGTAATCATATGTATCTGCCAACCCCTCCCATCCCTCCCATTCCCAGCCAACTGGAGAAGAAGTCTTCACTGGATGCATTAAATGGAATCTCTTTTAATTTCTAATTCTTTTGTACACAATCTTTCCTTTAAACTAGTCGATTCTGAATCTATAATAAACCTGCAATTTGAATGCCTTTGAAAATCTTTGTCTTCAATATCTTAAAACAGTCAGTACAAGTTATTAAAACACTCTCATTAAAACCCTGATTATTATCTGCATATTCAAATCTAATGGGAAAGAAAGTAAAGAGTCCCCTTCCAGAGTGGGAGAATAAAGTTCTGATATTATAACAAAAGGAAGCAACCATTTCTGTTATATATTGAGAATCTGAACCAAGAAGCAAAGCGTTTAAATGAACAGCAACAAGGCTGCAGGGAAGGCGAGTAAAACTGCAGGCGAGCTAAGGACAAAATCAAAGCTTAACAGCTTTCATTTCCACAAACACTAAGTAATAAAATGAAGTATTGTCTGAGCACGTGCAGAGTGCCTTTTATGCTCAGAAAAATGGCTTTCATGCAGAATTTGGGATAGAATTACCAATTAACCTTAAGAAGCATTAAAAAAAAAAAAACCTTGTAGAATGGTTTTAAAATGAGTGGCAACATATTGCCTGAGCATGCAGCCATAAATTGCTAAATACTGTCTTGCTCACCGCTAGAGAATCAGCAGGAATGCAGATAAACTGATCTGCAGGGCAGACCTCCAACATATGGGAGCAGCCATGTGGGGGAGGCGGAGAGGGGGGATGTTAAAGAGGTAAGACCGCAGATGCAGTGTCACAATGCAATCCTGCCTCTTTTATAGGCATTGTCAAGTGCCATTAAAAGGGGAGGGTCTTGTACTACAGCCACCATTTTGCCTTTTTTTTTTTTATACCTGCACCCCCATGGATGCTGGTATCTGGGGGCAACCACTCAGAAAACTCCCAGGGCATGACTCTCTGTCCCTCAGAGCCATGGTGCAGCACTTCCCATGGCTGGATGGCTGAGAAGGTTCCTCTTATGGCGACGGGTCTGGCTCCGCTCTGGAGCAGCCTCCTGAAGGTTTGCCTGGCGACAACCCTGTTGTCTTTCTTCCGTCAGGCCGTGCCAATTGTATTTTCCCAACACAAAGCTCCTCTGGCCCATAGGCCCTAAGTCACAAGTTGCTCTCCACTCCTGTCTTCCTATGGCCAGCCCTACTATTAGACAGAGCAAAGCAGCCACGTCAGGCAACCCACAGGGAAGCTAGAACCTCGCAACTTTAACAGGTATGGACTTCAGCTCCCAAAATTCTCCAGCCAGCATGTGTCAGTGGATCCTTTGGGGAAGGGGTGGGCAACCTGAACCTACTGGTGCATCCCCCTCCCAACATTTGCAGGTCCCAAAAGTGAGTAGAGTTGAACATTTCAGACCCATTTTTATTTTGGGGGGTTGGGAAGATGTTTTGGGGGTGAAACTGACACCTTGCATCTTACAAAAGCATAAAGCACCCTAGCATGCCTTAAAAACCCTGAACCCCTTCAAATTAAGCCAAATGTTCCTAAGGTGTTAACATGCAAAATGGGTTACTTTTAGACACTCCCTGACTGGGGTTTGGCTGTAAATACAGACCTCCTGACACTTCACTGTTTAGGTCCACTTAGACTAGACTGGGCAAACCTCACAGAGAGGGCTCAGCAAGTTAAGAATCTTTATTGCAGCTAAGAATGAAGCTATACAAACCGGTTGATTTGGCGCTGCCAGCAAAAAGGTGCAGATAATCTGGTATCTGCAGTGGTTAAAACACACAGTTTCTTTCTCCCACCCTTACCACAAATTAATGGACTCCTGGCATGACAATTCATAGCCTTGATGCTGAGCAACTGTTACACATTAACACGACTGCCTCCTCTGGGCCAAGAACCACTGGCTCCCACTTGAATCCTCACAACTTAAGCTTCAAAGTTTAAGAAGGCAATTTCTCCCTTTAAGTACCTCCCCAGCCCCCCAAATTAAAAAAAGAAGTAGCCCCCCCCCATGATATAATTCCTCCAGTCTCCACATAGGGACAGGAGGGACACCTGGACCAAACAAGATCAACCACCTCTTCTGTATGTATGTACCCTCCATTTTCCTCAGGAAGGTTCTGGGCAAATTTCAGGCTCTTACAAGATGCAGCGAGAGATGGAAGCCTTTTGGGAGTAGGGTGGTAGCACCTCCTTCACTCCAGAAACAGTTCCTCCAGTACAAAATGGGAACATGTAATGGGCATAAGGAATAATCTTGAGGAACAGGAGGAAGAGCTGCAACCAAGACAACAGTCAGATAAAAGAAACCTGAGTCCGGGGCAGAAATATAATTTGAGTGTCTTAGACATGAACCTCCCTAGTTCTCATGAAGAAAAAGGGAGGGAGGGGGATGTGAATTCAGACTTGCAAGATTCTGTTACTATAACCTTATAATAAAAGTAGCATTAGCTTGTGTGTCTTTGGTTTCCAAGTTTGGTCTACCTGACAGAAGGTTAGCAAATCTGGGCTGCAAAAATCTGGATGTTTCAGTGCCTCTTTGCTGCCTTCCTGTGGTCACTGTGAGATTTGCAGGCCAGATCAGATATTCCTAAGGGAACAGGCCATGGGCCTAATTACCATTCTCAACTAGTCCTTCAGTGCCCACGCCACGTGCCAGGTATTAATTCCAATCAAACTCTTGACTTCTTTATGGCTGAATTCTGTAAACACTTTACTCTTTACCCATTCTCACTGATTGAGCAAGCATGGCGGTCCCATACTTACAGCATGCAGAGGGGAAGGAAGGAAGCCTGTGAAGTTGTGCCACAAAAATCAGTTTTAGCCTGTTACACGTTAAGTGATGGCAAACATCTAGAACCAATAACAATCACAGTTCCCACTCCCAATACCCAGAGGATGTGAATGCTTGCACCAGCGGCCCTTCCTTGAGCTAAAGATGAGGGAGCCTTTTACCCTAAGATGAGGACTCGAGAGCAGCAGCAGCAACTCTTTTTCATCATTATTCATTGGTGCAGTCTGCAGTTCTTCTATCACCTTAATAAAAAAGAGAGAGAGAGAGAAAATGGAGAGGAAAAGAGAGAAATTCACCCACAAACAAAACAGACAAGACAATGAATGATTTTCTGATTACACTTTCAGGTCAAGTGTTTGCTAATTTTGAGACCACACTCCAGAAAAGCACATATGTCCAGGGCAGAAGTCCCAGAATGTACTATCCTGCACGGTACATAGAATTAAGAAGGGCTAGAGAAACATGGGAGCTGACATGTACCAAATGCAACAAAGCATACACTTCCAGCAGTATCTCCATTTCTAAGTATTTCACAAATATCCTAAGAGCGTTAAAATGGTGGGTGGCTGTAGCCCTGCCTAGAAAAAGGCAAAAATAAACAGGAGGTGGTTGAGATCATCCTTGAGACCCAAAGAGGACGGCTGAGAGCAATCTCTAGTTCGCCTTTTGATTCATGTTATTTGTGACTAGCCACTTCCCCTATGAAAGCCTTTTGTGAAGAGACAAAGTCTTCCATGCTTGCAGGCACTTTGTGAGAGCATTACCCACATCATACTCTCAGAATTTCAAGGTGACTATCCAGGCAAAAAAGTTGCAATGTCTGGACCTACCTCCAGACCAGTCCAGGGGGTTGGACTAAAGACCTCCGAAGTCCCTTCCAACCCTGCAATTCTGTGATTCCTGATTGGCAATACCATGCTCAGCCTTGCTGGAGAAAGCAGGCTGTCCGTGCTGATGTTTTCTGAATGTACAGAATATTTTCTACTGCTAAGTTAAGATCTCTTACAAAGAGAGAGCCAAGAAGGAAAGGGTGTACTGTAATTTCTGAGAATTCCTCCCCAGCCAATGGCACCTCACTAGCAATTCAAAATAAGCCTTCATTTTGTGGAAGCAATTCAAGATTGAGAAACAGCAGGAAGAAGGAGTCCAACTGTATCTGTGCACCAGTTCCAGGGCTCCTAAATTGCACCACCAAGAAGTTTCCTCCAGCCCAAATATTAAGGCAAAGGGACTTAGCCAAGTCCTTCTCCCACCCTGTGCCATTTTGATGTGAAAAGAACCCCCTCCAAACTTTCATCATGCAACCCCACAGCTGTACTCTAAAGCAGTGTTCCTCCACCTCAGCAACTTTAAGATGTGTGGACTTCAACTCCATGCTGGCTGGGGAATTCTGGGAGTTGATGTCCACACATCTTAAAGTTGCTGAGGTTGAGAAACAATGGTCCAAAGCAGTGCAGTTTAGATACGAGTTTAACACTTCAGTGAAAACCAAGCCAAAATATCTATATAAATTAAGACTCCACCATAAACACAGATGGTAGCACCTTTTCCAGCCAACACATTTTATAAAAAGGCCTATGATTATGTGACCTGCAGTTCCCTTCATCAGATGCATCTCATGGCTAGACTAATATAGTATATAAATTGGGATGATGGGGGAAGGAGGAGGAGGAGGAGGTTGGCTACACAGAAGCAGGCGATACTTGAAGACAGATCTTTCTCCTCCACCCCTGCACTCAGGCTCATCCCAATTTAAACAGGGAAGCTTGGTGAGTGGGGAGCAGGAAAACACACAGACCCCCTCTACTGAAACAGGAAATGGATTGGTTTCTCCTTACTTGGCCCTTTGGCAATATGGATCTGGCGAGGCACTTTCAAAGAGTTCTTTGTGGATGTGGTATCGGCTGCATGGGACATCCTGAGCAAAAATGTCCGGGTTTTTATTGGGAGGAACTGGTCTGCTCCTCCTCTGTTGTACAAGATCTATGTGGAACATTCAGTAAGTCTGTGCACATATTAGCAACAGGATTATCAGTGGGATCTACAACAAAAGATTGCAGTTTAGATTGCTCCTGGCCAGTCAGCCAGCTAAGCCCTCTCCCATGATACTCCATTCTGTTTCCTTCCTTTTGTCCTCTCCCAGATGACACTTACATCTTCAGCTAGAGCCGAGGCGCTATGCAGTACCGGGACCGGACTGTGTTGTTCATAATGGCACAATTTTTCATGAATCTGAAACAGAGAACAGACAAAATACACACACACACACACACACACACACAACATTCAGCGGTTGGAGCTGTCTTAGAAACGAATCCTCTCAAGCTATTTATTTCAACCACAAATGTCCAGCATGTGACTGTAGAAAAGAAAGGCTTGGTTCAGTGGAAAGCTGGGGCTCCAATTCTCCACTTTATTCTCAGATAATCAATTTGAGAATCTATACGGTGGCTATAGCTTCTCTTTGCAGCAACATAACAGGCTTTTTTTTTTAAAATCTGTGGCGGCAGCACCCACTGCCTGATGGCTCTTGCAATTTTCATTTCCCTAGACACAGGATGCTTGAGGGCTGAAATGGGATCACTACAAAAGATGCTTTGTAGGAACGCTACCTTTAGGTGGGAAAGCAGCAGATGCCGGGCTAGCCAGAAGCTATTGGGGTTGCCCCCTCTACTGCTCACTGCTGCTTCCGAAACAATAAAAATGGTATTTTGTCCCCAAAGCAGAAGTACACAAGGAAAGATCCCATGGTCAGAGCAATCCTCCAGAGCCCCAGAGTTTCTCTGTGAGTTCCCATTTATTTTATTCGTGATTTTTAAAAATGATATTACAGAAAAATTATCAACAAGTAGGAATTGTATATTAATGGTTTTGAATCGTTTATTTACTTAATTCAATGTAGGCAAATATGTAATATGGCATTATAATTGCAATATATAATAATATATAAATGTGTCCTTATAATATATAATTATAATATAATATTTAATAATAATGGGTTTGATTAATTATATTTAATTTTAGTTAGGCTTAAATTAAAATTACAACCATTTAACATTCACTCAGATGTAATTCTCATTCTAGGCCCTGTCCACTTGTTGGACTGCAGCCACTTCCAAACCAAGTCCCTGTGAAAAAAGTTGTGTGCCTTGACTCCTCAGCAGAAGGACTGTGTGTCAAAGTTCCCAGCTTTTCTATCAGATTCTAATCTTGCATATGCTAATCAGGGAGCAAAACATCTGGTCAAGCATTTTGTCAGTCCCATTTTAGTTCTCTCTATTTTTTGAACATTGATTATATTCCTTGAATTCCACATCCTACATTGTTTCATCTCTCACTAGCCCCTCGGTTTCTTCCCTGGGCATTTCTCTGGAAATGCCATGAAATTAATATTTTGTTATACGGAGAAACACATATGTGCTTTAGCTTCTAGGGAGTGCATCCCATTTCTGCTTGTACGCAGTTCCTTAGCCAAACTCATCACTTTTGAGCCACAACAAGTTGCCTTCTGGGTATTCTATGACTGACCACACCAACTTTGGCCACCATCTTGTGAATGGACTAGAGGCCACTCCATGACTACCATTTTGCAGAACACTGACAACATACTTTCCAGTTCCAAGTATGTCCAAGGTAATTATAAGTTTCCTAAACAAGAACTATGCACTGTTGATACAGTATAAACATCAATACTGTTTGGCATGGATGCTGCACAAAAATAATTCATCTACTTTTATTTCTTTGAATTCACTGTTCCCTCCAAAAGTGTTTCTGTCCATTGTTTTATTATTAACTGAAAATATAGTCTGCACATTCTGCAAAGGGATCTATAACCATGTTGTCAAAAAGCGGCATTAAAAATCAACAATCTAAATGTCTGCATATTCTAGCATTTTTGCTTCCTTTCAGGTTGTGAGCAAAGACCCTGAATGGCTGTATAGGCTTTCTTATCAAGCTTATTTCAAAAGGATTCAAAGTGTATTTGTTTTTAAAAAATGCCACTTTCACAAGTAAATTCATTTGCAGCGAGATCCAATTTGTTTAAAAACAGGAGTTTGAGGGCAATTTATCGGATAAAATGCTGCCCCTCTAAACCTAGATTGTGGTGTTTGCTTTGCATATTTAACCCCAATTCACCAGAATGCTGGACTGCAAATCTATGTTGATAGAATAGCACAGACTCTTCCCTTCCACTAAACAGTTAAACATCTTCAGCAACATGACCACCATGTAAACAACTACAGTGAATTTTTGATTTAGCGGACCTCATTTAGCAAACTTGGCCAAAATAGACAAACTCTAGCCATACTGTATGCTATTGCACATGCATAAAATCCTGGTAGCCATTTTATATATACATTTGCCACTTTACATATATATAAAATGTATAAAATGTATAAAATACACATGCATAAAAGCCTACCTGGATTTAATAGACACCCTAATTTAACAGACATCCCCACCACCCATTAAGTATTAAACCCTCCATTTAATTAGCACCTTAAAATCAGAGATTATTTTACTGACAAACTTTCTTCCATCCCAGCTGAGATGCTAACAAAATCTCTGTGCAATCAGAAATAGAGGGTCACAAGAGCAAAAAGCAATTGACTAATTTCTCTTAATGTTTTCATTCTCTCCATTTATTTTTCTTTATTTTCCTTTCCATTCATGAATTATGCATTTGTTTTCAGGAGTCCAAGTTTCACTATTTTCAGCTTTCTATGCCTACAACGTAAAGGGTTTTCCATCCAAATGACAGGTTATTTTCAGGTATTCTATCATGCGTGCGGGGTAAACACATCAGGAAATATTGAGATTGTCAAGTTTCAGTCAGATTGGATGAAGTATTCTTATTTTCTGGGGAAAGCTATACAGCACACTGACATAGCCTGTTATCTAAGCAGAACTTTCCAAACTGTCTTTCTCTGGTCTCTCCTCTCCCCTCCCCTCCCCCCCCCCCGCTTTTTTTGGTAACCTATCCATGCTGTTGTAAATCATTTCAATTTCATATCCCTTTTGAAAAATGTTAATTCCCATTCATGGTCATAAAAAACCAAAGAAGTATCATATGTTTTGTTTTGCAAATGTTTCTAAATCAAATTCACATAATCAATTGTGTGCGGAAGCCCTGGCTCAAGCAGAAAATTGTATGTTGTGAAGTAGGAAGGTTTGCATTATTCATCTTTCACTGATTACTTACTAAGAACATAAGAAGAGCTTTAGATCAACTAGATGCAACGGTATGTGGGAAAGACCTTGGAAGACTGGGCCAAAAGATGCTGCCAAGGGAATGGTCAGATAAGAGACAGCATAGCCTGCAGCTGGATAGTGGGTGGGGCAAGAGCCTCAGAAGAGACCCTGCCTAGTTTCTTGGGTGGTAAAGGAGACCAGGGGTGCGAGGGAGGGGGGGAAGAATTGTACTTTTAGACTTACAAGATTCTGTCAGTGTAGCTTTACAATAAGGTAGAATTAGTTCATCTAGTTGTGATTTTTATCTGGGTTATCCTGCGAGGCCAACATCAATCTTGCAAGTCTGCAAATACAATTCTCCCCCCATCTCCTTTACCAAGAAACTAGGGAGAGTCTCTTCTGAGCCTCTTGCCCTGCCCACTATCCAGCTGTGGGCTGTGCTGTCTCTTATCTGACCATTCCCTTCGCAGCGTCTCTTGGCCTAGTCTCCCAAGGTCTTCCCACATACCATTACACTAGAACTGTTTCCAGAGTGGTTAACAGAAGCTTCCACAGGGATGGGGTGGGGGTCGAAAAAGATGAGAAGCTGGTTGCAACTATGTAAGCAAAGCCCAGCTCTTCTGTATTTGCATTGACATCACACTCATGTGCAAGGGGCAGGGCTTTGATTGCACAGTCACAACTGCCATCTTGATTCCCACCACCACCATCCCAGATTCTGTGTAATGGAATGGAATTATGAAGGCCAGAATCGGGGAACCAAGAATCCTCTTTCGTCTCCCGAAGCACGCAGAAGAGATAAGAGGATGAGGCTGGCACCTCCCTGAGGAATGCAGGCTATGTTTACTGACTGAGCCTGGGAACTGGTTCCAGTCTGGGAAGATTCTTGATAGAGGTTGTAGCTAATAAACCTTGCTGGATTGAATCTGCATAGTCTCCTGGAGTTCTCTGGGCTAAACCTGACATTCTGCTTGTGGTCATTCTGATGGCAATGGAAAGCCCACAAAGAGGACACAACAGCATATTCTAGAAGTCTGATAGCCTCTGACAGCCTTATCTTCCATCATTTTCCTATTACACCACTGCATCCTGGATAATGTAAAAAGCAGAATTACAATAGAGCAAAATAACAAGTTTGATGACAAAGTTTCATCTTTACAATTGTATGAACCACCAAAGTGCCAGAGCCTGGGTGGAAACTCAAAGCAGGCCAAGCCAAGTACCTTGGAGGAACTATGGAATGTAAATTTTAAAAACTTTGTGTGTGCTCGGAAGCACTCTCTGCAGTATATTATCGCATCACAATGTCCAGTTTTGAGCTCCAGGTTGCAATATCAGGCACAGAGGAAAACTAGGAAGCCAACAGAAAGATTTTCTCTAAAGAAAAATATTTACTTTCATTAAGCAGCTGAGACTTCTCTCACTAAAGATGTCTCTCAGGAATACCATCTCCTCCTTGTGATTGGAGTCAGGTCTCAGCTGCGAGGTCAGGAGGGCAAGCGTCTCATGTAAACCTAAAGGACCAATATAAACAGGACTGAGCAGAATGCCCATGTCAAATTGTAAAATAGCATTTCAAGAAGTTTAATCTGTCCCAAGGAAGGACTTTACAAAAGTTACTTTGAAACAGCAGCTTAAAACCAGAAAAGTGGAAGAAAGAAATCCCTTAAAGCAGTGACTCTCCAACTTGGCAACTTTAAGATGTGTGGACTTCAACTCCCAGAATTCCCCAGCCAGCCATGGCTGGCTGGGGAATTCTGGGAGTTGAAGTTCACACATCTTAAAGTTGCCAAGTTGGAGAAACACTGCCTTAAAGAAAGGTCACCAACTACTTTACTTCAGTTGTGATCCTGCTTAGGCCTGAACTACATTTAGACCAATAACAGAACAGGGCTGATGTCCAAATGCACCAACAGATATGCCTGAGCTTTCCAGAAATACCATTTCGGTTACTGTTGGCAGTTCCACTTTTCACACTACTATCTATGGCTCCCTGCTCCATCCAAATGTAAAATCAGGGGGAAGGAAGCCATAGGTAGGTCATCTCTGTGATGGCATGGGACTGTGGAGCTCCCCTTGGAAATTCACCAGATTCCCTCTCTTCTTATCAAATTATTGAAATTCAGGCTGCCTTTCTTTCCATAGCCCCACTATTCCATGATGCTCTAAATAATTTTAATAGTGCTTCTTTTGATGTTATGCTAGTGGTGTCTTATTAGTAGCATTTGCTTTTAATGATGCTTGTTTATTTTCTTTGGTAAATGCTTTGGGGAACATTTAAATGGAAAATAGCTATAAATAATAAACTAAGACTAAACTAAAAATAGTCCCTGGTACACTTCCCAATTTCTGCAACAGGCAAGGCCAAGCCCTTGCCTGCATCATATTTACTAATACTAACAGTCTCAATTCTTGGAGTTCTTTACATAGCCAAAATGGCACCATCTACGCAGAAATTAGAAATACCAGCAGGTATCCAGAAATCCTGAGGTTTGCCCTCAGAACATCCCGTTATGTTCAGCAGGCATGTGGCTGCTGGCTCCTCCCACAAAAAGGTACAGCCACTAAGCTGGACCATGGTTCTTTAAGCCCTAGATCTGGGCTACAAAACCTCGAACAACCATTAGGTGGCAGCAAAGAGTGCATTTGGACAATCTATGCCATCTAGTGGTCATCTAGATATTTGTAGCCTGGATTTGGTAGCCCTAGTTTTGATTTGATGTGCCGTATGAACCCAGAGAGTTGCATTTTATTTAATAAGCCATGATTAAATAAATCTCAATTTAGTGGGATGCATGGGCCTACACAGAATTTTATAGCCTCTGTATTGAGGTATAAAGCTTGCTAGAGTTAAATCATGGTAAACAGAAGGTATCTGTCAGAAAAAGATTACTTTTCATGGTTCTGATGGAGACTCCAGTTCCAAAATCAAACTTCTATTTATTGCACAAGACTGTCCAGGTCTTGTGGCTAGGTCCTCTCTCTCTTGCTTCTCTCCCATCAGCCAAACAACCATAGTGGCTACAGAAAAGTTGCTTTTCGTTCTGAGGCTGCTTCTTGGAATTCCATCCCACAGGGAAGATTGCTTAGCACGTTCTGCTATCTTTTTGGTACCAAGGCTTTCAAGCATCCTTTCCCTTGTAGGTTTTGCATCTTTTACTTATTCTGCTGAATGCAAGATTGTTTTTAGCAACCAATTCTTGCTGCTTCATCCATCTGATTATCATCCATTTTACATCATTTTTTTCTATACGTCATTTCAGGGGCCACTGAGAGAAGATGGAGGAATTAGCCTAAAGCTGTTGCAAATCTATGCAAAAGGCTTCTTAAAATGGGACTGTACTTATCTTAAGGAAAACCAGCCTCAAACACCCAGTACATCCTTGAATGCTGGACATCAGCTGGAAAAGCAGGCAAGAGAAAGGCAGAATTTTGTTGGTCTTTAACGCTTATAATAGGAGTTAGTAACTGCTGGGTGCAGGGGGAGTCGCCGTCTTGTGTTCCCATGCAATGCCACAGGTAACAAAGTATAAACATTTTAAAATATTTTACAAAATAAAAATAAAGCACATACATTAAAATCAATTAAAAGTATTTATTTTACATTGGAGGTCAACAGGTACCATCTGGTGTAGTGTTTTTCAACCTTGGCAACTTGAAGATGTGTGGACTTCAACTCCCAGAATTCCCCAGCCAGCATGAAGTCCACACTTCTTAAAGTTTCCAAGGTTGAAAAACACTGATTTAGTGGCATTGTAGGTGTGGCTGTACCTGCAACGCCACATTGCCAATTACTACACCCACCTCCAGGCTAGAGCAACCCCTTCTAACCTGGTGTATTCTGGGATTACATCTCCCAAATGTGCAGTGGGAATTCCGGCAGTTGTACTGGCCACACCTCAGGGCCACCAAATCAGGGAAGACTGACTTATAAACTGGAGAAGAAATGGCCAAAAACTGCTTTTTTCTTTTTTTCTTTTTTGCACATTTTATATAGGTTTACTGAGGTTAGGTTTCCTTTTGTTGTTCTGTTTGGTTTGATTCTTAATTATCAGCTTATTTTAAACCATCCCATGGATTCAAATCAGTAAATATATAACACTTAAAAACTGGCTTGTCATTAGAGGCTTCTGGGCCTCCTATTTCACATAAGATGGTTCTAGAATAGCACATTTTCTAAAACATAAACCAAGAGTAGTAACATGTTTAAAGCAGCAGAAATTCTAATACCTGAATCTTCAGATAAGACGGGCATGGTATATTTCTTGCTCACTACCTACAGACCCACGTGATCAATCCACCTTCAAGAGCTGCAATTTCCACACCAACAGAATGCCTGGAGTTAAAGAAAAGACAGAGTGAACACTGTTTTTTCAACAATTTAAATGAGTAAGTTAAAATATTTATTTTCTAAAGTCAATTACAGGTGGAATTATCTCTCATTAAGTTATTGTATGTCTTCATTGCCTCTGCTGTTTGGAACAATATTAATGCTGGGGGGAAGAAAGAGGCAAACCAATCCAAACTGGAAGAAAGGATGGAAGTGATCAGAAGACACTCACTTCAAACTTTGTGGAGGGATTTGCATTAAAAAATGGATGCATCCAACTGACTTCACAACTATATCAATACATTCTGCATTACCAGGTATCAAAAAGCTTAATGCAAATGTGCAATTTGGTGACCATCCCAGGAGCATCTCAGTGCTACCATGTAAGGGAATCCTGGCCCAATGAGGCTTTCATCTAAACCAGTGTTTCTCAACCCGAGCAACTACAAGAGGTGTGGACTTCAACTCCCAGAATTCCCCAGACAGCCTGCTGACTGGGGAATTCTGGGAGCTGAAGTCCACGCATCAAGTTGCTGAGGTTGAGAAACACTGACCTAAACTACTGTCAAGGTCTCTCCCCCGCCCCAGTCCCATCCCCCACAACCTTCCTATTCCTTGTCTAGCACTGGCATTGTCATAACAAGCCAGCTTCATGGATTGGCTTGTGTAACAAAAAAATAGAGTTAAGTTTAATTTCAATTAATTAGGGGTTAGTAAAAAATGCTGTTAATTTCAAATAAAAGAGGAAGCGAAATATTCCAGTCTTCTTCTAGCCAAGCTGGAGAGCAGAGGGTAGTGCCCAATTCTTTAGACAAAGCAGATTGGCAGGCAACTCGCATTGCCCTGCACTAAACCCATGCAGCTGCTACTGATCAAGCAGTACTCCCCAGTTATCACGAACATACTTTCCAAAAACTGCACTATTTTATCACAGAGAGGGAAAAAAACACTCCCTTTTCAGCATGAGACCCCTGCAATTTGGTAAGCTGCGCATTAATGGGACTACTGATCCAAGAGACATTCCCACTCTGAGCATATATTTACTGAATGATCTTATGAAAGCAATGTGAATTGCAATAGGATATACTGTCTAGTAAGTGGGCTGCATTCTATGCGCACCCAGCTATGAGGAAATAAGTTCTGCTGGGTTTAAAGCTATCCTAGGCTGGGTACACCCATCATGCTAAGCCACAACGTGGTTAGTTTGATTTTGGCATACCATCCTAGGTGAACTCAGCCATTGTAGCTTGAAAACCATTGTGCACAGGAGTAAGTGACTTTGTTGCATTAGAGGCTGGCTACTTTTCAATTCTTTTAGCTTCCAAGGACCACAGGGTCTATAACGGCCTGTGATGGCCTGATCTCACTGGAATGAGCAGAGCCAAATTGTTCAGTCTGTTTTGGGGGTGAAGTTAGGGGAATGTTTAAGAGTTTTGCCCATTAACTTTCCCTGATGGGAAAAATCAGCCCATGGGGGGTAAGATTTTGTCAGGGTCTCAGTGTGAAGTGATCCTCTACAAGTGTTAAGGCACCAATTTGTCCTATAAAATACTACCCAAATTCATGACACACTCACCAAAATGTTGGCATGACATGTGCTGAGCGTGTTTTGGGGCTACAAAAGGGGTGTTGAAGAGCCTTGATAGTCCATCTCTGGCTTAGCACAACCACAGTTTGCAAAATCATGCCCAAGCAAGTATTTGTTTCTTAAGTCCTTGTCTTCCAGATTCAGTTTCTTATCTGCTCACCTTGACCACTGGGTGGTCCTGAACCATTTTGCATAGTAAAAAAAAAACTATACCATTTTTTGACCTCTCACTCTAATTTCTACATCCATTTTGCCCTTTTCTGTTGTGCCAGCCATGCCCCTGAATTGACTATTCATCCTGACCATCCTGAAGAGTCAAATCATTTCTTTTTCCATCTGCATATTATTTTTTTCAGCAGGGTGTTCTTCCCCCATGTCACTATGGAGCACATGATGGGGCATCATGAGTGCTACCATACAAATGCTTACTACAGTTGTTGGAGAAGAAAAAAAACCCTGCTCCTTCCTATAGCTGGTTAAATCCATTTAAGATAATTGGCCAGAACTTTAAGGAAAGCACATGCTGTGCAGAACTTTATGAAGTGAAGCTAGAAAGCTCTGTGCATTTGTTTTTCATGTCTCAGCCTTCTCATCAGTTGGATCTGCACAACACATTAGACTATGTGAAAATGGGATTGGGTAGTCGGTGATTCAGCATATTGTTGGGTCACCTACCATATCAACATAATGTGTGAACTCAGTTGTAAGTCATAATACGATTCCTTTTGCTTGGCCATAGCATGCTATGTCAACACAGTAATTATGTTCTATTAACCCAGGCTTTCGGTTCAGGATGCTCTATGACTCAAGCCCTACAACTGGAGATGTAAAATGTGGCAATTGTGAACAGAGGCTGAACTACAATAATACTATTGTGCTGCACTCTTGTCCATGGGTCATTGCACTGGTGAGTATCTTGTGATGGGGACAACAACACCAGTACTGACTGCCAACCTAAGATATTTATCAGGTAACCGTAAGCAACTCATGTAGGAAAGTTCAATAACTCAGTGAATTTCTCTGAATTTTCTCTGCTAGAGCCATACGGTATGTAATTCCGAGAGCATCAGGGGTTTCAGACAAGTCTACATTTACCCCGCGGGAGAAATTATTTATGTAATCTGGCCCTTCCCAACTCTGTTGTGATTTACTGTCCCCACACACTGGGAGGGTGCCAAGTCAGGGAAGACTGATAATCCCTAGTACAGATAGTCCTTGTTTAGTGACTGCCTCATTTAGCAACCATTCGCAGTTACAGCGGTGATGAATAAGTAACTTTAGGACCAATCCTCACATTTACAACCGTCACAGGTCTGTAAAGCAAAGGAAAGCTGAAGTAAGATAAATAAGCACAGTCGTGGTTTCACTTAGCAACCAATTCACTTAATGACCAAGTTGCCAGCCCCAATCGTGGTTGCTAAATGAGGACTACCTGCTAGTTAAATTGTCAGCACTATTATCTTCTGCGGTTGCATTCACCATAACAAGACTCTGAAGCTGAGCATGATACCTACTATCCATACAAATGTATTCTGCATGAGATAGGATGACCATCTTAATGTTTCCTTTGGTTCAAGCTTGACCCCTGGTGACTTTATGAATATGTATATCCACATAGGGTTGTTTTTTTTTTTTTCTGGCAACAATATGGAAGGAGTGTACCTTCAAGGATGTTTTTCAGTTTTCCATTCCAGCATTTAACTGGAATTTTCCTGGAATTCCTCAGAGGCACCCCATCCAAGTACTAAGCAAGCTGAATCCTACTTAACGTCCAAGCCTAGAAAGGTCAGCCAAATTCTACCCCATGCTGAGACATCATTATTCTGAAAATTAGGATGTTGCACAGAAAAAAACTGTGGAAGATATAGTAGGCGCATCCACAATGTTTTTCTCTATTGCATTGATCACGAGCGAAGACAGTCACAATCCAACTTGTTTCAGCTCCCGTACATTGGCATGTTACTATGGCATTATTTCTGGAAAGGCTATTTATTAGGGACATAACCCCAGCATTGCCAGGACAAGCCGTTCTTCTTATAGTTGCTGCAAATGCAGCAGTTCTAAGCAGAATTCCTCTATCGACAGCCACTGAACTGTACCTTCTAATATTTATCAGACTGTGTGAAGAAGAAAGGGGGGGAGGATTCTTCTTTATAATCCTTCTCTTCCAGCTATTCATTTCACTGCTACCTAACTGGCAAGGATGTTTTGAAGAATTTGTAGAAAAAAGGACGGAAACGGTTTCTAAAGTCTTTGTTTTGGGTCAACAATCCAAGCTCTCCAGATATGGGGAGGGGAGAAAAGCTCATAGAAATTCAGGATGAAAGCAAGAAAAGCTTTGGGGACATTTCTCTGTAAACTTTCATTTCATTCCATCACAGGATCAGTGGAACTCCCTTCCTACAACATGTAAAATACCCAACATACATCTCTTCTAAAAAATCCATCAGAATCCATCCACTCCTACAGTAAAAACTGTTGTAGCATCCTAGTTACACAGGACAACCTAATATGTACGTAATAGCCCTTGCCTAAGAGGAAATTCATGGCCACCAGAGTCAAATTCTATATACAGTTAACTAGGCATCCAGGAATTCTGTAGCCTCACTGTTCTCGTCATGATGGAGAGTTCTAATTTTAAAAGGTCCTCAGTCTGGCACACCATTTCTACCACTTCCATGCTCTGTTTTTTATTAAGACTATAGCTACCAGATCTGAGCTTCAAGATTCAAGACAACCCCTAAATCACATCAAAGAGATATGGAAAACTCGAAACTCTCTACTGCTAACTAGCGGTCATCCTGGATTTTGCAGCCAAGATCTGGGAGCACTGTTAAAGACCACTGCCAGCAACCTGAGCTCTTTATAAAGTATTGTCTGAAATGAAATTGCAAGCAGCAAGGAGAGGCGAGGAGAGACTGTAGCTTAACAGTAACACACATGGCTTGCGGGCAGAAGGTCTTCTTGGCCATCTCATTAAAAACCAGGTAGGCTATTACGTGAATGACCTCTGCTTCAAATTGTAAAAAGCTGCAGCCAGCAGAGTAACTAATAATGGGTAGGATGGACTAATAGTCTGACTTGGGAGAAGGCAGTTTCTTATGTTCCAATTAACCAGAGTGTCAATGCAAACTACCTCGTCTACACCTAATCCTCCCCTTGGATTGCACTGCCAAAATTCAGTAGCAAAAGGCAAAAACTAATTGGTACAATTAAAAGTTTTTTAAAAATCAGTTAAGCCTCCGATTGGCTGAATAAACCTGATTTACTAAAATCAGCCACAAGCTGTTAAAAAGGTGATTTTAAGGTCAGCCCTATGCTCCCCTTAGAGACAACCCTGTGTTACTGACACACCTTGCAGCCTTCAAAAAGCCCCCCATCATAAAAATAAAAAGCATAACCCTAATCTCAGAAATTATTGTTTACTCCACAGTTTATTGTGTATTGAACCCACTCATTAAAGTTGTAAATTACGTTTTATAGTTTTGCATTCTTATGAATCTGGCCAATTACAGCAATTACAATTACAATTACAATTACAATTCAAAAAGCCATGGTTAACTAATCTATGGTTTAGCAAAATAATAAAACCACACATTTCCTTTCAAATGATTGCTTTGCAGTATAAGCAGAAAAACAACATAGAACAAAAAAAAAACCAGTGCACAGGCAGGACAGTTAGGCAGACCAAGTCTTATAGCTTTGAAGCAGCATGACTCAGATGCAAGTTGTCTGCGTACAACAGTATCTGCTTATGCCTTCTTTAACAGGGTTACAAACGCAGCTCAGACACTATCCGATTATATCTTCATTCAAGTCCTGCTGTGTTGATACATATTTGAATATATTTATGTAGTGTTTCCCCTGCAGTCTCATCTCAAAGTAGTTTACAGTTACATATAATAATGTAAATACATTTAACATACAATAAATTAAACAATATTTAATTTCAGCAACCACCAGCTCAATTCAAGGTGCTGACCACTACCTAAAGGGTCTTTTATGGCTCAGATCTTTGCTATCTTTGGGACTCTATGCACCAGGTGGAAAATGCCCATCCAATACATGTTGGCAGGACAGAAATGCTGCAGACTACCATACCCTGCAAGTTAGAGAGACTGGGCCCTGGAGGATGGCCTAGAATCTTGCAAGCACACAAATGATTGCGTACCTAAATAGAAACTAAAATTCATTAAAAGGGGTTGGGGGACAAAACTGAACCATTCATCCAATACTCATCCAAGGGTGTTCTGGGTAAAGAGTTAAACCTTCAAGAGGCACCAAAAAGATGTAATTTACATCAGTTTACACATTTCAGCTGGGGGGAGCATTCCAATGTGTGTGTGTGTGTGTGTGTTTATAGCAGCTGGATAGCTTAGTGGTTAGAGCGCTGCCCTTTGACGCAGGAGACTGGGGTTCGAATTCCAGCTAGTACCTACCTTACCAGTAGGGGTCCTTGGGCAAAGACCCCCTAATGGTTCACCTGCCTATCTTGGATATGAGAGTGACATGAACTAAGAGAGTCATGTCAGCTCAGATGTTGCCCAGATTAACAAGTCCGTGCCAGATATTGAGGAACCAGGACAATCTGACAATAAGTGGGCTACTGGAACAATCCAACATGGATAAGACAAGAGAACCTGGAATTGATGGAATGCTATTACAACAGCAGACCTATATATGAAACGTATGAGGGAACTATGGATGGATAGAAGACCTACGTGCACACTAACTGAGAAACAGCTAGTTACCCAACACTTCAACATAATGAAGAGGAAGCTGCTCTCACAACTTTAGACCAACTACACATCACATCCTGGACTCAAGAAGACCCGGAAGAACAGCTGGATGTGCAGTCAACACCTGAAGCTGGAACGTCACTGCCACCCCCTCCATTACAGAGTACAGCAGCTGATATGAGGCATACAATCATGGATAAACTAGCTACAGCCAACCCTCAAGACCAATTACCAAGGCTCAGTGGAGAAGTACCATCAGATAGCATGCTAGAAGATGCCAAGAGAGCCCTCACGACAATCCCTATTATCACCATAACTCAAACTAATGAACTGGTATACACTACAGCCACTATAATCCTGGAGATCCTTGGCTACACAATCAAGAAGAACAGCAGTACATACCCCCCACCCCAGAAAATGAGGTTGGAGGCTCAGATCAAGGCAACTCGGAGAGAAATTAGTCAGCTGGTAGAACTACAAAAGGGTGTGGAGATTAAGGATAAGATTGGCTACTGAAAAAATACATGGGCTTGACTCCATCTGAAGCCCTAGAGACTGCTAAACAAAGGCTCACAGCACTGGCTGCCAGGCTAAGGAGATGCACTAGAGAAGCAGAGGCCAAGAAGATAAATGCCCTGTTCTCCAAAGAACCATCCAAGGTGTACTCCCAACTGCAGTGCAACCACAGAGTAACAGCTGAGCCACCAGCAGCAGAAACTGAACAGTACTGGAAGAACATATGGGAGAAAGAGAAGACACATAACACCTGTGCAAAGTGACTGCAGGACCTGAAAGCAGAGCACAGCAATCTCCCAGAACAGGAACTAGTCACCATCACAGTAGCAGACATCCAACAGCAGGTCAAGAACATGAAGAGCTGGACAGCACCTGGCCTGGACATGATCCACACCTACTGGCTAAAGAAACTAACAGTAGTGCATGAACGCCTAGCAGCACAGATGAACCAGCTGCTAGCAGCACGCTCCCACCCAGACTGGCTAACACAAGGAAGGACAGTGCTGATCATGAAAGACCCCCGGAAGGGACCAGTACCATTCAACTACTGGCCAATAACCTGCCTCCCCACAACACAGAAAGTCTATCAAGCATCATAGCTGCCAAGCTACAGGACCATATGGGCCAGTACATGAGCACAGCACAGAAGGGCATTGGGAACAACACCAGAGGCTCAAAACATCAGTTGCTCATAGATAGAGCAGTCACCCTAGACTTAAAGTCTAGACAGAACAATCTGAGCACAGCTTGGATTGACTACAGGAAAGCCTACGACTCAATGCCACACACATGGATCTATGAATGCCTCGCACTATACAAAGTCAACAGACACTAAAGACCTTCCTCAAGAACTCAATGGGACTGTGGAAGATAACACTGGAAGTCAACTCAAGACAGCTCGCACAAGTGACCATCAAGTATGGCATATACCAAGGTGATGCACTGTCCCCGCTGCTGTTCTGCATAGGCTTGAACTCCCTCAGCCAGATTATCACAAGGACTGGATATGGGTGCAAGTTCAAGAGTGGAACTACCATCAGCCACCTCCTCTACATGAATGACATCAAGCTGTATGTTAAGAGTACACAAGACATCGACTCACTGATCCACCTGACACGGATCTACAGTGGGACATTGAGTAGTCATTCCGACTGGGGAAGTGTGGCCAGACAGTAGTAAAGAGAGGGAAAGTAGTTAAGACTGATGGGGTGGAACTATCAGCGGGCCAAATAGAAGACATAGAGACCAGCTACGAGTACCTTGGTATCCCACAGTCTGATGGGAACCACAATGAGGAGGCAAGGAAGACAGCAACATCCAAGTACCACCAAAGGAATAAGACAGGTCCTGAAGAGCCAGCTCAATGGGAAGAACAAGATCCATGCCATCAACACATATACTCTGCCAGTCATCAGATACCTTGCCGGTATAGTGAGCTGGTCAAAGGAGGACATGGAGGCTGCCAATGTGAAGACCTGGAAGCTCCTCACAATGGACGGAGGTTTCCACCCCAAGTCCAACACCCAGAGACTGTACACCAGCTGGAAAGAGGGTGGGCAGGGTCTGATGAGTGTCAAAACCACTGTCCTGGATGAAACCTGGAGCATCCAGGAGTACATCACTAAGATGGCACCCAAAGATGAGCTGCTGAGAGAATGCTTGAGGCAGCCACAGACATAGGAGGAAGTTCAAGCAGAGGAAGTGCCATGGCAAGACAAGCCCCTGCATGGGATGTACCATTGAGAGATAACTGAGGTGGCTGACATTGGGAAATCCTACCAGTGGCTGGAAGGGGCTGGACTAAAAGACAGCACTGAAACACTGATCATATCAGCACAAGAAGAGATACTAAGCACCAGATCCATAGAAGCAGGGGTCTACCACACTAGACAGGACCCAAGGTGCAGACTGTACAGAGAGGCCTCAGAGACAGTCCAACAGATAGTGGCAGGGTGTAAGATGCAGGCAAGAACAGCGTACACTGAACAGCACAACCAAGTAGCTGGCATTGTGTACAGGAACATCTGCACAGTGTATGGGTTACGGCCTCCTATATCTATCTGTGTGTTTGTGTGTGTGTGTGTTTGTAACTGTGTTACTAGTCTCCCAGAGAATTTAGTGCTTGCTGCTTTATGGTCTCCCTACATACAGGAGGCCTAAAAATGTTTGACATACCACCTCCAGCTCATTTCAGCTCTATCCTGAGCCCACTAACACCTAGGCCAGGGACAGGTAACTTTTTGGTAGCTGAGAATAGGGGTTTTTTTTGTTTTTGTTTTTGTTTTTTGCTGATAGTTACTAGTCACCAGAGGTGTTGAGTGGGTATGGCTAAGTTTCCAATTTTAAAAAATGTTTTAATGTCTATGCCAGGCTGATAGCTTTGCAGTTTTCTTTTTTATGAAAAAATGGCAGCAACCTGGTAGAGGTTGCTTATATGGAGAGGCTTAAGGGGCCATAAAGAGTAGTCCATGGGACACAAGTTGCTTACTCTGGCCTGGTATTTTTCATCCTTCTGCTCAGGCCCTCCTAATTCTCTTCCTACACATGCGAGTTCTAAATGTTGTACCATCTACACCGCAGCTCAGATACTTATTTAGGGCTTGCCCTACTAGGCACATTCTACAACAGTTTGGTGTTCATGCTCTACAGTTCTAGAACAACCTTGTATCCAGCACTATGATATTCTAGCCTAGGCAATCTTTCTTTGATTCATCTGGGCAGACTCAACATGCCACTTTCCCAAGTGACTCCCTCCAGATTCAGCTGGATTACAAATTCTATTATTCCTACATAGCATGACCTTCCAGATGCAGATAGGCAGCATCTGGGGGATCACATATTCCCCATCTCCAATCTAGACCTTTGGTCTCATCCTTTTCTTACTTTCTTAAGGGCTGGATCAAAAGATAAAATTGACCCAAGACAATGATGGATCCACAGGCCAAGCAGTGGATGGGAAAGACAATGGGGATTGCTGGAGTGACACGGGACTAAGAGAGGTGGAGTGGAACAGAGAAGTTCAACTCTTGAACTGGGTTGCCCTTGTGAGAAAAAAGATGGAGGTGGAATACCAAACATGATGCCTTGAACTTCTAGACCAGGGTTTCTCAACCTAGGCAGCTTTAAGCTGTATGGACTTCAACTCCCAGAATTCCCCAGCCAGTCATGCTGGCTAGGGAATTCTGGGAGTTGAAGTCCACATAGCTTAAAGCTGCCAAGGTTGAAAAACCCAGGTCTAGACAAAAGTTAGTTATAAACTGAACAAATCTGAGAAAATGAGGAGGAGTTGAGTGGACAATGGCAAGCTATTTAGAGGGACAAGGAACCTAAGCAACAGACAGGGGAAACCAAGAGGGGAAAGTTAAACGACAGAAAGGCATCTCCTCCCTACATAAGTACATCAAGCTGTTTCCTTTCAGAGCATGTCACAGAGTCCAGAAAAGAACTATAAAACAGTAAACCAAAGGAAGGAATGAGATAAAGGAAAAAAGAGGAAACAATACACCTGGTTTCCACCAATATCATTCACTGTACCTTTCCATCCTGGCAAACTAACCTTCCTTTTGTCACATCCATACACTGCTTCATGTACTGCTTTCATTTGTTAAGCATGCACCTCTTTTTGAAGACCTCATCAGCTTTCATGGTCTTCTCCTTCTTCCTGACCATATCCAGCTTCCTCCATGGATCTCTTCTGCCATCTGATCCTCATTTGGGCCCTCTATATGATGAAAGTATTTCAACCTTTTTCTGGGCAATCACATTTGTCTTCAGTCCACATTCATTCAGCATTATTCATTCTTTAAAAAAAAAAAAACTTCCCTTTTTTTTTTGTCAACTCAAGGTGGTGAACATACTTAATACTCCTGCCTCCTATTTTCCCCACAACAACCCTGTGAGGAGGGTTGGGCTGAGAGAGGGTGACCCGCCCAAAGTCACCCAAACAGCTTCCATGCCTAAGGGAGGCCTAGAACACACAGGCTCCTAGTTTCTAGTGCCTTAACCACTACATCAAACTGGCTATCTTTATGTTTTACTCCTCTTAGTACTCCATTCTCGTGGCATTGAACCTAGTTTTACATTTCCCCAGACATATTCAACTCTCACTTCCATGTAACAAAAGTAGAAACACATTATCTCCTATAGTCAGTTTTGCTTTCTTCACAACAAACCACATACTACCCACTCATCTATAAGCATTTGTACATCTTAAGAATTCTCTATTTAATCTAAACTAATCCTTCTACCAAGGTAGACAAATACATGTACTTGTTCTACTTTTTCACCATTTATGGATAACTTACGATCATTCACTCATTTTCGCTGTCAAAAAATCTAACTTGGTCTTTGGCACATTAATCCATATTCCTTGTTGCATCATACAGTCTGCTTAATACTCATGGCAGATAATTCAGGTTTCAGCCAACAGCATGGCATACAAAAGTACATAACCATAAAGTACATTTATCCATAAATATAGTAAACCAACATTGCACATCCTTGTCATACTTCCAGCTCAATGTTGAACCATTTCCTAGGCATTCCACTTACTCTTATTCATGGTTTAGTTCAGTGTTTTTCAAACTTGGCAACTTTAAGATGTGGACTTCAGTTCCCAGAATTCCTCATCCAGCATGCTGTCTGGGGAATTCTGGGAGCCGTAGTCCACACATCTTAAAGTTGCTGAGTTTGAAAAACTCTGCTTTAGCTCCATCATACACTTTTCCTATCACATTCAGCAACCAACCATTATCTCCATATTCATACAAAACTTTCCATAACTCAAGCCTATTCACATTATCATAAGCTTTCTTGAGCATACAATAAACTCTATTTCTCACATTCATACCTTTCTCAATGTCCTGCTGAACAGCAAACGTCTGCTCAGTCGTCCTCCTGGCCACAAATAAAGCCACACTATATTTCTCAGATTTTGTTCAACTTGTACTGTCTTGTACTCTTTTGGCCAGAACTCTGCCAAATTGCCAAATACTTCCCAGGACCCTTAACAAACTAATCTCTCGTTGCTTTTGGATTCATTCTTGCTATTTTTCCCTTTGAACAAGGAATAATAATGTAATTTTTCCAATCCTTAGGCAGATTCAGCCTTCACACATTAAATAAATGACACAGCAATTCCATCAGCAAACCACATCCATATTTTAACCTTTCTTCAGTTACACTATCTATACCTGCAGGCTTATCATTTTTCAACGTTCTTATGTAATTCCTTCCTTCCTTCCTTCCTTCCTTCCTTCCTTCCTTCCTTCCTTCCTTCCTTCCTTCTTTCTTTCTCTTTCTTTCTTCCCTACCTCCCTCCTCCCTCCCTTCTTGGGAACTAGCATTTATAGCATTCTTTTCAATTCCACTCTTCGATGTATCACTACTATTCCCATTTACATTTCTAAAATTCTCCTTCTAGCATTTCCTCACTTCTGTTTCATTGCAAATCGTTACTTTTTTAATGTTTAATTCCATTCGCTCTGCTACAAGCTGGTAACTTAGTCTACACCTTTGCTAAGAAGCAGTATGTGAAAGCATGATTTTCTCTCTAATTTTGCTATGCTCAGAATGGCCAATGAGGGCATACAAGAACAGTGTTTGTATGACAGATTTAACCAGATCAATTAAAGGCCTACCGGATCTATTTGCCAAAAATGTAAAACCAGGGTTAGTTTTCACTTTGTTTTCTGGAAGGGGAGCTTAGCATGTTGTACAATCAGCTTCATAAAGAGAGTTGTTGAGAGTCAGGCAGCATACAAATTTAAAAATAAATAAATAATGTGTAGTTCGATCTGTTGTGCAAACCACAGCATGGAGTACATCTATAACCAAATTAAGTGTTCACAAAAAAGCAATCAACATGTACTTCAATAAGGAAATAATATATTTTATTCCTCTCTTTGCCTCTTCATTTCCTGCAGTTTGCTTGGTTAAAACGTTTTCAATAAAACACTTTCCCCAACTTGGGCCCCTGCAAATATGCTGAACAACAGCAGCCAGCATGCCTGGCTGGGAATTATGGGAGCTATAATCCATCCCTTGGGGACCAGGATGAGGAAAGGCAGAAAAATACGAATGCTATCTTTGTCCAAAGGTTTAACTTTACACCTCCAGAACTTCTCAAGGCTTTTCCCTAGGGTCACGGTGAAATAATAATACACCTGAGCAGGCGCAGGGTGCATTTCCTGCAGCGGTGGGTGAGGGACCCTAACAGATCTCACATAAAACAAACAGCACACACACTTCTTGCCAAATTGAAGGCTGATTTCAGTACAGCCATTAGATTCGCACTGCAGAAACCCGGATCACCACCGGACGGCAGCAGAGACTTCGACTTTTCTCCATCTGTTCGTTGCTGCCTAGTGGTCGCGCGGATATTCGCAGTCCGCACCCGGGAGCCGTGCGGGTTCGGCTTTCACGCCAGCCCGGAAGCGCGAATGTTTATTTGACCCAGAGCGCGGACGCTCGGCTCGCCCAGCGCGACGGGAGAGCGCGCCCCGAAAGAGCATCCGGACGAGGAAGCACCTCCGAGGCGGAGGCTGAACTCTTTCGCCTCGCCGAGGAAGCAAGCCTCCCAAGCAGCCCCCCGCCTCTACACGGCCAAAGGAGCTTCCTGGTCAAAGCAGCAGACCCCATCCGCTGCAAGTAGTGTCTTTAAAGCGAAGCAGAGGGTCGCACCGCCGCGACCATCCTCTCCTCTCCGCTCCCCCAGTTTGCGAAATTAAATCTCGCTCGCCAGGGAAGGCAGCAGGAAAGAGGGCGCAGCGGGGAGGGGGCGGGCAGCCTTTGTGGTTCACGCAAAAGCGAAGCCCGGGGGCGAAGGAGGTCCGGGGGCGCCAGGAGACGCGCGCGCGCATCCCCCCAGGCCGGGTCAGGCCTGGTCAGCGCTCGGAGCGCTTCGCCGCCGCTGCAGCCGCTTGACAGCCTCGCTCGCCTGCGCGCCCACCCCGACCCAACTGCAGTGTTACCCGTAGAAGGAGCGGCGATCCGCGCTCGCTTGCTCGGGGCCCCCTTCCTCGGAGTCACTTTGGGTGGCGCCCGGCCGCCGCCAGCGCTCGCTGGGCTTCTCTTCTCGCGGGGCGCGCCTCGCTCATGCGCTTCGCGGCGGTGGCGGTACTTGCGCGCTGTGCGCGTGGAAGAATAGGCACCCCCCTCCCGGGCACTGCCCTCCCCCTTTTGTTCAGCGCCGGGCGGAGAGCGCCAGCAACGCTGCCTCTGCCGGACCTCCCTCCCTCTCCGTCCCCCTGGGAGTCGCGCCTCCGATCGGTCAAAACAGCCCCGCCGCTCGCCAAGCAAGCGCCTTCCTCCGGGGGAGGGTGATGGGTCTGGAAATACGGCATTCTTTAGCGGCAATCCTACGCACGCTTACCTGGGAGTCACCCGCACTGAATACGATGGGATTTACTTCCGAGTCAAGCCCGAATAAGGCTGCCGTTTACGCTTCTGATTTAGGGTTTGCAGACTAACTGCTTTCTCTCCCTCCCCCCCCCCCCGCTTTCCTTTCCTTTCCTTTCTTCTTTCTTCTTTCCTCTCCTCTCCTCTCTTTCCCCTTTCCTTTCCTTTCCTTTCCTTTCCTTTCCTTTCCTTCTTCTTTCCTTCCCACTTTCTGCTTCTCATTCATTTCTGCATTTGTCTTCCTCCTCTAGACTGAACTCTCTGGCCACAATTAGGGAAAGGGAGATGGGACGCCTTCCCACTAGGTCTTTCACCCTCAACAGAAAGAGATTTGTCCAGCTACTCAAACTAAGGGACATAACTGGGGGAATTCCCTCCACCGTGGATTTTCCCTTTCAAGATAAGCTTCCTGTCCCTCCACAATCTGATATCCTCTAGATATGTTTGGTATGGTTCCCTCCACAACCCCGTTGTGATGGGAAGGTTGGAGAAGACTGCTTTAATTATTTTGTTTTTATAGTATTGATTTTAATGTTGATGTGTAATTGGGATTTTATGCATGTCCCCCCCCCACACACACACACATATTCTTCTTTAATGCTTCATTTGTTTGGCCTCCAGTTTTTAAAATTTCAGCTAGCTAATATTAACAGCCCGGGTCATTTTTCTCCTTTCTCCACTAAAAATAATAACACTTCATTAGAAAATGCATCAGAAAAATAGCATTAAAGAGTTTTCTGAGCTGCTGGGAAAAAGTGTAGTGGAGTTCCCATACCAAGTAAGGGACAATCTATGTATGGAAAGTTGTTACAACGAACACTGAATAAACTAAACCACTGTGCGAGTTTATACTGCATTGCCCTTGTGCAATGATGCCTCTGCAGCCTCAGGCATTAGCTGGTTGACTTGGTTTGTGATGCTGCAGAATAATCAGAAATAATTAACAGCATCAAAGCTGTTATAATATTTACTGTTTGCTTTTCAGAGAAAAGCAGAAACATCAGTTTGGTTGGCTCTGAAACCATGAAAGCTGCACCAAAACCAAATGATATTTTACAACTTCTGTTCTTGCATTAATACTGAGACCTAAGCAAAACAGCAAGTTAAGACACAGAGGGAAATGGGATGAATTTTACATATCACTGTGAATTAGTGGGAAGAGCAAACCCACAGGTTCACTCATGAGCAGAATATTTTCTGGTTGCAAGTAAGAAAAGTACATATTCCATGAACATCAATCATATCTCTTTTTAGATATTCTGGACCACCAACGACACATGCTTCATGGCTATGTGTTCCTCAAAAAAGCTGAAAACTGCAAGAGTTACAACTACTTTTGTTCCTTTAATTAATTTATGATCATTCTATGGCATCACATCCAGATCAGCCAATAACCATGACACTCTTTTTGCTTCCTTTCCTAAGGAGTGACTACTCTCTCTAAAGAACAGATGACCGCATAAGCTATAGAATGTCCAGTCATTCTCTCTGAACGTTTTTGGAGTTTGATATTACATCTTTACATGACCAATGATGTCCCCACCTGTTTCATTATTTTCCCTTTACATAAATGTTTATTTCTTTGAAAATCTGCAAGAGGTTGCCCAAAAAGGTATGTGAGTCAGCTCAACTCAAGGGAAAGTTTACCTTCAGCTCATTCATGAAAAAAGGAAAGTGTCACATTTCAGGCTCACAGAACTTCCTACCACATCATATTTGACAGCAAAGACTTAAATGGCACAAATGTCATTGGAGGTATATGGGTCTGGACTGAGCACTCACACTGCAGTCTTGTGCAATATGCCACCCTTCTCTCCACACTGTAATAGCAAAGGCCAGTATCATCCAGAAGTTCACAGAGATGTGAAGAATCCATGACTTTCCAGATACAGTTCTCAGTAGGTCCCACCAGCAAGGCCAGTGGATGAGGGTTGCTGGGAGTTGTAGTACAGACACATGTAGAGGGCCCCTGGTTCCCGCTTCCTGGATTACAGTGTCTTAGGCCAACTTCAGATCCATTGTAAACAGCTCTAAAGCTAATGGCCTGATCTTAAATCCATTATTTTCTTCTCTCCTCAGATAGCTTGTAATGGAGGATACCACATTAACCTTTTGGAAGGAAAGACCACAATAGCAAGAGAAAACATGATGGAAAATAGCCTTGAATTAATGCATATTTAGCATGCTCAGAAACAGCCTCCAGCAAAGAGAATGGAATTAAAAATAGAAGAGATAAAATGTAGGAAATGCTGGAAGGAATATTTTAGAGATTTGAATGGCAATGGTTGTGATAGTGGAACTAAAATGATGCTGTAAATGTTAGGAAAAATAATGAAAAGGAAGTCATAGATGTTGTGAGAAGATTGAAAATGGCAAGGCTGCAAATATAGGTGGCATAACTAAACAAATATTAAAACATGAATGGGCTTGCTTATGGAATGGCTAGATAATTTCTTTAACGTATTTGTGAAGACGGCATCTATGCCTTAAGATTGGAAGAGTGGAAAGCAAAGAAAAGGTATCAAGAGTGAATGCAGAAACCATAGAGGAATTAGCTTGTTAAATGGGCCTGGGAAGATGTTTGGCAGAATTCTGACTGAAAGGGAACAAGAGGTGAGAAGAAGCAAAATTCAGGAAGTGCAATAAGGCTGGGCAAGGGGTGTGAAGACCCAATTTTTGCTGTTTAGCAACTTATTGAGAAATGTATGAATGCGCGAAATAGAATTTATTGTGTGCTTGCTGATTTAGCTAAAGTGTATAATAAAGTGAATAGGCATGAATTATGGAATGTTTTCCAGAAATATTGAGTTGGAAGTTGGTTGCTGAACGCAGTAAGAGAAGTATATAATGGACGTAAACCATGCATGAGAATAAATAGAGTGCCTAGAAGATGTTTCAGTGTTGAGCTGGGAGTAACACGAGGATGTGTGTTTAATTTATTAATGGATAAACATGTAATAAAAGCTTGTGGTCGCACCATGTTGCCATCTCTGTAACATTTCCTGAACACAAGTATTTTCCTGGGCCTGCTCAGCAACTATGAAAGTGCAGGAAAAGATGCAGGATGCTTTAAGGAGCTGCCAAGAGCTCATACTGAATCTGAAGCACCGTTGTCCACTTCTGATATCAATACTGCACACTTCTCAAACTGAAAGTTGGTTGCTGAATGTGATACATATGATGGAAGTAAAGCATGCATGAGAATAAATGGAATGCTTAAGGAATGGTTCAACACTGAGTAGGGAATAGGACAAGGAAGTGTGATTCCCCATAATCTTTAAAATGAATTTATGGATAAACATATAAGAATTGCTTGGGATGATATTCCCTTTTACATCATCCCAAGCAATTTTATGTTTATCCACAAATTCATTTTAAAAATTATGGGGAATCACACTTCCTTCATTTCATTGGGGATATTAATGTACAATATGTTTGTATGCTGTGTTGTCGACTGAGAACCCAAGTGATTTGCAGTGAAGGTTATATGGAATATATGATGCAACAAGCTGGATCAAGTGGCAGCAGACAAAACTAGCCAAATTCAGTTGATCCCAAAGAAGCTAAGCAGGGCCAGTCCAGACTAGTAGTTGGATAGGAGACCACTAGGACATCCTAGACTGGGAAATTAAAACACACACACAAACACAAAGCAATGATAAACCATTTCTCTATTTCTGCCATGGAACTACATGGAATTGAGCTTGGCTTAAATGAATCTTTGTCTTTAAATTCTGTTCTTAGGGTAGTGTTTTGCTATATTTATTTTACCTTCTTCTTGCACCCCTGCAATTGTTTTGTTACAGCTGACTGGTAAGAGGAGAACATCAGTGGTCAGTGCCTTCCCAGCAGCAAATATTCCACTGCAAGTTGCCCTTTTTCCTTTATAACATTAAAGTATTTTATGCGTGCTTTGCCTTTCATGCATGAACTTTGCCAGCTTGTTATATAACCAAGTTCCTTCCATCCTGCTATGCTAATAAACATGCATTAAGTCGAATGAGGATTCACTGTGATTCTTTTTCCTGCTTTAAACTAGGTGGCAGAAAATAATACTTTTTAAAAAAATCTGTTTTTTGCCAGATGGCCTGTGTCCTTCCATGGGGCAAAATAAATAAACAGATTCTGCTCCCAGAAATGATATGTTATATATATTTCTTTTGTATTCAGTAGCTTATTCTGCATCCAATCTGGCAAGTTTTTTTTCTTTTTTGATGCCCCTTAAAAATTGCAGAATTAGCTTGATGATCATGCTACTGCCTGGTCAGCACTGTGTAAATTGCATGAGTAACACAATTTCATTGGGGTTCAGTAGTTCTCAGAACATTTTAATTTGCAGCTACATAGTTAATTTCTCTAAGAGGACAAAACATCCATAAAGAAACAGGAATCAAATTACAACAACAATGGCATTTGGTCGCATTTTGGAGGGGGGGGAGATGGGGGAGCAACACAACAGATTGCCTCTGTTTCCTTACCCTGTGAGGGAGCCCTTGCTATTGTAAAAAGGGATCGGTTTCCATGTCTCCCCCCCCCCCCCCCCCCCAAAATCTGGTCTCTTGAAATGTATCTTGATGGTTAGTTACAAGAGAGATAGAGCCCAAGGTATGGCTGAAAGGACTAACTTACAGTTCTCCCATAGTAGTTACCAACGTGCTTGTCTTGTCTCCCTCTTTATCATGGGGGGATCTAGGCTACAGAGCAACTCTCTGATCCCCATTGGGGCACTGAAGTCTTTAGCAGCAGGAAATACAGGTAATGGTCTTTTGCTTTCATCAGATCCCTTCAAGAAGTTCCAGTTCTTAGTTCCTGGCAACTGCTGCAGTTGTACAATCTAAGTATCATATCCATGTAAGTGGTAGATTGAATTATCCATTTAAGAAGTCTCTCTTAAGACTGTTCACAAGGAATGTGAAACTTTTGTGTTTTTCACTTCTGGCAAATAACAGCACACAACTAGGCAAAGCAACAGGCTGGATTTATTGGGAAATTATTTGCCACTTCTGAGTGCATGGCCACAACAATTCTTCCCTTCCTCTATCAATTCCATCTTTCTTTGCATTTCTTGCCTCCAAAAAGGGGGGAGGGGAATGCTTTTTTGTTTTTTTGCTTGAATGTCAAATTTGACAAATACCTGGAAGAACAGGTGAGATTTTACTCTTTGATTTCTTAGAGAAAGACTAAGGTCAATGGTATGCATTGCTGGCTTCTCGCATTTCCAACCATTTTGATAACTTGTGGAGAAGAACAAGAGAAGCAGATATTTCTATTCCTCTGGTCTTTTCTGTCATGGAACTTTCTTCTCCAAATGTCTCCTTCCACAACCCCCACAGATATACCCATAACTAGTCATCTGAGCACCACTTAAAACCTTTGAGGTGGAACCAATAAAACAGCATGATTTCAACCAGATTTCCCTAAGTCAGAGATGGACAATCTGTGAATTCTGGTTTTAGTGGCCCTTCAGCTCTCCTCTGAATGCAATAGTTAGAACAAAAAAAACCCCTAACAATACCCTGCCATTTTGGCACAGGAAACACAACTGTGGAGTACACCCTAAAATAAAGTTAAAAACAACCCCAAAATGAAAAAATGGGAAACCTGGCCCCACCCATTTTGCACAGTCACCACCAGCTGTGTCCCTCACTCTCCCCAAAACATGTTAAAAGCAATTCCCAGCCACTAAAAATTTGCCCAGCCCTCACTAAGGTTTCCATTCTTTATAGGCTGGGATCTCATATTCAGTAGCCATTAATGTTGGTCAGCAGGCAAGAAAAAAGTTCTAGGCCCCAGGCAGAGGCTGGCTCCTTTAAGAACACTCACTCTGTAACAATGGGGCAACAACAATGGGTAGCAATGAGAAGCCAGCTGGAGAAGGAGCAAAAGGTCTGAATTTAGCCTTACATCTAGTTGAAGCGAAACCATATGGAACTCTCCAAGGTCCTGCAACTACAGTCTCATTCTATCAAATTGATTAAATTCTTCTGCACCTGCAGGGTTCCATCTAGTCAAGGCAAGACAATATCTCTATATTCTGTACTGCCAAGGGAACATATGAATAAAACTTTGAGTGTGTTGTGTGTATATCCTTAGAGCAGCCTTTCCTAACATGCTGCCCTCCAGATATATTGGATTTCTAGAATTCCTAACTGATATGGCCAAAGACCACTGGTATACCTATGCGTTTCTCAACCAATCTGTTTTAATCACTCATTGCTTGCTTGGAAAGAAATCTGATTTATTATCATTGCTCGGTTGTTCAGTTTGTGTGTTTCCAAAATACACAAGAGAATCGCTCAGTCTAGGGCTTCATTATAAGTTCCTCCTGAACTTGTCTAATTACAAGCACATCTTGCAGGAGGAAACAAGAAATTCCCTTGTACCATCAAGCCCTGACTTCCTATCATGAATTTGACAACCAAATGCAAAATGGTAACATCCAGTCATGGTTAGATCCCATTTGTTTTGACAATTCTCTCCATAGACTGCTTGATGCAGATTTATAACACACTCCTTTAAAAGCCCCATTAATCCCTCCAGTTGCAAACTCAGCTGATGAGTGCCAACAGGATTACAAATTAAACGTGCCCCTGGGAAACCAAGTAGAGGAATCAGTATGTTTTGGAAAAAAACAGGGAAAAATATAAGGGAACAACCCCCTCCCCCATATCCTATCAAAGATGCTCAGTGACCACACAGCATTGTATGTCAGTGTGAATTGGAGGTAAAAAAATCAGAAAAGACTAAAACGGAGGGTCTTGGAAAGTACTGTATGTACCCAAAAGACAATTAGACAATCCTGAATATAAACAACAACAACACCCCTCTCCTCAGGGAGATTAGAAAAACTAATTGTTGTACTTGCCGTAGTATATTCTCATTCATTCTAAGATGACCCTCTCATTTTCACAGCCAATTATTTGGGAAAACGTAATCTTCTCTTCAGGTTAATACAGCAGCATACCTGGCTGATTGAAATTCTGAAAATAAAAATTCCATAGTGCCAAATGTTGCTGCAATTTCCACTTTTAAACACTATTGTCCCAGCTATTCACACTTCAGTGACTACTAGATTAGACTGCTATATTATTCTCTGTGGAGGAGGTGCCTTTGGACCAGTGTTTTTCAAACTTGGCAACTTTAAGATGTGTGCACTTCAATTCCCAGAATTCCCCAGCCAGCCGAGTTGAAGTCCACATATCTTAAAGTTGCCAAGTTTGAAAAACACTGCCTAAGATACTCCACAACATGATATGAACCACAACAAGCCATTCCAATTATAGCCCAATTTCCAATGCTGACATTGGTTATCAGGTTTGTTTCCAGAGGACATCACAATGCTCCTTTTGACTCCTAACAGTTTGTCTGGCTTAGAGCTCTAACTCATCATTTGCTTTTTCCTAAATGAGGGCCCACAATTTTTATATCTGCCAGCACCACTCTCCTCCTGAAACCAATTCCCTGGGATCTGATATTATTTTCTGCCATTAGCAGAGTCTTTGTGTTGCTCGCCTCTCCATCACAGTGCAGTATATGTCAATGAGAATCCCATCTCTACCTTCCTGATCAGAATTCAGAAAACTGAAAGATTTCTTTTGATGTGATTTATTTACTAAATTCATGGAACTAATATACATATTTATTATATACAAACTGGCATTTTCATTCCACCAGACTTTAAGGACAAGAATGCAAGTCAGGTCAAATTTTAGAATCTTTAGCTTATGGAAACTGTTACAAGAGAGCAAAGAAAATGTGGTCAGTCAATAAAGTAATGTATTTCATCTCCTTGACCAAGAATAATATCATTAGCACAGAACACGGAAGCTGAGTTCACAGATTGTGCCAAGCTGTAGTTAGTTTATACCTGATTTCCAGAACGAGACATAGTAGCTTGGTTCCCTAAACATATGCCTTGGCTTTCAAACACAGTAGCTATCTTCACACACAGCACTATACTCAAACCAAACCATCCCATTGTGGTTTGGTGCAATGTATGCATCCAGCAAGAATGAAATCAGGATGGCACTTTCCAGAGACATAGCCTGTTGCAACAAGCAAATCCGGCAGGAATATTTTGGGAAGCATGAAGAATAACAAACGTAACAAGCTTGGCTCAACCTAATCAAAATCTTCAGCCTCAAAGAAGGCTGAAAAATGCAAACAAAGAACACGAATGGTTTTCATTTGCTCTTGTATACATTTTCTTTTCTTTGTTCTCTTTTAGCTAAGGCAAGAAGAGGGAAAAGCCAAAATTGGGAAGAAGAGGAAAATGCAAGAACACAGAAATCCTATCAGGAGCGACTTCAAAAGATAAATTAATCTTTTACCAATAAAAATATATCATGCACAGACCTTCATATCTCTTGCACCTTATCGGGCGCAAGGAAATGAACTGAAAAGGCTTCCCCGTAAGTTACTTTAAAAAGAGACTTTTAGAGAAATGTCAGGCATGACTAGCCAGCAGGTAATATTTTGGTACGGCGGAACTCTACCTCAATATCTCGCCATTTGGGTCTGCTTTTAGGGAACCATCTGAGCATACAAGAGGATGCTGCTACGTAAAACAGTTCAGTCTCTGTGGCGCCATTAGATGGATTTGCGCTTCTTATTCACTGGACTACATTTGAAGTGTATATTTGAGTATTTGTGAATGAGGGCACTTTATTGAGTTTTTTTCCCAAGATGTATGGCTTTGAGCTTCAACCCAGATCTAGAGATAATGACTGTTATTATTTTCGCCCCTAAACTAAATGCTTTCCAAGTCCAGGCCTTTTTCAGGTAGGCTTGCAATATAATAAAGACAACAAAACAAAATATATAAACATTCAAAACCAGGGGGGATGTGACACCAGAATTAAAACTGTTATTTTCTAAGCCTGCCTCCAGTCCCTGAATCCATAATCAGTGTGGCCACATTTAATTCAGGGGTAAGTAACATGATTCTCTTACTACTGGTGCTTTCTCTCAGAGGGAATTTATCAAGCATGGGGGGCGGGTAAGAGGACAGTGACATCAAGGGCACCATAATGTTATTGTTGCAAATTACAGATGGCATCATGGTGTCATCATGCATTGATGCCATTGTGGCTTATATCATCACATGCTTATGTTTTCGTGATCTACAAACAACAATGGATGGGGCCAGAACTACTGTGGGTGGCATAGAAGCTACGTTCAACAAAACTTGTACAAACATACTGTCTCTTAAGACCATCATCATCCTACAATTCTAGCTTAAGAATCTCAACAGGAAAATTATTTGGGGCAATAACAATCTTAGTAAAGAATTTTTGCTTCAGTCTTCTTCACACTCCATCCATCCTTCCTCTCTCTGTCTCATGTGCACCCAGAGAGACACATTGGATGGATCCATGCATGGAAACTGTCTCTTATCCCTGTTTGTGTGAGCAGGGAGCTGCTTCTCACTTACCTAGGAGATGCTTTGAAGTATAGATATTTCCAGATCGGCGCTTTCAAAATGGTTCTTCTCCCCCAATTTTAAAATCATAATTTAAAAGACCATGTCACAGAGAAACATGTATTAAATCCTAACAACAGAACCTCTGCTCTTGTCTTGCAGCTGATACTTTCGGTGATTGTGCCCAAAATTTGAAGTCATGTTCTTGATAACTGTTTTGTCTCATTATAAATTGATACCTTTGATCCAGCTTGGAAGCTTTTTAAAAAGCCATTCATCCTCTCCTTCCCTCTCAAGCATCCTTTCATTAAGAAATACATTCCTATTCCATTTAGAATTGGGATCCTGAGTCATCACTCAAATTTAGTGAAGTCTGTTCCTTTTAACTTACAACACTCAAAATAATAGTACATCCATACCCTTGTTTTTTTAATGCCAGACGTCAGTTCTGGAATATGATGATAATAATGATAAAGATGATAATAATGATAATGATAACAATGGTATTCTTTGTACCATAATAAAAATGCCTACATTATGATAAAATAAGCAGAACAGGTTACATTTTACTGAATCAGGGCACAGCATCCAAGCCAGAAACAAACAAAAACCCAATTTTTAAATCTGAAATTAAATTGGTAAAATGCAGGACAAAGGTGATTTGGAGAGATAAGAATAGGAGGTAGAAGGGGAAGGAAAATGCTCCCTTCAGGTAAGAGGAAACATGAAGCAGGGGAAGTGACAGCACATGTGAGGCATAACCTTTCTACTGACCATCTCTCCCCACCCATTTATTCTATATTTCTAGCTGATTTGCAAATGAACAGGATTGTGGAGAAGGATCCTGGAACTGAGAGAAGATAATAAAGTAGGTAGAAGCCACAGTGCACTTCCCAGCTATTGCTAGCTGCTTCTCCTTTCTCTAACTTTCTCCCAACACAGACCCCACCAAGTACTCCAGACTGAATCAAATTACAAAGGTTCCTGAGTCCCAGAGTGGCAAGGTGGTTCCAAAGGACCAACAGGAGAAAGCATCCTCTCTTAGCAGGCTTAGCCTCTTTCAGTTCATGTGATCTTCTGCTGAGAGTGTTTCCTCTGGAGAGGAACTGGTTTGATTTGCAAAGAAATTAGATTGAAAACTGGCTCATTCCATACTCCTGGGACCCCTGCTGGCAAGGAGGAAACTAATACATTTTGGAAGTGAATGAGGATGGTGGGAGAAAGTGCTGAATACGATTAATCAAGACATCTTAAGCTGAGAAATGGTTATGATGTATTTTGTAGTTAAAGCCAAGGCAAGTTTTGAAAGACTAGTTCAATTCTGAATGAGACATTTTCATATCTTCAGTGGCCAGTTGTTGTGGTCACTGATAATCCTTGTTTTATCCCCCAAAGAAGTATATAATATGAGACTTGTCCCATTGTTCATGTGTTTTGGTAAGTCAAAGTTTCCTTAACCGTAGTTAAGGAATAAATAATTGGCTAGAGTCACTCCAGCAAAGCAGAGGATGCATTCATTCTTCAGTTACCATAGATGGGCCATTCTTCTGTTGGCAACATTCAGAGGAACTTGCATTCAGAAGATCAGTATGAATAAGCAACAGTGCAGCAGTGTAATAAGGGCCCAACATTTAATTTTCATAGTAATTTAATTATTAATTATTAATTCAATTTATACAGCCACCCATCTCACATATGTGACTCTGGGTGGCTCACAATAGTTAAGACAACACCAAAACACAATAAACAAGATACAAATCATAACAACAAAAATATATAAAACCATATTAAACCCATAGAACACAATCAATGGCAGAGCTGTAATCCATTCGTCACATCCAATTCAACCATTAAACAAGGTCTACAGCTCTTACTGCCGGTTCATTCTTTTCTCTCAAGCCCAGTCTTCTCTCTGTTTTAGCCTTAAGGACCTATCCTCATTTAAAATTGTAGTATGAGACGGGTGCTTGGGAAAGATTTTTTGCAGCGGAAAACTAAAGGGAGGGAGAATTAAAGACTCCTAGCCCATCCTCCTCTGTAAATGGCCGTCCACCCTATATTCAGAAGTTTGAGGATATAAATATTTGCACAGATGACGGATTGTTCATTTGAAGTTCCATATTTGGAAATACTCATTTAATACTGTGTAGACAAACTTATTCCTGTGTTTTAGAAGGCATCTGACATACTTTCATTACCTAAAACAAGTTTTTTTCTTCCTCCAAAACATTACTTTCCTCCAAAAATGGCTGGCTTTTCCCCACCAAACAATCTTACATTGTATCCAGCTATAAATGCTTAAGGGAATAAATCTGAATAAATAATGGAACTGAAGCATTTCTTCAAGCAGCAGCTTAATTGGATCAGATGATTAATGCCCTTTTTACTTGAGTGACTTAAAAGCAAAACTAGATTGCCAAACATTATAATCCCCTCTCTTATGGAAAGATATAGTGGCTTTCAAAGCTTTGTTGAAATGGCAGTTTATTTTGCTCGCAAAATGCATAGAGATGCTTGCATTTGAGGAATTGTGGGATGCAAACAATGCACATGGATTTAGACAGCTTTAAACTGGAGATGGGGGCTGGCTTGGACCATGGAAGAAAAGTCTTTCAGCAGATGCTGCTAACCAAAGATTGACAGAAGAAAATAACACAGGAAGGGCCTCTCCCTTCTAGTTCTGCTTATGGGCTTCCAGGAGACCACAGAAGGCCAGGAAATTGGATTAGGGCTGTATTGCATTGACTACATTTCTCTCTGGTAGAAGAACACCTCCTTGAGTTCCCATCCACACCCTGACCATAGACAGACCTCTTAAGTTCAGACAGGGGGCAGCTCCGGTGCCTCTGCTTTTTGCTCTGCTCATGCTCAGAGGTCTTCCGACCACCATTCGTTCATTGGCTGGCTGAGCCCTCGGTTGGAATGAATGAACCTAGCCATCTTCCACCTCCCCCCCCCCCCACTCCGCCCCATAAGCCAGCCCCCTTCCAACTCAGCCCCGAGCTTTGCGCACTCTGCAGAGCGGGGTAGGGAGGAAGGAGAAGCAGCCCACTAATTCGAATTCCTTCCACTTCTCTATCTCGTTCTCACGCGGGGTTGAGCCATTGTGTCCTTCGGTCGCATGACTCACCGCTGCTCCACGGATTCCGCTCCTCGCCGCCTCCCGTCTCCGCTACGGGATCCCTGCAGCAGGTACCGAGAGCGGCGGGGGTCGGGCGGAGGGATTAGATCCCCTCGCCCGTTTCTCCCACCCACCCACCCCCGCTGGAGGCCGCCGGCAGCTGCGGACGCGCCTCGCCGAGGGGGACGAACGACCGCGGCGCGGAGACCCCCCAGCGCCCGGCGGAGGCAAGAAGGGGCGTCCCGGGTGGGAGGTGGTGGTGGCGGAGGCGGCCGCTAGGCGGCGACGTGGAGGCGGTCAGCTACTCCCCTTGCTCGCTCGGAGCGTTCGGCCACAACCTGAGACTCGTTCAGCGGCTGCCTCCCAGTCGCTCGCCTGCCCGAGATCCTGCAGCCGCCGCCGCCGCCGCCGCCGCCGCCGCCGCCAGCGCCCGGGCTGTCTCGGCTGGGCAGGACCGCAAAGGTGAAGTTTCTCAGCGAGCTACTCCAGGCGCGCCGCGACACGGGCTGAAGGAGGAGGAGGGAAAGCGGGATTCGGCAGGAGGCGAGGCTCCCTCCTCGCCCGCCCGCCGGCCGCCGTTCCTCTCGCCGCGCTGCCGCGGTGGCTCAAGTCCGCGGGACTCGGCTGGGAAGCCCCGTCCTTCGCCAAGTGCCGCCCGAAGGGAAGTCCCGTCCGCGGAAGGGGGGACGCGTCTCCCTCGGGGATTCCGGGCTGAGAGCCGCTGAAGAAAAGGAGCAGCCGGAGCAGTAGTTGCTCCTGCGACTGCGAGTGCAACGGCGGCTCCAGCCAGGACGCCGCCGCCGCCAAGCACCTGCGTGCAGGCAGGTTGGGTCAGGGCACGCCAGCCCCGGCTACCGAGACGGCTCACCAGTCTGGCTCAGTTTGGTCCCCGGGCTAGAGAACCTCACTCGAGAGGGCACCACCAAGGCATCCGTCTCCGTCGCCAGCCTCCGATCTGCAGAACAGAGCCTGGCATCCTGCTGGTGGTGCCTGCAGACTTGATGCCTGTAGGACTGTGCTAGGCAGTCCGTGCCATTTCAGGAGGAACCCTCCCCTTCCAAGCCAGCTGGCCAGCGACAATCCAAAACGTGCCAACGGGAGGTCCCTAGTAAGCTGACCTTATCCTGCTCGAGTGCCAGTCCACTGGCATCATAAAGAGTGGACATCAAGCCGGTTAAGTCCATTCCTTGTGCTTCAGCGTTTGTTCTGTGCCTCCAGCATCGTCCTCCAGCAAGACAATATTTTAAAATAATCAAATAAAGATTGTACAACCATCTGGATCTCGTTTGTGCCATCTGGCAGTTACCCAAAGCAGTGGCACAGAAGACATCGCTAGGTCCAGCTCCAACAACAGCCCATGCCAAGTGGAAGAGACCACCAGCTACCATTTGCTCTGCTAATCATTGCCCACGTTGTGTCCCTTGCATGAAACAACAGTTTCCACGCTCAGACCAGCCTTCGTCCTACAACTAACCACAGAGTGTGAGAGAAACTCCTTTCATCAGGATGTCAGTAGTGCGAAGGAAGTTTGGTGATGACTATCAGGCCGTGGTGGCTGCACCACCCCGTCGGAAACGGCAGCGCTTTGTGGACAAGAATGGCCGATGCAACGTCCAGCACGGGAACCTGGGCAGTGAGAACAGCCGCTATCTTTCTGACCTCTTCACCACTCTGGTGGACCTCAAGTGGCGCTGGAACCTTCTAATTTTCTTGCTGACCTACACTGTTGCTTGGCTGGTGATGGCCTCCATGTGGTGGGGAATTGCTTATTTGCGTGGGGACCTAGATATACACCAGAGTCCCAGTCCGGGCCACAGCCCATGTGTGGCCAATGTCTACAACTTCCCCTCAGCCTTCCTCTTCTTCATTGAGACAGAAGCCACCATTGGCTATGGGCATCGCTACATTACGGAGCGTTGCCCAGAGGGAATTGTGCTTTTTCTGTTCCAGTCCCTGTTGGGCTCTGTGGTAGATGCCTTCCTCATCGGATGCATGTTCATCAAGATGTCCCAACCCAAGAAACGTGCCGAAACTCTGATGTTTAGCCGTGCTGCCGTCATCTCGCAGAGAGATGGGAAACTCTGCCTTATGTTCCGGGTGGGCAACCTGCGGAACAGCCACATGGTCTCAGCCCAGATCCGTTGCAAACTCATTAAGGTGGGTGAAAGGATTCCCTGGAAGGGAGGGAGTTTCATGGGGTTGAGGTTCTCGCCATCTTCTTGCATGCGGGTCTTGATAGCTCTGCGCTAGGATGTGGCAAAGGCCTATCTTCAACCTTCAGATCTAGCTTCTGTTCTAAGCCCATGTACTTTCCCCTCTCTACAAAGGAGCAATGAAGAGCTGTTGGAGAGGGCAAGGACATTTAATATGTGATAGTCTGTTGCAAAGCAAAGCTGCTATATAAATAATACACATCTGTAGATATTAAACCAGGATTAAATGGGTTCTAAAAAAGATGATTAAGTAGGCTTAGGGGGCTGTAGCACACACCCCAAGGATAATGAATGTTCACTGCTATTAAAATATACACTTTGTGATATTTGGTAAAACATACACATTTTCAGATTTTGCTTTGGATATTTAATTGAGGATAAAACCAGAGACTACAAACTTACACTTGGGCTCTTTTGCATTTCATAGGGAACTGTTCCCAGTAACATTCATAGGATCAAGGTCTGTCTTAATTTTACTAACTTTAGCTTTTGACAACTTATCTCTTAAAAAAAAAAAAAACTTCAAAACCAAGCAAACATTCAGAATAGCTAACAATCAGAAAGCAATCAAGTTAGAAAATGTACATGAATTTTTGCAAGCACATCTGAGCTACCTTAAGTCATTGGTGAACTTTGTTATTGGGCAGCATGTCAATCTTGTTAATAAATAAATAAAAATTAGGAGAATGCGCTAAGGATTCTATCCCTGCCCTACGTACTTAAGTTTGGGTTGCTTGATTTGAGTAAGGTCTTAGTCCAAGATGTTTATAAAGCCAGAGAAAACATACTAAATAGAAGAATGTCTTTAAGCACATGCAATATGCCTTTCCATTACTACCGTGCTACCTTAGCTGGTGCCTATGTTATGTTCTGCAGTGCAAAGAGCTGGTCAGTGCTTTGACCCACCAGTGGGAGAGAATAGACTCCAGGCCTTTCCATTCCTGCAGGTGATTGGGGCTGCCACAGCTGCCTTCCCTGACAATCTGTCCAACATGGAAGCCCTCACACAAACCAATTTGCACCCAGCCCACTCTCTTCCAGGTCAGAATCACTGTACAACAGCAGGAGCAAGCAATATTCAGAACAGTTGCAAGGAGGAAAAACAGCATTGGAAATGCTTTGGGGAGGGAGCAAAATGCAGTGAATACCTTCCAGTATTCACTGCAATCAAATACTTTCTACCTATGAATACCTTTCTACCTCTGGGGACAAGCCTTTACATGTAGCATGAAAGAAACAACTTTCCTATCTGAAGCTAAACCCTAGACTGAGATCATGTCAGGCCAGGACTTTGGGGTAGAGATCTAGGGTCCCACACATTGCCATCTAAAGAAGAGGGTGTGAAAATCCAGAGTCTAAAATTACCCAAGTCCATCAATTACAAAACTACAATACCTGAGAAATCAAGACAGCATTAGATTACCCAACAACACCGTTATTGCATAACCTGTCAGACAGATCATCATCATAACATTGTCTTTAAGTTGTGGAATGTCATATAACATAGGTCATGGTAACACAGCAATATAACCACTCAGTATAATGCACTTCCTTCCACCTGAAAAGAGGGAAAGAACTAAAATCTGATATTTGTAAGCAATTTATTGACTCTAGAGAGAAGACAAAGGGGGCTTTTGGAAAACAAAGTGGATCCCCAGAGAAAGAAACAGAAACAAATATGAAGAGGAAAATCTGCAGCTGCATCCATTCTTGCCCTGTGCAATACTGTACATAACAAACATGCACTGTGCATGGACATAAGAAGTTACAATAGTCACCATTTCAGACGATAGCAAGACCTGAAATCTTCAGCAGCATGACTTCCAATTAACCAAAACCAACTAGGTAAAAAATTGTAAGTCATGCCTATCTCCATTTTGATTTTTCAAATTCCCCAGCAGCAAAATAATTCTTGCATTGTTTTTTTCCCATAGTCTGGGTCTCTCTCCCAACTTGTAACAGAGCAAAAGGATGATCTGTTTTTAAGCCTCTGGCAGTTTTTCAGGATATACAAGTGAGGTGCATATGATAAATATAATGGGGGTGAGTTATTACTGGATGGAATTTGTAATATTGCAGAAATGGCTGCTCTTGTTCGTGTCATAATCTGGATGCCACCTCATTATCTTCCAGAAAGTCAAGACTAGTCCGTGTTACTCCCAGATGAAAATAAGACAGATACCGTTTCAAAAGAAGGCATCTAAGTTGATTGTTGACTGTAATAAAAATAATCTACTCAATGAAAGCATCAGGAGAAACACTGACCTTTGACAAATCAGGGGAGTTTGGGGTGGGTTTTTTCTTTTTCTTTTTTTACGATAACAATATATTACATTCTCAAGCTTTCACCTTAGGTTTAATATCTTTCCAGAGTCTAGTTACAGCCAGTAAATACTGAATGATGCCTTGAATTTTCTCTTTTACACCATCTTGAATAATCTTAAACAATAACGTTGAAGAATCTGGACATTAATGCCCAAGCATGATATGAATAATTGATAACATCTCTGCCCAAATTGTAATAATGCATGGACATCTCACCCCCCACCCCCAAATTTAACTGCCCTTTTCCCCATAATCCTGTCATCAGAATTCCTAACCTGTAACATACTTAGAAATGGCATGAGTAATAGACTTACCACTACTTGAGTGGTAGGACTGGAATCAGTGAAAATGAAGTATAATGAATTCATTATTAAGTCTGGATCCTGCTAAGTTCCTTCTCCCACAATTCTATATAATTCGCACTTTCCAGATTTACAGTACACAAATTCTAATAGGTCCTAAAGATTACCCCTTTCTGACCTCTGATCATTGCAAGTTGATTATTGGCATACACTACTAAATTCCATGGTAAATCCTGCTGAATTAGATGGGGTTCCCTCTTGATTTTTTATTTATGTATTTATTTTGGTGCCTTCACGTCAGTCTTGACTCCTATAGACTGCCTGGACTAGTCCGTGCAGTTTTCTTGGCAAGATTTTTGGAAGTAGTTTGCCATTGCCTCTTTCCTAGGGCTGAAAGAGAGTGACTGGCCCGAGGTCATCCAGCTGGCTTTAGTACCTAAGGCAAGATTAGAACTCATGGTCTCCCAATTTCTAGGCTGGTGCCTGAACCACTACACCAAACTGGCTCACCACTCTTGACTACACATGCATATATTTGTATTTTTAGTTAATAGTTAGCTGTAATTAAGCCCCATTGAAACCAATAGGGCCAGTTAGTGATGACAAGTCCTATTACTTTCAATGGCAATTAAGTGCAATAAACTGTCCCTCTGTCTCTGTCCATACCCATTTCTCATTACTTTTTTGGCCATAAAATGCACCCCACAGACCAATATATTATATAGCACCCCAACCTAAAAACGAATAAGGGACTTAATGGAACGCAAAGAAAGCAGACATTCTCAAAGTGTTACGCTGGTCTGTAACCTGTAATAAATACCAATTATTGTAGAGGGAAACACTAATAATACGGTGTTACTGTTTATCTTCTTATTTTGAACTGGCATAAAAGATACGTGTAGCAAGATATTCTAGTCTATCTCGTTCTTCCCCATGATGAGAACGATCATGTCAGAGTCACACCGTTCAAGGTGTGAACATCGCTTTTCTGCAACACTGAATCAGCCACACAAAACTCAGGGTGAATTCTGAGGTCTATTCTTATTGGAGGGTGGCACTGGAAGGAAATCTGCAGCTAGCCAGCCCTTGTTCCTCCTGGCAGGATCTGTTTCCTCCCCATCCTGCTGTAGCCCGCCACAAGAGTAGGAAGTGCCTCAAGCTGTCACTCGTGTGCGGCTGCTGTCTTCGCAGTTCCTGCAGCCATGGAACGAGTTGTTCTCTGACGTGGCCCCAGTCCAACCCAAGTGCTTTAACTATCAGAGGCAATCCCTGGTGAGTGCTAGAGACTTTTGACAGCAGGCAGGTTGTGGCAGTTGGCACCAGCAGGCATCGTGGCACTTCCTAGAACTGGATTCCAATGGTGGCATTTGAAAGTCAAAAGCAAGGCAGGGGGTGTGCGCGCGGCTTCCTATCCAGCAGAACCGAGCACTGAGAATTTCAGCCTTTAGGAGTTTCTAGTCCCTAGCCTTCCAGAGTAAATGGAAGGATCTGCGATCCTTCTTTCCTATGTCTTTAGTAGTTCTTAAGGAAAAGTCAAGGTGGCATAGGCATTAGTGTCAGTTGGGTCAAGCTTAAGGTTCTGCTATGAAATATATAAAAAGGACAGTTTTGAACATGTACTGACTGCAACTCTGTCACCTTAGGATAACTGTAGCTCAGTGTTTCTCAACCATGGCCACTTGAAGATGTGTGGACTTCAACTCCCAGAATTCCCTAGCCAGCATGGCTGGCTAGGGAATTCTGGGAGTTGAAGTCCACACATCTTTAAGTGGCCAAGGTTGAGAAACACTGGCGTAGCTTAGCTATCTCGAATAAGTGGTTCTAAAAGAAAGAGAGATGCTGGGTTTCAAGCAAGACACACCTTTCAGCTCAAACCTAGCCCTCCAATCCCATATCCTAGATTCTGTAAAGAAATTACTTTGCAGATTAGGGCACCATATCTGGGCTGTAAAAACCCATATGGCCACTGATGATGGCAAATAGACATAGTAGCCCCTGCTGCCATCTCAGGGCACTTCAGATTTCTGCAACCACCTAGATATGGTAGCTCTCTACAGCACGCTCTCAGCAATCATATGGAGAAAACAAGAATTTACTATTTCAGATTTTGGACTTCATGGTTTTAGATAGATTAGGATGGATTTAATGCTCTCTTCCAACCCCCAATCCTGCTTTTTCTAAAAATGTGGCAACCCAGTGCTGTTCCTCCTTGTTCCGTTTAGCAGGCCCTGGACTTCAGTTCAAGGGGGAACTTCCATTGAATCACAGAAAACACCCAACGCCTTCTGCCACCTGCCGGCCATGCGAATTGGTGCAGCCAGATCCCGGGTCCTGCTGATCAGCAAAGTGGAGGACGCCATTCCTGCGCTTTTTCTGCTGTTGCTCTATCCCAGTGTTTCTCAACCTTGGCAGCTTGAAGATGTGTGGACTTCAACTCCCAGAATTCCCTAGCCAGCATGGCTGGCTAGGGAATTCTGGAAGTTGAAGTCCACACATCTTCAAGTTGCCAAGGTTGAGAAACACTGAAATCCAGACAGAGAGATAAGACTCTCTGTGTGAATAATCTGAATAAGATTCATCAGCCTTCATATTCTGAAAAGGCTCTTGGGTTAGTCTTTTGATGGGCGGGGAGGGCGCTTTCCAGCCAAATTCTCCAATTGCCCTGGTAAGGAAGCTGTGTCTTCTCTTGAAGAATGCTAGACTGCATTTGTAAATAGCACTAAGCCATAGTCTGTGGTAATAATCAGAAATTATAAAACAAAACATTTTTTCCAGCTCCTTTTTGCCACTACACTGAGTGCAAAAATCTTGACTCTTCCTCTTTGGCAACCTTTTTTGCACCAGGAACAAAAAGCAAGACCAAGCGAGCTCCTGCATACAGATTAGATGAGCTACTAAGCTGTAGACTGTAGGGAAGGTTGGCCAAAATATTATTAAACAAGGCAGACAACAATAACAAAAAGTTATTGTAAAAACAAGAAGGAATATCTAGCTTTTAAGCATGCTTGCTTGTACATTGGTCCCGCAAAGGGTTAAAGAATTCATCTTTTTTACCCAAAGTTATGCTGGATTTGGGGTAGCTACCCCTAGGGCTAAGCCATCCTCCTATGTCTATTTACACATAAGCAATAAATCCTGATTTATAGCCAAAATGGCTGGGCTCACTCATTGCACTAAGTCAAAACCAGACAGAAGCACATTATGGTTTACTGTGATTGATTTTTGCACTCAGTATAGTGGCAAAAAGGAGCTGGAAAAAAATCCTTGAAGAAGGATTTTCCTTAGAAGCCTGGAAAATATCACAATGAAGCAAGAAAACTTCTGAGGTCATCAAAACACTCAAAAGGGGGTTCACACAACATATTAATCAGGAGAGTATGTTAGCTTTGGCTCTGCAAGGTACTGCAAACCCAGCCATTATGGTTTGTAAACTATGACTTATGGTCTGTGAATGTGGCCTGTAGCGGTGTACACAATGAGTAGGGTTACCAGATCTAGGTTACAAAAATCCAGACAATCATAGGTGGCAGATGAGATTTCTAATGGGTGTCTCGATTTTTATGGCACAAGTGAGTAACTAAACCATGATAAAAGCATAGTTTAACTTGAAATGTAAGCCTAGCCCTTTTATTAAAAAATAAGAAAAAAGAACCTTTTGGTATGAAGCATCACCCGCTCTATCTAAAATTGCAGTCACATCTAAACCTAGATAGCATATTAAAAAGCAGAGACATCACCTTGCCGACAAAGATCCACATAGTCAAAGCTATGGTTTTTCCAGTAGCAATGTATGGCTGTGAGAGCTGGACCATAAAGAAGGCTGAGCGCCGAAGAATTGATGCCTTTGAACTGTGGTACTGGAGAAGACACTTAAGAGTCCGCTGGACTGCTAGGAGGTCAAACCAGTCAATCTTAAAGGAAATCAACCCTGATTGCTCATTGGAAGGATTGATAATGAAGCTCAAGCTCAGATACTTTGGTCACCTAATGCGAAGAGAGGACTCTTTGGAAAAGACCCTGATGCTGGGAAAGATGGAAGGCAAATGGAGAAGGGGATGGCAGAGGATGAGATGGTTAGATAGCATCACTGGATGTGGGGATGAGCGCAGGGAGAGGCCAACCAAGAGGGGTCAAGAACGTTCTCTCATCCCCCGAACAGCGAGGGAGAGATAAGAGGATGAGACTGGTACCTCCCTGAGGAATGCTAGAGATGTTTATGGGTTGACCCTGGGAACTACTCTCAGTCTGGGAAGATTCTCTGTATAGGTTGAAGCCAAATAAACCTTGCTGGATTGAATCTGTATGATATCCTGGAGTTTCATGGGCTAAACCTGACACTGAAGCAATGAGCATGAAACTGAGCAAACTCAGGGAGGCAGTGAAGGACAGGAAGGCCTGGCACGATATGGTTCATGGGGTCACGAAGAGTCGGACACAACTTAACGACTGAACAACAACTACCCGCTGAATGAATGTAGATAGATTCAATCTTTCATACCATGCCATAGTAAAAAGTGGTTCGTCTCATTTTTGATTTAGCAAGTTGTGGGAATCCAGTCCATGTGGTTTGTATTACCATGCTTTTTCTTTAGTATGTTATATGAATTCAGGAAATATGGTTTATCTGTAAACCATGGTTAAGCAAAACATGGCCACTTCATCCAGGAGGGAAAAGCTACTGCTGTGCCTGCCCTATCATCCTAAACTTGATCTGCAAAGTAGCCACTTCAACTGCCTCTGCACAAAAGCCATTTTTCCAGGATCAGCCTGAAAGTAGCCTCTGTTTAGTCCTAGATATGAGCACAAGGCAAGCAAATGCTAAGACCCAGTTCATAATCCCAGTTGTAGTCAGCAGGATTTACAATCAAATGAGCATGCAAAGTAATGCTGTAACCTAAGCTACTGGCTGGGGAATTCTGGGAGTTGGAGTCCACACATCTTAAAGTTGCTGAGGTTGAGAAACCCTGCTGTAACTGAGTCTTCCACCCCTTCTCTGCCCTCCTGAGTTTCTCTAAGTTATGGCTACCAGATCTGGGTTGCAAATATGTGGGCTGGTTTTTTGGACCCTCAGATGTAACCTTCTGCAGGTCAGACTTTTAGTCCATCCTACCCACTATTGGCTGTTCTGACCATGGTCTTCTGAGATCTGAGGCAGAAGCTATTCATTCACCTAACCAGCTCTTGTTTTTTTAATGAGATGGTGCAGAAGACCTTCTGCCAGCAAAACATGGGTGTCGCTACTAAGCTACGGTCCCCAACTATTCTTATTGCTTGTAATTGTATTTAAGACAAAGCCTTAAAGAGCTCATGCTGCTGGAAGTGGCTCATCTGAGGTCATTAGCAGAATCCAGATGACTACCAGCAAACAGCAGACAGAAAGTTATTTTTCTGTACAGTATCTCTTTGCTGCCATCTACTGATCTTCTGGAGTTTAATAGTTTTTTTTTTAAAGAGAGAATGAAAATGGTGGAAATTATGTACTGAGCTAGACTCAGGACTCTTTTGAAGTTATTGCTCTATATCATCACAGGGAGTATGAGGCTACAAATTCCTAGATGTCTTCTACTGATCGTCCTGATGTTTGCAGTCTAGATTTGTTAATCCTAACACAACCTAACTTTAGGTTCACCATATGTGAAGCTAAGAATATCATGTAGGCAGAGCCCAGGTTGTGGAATTTACTATATAATCCAGCCAACTCTGCTCCAGATGCTTTTTAATTTATTTTTTGTTGCAGAGTGTTGGAGGGTCCTCCGTGTGGTATTATTTGTTATTTTTTTTCCATTACTTTGCAATCTTCCCAGTAGCCCATATCTCATAATTAAAAGTCTAAAAATTGTAAGAGGAGTTCCTCCGAGATGTCTTCCCTTCAGATTTAATTGAAAGAAGACTGCAAACATGGCCAAGCACACACATGGGTCACCACATTAACTAAAATGAGTCTAGGAATCCTGCACTAGAGTCACAGTGATTTTGCTGAAATAGTATTCTTCCTGGGAAAGAGATCAAATTCTTTCCCATCCAAATTACATGAGACTAGTTAGAAGAAAATAAAGGAGACATTTTCAGTGTAGTGTTGTACCAAACTAGACCTTGTTCATATCGAGCTCTATTGCTACTAACACCATATATAATGCAAGGCAAAGCACTGTTTTTGGAAAATAGCAGATGGCAATTAAACTGGTGCCACTGGAGACTAGGGTCTGGATTTCTCTCAAAGGTCAGCACCCTCCTTTGAGAGCCTGGACCTTGGAGTGAAAATGAACGATACAAAATAAACAAGGACTTTGCTGCTGCCTCAGAGAAGATGTGGATTTCAATGAATGTTCAGGCCCATAAATTACTTCCTCCTAGATGTCCTCACTTCTTATCACACCATTTGTCTTTGTGATAGGCAGAGCAAGCAGAGAAAGCAGACGTGTGTCCAAACAGTGTGTTCCTGCAGTTGCTCACAGGGATGTTGAGATGGCACCCACCGCTGCGCAGTTGAAGCCCTGCCTTTTTTCATTATGGAGCTGTTTGTGGAATTTTTTTATATAGTAATTTTATTAAAAATTGCAATGAAAAAGATAAAAATGAATGCAAACTTAAAAAAAAGAAAAGGATAAAAAGAAAAAATAGAAAGTGCAGGAAAGAAAAAAATAGAAAATAGAAAAGAAAAAAAGAATCAGAATATAGTGAAGAAAAAGAAAAATATATAAAGAAATGACTTCCCTTTCATCATAACAAGTATAAACAATTTTAGTAACTTATCACTTTCTCTTAAAATACAACAAAAGATCTCTTCTTCCCATATCCCATCTCTTATCTATAAACAAATCCTTAAAGCCTTGTCAATTCAGTCCTGATCAGCAAAAGTCCATTAAGGGTTACCAGAGATAACAACATGTCTATTTTAACCTTAATCAAATAAACCAACTTTATATTCCTTCCTTTTACCTTTAACAATCTTGGTCTTTAGTCCCTTCAAATAATATCCTAGATTTCTTTTCATTTTTTCTTTGTAGCTTCTCAAAACATTCTTCAGAGCTTTTGTAAATCCAATGTAGCAAAATTATCCAGGCCACTCTCTCAGCTTGTTATTTGTATATCCTTTTTAATTATTAAGACATCAGCCGGCTTCTTTTGTAAGTCCAATGTAGCATCTTTTTCCATATAATTCTTGTAACCTGTCATTTTTAAATTCACTTTCAGATCAGTCTCAATCTTGTCAGATATGACTTGTTCCTCTTTCATAACATCATTTAAACACAGTTTATCTACAGAGACAGACACTCTTAAAATTAATGTCTGAGTCCATTGTTCAAAAATATCCTTCAGTATGTCCAATGTTAAAATATTTTGCTTAATTCTGTATTATTAAGTCAAGTTTAAGTGTTCTTCTCTTTTAATTGTAATCTTTAGTTCCTTCTGGTTCCCTCTAGTGTCCAACCTTCAAAGTCTCACCCTATCATGCTTTTTTAAAGATAATTCAAAAGAAAAGCATTTTCCCACAGGAAGGGATTCTTATGATTAATTTCAAAATCCATCTGGACCCTTAGTCCATTTGTAATTTTCCATAATCAAAGTTCTAATCACCTTTTTGCTGTTTATTCCAAAAGAAAAAGGAATTAAGTCCCTAAATTTGCATTTAAAACTTCTTTCACTAAGGATTGAAGGAAACTCACCTGGTGCTGTAAAACTTGTTGATTCAAAAGTTCCTAATAGCTGAAAAGCAGTTAACAAGCAATTTTTGAAAGTGAGTAGAAAAGGAAGTATGTGAACCCAGTGTCCTTTTTTGAAGGCGCCAACCACAGTTTGAGCAAGATGGCTATTCCCTCATGTCCCAGAGCTCTAAACGCACTGGAGGCTGTTGAATGTGGTCTCCTTGCGAGGAGCAACTGTATGGAGCACTTGTGGGCAATCTCAAGTCCTCTCCTTGTCCCAAGAGGAATTATGAAGAGCTGGTCTACTCGTTGGCTCTTCATTCTGCCATGGTTGTTGGCTTTGCTTTTAGTGGAGTCATCTTCAGTTCACCATTTCTTCCCTGGAAGTCAAGCTGTTTGTGGAATTGACTTGAACTCATTATCTTCTGCTTCTAAGCCTTGTTGCAAAGTTACCAGCTTTCCTTGATGTTTTGTCTGCACCTTGAAAAGAAGCAGGCTTCTGTGGCTCTCAGTCATTTCCCCTGAATATGTTTTCAGGGATGTTTCAGAAAGCCTTTAACTACCTTCTTGGCTCTTCTCATCAGGGGCAGGGAAGCCCATTCCCTTGAGAGAGAAAAAAAGAGGGGCATAATAAAGAATCTTTGGCTGGACAGGACCAGAGCATCACATTAGGTGAGCAGATGAATTCAATGCTAATTTTAGAAAGTTGGGGGGGGCTTACTTCTCTCAACAGTGACCCCTAAACAGGAACATATCCCTGGCTTCATGTAGGTTGGTAAGTTCTGCTGGTGCTTTTGTGACAAGATAAAATAGAGAGGTATGGAAGAAGACCATAGAGTTTAGAGATGCCAGTTTTAGTTCCAACTACTGTACCTTGGATTTATGTTTGGCCAGCCATATATTACTCCACTCCTCTATCTTCATTAGACTTTTTTCCCTTTTTAATTTTAAAGCCAATTTTCTCTGTATCAATTGTGGACATCTTGCTACTTTCTTCATACTAATTATGACACCAGTATTTTTTTTTAACTATCACCATTCAAAGTATTGCTTCAGTAAAATCCTTCTTTCTTACACCAGGTTAGCATTGCGTGGAGAAAAGGTGAAGGAGAGGGAGGCATCCAGTTTGCACATGTAATTTGCTCCAGGATTTTAGAGATTCAAGTGATGACTCACACAAAGAGCCAAGCAGAAAATGTCTTCTCAAGAGCTTCTTAGATCAAGAAGACTTGGTAGTCCTCCTTTTGTTGCATTACTGCCAATGCTGAGGGCTGCTGGAAATTGAGAGACATCTGGAGGGTCACAGGCTTACTGTCTCATCATAATGGAAGTAATGGCTCATTTGGCCTAAATGATAAGAAATAACTGTTGCTGCAGAACAGTACTCAGCTTAGCTGGTTGTCCTTTCATCTTCAGAAATGGTCAGCTGTAAAGATTTTAGATACAGGAATAATCCGGTACATTGGTAAGGCTACAATCTCACAGTGTTCACCAGTGAAAACGTTGCCGTTAGAAAATCAAAATGCCGTCCTAAAGTCAATCATCTCAACATTACTGCTGCTATCTCTCCCTGCCATGTAGGTCCAGTCCCCTTACGTGGTAATGTCAGCCTTCCCCCTCCACAAGGAAGGGACCCACCAGGGGCCATATTGACAGATTCTTTCGAATCTGAACAGAGGATAAACTGCCATGACTCACTCACTTGAGGCCTGATGGGCTTGGTAACTTTAGAAATGAATGTATCTTACTCACCTTTCTCCAACTTGAGGACCTCTGTGTATGTTTGGCATATGTCCTTGCTGAAAATTTTGAAAATTGTAGACCAACTCATCTGAAGGGCGTTTGAAGTTGGGAAGGCTGGAATTGATGTACAGGTGGATTTTCTTTCACAACATTTGAATTAAGTGATTTTGGAAACAACTATTTCATTACTTCATGTAACAAATGGGCATTGATCTCTGGGGACCAAACTATGCGATCCACAGGAATGCCCGATTATAAATGATCTCCCTACCGTTTGTGGGAGGAGGAATGGGTCCTATCTTGGATTAGCCGCCCAGAGTCACCCGTTGGGGGGAGATGGGCGTCATACAAATTTAATAATAAATAAAATAAATAAATAAATTAGACTGCATGGAGGGCCTGATCTGAACTGCTCAGTGAATTGTGGAAGGGGGCTGAGTTCAAATCTGTTCCAATAAAATCCAGTTTGCCATTGAGTTCTACCCTAAAATCTCCCAAGTTAATTTTTGTCAAGCCTCTGCTGTTTGCTCTGAATTATACTGAAAAGCGTTTCCTTCCTTTTGCTGCTGCAAAATTAGTTCTTAACTTGCTGGTATTATTTCTCTTTCTTTCCATTTTTCTTTAGTCACGACAGACACCAGAAGGTGAATTCCTGCCACTAGACCAATGCGAGCTTGATGTTGGATTCGGAACTGGGGCCGACCAACTGTTCCTCGTTTCTCCTCTAACCATCTGCCACGAAATCAATGACAAGAGTCCTTTTTTTGCACTCTCGCAAAGATCCCTAAGGAGTGAGCAGTTTGAAATTGTTGTAATCCTTGAAGGCATTGTTGAAACCACGGGTAAGCAATGCAATCGGGTGCCTAACCATGTGAACTTAATATTGGGGTATTGTTTTCAAGCATGTTGCATTTTCTATTTATCATACCTTGTAAGTAAATGCAAGGTTATCGTAGAGGTGGAAAGAGGGAGACAAATGTGACTTCCAGTAATGGTACATGGGAATAACCTTGGGAGACAGGAGGAAGAGCCGCAGCCCAGATAACCAGCATGTAAAAGACATCTCAGTCCACAGAAGGAGGGGAGGCGTGGGAAGTGTTTCAGAAGGAACCTTCCCTAGTTTTCTGGAGAGTAAAATAAAGGAGGGGAGGAATACTTTCAGATTTGCAAGATTCTGTTAATGTAATATTACAACAAAGATAGAGATAGAACTTACAGTTGTACTTCTTGTCTGGACTACCTCGAAGGGCTAATGCTTCCCTAATGTAGTCATTTGTGTGTTGAGGCAGAGGTGAAATAGGAACCAGGCTCTTAGCATTTCTTAAACTCAGATCTGATGCACATCCACAGTCATTAGTTTCTCAAGGGAATATGAGAAATGTCCTTATTTGTTCTTTCTTATGTATTCTTATTATTTATTATTCGGTGGGTCAATGGCTCAATAGACATTGAGCCATTTAGCCCAGGGCTGTTAACATTAATAGACAATGGTCCACTAGCATATCTGGCCATCTTCCTTTCCTGGAAGGGAAAGTTGCAGGGGCCAACCCAGCCCAGGGAGCAGTTTATAGTTCAGGGTCTTAGGTAGACCCTTAAAATTGGGTTAATTGAATAAACCCTGGTTCAGTTAACTATAGAGAGCTACTGTGTGAATACAGTTCATGTATTCTCCTTACAAGCTAGTTAAGATTCCTCCTGTGGGTTCCAACATGTTGGAAGTCAAACCTTTGATCCTGGAAACTGTTTAGCATTGTCCGTGACTACGGGCGACTTCTTCAGTGCTGAAGGAAATGCTGTTTGTTGCCACACGCTCTAGAAACAGTTTTTCTATACAAAAGCCTTCACGCGTTCTAAGGCCATGCCCTGCATTAGAAGGACATTCACCTTAGGACTGAATTCCAGCTCAGAGTAATCTCTCTCTCCCCCCTCCCCCCCATATATCGTGATTAAATACTTTGCTGATGAGTAGTTTCTCAATTATAGGACAGGGAATTCTAAATTAGCTGGACAAATGAATAACAAGGAATTTAACGCCTTGTTACGGCCTTTAAAACCAGCTGCGCAAGGCAGCTGCTTCGTTCTGCCTAATGCCTTGGCCGGCCCTAAGCGCTTTTGATGCCAGCGGCTGGCTGCCCTGTACTGACTCTGCCCTTTGTTCGGTCTATAAAGACAAGTGGGGTCTTCCTTCCTTCCTTCCTTCCTTCCTTCCTTCCTTCCTTCCTTCCTTCCTTCCTTCCTTCCTTCCTTCCTTCCTTCCTTCCTTCCTTCCTTCCTTCCCTCTTTTTTTTCTGGGCAACTGAGTCATCTGCGGAGAGCAAGTGGAATAAAATAAAAAAGTCAAGATGGTGGCCATGGCGACGCAATCAAAGCCCCACCCCTTCTTTTACATGCATTATGACAGACGCAGCCCGTGGATGCCCCACCCCGAGCCCGAACTCAACCCCCAGAAAAATAGTGCAGAACCTGTGTCCTTCTGGGCTGAGCCCCAAGGCTGAGCTGTTTCCTAGCCAGGCCGAGCAAATGCAGCTGTTACAGCAAGGTTAATGACGTGATCTGTACCAAGGTCATTCTGATTCAGTGGCCCCTATTTAACGAAGCAGCATTAGAGATGTGTAGATGTTTTTTAAGTTCTCGCATATTTACCGTTGCTGAAATAGAAGGAACCTCGTGCCTTTGAAGACAAGAGGGGACAGAAACTCCCTCCCACTGGGTTGTAAATTATTCCAGAGCTTAATATGGGCCAGCTCTCCCCAGATGTCAGCTGCCAGCTTGGCCCCAGTACCTGCTTTCAAATTCTGCAGAATCTATGCAGTAATGATTGCTCTTTGGAATTGTTCCTGTTAAAAGATAAAGTACCTCTCAGATGAGAGGATGGTCTGTTCTGAGGCACGGAAGGCTCTTTTGCTGATTTCTGTACATTCCCGTTTTTTTATTAGGTCCAGTGAAACTGTATTGACAGCAAAACTGCTGGGACAAGGTTGCCTTCTGTATTATTGCATATTTCTGTCCTTGTCTGAGGACAAGATGTCTCCTTTGAGAAGTTGTTCCTGGCAGTTGATGACTCAGTGAGAGCCTTCCCCAACCTGGTGCCCCCCAGATTGGTTGAAGATCCACAACTCCTGCGATTCCTGGAGCCCAGAACTTTTGGTCAGCTGCCTAAAAAGGAGGTCACTAGAACTGTAGTATCAGTCCATCTGGAGGGAATCAGGTTGGGGAAAGTTGCTGTGGGCCGCTAGTGCGTCTTGATGAGCGTTTTAGCATTCCCAGGATTTTATGCTGGGTTCAGCCCTTATCATCTTCCAATTGCAACCTTCTCATGATTATAGTCATTTTTGTTTTCCAAGCCTTTTTTACTGAACTTTGTCCTTTGGAGGAGGGCAAGAAAGAATAGCTGCTTTTGACTGAGCCTCAGTTTGGAAACTAAATGGGTCCTGGTTAGGCTGGACCAGTGCTTCTCAACCTCAGCAACTTTCAGAGGTGTGGACTTCAACTCCCAGAATTCCCTAGCCAGCATGCCGGCTGGGGGATTCTGGGAGTTGAAGTCCATACCTCTTAAAGTTGCTAAGGTTGAGAAACATTGGTCGAGACCGCCAGAAAATACCAAGGTCATAGCTTAAATTAGGAAGTCAACATAACATCCTAAAAGAAGGCTGTGGCAGACATATTCCAGATTAATTCCAAGAAAACTAGATGGATGCAGTCATTAAGAACTGAATGACTCAAAGGAGATCTTACCTTTTTTCTTTTTAATCTTTGATAGAAGCGCTAGGAATTCTCTTATTGGAAGTACCTGATTTGCAGCTAGAAAAAAAAAGCCGGTAGCCTTATTCATTACATGTTTAGTCTTTTTTTTTTCTTCATTAAGCCAAGACAGCGTCACATGGTTTCTTTTCTCACACACTCATATAGATACATGCTACCTTCATAACAGCCCTATAATGTAGACCAGTTGCAAGAAGCCTAAGGACACCCCTGGCCAAGTATGGTTTTGAATTTTGCTGTAAGTATAGCATGCTGGTATATCACACTCTTCTTCAGGAGTAGTGAATCTATCAAGGAAACAGGACAAATTCAAACAAAATCATAGTTTTCCTGCCACACTTGTAATTTTTTCCCCAGTCTACAGAAACACAGTCAGTGGTTGTGTGACTTAGAGTTGTACATAAATTCCCATTCAGCAATTCTCATGATGGAAATATCTTAAATATTTAATATAAAAGAATAATAAAATATAAGTGTATTTCAAATGTTCTGAGATTTTCAACAACAAATCTTTATTATGGCCTTTAGGCCAGAAAAGTTTTGTGATATTTTTATACATCCCTAAAAAGAGAGAAGCTAGACACTGTAGGCTTAACTCTGCCTGAAAGACCATTTTGCCCTAAATTCTGGGGAGGCAAACATTGGCTTCCAGATGTTTTGAACCAACTCCTATCAACCCCTTTCAACATGGCCAGCAGCAAGGAATTCTAGGAGTTGTCAGAAGGAAATACAGTGCAAGGATGGGGGGTTATGGCTAGCTGGATGTTGCTGAACAACGATCTCCAGCATCCATCATGAACATGGGGCTTTTGTGGCCCTTGGAGTTGTTGTTCTGAAAGTGTGAAACTTCTCATACGGTCAGCAAAAAACAAGAACAAATTGGAGCATTGCAGAAACAAAGGCCAGATAGAAACAAGCCAACCCACTCGAAAGACGAAGCCAAGTAGACCATTAGTCGCTTTATGAGATGGGCGGCTCTATAAATGTGACGTATAAATAAATAAATATTAGCCAGGGTGGAATGAAAAACTAATCATAGGAACCTCTTTTTAGAAAAAGGGGCGAATTCTTCAGTAACTATAGTTGCTACAATTGTTTTGGTAATGGCTTCCTACTTTCTTCGGTAAATATGACTTATTCTCAGTTCTTGGATTTTCTTGTGAGGTTATCGATGTGGTTCTAGTCCTGTTTCCACTCAAGGCATGGCAGAAACCCTTGGGAGCCGTTGTTCTCAAACGCCAACTGAGAACAGGCATTGGGGCCAAACTCTACTTGGAGCAAAACCCTGAGATAAAAGGTTTCATTATCCCAGGAGATTAAAAGGGTTTCTCAATCTCTTCTCTGAATATACATTCTCTATCCATTTGTGTACTTTACCTTCAGCACCTCCTAGGCACATAAAGCTCTGTAACAGGACTAATGAAACATACCTAAACAAATTGAACTAAGTCAACAACTGCTGGGAGACTGATCAGCAGCAGATGGAGCAACAGGTTGTTTCTTACCTTTGCAGGAAGCAGAACGGATGGATGAACGTTGCAAACACAGCACTTGTATGATTCTCTGCCCTCCCCACCCCTAGATTGCCATATGCTGTTCTCCTGACCTTTCTGTGGGTTAGAGGATTAGCCATGTTTTAGCTCCACTGAAATACAACTAAAGCCACTTTTCTCAGTGTGGCACCCCCCAGAATTCCTAGCCAGGGTGTATACACTCTGGGAATTCTGGTGTTGCAGTCCTAGCACATCTTGGGAATGACAGGTTGGGGAAGGCTGAACTGCAACGGGACTGAGAGCCAGTTTGGTGTAGGGGTTAAGGTGCTGGACTAGAAGCCAGGAGGCTGTGAGTTCTAGAGTTCTGGAGCTCCTTTAGGCAAGTGTAATGGTATGTGGGAATGACCTTAGGAGACAGGTAGAAGAGCCGCACACTAGGCAATGGTCAGATAAGAGGCAACTAAGCCCACAGAAGGAATGGGGGCCTGGCAAACGTCTCAGAAGGGACCATCCCTAGTGTCTTGGACTGTAAAGGTGAGGAGGTGAAGATGTTCTTTCAGACTTAAAAGATTCGGTTAATGTAACCTTACAGTAAAGTTAGAGCTAGTATTTCTGGGTGTGCTTCTTGTCTGGACTACCTCGCAAGGCTGACATCAATCTTGCAAGTCTGAAAGTACATCTTTCCTCCTTCACCTTTGCAGTTCAAGAAACTAGGGAAGGTCCCTTCTGAGACATTTGCCTCGCTCCCATTCCTTCTGTGAACTCAGCTGCTGTTTGTCTGACCGTTGTCTAGTCTGCAGCTCTTCCCCCTGTCTTCCAAGGTCATTCCCACATGCCATTACAGCATGAAAACTGGCTGGGTGACTTTGGGCCAGTCGTTTTCCCTCAGCCAACCCACCTACATTAGTATGCGGGAATGACCTTGGGAAACGGGGAAGAGCTGCATCCAGGGGAATGGTCGGATAAGAGGCAGCTGAGCCTACAGAAGGAATGAGGGCCTGGCAAACATCCCAGAAGGGGCCATCCCTAGTTTCTTGGACTGTAAAGGCGATGGGGGAGAAATGCACTTTCAGACTTGCAAAATTCTGATAATGTAGCCTTACAATAGAGTAGAATTAGCTCATCTGGGCGTGCTTCCTGTATGAACTACCTCGCAAGGCTGACACCACCTCACAGGGTTGTTGTGGGGAAAATAGGAGGCAGGAGCATTATGTACACTGCCTTGAACTGTACAAAATAATGGTGGGATACAATAATAACTATCTTCCTCTGGATTATCTTCATGATTATTCTTTTGCAGAGGTTTGTTGTGGGTTTGCCACAAGTGATGCTTGGAGAGGACTCGAGGTTTGCACATGCTATGATTTGGGAAGGAATACAGAACAGAGAGTGACGCTCAGAATCTAGCCACCTGAGCATTCAGCACATTTTCATTATTTGTAACACAGGTTTCTAGTCCTTAAGACTGTGGAGATCCACTTGAAAATGTGTGGTGATCTCAAAAGCAGAAGAAGGAGCCCTAATAAACTCTCCAGCTGTGCAAGATGTGTTTCCTTACTCAGCACAGTCCTTTGCTTCTTCTTTTCCTCACCACTGACAGAATAGAACAAATTATGCAATAATTGTGTAAAAAAAACCTTATAAATGTGTAAAAATAAAAGAACCTGTGATGAAAAATAGGACTGCTGTACATTATACAAAATAAGAGAAGATGCTAAAATGTTTAATTTGCATAATTTGTACAGATTGCCAGGTTCAACTTTTCTTAGCTGTGAATCTGGATGGCCCTTGTGTATAATTATTATTAATTTAGTTATTTTAAACTTGGAATGCGTGAAGCTCAGGAGATACTCTAGCAGCAAAGGCTGTTGGGCATTGCACAACTAGAGCTAACAAAGCTTTTCTCATTCCCATCCAAAGAGAACTGTGGAAGAATTAGAAGCTGTTTGCACACTGTTGTAATCTAGTACAGTCCTCCACGCTGGGATCCAACTGGGAATTGTATCAATTTATGTAGGATGCCCTCAGTTGCCAAATGTGCAGTTATACACACAAATTGTACATTATTTGAACAGACACCCAAACTGCTCTCACTGGATCACAGCATACTACATTCCTAACATCTGCCTTCATTATTCCTCGTTAAGCTGTGAATTAGAACTGCCTGAGACGTATTAATAGCTACTTCTCTTTTAGAAAAAAGAATTCCAGTGCTAATGTCATGAAATGTAATGATTTTGTTCAAATGCTAGAAGAGAGTATAATGGGGAAAAGATGAAGGTCTGCCCTAGTTCCATCCAAACCAAACCCATCTACTGGCCAGATTATGATTGCACAAGGTGACACAATGGAGCCAAACTCCAGGGCAGGCAATGGAGAGGCTGTATAAAACCGAACGAAACCCTGCAACAATCCACCTAATGAGAGAGGGCGTGGGACAATGCAACAAAACCACCAGGATCAGTAGATTAGTAGCATGCAACATCTTCCAGGCTGCAAGCAACAACAGTTGTATGTCTGGGCCTCCACACTAGAAAATCATGTCTGGTGCTCGGACAAAAAGCTACATTTCATTTCATTTCATTTCATTTCATTTCATTTCATTTCATTTCAACTTCCTTAATTAGATTCAATTTGCATATGTTCTTCAGTAATTTATTTAATGATTTTCCCCTTCGGTCACATTAAAACTTGCTGTACTTTTTCCAGAAAATATGTCTTTCAGCCAGAAAGGACATCTTAGCAAAAATATAGTAACAGAGGCAAATTAATATGTTTGTTTTCTGCCTGATTGCCTTTGAAATGGGCAATCAAACCCATGGTTGTCCACCCAGTTGCAGGTTAAATCAGTACAATTTAGCAACAATTTGGCAGGGTCCCTTGCTCAAGGCTTTTGGGGATTTGGGTTGTAGGTTGTACAAGCCATGTCCAGCTAAACAGGCTATATCAGGTCTAAGCAGAGGAGCAGAAGGAAAAAACAAAACCAAGGAGGAGTTTTTATAACAAAAGCAATGAGTCTTCCCCTTCCCAAGAACTCAAACAGTCTTAAAAAATAATTTGCCAAGACTTCACATTATTTGTAGCCAAAGCAAACTGCAGCAGCCATCTTACTTTTCTAGATGTGACTTCCTTGGCACTAGAAAAACATGTTCATGTTATCTCCTGTAATGTCAGAGGGGAGGAAGAAAATAATGTTTGAACATGCCACACATACATCTAGCTCAGTTCTCTGTGCAGATGTAGGAAATCACAAACTTGCTTCTTTTTAGGGGGTGGTTATGTTAATGGGTATGTGGTGCCCAAGCTAAGACATGTAATGGCCCAACTCAATGTGTCTGTCTCTTGACTGAATGGCAGTTTTGCTGGAGTTAGGGAGGGAAGGACAGACAGGAAAGCAGTAGATATTCAGCACCTCTGGAAAGGGGACTAGTGGCTTCAGAACTCTACACAAATTGCAGAAAAGAAAACAGATGCAGGTTAGCAGTGTGTAGAGAGCCACGGGTTTCTCACCCATTTTAAAGGAAAATGCAGGGGTTGATATTTGGGAAGTGATGGACTGAGTTGGCTCCAGAAAGTGGCCAGGTAGGCATTTACTGGGGCCTGAAGAGCAGTGGAAGACCTCTTGCCCAAGCTGTGTTACCATGTCCACTCAGCACAGAATATGGAAGGAAGTCCATATATTAAATATGGAGATTTAATGAGGTGGCTACATTGCATGTAACACCTAATGCTCTCCTCTATCCCTTTAGTTTTTTATAATAATAATATTAATGTTTTAATTATAGAGTGATTTTTGTAATTACTGTTTTTTATGGTGTTATTGTATGCTGCCCAGAGTCACGTTTTGTGAGATGGGTGGCATATAAATATGATAAATAAATAAAAGAACCCAGGTAAAGCCTACTTGGCTTGCATTTCCTGCTCCTTCCACCTTAGGTGGACCTCCAAAGGTGTCTACCACCACTGCTTCCCTTGCAAAGCAGAGTTGGGGGATAAAGAAGATCCTTTGAAGGGCCAGGGTGGATGGCATTGTAATTCACAAATCCAATTTTTGATCCCTTTACTAACTTCTTCTCTTAGGAATGACATGCCAAGCCAGGACCTCCTATACAGAAGATGAAGTCCTCTGGGGCCACAGGTTCCTCCCTGTGATGTCGCTGGAAGATGGCTTTTTCCGTGTGGATTATTCTCAGTTTCATGGCACATTTGAAGTTCCAACTCCTCCCTACAGTGTGAAGGAGCAGGAACAGAATTTGGCTCTCCCTTCGCCTCTGAACACCCCGACTGGGAGCCATAGGAGTCGACGGGAAAAGATCTCCTCTCTTGACTGTCTCGAATTTTTTGAAGAGAAAAGCAGCCGTCTTCCCAGCAAACTTCAGAAGATTTGTACTGGGAAGGGAGATCTCCAGAGAGGCATTCCAAGCCTTTGTTCCACTAGTGTTGAGAAAGCCTGCAGCACCGGTGACCTCTTGAAGATCCAGCAGATCAGTTCTGTCTGCAACATGGAGGAGGGAGGCGAAACACTGAAGTTGGCAGCCTTCAAAACCAAATCAGAGCTCCTGGCTCGGTCCACTGGGAACCTCGAACTCCAACAGAGACCTCAGCTCTTGCATACCCTGGGGGCAAGGTTGGAGGATCATTTGCCTGCCAAGTTACGAAAAATGAATTCAGGGCTTTTCTCTTAAAGAGGAGACAGACAACCAGACAGGTTGCATTTTAAACTTCTGAAATTTTCACGATGTTGCTATGAAGCAGATTCTGGCAAGACTGATCTGGGCTGCCAGGGCCAATTCGATTTCATAACTAGAGTTTAAAAACCAAAATAATTTCAGTCAAGAGCAAGTTGGTAAGCAGCGGAGTAGGGAGGGATACGGTATATAGTGGGTGAAAGTTAGGCAAAAACTATATCCTGTAACTGTGGATTATTTGTTTTGTTTTACTTTTTGAGCTCCATCCTTCCTCCTGTTGAAGCATGCCTGTTTATTATTGTTCATTTTGGGATTTATCCTTTAGAGAAACAGATGGGAAGCAGGTGTTATAAAGCAAAAGTATTCCCATGATATATTGGGTGCCATTCCATCTCCATCTGAACAGCTGCACAATCTTTACCCAAATCAGGAACCAGGCAGGAGCATCTTCAGGGAGGCAGATGAAGAAAGCACATATAAAAAGGGAGGAGCTTGCATCATGATGGTGCAACGCTGCCTTCGTTCTTTTGACCAAAGCATTGGGTTTTGTGCTGTGATGGAATGGAATTATGAAGGCCAGGCTCAGGGAGAAAAACATTTTCTTACATCTCCTGAGGAGCGTGGGAGATACAAGAGGATGAGACTGGCACCTCCCTGAGGAATTCACAATGTTGTGGCTGGCATTACTTGGGAGCTGGGGTTTCAGTCTGGGAAGATTCTTGCTAGAGGTTGTAGCTAATAAACATAACTGGACTGAATTTGCATGGCTTCTTGAAGTTCCTTGGGCTAGGCCTGACATCAATCTTCCCAGACTGAAACCCCAGCTCCCAAGTAATGCCAGCCACAACATTGTGAATTCCTCAGGGAGGTGCCAGTCTCATCCTCTTGTATCTCCCACGCTCCTCAGGAGATGTAAGAAAATGTTTTTCTCCCTGAGCCTGGCCTTCATAATTCCATTCCATCACATGTGGTCATCTCTTGGATCCAGGCACATAGCGGGATTGGTGTATTGGGCTTCAGAAATTGGGATCCTGTTTTTTTAGAATCAGTGCTAAAACCAAGGCACCCATAGCTGTGTGATGGGCCTGTGCTGGAAATGATCACTAAGAAGCTGTCTCCCTGAGACTCCACCTACGTCATCTGTGATCCACCTTCCCCAGCCAGTTCCTTTCAGATGTACTTGATAAGAATTCCTATCATCCCAAGCCAGGATACAGACATGTTTCTGCAAAAAGATCCTCTGAATATTGGTCCTTTGAATATTCTTGAGTTTCTTGCAGCAAAGATAATTACTGGGGTTATATAAAAAGATAATAGTCCCCCAAGTCAAGCTTGAGTTCTGGTAGTTTTCTTGGCAACATTACAGAATTGGGTTTCTGGGATGTTTCTTTGACTTCTTAGTTGAGCCACAACCCTGGTTGTCTCCCAGCCAAGAAGTAACCAGACCTGATACTAATTAGCTTTTTTCAAGATTAGCCAAAGAACTAGATGCTGCCCTCTGAGAGAGCTTGAAGACCCCTGAAGCCTGTGGAACAGCTTCCTAGATGTTTCTGTGGCTCCAGCTGAGTGTTTTATTTAGCATGTGGGCCCACCCACCTTCCTCAAGCATCTCAGTGGATTTCAGCAGCCACTCAGTAATGGAAATTGCTTTCATGGTTGGCCATAAGGGAACCATCTCTAGCAGTTCCTAGGAAGAGCAAGCTGGGTTCTCCGTGTACTGCTAAGTGACAACTCCCTGCATCTCTTACTGTTGGCTATGCTGGCTGGTGGTGTTGGAGTCAAAAATTCAAGAAAACAACTGTAACCACATTATTGAAGCCACTATCTTGTCTTTTTTGACACTGCCTGCTCCCATGGACACCTCTGGTTCAGGAGCATCTAAAAAACACAGGTTGCCCATCTGTGACCCATTGTGTGTCTTAAAAGCTTTCAGGATCATCATCTGCTCGGTGCCTTGGCCTGGCTTTCCAATCCTGATGAGTTATTTCTCCTACCCTCTTTCTTTACACACAGCAGCTGCCATTTCAGCACATCCATATTGTAGGAGATGAAGATAGGGAGTGTTCTTCAAACCTAAAGCCTATGGATCTGAGTGTAGTCAAGGCTGACTTAGCACCTAGATTTCACTGGGAACTGCTAAGGCCCCCAGTGGGCTCGGAGACCAACATATGACCTCTTGGGATTTTTTTCCCTAGAAAAGGAGGTCATAAAAGAGAAGGTGGCCATTTGAATTTCCCAAATGCTAAGAACTAAGGCTATGTTGGAGCATTATGGAAAATGGACTGGCTGCCCGCTGTTGCCAGATGAGCCTACGGAGATGAAAGGCAGGGCTTATCAATGATAAAACAGGCCTACAACAGACACTTGGATCAGGTCTACTTCAAACTTGAAGCTATCAAAAGACTTACTGTTTTTATTAGAACCCTGTAGAATCCCAAAAACCAGTTTGGTGTAGTGGTGAAGGCACCAGGTTAGAAACCAGGAGACCATGAGTTAGTCTGGCCTTAGGCATGAAGCCAACTGGTGACTTTGGGCCAGTCACTCTCTCTCAACCCTAGGAAGGAGGCAAGGGCAAGCCACTTTCAAAATCTTGCCAAGAAAACTGCAGGGACTTGTCCAGGTAGTTGCCAGGAGTCAAGACTGACTCAAAGGCAGACACACGCACACCACAGAATAACATTTGGCTCCTGCATCTGAAGATGCCCAGTACAGATGAAATGGGTAATGCCTTACCTCCTGGTGGTCAGGATGTAGCTGTGATCAAACTTTTCCCTTTTGCAAAGGTGTCGGCCTATCTGTTGCAGATTTTTTTTTCCTTTCTGATTTTTTATTTTCCTTGCTTTTCCTTTTCCACCCTCCTAACAATGTGTGGCAGGTTTCCACAGCTGGGGGATAAGCCACTCTCCCCAAGAGGTACCCTTCAGATGGATGAGATTGTGATTCCTGCCATCCTCTTCATGGGTTCTCTGGAAGATGCTGGGCTGACAAAGGTTGGGACTGGTAACAGTGGCTGGGCCTCTTACCCTGAGTGTGAAGTTTCCTCCCTCAGGAGACTCCTCAGAGTTGCAGCCTTTGAACTTTGCAGAGACAATGTGCTGGTTTGGGATCAGCTGTTCAGGTTAAATTGAGAAAGTGTGAAAACTCCTTCGAATTGTGTCTCAACTCCTAGGATGGAGACATCTGTGACATCATATGGAAGTGGTTTTTCTGTTGCTTCCAACTGGGGTTTTGTTGACTTCCCAGTCTAGCCTTGAGGCTTGGCCTTCCCTCGTGATCTCCCATCCAAATATGAACCAGGTCTCACCCTGCATAGCTTTTCTGGGATGAGCCAAGATCAGCTAGGAGCTGTCACTTGCTATGGGCTAAGTGCATATAAAGGTCAGTAAAGAATCAGAATTCCCATGGTGAGAGGACATGAGAGTCACTTGAGTTTATTCCTTTCATTCAAAGGTGGTCTTCTGAGTATTGCTGATCATTCTGGATCAGGCAGCAGCCAAGCACATCTCTCAGAAAGGCTGTTCCTCATGATGGGAATTGCATGGCAGATTCTGGGATGAGCAGATGTAGCTCTGATAATGTCAAACAAAGTCCGTCTTTATCCCTCCCCAAACGGGCAAATGATTTCCAAGAGGAATAACCCTGTTCATCTGAATCAGTGTAGAATAATTGACGTGGAATCCCAGGATGGCCATAGGGAGAGAAGTTGCTGTTTTTACGACCCTGCCAGCAAGTCATCCCTTTTAAGCAAAAGGGCAGAAACACCTCCAGAAGTGACTATTAGCTAATTTTTATTGAGCCAGAATGGGGAAGTTACTAAATGAATGAGACTAATCATACTATCTGTATTGAATTAATTTAATTTCCATTCAATTTAAATTCAATTTAAATTTATATTTTATTCTGGCTCTGCCCAGTTTTAGCAGTACTTTCTCTCACACGCCACCCAAAAGAGAAGCGTGGTCTGAAAATGCTTCTAAATTTTTGAGATAGAAGTGGATTCTCCATTTCCTCTATTCTATTCTATTCTATTCTATTCTATTCTATTCTATTCTATTCTATTCTATTCTATTCTATTCTATTCTATTCCTTTTTGCTTTTAATGTTATTTAATTTTTCTATTGCATTAATACTAACACTAAGGAAAATACTCTGCTTCCAGGATTGGCATACTTTTCATCCTATTTAGGGGCTGTTTGGTAGAATGAAAAGGCTTGAGAGCCAACAACAAAAAAAACTTCAGCCAGAGACCACAAGAAGTCACAGGAAGTAAAGCAACAAGGAGTTTTCACAAACCCCCAGAGAACTCAATGGTTCATTCAGTGGCACCCCTTGGGAAATGTAAGATTTGCCCTAAAGTATCTTCTATATATGTACATATTTCCTTATAATTATCCCACCTTTCCTTTAAGGGCCCCCAAACAGCAATCATTTTATCCTCACAACCACAACCCTGTGAAGTAGGCTGATAGAAGAGAAAGGGGCTGGCGGAAAGCCACCCGGGGAGTTCTAGGGTCAAGGGAGGATGTGTGCCTCGGTTTGCACACACTGCATGACTCTTACATCCTCAGGAAAGTTGGTTGAGGTAGGATGGGGAAAGTAAAGTTTGGGTCCCAAGCCCCCCTAGTAAATCTATGGTAGAGTGGAGATGTTATTCTGCCCTCCCCGCAAAAGAAAATAGTATAAATGTTCACAACCAAGAGCTTTCCCCAATCCTTCAACCATGTTAAGCTATAAAAAGGATTGGAACCCGCAGGCACAGCTGCCATCTGCTCTGCTGGTTGGAGGTGATGGGAGCTGGCATGTTGAGAGGGCTTCAACTGGGGTAAGCTGGACCTGGCCTCACTTCATCAGCTGCACCAGGTAGGTGCCCTGCATCAGGTAAAAAAATTAAGACGGCAGCCGTGCCTGTGCGTTCGAAGCCGAATCCTTTTTCAGCAATGAGCGCAAAAGCAAGGAAAAGCAAGAGGATGCTAATTATACAATTAATTGAACAGTGGTCCGGATGGGCATGAGGCTAACACTAAGAAGCAAGGGCATCCATGGGGGAGTCAAGAGGGCAGTTGTACGTGAACAAGGCGGCAAAGTTTTGATTGTGCTGTCATGCCATCTTGACTTCTCTCTCTCTCTCTCTCTCTCTCTCTCTCTCTCTCTCTCTCTCTCTCTCTCACACACACACACACACACACACACACACACACACACAGAGTAACTCCAGCCTCAGAGACACAAATATATAGGGGATGTAAAGCCAGACCAGTAAAGGGATGTTTTAATTTAGCTGTGACTGGAGACCTGTGAGGTTATCACCTTGAGCGGAAAGGAACAAAAAATGTAAATGCTTGGATTCAGGATCAGTGATGTGCAGAAAAGCACAGTCTGCAACAACTTAATTTAGGCTTAAATTTGTGCAAAAAATGACCCTTCACAGCAGCAGTAACTGATCTTTGAACTCTAATTTGTTACAGACCATCCTTTTTTGCATTCCACCCTCATTCTGCTCTAAACTTTCCCAGTTTTTTGTTGCTATTACTGTTTTTCAGTTTACAGCTAATCCCTGCATCCCACTTCAAGCATTTAATGAAATGTGCCCTAATCCATCCATATTTTATGCCATAATAAAGTGTGTTGATCTTCATGATGCTGCAAGGCTGTCATATTTGGGGCACGTTGTGGGGTGGAGCGGTGAGAAGGGAAGGGAAGGGAAGGGGAACAGATTATGCAAAATTGAATATTTAAAACTCTCCGTTTGCTTCTCTCCCAAATGTGCTGGAATTACCACCTCCACAGCCTGGTTGTGGAAGGAATTTGTAGATTCCTGGCAGACGTTTCCTGAAGAAGAGATTACAGTATTATCTGGCTGGGGTTAAACTTCCCTGGATTTGATAATACAAATACTGAGATATTCTTCTATCCACACCTTGGCAGCTTCTCATCCACTCAGCTGCCAGCATAAGTTATCCCACCTGCTCTACACGTGTGTGTGTGTGTGTGTGTGTGTGTGTGTTTAATATGACAAATTCCAGAGGGGTAGCAAGGCAAGTCTGTTGCAGAAAAATAAGAGAGATTTCTGGCTTGCAGAAAAACAACAACAGATTTATTGCAACGTGCCATGAAGGCTTTTGTCATAATAAATATGTCGGTTGATGAGAGACCACAAGATTTTTTTTGTTTATCTTTTCTTTTCCCCCCACTGTGGATCCTCAGCAGCTAAAGTATCTGCTGCCAGTCAGGCACTTCTTGCATTAGCGATGTGCTTTTTATAAACGTGGCAGCTCATCTATTATTAGGAGTATTAGTATTAGTATGAAATATTCTTTAAAAACCACAATCAAACAAGAACAGAGAGAAAAAAATGAAAATCCCCCAAAAGTAAATAGAAAAAAACATGTACAGGCATTGGAAAATTAAATGAAAATTAGAAAAATTTCCTTTTATGGTGGGAAGGAAAAAAGGAAGAAAGAAAAGTAAAAACAGCCCCCCACCTCTGGGATTCTAGAAACACCTCTTCCCAAAGGATGAAAAATGAAATAAAAATATAGACAGTGAGGTACGCCCTCTGGTGATGGAGTGTGAAATGACAGGAATCAAATCAAATTAAAAAATATATTTTTACTGTCCAAGACCAAACACCTGACAGGAAAAAACATTGTTCCATTTCTGGCAACAATAAAACAAGGTAAGCCCCATTCCCACATAAAATGTCAGAACCTACAGAAGCACCACCTGAAGGGTGCCAAAGGATGTTTGTCTTCAACCTGCTGATGTTCTTTGCCCTAAAAAACAAAAAAGCAAAGATAATATCAATTGGGAAACTTTGTTCCTGTTATGTTTGAGACAGCTATAAGGAAATTTCTCTCTTAGGCTGTATCCCCTATTTCCTCAAACATATCTGCCTGTTCTCACCACTCTGGGGACTTTTTCCCTCCTTCCGTTTCCCCTATAACCGTATGTGCTTACAAAACTTCTCTCCCAAGAACTGGATCCATTCCTCTGACAAAACAGCTTAAATCCATAAAAGTTTATGGTGGACCAAAATGGGTCAGGCTTATTCATAAGCAAACAAACAAGCAAATAAAATCTTCAGAAGATTAGCAGAGCTACCTTTTTGGAAACTACTACCTTGGTTAGTGTTTAGTTATATTTTACACAGCAGTTAAAAATAAAACTGCCTCAGCTGAGATCTAGGTGTAGTTGACTGAATGGTACTAGGTTAGCCATCTTTATTTATTCATCGATATTTATTTATTGGCCAAGGGTATAAGCTGCTGCAATCAAATCTGACTCTGAGCATCATACAGTTCCTCATCTCTGTACATTCAGATTAAGAACAATATTAAACATAAATACATATGTATAAATGATTCTAAACATAAATAAGGACATGGGCCAAATCAGTAGCGAAAAGACAATCGTCCACCGCCACCCCCATTAACCCACCTCCCCAGGAAGAGGAAAAGGCGCTCTTGTGGTCAGTGTTAGAAGATAAGAAAAAGACATCATCTGTTTTTTAAGGATCTTTCAGCACTGTGGAGCTACCCAACCTTGAGTCATCAGAAAATTCATATCAGCATGAAAAGTTGCTGAACTCTGTCCTGCCTCTATTGTGACTGGGCTGCAAAAATCTGAGTGACCAGATCCTATATTTTTTCTGCCACCAAATGGCGGTCAAGATGTTTGCAGCCCAGAACTTGTAACTAGCCTCCCCTGCCTCTCTTTCAAGTCCTTGCAGTCACCTGGTTTCCTTCCAAGATGACAGGTGAAAAGGTGTGATAGATTTTACATACCACCAGGCTGCCCTTGGACAGTCTTGGAATAAGTGGGAAAATACTACTAATTGCCGCTAAGAGTTTCTTAAGTGCATCCTACTTGTGGGTTAGAAATGAGATGAAGGCAGCAGCATGAAACAAAGCGGATGAGCAAGGCATTTTTGTGTCATGGTTAAGTCCCGGTGAGGATATGGCCTACAATTCACCAGTCAAAAGAATCGGCTTGTTGCTGGTGCCTTTACAAGAACAGAGGTTAGTTCTGGAGGGAATAGCAGAACTGAGAACTTATGGATATGGAGCCAGAAAAAGAGAATGAGAAAGTGAAGCATAGAAAGGCAAAACCATGAGTAGTAGGGATCTCATTCTATGGCCTTGTTCTTTCTAAGAGCAAACTCAGTTATCAAGTGTCAACAAGACTGAAGTGAAAGTCTGCAGAATTTTTTAAAAAGACAGTGCCCAAAACCAAGAGACCATCCAATATATCTTCATGTGGAATTATGTTTCCTCTGGGACATGAAAAACTGGCAGAGGGAGGATAGTCAGCCCCCTCTGTCAGCTATATTTTTAAGAATACTCTCGAGCCCCTGGTGAAATAAAATAATAAAATAAAAATGAGGGGAGGGCCATTGCTTTGTTTGAAAGTATAGTTCCCCAGGAAGAAAAAAAGGAAAAAATGAGCATTTTCATCCATTTACTTTCTGGTCAATTGATACTTTGTGATTGGATGGACACACTCATCAAGACAACTATTTGGGAGAATGCTTACCACATGCTTTCAAAATGTGGGAAACCATGAAAAAAATGCTGACATTTTGTTTACCCTTTTCACGGATATTTCTTTCATTTTTGCCCAGAGAATCTCCAGATAGCAAACTTGCTTCTTCACTTCCCAATCTTGTAGGCTAAGCGGTTAAACAGACTGGTTGAACAGCATCCAAATTCATGGCACTGGGTCGGATTTGAGCCCTTATTTCCCTAGTCCTAGCTTTCACATTAAAGGTATAAGATGGCAGTATACTCATCCAGGGGGAAAAAAGAGGAAATTCAACCAGGGATTGGATACAATTTGCAAGTGCTGATTTCTATTCATGCCTATTCAGAAAAAAATTGCACCACCTTAGATCAAACATTGTACATGCCATCATAGTGGGAAGGCTGCTGTGAAGGGAAGCCCTGGGAGAGCTACCCCCACACAGAAGGGGCCCCTTCAGCACTCCACCCTACTCAGCTGAAATTTTCTTTCAAAATGATCCTTACCATTCACAATGTTTTAAGTATTGATAATGATTATAGTGCTAATAACATTTGATAATGTTGTTTCAAAAGCCAGAATGAATGTGATGAAATGGAAGTTGGAAGCTTCTGGGCAGAAGTTTACCTTTTGTAGCTGGCACCCGATCAACTTGTAGAAAGGTTAGGCACTTGGAATTTCTTTGTTTTTCCAATCCAGCCACCCTAACCAAGTTTATCTTAGTCCCTTCTTTAGTTCAGCACACTGGATGACTGGCCAGTTGTGATCTAGGGCCCTCCTGCTTAGGCCGCTGCTATATATTTGCTGGGGGTGGCCATTGTTGAGGCTCCTGCTCTCCCTTCTGATGTTTCACTTTCAGTCAAATTTGGACTGGATAATTCCTCAGGTAAGGATACTTCCTCTCACTCAAGGCACAAATGACCAGGCTCAAATTATCCTACTTCGGACACATTATGCAAAGACCCAGCTCTCTGGAAAAGGCTCTAATGCTGGGAAAGGTGGAAGGAAAGAGAAGACGATGACCAGCAGCAAGATGGATGACTCAATGACAGTGGCAATGGGTTCACTGTTGGAAGACCCAAAAGACCAGGTTAGGGACAGATCATCATGGAGAAAATCTGTCTACATTATGTGATTGCTAAGAGTCAACCCTGACTTGATGTCAATCAATCAATCAATCAATCAATCAATCAATCAAGGACACTTTAAAAAGTCTGACCACTGTAATGTAAGCCCTTGGGCACTACACTTCACACTGAGATCTACTACAGATGCTCTTCTCAGTGCATGAAAGGAGCTGGAAGGTAACCAAATGACACAAATATCTTTATCAGGTGTGCTCCTGGTCTTGAATTTATAGGGGAAAAGACAGTATCCATGGATGTAATCTATAAGATATACTCCTTGCTTTCGAACAATTTTAGTCAAATCAAATCCCTATAGCTTTCCAGGATGGAACCTCAGGGGGCCAACACAAAATGTAAAAGAACAGAGAGGCTCCACCACTAACCAGGATGGGGATGGATCGGGACTGACAGTCTGGAAAGATATAATACAGCAATGTGAAGTGGAGACCAGAGTGTGCCTCTAGTTACCAAGGCAATGAACAGAGAGATACAGGCCAAGGAACAGAGATGGGGAATCAAATGCCCTTTTAACCCTTATAAAGCAGGTTCCAAAAGGTCACTGTAAAAGGAAGTGGGAGTCTCAGCTTCTCTGCCAGACAGACTGGCAGGCACCCCATTACAGTAGGCATGGGCAACCTTCTTCTGGCTGTATTTTTCCATCTTTTCTCTTCCTGGTACCTGAAGGCAGCAAGGGGCACAGCAGTGACAAGGGGATCTCTTTGGAAGGAGTGTTTTTTGCTTTGCTTTTCATGTACTGTATGTTGGTTGTTCATTTAACGTACCCACTTCACTACTTCTTTTCACCCCCCAAACTGCTCAGTTTTAGTGATTTGCTTCCATTTTCAATGGTGCAGTCTTAAAAGGATATGAGGCCACAGATGGCCTTCTTCTGCAATAAAGAATCCTGATTCTACACCTTTGCATGTCCATATCTCCAAGTGGAAGCCTCTGTCCAGATATTTATCCCGTACCCTGTTTCTCTGCAAACATTTGCTAGCTAAGACTCTCCGGATCAGGGTTTGTACTGTAGTTTTGTCCAGATTTCATAGACACTCGCTGGGTTCTCATAATACACTAAGCCATGGTAGTTTTACTATGGTTTATTTCATAATTCATAATTCACAATTGGTTGGGTTCACTCCACACACTAAACGAGTGTTTTTCAAACTTGGCGACTTCAAGATATGTGGATTTCAACTCCCAGAATTCCCCAGCCAGCATGGGTGGCTGGGGAATTCTGGGTGTTGAAGTCCACACATCTTAAAGTTGCCATTTTGAAAAACACTAGACTGGACTAAACCAAAAGCAACCTTCTGGAATGTTGGTTTTAGTAAGAAATCTGTAGAAACTTTCCCTCTGTAACCTGGCCAGTGTTTGTCATCCTATCAATCAAGAGCTTCCTGTTTTCATTACCAGGTCCCTGAAGTACATCTTCTAGCTAGCACAATTTAGAATACATTCTGCGTTTAATTTCAGAAACCAGGGTCACTGACCTTTTGGTATATCTACAAATCCCAATTATCAGCAGAGAGAGCTTGAGTGCCTCTTCAGTTTCCAATTTCCTCCAAAAGATGATTAGAAATGAGAATTGAGGTTTTCAAAAAAAAAAAAAAAAAGTGCCTGGGATCAGTGAAACACCGAAAAAATGCTGCTTCAAGGTATTAACAGTGTTTTGCAGTAGTGGAAGAGATGGGGGAAGGCCGGCCTTCAGGTTTAGAGAAGGGGCTCCCTTGAGGTCCTGCGGAACAGATGGGGAAGCTTAGCAGTATGGATTTGGACCCAGCATTTGTAGGTTCAAGAAAAACTCAGTGTACGTTTTTGTTTGTACAGTCCACTTTAGCCAAGAATCCAGCCACAGAAAGTGGGTACCGTATCTCGAGACCAAATTTGGCTCCAGGCTTGTGAGGTGACACTGGACTTCTCAGCCCAGCCTACATTAGGAAGATCAAATGGATGCAGGTGGACTCACATGGGGAAGAAAATAATAATATATCACTAGCCCCCAATCAATCTTTCTCAACTTGTCACTCTCCACATATGCTGGACTAATGTCCCAACATAGACTGGGGATAACTGATCTAGAGAAAAAAGCTGATTATGAGAATTATTATAACACAAGTCACTTTGCCTGGTACCCCCAAACCCCACTCCAAAACTAGAACACTAGTTATGCAAGAAAACATTTATGTCTTAGATTTCTACCCCACCTTTCATTCAAGAACTCAAGGTAACATACACAGCATTTCTTCCTATTTTTTACTACAACAACTCTTTGAAGTGGGCTGGGCTGAGAGAGTGAGTGAGTGAGTGACTGGCCCAAAGTCCTCTAGAGACCTTCCATGGCTGAGGGAAGATTAGAACATGGGTCTCTCCCCTTCTAGTCCAACACCTTAACCACTGCACTACACTGTCTCTCCTTCCCCATCAGATGCTGCTCACTTCATATCTTTAAATGGGCAGCCTCAGGAAGTCTTGCATAATAGCCAAAGGGCCCAGGTAGGAAAACAGGAGGGGACGTGCTACCTCAGGTAACCTGGTCCTAAGCCCTGTAATGCTTTGAAGATTAAATCAGCACTTTGAATTTGGCTTGGGGGAAAAAACAGGCGATGTCCAGCAGTGCTGATTGCTAAGCACTGGTGTCAAGTGACTGCAGACTAAAAATGGCTGATACTACTCTACCTACCCCCTTCCCAGCATACGGACTCCTGTCTGGGACTGACTGGAATTCTGAGAGCATTCTCAAAGCAGCCCCACATATTACAGCACTGCCACATTCTTGGTACACCAATAATTGTTGCAAGGCTCCCTCTCTCCAGGTCGTGCCATAATTAATATAACATCCTGAATTTCACTGTCGGTGTTGAATCCCAAACCAGACATCCAGTACAAGCCATGATGACATGACATGCATCAGCATAGCACATCTTTCATCACAGAGAACCAGGGTGGTGTGCTAGGGGAGGAGAAAGGAAACCCGGGTTCTACTCCACCCTCAGCCAGGGAAGAGCCCCGGGTGTCAGCCTATAAGGTAGACCAAACCAAGAAACCAATGCCACGTTGGTCTAAAACTACTTTCATTGGAACAGCAACAGAATCTTGCAAGTCCGAATGTGCTTCCCCCTCCCTCACTTTATCTTCGTGTAAATTAGGGAGGGGCTTGTCTGAGACATTTTCTCAAATTAGTTTTTTTGAATGGACTCAACTTGTCTGATTGTCTTGTCTGATCTCTTGAGAGAGGCTCCTCCTCCTGCCCTTCAAGGCCATTCCTACTGAGTGGCTTTGGGCCAATTGCTCTCTCTGTCAGCTCAACCTAGTTCATAGGTTGGAGCATTATGTTTGTGATCCTTCAGGACCCTGAGATCCTGAATGAAAGGCAGGATATAAATCAAATAAATACATAAATAGCACAAAGAACATTATGTAATCTGCACAACATGACTGATGTAAATTACATGATTTGCGTCATTTATGCAATGATGTCATAATGCACATGACATCACTTGTGCCCGCTGTGGATACCAGCACATCTGGAGGGCACCAAGCTGACTAAAAAACAACAAGAAGAATTTGGAATTATAGATCAGGATTAAAGAATCAGAGTAAAACAACATTTGAAATACATCAAAAGACCATTTCTTGTCCCTTGTCTTATTTCTCCTGTGAGTCAAAAGGCCCTTCCAGTTCATTCCAGTTCTTCTCCTGGTTCTTCTTCCTGTTCCTTTCTGCCATCACAATGGCAGCAATCACTGTCACCAGGACAGTGACTGTGATCACCAAGACAGTGGCTGTCTCGGCCATGCACAGCTGGCTGTCCACAGAAACAAGGGGTGAGCCAGCTAATTGCCAAGGGCTGTAACAGGTGATGTTTTCATAATCATCCACATGAAGGTGCCGAACACTAATGATTTTGCCAAAAACCCTTTGGAGATCACAGTCGCAGGCCCATGGGTTACCAGCCAGCTGGATGTGGGTGCTGACTGTTTGGATGTTCAGGAAAGTCTTAAATTTTAGGTGGATGAGCTGGTTGCCAGTCAAAGCTAAAAGATTCATGTTGTGTAATGAAGTGAAAGCCTCCACCTCAATGAAGCTGATGTTGTTGCTGTTAAGCAGAAGGACTTCCAGGTTCTGGAGCATAAAGAAGAAGCCATTATGGATAACTGCAAGCCTGTTAGACTGAAGGTAGAGATGTCGGAGCCTGGAGAGTCCCCGGAAAGTCCCTCTCTCGATTGAAGTGACCAGATTGTGGCTCAAGTCCAGCTTCTCCAAGTTCTCCATATACTGCAAGCTTTCAAAACCCAAGGCTATCAAACAGTTGTGGGCTACCTTGAGATCCTTCAGGGAAGTCAACTCATTTGAGAAGTCACGCGGTAGGTGAGCAAGCAGGTTGTAGCTGAGGTCCATCTTCTCCAGGAAACTCAGGGACTTGAATGTTTGGGGCCAAATCTTAGCAATAGAATTGTGGGACAAAAGGAGGATCTTCAAAGACCACAAAGCATCAAAGCAGCCTACCTCTAGCCCACTCAGGTTGTTGTGTCTCAGGTTCAGCATCCATGTATTGTGAGGGATGCCATGGGGGATATGGGCCAGGTGCCGATCATGACAGTCCACAAAACTGGAGGATTCATAGCAGAAGCATAGATGGGGGCAAACCTTGGAAGTATCAGCCCCATGAACAGGAAAGAAAAGAGCAGCTACAAACAAGAGAGACATTTCTAAGAGGCCTGGAACAGAAATTATTCTTGCTGTGCACTTGCAAAGCCCACAGAAAGAGAATAGAGATCTATGCTCCTGCACTCCAGATCCTTGTCAGCTTCTAAAGATGGGAGAAGAGAGTCAGATTTCCCCAGAGGAACCCATCACAAAGAGCTCTTTGTCAAGTGATTAGCTAAGAGCTTCCTTGGACTTTAGCCTTGAAGAACAACAGGCAACTTGAATGAACAAGAGAGGAGGAAATGAATCAGAGACCTGTAACTGGAGCAGTGGTAATTTCTGGAAGATATGTCATTCGTATCTTAGTTTCTCTGTTTTCAACACTCACTGGTTGATCTTTGATAGACTGAGTCCAGGGCAGAAAATTGGCATTTTTTTCAGTTGATCAAATTTTACAGATTTCTTCTGTAGAGAAATACTACAGCAAAAGAGAGGGAAGAGACAGTGATTGGCATATTTGTAGTGGAAGGAAGTATGATTGCTAGCATTAGTTGTATGGGTTTGATTAAGCAAAAAAAAAAAAAGTCCCCTTCCTCTGAAGTATATTTTTTCAATTTTTCCATGGTTATGCCACACATAGCAAGCACAGGGAGACTTGAAAGAACAGGTTAGGGATAGATCATCATGGAGAAATTCTATCTATGTGGTTGCTAGGAGTCAAAAATGTCTTGATGGCACATAATCAATCAATCAATCAATCAATCAAATTGCCTGTCTTGCTCAGTTAACTGGGAGGAGTTTCAGCCTCTTAGCCCTGATGTAGGGGACAGTGTCCTCACTTTAGATCTCCATCCTTCCTGGTTGATTAAGGTCTCCCAGGAGGTAACATGTAATTAGGTTCATGTGGTGGTGAATGCTTCTCTGCCCACTTCTAAACTCAACAGATCTGGATAATTTTCATCCAATTTCCCTTCTTAGGGAAGGATGGCAAGAGGATAGTTAGCTAATAACTTGAAAGGACCTGGAAGAAAAGGATTATCCAGACTCCTTTCAATCAGAATTCAGGCTTGATCTTAGTACTGAGATGGCATTAATCACCCTTGTAGAGGACTTCTGGCAGGCTTGGGATGGAGATAGTGCATCCATTTTGGCCTTCCTTGATCTCTCAGTGGCCTTTGTTACCATTAATCATAGTATCATTCTGGGCCAGCTCAGGGGAGTGGGAATGGAAGACATGGTACTACTTTGTGGGATCTCTCAGAGCTCTACCCTCACACTGCTCCTATTTAACATCTACATGAAGCTGGTGGGTAAGGTTATCTGTTGACATGGAGTGTGGTATCATCAGTACACTGATGATATTCAGTTATACATCTCTGCCCTTGGCCACCAGAGTATACCGCTACTGCCCTCTTCTTCAAGGTCAGTATTGGCGAACCTATGACATGCGTGTCAAAGGTGACACACTACAACATTTTGGGTGATTCACCAACACCCAACAACTATTCTCCCTGTTTGAGTTACCAAAGAAACTGAGTTGTATTTGTATTTCATTTTTCTAATTATTTGACATTTCTTTATATAACACATAGCACCACACGTGATTGGATTGTATTTTTTTTAAAATAAATGAATATGTAAAGAATTGTTTCTCTTTTGTTGGGGGGGGGGGTGACACACCAGCAGAGTCGAGTCAAGCATTTTCCGAACTTTTGACTCGCCGAGCCCAAAAGGTTCGCCATTGCTGTTCTAGGCTCAGTCTGCATGGCAGCATAGACGGAGGAAACAGAGCAAGTATCGGCTCCTGTTCCTTTCCTTCTGCTCCTTCTTGCCACTCTCATTCACTCAGAGGGGACAAGCAGCAATAATGAAGAAGAGGAACTGCCCCTGTGGGTCTCGGCACATGACCAATGCCGGTGGGATGTCGGCTTTGAATAGCAGCTACAGCCAGAATGATCTGATTCTGGACAGGTATGATACAGGCTAACAAAGCAGAGAGAATGCTATTTCTGTAAAATAGGCGCGAGTCTGTGTCTGTATGCCTTTGTGTGGAATGGATAGTTGGCTTTTTTACAAGGAGAACTTATGTAAACTGTGGAACATCTCAGCCTTGTTTCTTATCTGCTGTAGGTATATTATCAAAGTTGGATTGCATCAAGATAATTTACAGCATCTGGTATATTATATAGTTGTGATTGATGTACAACACCATTACTCATTATTGCAGATGCCCCTTCCTGCTCCAGGCATTGAACAGTTCAGCATCACTTAGAATGCTGTCTTCGTTGGACTGTTTCTGATGTTTATTTTTTTTTAACTTCTCCCAAGTTCACGTTCTTCCAAATCTGCTAATATCTGTACCTTCATTTTATGCCCTGCATGATGCCCTTTTCTTACAGCACTGTCCTGTAGATCTCCAACTGTAGATGTAGAGCATCTCCCTATTTTGTTCACATGGAGCTGAGCATGAGTAGGGGAATCTATGGAAGAAACCAGGCTGAGGAAAGTTGTTGTATCACATCCCTTATTTATTATCTTGTTTAAATCAGTAGGATCCTAGAAGTTGATCCAGGCAAGTACTTTGAGACCAGCTGTTTTCTTTCTCATTAAATTGCTCATCCCAACAGAGACAATCCTGTTCAACCCACATTTGGAAGGGATATGATGATCCACAGAGTGATACCTGCGCTCATAGTGAGGAGTTCAGTGATAAAACAATATCAGCCTGGGTGAATGACTCACTCTGCATTCAGTATGCCATGTGTTATTGTAAAGCAGTGTTTCTCAACCTTGGCAATTTTATGATGCATGGACTGTAGCTCCCAGAATTCATGCTGGCTGGGGAATTCTGGGAGCTGCAATCCACGCATCGTAAAGTTGCCAAGGTTGAGAAACACTGCTGTAAAGTGTTCTTTAAAAAAGGAGGAGGAGGTCAGGAGGATGGGAAAGGATTCTAAATCTGGATACTAAACTTTTATCTTGACAGAAAAAACTGTTTACTGGATACCTTTGTGAGGGAACAAATCTGGAATAAGATAGTGATCCAGAGGAGGACTTAAAATAAAAATAAAAGCCGCACTTACTTTAGAAGCATGATTACAGCAGCCTGCAGTCTGACCCTCAACGTGAATATACAAAAGCAGACCTACAACAGGTCCAGCAGGAGCAAAACAAGATTTCCCTCTACATCTATTCTGTGCATTTCCTATCCCAAACGTGAGAAACAGATTAAAAAATGCACTTAGCCCCCTCCCTCAATGCCCAGAGGTAATCTGTTCAACACTTCTATTGCAGTAGCTGGTCCCTGGATTAATTCAAGGAATAGGGGTGGCCAATCACAGAGGCAGCTAAAACCTTTATCTTTGTTCTTCTATATTTAGATTGTTTAACACTTTTAATTCTAAAAATGCCTCTTATAGTTTTGTAGCAGAACGTGAAATGCACCAGAGACAAAGACCGGTTGCTCTTAAAAGTTTAGGCAGGGATAATATTAAAACAAAATATCAAATTGAGCATTATGCAGGCAAAATTTGCCCAATTAATTTCAGTAGAGGCTGGGAGTATGGCCTAGAACATACAGGTGAAACTCGAAAAATTAGAATATCGTGCAAATGTTCATTTATGTCAGTATGGCAACTCAAAAGGTGAAACCAATATATGAGATAGACGCATTACATGCAAAGTGAGATATGTCAAGCCTTACTTTGGTATAATTGTGATGATTATGGCGTACAGCTTATGAAAACCCCAAATTCACAGTCTCAGAAAATTAGAATATTACATGACATCAATAACACAAGGATTGAAAATAGAACAATATCGGACCTCTGCAAAGTATAAGCATGCATATGTACTCAGTACTTGGTTTGGGCCCCTTTTGCAGCAATGACTGACGCAATGCGGCGTGGCATGGATGCTATCAGCCTGTGGTACTGCTGAGGTGTTATGGAAGACCAGGATGCTTCAATAGCGGCCTTCAGCTCCGCTGCATTGTTCGGTCTCATGTCCCTCATCTTTCTCTTGGCAATGCCCCATAGATTCTCTATGGGGTTCAGGTCAGGCGAGTTTGCTGGCCAATCAAGCACAGTAATCCCATGGTCATTGAACCAGGTTTTGGTACTTTTGGCAGTGTGGGCAGGTGCCAAGTCCTGCTGGAAAATGAAGTCAGCATCCCCATAAAGCTCGTCTGCGGAAGGAAGCATGAAGTGCTCCAAAATCTCCTGGTAGACGCCTGCGTTGACCCTGGACTTAATGAAGCACAGTGGACCAACACCAGCAGATGACATGGCTCCCCAAATCAACACAGACTGTGGAAACTTCACACTGGGCTTCAAGCATCGTGCATTGTGTGCCTCTCCATTCTTCCTCCAGACTCTGGGTCCTTGGTTCCCAAATGAGATGCAAAAGTTGCTCTCATCAGAAAAAAGGACTTTGGACCACTGGGCAACAGACCAGTTCTTTTTTTCTGTAGCCCAGGTAAGACACTTCTGACGTTGTTTGTTGTTCAGGAGCGGCTTGACAAGAGGAATACGACATTTGAAGCCCATGTCCAGGATCCGTCTGTGTGTGGTGGCTCTTGATGTACTAACTCCAGCCTCAGTCCACTCCTTGTGAAAGTCCCCAACACTTTTGAATGGCCTTTTCCGACAATCCTCTCCAGGCTGCGGTCATCCCTGCTGCTTGTGCACCTTTTTCTACCACACTTTTCCCTTCCACATAACTTTCTATTGATGTGCTTTGATACAGCACTTTGGGAACATCCAACTTCTTTTGGGGCTTTCCCTCCTTATGGAGGGTGTCAATGATGGTTTTCTGCACAACTGTCAGGTCAGCAGTCTTTCCCATGCTTGTGATTCCTACTGAACCAGCCTGAGAGACCATTGAAAGGCTCAGGAACCCTTTGCAGGTGTCATGGATTCATTAGCTGATTAGAGGGGGACACTTTGAGCCTAGAATATTGAACCTTTTCACACTATTCTAATTTTCTGAGATTGTGAATTTGGGGTTTTCATAAGCTGTACGCCATAATCATCACAATTATACCAAAGTAAGGCTTGACATATCTTGCTTTGCATGTAATGCGTCTATCTCATATGTTGGTTTCACCTTTTGAGTTGCCATACTGACATAAATGAACATTTGCACGATATTCTAATTTTTCGAGTTTCACCTGTATGCAGTCTTAAGGAGCCATTTCCACTGAAATTAACTTTCTTAACCACGGAGGAATTGTACCTATATGATTATAAATTAAGGGGCAGTGGTATATAATTGACAATATATACAATATATAGTTGAAAGCCAGTTTGGTCTAGTAGTTAAGTTGCTGGACTAGACTTTGGGAGACTGTGAGCTCTAGTCTTCTCTTAGGCATGGAAGCCGTCTGGGTGACTTTGGGCCAATCACAAGAATATCAGCAGTATCCTGGTCCATCTACAGTACATCTGGTCCAGTAGTCCGTTCTCCCAGGGGCCAACCACCTACCAAAGGAAGCCCACTAGTCTCCCAGAGATGGCCCTCAGAGGCAGTCACACTGCCATCAAGGCTAATCATATCCCTGTCTCTCATCCCAATGTACCTCACAAGGTGGTGGTTGTAGGGAAAATAGGAGGTAGGAGCATCATGCACACTGCCTTGAGTTGCAATAAATAAAGGCAGGATAGAAATTTAGTAAATAAAAGCTTGTTTCATACCCTATGCTTACTCCGTGGCATCTATAGGAAGGGGTGGGAGGGGCAAGTGACCACCCAAGCACCATGACAACATTCCATAAATTATGGACATTCCAAAGTCTGTGTCCTTTGCATGATGTCATGTTACCCTGGCCTCTTTTAGTTTGTACCAGATGCCTTTGGCTCAGTCATGATGTGGTTCGGTTTTGGCTTATTAGGTTATGTGAACCATGCTATTAGGATTTGCCATGGTTGATAGCTTAATGAGTGTGCATAGTTAGCCAGTTATGATTTATTCAGGGGTAACAATTTATTATGAATATGTCCTACTGGTTTTTCTTGTACTGTTTTTGTAGTTTTTGATATGGTCAGATGACTAATCAATAAAAATGCATTGTATTGTATTATTGTAAGAAACCAGTGTTAAAGTATGGTTAATGGCACGTGTGAAACCAGTCAAAGCAGCATGTCTAGGAAGTGAAAAGCCAATGGACAGATTTCAGATCACCTTGCAGATGAACATCTCTACATTTCAAAACCTTTTGACCAGCACCAGCAGTATCAGTTAATAAGGTTGTATAATGTTCTTTTCTGAATTTCGGAGGAAAACCCTTTAGACAGCTTGGAATATTTTAGAATAAAGTATCATATGACACTGTACCATAATGGGTTTTTTTGTGTGTTATCCACACTCAGCTACTATTTTACAAATCTTGTTTTATGGCTTAGTAGATGTATAAACTCAACCAGTTGTGGCTCATTAAACAAGTGATGGCTTAATGCTAAGTGTGATTTCAGCCATTGACAGAGATCCTCTCAGATTATACAGCAAAGACTTTTCTGTATCTCTTTGCTGCCATCTCATGGTTGTCTGGATTTATGCAGCCTAGAAATGGCAAACCTAATTTATTTAGAACAGCAACTTTGGAAGGAAGCAGCTGAAAGTCAAGAAGCAGATGGTTGAAGGAGCTGCCTAATCATTTCTTAATGCACCAATTTCCTGACATAAATGCAGTGGATTTATCAGAGAAGTTTTGTGAAATGTGTAGTTTGGCCCTGAGTTGGATAGCTGTTGAGGCTTTGATTCTCACTGCTATGTTCACAAAATGCACTGCCAGGTCACATAAAGATCTAACAGATGTATTCACATAATTGACTAATGAATTAACTTGGTAACCAGAAAGGCATGTGATGTGAAGGCAGTCATAGAAAACTCATGCTCCTTTCCCTCCTTACTAGGTTTTTGCACACCTGGTTCCATATATCCACCTGCAAAACTCTGCTCTTACCATATAGGGAAGTCATTAAAGAGGAGCAAATATGCAGCTGTTGGTGAGGAGTGTTGCAAAATCAGAAGGAATAGAGGTCAGCATTTGATAAATTTTAAAGCACAGATGACTCTAGATTAGTCATCCTCAAACTTCAGATTGTTTGAGATTACAAATCCCAAAATTCCCAACCAGCAAGGTTATCCCGGAGGATACCAGATCAAGGAAAGCTGTTTTCTAGATGAAATTAGGTACACTTACACAGAAATTAATGTGAAAAGTTAGACAAGATTAAATTAAACTATCTTGGGAATTAAATACAACTAACTTTAGCCTGGATTCAGCAATATACTAGGCGAAATGCATTAATATCTAACAAAGTGGGGAATATAAGATTACAATTAGAGAGTATAGTTATTTAGCTGTATTACAACTGGCATATCAAAGACAGTCATCTACAGAGTAAACCACCAACCAGCTTCTCCCTTTCTACACATGCGCAAATTATTTGTCCCACTTACTACAGGCAAAACTCATGAATATCTTTCCCAGCTCCTAGAGAAATCATAGCATCTTGTGGTGGTCCACCAAGAAGGCACTCAGCACTTGGTTTCAATCATTGTTTCATGCTGGCCTTGGCTCCTTCCCCATCACTCTCTGACACTAATTCTCCTCAGCTGAAAACCAGAAAGCCAAGTGAGACCAAATTGCTTTCCAGTGCTGAAAAGATACTGCCAATTTCTAATCTCCATTTGGGATTACAGTGCCTGGCTGGTCTGTTGCCATCTTCACAAGTGATCAAGTGAGTTGGTCTGAAAAAAGCATCTTTCTCATTGCAGACATTGTACTTTGGACAGAGAAGAAAAAAGCGAGCCTGGATTGACAGAAGTGACATATGGGGGGAGAAGGCATCATTTAGCAAGTATGTGTATGCCAAAGGCTGAGTTCCCAGTTAACTAAATCAGATAAAAACCCAGTGGCTACATTCACACATCATACTAAACTTATTTGATGTTAATCAGTTTAATAAAGTATTGTGATTGGTTGCACAGTCAGCCAGAAGTTTAGACTGGATTTGGCATTTTTATACACTTATCAAGTCCTTCCCAAGGACCTGGGATAGGCAGATGTTGTTGTTTGATGGTGTTAAAGGTATCATTGCAGGATGTAAGCTGTTCCAAGTAAATCTGCCTTTTGCAATTGATTGTGATTTTGTCAATGCTGATGGTCTTCAAGTGGTGCTCCAGATGTTTTGGGATTGCACCCAAGGCACCTCTTACTATTGGTACTATCTTTGCTTTCTTTTGCCATTGTCATCCTACTTCTATTTGCAGGTCTTTGTATTTTGTGATTTTCTCCAGTTCGTTCTCTTTTGATTACCATTATTATAATTATACGATGCAGATTTATTAATCTCTATTTATAAGGTTGTGCCAGTTTGGTGTAGTGGTTAAGGCATTAGGCTAGAAACCAGGAGACTGAGAGTTCTAGTTCCACCTAGACACAAGCCCTCTGGGTGACCTTGGGCCAGTCTCTCTCTCTCTCAGCCCTAGGAAGGAGGTAACGGCAAACTACTTCTGAAAAACCTTGCCAAGAAAACTAGAGACTTGTCCAGGCAGTCTCTGAGAATCGGACATGATTGAATGAATATATATGGTAATAATGTTGGGTATCAGTTTATACTAGATCTGCAAGATTGCAAAGTGCATTTAGTTGATAGTACAGTATTCCACAACTATGCACAGTTGTAGAGAGCCAGGGAGATGGCCTTGAAGCAAATATCTAGAATCTGTTAAGTCAACAATAAGGGCAGAAGCATCCCTTAAATCCTGTTAAGTCCTGGGAAAGGAGATAGAGATAAGAAGAGACTCAGGCGGGCTCCTCCCTGACTCACTGGGATATAAGAGGGAGAAAAGCCCAAGCAGATTTGCAAGGTTCTGTGACTATAGCATATAGCATAATTCTAGTCTTCCTGGGGAGTTGGTTTCCTGGTCCAGTCTACCTTGTAGTGCTGACAACAGGCCAGAGATGTTGGATTTTGGCCCTCATAATTCCCCAGGTAGCATCTCCAGGTATGGGTATATGGGTGCGGTTTCAACACATCTGAAATATGCCAGATTGGAGAAGGCTGCTTTAATAGGCCCCTAGTTCCAGTACTTAAGATAGTTAGGAGCATCTTCCAAAATTAATCAGGCCTTTGCTTTCAATATTCAAAAATGGAGTTCAGCTGCATAGGTAGCACCACCCAACTGCAGGAGGGAGATACCAGCAGGTACTCCAAGCCCATTCTGCCAAATAGACATCAATTGTCATTGTTATAATCATACACACGCAGAAACCATTGACAAGAATGTAGCTTTATCATTTGGGGGGAAAAGAGAGCCTTGGAATTCTTATGAACTCAAAAAACATTTTTTTTTTTTTTTGTCTGCGCTCAGTCATTACTGACCCTGCAGTGACTGCTTGGATGAGTCCTTGCAGTTTTCAAGGCAATTGTTTTTTGGAAGTGGTTTGCCAGAGCCTCCTTCCAAGAGCAGAGCCCAGCTGGAGATTGCAGGAGGCGGGGTTTCCGTTGCTTTGTGCTCTTTTCGGGCGAGTGCGGTTTCGCGTTTTTACCGGCAACTGCTCTCGCCTCCTTTTTCCAAGGCGCAGCCAGCATTTTTCCTCCCACTGGAGTGAGAGTACCCATTTATCTACTCACGTGAGTTTTCGACCTGTTGGGTTGACAGGAACTGGGGAGGAAACAGCAGCTCACCCTGTTTGATACAAGTTCTCCCCTCCCCCCGCCCCCGTCAATTGAGCGGCTTATACCTGTTTCCTAATTCATGAAGCTGCCATACTCCATGGGAGAGCATCATATTTCAGTCATTCAACACCTGAGTCCCTATGCCAGGAAGGTAAAATCATCCCCATGGCATCTTGTCTATTATTAAAAGCTCCTTGCTGTCCAGCTAATAATAGCTTTGTTCAATTAAGGAATAACACAGAGAAGGATCCTTGAACAGGCAGATATGTTACATGCCACTCCAAGTCACTCTCCTATTTGTACAGAACTCTACACTCTGTCAGAAAGTCCGAAATTACTATAGAAATCAACTTTCTGAAATGGCAAACTCTTTGCTTCAAAGGGAAACAAAATCGTCCGATGGAGGAGCATTGCAATAGAGCTCTGAGCAAAATGCTTCAGGGGACCCCACTGTCCTATACCCCACCCCTTCATTTTCCTCTCTTTAGCACTTCTTGATTGGATTCATACAAGATGCTTAACCAGGTCAGTTTAAGATCTGTGCACATTATAAGCATATGGTTAAGTTTTGTTTTGTGCCTTAACGAATTGTGTGAATCCAGTTTGTTTGGCTTGTTTAAGCATCAATATACTGTGGAAATTCAGAAGATTGGTTAATTCAGTGATCAGATTAAGGTTGGTTTATGAACACAGCCATTCCCTCTCTCTCTCAAACTCTCCCCACCTACCCAGTGCACTCCCTTGGATCATTCTCTTCCTCACTCTCCCTTCCCCTTTACCAGGAATGGACACATCTTCTGCCACTCTAAGTTTTAAGTGTTTAGTTACCCTGCAGAAAAATGCAGTGTTTCTCAACCTTGGCAGCTTTAAGATATGTGGACTTCAACTTCCAGAATGCTGGCTGGGGAATTCTGGGAGTTGAAGTCCACACTTCTTAAAGTTGCCAAAGTTGAGAAACACTGCTGTAGACGCTTCTAGAAGACAGAAGAAAACATGTTTGTGGTGCTGGATTTGTCAATCAAGTTAACAAAACACACTTGCTGTGTTTGCAGAATGGCCAAGGGATTACCCCTCGCCCCCAAATAAATCATATTGTGGCTTAACCTGATGGGTTGATTCACACATTATACTAAAACAATGGCTGGGTTCTCACAAACATTGAACCACAAAGCACCAATTTTAGTCTACTAGTCTGACTCCAGATAAAGCAGCTGCCAGTTGCAAGTCCTAAGAAGATGCAGGAAAAATTATACAGCATATGTGTTCAACTTTCTATAAAGAAATGGAAGGGGAAAGAAAAGACCATAACACAACCTGACAATTTTTAACTGTATTATATAATTCTCCCTATTCATTCACCTCTTTTTAGGCAACATCCAATGTTCCTATAAGACGTTCCAGGACTGCCAGTTTTGTGAATCCTAACAGGACGGGGTGATCTACTGTCAAAAGTGTTCCCATTCAAAGTTGTCACACATTTTATGAATTCTGTGGTATCTGACAAGAACATTACACAACAATGCCATTATTATGTCAATCTCCTTCTCAATGGAGGAGAAAATAAGGAAGGCCATTCATAAGAGACAAAAAGATGAAGATTGTTGTTGAATGGATTCCCCCGCCTCTGTCCTGCAGGGTTAGGATGAATGTGAATTGTTTGCGTGGTATACCTGCAAATAAAGCAGCAGCTTAGTTCCCCCACATGGGGGCACTTATGTCTAGTAGAAACAGAGATGTCAACAAGCTGTATGGACAAAAGCATTTCAGTTTTCATGTTCTCCGTAATTTTGACTCTGAATGTACATACATATATTAATATGGAAATGGATCAATTGCCCACCAGGTTTTACACTGAGTATCAAGGGAACAATGAAGAGTGGGTTACCTTGTATTTATTTCACAGAGCAGATCTGTTATGTGAAGAAATACTTCTTTAGAACAGAAACTGATCATATTGATATAGTATATTAAGATATTTTGGCATCTAATTCCATGAGATTGAGTCAGCCACCACAAGTCAACAAGGTTGAGTTTTGTCATAACTTCAAATACTGTTAGAAACTATGTAAGATCCTTTAGGGTAACCACTTTTAGACATCCTCAAAACATGGACATTATGTATGGTGCCAAAGTGTGGAAATCATCATCTATTCACAGGCTTTGTACCTTCTCCTTTTTAGAGGAAATTTATTCTCACTTTATTCCAATATTTGAACTGACAGCTTTAAATTTAAAAAGCTTTATTTCTTCCTTGGACTGTGGTAGTGGGAACCCAAACTAATGTCTAACCAGCCCTACCAAAAGAATATTTGATGACAACTTTCAGTGGAGATGACATCTCCAGGATGAACCTCTCTGCAGTGATGGCATCCCACTTTGTGCCTTGTGGGTAGCAGGCAGGTGAAATTTAAAAAATGGGAGAGTCACCCAGAACTAGGTGCTGAGAGGGGCACTGTGCTTGGGTCATTTACATCAGAGGTAACCTGTCTGGATGGATTGGGCCATTGGTAGCTGCTTAATAATGCCAACCGTTGAAGCTTGAAATGGCCTGTGATGCCATGGGCTGTTATTTTGACCTGTGGCTTGTAGACTTTGGCCTGTGGTGCCATGTAACTTTGGCCTATCATACTTAATAAGAAGGGTTACAGGCACAACAGAGCCAGCTTATCACATCTTGTACTAAGTAAAGCAACATGTGTTAGTCTGAAAAAGGGGTTCCTTTAATAACCCTGCATTATTAACTAATTAACTGCATTCTTGTAAGCAAGAAGCATCTATAAATGCTCAGCTCCTTGTTGTCTTTGGTACTGTGTTCTCTGGCTGAAACAGTTTACCCAAAATGTGCCAGCAGGAAGGGAATGTTATGGGTACCAAACTCTTGAGATTGTGGGGCAGGAAGCTGAAGGATGCGTTTCTGGTAGCAGCTCCCTCTCTCTGGAACAGCTGGACCCCCAAGGTCAGGTTGGCCCCTCACCCTGTTAATGTTTAGGAAGACTAAACACCTCACTGTTCTGCAGGGCCTTAGTCATAGGCTGTCACAGGACACAGACAGAAATGCAGAAAAACTCCTTGCCCTAGAATCCATCAAGTTTCCCAAAAGCATTATCTTCTCATCTGAGCCTTTCTTTGGAATATACTTTTTACTGTGCTTCAATGCTTCTTGTTTAAAATGTTTGCAGCTACGCTTGAACAAAACTAGGAAGCTGATGTATTGCTCAAGACAACTTGCCTGTTTTGTTCCCTTTTTGTTTTTGGGCCCCAATAAGAGATCCAATCATTTATTTGGCTAAACATGCTACAGAACTGAACACAGAATAGTATTGTGCGAAAAAACAAACTTAAAAAATGATGTGTATATTTGAAACTCTGTCACATTCAGCCCTAACCTGCAAGTCATATTGCGAGAATTAAAATAGAAACAAAAGCTGAATTCTCCTTGCGCTGGAGTCTGCTTGGCCTAGAGTCTTCCAGGTAAGTCAAACTACTTCTACCATCATCCCAACCAGAAAGGACATTGGGGATGATACAATCCCAGTCCAACATATCAAGAATCACCAAGTTGCAATGGCTGATTGATAATTTTTGGCCACCCCATGCCCAGCAAGATCCTGATTAGGCTGGTTCTTTGCAGGCACAACTTGTTTTCCATTATCTTGATATATCAAGTCTAGACCAAATCTTTATTAAAACTCAAAGCAGTAGCCATTATGAACAGCTGAGTCTAAAACTTGAATCCTCCCTGAATTCAAATCCAGCACCTTTGCTTCATGCATTTTTTTCTGTGTAACAATAAATTTTCATTTTGCTTTACACTCACTTGTAAGTGGCACTGCCTGTTTACATTCTCTGCATTCCTGCAGTGGGAAATTTCAGCTACTAAGAAACCCCAACAGCTTTTGGATTGTCCCTCGATACATATCAAAAGTTGTACGGTATTGTGAGCTATCAAAACTGTTGACTGAAATACCATCCTTGTTCTGATAATTAGCTCTGGACTAGCCCTGCAAACACAATCCATCCACTGAATCTCTGCCTCTTTTGGCGCCTTCCTTGTCTGTGTCACTGTGGGAGCTTCCTAACACTCGGGCTTGCAATGATGACTCTTGCTGCAATGAGGCTTGCTACAAACCACTTTACTTGCTGATTATTATTCACCGTTTTTATATATAACTCAAGTCAGCAAACATACCTAATACTCCTGCCTATTTTCCCCACAACAGCAACCCTGTGAGGTGAGTCGGGCTGAGCGACTGGCCCAAAATCATCCAGCCGGCTTTCATACCTAAGGGGGGCCTTAGTTAACAGTTAACTTAGTTAACAGGCTCCTGGTTTCTAGGCCAGCACCTTAATCACTACACTAAACTGGCTCTTATTTCAGTTTGCTCTATCTATTCTCCATACCTTTTCTTCAATCTAATCTCCTTCTCCGGTAACTTTTCTATATCTCAAGAGCTTTGTCCAGCACACGACCTTATCTTGTGAGAAGTTATGATTCAAGGTAAAATGAGAGATTCCCATCTCCATCAGCAACTGAATTTGGTTTCTTAAATGCCTTCAGTACACGTCACCTTGTTTATTATTCCATGTTTTATTTATTCTACATGTTATTCTTTCATTTTGCTTTGCTGGTGTACAGAGCCATTGAAATGGCCTTGAAGGGAATATTCAGATGCCATTACAGAAACAAAGGCAGAAGCATTCCTTAAGCGCTGGGAAAAAAAGGTAGTATTAGGAAGAGGCTTAGGGTGGCTCCTCTCTGACTCAGTGGGGGTATATAAGAGAGGCCAACTTGCAAGATTCTGTTACTACAGCCTATCTTGATTAAGTATAGTTATAGACTTCCTGCAGAGTCAGTTTCTTGATCTGATCTACCTCACAGGACTAACAGCTGAACTGCAACCCACCACCAGATTCTGGACAGTGGTCAGGCTATATAGGAGGAATTGAGCATTTTGGCTCAGTTCAGTTCAGCAGTCGTCTGAAGTTTCACCATCCCAAACGTTAGGCTGATCCATGTACGTTTTTAAATGGTGAGTTTATGTGTGGCATTTTTTAATAATAAGGTTTAGGGGGGAAAATGATCTATTTAGTTCACAAGGGGAAAAACAGGAAGAACTGCAGTCTTTCAGACCATGAAAAATTTTTCAGACCCTATTCAAGAAGCCACCAGTTTGGGAAAATAAGCGGTTTACCTTGGAAAAAAATCAAGATGCACATGTTAATATGCATTTTTGTATCCCATGGCAGGATTCTCTCCTCTCTTCACCCTTTTATTGTTTTTACTACTTAATATTCACTTACCTCTTGTAACTATATACAATTTAAAATTAACTTTCATTTCTATACTGCAAACATCTAAGGAAAACATCTCAAGCTATAGCTCTTGACTACAAAACAGTAGTTTAATGGCTTGGAACTGGACTTAAATTTGTTAGGTCTCTGCTCACAGGGATGTGTTCTGCTGCCCCCCTTTGAACAGCTGGAGGATCAGTCTCAATTGTTTTCTGGAAAAGAGGAAGAGATCAGATTCCTGGGTATTCTAAAGTCTGAAAATGCGTATTACCTGCGCCCAAATGCTAGGCCATCTAAGTAAGACTATCTAGTATTCTTGTTTCTATGCTTGGGAGAGCACAAATAACACAACACTGAATACTTACCACGAACAATTGTAAACTTATGTTTGTCTTATATTTTGCTGGGCATTTCCGGCCTACTTCAATTTTATATATGTTTATCAATTTTGTTTTTACTCACCTGATTACAGTGCACAAACCATTTCAGTTATCATTGCTAGATTAAACCCTGGGTGTATGCAAGCTTTCTCTGTTGACACATTCTTCCAGGATCTATATGCCAGCAGCAATATATGCCAAAATCAGTAGTAGGAGAGCCAGAAGAAGGCAGGGCAATCCCTTATGTTTTTACAACTTATTCACACTCTTCTTTTTTACCCAGATAGAACATCTTTCTTAAACTGAACCAAGCTCACTTTTGGAGAGCTAAGACAAACTATGCCATAGACAAGCAGGCACAACTGATAGCTATTTACGTGACTTTAAAGAAAATAATAGATTTTTTAAAAATGCACTGACTGTCTGTTAGCCAAAAGGCAGTATACAGATCCAAAAGGAAATAAACTACTATGCACTTCATATGGAAGCCCCAACATAGAATCATAGAGCTGGAAGAGGCCAGCAAGGCAATTGAATCCAGGCCCCTGCTTTACACAGGAATCAAAATTAAAACATCCCAGAAAAATGTCTGTCTAGCCCTCACTGGAACATATCCAGAGAGGGGGGTGCATCACTATTGTGGATAATTCACTCCACTGTCAAGCTGCTGGTACAATTTTTAAAAACATTTAGTTGGAATCTGCCTTCCTGTAACACAATTTCATTATTTAATGTCTTGCACTCTAGAATGACAGGAAACAGGTCTTGACATTCTTCTGGATGGCATCCTTTCAACCATAAAGAGCGCTATCTTACTGCTTGCACCTTTCTCAGGACAAACATTCCTCCAACTTCTCTTCATAGGATTACTTTCTAAATCCCTGATCATCACTGCCCTTCCCTGAATGCGTTCCAGTTCTCTGAATTCTTAAAATATGGTGCCCAGAACTAGACACAGTACTCAAGGTAGAGTCCAACCAAAGCAGGGTAAAACAAAACAATTACCTCTTATGATTTGGAAATATTTCTGCTGATACAACATAAAATGTATTGCTTTGCAGTCACGTTACACCACTGATTCATATTCACGTTGCAGTTAAGTACTACTATGTAGCCAGCTATTCCATCTTTGAATTTATTTCCCAAGAACTCCACACTTCTCTCATTTTAGTATTTCTAGCTTGCTTCTCTAACTTATCAAAAACATTTGTCTGTCTTGTGGGATTCTCATTTTTGTGTCATCTGCAAATACAATTAGCATTCCCTATACCTCTTCATTCAAGTGGCTAATAGAAGTTGAATATAATATCCCTAATTGTGCCACTTCACCCCAGTTTAACAAGGAACCATTCACGAACACTTTTGAGTATAATTTTTGAGCCAGCTACATATCCACTTCACTTCATTCTAATTTTCTAACTAGAACGTCTTGAGGTACTTTGTCAACATGAGAAGTTACCTATATGATGTGCAGAGAAATTTATATAACTCAACCATATCATTTCGGTGCTTGTCCTAGAGAATAAATGCATAGGGTTTGGTTTGTATTGTAAAGCTTTTCTTTTCTGCTTTCCATCCATATTACATTAAAGTTGCATTGTCTTGCAACCATCAAAAATATTAACTCACACATTTTACAAAAATATCCCGCAACATATCTCATTCATGGAAATATAGAAGTGATGGAGAAATGTGTAAAATGGGCACACCCAACAGAACATATCAGAGTGCACAAGTTGGCATGCCAGTTTGCACAGAACGTCCAACTGTGTATCCTCATGTGTCCTCCAATTCAACAAGCAGTATGGCATGTTGTTTTCCAATTCTCTGTAGAATCCTTCCTTCCTCCAACATCTTCTACCTGCACCTTTAAAGACACAAACCCACCAACACAAATGCTTGTTTGATGGTTAAAAAAATTCTGGGTTTTTATTGGTTTTGCTAGACAATACTAAAAAAAAATCCCTCCATTCTGAAAGGCAGGGCTTGAATTATTTAAAATTTCATCCTTTTGTTTAAAAATAACAAAAAAGGGGAAAGGGGAGAAGAGATCATAGCAAAAAAAAAAAAACCAACCCAACCACAACCCCCCATCCTCTGTTAAGTTTATCTTTATATCCCATATATCTGCCAAAAATGTATTTCCAAACCAAGGATACTTATCAAGGACCCTGAGAGCAGCAAGTCCAGGAGAAGCAAATCATACAAATGCTGAACATTTCGACAATTTAGTTGAGAGCTGTACAGCAGAGTTATGGACAGGAATAATACTTTTTGGGCAGTGTCTCCAAGTGACCCTACAGCACCCCCTGCCAGGAGAGAGATTATTTCCATTCAAAGAATGATGCTTGGATTCCCAGAACTACAGCTACTGCCTCTGATCTCCAACATATTCAAACAGAGCTGAAGTAACCTGTCCTTTTAACAGTTATGCAGACAGCACTATCCATAATAAGCCATGATGTCAAAACATGTGTCATGTGACATACAGATGATATACTTGCATCATGACATCTTATACAGGTACACAAGGTGCATCATTTGTACCAGAACACACACATTATTTGCTTCTTTGCCCCCCTGCAGATGCCCATGGACACACCTATACGCCACTGGAAGGATGCTTTTACTATGCTGCAGGGGAAAATCCCACTGAGACTGTTCTATTATCCTGCCAGTTCAGATGCTTTATTTCCATGGACAAAAGGCCAATGCAGGACTGAGCACAATCATATGTGAATTCAGCCCAAACCTTCATGCCCCTCCCCAGCCCCAGCTAGGTCACTACGGACAATATACAGATCGTTCCTCCTATGTTTCACCCGAGCAACCTTTACTACAGAAAATCCTGGTGTGCTTTGCTGTGGTCAGTAGAACAGTACATGACCAAGAGGAAGCTATGAAATCTAGTTTTCATGCCTCTGAAGTTAGAATGATTCTAACAGTATGATCTGTAGTGTTGGTTAGCAGTTTCTAATTAGAACTCAGATTTGTGGCAATATAATGTACAAGATAAAACTTGTGGAAAGACCAAATGGGAGAAGCTTGTACCCTAGGTATCCATTTTCAATAGGGTGTGGCCCACTGAAGTCCAAGCTTCAGCAGACATTTGATCTTTTGAATTATACCTAAAAATACCAACTGCAGAAGGCTTGATTGTTAACAAGCATGGATATTTTTTTTCTGCCATGATCCCAATTCTGAGTACTGCAAGAAGCAGAAAAATATTTAAAGGATATTTTATATATATATATATTTATTATATATATATTTCGAGATAAGAAAAATAAGGCTAATTCAAGCCTTGCCCTGTGCAAACAAAAACCAAAATGAGATCGCCAGTCACAGAAAAGTCCCAATTACATCACCACAGTCAGCTCATTACTTTCTGTTTCCTCTATTCTTTTTTCTTTTTAATAGGACAACTAGGGAGCTGAATTCTCCTAGCATACAGCAGGAACAGGGGTGGCATGGAATTGATTTCAGTAAAGCAGAAAAAAAAATCTGGGAGGGAGAAAAACCTCAAATACAAGACAGCTGACTGTTCTAGGGGGGAAACCTGGTGGGCAAAAAGTAAAGAGTCTGTTAGTCAAGTAATGAATGAGTTTTTAAATTATTCTCTTGTTTTTGTCTTTGAAGTCTAAAGTTCAGAAGCTGTGGGTCCCATCGTTACAGGGTAGCCACGACATAGAAGTGGATCCCCCCTGCCCTCCCCTGACCTCTTTTGAAGAAGTCTGTGTCATCTGCTGCTGCGTGTTCGAAGGGTTTCCCCCCACCCCCACCCCCCGCAGGAGCAATCTGTCGCAACCAGGAAGGGCAGGCGGGACTCAGGATGAGAGGGCGCTTTCCTTCTGTGTTGGCTGGACTTGTGAACGCTGCATCACCTTTTGGCTTTCGACATCTCTAAAATGTTTCTCGACCTGGATGGAGAAGGAGGAGGCAAGGAAGTTAGCACTTGTCTTAGACAGTGGGACTGTTGGTATGCTCATGGAAAGTAGTGGTTCATGAGGTTGGAAATGTTGATTGCAACAAGATGATTTACAGCAGAGTTTGAATTTGAGGGTCACTGATGAACAATAACAGGCGGTCAAGATTTTTTTTTCTTTAAAGGAAGAAAACACAACACCTAAACAAAAGAACAAGGCATTTACCTTAATTAATAACACAGAATGTCTTTGTTTCACTACAAATATTAAAGAATATTGAGGAAATTGTGCCAAGGGATTACATACTAGCATTACGTTTTTTGACATACAGAACACGTCCCTATATAAAACTTCAAACAGAACACACAGACATTTCTCATGCTACTGCAGCATTGTGAAGTTCCATTCTGTACTACAACTACAACTTTAATCATCATTCCATTCTGTACTACAACTACAACTTTAATCATCTGGATTTTAACTTGCTTCTTGTTTGATCAGATAATTAAAAAAAACAGTTATTGCTTGAGGCACATATGAAGGCTGCATTCATACATTGTGTGGCCATAGTCTGTTACAGCATCATTATTGAATCAACCACAATTGTTTGAGTTCACAGAATATAAGTATAAGCCAGTATTTATGAATTATACTGGCTGGGCTCACACTATGCCAAAATCAAAACAAGCCATATAATGGCTGAGCAAGATGTGTGAATTCAGTTCAAGTTCACTTTTGAATCTCTATCAAAGGTCAAGCTTGCTTGTGCAGCTGTTTTTTGAACCCCATCTTCTCTCTTCCCTGACAGCCCTCTGATCTTTGTATACTTACTATTTTGCGTACATGACTTAGGGCGCTCCCTTCTTTGCCTTTACAGTTTTCCACCTGGTATGGAGGGGCAATGACAACTTCTTCCATCACAACTATATTCTTCTCTTGCCATTTACACTCTTTAATACTGGAGGAAGCAGAGAGAAAATTTATTGGTTTCACTAATGAAAATTCATAGAGTTGCAATGGGAAAAGGGAACAGGAGAGTGCTGTTTGTTCTTGTGACCATCTGTCCAATGGCTTCCTTTTTAGCCCAAGAACTAGTACTTCTGAACATTACACAGCAATTTCAGCATGGACTCACCATAGAAATTGGGCCCCTGAGCATGTCAGAACTTACAAGAAAGCTAAAAAAAAGTTACAACTGTCAGTACTTGATGAGCAGATGCAATAAAGCCAGAAAAATAAGGAAAGGGTTTTGCAAATAGAAGAGTGGCTAATACAGCAAACAGTCTAATCAGTCTTCCCAAATTAAAAATGTGTAATTTTCTTTAGTTGTTTGTAGCCCTAAGGCAGACTAAGAGAAGTAGCAGGAGATATGTCGAATGGTAAGAGCTACCTCAATGTCACATAAAGGCATCAAATCCTCCAAAGTAACTTTCTGACTACATTTTGAAAACATGTAGTTAGATTTAGGAGGAGGATGTAAGGCCCAATAGTCAAATTTGATTTCTGCTTATTCAGAAGCTCTGCGTCCATATTATTTGAATGTAGAATTCTTGGTCCTGGTCTTCTATATATGTGTGAAGATGTATGCCATCTTCAGTATCATCAGCATTCAACTGAATGAGCAATGTTTTTGGCAACACAGGTTAGTCATTTATTTGAAATAATCTATGCAAACATCCTTCAGGTAAGTAATAAGCTTCCAATTTTAGGCAAAAACAAAAACTGATGAGCGGAAATTTCGTTTCATAATGGGGGGGGGATAAAAATCAGATTCCCATACTAGTTTCTCATAACTTGAATTTGTTGAGTGTTTTGACATATATAATCCTACAAAAAAGCCACTGTTAAATTTTATTTTTATCAGTCCACAACATTCAATTAAGATTAGCCTCTTTTTCAATCAACTAAACATCTGTACATGCTGAACTTTACAATTGTAGAGATATGCAGGTCAGATTTACATATTATCCTAAATTATGGTTTTGTCAATAAAATGATTAAATTTGTATATATGTCTAAGACATAAATCATAAACCACAAGGACTTACTTCACATATACTGCTAAATCAAAATCAAACAAACCACACAATAGCTTAGCATGACATTTGAAAGTTGTGCTGTTTTACTCAAAATGTCTTTAGACTTGCAAAAACCAGATTTAACATTAGAGTCATGTAATGAATCAGGAAGAGTGTAACAGGTATTTTTGCTGTAAGCTGGTTCTTTTAACAAGCAGCTGTGCACCCTTCACAATAAACTAGTTTCAATATTATTTTTATTTTCATTATTGAATAAATTTAAACCCTTTGTAAGTACTGTTGTATCTCAAAAATAACTGGAATATACAGTGGGATTTTTTTTGATGAGGTGACTTGCACGAAGTCATGTAAAACAAGTTTGCTAGATAAAAATGAGGAAATAAACTTTCATGAAGCAAAATTCACACCACCAACATAAGTTCAGCAGCAAATAATCATATATCATTTTCTTCCAAAAAGCCACCATAACAACCTAAATTATTTGGGCTTAGAATAATCCGCCTAGCATATTCAACTTCAATCACAAAAAGTGGGCAAAAAAATCAGGTTTATTTCTGAGCTCCTGGTTTTCAAACAAATTGAAAGAAAAACTGAATTCATGTCCATTTGCATTTTCTGGGATCACAGTGCTTGGGAGGGATGAATGTATTTCACAGCAATTTCTGCTCACAAGTTACCTACTAGTATCATTATATCTGTATAAATTCCTACTACTTACGTCTTGTGTATAGTCTGGAATAGTTGCTGTCCTTCCAAAGAGACCCCAGCACTAATTGCATACGCTTGGCTCAGCTTTTCTTCCTTCTCGATCCGTGCTTTGTTTGCAAGCTGTAAAGGTGCATGAGAAATGCAGTAATCTTAATCTTCAAATGGAATATTCAGGAAGATAATGTCTAGGTGAAAGAGATGGGAGAAATCCCATCTCATGAAGTTAAGCTCTTTAACTAGATGAAAAAATCTCCAAACAATGTAAAATACAGAGAATTTTAAAATAGGGAAGCAATCAGGTATTTTTAAGATTAGAGGGGAGGAAGGGGAAAGGGGAAAGGTGAGGGGAAAACAAAGTACGGGCTGATATAGTCCAATTTAATATCCAAAGCTTAATCTAGACCAGTCTTTCTCAAACTTGGCAACTTTGTGTGGACTTCAACTCCCAGAATTCCCAAGCGATGCTGGCTGGGGAATTCTAGGAGTTGAAATCCATCATCTTAAAGTTGCCAAGTTTGGGCAACACTGGTCTAGAAGAAATGTAGAAAATGTTCCTCCTACAGCTTTATTGATGGGAAAGAAATTTGGGACTGTTTTCCATAACTAAATCCATTTGTTTTATTTCTTTGGCAAGAACTAAAATGTGGCTACCAAACAACACCAACAAACCTCCATATTCTTTCACTCAATTAACAAGTGCCAATGAAGGCTCTGACAGATAAAGCAGCCACTTAACTGGGAATATAGTCCCAACAGGCATATAAGAGAGCTATATTTCTCTAGGCAAACCCATTTAGCAAAATTGCACTACCAAAACCAAAGCTCTGAAAGGCAGTAAGCTGACCTTATAGTAGTAAATATTTCTGCAAGATGCAATACCCACTTGGTATGATTGTACATACTGCTGCATGCTTATAACCCATTCATTGCATTTCCAATGCAAAGCCAGATTACTTGACTCTTTTAGTGCATACGCTGAAATGTGTATTATTCAGCCTTCCAGATCTCAGATGTAAGATGTAGAAAATGAGGAACTTCTGAACACTAGATTTCTCACTCCCATTACTCCTACAAAATGCTTACATCTATATAATCACGCCCAACTCCAGGCAATCAAGTTAGATCTTCTATGGGAAAAGGAAGAGCCTTAAAATCAGTAACTAGAGACAGGCTTTTAGGTAAAACGGGGGAAAAACCCTGATAAATGAACAGCTGGCCCACTGCCCTTGATAGGGACAGACAACCTCATTCCAGTGATAAACAAGAAGGCAAACCATCTTTCTTGAATCTAGCATTCTCCCATTCAGTCCACTAGAACCTATAATCATATACAACACTGAGGGAAGGCTGCTTTGTCAAACTAAAATACATCAGAGAAATGAGATATAGCTGAACAGTAAACTACTCTCAAGATTAAGAATGCATTCTTTAAGCAATAGTTATGGTACTTTATGTTGCCCTGAAAATTATTATGAGTTAAGGATTCCCAAATTGGGGGTAATGAGAAACTTAGAGGAAGAATGCTGGATAATTATTTTTAAGGTGATTAGACATGTGTGCACAAAACACATGCTCTATCAAAAGTTGCTCCCACTTTGCCTGATCAAGCCTACAGCTGGCTTGCACAGCAAGAATGGGCAGCAAACCATGGAGTGAGTTGTGAAAGACGGTTAAACTATCTATCAGTACTGTGACTGGCAAGTGGTCTTCTGCTGGCTTATGACTTCCAATGTAGAAGTATATTCATAACCTTTAGGGTGTCTCTTGCCATGTGCACATTAGCAAAGTTCAATATTTTTATCTGTTATTTTAAATTTCTAGCCTTTCAAAATGAAAATATTTTTGTTGGGTGGCAAGAGAAAAGGTAAAGTTGACCAGTCGTGCAGGTAAAAGTCAAGAAAATATGATGAAACATAGCAGTATATTTATTTCTTGGCCAACCCAAACACAAATGAAATCATTTGATCTATTCATAAAGGTTGCACAAATTCATTCACCATTTCATAAAACTGCAGTACCAGAGTTTGAGAATTCCTGGATTAGGCAATATTGAACAAGTAATTTACCAGAAAAAAAAAATTAACTTGAAAACTGTTTATAGTGTTGCTACTGAAAAGACATGGTTAAGAACGTCAAGGTACAATTTAAAAGCCAACTGGAATTAAACAAGAAACAGTTTATACGGTGAATAGTTTGTGAATGTACCTTCAATATTTTCAGTGACTTGAAAATCCATTTTCACAAAAGATTCTTACCTTGCTAACATTGAGTGAAGCTAAAGGTGGGGGTGTTTCTGTGCGGTCATTAATTATGTTCACTTCTGATACATACTGTAAATTTATAAGCAAGATATCTGCATGGTTAGGTTTACCACTTGATGAAGGGCATTCTGGGGAAAAAATATTAAGGAAACATACAAAAGTTGTACAGCAGCTCAGAGAATGATACAGCTCCATGAAGGAAGAATTTATGTTTATGGTACATCCAATATAATCAGGATTGCCTCCTGAGAATAGTTGCAAGCAAAATCAGCCACACAGGATTGGTTCACTTAAAATATCCAGCAACAGGTACTAACTAAACCAAACCCCACCCCACCCCGTTCTCTTAATAGCTTTATCAGTCCCGCTGTAAAACTGCTGTAAGGGCACACAAAATCTCTGTGGACTGGTCGTATACATCCATGTGGCTGCTGCCAAGTCACCCAGAACACTAATTTCATTGTCACTAATAAAAGAAAATGAAGAACAAGCTTTTTGAATCAGATCAAAGATTCACTTCTTCAGCCTCCCACCAGAGGACTGCAAAAGCATCGTGTGCTGCTACTCTGCAGCACCATGGATAGTCCTTATCCTCCATGAATTTGTTTACAATAGTTCATTTTAACCTGTATGGCTTTAAAAGGGTGAAGTCTGCACTTGGGAGGTGGAGAAGGTGTGGAGTTACCCTTTCATGTCTCCATGAACCCACAGAGGTTCACTATGGCATACTAATAAACAAGAAAAATGCTTCCTGCTGCCATACCAGCTATGTTGCACATTGCCAAGGTGAAGAAAGATACCAGACAGACCACTGTATTGCTGGGACATGTTATTCCAAGCCTGGCTTCTTGCCTTTCAATTACTATGAATGTATATCCCACTGAAATGGTCTATTAACCCTCCCCATCACTCATAAAGTTAGGTTCTCTGAGTTCTTCCTCAATTCAAGAACTATGGCCCAGGCCATGACTGCTTGAATGTGCTCAGTGAAGATCCATACCAGTTGTAAGAGGTAACTATTGAAGACTCCCCAAATGCACTTTTCTCTTTTGCCACAAATCCTTTTCCAATTCTAATTGCATTCCAGTTCACATAACAGTAAGTAGCTGATAGATATCCCAAACCGAATAGTCTCAGGAAGGATTTACATATACACACACTTATCACTTCATAGATACATCAAAAGCAATTACATAAACAAACAGCAAATGAAGACATACATATACTGATTTGCATATAATGCTTTTCAAATAGAACTATTCATACATTTAGATTACTAGCCATCAAGTGTTGGGAAGTTAAGTGATACACATTTTCTGTGAGTTACTCATAAGTCAAGTTCAGATGCTTTTCCACCAGCTAACACTACCTCCAACCCTCCTCGGATTTAACTTAAAGCTTCACTCTCAACAAAACTCTGCACTCCTCCTCCATGCCTCCTCCTCAAAGCAGTTTCCCTTCACCCTATCTCCATAAATTGCATAGTCTTAACATATCCTCCAATTTTTCTTCCAGGCTGCCCTATTAGGATGCCAGAAAGCACTTTCTGGGCTTCAGTGTACACCTCTTATCCATCCATTAACACTACATTCACTTCCCCTTCCTTAACTAAGTTACCCTAATGGCTCTCCCTCACCCTCCTTCCTGTATAGGTTCACCTCTTGCTCCAGATTCCTCATTCCATATTCAAACAAAAACTGCTTGGCTCAAATAGTACCCAGATAGCCCTTCAGTCGAGCCTCCTCTTTCAAAATTAGGCCCCTTCCCCCAAAACCACGCCGGTAGGTTTCCGGCGTCTTTGACGTAGAGCTCATTCCAGCAGCAGCCCAAGCCTTCCCAAATCTGTCACAGCTCCTCAAACTGCCTCTAGCTGCCGAAGGGGCACCGAGCTGAGCGAGCTCACGTGCCCCCTTCCCATACAGCCCCCTCGCAGGCCCAGTGCCGGCGTCCCCTTGCCCTACTGGGGCTCTCCCCTGCCCTTTCCCCTCTTCCAGTCAGGATACTGAGCGCCAACATCTTGCTGGGGTAATCAAAAGCCACCACCTCGCCTTGCAGCCGCTGCTCCTGGCAAGTCCGGCACGACACCTGGCTGCCCACACTGAAGTACTCGCCCGGGGCCGCCATCTTGTTTCAGGCCCAGGCCGCAGCGGCGGCACCCTTCGCGCCCCCGCTGCGCCTCTGCAGCCTTCGCCGAGGTGGCAGAAGGGAAGGCGCGGGGAAAAGGAGCGCCGAAACCGATCCCGGCGCGCCAAGCCGGGCCCGGTGCGCTCGCCAATTCCCTTTTAGCCGCCTGGCTCCTTCAGCCTAGGCGGAAAAAAAAAAAGGACGAGGAGTGGCCAAGGCGACGGCGCCCCGCCTGTACGTCAGCCCCTCCCGCACCCACGCACGCACGTGATGTCACCTCGCAAAGCGAGAGGCGGTTGGCTGGCTGTTCGGCGGTTCCTTCTTAGGGAGGGGCGAGGATCCCATGCCAACGCTCGGAAAGAACGCGACGGGGAGCAGGGGCCGGTTAAAAGGGGGCGGGGCTCCGGGAAATGGGCGGGGCATGGAAGTCAATAGGGTGGTCCTAAGCCGGCGAAATCTCCTGTGAATCGAGCTAGTTTGTGTCGGGATTTTATGCAGATATTCCCTGAAATAAACCCGTTTAAGGTTTGCTTGAACTTGTTCTCAATAAATGAGCATACAACTTCAGCCTTACTACTAGGGGATACGTTGCAGCCTCAATCCTAAACCCGCTGAACAGACAGATAGTTTCACTGACTACGTCGGTCTTTCTCAACCTCGGCAATTTGGATGGCTGGACTTCAACTCCCAGAATTCCATGGCTGGCTGGGGAATTCTGGGAGTTGAAGTCCACCCATCTTCAAGTTGCCGAGGTTGAGGAATACTGGACTAAGTAGTAGAGGTTGCTTCCGACCAAGCGCGCTTGCGCTTCAGTTGCAAGATTGCAAACTGCCTGTTCGAGAGTAAATTTAACCCGCAATAAAACTGGAGTGGAAGGCGAACTCGCGGAAAATTTGCAGGGGCTTCCATCTCACGGTCAAAAATGCACCGCCCCTTAGGATGCCACGGTAAATACTATGGGGGGAATAAATCGAACTGCATTTAGTTCGGATGAAAAAAAGTTAGGATCGTTTATTGTTTATTCATCAGGTTAATAGCCTGTCTTTCCTCCAGGAATTTAAGATGGTGACCGCAGCAGGCGCTCTTCCAGCGTTTCCCCGCGACAGTCGTGTTGGGCTGTGAAGAGTGCCTGGCCCCAAATCACCCGGTAGATAGATAACAGATAACAAGATTCCTGTGGCATCTTAAACAGTAACTAATTTATTATACCGAGGTTTTTGGACAGCTCACAGGTGTCCAAAGAAGTGGAAGTAGAATGCAGTTCATGAAAATTTATCCCATTAAACCTGATAGTCTCTAAGGCTATCTAAGTCAGTGACAGGCATTTATTTTGAAGGATCCGTTGCAATTCAGTAGATTTCCTCCTAAATACTTATGGATAAAATAGGGTGCTACTATAATTGTCACCCGCTGGTGGAGATGGGCGGCATACAAATTTAATACATAAATACATAAATACATAAATAAATAGCAGTCCTAAACACATTAGAAAATCATCAAATACAGAGCATATATAGAATTTGCAGAAATATGGATAACACGTGACTGCATTTTTTCTGAAAATTGAATCCCTATTTTGGACAAATAAGATTTGGGAGAATACATTAATCTTAATTTCTGGCTTTTTATGAAAGTGGGGCTACTGTATCTTGACCTCAACAGTTTTTGAAGTCCAAATAGGGTAGCCTTGATGAAAGAAAATGGGTGCAAAGCAGGCATCAGTGGTCAGCCTTGCAAAGGTGAAAGAAAAGGGATTCAAATAAATTTTTCATGAAATTATATGGATGCTTTTGAAGAAAATGAAGTCTTACAATGCCTAGCAGATTTTTACTCCTTAAAACATGTCCTTGGAACCAACTACTGAAGAAGCAGAAATAAATGCAAGTAAGAATTTTATATGACATCACTGTCATATAAAACTTACCAGTACTTTATACACAATCCATGCTACTTAGAGGGGGACAGATGGGGGAGGCAATGTACTACTTCAGAACAAAATATTAAAGCACTTGAACAAAATATTAAAGCACTTGAAAATAAATTTTCACTGCATCAAATGCTAGCGGTGAGAACAGTCACAATGTATGGTGCATTTTTGTGTGATAAAACAATGACATATATTAGTTTTAAGTAAATATGAAGGTGAAACACTGAAGAATGTAAGAGGAGTTTTACTGGATCAAGCCAAAGTCTAATCCATGAACAAAGAATCCATCTACCTATTCCTGTTTCTAATTTCCAGCATCTGGAATTGAAAGTGATGCTGCCTCAGGTATTACAAACAATGGAAGGGAAAGCCATCAGAACTATTTTCACATGACATGCTTACCTCCAGTCAGTTGGCAAATGGTTTATTTAATCCAATTTTCTGGGTTTGCACAACATGCTAAAACACAGAATAACCACACAATCTGGGGTCACATGACATGTTAGGCTTAAAATGCAATTAGCCTGTTTGTCCTTCAGTATGTTATATAAATGCAACCTGTGACATGTAGTCTTCCAAAGTTTTATCATCTTTAGATTTGTACAATCTTTTTTTTTAATCTTCCAAATTGGCCTTTTAGGAGTGACTTTCAGAGTTTAGCTATGTGCTGTTTGAAGAAATACTTCATTTTAGCTCTCCTGAATCTCCTACTATTTAATTTCATTAGAGCTTTTATCTTCATAGAGAAGAAAATATTTATTTTCTTTAAATTCTGTGTAATTTCATATACCACTTTTTATGACTCCTTAAGCATCGTTTTTCTATATACAATGCAAAGCTCCAAGCAATGTGCTGTAATCTGTCCCTATAGGGAAACTCTTCAATGCCTCCTGATACTTTTGAGTGCCTTTTGTGTGTGTGTGGGGCGGGGGGGGGGGGTGTTCCATCTTTACAGGTGTGTGTGTGTGTGTGTGTATAAGTGAATGGGGCAATCAAAAATGGATAGTGAGAAACGGAGAGAAGGGCTCACAACATCAAAAATTATATCCTAACAAACATACTAGTCCGTTAAAGTGGAATAACATTTTAAGGACTTGGCTATCTGAGACTCGTGTATTTTAAAATTTTTAGGCTGCAAAAATCAGATGATCACCATATGGCAGCAAGTTTCGTACCATGTATCATACACATAAATCAGTCTTAACCAACAACGCTGAAGTCAAAACTACAACCTGAAGTTTACGAGTGTTCTGGAGAATGTCCCTTAACTCACCCGGTAATCAAACCGGATACTGATCAGTCCGTATCTCTAGGACTTCTGGGAAATGTAGTTTGGTCATTCAATAAAGCAGACAGGCAGAAGCCGGCAATTGCAGGTAACAGGAGGGAAAGTAGTGAACCGAAGGGCGATGGTGTGGAAGAAAGCGGACAAAACGCAAAGGAAAGACAAAGAGAAAGGGAGCTTTTAGAAGCGGATCTTGGGAAATGTGGAAAAGGAGCCGAAAAAAGTAGCTGGTTAATACTTCCTTCTAATATTAAGATGCTTAAGATACAGTTTTAAAACTCTATTTAGTATATATTGTTGTGCCCTTATGGGAGGTAATACAACATACGTTGAGTCAGCATATGAAAATTTTCTAGCATCGCGGTTCGTATCCTTAAGAAAGAAGGATATTAAATCTAGCCTGTGCGTGTCCCATTGCGCCGTAGGGCATTACGTTGCTTTGTCCTCCGGAGAGCTCTTTTCTCAGAAATCCTGGAACTACTTTGGGGAGGAGAGGGGCTAACGCAGACTTCTCAGCTTTGCCAAATTAGGGGCTTCTGGGGACCGGAAATTACTGCGCCGGGGTACCGTCGGCGCTAGAAGAATCAGGAAGTTCCCGGGCTGAATGTTGCCCTTGAACTGTGATGCTTTAGGTATGCCACTCTGCGTTTTTTTTCAACTTCTTCTCAAAACTGAAATTATTTGGGAAAATCACAAAGAGCCTTGTGGGTTTTCCGAACTTTACACTGCAGCTATCCTCGAGGGAGGATGTCATGCTTCCTCGTGGAGGATTTAATCATGGTTTGCTCAAGTAACAATGTACTGAGAGTAAGTTCACAGCCCTAACTGCCTTAACATATGGCACTAAGCTAACATGCGATTGGCTATTTTGTGGCTCAGGGCCTTGTGTAAACACAGCCGCTCTCTGTGAAATAATTGGAACATTCAAATGTTCTGTATGATTGCTAAATATTATTAAATAGGAAGGAATGAACATGGTTTGGAAACCTGTGAACTTGATCAAATCTTTCCCTTGAGGTGGAAGGGACAACTTGAGCACTAAAAATACATAAGGATGAAGTGAGGATCCTGCTCAAGTGCATTTATTATAATACCCATCAGTTTAACTACTGGGGAGTCAGAGACTGCCTATACAAAGGTTTGGGTGGAGGGTCAGCATAAGCTTAAAAGTTTTGTATGCATGTCTTACTTTTCAGAGTCTGCATCAAATGCTTGTGGCTCTTGGCTCATCATGCCCTGTGGAGACACAACCGCACTTCCTGTTCTACACATGTTCAGACAAATGTCTAAATGGTGCATGAACAAGTAGGATAATCAACTTAATATAGTAGAATGGCAGGTGGCAATTTGATCTTGGCTGTGTGTACCTGGGTTGCCCCAAGGAAGTGTTTTTAAACCTTGGCAACTTTAAGATGCATGGACTTCAACTCTGCTGGGGAATTCTGGGAGTTGAAGTCCATGCATCTTAAAGTTGTCAAAGTTGAGAAACACCGCCCTAAGGGATGATCTGTATCAAAACAAGGCTGTTCCATCCTGCTAATTCTCCAGCCTTTAAATCTCCAGGCTGCGGATGCCATTAGCCATAGAATGCTTTTTAAATGGTTGGGTTGGAAGTCTTTAGCTTGTCAAGTGACAAAAGAACATTTGAAGTTTTTTACTCTGTTCTGGAAAAATACGTTTGTGGAGCCACAGAGCTTTATTTTGTCACTCAAAATAACATCTAAATAAAAACAGATGTAAAATAGATGTAACAACAGTAATATAAAACTAAGAGATGGCAAAAACATGTGAGGGTTAAGCACAATCCATGCCAGAACTCTTGATCTCTAAATGCTCACTTAAACATCATGTGCTTTCTTACTCTGCAAAAAGTTGTGCGGGGATCATATGGATTTAATGGGGCTGCATATTCCACGGGGCTGGGGCAGCTATTGAAAATATCTGTTTCCAGGTCTGCTTTTCCTTGATCTGTCAAGAAGGGAGAACACAGAGCATTCTTTCATGAATGGATGAAACAGGATGAGGAGGTACCTTCTGGGGGAGGCTCTCCTATTGGAACTCTTTCCTTCAGTGGGAGAAATTTTCTCTTCAAAGCCATCTCCGTAGCTCTCTACAGCCCACCCCGTAAGATCCAATAGGGTTGGCATGGATCTCATTGAACGAACATGTATCCCCTGCCACCTTTCCAGCCCCCTGGAACAGTTATTATTTATTATTTATTTGAATTTATTAGCCGCCCAACTCCAGTCTTGAGGGACTGAGGAAGCGTGCCTTCTCTGTCCCAGTCCCCCCACCCACAGAACAGCATCGCCCCAAAGATAAGGAAAGAGAGAAGGAAGGGGCGGTATACAAAACTGAAAAATCCCTAAAAACAGATAAAACATCAAATGGAATGAACAGCCCAGACTAAAACAATCTTATGAACAACACAAATCAAACAAAATAGGGGCTCTACACAAACAACAATACATCAACCCCGGACCTGGTTTTCAGAGCGTTTCTTATCTCTGGGGGGATGCTGTTCCAGAGGGTGGGGCCGGGACAGAGAAGGCACGCTTCCTCAGTCCTACAAGATGACAACTTTTAATAGTTTTCCTTCCAAGATCTGCATGGCCCAACCCTGCTGTTCTTCAGAAAGGCCATAACAACCTGGCTGTTCCTGCAGCTCTGGGCTGTGGAGTTTTATGAATCTATTAGTATGCTATATGACTGTTTTAAATTTTGTATTCCCTGGACAGTTGAGTTGTTTAACAATTAAGTGGCCATATAAATCCAATAAATAAATAAATACTTTTTATTATCATTGCAATATATTGAATATGGGACAAAACAATTGTCTGGAACTAGCTGTTCAGAATACAGTAGTAAATTTTTCTGGGACTCCCCATTAACAAACAAGGTACAGTTCAGGATATTAGTTTTAATTTCTAAAGCAGCCTCTCACAGCCTAGGGATTCCTAGATGGATATGACTCCAACTTACATAAAGCCATGCTGGCTGGGGATAATGGATATTTACACATTTACAGGCTACCAAATTAGAAAAGGCTACTATACAGTTTCAAGGCCCAGTTTTAGAATGGAATTTCCTTCTTGGTGGCACTCAAAAAGTACTCTGTACTCTAACTAAAAATCATCTTCTCCAGAGCATTTAATTAACTGGCTTTTTCTATGCCTGTCTTTCACTGGTATGGTTTTATTTCTCTCATTGCCATTTGCTGCTTTTAAGTCTCTTGGTTGCTGCAAGCTGTTTTATATGTAGATTTCTTATAATCCGATTGTTTTATATTTCAGTTGATTGGTTTTTTAAAAAATTAAAAACAAAAGAAAGATATATTTATTCCTGTTGTTAGCCACTTTGGATATCTTTGGGATAGAAAGGAGAAATACAAGTGTTAAAAAATTGTTTTAAACATAATGCTTAATATAGACTCCAACCATATTAAACTACTGGTATTATTCCTGCATCATGTTGTAGTTCAGTGTTTCTCAACCTTGGCAACTTTAAGGTGTGTGGACTTCAGCTCCCAGAATTCCCCAGCCAGCATGCTAGCTGGGGAATTCTGGGAGTTGAAGTCCACACATCTTAAAGTTGCCAAGGTTGAGAAACATTGTTGTAGTTCTTTTTCCCATTTCAATTAATGCTTGTTCATGTGATTTAGTTCATGTTTTCCTGAAGGCTTGTATTGTTAATTTAGGATTCTTTGAGTTATTTGTAGAACTCCATGATGGGAACAGAGGCGCCACATGGTGTGGTAAAAAAAAGTCAAGAGGGCGGCTTTGGTTATACCAACCCTGGATGGGAATAAGGGATATGTTTGCTTTAAATCTGGAGTGAGTAATCTTTTGGTGATGGAGGTGGGGTTCACACAATATTTTGGGAAGGGCCGAGGACTGCAGTAAGCAGTGAGATGATGAAAATTAGATGACCCAAGTTGCACTCGTGGAAGTGTGTGTGGGTTTTCTGCAGGTGGGTGGGAGTGGGTTTTTTAAAAAAGTGATGTTAAGTACCTTGAAAGGGTGGCCAGACTGGTAAACAGGGCTGCTAATTTTTTGGCTATTACACTGCTAAAATTCAAAGGTGTGGCCAGAGGGGATGCATTTAAGAATTCTGGGGCTGCAGCTTGTCCACCTTTGCTTTAAGCAAAATTAAAAATAAAGATCCCCTTGTGCTCACAGAACTATTTTCTCCATTCTTCCACGCATTACCGTTCTCCTGAAGACCTATGCTGATAATCTTAATTTACATTCCAAGTATTTTACCATCTTTTCATTGCATCCCATGAGTTTATTAAAATATAGCAGATGTTGCTTATGCTGAGAATAAATGAATTAGATGTTCTGGTGCCACAGCATTAGTGCAGTGTAGTCTTGAACCCTTTAAATTACAAGCCTTTGAAGAATGTAATTTGATATTGTGAAAAACTGGTTTAACTGCTGTGGGTCCCTGTGAAAAAGCATAATATAAATCAAACCAATCTTTATTCAGAAAGAAAGCCATTTTAATTTCTGTGCATTTGCTCCTTAGGAGGTGTGCTTTGAAGCACAATCTGGCAGATCTTTATTGGAGCTGCTGTTTGCTAAGAGGAAGGAAAATCAGACCAAGATAATATATTTGCGGGAGGGCATCATACGCTAGCATTTTCCAATTACTTGAAAGTTTCTGACCCTGAAGAAAGCTGGGATTTATAATGTTTCATCTGAGAGTGCAGAATGTGATAAAATCATATTTTATACAAAGGGTGATTCTATTTAAATAGTTCAGCTGGGGAACAATTACACAGGAAGATGGTGGATTCTTCTCTGCTGGATGTGTTCAAGCAAAGGCTGAGCAGTTATCAGGGATATCTTAATTTGGATTCCAGGATGGTGGAAAAGATTGGACTCAGTGACCTGAATCAGGAGTATACAATCAATGGCACTCTGATCATTGCTTAACTGTACCTCCAGCATCCATTGGAAAATGCCCAATAATAAGGGATTATTGAGTACCTCTCTTATTCTGTGAAAGAAGAAGAGAGAAGCAGGGAGAGATAATAGGAGGGGAGGTTTAAATGACAGTACATGAGTGGTAGAGGTAACGGGTGCTTATTAATACAGTAAGCATGCATGAGTAGATGAGTATGATGTTGTGGCCCACAAAAGGCAACCATGAAAGAATGCAGTAGAAAGGCTCCCAGGAAGATGTTTCAATACAAAATGACCACTTGGCTACAAACTTCCTTCTATTTATCATTGACTTACAAGTCCTTTCCCAACTTCAGTGCCCTCTGACATGGTGACTGCTGAAAAATCTGATTTGAAGTTCACACATCTAAAGGGTGGCCAGATTGGCTTACAAATAAAACTTGCATCATCATGTGTTGCTTCTTTATTGCTATGGAAATTGTCTAATTATCTCCTGAACGACAGAACTGCTTGATTTCTGCATTGCAAAGGCATTGGCTCAGCAAGATTTTGCCAGAAAAGCACTCTAACCTTTCTTCTCATCTGTTTCAGCTTCAGCACCATGGATGTCTTTTACACTAGCGGTGTCCAGTTTGCTGAAATGCTTCAGGCTGCTCTGCCTGGATTGGAGGGTTTTTGGCTTTGGGTAACCTTTTTCGGCGATCCCAAATGCGTGTTCATTATTTACTTCCCTCTTGCCTACTTCCTGCTGGATAAGAAGGTTGGATTGACAGTGCTGTGGTTGGGCTTAATCTCAGAATGGCTGAACCTGATCTCTAAATGGTGAGGAAAAAACAAGGGTCAAAAGACAGCGTTCCAGAATTAGACTGGATTAGGTCCTGTGAATTGTCTGTCTTCGGTTGGAACTTAGCCATTGCATTTTCAGCATCAAGAAATAACCCATAGGAACGAGGGCAGTATTATTTGGAAATTCAGATTCCACAATGAGACAGTAACAATGCAAGTTTTATTATTTGTACTTTTGTAAGATGGGGAATGGTAGATTCAGCTTTTGTAATATAGAAGGAAGAGCCAGTCATCCAGGAACTAAACACAGAACTTAACTTAAACATTGTTTTGCATCAAGGAAATTTTATAGAGCTACCTCTAATTTATACAGAGGAAGAATCCTTTTTCACAATTTATAAGTGAATGCCATAACTTTGTGGCTGCAATGGCACTCGCATAACAAAAATCAAATATATAAGAGAACCGACTTGTGAGAAAAGTCAGTGAGAAAAATATTTAAAGAACCCCAAGAAGAATTAATCTGTTCAGTGATCCTGGAAGGTGGGGAGAAGCAGAAAAACAGACACGAAAGGAATTGGAATATTTCATTTATTTGTTAGATTTATATCCTGCCTTTCCTTTGGAAGCCCATTACATGGGGAACCTTACTTCATTTATATCTCCACAGCATTATGTAATAGCTTGGACGGAGAAAGAATAACTCACTCAAAGTCTCCCTGTGAATTTCCGTGGTAGAAGTAGACTTGAACTTGGGTGTCCCCCATTCTAGAGCAACACCTTAGCCCCATATCACACTTGGGATAGAGTGACTTGAATCGCAGCCAGTAGCACTCTCATTTGTTATTAACCAACAGTCCATTAGCACTGATTAACTGAAGTTTAGCAGAAATTTTGTATAGCAGTGATACAAGTTTGGTTCTCACAGGAATTAATAGCAAGGCTTAGAACAAATTTGGAACTCTTCACTCTTGGAACAAATGATCTTATTCTGTTCAGGATATAAAAGACTAGAATTGCTCCATTAAGAACAATGAAGGAGAATGACTTATAGTACTGTAGTAGCCTTTAGGACCTGGAACATTTTGCAAGTTTGTGTATATACATGAATAGAGCTTTCTTGGAAGGAAAGGTTAAGTTGACCCTCACCCATGCATTAGAAGAAGATTGCAGATGGGATGTAGAGCAGTGCAGGATAGCTTGCCCAGATATATCTGGCAGTCACCCCCCACCTGCAGTTTGTGCATTTCATTGGCATATGAAGGGCTCTATGTGTATTCCGATGTTTGCAAATAAAGTTCTTCTACATTAGCATGTGAAGGAGACTTTGATTTAATTGGAAAATGTTGTTATCTTTGTGTCTTACCATATCTGTTAGATATAGGTGTGAGAGCTAGTTCTCACTGTAATAAGTCCAGTAGAAGTTAACAAAACAATGACCACTTGCAGATAACCCGGCCTTCACAAAAATGACAGGCTTCCAACCCCTTCTGCTGTAAGAAAGCATATGAGAGTAAATTGCCACACTGATATGGAACAATGTTACCACATTCTCTAAAATAAGAGTCAGCATGGAGTAGGGGTTGAAGTGTTGGTCTAGAACTGGGGAAACTGGTGTTCAAGTCTACCTTCAGTCCTGAAAGCTCTCTGGGTCATGTTAGGCTAGTCACATTCTTTCAGTCCAATGTCCCTCATTGGATTGTTGTAGCAAAATACTGGAGAAGGGAGTGCTATACAAGTGAAACTCGAAAAATTAGAATATTGTGCAAATGTTCATTTATGTCAGTATGGCAACTCAAAAGGTGAAACCAATATATGAGATAGACGCATTACATGCAAAGCGAGATATGTCAAGCCTTACTTTGGTATAATTGTGATGATTATGGCGTACAGCTTATGAAAACCCCAAATTCACAATCTCAGAAAATTAGAATAGTGTGAAAAGGTTCAATATTCTAGGCTCAAAGTGTCCCATTCTAATCAGCTAATGAATCCATAACACCTGCAAAGGGTTCCTGAGCCTTTCAATGGTCTCTCAGGCTGGTTCAGTAGGAATCACAAGCATGGGAAAGACTGCTGACCTGACAGTTGTGCAGAAAACCATCACTGACACCCTCCATAAGGAGGGAAAGCCCCAAAAGAAGTTGGATGTTCCCAAAGTGCTGTATCAAAGCACATCAACAGAAGGTTATGTGGAAGGGAAAAGTGTGGTAGAAAAAGGTGCACAAGCAGCAGGGATGACCGCAGCCTGGAGAGGATTGTCAGGAAAAGGCCATTCAAAAGTGTTGGGGACTTTCACAAGGAGTGGACTGAGGCTGGAGTTAGTGCATCAAGAGCCACCACACACAGACGGATCCTGGACATGGGCTTCAAATGTCGTATTCCTCTTGTCAAGCCGCTCCTGAACAACAAACAACGTCAGAAGTGTCTTACCTGGGCTACAGAAAAAAAGAACTGGTCTGTTGCCCAGTGGTCCAAAGTCCTCTTTTCTGATGAGAGCAACTTTTGCATCTCATTTGGGAACCAAGGACCCAGAGTCTGGAGGAAGAATGGAGAGGCATACAATGCACGATGCTTGAAGTCCAGTGTGAAGTTTCCACAGTCTGTGTTGATTTGGGGAGCCATGTCATCTGCTGGTGTTGGTCCACTGTGCTTCATTAAGTCCAGGGTCAACGCAGGCGTCTACCAGGAGATTTTGGAGCACTTCATGCTTCCTTCCGCAGACGAGCTTTATGGGGATGCTGACTTCATTTTCCAGCAGGACGTGGCACCTGCCCACACTGCCAAAAGTACCAAAACCTGGTTCAGTGACCATGGGATTACTGTGCTTGATTGGCCAGCAAACTCGCCTGACCTGAACCCCATAGAGAATCTATGGGGCATTGCCAAGAGAAAGATGAGGGACATGAGACCGAACAATGCAGTGGAGCTGAAGGCCACTATTGAAGCATCATGGTCTTCCATAACACCTCAGCAGTGCCACAGGCTGATAGCATCCATGCCACGCCGCATTGCGGCAGTCATTGCTGCAAAAGGGGCCCAAACCAAGTACTGAGTACATATGCATGCTTATACTTTGCAGAGGTCCGATATTGTTCTATTTCCAATCCTTGTGTTATTGATGTCATGTAATATTCTAATTTTCTGAGATTGTGAATTTGGGGTTTTCATAAGCTGTACACCATAATAATCACGATTATACCAAAGTAAGGCTTGACATGTCTCACTTTGCATGTAATGCATCTATCTCATATATTGGTTTCACCTTTTGAGTTGCCATACTGACATAAATGAACATTTGCATGATATTCTAATTTTTTGAGTTTCACCTGTATATGTCACCTTGAGTCCTAGAGGAAAGGGGTATATAAATCAAATGAATTAATGAATAAAACTGCCCTTATAAATGATAAAAGAGTAGTTGTCAATTGTAAACTGGTAGATAAAGTGGCAAGTAAACTTAAACTTCCTAGCATGCATGCATGCATGCATGCATTCATTCATTCATTCATTCATTTATTCATTCGTATGTATGTATGTATGTTTCCTCTTCCTCTTATATATATCCTCTTATTTCCAAGGTTCTTATTTGGGGAACGGCCCTTCTGGTGGATATTTGAATCTGGATTTTCCAAGAAGAAGGAAGTTTTTCTCCGTCAGTTCCCATCCAGTTGTGAAACAGGACCAGGTTGGTAGTTTGGCCCAATAGGAAATGGGTGTTGGAGAAAAGAATTGTGGAAAGTTGGTGTTTTTCAACACCCCCTCCCCCACCCCCAAAATATTGTCCTGTAAAGTTTTTGAATACTGCAGTTACTTTGCTTTTAGTTTCAACCAGTTTCCGTTTGGGTAGATCAATGTTTTCAGACTGACTGTGCCCATCGTGGCAGCTATTGTGTGAATAGGCAAGAATATCCCATGACAGCCATTTTGTGAGGATGGCTACAATTTGTATAATGTCTGGCCATCCTGAAGCCCATAAAATATGAGCGCCCTATTGGGTATATTGGTTTGTACAAATTAAATGGGGAAGAGAGTGAAGAAGGAACTTAAATGGTATTGTCAATTCCTAATGAGATAAAAATATAATATTGGACCTGACTGGAAGTTGAAGGGTTCTTTTTTTCTCTCAACTGTTGATCTGATTTATGAATTCAAGGGACAATCTTACATTGAAAAGGAGCAAATGGACAGATATCTCTAGCATGGATACCTTTGAAGATAACTTTAGCTATTGTCTGTCAACTTGGGAGGGGCAGAGATCATCCATGCTGCATACCTAATGAACATTAACTCCTTTTGTAATACTCCCCAAATGGTGCATGCTTCAACAATTTTTTGAAAATGTGCTTTAAACATTGGACAAGCATAGTATCTCTCTGTTATGTATCCAACCAATCACATGTTTTTTCGATCTTCTGCACACACCTGAGAAAAGATAGCATTACTTTAAGAGTTGACCCCTTAAAAGGGTGGCATCTTTTTTCGGGCATGCAGCTTGCATGGAAGCATGAAAAGGAACTTGGCTGCTTTCATTAGTAGCAAAGAAGAGCTATTCTTGCCCAAGGTCCAAAAGGTTCCTACTCATTTTTGATACTATACTTAGATGCATTCAATAGGACTTCTCTCCCTTTTCTTTCCCTCCAGTTCCATTCAATTTTGCTTCCCATTTTCTCTTTCCTTACTTCCCAGGGCAGCTACTCTACTCTACTCTACTCTACTCTACTCTACTCTACTCTACTCTACTCTACTCTACTCTACTCTACTCTACTCTACTCTTATCTTATCTTATCTTATCTTATCTCAATTTATATAGCTGCCCATCTCAACTGCATGACTCTGGGAGGCTTACAATTTAAAAATGCAAATATACTGTACAATCAAACCAATAAAAACATAACATCAGTACAAATTAAATTAACAACTTCCACAGCTGGGGTGTAAAAACAGTCCACACTCTGCTGTATAGGCTCTACTATTCTACCCTCCTTATCATACCTTCCTCCTGTACTTTCCTTCTTTTTTGCTGTTTTTTCTACATAGAGGGAGTGGAATGTTTTTCTGTGTGTGAGTGATTAATGTTGTGTGAGAAATAGTGGTATATATAAGTGGGAATCATTTTTATAAATGGGTACCTTGTTTCATAGGCAATTAATTTTAAGCAGTGATTAATTAATTCCAATTATTTTTTTTCTTTTTGTCCGGGTCTTTCTTTTTTAAAATGTGTCTTCCAGCAGTTCTATGCTTGTGTGTGTGTGTGTGTGTGTGTGTGTGTGTGTGTGTTGTACCAAAAGTCAGGCCTCATAGGCCAATCACAATATATTTTATAAATTAATTTTTTTTTCAGAGAAAATGTTACTGTACCTGGGAATGTTCAAAGGTCATGTGTCTAAGGAAGTGTTAAGAAGAAAATGGCAACCAATTTGAACGTTTAATGTAATTTATATAGTAAGTTGCCCATGTGACCTAGCTTTTGGTACACCCTGTATATGAACACACACACACACACACACACACACACACACTGTATGTGTGTATATATATATGTATATATGTATATAATTCTTTATCTGCCTGCCTCTATCTGAGGTAACAGAGCTTGGTGGAATGTGACGAAAATATATAACAACACAGTTCTTTTTTAACATGTAAACAACAAATTGAATTAACTTTTATTAAATAACTTAAAATGAGTTGTAAACAGGTTCCCTCAAGATTACAATTTAACTTCTTTAGAGCATTCTCTTAGTTCTCACAGCAAGATGATTTCTGTTAATTCGATTTTACATATTAACTGTAGGTCACTAATCCTTGAATCCTTGTATAAAGATATACAGTTTTCCCTTGCTTTATGCAAATTCGTTATAATGCGATTGATAAACGTTATCAGTCTCTGCCTCTGTGTCATCTTCATCCCAATCCAAAAAGTTAGACAGGGACTTTTCTCTGATATCTTCCCCATGGTCTTCTGGAATTGCTCTAGATCTTAAACAAAAATCTTTTTCTCTCCGTTCCAGTAACGTCACATTATCCAAATCTTTCTCCATCTCTCTGTTTATAAGTTCTTTCTTACTTTCCAAAACTTCCACTTTGTCATTAATTTGTTTTACATCTCCAGCCAATTATCCTACAGATTCTTCCTTCTGCGTTTGCTACTTTTTTTGTGGTTGCCATTGTAATATTTATGGCCCCAAAGTGAAAGTGTGTCAATTACCAGGGTGAAAGTAAAAGGCAAGCTTCTCCTCCCCGCCCCCCCCTCCCCCATTTTCCTTTTCTTTAACGCTTTAGTCCCAATCATCTCTCTGTAGCTATAGTCACACAGTCTGGCTCATATTACCCTTACCTTCTTATTTTGTAAATCTGCCAGTTATCTACTTTCCTTAATTATAAACAATCAACATTCCCTTGCTGTTTTTCTCAGAATGACAACAGCAGCATTGCAGTGTCATGCTGCAAGCTCCGCCCCTTTTAGGCCCGCATGCAATGTTGTGACATACAAAGAAAGGGGTGGGGCTTGCATCATGATGTCAGATGCTGCTTTCATCACTCTCTTCCCCTGCCTCCCCATGGACACTGACACTACTTCTGAAGGCGTTAGGCTACGATTCCCATCAATCCCAGGCACTGAGCACTGGTTGAGAAAGACTGATATAATTTCTAGGTTAGCTTTTGTAGTCAATTATGAATTAACTGTGGAGGTGTGTGGCCCCAGCTGAGTGACACATGACTTCTGCCAACCAAAGGTCATGCTTAAAGTAGAGAAAGGGTAAAGAGCCATACCTGATATTGCAGGAAGCTTTTTTTAATAGTTTTTTTTTCAAACAAGCCAGCAATTTATGCATGAAAAGCTTATTAAAAATCCCTCCTTTTCTCTATGATTATTGCCATCGTGCTTAAAGTACAGTACTGTACATTACAGAAAGAAAATTGTGCATTCTACTGGATAGCTGATAATCTAAATTTTAGAAAAATGTAGGTTCTGAAGGAAGCGAACCATAGAAAGCTGATGAAACTTCTACACTCCAGATGAGAAAGTCCATGGGGTCATTTCCTGTTACCCTCTTCTCTAAATAATTATGCAATACCAGTTCTTTTATGTGCTACTAAACATAAAACAGCATTCAGGTATTTCTACCTTGTACTTTTAAATATCTTTCCATTGCCATGCTATTTTTTTCTTTCAATTTACATTTTCGAAAGTGATGGGCTCCATATCTACTCCTTCAACACAGTGCTCATTAATCTTAAATCTGTGGATACAATTGATCAGATACTCTCATTGACAATAATTTATAATATTAAAATCAAGTAATCAAATTCACTATGTGATAACTAGTTAATCTGAGAACAGAGGTTTCTGTTATCTATAGATCACTAGTTAATTTAATAACAGAGATAACTATGTGACATAATTATGTATTTTCTTTACTTTTTTTCTCTTTTACATGGATGGCTCCATGAAGTCATTAGCAACCAGAGAGACTTTATTTCTTTTTCTTTTTCCTTTTTTGCAGGCAGTCCCTCTGGCCACTGTATGATCACTGGTGCAGCCCTGTGGCCAGTTGTAAGCATTCTGACCAGGCAGATAGCCCAGAAGCCCAAAAGGTATATGCTGTCATCTTGACAATTCTTCCATTCTAACTTACAGTAATTGCTTGTTTACGTGCTAATATATTCATTTCTTTCATGAATCTTCTTCCAAGGAGTACAAGATTCCATATGGACTTTTCTCCCTAAGTCAGAACTGTTGGTTAAGAGTATCGTGCAGATGTCTACAAGTATACTTTTTGTGGAGTTGCTATGACTTTTATAGGATTCAGGAGCCTTTTTCAATCTGCAATAACTCACCCCGGAAACTGTCAGTAGATCCAGATCTATGTCCTTCCAGCTTTTGCTTCCAGCAAGACTGGGCATGCCCTGTCACCACAGTGATGGTGGGAGTGATGTTGCGAAATAGGCAAGGACACGTCATACGCATGTGCCAGATTTGGATTTCTTTTTTATGTGGAGTTTGGAGCCATGGATTGTTTCTTTCAAATACATCATGTCTGATTGGCTGATTGATTGATTGATTGATTGGACATATATTCTACCTTTTCTTCTGGTGCTTAAAGTGATATAGATAGCCTGCTCTTCACCCATTTTTTTCTCACCATTAGTGAGGTAGTGTAGGTTGGACTGAGAGGTGGCCACTGGCCTAAACTCAGTCAGTGAAGTTTTGGGGCCATAGCTGGGTCTCGAGCCCCGAGGGTCACAGCCGCTACATACCTTTGGCTTTATCCTATACTTTGTGAATGTTTTGTCTCTTAAATTGGTGGGAAACTACTGCTGCTTGTTGTGGAGGCACTGGGGCCTTGAGTTGGTCTGCAGTATTGACTCCTTTAAAAGCCTCTTGTTGACGTATGAAGCACTGACTCTCTTCCAGTTCCCTGCATGCAGATCTCCTGCCATCACCACTGTGACTGAATAGCAGGGCCACAACATTGTAGGGTTGACACCACAGCAGGGAAAGTCCCAATGGCTTTTCCTTCCAAATCCCTCCATCTCCTATCAGGCGACCTCAAAATCTATGCACATTCGTCAGTTATAACTTTTTATGAACTTTTACTATCATCTCTGCCTGGTTCCCTCCCCCCCACCCCCAGAAAACAAAAAGAGACATCTTTTTGTCCCCTGGTTTTGAAGGTACCCCAGTCCCTTGATTGTTATGGCTGCAGATTCTGTAATCTTTCCAGCTATGATATTGCTTTTTGGAGACAAGATTGCCAGAACTGGACATAGTGTTCCAAACAGAGGAAAGCCCTTGGCTTTCAAACAGACAGGAACCCCTGCATTTGAGGAAGGATGAACAGTGAGGTGCTCTTTTCTGGTACATTCCTGTGATTCTTTCAGTTCTGTTGGTAGAATTGGCCTCACTAGTCCTCTAAAGTAGGAACAGTCCAGGATTGAATGCTTGCAGACAAGGAGTGAGAATATGAGCTTCTGGATTCTCTGGATTCAGCTGATGCAATTGTGAGCAGGCTCCCATCAAGATTTTACTAACTTATCACCAGTAGTGAAGGCAGCAGAAATGCCTGCTTCTTCTCAAGATATTTCTAGGCCCAATGAACTGCAGTTTCCATTTTCAGAACAACCTTAGCTAGGCATCTCTCACATACATATGTGTAGAAAATCCTTTATCCTGTTTTTCCTTAATTTTAACACACTTTGTAATTTGGGACCTGGCAGTTCTAAGGCTGTATGCTTTTGGGAGAGGCAAGAGAGAGAGTTCTCAACCCATGTGCGGAGTTATTTGGTGTGCCATTTTTCTTCTCCCATTTTACCTCAACAGCTGGATCATGAAGGCAGTGCCCTTTAAGGTTTATTTCCTCCTCTTGCTGGCTGTTGGACTGTCACGCATCTTCATACTTGCTCATTTCCCCCATCAAGTCATTGGTGGCATTTTGGCAGGCAAGTACATCATGAAAGTTAGCAGTCTGTGCATGTACACTGTGCTATTCTAGGCTCTTAGTTTGCACACATATGGCAAAACAGCATGGCCACATGTTCTGAGCTGAGAGATGTCAGCACAGTTTTCTTAAGACCCCTTTGGAAATTTCTTTTCAAGACTAGTAAAAGCTCATCTCAGTTGAGAACATTTCCACCTGAAACCACTTGCCATCGGTCATCTAATAGGGCCATCAATATAGATTCTCTCCTGTACCCAGGCCTGAATCCTGACTGATCCATATAATCCATTTCCTCCAGGATTCCTTGTAACTGCCAGCCAACTACTTTCTCTACAACATTTCCCACAAAGGGATGGTTGGAGACTGGGTAATAGTTATCTAAAATAACCAAATCAAGCAATAACTTCTTGAGGAGGGGACGTACCACTGCTGCTTTCAGGGCAGGAAGCAAGTGTCCCTCTCTCGAGGATGTATTCATCACTGCCTGAATGAAGCTTCCTTCAGAGATGGGCAGCCATATAAATGTGATAAAAATTAAAACAAATAAATAGTTATTCCTAACTATGTCCTTCCTGGAAGCTTTCATTAGCCAAGTGGGACAGGTATCAAATCCACAGGTGGTTGGACTAACATGTCAGAACACCCTATCCACTTCAGCATCTTCCAGCTCCGACTGATCTTAGATAACTACAGATGATAGAGTGCCCAGAAAATTCTTTTTAGTCTCAGATCAAAAATATTGCCAGCTTCTACATCTTAAAAATGTCCTTTTGCCACTCCCCCATCCTAAAAACATAGTTATTAATTAAGCGATGCTGTGAACGTCTTATCCTGATGCCTGAAGGCTGTGAGGGTCTAGATGGGGAACAACAGGCTTCAGTTGAACCCTGGCAAGACTGAGTGGCTTTGGGTTTGGGGCCTGCTGGTTCTAGAACTACGCCATCTTTGGTGCTGGATTGGGTTGCACTGCCCCAGACAGACCTGGTGCACAATCTGGGGGTCCTTCTGGACTCACAACTCCTGCTTGAAGAGCAGATGGCAGTCATGGCTAGGGGGGGTCTTTGCACAGTTTAGTGTTGTATGCCAGTTGTGCCCATTCCTTGATCGGGGGGCTCTGTTCATAGTCACTCATGCCCTAGTCACTTCCTGATTGGAAGTACTGTAATGTGCTCTACATGGGGCTACCCTTGAAGAGTATCTAGAAGCTTCAGCTGGTGCAGAATGCAGCACCGTGAGCAGTTATGTGTGCTTCTAGAACAGCATGTTACACCTCTGCTCCGTGAGCTGCGTTTGTTGCCAGTTTGCTTCCAAATCCAATTCAAGGTGCTGGTTTTAATCTTTAAAGCCCTTCATGGCATGCAATCAGGTTATCTGAGGGACCACCTCTCCCCAATTATATCTGCCCATCCCATCAGGTCTGATAGAGAAGGCATGCTGCGGGTTTCGTCTGCTAGGGATCTATGCTTGGTGGGTCCCAGGAGGCAGGCCTTCTCTGCTGTGACGCCCACCTTATGAAATATTCTTCCCCCTGAAATGAGGTTAGCTCCACCCCTGCTAATGTTCAGAAAGTCCCTCAAGACCTGGCTTTGTCATTAGGTTTGGGGGCCCCAGGGGACCGGTGAAATCTTATGATGGCTCCATCACTGTGGCTGATTCATTGTCTCTTGTGCTGTGTGGTTTTATTTTTTAATGCTTTATATTTTTAATAATGATTGCTTTATGTATTTATGGTTTTAATTGATAGTTGTACGCCGCCCAAGTCACTCTTTGTGAGATGGGCAGCCATATAAATGTGATAAAAATTAAAACAAATAAATAGTTATTCCTAACTATGTGGTCACAGGAATGCAATGGCTAGATGTCTGGAGAATATCTTATGAGATTATGAATTTGGTGAAGAAATTAGATATCCCTTAAATTAAGAGTGGCCACATCTGGATCTATGTTGATGAAGATTCTCAGTCATCCAGGTGGAATTATCTGGAGGTTGAGTCATGGCAACTGGACTTCTTTTCTTTTGGTTTGATACATTTCACTGCTTGTCCAAGCAGACTGAAGGAGCTTCTTGAACAAGCAGCGAAACCTATCAAACCAAAGGAAAAGAAGTTCAACTCAACCTCCAGAGACATCTGAATCTCTTGGTTAAATCCTTGAATGATTTGTAGTAGGTACCTAAGATTTCCTCATGCTCCATTTTTATTTATTTACCTAGCAGGCATAATATGTTTCTCCATCCCAGTTTGAAATAAAAGATGCTTGAGATAACCAAGAAGGGACTTTCATGTAGAAGCATGATCACCACACAAGTTTCTAAGCTTGTCATTTTAAATTCAAAATGTATGTTTTATAGCCAGTAGTTTGGCTGATAGGCCTCAGGTTTCAAATTAAAAGAGCAAAGTAGATACAGCAAGCCTGACATCTGCCCAACTTTGCCTTAGTTGGGGTGGACTACCTACATTCCACCAGGTTGCCCTCCAGCATTCTGAGATACTTGCATTTTGCTGATCTGATTTCAGACTTCTTAGGGTTTGAGGTGGAATGGGGAATTCAAGGGTGGAGATCAGAATGGTTTGCTTCGCAGGGACTTCCAGTTCTTAAACTTAAAATCCTCCCAAAATCCAAAAAGGCAAAAATAAAATTAAAAATTCAGCCCTGCTGCTTCTAGTGATATTACCATATCACCAAACTCCGAATTGCAGTCCGGGCTCCCCATAGGCTGCTGACCTCTGCTTTAGAACACCTGAAGATTAGGGCAATAGATGTGGCAGTTTATACTGCGGCTTCCCTTTTCCACCATCTCTCTCCAGGGATCAGTCTAGGATGGCTGCTTCAATCCTGGGTCCCACTGGAAAGAGGACTCCGTTTCTACCTGTGGGCTTCATTCTCCCTTTTGCTAAGTGCCACAGTGATTTATTGGACATTGATTACTCTCGGTATCGATCTCAACTGGTGAGTTCCTTAAGTGCAAAGAGATGCATGTGGTCCTCTTTCACAGGCTATCTGAATGTCTAACAGCCTTTCCTAACTAGCAATCTTTAGTGGAACCCAAAACATGCTAGCTGCAGTATTAGGATCTTGGCTGTTCTCTGTATTTGCTGGTGTTGTGCCCATGGAAGAGAGCAGAATAAGGTTGCTTAAGTCATGCCCTCAGGGTGAGATGAGGCCAACATTATGAGGAAATCAGGTTTAACTGGTGTTGCGATGTTGTTCTGCTGTAAATACATGAAGGAAACAAGCTCTCAGTTTTGCAGCCTGTGTTTCATGTACTTTCTAACCCTGAACTTTTTAATGCTTTTCTTAGCTTTGATGGGGAGGAAAAGAAGCCATCCATCCACATAAGCAGTGGGTGGATTATGCAACTATGCAACTGGTCTCTTAAAGACCCCTTTCAACTCTGTCATCTCCTTGAGAGATCTTCCCCCAAATGCCAGGTATATTCAAATGAGAAAGGAATGTTCACTCAAACATTTGTCAGAGTTCACTTCTAAAAAAAAAAAAATCCAACTCACCCATGGATACCACATTTTGTGGCTTTAGAGATTGAGGGAGATTCTAGAACTACTCAGATTTCAACTGTTTCCTCCTATGGACATGGCTATAGATAACTTTCATATGCCTCTCTCACATTATTGTCTTCTTCAGGTCAATGAAGCTGGCAATGAAGTGGTGTGAAAATCCCAAGTGGATCCGCATGGACACACACCCATTTGCCTCCCTGTGTCGTGATGCAGCCACAGTCCTTGGACTGGGACTGGCCTTTCACTCTTCCTCCTATACCCAACTCAAACGTGAGAGGCTTGGGTGGCTTCAGAGGGGATGGTGTGCCATCCTGGCTCTTGTCATCCTGTACCTCCTAAGTGGCATTGCCCAGCCACAAGATGTGGCTCTGTGGTATGGGCTGAATTTTGTAAAGTATGCCAGCTTCCCATGGATGGTAATTATACTGCTTCCCAAAGCAGTTCAACTACTGATCTCTCCAGGAATGCCATCTCACACAGAGTAGCTAGTTTTACCTTGAAATATTTGTTCTTTCCACATAGATGTTTTATATTGAAGGAGATGCTGTGTTTTCCTCAAGATGCAGAGTTTGTTCATCCACAGGCTAATATGGTTTCCCTTTTGGCTTAAGCCACTGTACCCTATATCCTTAATTGTGGACACTTGCTTTGTTCCTATCTGTGTAACCATGTGCTTCTCATGTATACATGGGGCTTTTATTCATATACATGTCTCAAAACTGTTTCCTCTAAAAGAGACTTTTGCAACTGAGGAGGAGGAAAGAGGGTTGCGCAGTGATGCCATGAAATTATCCTCATGGGAGGAAATTACAAGGAAGATAGCTATATCATTAGATTATGTCAGGGACATCTCTTCACTTAACCTAGAAAAATCCTATAATGGAAGAATACACAAGACGATGTAACTCAAGTATAGAGCACATTCAGAAGATCTCAGGTTCAGCCTCCAGCATCTCCATGGAGGGCTAGAAAAAGTTCTCCAGTTAAATCCATGGAAAACTGAATTAGATAGATCAGTATTCTGTTTTTCTATAGGGCAACTTCCTGTACTTCTAAGTGCCTTGTCTTGCCTTAGTTTGGCCAACAGCTTGAGGTCAAAGTCCTGTTGCTAACCAGCATAAAATAAGTCTTTCACCAAAATGAGGTAGAAACTGTTGTTTCTTGCGTATCGAAGTTCAACATAATTTGATGTAATAGGAAATGTCCCTGTTGAAGGCACATGTCTTCTTTCTATGTCCAAAATAAATCAAGACAAGACATGCTGCATTACTTTTTTTTCTGATCCATAAACTCTTCCTGGAGCACACATAGTTACTCTGACATACTTTCAGTTTTTCTAAAGATGACTCGTTCATTATGAGTTAGCACCAGGGAGCTTCTTGGAAGGGCTGACCATCCTCTTCTCAAATATTCTGTTGCTTCCTGGAATTGAGTTGGAATGTCTTCCTGATTTTTGTGAGCATGGATCCTCACAATGGCTGCTCTATGAGTAATGAGATCCCATGTTCGTAGAGCAGCTTACAGTTGTTCAGGAGGAAACTCATCCTCTTAAATCTGTGAGGTACTGGAAGAGCTACATATGGGAATCCAGAGCTACAGCAGCCCCCAAATATGCTTCTCCAGCATCTTCTGGCAGACACTACCCATTCCCTTCAAAATAATTTGGTTGCATTTTCAAACCACTCTAACCATCCAGGTTTCTCCTAATGGTTAACTGATTTTTTTTCCTCTCCTGCAATGTAAATTAAGTTGATTTAGCATCTAGTTCTGCCTTCTAGAGCAGCAAAAGACTAATAAAGAGACCTCTACTTTTAGAAAAGGCATAGTAGAATCTTTCCCTCCCTCTTAGTGTACTCTGTCTTCTTCCTACATGTGTGTTTTGCACTACAGTGAAGCAGGTGGTACTGAAAATTATAATTTCATTGGCACCCTTGATTCAGGGCAGGCCTGCCCACCAAACAATGGAGAAATATAGTCTCAGGGTATCCCATAGCTGATTTGCTATTTTAAAAAAGATGTTGCAGTAAATCATGATGTTCAAGTTGGGTTATAGTCTCAGGGTATCCCATAGCTGATTTGCTATTTTAAAAAAGATGTTGCAGTAAATCATGATGTTCAAGTTGGTATTTGCAACTGGTTGTATAATGTGTATATTTATGATTAATTCCTTGCAGAGTAGCTGGAGCGTATTTACTATAGTATATTTAATAAACTTATATTAGGTGGATATTTCCACAGATGAAACTGCATTTTACCCACCATCTCTCTGGTATTCAGTGAAAACAGCTGGAAACACACACACACACACACCAGCTCACCCAAGGTTTCTGATGATCAAAGGGGCAAGTGAGGCCACCTCTTACTTGCACTACGTTGTGAGCAGTCTTTAAATATGTTAATTTTTAGAAGCTATTGTCATAAACAGGATCATTCCTGTAGCTGTTTACTGGTCGTCTTACTCCGGATACCTTGCTCTCCATATGGCTCTGTCCATGAACAAGATGATGATATCTTCAGGGTCTAAAAGTCCCTAAGGTTAGCAGAAATAAAACACACTCTCTGAAATCACAGAGCATTTCATGATGGAGCCTTCACAGAATGCTCACTTCATTGAGGAACCTACCAGTCTGTGGCAAAGTAATGGTGTTTTCAGAGAAAAGGCACAGCTGGCTAGCATCCTAAATAAAGCACTCCATACTGCAGTTATTTGTGGCTGGTCCTGTTTGTGAATCATATGCTTTTCTTGTTCTAGTTCTTAAATGTTATTCTGGACTAGTCCACACATTTTTGGGAGGAGTAATATTGCACACGTTTTGTCCCTGTTTTCTGTCAATTGTGATTTACAGTCTGTTCTGTTTTTGTTTCTGAAAATGCCTAGATTCAGTTGAATCTCAGAGGGAGCATGAGCTACCTCTTGTGTCTAAGAGCATGGCGATCCAATTTAGGACTTCTGGGCTGGGACAGAGGAGCTTCTGCTTTACATAGCACATTGCTGACCGATGGGATTCACTGCCATAGAATGTAGTAAGAACCACTAGTTTAGAATGGTTTAGAAATGACTTAAATTATTGTAGGATAAGCCTGTTACTGTCCACCAGTCATGATACAAAATTCAGGTCCAGAAGAATGCCACTGGTTATTCAGTAATAAGAGCAGAGTAGGCAGTAACTCTCTTATTCTGTATATGACTCTCCAAGAAGCATCCCGCAGACCATTCTGGAAAAAAGAAGGCTAAATCAGAAAGCTATTAGGTCAGTAAGGCTCCTGGGTTCTTCCTATTAATAGCACAATCCTATGCATGTCTACTCAGAAGTAAGCCCCACTGAGCTCGATGGGCCTTATTTCTAGGTAAGCATGTGTAGAATTGCCGCCTAAACGCAGTGCTGCATTTTAAATGACTGACAATATAATTCTAGTATTATGAATTTTTTCTTAGCATATTTTTAACTCCAAAGTGCCCCTTGTAAGTCAGCACTGTGCATCTTTAATCAACGTGCGCTTTGGTGTGTGGGTGTGCATGTGTGTCAAGCAACAGTCTTGGTTTGAGAATGACACTTCACAAACATTTCTGTTTTCATTTGTAAAATGTAAAATCATGAATGTGTGTTGCCCATGTTATCTCTGAGCTAGAGCATCAAAGACCACATACTTTGCATGCTGAGGACTAAACCTCTGGCATTTTTATGTAGTTCTGGGATTTTAAAGGACCACTCACCATCAGTCTAGATCAGTGGGTTTTTTTTCAACCTTGGCAACCTGAAGATGTGTGGACTTCAACTCCCAGAATTCCCCAGCCAGCATGTTGGCTGCAGAATTCTGGGAGTTGAAGTCCACACATCTTCAGATTGCCAAGGTTGAAAAACACTGGTCTAGACCAACCTATTGACCTTCAGGTATGTTGCACTACAAATGCAGAGGTGATGGGAAATACAGCCTAACACACCTAGAGGGTACCAGGTTGGAAAAAGCTGCTCCAAATAGAGAACTAGACAGATCAGTCTGGCTCAGGATACTGCAGATACGTTAGAAATTTTCCCCATTGGGTTCAGCAACTCAGGAAAGTAAAGATGATACACACATCAAAAAAGAAAACAAAAACAAAAACAAAAAAGCAAGATAGCTCCACACATTGATTTTACCACAGAATATTGCCAGAAACAATTTTATTTACACAAGGACAAACATTGCAACATCTTACAAAATACTCAACTGAAAGTTGTATTCAGAGCGAGATAGACAGAAAGCAGGAAAAAAAAAAACTACAGATACTCCCCACTTGTGGGGCATCTTTCCGTATCATGGGTGGGGGGGCTGTTTAGAAGGGGGGGAAAGACAAAAAAATCCCAATTCCCCTCCACAATAACCATCCCCAGGACAGTTTAATACTGGCGTGGAATTGGAGCTGTAGCACACAGTTGTCCCACGCTGGTGTCCTAAGGACTAATGGCTTTTCGAAGCAGTTGCTACTCTTGGCCAGAACTAACTTTCGTTCTCCCTCCCTCCGCCCACTCCCCCCAGAAAACTCAAGATGAAAAATAATATGAAAACAATGGTTTGTGGACATTTTCTTGCCCCCACCCCACATAAACAAGGAGGTGGAAACAGAGATGTAGGTGCAACAAAGTCTACAAGTGGAACCCATCATTTCCCAATTGTAAGCTTTATGGAACACATTAATTGATATATTTAGCTGTAGTCTTTTTTGCTCTAGGTGGAGAGATTTGTATAATTGCAATGGTAGGTTTTGTGTCATTTATTATGAATATGAATCCGTTAAGTGGAAAAAATTATGGTGGTGGAGAGTAATACATTTTTATATCTATGCCACTGAGTAATTAGCTTGGCCCACTGAATGGAAGCTGCATCTGTATAGAAATTGATGTAATGGACATTGAAAAGCCTGCAGTGTATTCTAGGGGGAGAGACTATTTCCAGCAATCCTGGTAATGCACACTAAAGTCCATGAGTTACCCTATGGCAGTCTCAACTGTGGCCTCTTTAAGATGTGTGGACTTCAAGTCCCAGAACTCCCCAGCCAGCATGCTGGTTGGGGAATTCTGGGATTTGAAGTCCACGCATCTTAAAGAGGCCACAGTTGAGAAACACTACCCTATGGCATGTACAAGTGGGAACCTGAAGGTATTAGGTCATTATGTAGGCATAGGCATACAGTCGGAAGCCAGCATTCACCCTACTGCAGATCTCTAGGACTGTATAATAACTTCCCATAAATCAAATGCACTAACACTTGTTAAGAAGTGTACATGAATGTGCAAATAAAGGAAATATCTGCATCTCCAGCGGGGACAAACAGGAAAAGTATTAGCATTTTTAAGGAGTAGTTTATTCTACAACAGGTGGGGAATCTTCCAGAGAGTTGGTGCTACAACTCCCATCAGCTTTGGCCTTTGTCAGGCTTACAACTCACAGAATTTCTGCCCCAAATTATCCTTGGCAGCTGGAGCTCATAGAAGCTAGAATCCAACAATATTCAGAAATCCAAAATTTCTCATGCCACAGAACTTTAGGTACAGAACTACAGAAATGCCTACTATAAACATCTGTGTCAAACCAATGAGCTATCTTGAAAATTCAGAAATGCTCACTGGGATGGCTCCTAATGGAGCTATTGTTTTCAGTACAACTTAGGCTACAATCTTATATATATTTACTGGGGAGTAAGCCTTATTTAACTCAACAGTGTTTCCTTCTCTGTAGACATGCATAGGATTGTGCTGATCTACTGTATTCAATCTATTATGATGAAATCTAAGGACAAAATACTTGGCCCTCCCTGAATGCAGCAATGAAAACAATGTCTCAGCCTTGCCCAAGAAGAAAAGGGTTATTTTATAGTTTAATTGAGGAAACCTCCCCACAGAAGAGAAATGCAATCTGTCACAGACTATGAACCTGATGTGAAATTATGGGATGGGATGGCTGGTACTGAAGGTGAATACCTTTCAACAATTGGACAAGAACAGCAGCAGACCACTTGACCTAGCAACCATTCTCCTCTTAGCAGAAAGGCCTTCCCCAATCTGGTGCCTTCCAAACACGTTAGATTTCAGTTCTCCTAATACTCAGGCCATGCTGGCTAAAGGATTATGAGAACTAAAGTTCAAAACATCTGGAAGTCCCAGGTTAAAAAGGCTGCTCTTCATTACTGAGTTACAGCTACTGAGCGTTCTACATTTGGCTAAGCATAATTTAAGGAGCAGTATAGATGTACCAAAGCAAAAATGACAGCTACTTTCTGAGCACCTGAAAGGTTGCTGATCCTTGCAGTAGGCCATGAATCACATTTCACAAACCACAATGGCTTGCTTCACACCCCGCATTCAACCAAGACCAAACATACCACAATTCAACTTAGTACAATGTGTGAATTGAATCACTGTATGAATGGCAAAGGCACTTGCTTACAGTTCTGTTGACAGTAAGCAGAAGGCTGCACAGTGCATGCTACTGAATTACAGAGGTAATATGGAGAGATGGAAGAGCAGTGATGTATCCTACCTGGGTCTTAAGCATTCTATCATTAGCAACACCGTTTGTTTTGCTGCTTCCCCATTTGGGGCAAGTGGGGATGGGTGAGATGTTCAGACTGGCTATATGGTAACCATGACATTATTCTATAAGTAGCCCATTCTGAACCTGATGTCCTCTAGTCTAAAGATGATAACACATCTGCAGAATACCCAGTAGGAGAAGGCTGCTGTAACATAATTAATGCTAAAGATGGTACCCTATGTCACATATAGGTCATCCAGCTACCTTTCCTAGCAGAGATATAATTTATTGCTTCTCACTTCCCAACTTGATTTTCCTTGCTATTCCTCACTGCCAAATGTACACTTGTATAGATGGATTTTTTTTAAAAAAAAGTAATGAAATTCAGAAATGATAAGAGCTAAAGGATAAGGATCACTACATGCCTCCTGTATTGAGTGGCCCAGCTTGATCTTTAGATACTTTTAACTATCCAAAATAGTTGTGGTGGCTCCCTCCCTATGGAATATCATTCCCCCGGAGATAAGACTGGCCCCCACCTTGATACTTTTCTGGATGGCCCTGAAGACATGGTTTTGTCAGTGAGATTGGGAACCCCAGGCTGATACGGAGCCAATCAAATGGTTAGTCTGAGTGTGTTTGTTGCTGCCAGCGGGGTGAGGGCAGGGTTTGTTGGTTTTTGTATTATAGGTTTTAATTCTGTAAGCTGCCCAGAGGCACTGTGTGAGTGTTGGGCAGCCATATAAATTTGTTTAATAAATAAATAAAATAGAGCATGAGGGAGGAGGGTTTGATTTCTATCCCACCCAATACAAATCACAAAATTCAGTTAAATTTCACTTTATTTCCCTCAAATCCGATTATAGCAGAGTTGTTAGCAGATTTAACTAACTTGTTTTATGTGCATGAACAATTCTATCAATAGCGTATATGAGTTTCTCCTGTCCCTCATATTTTGAACAGATTCCAGCCCCACCTTATTTTGGGAGGCGGGTTGCAAAATCTAACTTGTTCCTATCGTTCAACTTTTTGATGTCACAATCTTTAGTGGACAGAAGTCTGCATAGCCTCCCCCCAAAAGGAGACAAGACAGCCTTGGGAAAGATACAAATGGGGAAGGGGCATTCAGACTATAGCAGAACAGGAGGGCTTGAGATCACACTGGTACCTAAAATCAGCAGAGGCCCATTCCTGACTATATTGTCTTTCCAAGCACAGATTACTTATTGCTGTATCCACGAAACACAACTTATGGCAACAGCTGTGTAAGTCTGCTGCATGGGGAAGAGATCATATCCTCCCCCAACCCAGGCATCCAAGTAACTGAAAACACTCCAAAGTAGGATTGCAAGCAGCAATAGCAGCTTAGCGATGCCTGTATCTGCCTCTCTTATATCCTGCTTGATTTATGTGCTTCCACGACGATCCATTACAATGAGCAACAGAAGGGTTATGCTTCTGTGCTTCTGCTGTGCTTCTACAGAGATATTACAGTACCTAGCAGTGGTCAGGCTGCTGCAAGTAGATCTTGATGGGACAAAGTGTGCATTACCAAGTTGATGGAGGAGGTCTCCATCCCTCCCTCTCTCTCTCCCCAACCAGAAGGCTTTTGGCTAGCGTGGTGATGAAAAGAAGCTATCTTCAGGCATGCACTGTGTTTGATAAATCAGGGCAACAAATGGTGTTGAAATGGTGGTCTTCATTGTCACAAAAGGAGAAACAGGAAGGGAAACATAAACATAGCACTGTCAAGACACGACCTTCCACTCATCATGAATATAAGAATAATTATCTTATAAGAAAACCTGGAAAGGAGTATCGCTCACACATGCGCACCCTGGAACGTTTGGGAGGACTAAACCTGAACAAATGCAGGAATCCTTAAAACAGACCCTGGCAAGGTTACCATACGTGCAGCTAAAAATATGTCACAGCCTTACATTCTACACAACTACCCCTCCCCAATGCCTCCCCCTCCCACACACAGCTTAGAAATCCCACTGCCCTGAATTAGTGAAAACAATATCAAGCCCCATCTTTTCCTTTGTTTCATTATCCCTGCTAGCAACTTTCCAAAGGAAAGGAGATTTGGTACGAGTTAAAAAAATACTATTAAATAATACATCTGTAATAAAATTATATACCTTTTTTCTTTAAATCCATTTCTTTTAAAAGCTAAAATTGCTCTATGTTTCTATTTTTTTTTCCCTTTTTTTGGCTGGTGAAGTAACAGCAAAGAATTCTCTCCTTTTTCTTTTGCTTTGTTTTTTCTTTATGAATGGACAAACTTTCATCAAAACAGAGTTTGTACAAGTGATACAAGAAATCAAATTATTTACAATAAACGACAAGGAGTCTTTCAAACAATGACAGAATGGAGAAGGAGGAAGAAAAATAGCGAAAAAAAGAGAATGTCAAGAAAGCATTGGTCATGAAACAGTCAACATATGCAAAACCTTTGTTACAAAAGGGATTTTATGACACACAGCATGATCCAGCTAAGGAGGTCCATCCTTGTAAATAGGCTTGCACGCATATATCGCATATATCGCTTGACAGATTGAGAACTGCAGGCATAAATAGGACACATAATTCAGATGTGCAAATCAAAGCACAGCTGAGTGATGGTGCAGTCACACAGAACTGCATTGTGTTGAAAGTGTGTTAACGCTCATCCACAATGATCCCCAGGCCAGTGAGATATTCATGATTTCTCTGAACACGCCTGGTGCAGAATCAGGGCCAAAACATGCATTGGGGCTGGGGATAATATGTGATTCCTTTCCGTATTTATATAGGATAATTGTTAACTAGGATGGTAAACGAAGAAGGGATAGGACTGGGGAGGGATGGTAGAAAAATGAACTCACAGAGAAATTAAGGCATTAACAAAAATGACTTAAAGGCACACTTTTTCCCCTTTCTCTTCACCTTGGGGGCTTTTTCTAGAGCTTAATCCAGAACTATACAAATTGAGGAACAGTTTAGAGCTGAGATGAATAAAGTTTTATGCAACAAAGGTAGTATTAAATCCAAATATTTGTGAATCTATTTTGGGGGTGGGGAAGAGAATGAAAACATTATAAACTGCAAAGTCAGGGGAAGAGTATTTGAAAATTTGGGGGTGGGGGGGATTTTCAACCCCAACTCAATGTGCAAATAACCCAGGAGAGAGGAATGCCATGTCAGAATCAGATTCAGGAAGAGGTGAAGTGGGCAAGTCTGGTTCAATGCAATAGGCAGTATGGGTGGGCTGCCTAGGATAGCAGAACCCCTGGGGCTCCAGGCTGCGTAGGAAAGTTCTCCTGCCCTAGATTCTAAAATGCAAGGGGCAGCTGTGGGTCCCTTTCTTCAGATTGCAATCCATTTCTCTCTCATTCCAAACAAATGAATGGGGCAAAAACTATATATTCACTTGCATGGAGGAGGGAAAAGGAGGTGAAACTGAATTACAAGAGTTGGACATGGCCGTTTAGGTCATTAAATCCAACCCCTCCACTCAGCACGGGCATCCAGATTAAAGCATCCTTGATGGATGGCTATTTAGCCTCCACTGGAAAAAAATGAGGAAGAATACATCTCTTTGCCCCTCCTACTAGATGTGTGTATGAGAGACAAAGAGAGACAGAAAATACTTTTTCTCCTCAAGTAGCAAAATGGCTTTGCCAGTCCTAAGAAGGGGACAGGTTTAGTGTCCAAGGGAGGGATGTGGGGGAGGGAATGATATCTAAGAAAGGAATAATGGAGATGTCCATGTGAAAGCCCCCCACCAGTCCCCTCACAGATCTCCAAAGAGTCAGGACAAAATGGTGATGCTGGTGAGAACAAATGCTAGGAGACTGACGCGATCACGCACACACACAGAGGCTCATTTTGTCCAGTGCAACTCTTTTTTTTTCCTTTTTTCTTTTTAATAGATAAAAAATAATAATTTTGTTGTTGTTTTAACGAACTCACAAATGACCAATTAAACCCACAGAGTGACAGCTACACAAATTGAAGTCTTGGCACTTCACAACACCGGTTCGGCCTCCATTGGCTCTTCTACTGGTCTGTGAGAAGAAGAAAAAAGAAGGCAAAGAGATGCTGATTAATGGTCTTTCGCTGGTGCAAAGGTCAACACAGCTATTGGTTGTGCTGTTGATCAAAGAATGTTCAAGGGCTGTTCTCATAGTAGTAGGGGCACTACCAGTTGAAAGCCTTTGTTCTGGGTGAAGGAGAGGCCCAACGTCAGTCACCCCCAATCTAGCGCCTTCCAGACCTGCTCTGACCACCAGTATACTCATCCTAGTTTCCGACAAATTGAGGATCAACAAACCACAATAAGACTGAGGCAGTGTTTCTCAACCTCAGCAACTTTAAGATGTATGCACTTCAACTCCCAGAATTCCCCCGGTCAGCATGCTGGCTGGGGAAATTCTGGGACTTGTCCACACATCTTAAAGTTGCTGAGATTGAGAAACACAGGATAAAGGACAGTGAATTCTACTTCTTTTCTCACAGGACTGTACAGAGAGGGGAAATCCTCTCTATTAGGACATGTTTTATTTCAAGCCCTAATTTTGAGTCAGACAACTCCTTTGTTTCTAATGGTATCTGTCCGTGTTTTCCGGCACATCAGCAGAATCTGCCAGGGGAAGGGAGTGATGGGCTGCACCCTCCTCCTGAGAGATGAACTTTTTTATCTTTTCATTTGACAAAACAAAGGTGATGGTGCTAATCTGCAGCAAGGCCTCTTGTTGCAATAGATAACAACTTTTCTCAGAATGCTAAAATAATATTAATAACAACAACAGATTAAATTGTATGCTGCCTGACTCTCAACAATGGTGAGCGGCTCACAACAATCAAAGAAATTACAATAAAATCAATGAAACATAAAAAATAAAAGATAAAAGATGGCGATGAAGTGAGGGGTCCCACTGTGCTGTTGTTTAGAAGAGCCATGAAGACCTGGCTCTTCACCCAGGCCCTTGGCGAAGGAAATAGTGCCTGTGTTGGCACTCCCCTGAAGAAACCAATCCACAACTTGGGGGTTGTCTTGAATTTACATGCACTGTTCATCAGGCTGCATCTGAAGACTCACTAGAAACTGCAACTGGTACAGGGTCTGGATTCTCATATGGTGGTGGATGGGAGTTGCCCCAGCCATATGACACCAATTCTGTGAGTGCTGCATTGGCCACCAATTGGTTTCTGAGAATAATTCAAAATGCTGACTCCTAAGTACCTTCAAGTCTCTCTCTCTGAATGGAAAATACCTGTCCGTTCTGTTAACCTGGTAGGAGATGCTTTAGGTCCCCTGCTCTCGTAAGATTTGGAATGGGACATGGAAGCAGGCATTCTTCAGAGGTTGCTCCTCTCCTTTGGAATAACTCTCCCCCCTCCAAGATCCTGATGGCTACTATCCTCTTGTCAATTAAGAGGTGTTTCATAGGCTTTGGGAGTTTAATGATGCAATGCCCTCATCTCAAAGGATATTTGTTCAGTTATCTGATTTATTTGATATGGCTTTATGGTGTTGTAGTTTAATTTTGTATTTTTATGGCTATAAACCACTAACTCATTTTTTAAGATGGAAGCATAATAAATAAATACCGACATAAATGTCCATATTCCTGAATTCTGGAACATGCTGGGAATGTTTCAATAGCTACCACTATTCACCTGCTACTGTTTAGTAAGCCTGGATCTGGGGAGATGAGCAAATGAAGGGGCTGACATCAGAGTAGTGAGCTGGTATTGGGCTGGGCTCTGGGCAGCTATTGGGGGCAATGGCTTGCTGAAATTCTTGGCTTAAACAGTAGCCAAGGATGCCAAGTGCGCTGGCCCTGATACCAGCATAATGAATTTAGGGGAAGAATCACATGTTGCTTTCTGTTACTAGTAAAATAATTTCCATCTAGAACTCATGCTCCCCCTTTAGCCAATGTTACAGGTAGGACTGCAGAATTTTATCTGCATTTTCTTTTCTTTTCTTTGATCAGTACTCAGATAGGGCAGAAAGAGTTGTGTTTTCACTACAATCTATCAAATTGGCTATATTATGACAGGTTCACATAACAGCCTGATTGCTGTACTTGAAGTTACTGTGCCAAATGTATTCTTACAATGTTTAAGTATAATTTTTATCATTTTTTGTCTGATGCATTTCTTTTGTAAGATTAATTATTATAATAAATGTTGGTTGATGGGACCCAATGATTTATAATCTCAGTACATTCTAAAGTAGTTGCAAGATTGCTTCCACATGTTCAAGGTGAGGAAGGAGATGAAGATTTAGATTTAGAAAATATAAACACCCAAAATAGTAGACCTGGCCATCAGACTAGAGAGCTTTGGTTCAGCTCAGAGACTAAGGGCTTTTCCAAGCTGTAGCCTTATGCTGTTTCATTCCTGTGCATTCCTTACGCCTTTGATTCCAGCTGGAAATGGGGCCACCTGAAGAAATCTTTTTCCAGACTTCAGCTCCTTCTTCTGTTCTGGCCATAGTGATGGCCTGGTGTCCTGTCTGCACTGTGCTTATCACAGCCCAATTGGTGCATGGCCCTGCTTCTTTATCTCTCCCACTCATGCCAGGAAAACAAGCGCTAATCACTTTCCTTTCCGTGGGTGAGTCTTTCAGGTTATGAGATATCCACTGATAAACCTTTTGTATGAGTTCCCCTCCACTGACTACCCCTTATACTTGATGCAGCCCCTGGTGGACCAGTAAAAAATAAAAAGGAAAAAAAGGGAACCCCCCCCCCCAACAGTTTGGCCATTATTCCTGCTGAAGGAGAAACTAGCATACTTTTCTCAGTTTCACCTGGTTAAAACTGGAGGGGAGGGGACATTCCTGCCATAGTGCATGGTAGCCAACTGGAGTGGAGGCATTTGCCTACAATGAAATGAAGCACAGCAGGTGCACCGGATAGCAACTCTTGTGCCAAGACAAGTCAGAAAACATTTGGTTGATGCAAAGCAGGAAAAGACGGGCAGTGTTGTCTTCCCAGTGGATGTTGTGCATTCCTGCCCTCAAGAAACAGTGGCACACATGTTGCTGGGGCAACCTGATCAGGCAGCTCAGACCTCAATCTAAATCCTCACAAACAGACCCTTGTCATTTCCCAAAATGAACCTACCGGACACCACAGTCTGCTTTTCCCTGCTCTGTGTCCACTGACAGTGATGCCATGGCATTGACTGTCTCTGCTTCTTCTGCCTCACCCTTCTGTGCCTCCAGCAAAGAGCAGCCGACAATTGCTGCAGAACTTTTCACTGAATTCCAGTGTTTGCCTGTGATACAATTGCAAAGCGTTAGGCTCGAAATGCCAGTACTTCGTTGAATTTCTGGAGCTGCCTCCAGGACATCTACCTTTCTTCCTTTCCCAAACCCATCATATTGTCAATGAAACCACTAATGTAACACCTTATTTCTTTCTGATCAATGACTATAATAAAGTCTTTATTTGGAATACCTCTTGCTATAATCATGCCTATAGTCAACCTCTTGCCATAATCATGCCTAAACAAATTAATTAAAGTGAATGACTAGCATTCCCAACATGTCTTGAGAACAATTAGAAAGTTAGAATTAGCCAGTCAAGATTAGCTCAGAGAAGAGAAATCTCAGGGGTGCTCTCTTCTTAGCATCTAAAGGTTGTTGAGCAGGTGGCAGAACAAACGTGATGCATTAGAGGGCAGGACTAGGACAACTGGGTGGAAAGTACAAGCAAGAGGATTTGTGCTAGAATTAGGAGAAACATTTAAACTACTGCCTCAGAAGGTAGTGGGCTTTCCTTCTCTGGTATTTTAAGCAGATGCTGGAAGGCCATTTGTTTGGGCTACTGTAGCTGGTGATTCTAGAGGACTGCTGGGTGGCCTCTAAGGCATGTTTGAATCCTGTATTTTATGGCTCTGAATCATGGGTCAGCATCCGGTCCAATTTAACCTCCCACCACCACTCCAAACCCCAAATATGGTGAGATGTTGAAGTTTTTTATTTCAGATCCCAAGCAAATTTTTCAATATTAATTTTAGATTGTTTGAGGATGTTGCAGATGCCATGTTGGGTATAAGTGGCAACCTGGCTCTTATCAGCATGATGTTGCCAACCCCTGTCCTTTATACCAGCAGGCTGGCTGGGGGATTCTGGGAGGTGAAGTCCCCATATCCTAAAGCTGCCAAGGTTGAGAAACACTTTATACAATACAGCAATAACCCTATCCTGGATGTAGAATAAATCACTAATTCAAGCTTTTCTTCAACAAATATCTTTTTTCCATGAGAAAATGCAACATCAAAACACTAAGCCCGTGCCCCAAAAACTTACTCTGGATTTCAATGACATTCTCCAATGTGGCTATGGCATTTGCATTGGGTTTTTGTTGCAACAGAGCTTGATCCAGCTGTTCCAACTGCAACGAAGGAAACTCAAGAGTTTAGTTTCTGGATTTCACATCTGGCTAGAAGTTATGAGAAAGGAAAGATAGTTCAAATAAAGAGGCACACAAGAAAGAGGGGGGTGAAAATGATTGGGGCAACAAAAAAGTCAAAACAAATTCTACTTCCATTTCCCACAAAGCCTTCAAGTACCATTCCATCCACTTAAAACTGTGAATATATGAGCTTTGTTTCAATTTATGTTTGATTTACAAAATTGGTTTTCTTCTATTTCTATTTTTTTTCTTCTTTGATTTTCAGTAATAAGGCACCCGTGCTTAAATGTAGCAGTTTGCATGTCTCTTTGTGCTCTGCTCATTGGTATATATACACAATTCACCAACCCTTTATTATTTTGCAGCTGAAAACCATGGTCAGATTTACCAGGGAAAAACTAAACACTCTTAGGGGTATTTGCATTCTAAACAGTGGACTAGAAAAATATCTAAATAAACAAACCATATTGTTTCATACATGTTATACATATATGCCAAATGCCAAGTCACACAGTTTTAGATGCTACTTATGAATGAAGAATTTTGGACTATTAAAACAGTAAAATGTATTAGATATCATAAGAAAATAAATATGTATATATTTTGCTTTAACATTCCCATTTTTCTCCCATGGCGTCTGCATTTCTGGAAACTTGACATTTTTATGTTTACATCTCATAAACTCTGCACATTTGTCTAAAATAGATCTGCATTTTCCCATCTACCCACGTTCGTAACCCTTTCCTTTCCTTTCCTTTCCTTTCCTTTCCTTTCCTTTCCTTTCCTTTCCTTTCCTTTTTCTCCTTTCCTCTCCTTTCCTTTCCTTTCCTTTCTTCTATAATTCTGACTATAAGAGACCTTCTTATTTATATTGCTCCATTTTCCATAATGGAAAATAGATATTTGGTCAATTTCAGGAAGAGCTTTGTGCAGATACCACTGAAAAGGTCAATAGTCAATTGAGTGATTGTGTTCCTGTCATGGACATGTTACTTCCTATAGGATAGTCCTTTTTAAGATATACCCTATTAGCAGCTCACTTAGCTGACACATAGGAAAGGGCCCATATTTGGGCCTCACTCAGTCTGTGCTTAGAATATTTGTAAAGATGTTGTCCTTTTGTGAGGCTTTAAAAAGTGATTGATTTTTGTCTTGATTTTAATACTTTTAAATTACTATTTATTGTAATAAATTTTAGCTACCTTGAGCATTTGCTTGAATAGAAAGGTGGGCTATAAATTATAGTTAAATTTAAGAATGTATTCTTAATCAGAAACTGACATGCATTAATGTGTCAGGGCAGTTATGCTTTTATCACCATTCCCATCTACAGCTCTCCCCTGTTAAATGCCAGTCCTCTTTTCAAAAGCATGGACAAAATCACAGCAAACCATTGTGTGGAATCTTCTGATGTGTCCATTCCAAGTCCCTGATTGAGACTTTCCCAGCACCCACCTTTATGTGCTACCTGTACTCACCTCAAGGCCGAGCAAGGCAGAGACACAGGCTTCAGAGGCATCACAGATGGCAGTCAGGTCATGACCACCTTCCAATGCTAGGACAACACGTCCATCTGCCAGTTTCATCAGTTGTTTGGTCAGGTGCCCAAAACCTACATGACCAAGAAGAAAACATGGATTAGTGTTTCCTGCTTTAGATTTCACATTGCTCTCCATCTTCTCTCTCTGCTAGAAATTGAAGGTAGTCATGGATGTCTATTGTGGATGAAAAAACATCGACATTTATGAAAACAGCGATCAAGCTGTTTACAGCTTGGAAGTAAGGTAAATAGTCTCTAAGTCACTACCCAGGACCGTCTGTCCTCTGTGCTTTTAATAATGTTTGTATGAGACATACAACTCAAAAGATCAAGGAGGTAGCACTAAATGATCTCCATGGAGAAATAATCAGAGATAAAAAGAGCTGCAGCTCCAACTATTGTAGCATCATCAAAACACATGGAGGACTGTAACTCAGTAGAAGGGTATTCAAGCTTTTCTTTGCACTGGCAATTAAACAGCTCTCAGATAATGAGGCTTGGAAAGGCATGGCAGAAAAACTATTACTTGTAAAGAGTAGATAATGAGCAAGCTGAATCACTATGAATAAGTCATCTTCCTATATTCATACTGGTGTTCGAACTCTAATCTATCTGACAAATGCCTTTTGCTAAGGTTAGGAAACCTGTGGCCCTCCATATTTGCTGAACTACAATTCCCAGCATTCTTGGCTAGGTTCATTAGCACTGCTAGAACTATAATTTAGCAACATTTAGAGGGCCAGAGATTCCCCATTTCTATCAGAACACTTTTCATGAGTTATAATGGGAATATTTCTAGAATATGCAGACTAGGTAGAGATGCATAATCTCCCATGGGTATTTACATTAACATTTTAAGAGCTATTCTGACTAGGGAACAACCTTATCTGTCAAAATGGGGCAGGACTTGGCAACTAAAGCCATTCCATAGAGTGGTGGGGAATAGAAGGTGATTTTTCTCAACTTAGTGGCTTCCAGTTCTCATAATCTTTAGCCAGCATGACCATTTCTCAATGGGGAAGTCTGGACTAAAATGGATGAGGTTTCACGCCAGTAGTAAGTAAGTATGGGATCAGTCTGCGCTTGGCTTGGAGACACTGGGAATCTTAACTTCTTTGAGCTCCACAGTGGAAGTAATTGGAATATCAATGTCAGTATCATAATTTATGTTGTATTATTTGTACCACTATAAATATATATGGTTTCTCCCAGAAGGAGGTAAAGCTGTTCTTCTGTTGGAAGAAGACACCAGAAGAACAGAAGTCTTGGGATGCAAAAAAGAAAAATGGAACCTAGGAAAAGCATAAAAATAAATGATGAGGGGAAAAAAACCATAGAATTTGATAGTAAGCCCTATGGCACTGTAGCCTACAAATAGGCTATCATTAGAGGCAATCTTCACACACAAAATAATACAAATATGAAGATAAAAGTGTATCCAAAATAGTTGTTTTGGTGTATACCAGTGGACAACACACAACAGAACTGAGCTGGGGAACAGTTCTATTCACACCTTTCCCAACTAGTCTGTGAATAGTTTGCTCTATTTATAAACTGGGAAGGGACCCTCCCCCACGTTCCTCACACTCACATTTGGCTGTGACGGAATATCCACCCAGCGGGGACAAGTGTCCCTCAACAGCATCGAAGCCAGCAGAAACAAGGACCATATCTGGGGAGAACTCGTGGGCTATAGGCATCACCACAGTCCTGGAGGACACAAAATAGCTCTCAGATTTCTCTTAGGAAGAGGAGGCAGGACAGCATTAACTCTGGATCAACTGCAATGTATGGATCAGGAAAATTCCAGCCATTTCAGCCTTCCCATCTGAGTCTTTGTAACTTCCTCCAATGCACTTACTAAACTGAGCCACGTATGTGTAGACAAGCCTTCCTCAGCTTGGCACCATTCAGAACTATAACTTCTACAGTACATTATCAACCTGGTTTTTGGCCATGAATGCTAGAAATTATAAGACTTGTAATCCAACACAACTAGAGAGAAGTGGGTTGGGGAAGGCTGCTACAGGTCATGCAAGTCAGAGACGGAGGATATTAGAAGGTTCCTCCTAATTGTACTAAACAATTTCTAGAGTGGGAGCTATGTTAGTCTGTTGAAGCAAAACCAACAAGCAAATCTTGTGACCCTTGAAACACCTTCTATGGCATAACATAAGCTTTCTTGAATGAAAACAATGGTCCACCAAAAAAATGTTATAAAATCTTTACAAGGCTAGCTCTATCATTAGGCAGAGGTGGTCATCTCAAGTATCAAATGCTAAGAAGTGGCAGCGATCTTCTAATGCAACGATCTTCAAACATAGTGAAGAAATTGTCCCATTGCCAGAGTTGAAGTAGAAAGGAGGACCAGCTTATTTTCATCTCATTAGGAAATGTCTCGGATTATCCAGTTGTTTAAAGTCCCTAAGACAATTTTGCCTCCTGAAAGTGTTGCCATAAAGCCTCTTACTAAGAGACAGGGGAAGAAATTTTACAGGATTATGACACTATCGTCATCATGTAACATTTGCTTTGTTTACCTCAACAGCTTGCAAGGGATTTTTGCAAAATTCCCTCTAGAGGCTGAGACAACTGAAGCCAAGACAGCTGTGTCTTAGGCCAATCTCCCCGGACTTTTTCATATACTGCAGTTGGAGAGGAGGGGAGGGAAATCATGGGAAATCACAAACTTTTTGTGGCCTGCAGAGCCACAAGCTGTAACACTGACTTTTAGCAGCAAATTGCTGAAAAGTGAATGTGGAATTTCCCATCACTTTTCAGCAGGAAACAAATACATTAAAAAGTGTGTAAGTCTTAAGTCTTTAGATTTAATTCACCAAAAGGATCACTTAAAAAATCATAAGAAGTACAACCTCTACCCATTCAAATCAGTGACACCCTAACTGCCCCAAACCCTGTTCCTGGGGCTGAACCATGTCTGGAATACCATGAATCACTTCCTGCTCCAGAATGATAATTTCCGGAAAGTGACAAGCCACCCCTTGGAATATCCAGATTGGCACATTCCAGGAGAAAAATAGAATGTTCTGGGGCTTACCAAAACATTCCTTGTTGGGCCACAGAGCTTTGCACATTCTTATTTACTGTGGACAGCAACCTTACCTGAAGGCCGTCAGATATTCCACATCACCAATAGGGGGGTCCACTCCACCAGTCCAGGCAATGTTTACATTGTAACCTACACCCATCCCATTGCCAACCTGGAAGAAAGAAATCTCATGGATAACAAAAGCCCTCAGCCACAGAGTTTACCATTCAGGGACCTGCCAAGGGGGGGCGGGGGGAGGAAAGGTATACAGGCATAAATCCCAGAGAGGGGAGCTGCATGTTACCAGATTCTAGTGAGTAGTAATGAGCAGGACATCTGCTGGGAACTGCTAATTAATCTCCAAGTATGGCAGTGGGTGGGCAGATTTGTATAAGGGATGTGCAGATTAGTATGAATTTGGTTTGGGTCAATGTTACATGCATTTATGTATTAGATGATTATGGCACATTTTATATAAACTATTTTTTAAAAAGAAAATACTTCAAATGTTTGCAATCTCTCACAGCTTTGTCAAATATACATGTTTTTGTACATAATGTTCCCCAAAATACACTTTGTATGTAATTTTCTTAAATGTAACAAGGGTTTTTGGTACACAGTCTTTTAAACATCTACTTTTTCTGTACCCAGCTCTCTTTTTACATACATACATACATTGTATATAATGACAAAGACGCAAAATAATTGAGTCCAATGTTAACAAACTTCATGAATTATGTTTATGCTGTGATAGATTCCATTTTGGAGGATCATCCCTATTTTTTGCTTGTAAAGAAATGCATGGCAGATCTGTCTCCTATCAGTATTCGTTCTGGAAATACAGCCCCTCAGAAAGTCAGCGGAGAACTGCCAGCCATCCTCCTTTCCAAGCTTCCTGCAAAAGCTCTGCCCACATTAGATGGCATCTTCATAACGAGGGACAAATCAATAACTTCATTCTTCTCTTTCTTTGGATTCAAAGTTTCTGCTGGACAAACCTCTTCTGATTCTTTGCAATTCTTCTATCCACTACAAAGCCACATATTGTGAATACAGAGGGCCCTCCTTTCTAGTTCCAACAGAATTTTTTCTACTTTTCTTTTCACCCTGTTTTTTTTCTTGTTTCTTTTCCTCTACTGAAGCAAGCAGTTGCCACCCAATTCAAAGTGGAGTTTTATCTCTCCTCTCATATTTCTGATACACTTTGGGATTTAAAAAATATTTCACTTTTTTACCTACAGATTCCAAACTGGTTCCAAAATCAGATTCAAGAAAATAAAGGGACACACGTACCTCTTCAGGAGCTCCACTGCCTGGGAAGAAATTGCCATTGTCATAGCGATGGAGGGAGATGTAGAGCACACTGGGATCACTGTAAAATGCCTGCTGGGTACCATTGCCATGATGGATATCCTGCCAGCACAAAGTAGAACATGAGTAGAAGAGTCAGCTTGGGGTTAGCAACATGGTGCAGGTAGGCACCAAGGCACCCACAGCTCTCTTCAATTATATTGGCAGGCATTGATTTTAAAAAATGCACCTTTGTAAACTCACAAAATCACCAAATCTCACAAGACTTTAGTGTTTTCACTTGATAACTTGCAAGAGTTCAGGCATGAATGCCAAAATTTCACAAGAGTTTAACATTCCCACACAAGTCTATGATGTTCTCACAGAAGTGTGCTAAGTATTAGGTACCATGATAGCTCACTCTTTTAAAGTAACTGTATGATGAATCTGAGCATCTGAAAAAGGTACTGATGCCATCTTATCAAAGATAAGGCCCAATTCAGGATAGAGATAGTATTCAAGGAGGACACTGGAGGATGATGTTGGAAGAGCTTCAGAAGAAATCCATGAGGGGGGACAAAGAGCCTGAAGCCAAATCTTCTTATGACAGTAAGTGACCACTGAAACAGAAGGAGAAAAAGCCTTACCCAATCCACAATGAGGATTTTACTGATGGCAAGTTTTTGTTGTAGAAGCTTAGCAGCAATGGCAACAGAGTTGAAGAAGCAGAAGCCCCTAAACGAAATGAAAAGGAAGAACAGATTATTGGACCAGGGCAAATGACAGATGAACAGCATAAGAACAGATATACTGTAACAGAATAGGGGCCTCCTAAGCCCAACACTCTCCATTACAGTGGATAATTACCAATAATTATTGGTAAGTGCCCTCCATTTCAGATATTTTGAAGCTTATATTTATTTTCAGACTGGAAGTCCTGTTAATCTGTTGCAGCAAAACCAACAGAAACTCTTGTAACAACAAAAAGATAAAATGGCATACTCTCAGAGACAAAGCTTACAGCCTATTTCGCTAGCTTCATCTAATCAAATTGACACTGCCTATAAATGTTTATGTCATAATAAATGTATTGCTCCTTAAAATACTGCAAGAAATCTTGAATGCCTTTGTGTCTGATGTGTACATAATTATTAGTTAAAATTTATCTTGACTACCTTCTTCTGTACTTCTTCCAACTCTATTATACTCTGTTTTTCAGGTATGGAAGCCAGAACTCTAGATGCAGACATATTATAGATATTTATCCGGACATTACAATACTGGCATTTTTATTTTCATTCCTTTTCCTAATGATCCCTGGCGTAGAATTTGTATTTTTCACAGCTGCTGCACACCAAGTCACATCTTCACTGGGCTATCCGCTATGACTTGAAGATCTTTTTCCTAGTTAGAGACAGCTCAGACCCCAACAATGTATACGGGGAGGGGGAACATCTGACCATGAAAACTACACATGCAATATTAAGAAGAGATCGGGGACAATTAAAGCATATCACAGTTGTTGAGAGTAAGGACTTTGATCGAATTATGCAAGAACCGTTACCTAGGTAAAAGGGGATGAAACATTTTTTTAAGTCCTGAGAAGTGAGATAATATTCAGAAGTGGCTCAGGCAGACACCTCCCTGATTCACTGGAGGATAAGAATGGCGAGCAGGTGCAGCATAAGCAGATGTGCAAGATTCTGTTGTTATAGCTAATCTCAATAAAGGTAGGTTTAGCCTTCCCGTGGAGTCAATCTCCTGGTCTGGTCTACCTAATGGGGCTGGCAACAGGTAGCAGGCCTAGTACTGATGCATATCCTTTCAGCTAAAACCCTGAAATTCTGCAATGTGTTAATCGTGTTTCAGTTGGGTTAGATCCAATCTAAACAGTTGCACTTAGTTCTCCGTTAATTCAGTAAGATTTAAGTTACTCCTATAACTAGCTTCTCACATTGAGTCAGAAGCCATTTAGCCCACTGAGTTTCATCCTCTGCTCAGTAGAGGAATCTAAATTGAAGCATCTCTGACAGATTGCTGTTTATCCTCCACTTGAAATTGTCCAGTGAAGGGAAGCCCACTGCCTTTCTGGGTAATTGGTTCCCCTGTATAGACTCTGGAAAATTCAGAGGATTTAAACTTTCTTCTGTGTGATGTCCTTTCAGATAATTGAAGAGTGCTACCAACTGCCCTTCAGTGCCTTTTTGCAAAGATACCTTTCACAATTCCTTCCATGTTTATTCATAAGGGCCCAGTTTCTAACTTCTGATTATCCTAATTGCTCCTCAACCACTGAGAAACACTCTTCAAAATGTGATTTTCAAGCCAGCTATGTATTCACTTTATTGGCATGCTATCCAGCACATACTGTATTCAACAAGCTTGCTAATCAGAATGTCAGGAAATACTTTGTCAAATGCTTTGCTAAAATTAATATATTACTTCTATAGCATTCTCATAATCTTTTAAGGAAGTTACCCAATTAAGATGAGTTAGCATTTGCCTGGCAAGAGTTGTTCTTGACAAACCTATGCCAACTTCTAAGAATACAACATTTTCTAGATCTATTTAAGACTAGGGATGGTTAAGTAAAATGTCACTGATATCAATGGATCTAACAATGCAATACTACTCAAGAAAGAGGAGATGAGATTTCCTTTGAGAGGAAGGCACGTAAAATGGCTTTCAAATTTTTAAAAATGCACCTTTCCTCACCCCACTTCCCCAAAAGAATTTGTTTTAGAAAATGTAACATTTATTAATTTTACAGTACTTAAATGTAAATATGTTTTCCTCATTTGTAGTATACACGTACATGGCAGTAGACTCTTCTGCATGATGACCTGGTGGTCGGATGACAGCAAATCCATTCTAAGGATGAAAAAGTCAAATCTCTTTATTAATGTGTTCATTACATTATGATTAGTTACAACCTTTTTTATTGCACTTTCTGTCAAGGGTTCGGAGAAGAATTTACCTTAAGCTCCCCTGATGCCACTTTAAAGGTCAGCTCCAGCAAGCAGCCAACAGCCATGCGGACGGCACTGGATGAGTGCATCTCGTTCCACACTGTGTCACTGTCAACCTGCCATGAAAGTTTTATAGATCACAGGACTTGCAGAAGCGAAAGGGTTCAAGAGTACAGCCTTTATCATTTTCTTCTTTGATTTCTACCCTGCCTTTTGTTCAAGAATTCATACACAGTACTATTTTTCCCACAACAATAACCCTGCAAAGGTTGGGGTTGGGAGAGTGACTGACTCAAAGTCATTCAGTGAGTTTCTGTGGCTGAGGGTGGACAAGAACCTAGATCTCCTCATTTCCAGGCCAAAAGCTTAACCCAGTGTTTCTCAACCTTGGCAACTTTAAGCTGTATGGACTTCAACTCCCAGAATTCCCCAGCCAGCATGGAGTGGTGTTGTAATGAGAGGACTCATGCAGGAACAGTCCTTTGTGGGCTTTCCTTCCTATGCAAACAGCTGTTAGAGGGAGTAAAATGGTGTGCGTTCCCTAAGGAGGGAGTTTGGTCTCACCTCCTGCAGGATTCAGGAAAGTGGCAAAGATCCATCCTTTCCACCAAGCTCTTAAGTGTTAATAGAACTGATTTAATGATACTGATGTTTAATTTTAGTCTAATTTTAACTGCAGTTTTTATTTTCACATTTTATAATTTGTATTTTTAATTGCTGTAAGCTGCCTTGAGCACTGTATGGACAAAAAGGCAGAATATAAATTTGATTTAAAAAACGGAAATAAATGAAAGATGCAGCTGAGGCCTCGTTCATCACTTTATGTACTGCTATCAGGAAGCCCCCCCCCCAACTCCCCCATTGCTCTATAGGACTCTCATGGGTATCCAATAGCAAGTAAAATGAAGTTAAGAAGCAAAGAAACAAAAGGAATGATTTTAAAGATAATAGGGTACAATTTGAGGACATATGAAAAGATTGGGAAGATACAATAAAAAATAACACAGGGAACCATCTTATATTAAACTCAATCATTTGTCCTTCTGGTTTTATATTGCAGCTCTCCAGGCTTTCAAGCAGGGGTCATGCCCCATCACAGATGAAAATTGCATCTGCTTGCTATTGACTTGCAGCCCCATTCCCAGAAATGGAATAAATGACACAGTAGAAATGAAGTTTTAAGCCAGAATGTGAGAAGCATTCATTTCCTGCCATCTGATTTCCCTGGCAATTGGGCTATACGCACCCCAATTCCACCACACGGGAGGACAGCATACATCTTCTGAGTAAGGGGACCTGCAAAAAGAGAAACGGAGAAGAGGAAAGGACATGAATGCCACATATCATACACCAGTTACATTGTACATAAGATTAATCCATTTCACTCACACTTTTCATGTCGATTTGTACTGCCACAGAAAGAACAAATTTCTAATCTTCATGAATACAGGATTCAATTGGGTAACTTGTACTTCCATTGCCTCTTTTTTATGGCTACAGTGGGTTATAAGTCATCAATTTATTTGCCCACAATTTTGAAAAAGGAAGGCATGCTATAAGCTCTAAAGTAGGCTAAACATGCAAAGATCAAAGAAGCACCCAAATTCTACCTAACCCCCCCCCAAAATTGAGACTCTACCCATTATCTGTAACATGCCCATTTTGCTTTGCATCACTGCCTCATCCCATGTCCCAATGCTGGTAAGCCCAGTTCCCTGCCACCAAAGGTTACCCATTTAATACAGAAGTTTAAAAAGGAAGATAGAAGTTGCCAGACATTCTGATATTAAAAGAAGGCCTAGCAGATTGTCCTTCCCTATGTTTAACCCTACATTTTCTGCCTTTACCGTATACACAGATAAAACAAGATTCTGTGCATGTTTGAAGTTTTTTAAAAAGGGGGGGGCAACATTCTGCCTCATGAAAATAGAATTATGTAAAGTGCTAGTAATTCTACCTAGTAATTTCTTGCTGTCAAGTTTTTGCCTATTCAAGGGGCTCGTTCCATATAGTAATGTGTGATGTTCCGAATGGACAGCCTGGATTTCATCCAACGTTGCCTTCCGGCCTCGGATCCTCTAGTAATAAAAAACGGGTGAAGACGATACAGAGAAAAATTGGAATATGGATTTTGAAAGCATTCTGAACAAGAATTCAGTCTGATACCAGGTCATGCCTCAAGTTACATTTACCATGTCTTATACTTTGTTCATGTTTTTGTAGTAAAGTTTATTCATTTCATGTGATTTTCAGTCTAGCTATATTTCAAGCTAAGTCTCTAAATTTGGCCTAACAGTCAAACTTTTCTCTATCCCAGCCTTTTCCATATTTCGTTTTGGGTTAAGAGTGGTAGGCAACCCTTCAACCGCACACCCTCCACCTCCAGAACATTCACGAATGGCTTCGAGCCCATATCAACATTGCAACTGAAATTCATCAGCTCGGTGCCTCTCTTCAAAGACAAAAGTCAAGGTTCACTTTAATATTGTTCAATATTAAATGATTTTATGGAAAAAAATGGACTCTTTGTTCTGGCTTCAGAACAAATGAGTTCTTTTTTTGGGGGGGGGCTTCACTTTTCTATCCTGGTCAGGCTTTGTTTTTGGAGTAGGACCCCTGGCATACAACACAAATACAACATGTGACCCTCTCCAGGCAAAAACACTGCCCATCCCTGCAACGTAATTTCTTTTGTGGCCCCTCTAGGATTTGCTCTGAAGTACTTGCAAGAAACCTTCCCCTGATAAGTGCTTTGTTAGCAGCATGACCCTGGGGATATTTCTCTACAACGCCTATAAGATCATTCGCACAAACCTGTCTTGTACTAAGTCAGGTCACTGGTCCACTTGCTAAAGTAGAGCCTTTTTTTGATTGCCAGCTGCCAAAGTTTCAGGCAAAAGTATTTTCACCTCTCACTACCAGAGGTTCTACCTAAGAATCTAAAATCATCTGTATGGAAAGCATACACTTAACCACTAAGCCAGCCTTCCCCAATCTGGGCATCTTTAAGCTGTGTGGTTGTCAGTTCCCAGAATATCCCAGGTTGCATGTAATTTCTATGCGCTGAGAATTCTGGGAGTTGAAGTCAGCACATCTGGGAAGTGGCCAGATATGGCTGTGGTAGTAGTTTAAGTTTCCTAGAGAAATGCGTGAAGTAATTAACAATGAAAGACAATATGTGAATTAGGGAAGAAAATACATATGCACAGTTCTCTGGAAGGTATATGATCCCATCAGCTGATAAAGTCAGGTCAAATCTCTCAGAGTTAAACTGTCTTCATTTATTGCTCTTTCCCTGAATAAATTTTTTAAAAAGCCTTTCCCAGAGAGTATGACAGAGTCCACAAACAGCTTAATTCCTTTGCCTGCCTTTTTTTTAGAGTGAAGCTAAAGGGATTACTCAAGGGATTACTCAAAATGTTACAATTAACAAAACAGCTGTATATATGTGCCAGAGTTCAGTGTCAGTTCACATCAAAGTAGCAGCTGTCTTTGTAGTCTCTTATTTTGGAAATGTTCCCCTAATTATTATCTTCCGATAATGATGATTACACGCCATCAGGTTGTCGACTCTTAGAGACCACATACATAGATTTTCTCCATGATGATATGTCCCTGATGTGGCCCTTCAGGTCTTCCAGCTATGCACTCATCAGTACTGTAACTGAGTGTCTACCTTGCTGCTGGTTTTCCTCTTTTTGCCTTTTCTTCCACCTGGTCAGTGCCTCAAGTGAGAACTCTGGGTTGATTTTTCAACGATCCATTTGTTCGTTTTCTTGGCTGTCCACAGTATCTTCAGGACTTTTCTCCAACACCATAGGTCAAAAGTGTCAATACTCTTTCTATTTTGTTTCTTCAAAATCCAACTTTTGCTTCCATAGAGTGGCACAGGGAATATCATGGCTTGCATAATTCTGATCTCCTACAGATCTATGTATTCAGTACATTGCTGATGTGAATTAAATACATCAGGCCTTCCTTTGCTGATTAGATTTATATCAAATCATATTACAGCCGATCAGGTTGGATAACAAAAATATTATGAAGCCTAAAAGAGTCTTATATTTTTGGCCAATCATTTCATATCATTGGATTTCACCTAATTTCTGCCGGGAGTTCAACAGTCCTGGTATTCAAATACATTTTTCACTACCCCCCATCCCCCCTGATTTTAAGCATGATAAGAAAATAAATGAGCAAAAGACTCACCCTCACAGCTAAATTTGCAGATGTGTGGCAGACATCGAGAGACTGCATAGATGCTTTCCCCAGGAAGATTCAGTACATAATTGATGATCAGCCCCAGGGGGGAGTCAACACTCTTATAAAGTCAATACACGTTCCTGCATGAAAAATGTAACAAAGTAACCTACAGTACTTGAAAATTAGTGGGATAGCAATGAGGGAACATGTATATGGTACTGTTTTTCATGCAGGAACATGAGCTTTTAAATTGTACAAGGGCTATTTGTTTTTCATGCTAAGTATCAACAGGATTATGAGTACTACCTTTATAAGAGTGTTGACATCCCCTGGAATGGACTGACCTTGCTGGGGAAATCCTGGCTCTATGAAATCCCAAGGTCTTCCATATATTTGCTGAACCACAAACCCCAGCATCTCTCACCACTGCACAAACTGGCTAGGGCTGCTGGACTTGTAGTATAGCAACATGTAGTTAGAGTATCCTTTGTTTTCATAGTTGCACTGCAGTTATTCTCTTTTGTGCTAGAGATGCAGACTGTGGAAGGTATGCTTTACATATCTTTCTTCCTGTTTCTTAAAATATTTTCAAAATGAGTAAGCACATTAGGTGCAGCAAAATCAGTCTTGCAGCAATTTAAAGATTAGCAAATTTATTGGGACTTAAGGAACAGAATAAAACCTACCACATGCCTGATAATGTGGACTGATCTATTTTGTGTTTGTTATTTTTTATGGTGCCACAAAACACAGATATTCTAGGCTGGGCCCTTCCTTCACTATAAAGTCATTTTCCCAAATGTGGCTATTTTTTTCAACCTGACTTTGGAAGCTGCCTTACCATCTGCTGGCAAATAAGTTCCACTCTGAGATTTCTTACCTCGCACTTGCTTAGCAATCCTGTCTCCTGTAGTCTGGACCAAATACTCTGGATTCTCCCAGCATGTTCTGGGTGAACATTAGTGTTTCCACATGTACACTGGTGCTTCAGCATGAATGTGTCATAAACAACACCTGTGAAAAGGTGGGAAAAGGGCACAGTGGAGGGAAGGAGGAAAAAATAAAAAGCAATTGAAATCCTGCCAAGATCTTTTTGGACAGATGGCACATTTGGGATTTTGATGGCATACTAAAGACACTATCACAAAATTACCACCATCATGGATGTGGTCAGTCATATAGCACCAGTTTACTAGAAGGCAAACTCCTGTATCAGTGAGCCAGCATGGCTTCTACTATGCTACCTAACTTTTCTCTTTTTCCTTTAGCAACTGACCACTCTCTCCAAATGAAGGACCACATTATATTTATTTGTTAAGAATGTCTGTGGGGCTTGTGAGATTGTCAGACACATTCTGTACATTTGGATATATAACCTGTCTCTGCGCCTCCACTCGGCCATACCCTCTCCAAAGACTGCAGCCAAATGTGACAAAAAAGAAAACAATAGAGCATATAAGGGGAGATATATAAATTTAAATTGGCATCAAGTTCTTTTTCACTGACCATGCCTATTCAAAGGGCGTGTAGCCCCCAACAAACCATTTTTTTTTATTGCGCCTCTGAGTCAGTGCTGACTCCTGGTGACTACATGGACTAGTCCCTGCAGTTTTCTTGGCAAGGTTTTTCAGAAGTGGTTTGCCATTGCCTCCTTGCTAGGGCTGCGAGAGACTGGCTGGCTCAAGGTCACCCAGCTGGCTTTGTGCCTAAGGCAGGACTAGAACTCACAGTCTCCTGGTTTCTAGCCTGGCGCCTTAACCGCTACACCAAACTGGCTCTCCCAACAGACCACAAAAGCCCCTAAAGTTGAAAAAGTTGAAAAAAATAATGCATACACAAAAAGTATCTAAAATCATGCTAACCAGGGCAAAGTAAGGAATCATATGATCTGCAATGGTTGCCAGCTGTTCACTGGCCTTTACTGAAGGTGCTATTATTAACTTTTAAAATTCTAAAAGGCTTAAGGCCTGATTATCTGAGGGACTGCCCCTCCTGTTATGAACCTGTCCAGCCATTAAGATCTGCAGAAGCTTCCCTTATCAGAAGTTTGTATATCTGGCATGGGAGGAAGCATTGCATAGAATAATAGAATCACAGGGTTGGAAGGGACCATGGAGATCCCTTTCTTGCATTGTTCCCAGCCTTGGAATGTACTCCCCTATGAGTTACATTTGGCCCCGATTCTTGCAACATTAAGAAAATTTGTTAACAGGTATTTCTTTCTCCAGGCTTTTGATACTGATTGGTTTTTTGTATTAATTTTATTTATTTAAGTTTTAAAACTTTGTGATTGTCAGATGCCTTGAATCCTCTCAAGTAGAAAGGTTGAAAATAAATCAATAATAAAATAAATCCAATTAAATCTATCAAACTGGCATTCCTCTCTCAATGTAGCAAGCTGACTGAGATTCAGGATATATTCCTGTTGTGCCCTAAAGTAAGGAATAAAGCAGAGACAATCTTTAGCTCCTGAACACTAGGGATTGGAGGTCATAACAGAGGACATATACAGAATGTCTTTCCTTTGCATATTTGAGGAAGAAATTTTCAAGGTAGATGTAGCTTCTGAGCAGCATCTACATGCCCAGTTGGACAAAGATCTCCCTGTCTTCCAAGCTTCAAGAAAGAAGTCCTTCACCTACCTGTAGTGAAAAGGTGACGGACCAAAGGCTCAGTTGTACTGTTCTTCAGACTAGTGCTGGCAGGTGAAGACTGGGTACGGCTAAGGGCTTGATGGGGTACAGTGCTGATGCTCAAGGGTGTCTGATAGAGCTGAAGAGATCTTAGTTGATGTGCATCTGCAAACACCTGTACATTTCACAGGAATAGTAGCCAGGGAGAAAGGGAGAGAAAAGAAAAACAGATCAAAGGATCCATTACTTCAATATTTCACCAGCTTTAAAAGGCTGCCTTATTTAGCCAAACTACAGCATTTATGAGGTAGCTAGTGCTCATTGAAAGTTGCTTTTTCACTCATCCATGTATATATGATTCTTCCTAGTACACGGAGAACTAAGAGAGTACAAAGCATGTCATTCTGAAACATTTTAAGAGTGAAATTTCATGAAATGTCCTGTTTTGAGTATGAAATGGACAGTTTTGAAGCATTTCGGAAATGATTCAAGCCTGGAAATAAGCTCTTCCGAGCTTGAACCGCTGTGTCAGGCTCAGAATGCTTCCAAAATGTCAAAATAGCTCATTTTGTGCTTGAAACAGTAATTTCATGAAATTTTACAGTTCAGCTGTTTCAAAACAACATGTTTTGCACAACCCAACAGAGAACTGTGGTCATTTTGTTAAAAAATAGGTTTCTGAATCATGAAAGAACTGAAATTTTATTTTAGACACCTATATGGTTGGTATCAATCACACCTTACAGGAGGTCCTATGGATGTAACCTAATCTTATGCAGTTAGCCATCTAATTTCAAAAGTTCATTGCAAAAATTAGTTTAGACTTCAGACAAGAATGCACTGTCCCTTCCCTAAGAACCTACTGGTAAGATGGAAGAGTGAGAGGAAAGGAAGAGAAAGTAGGTGTGTGTGTGTGTGTGTGTGTGTGTGTGTGTGTGTGTGTTTGCTTACTTCCAAATCTGACCCAGATCTGCTTCCTGATGCCTTGGATCTGATAGGCATGGCAAGCACAAAAGATTATTCATGAGGAAGTGTGGACTTTGAAAGGAAACATTACAAATATTTCAATTAATCACCAGAGAACAACAATAATCCATGAGAACATACAGCTACTTCTGTGGTTCATATTTAACTATATTGTAGATAGAGCACCCCCTCTCAATTGTTTCTGAAACTGCAACACGCAGGAAGATTAATTTCTCTGCCAGCAACAACGGGAGAAAAAAATCCTTCCACTCAGTAGCATCAACAGAATTTTTCCTCTAAATAACTTGTCTCCCATTTTTCATGCTGCTCTTTCATCAGTCCCCAGGAAGATTAAGACCACTTCACAAGTTCACCAGGGAGGCAGCACGTAACCACCCACTTGGGGATGAGTGAGGGATTAGGAGTAAGACATCCACATCCCAAAGACTCTACTAATCACATCTCCTATTGTCCCTTCAACAAGCCCATCATGTTAGTGAGAAATGCAGCCACCCTGGAAGACATTTATGGCATCCCCCCTAACCAACTTTTTAGACTGAAGAAGCTGCTTGGACAAGCAGTGAAACGTATCAAACCAAAAGAAAAGAAGTCCAGTTGCCATGACTCAACCTCCAGATAATTCAACCTGGATGACTGAGAATCTTCATCAACATACATGTTAATATACCGTATTTGTTTAGTTTTTATTTTATTTTTTGTGGGGGGGGAAGCCACCTTGATTTTTTGAATGGCAACATATAAATCCCATGAATAAATAGGCTATAAGGGGTTGGCTAATTTGTTGTTGAGTGTGCTATGCAAATCTAGGCTATTAGATTAAGCAAACCATGGTCCAGCTGACCATGGATTAACATGATCTATAAACATAGTCACTGACTCCTTACTGCAGCCATCGCATTCTAGAATTTCCAGCGTGTGCAACCAATTGTTTTGGCTGGAGATCCTGGAAGCTTTTGGTCACAATAAATCTGGAAGGTACCATGTTGAGAAGGACACTCTATAGAGTACATTCACACTTGGAAGAGACTTCAAAAGTAATCTAGTTCAATCCTCTGATTTAGGAAATCCCCTGGTAAATGGCCACTAAGTGTTTGTTTAAAATTCTAATGACAAGTGAACTACTTTCAGAGGCAGCTTGGTCCACAATCATAAGAGGTTACCCAGCCAGGAGATTCTTTATAACGTTTAGTTAAAATTATCTTTCTTGTACTTCGAATCCAATGGTTCAGAACTGCACTGGAGGAACAGAAGGCAAAATATTCCAGCCCTGAGCACAAAATTATCCAGGATTATACTTATAACCTCCCAGATGTTACTGATTAGAACCTCCAGAATTCTCACCACTGATCATGTTGCTAGGGTTGCTAGGCATTGTAGTTCAGGGCTGCAATAATTCAACAGTTTACAGCCTTTTTTTATCTGCACTATTGCCAAGATTTTCAAGATGTGGTCATCTTCTGTAGTGTGATTATCAGATCACACTGGGGGGAAATGGAGCTTGGATATATTGTGAAATGATCAACATGACTCAACCCTTTGTCTGACTGGTATTGTGAATTATGCCCGACTGATTAAATATAGGATTCCGCGGCAAATTCAAATCAAGAATTTTCCAAATATATGGCATCCATTTTAACAATAGCACCCATACCATATGCATGGTGAGTCTTAAGCTACCTGTCAATGTTCCTTTGACATACTTTATTTTTGAACCCTTTCAACCTAATTCTGATTTATTTGCTGACCCTCCTTTTCTTCTGGAGGAAGGAACTTCCATTTCTTTGTCAAACATACATTCCAGTGTGGAGTTGATGAAACTTTTAGATGCACAGAAGTGAAAGGAAGACAGATGACTCATAATCAAGGATGATGTGCAGAAGCCGGAAGTATGCTCAGAAACCAAGGGCAAGAGAGACAGAAAGGGTGACTGTAGTGTAGGAGATGAGTCACTCTCCCTTTTGGAGACTCCATTATCGCTGATGAATGGGGATGAAGAATGGGAAGCAAGAAATACAGTCATCCAACTTCTCTGTGCTTACAGTTCCCTGCAATTCACTTTTTCTATGCTATGAAGCACCTCTTTCTCTGTTCTTCCATGGCCATATCATTCTTCCTACTTTGATCCAGCCTTCCTCAAGCAGAGGTCCTCCAGACCTGCTGGGTTATAGTTCCCATTTCCTCCCATCAAATAGTTATTCACTCCACCATCCAGAGTATGGTAGACAACAGAGGCAGCAGCAAGCAAGCTCAGCATGAATGGGAGAGGTGAAATGTTTGATCTCCAATAGGACTGCTGTTGCTTTGTGCAATGTTTTATGCTTTCCACTTATAAATGTTGATTTCATTATTTTTACTTTAAAAACCATACTATACTGATATACGTGATATTAATGTCTAACAAATATGCATGACCATTCAAATGGAGCATACCTCTGTACCCTTCTGCTTTATTTCTGTTTCACAGCAAAATGTCAAAAAGCAGTATGGCAGCTGTATTTCTAAGTGGCATCTGCCAGGAACAACCTAAACATATTTTCTGCCTTTATGCCCATTCCGATTTATAGAGGTACAATTTCTGTGCCATTTCCATTCTTCTCTGCCCTCTACCTCTTCCATGCCATTTGGCTAGCAGTACTGCAAAAATGGAGAACCCATCCACAATCCATCAAGACAACCTATGAAATAATGGAACCCCACTTTCTCGTGAGTCTTCTACTGAAGAGCAGGAAAAAGGGGCTATGGGTTTTCCTTACCACTCCAGGAATTAACTGCCATGCCTAAAATCCTGTGTTGTGCAAAGCAAGCTTGAATTCTCACATTTTTGCATATGTGAAGGCACAAAGTCTCATACCTCATAGAGAGTTTCTTCACTCTCATATACAAGGATTCCCACATATTTGGCCACCTTGCTGTAGAAATGAACAAACATAAATGCCCCCCCGCCCACCAACACTGCATCTGGCCCTGAAGAGGAGAAGCCTTTTGCAATAGGATGAAGTTTCTAACAGTCTCTTTCCTGTGACTTCAGCACAGATTTCACTGACACCTAATTTTAAAGAGGCCTCACCTGCCTGTAAGTCACTCCCAACTCCTCAACCTCCTGTTCTTCTTCCAGCCTGTTGTCTCCATCTTCATCTTTCACTCGGAGACAGCCTTGCTCTTTGATTACCTCTTCCCTCTCTTCCTCCTCCTCCTCATCCTCCTCCTCGTCCTCCTCTTCCTCTTCTTCCAAGCCATCCTGTGTTCCCTCACTTTCTATTGACCCATCCAACACAAAAGGCCCCTGGCCCAGGCCCAAACCAAGGCCCAAAGGCTCTTGTTGTTCCGTTAGTTCCTCTTCTGTTTCTTCAGGGTGGGTGGTAGGTGGTCGTGGCAACTCGCCAGTCTTAGTGATTATCTGCAAGAGGGGAAAAATTAAGAGAGAAAAACTGATTGCACTTTAATTACCTAGTAATTCTGAGGTCAATAGTAGGAACCTGGCAGCCCAGGGGGCAAATTAAGTCAATTTACAGCAAACACACAGCTCTGCTCTTCTGGTGACTTTGACTCTCTGAGCCTCCTTTTCAGTTCTCTTAGCTGCTTACAGGACAAAGAGGGAACTGAGAGAGATACATATGCTGTTCAATTTCCCCATTCTAAACAGAATAAAGTAGCTGGAAGATTTCAGTCCCAGGGAGTTGGGATACCAGCTAACAGCTACTTCCTTCATATCCAAATGGATTACACAAACATTTGCCTGAGCCATTTCTTCCTTTACCCACCTTTCCCAGTTGAATCTGCTGCTGTTTCTGCTTCTCCAGGAAATGTTGGTGCTGTTGCTGCACAACCAAATGTTGCAATGCTTGGGGGCTCTGAGGCAGTGGGGACGACTGGGTGCGGCTCAGTGGACGATGCCGAGGCAACTTGCTTACAGTGCGCAGGCTGGAGGGGATGCGTTCCCCCGTCACTAGAGGGGATTGGCCGTGCAGAGGAACTGTAATGAAAAGACCAGGCATTATCATGAAGACACTTCCAGAATATTGCATCACATCACATTTAAAAATGAAAAGCCATAAGCCATGTAACTAGATCTCATCTTTCTTTTTATTTACATGGAGGTATTAGTAGTACAGCAGCTTGAACGTGCACACAGTTTCACAAAGTTCATATTCTGATTTGCCCAAAAAATCCAAAAGTTGGCTGGGTGGCTGTATTTTGCAGAGAGGAAAGTTATCTCAAAGCTGCAATTAGAAAGGCTTGCCTACAAGGGCACCTATCGCTGCCACTGACCCAGCGGTGGCTTCTATAGGAGAAAGAATGGGATAAGATGAAAGATAAAATTGTATTTGCTTTTAGCCAAAGGCCTTTGCAATCAAATACACAAAATAATCTGAAGCCTAAAAATGTACCAACTTCTTCATTTAATTACTCTAAAACCAATAAAAAACTAGATTTCAAAACATGAAACTGTTGCGCACACTCATCCCCTTTGCAATCAACAGCAATTCCAGAGAGAAAATCTGCTTGTACTTTTCTTGCTGCTACAGTCAATTTTGCAATCTACTCTGTAATGAAAGCTTTTATCCATCAAAACTTTTATCACTATTTCAGTATCTGTGAAGCTGTTTCATTGCTGAGTAAGACAGGACGAAAAGTTCCTTCTTAGATTAACATATATTTGGCAGGAGGACAAGTAACATGGATGACCTTTGATTATTCCATTACCACAGATACAGTCATGGTTAAGCAAGGGAAAGTAGGAATATCTGCCTTCTAGGAGAGCTGTGGGCATGAGCTGAAATCCCAAGTCAATAAATGCTCCCTATAGTGAAGACAAAAGTTAGGTTTTTTGAATAGGATGGTTTATCATAAATGGTGTGGAAAGTGATATACTACCTGGAAATATGTGACAATCACAAACTCATAATCATAAATCTGACTATTTTGGTTGGCTCTGGGTTCTCCGTTCAAAGCAGTCTTAATGGAATACAGATCTACTCTTGACTGACTAAACTGTGTCCATCTTCCTGATTTCAACAATTCTTCCTGATAATATAAACTAGGTAAGCTATGTTCTGCATTTGAAGCAACCTCTCTCAGTATTGCAATACTGATTCATTAATACTTGCTGCTGTCAATGATAAAGCTGTTTCCCTTATAAAGTGCTGCAGCAATCCTTAAAAAAAGGATTCTGCTGACAAATTTAATTTGTAGAATTTCAAGAGCCTTGTTATTGCTTGTTCCCCAGACCTGAGCCATACAACAATGGGGCTACACAGACTGCTGGCCCTTGGTAAAAAAAAATAATAAAATCTTGATTGTATCATATTAGAGATTGCCATTTTAATTGTGAGAACTTAAAGTACTTTGCTTTTGATATATACTCCAGATATTTAGAGGAGCACATTTGTTCTATCTCCTGTCCTCTTTACATGCTTTTGATCTCTTGCCAGAAACAATCACTTTAAACGTTTGATTCCTGATTTCATTTTCTAGCAGAAATTACTCATTTTGACCAGCAGCCCATTAAGATAATTCTGTTTCAGAAGAATTATGTAGTACCCTGTTACTGAGTAGCAACCAATAAAAAGGAGCTCAGTGCCTCATAAGTGAGCTGCCTCTGGTAGGTAAGGAGAGCCTCCATGGGTACATGCTTGGTCAATTATCAGCACTGCCCAAGATAGATACGGGACAATGATGTCATTGACTTTCATTGAATGCTACATAGCGGTGCCCCACCTACTCTATCTCCCCTTATTTCTCTGCTGCTTCCAGCAACACTGGCTGAGTCCTACATTTTCTATCCCATGCCCAACCCTCGTGCGAGCACTCACTATGCTAACTCACATCTTGACCTGCTCACCAGCAATTAGTGTATTCTGTTGTCGAGCCTGTTCCAGAAGCAGGACGTGTTGAAGCAAGGAAGCGTGCCCATGATTGTTGGTCTCTCCCTCAAGGGCCACCCCCAGAAGGCAACTGGGAATAGACGACATGCTGAGGAACTTGCTTGTCAAGGCACCTCCCTGGCGCAATGACTGGATGGTCTGGCGCTCTGCTTCCTGCTGTGTGGTTAGGTTTGGGGAGGCCTAAAGCAGAGAGACAAAGAGGCTTGCAAGTGCCACAGAACTCCCCAGAGTGCCAACATCCAAGCTGTTTTAGTCTACTATCCACTTCCTGCACTTCCCTATTCCTGAGGAACCAAACTTTCCAAACAACAATTGTTGAACCCTGCAGGGCAGGCATACTCAGAAAGGAAGAACCATTTGGATTTCTGGAAAGATAAAGATATTTATTGGTGACAAGGTAAAGTACAGAATCATAAAAGCCTGTTAAAGCAATTCTCCAGTTCAACGTATACGGTTGGTTGCCTGTTAAAGCAATTCTCCAGTTCAACGTATAAGGTGGAGTTAATCTGAGTCACTTTCTCACGCTTACCCCCTCCTCTGGGCTGGGGTGTCTCTTTGGCAATAGTTTTGTCTTCTCTCCTATATTCCCAGGGCCTTCTAGATACTCCATCGTAACAATATTCCCACAGTTAAGCATTTTGGAAATGGTGCTGTTGAATTACAACTTCCAGCATCTCTCACCACTGCCCGATTCTGGCTGGGGCAGAGAAGAGTTGTTGAAGTCCAGGAATATCTGGAGGCTACAAATTCCCCACTCTTGCCTTAATCTGATTAATGTTGTGAATGTTTATGGTTGTGATTCATCTTTTATTGTGTATTACCATAATCATGCTAGGTGTTCAATAAATGGAAGGGAGAGATAAAAGCTGAATAAAGAAATATCTAGAAAACTTTGTGTCCTTCCCCCTACATCCCATAAATTCATCAAAAATATTAACCAGGTTCTGTAGTGCACTGGAAAGGTCTACCTCCTGCAGCAAGTTTAGGAAAGCGTGATGCTGAAGAAGGTCCAAGTATGGAAAGGGCGTCTCTGGGTATTCCCAGCCTCATGAAGATATCACTGGATACCCTTAAGTATATTAATTCCCCACCCTATCTATAGTAATTAGACCAATTATTTCCCCTTATTTACCCTTTCTGCTTCTGTCATTTCCCTTGTGCCTACTTCATACTGAAAGCCCACTGTGGTAAAGATTCATTCCATCTACTTTTTGTAAAGCTCCACATGTAGCTATTGCAATTATAGTGATTTTAGGAATAAGAACAGTAGCAGAAGTAGGAAAACTCAGGCTCCAGAAGCCTCACTGATTTGGGAGAGCATTTTTTCCCTTACTTGATTGTTAATTTAGGCTCCCCAAAGTCCTCCAAACTGATTTGATTCAAATGAGGGTAATCCAGAAATACTTTGCACAGTGAGAGAACAGCAGTATCCAGTGGACATATTTTGGGGCATGGTGACCTAGCACAGACTAGCAGTCCACCATGTGACTAGATTCAAGTTCAGGACTAGACTAATTAATAGAGGTCTGGAGAGCTTGCTAATTTCAACTGAGCCTGGATGTCTGGAGCACATACATAACTATAAAGCTATTTGCTACTCTTGGATGAGGAAAACAAATCACAGCAGAGAATAATAGAACAAGCAATCTGCCAGTTAGCTATTTCTAACTTCTGACACTGAAAATAGACAAGCTGTCAACTGGGCATAACTGCCACAGGTCAAGTCCTGAGCCAAATTTGGTACATGTCATCAGAAAGAAGTAATAAATAGGACACAGCTTGGCACCAGCTGGTTGTGAGAAAACAAAACCCAGAGACTAGTGCTATACTAAAAGCAGAAGGAAGGAAGGAAGGAAGGAAGGAAGGAAGGAAGGAAGGGAGGGAGGGAGGGAGGGAGGGAGGGATTATATATAGTCATTGGGCTGGCTCATCAAATATTAGGGCCTCTCCCATTGTACTGGAAAGAAATGAAGCAGATCTGGAGCAAGGGCTGGGCTCAGGCATTAATACAGAGGTGCAAAATTTGTGGTCCCAGGGGTACCTGCTGCCCCCAAAAGCCTGGAATGAAGTCTCCAAAATTATTCCAAAAGTTGCCATCAGAATTATAATTTTTAATGTATTAGGAAATGGAAATGGTTGAATAAATGATTAAAATTACTGTACTAAACTTTCATTTTGATTAACTTTAAATTAAGTTTTTAATTTGAAAAAATTTGGAGCGAATCTCCTGCATGTCATTGAAAGTTTTTCAGACTATAAAGCTGTACTCCTTTGCTTTAGCATCTTCTAAGAGTTGGAGGCCAGAAGATTAATAAAGAGTTAGAATAAAATGACGATGTTGTAATGTTGATGATTTATCCCTCTTTGATCATTCTGACTCTAAGTGGTCATACAAATAGTTCTTTACAGAAATTGATCAGCAGCTGGTTAAAGATAAAACGTGCAGAACTGACTATCCCATGTTACTGCAATGGCCACTGCCATAAACAGAACTTCAAACTGGATGAATATATGGTAAAAAAAAAAGTATCTTTTCGGTTGAGCTCCTGGCATAATTGCTCCTGGCAATTATGCAGACATCCAAGTTGTTTTTCTGGCAACAATACAGCAGTGGTTTCCCCCTGCTTCTTCTAGGATTTTTTCTTTTAACTTCCAAGTCTAGTGGACAGCCCTGGTATCCCCTAGTGGTCTCCCATCCAAGAACTAATCAAGCTTGATTCTGCTTAACACCTGAGCCAAGATAAGCTCTGACAGGTACTGCCACCTCCTGAAACGAATACAGAGAGAAGGGAAATACATAATCCCTGCATGCTAGCTATGCCAACTAGACATGAACTCCACGTTTTGAAATGTTTGAATTTGCTATATTTATACTAGTTAAAAACCCATCAAAATAAACTACTATATGTATTTGCTCTTTAGCTTTTCCCTTTCACGACAATAGGACTGTCAGTATTTTGGTACGGCCACATTTAATATGGTGGGGGGTGTGCAGTGAGTGAGGTGACATGAGGCTTGTACTTTCCTTTATTTTTGAATGGTGATATCTGACTGGAGGGCCTACCCTGTAGTTTTCATTTGTTCAATTTCATTATTTCATTTGCTTCATTTCATTTACTTGCTATCTCCATATCTACACATTTCCATAAAGTTTTTGGGGCAGCCCATACTCACATTGAGGTGTGAATTTGTCACTGTGACAGTAGCCTGGAGTCCTAAGGAGATATTGGGCAGTGATGGAGAAGTGTATAGGCTGAGTTGGCTCGCTGATCCATCCACGGTGACAGCTTGGTGCTGGGGCAACATCTGCTATATAAAAGGAAAAGAAGGATTAGGGACAAGGAAATGGAGAGGGGTAGATAAGACAATACAGATAAATAAGAATATGTACTGTATAGCAAGAAAAAAGACTTGATATTCTCCCAGCTCCTTAATGTGACCTCATTAACAAGGCAAGACAGAACAGACATATATCCTGGGATATAGAAACCCAAAATACTTATTTTCTTATTTTATTTACATAGTACTGTATATCCAAGAAACAAAATAGAAAATAGCAGGGGGATTAATGTCCCTAAATAATAGGCAGTTAATATACAGTCTAGATGTTTCGGGCTATGCTGGCCAAGAATTATGGGATTTATAATCTGATACATCTAGCAGGCAGAGTTGGAAAGACTGGTATAAGCTTTTCTTCTCTAATTAACCTCTGCTAATCAGAGCAGATTTACATGCGCTTGATAATCTGAGAATCAGTCTAGCAAGAAATTATGGTTGGTGGCATCAAAACTCATTGAGAAAACAAAGAAGATTAAAATTCCCCAACTCTTTTCTGAGAAAAGTTACCCGCAAAAGAAACTGAATTCATTTTTGTGCCAAATCTAAACTTGGACTGGATTGGGTCTCTAAGCCGTATACAATCATACAGCTGCCATTTCAAGGCAGCTGGGACTCATCCCTTGTAAAGAGGTATTCATTGCTTTCTGGAGCCATTCATTTCTAATCCTTTAGACGCATGAAGGAGTACACAAGTGGTTGGTTACACTTCTCCAAGTATTCTGTCCACATCCTCAGTCTGCATCAATTGAAAATGATCCCACCAAACTAGACTGGACACTGTTTTGGATTATTCATGTAACTGCATCAACGATGACGATGGATTCCAGCAAATATTAATTATTGTCCTTGAAGTGTATTATCAACGTGTCACAGAAAACCACAACCTCTCTTCTAGCATTTGATTTTAATAACTTATCAGCTCGGCTGAACAACTACCAAAAATGCAATGAAGGCAGCTGTTGCTGAGTCCACCCTCTTTCATCCTATGTCATTCTTCTCTGCTGCAGCTGGCCTGGCTGCACAGTATCAGCCACTAACACAGCAGATCCTTTCTCTTTCTCCTGGTGCTACAAATGCAATGCTTCACCATTAGCAGTTAGAGCACCCTCTTCCTCAACCCTATGCTTATTTCAAATAGCACGCCTTATTGGAAAATGGGAAAGCGGATGATCCACTGGGAGTACACGTTGGTGTTATTTTTAAAATAAAACTGTAATCATATGCTCCAATTTGATATAGAATGGAAGTCAGCCTTTATTGCATACATGCACACACACACACACGCATACATATATACAAACATACACTCTGTTCCAAACTGTTATGTATACATTAACTGCATAGTTGCACTGCAGTGTTCCCACATAGATTTGCTATCTGGACTGTTCCTGGCTCAAGATAATGTTAGAGATTAAAGTAATTAAATTCCTCATAGACTTTTTCAAAATCTTTCTTATAGATCTAGATGATGATGATGAGGATGATGATATTATAAGTGTATTTCAAGCAGGGAATAGGAGCTTGGAACAAGGAGCTTAAATGATATTGTTCTTTGCAATGTCCAAAAGCAGAACTGTCCAGCAGATGGTGCTTTGTTTTCTAACAATGGGAAAACATGCTTTGGAAATCTGCTGCGGGAAGGGACACTGAACCTATCATGTAGAAAGTAATTATAGGCCTTTCTGCTCTGTAGCTCAGCTCAGCTCAGCTCAGCTCAGCTCAGCTCAGCCCAGCCCAGCCCAGCCCAGCCCAGCCCAGCCCAGCCCAGCCCAGCCCAGCCCAGCCCAGCAGAAGTCAAGGTGAAAAAACAAAAAACTGCATTGAGCACAGTGAGAGAATGGGAATGCCCCAAACATTTCCCCCACAGAAACAGGATAAATACTAAGTGAAAATCAGAAGAGGATATTCAGCTTTGCTTTCTAGAGAGAAAACAACTTCCCTCCCCAGGGAGCATTCAGGTTGTTACCAAGAAGTTTGGCACTGTCCATATAAAGACTGCACAGAATCACACGCTTCCCTTGGAAAGGAGAGGAAAAGCAATGTTTTTCTTCACAGACTTCCTATCACATTAAGAGCTTTTGTGAAGCAGAAATAGTCAATGTGTGGATCTGCATAAATTCAAATAAACACGTAGCAGTAAGAACTGAAAAGCACTTTCAAAACTACTCTGAAGAGCGTACTAGTAAAAAAAGAAAGTGACTTTGTAGTAAGCAGGCTAACCATTTCTCTTCACAGTGAACTCAAGCAGGGGGTCAGAAAGGGGATATGGGCAGCTGCTTATTCATTGGAAGATAATCTTTTATCACCTATGGCAGGTATAGGTAACCCACAGGCCACATATGCCAGCTTGCCGCCCAAAATTGTGCTGCCAAATCTAACAGCAAAAAGACCAGATTTGGCAATGTGATTCTATCTATCTATCTGTCTGTCTGTCTATTTTTACTTTTCTTTAAAAAATGAGGGTGGAAATTAGAAAAGAAAGTTCTGAAAGGTAAATCACACTCTTCTCACTAATTTCCTCCCCCCAATAATATTTTTTTAAAAAACTGAAAAAATGTACCAAAATGGCATAGCCAACATTCGGCTGCAAAATGGCCAATTTTCAGTGGCAACATTTACAGATAAAATATGTAAATAAATATATGAATGGGATAGGTTGCCATGAGGCAAACTACTCCCCTACCCACACAAATCCCATCCAAAAAATAAGAAAAAAAGTTGAAACTTTTTAGCCCTTTATCACTGGAAGAGAAGTTTCAACTTTTTTTCTGATTTTATTTTTTATCACTGGACATTCCCCTATAGCGTGTCAGGAGGTTGAGCTCTAGCCCCATCCAAGCAGAACAAGTAGCCTGACAAATTCTTAAATGCAAAGGTGGCTCTATTCATCCATTTATTCAGCCTAACCTAACACATATGGGGTACTTTCCCAAACCAGCTCTCCTGTCTAATTCAAGCAGGGGTTTGATTTCTTGAACATCATCAAAATGGAAGCTATATAATCTCCATGCCAGGGGGGTGGGAGAGAAATGCTGTTCCAGAAGGCAGGCATAGAAAAGGCATTCTTTCTTGGTCCCATAAAATGACAATGTTTAATCAAAGTGACCCAGACCCAGAGTGATTGTACAGGATGGGCAGACACATGGGTAATGAGCCCTATGCCATAAAGAGCTTTATAGGTGATAACCAATATCTTGATTTGCACTCAGAAGTCAACTTTCAACCAGTGCAGTCCCCAGACCAGTGGTGTCACACATTAGCATACCAGGGCACGCTCATTTTGGATCAGCTGTAGCTTCCGGCTGGTCTTCAAGGGCATTCTCATGTACAGCACATTCAATAGTCTACTTGTGAGGCGACTAAGGCATGAGTGATCATTTGGAGGGCCTCCGAATCCAAGTATGGATACAACTGGTATACAAGATGAATCTGTGCAAAGGCCTATTATATGTGCAAAAATGAGATTCTGAAATACCCACAATGGAGGAATGGTTGGTGAAGATGACAGAACTAGCAGAAATTAACTTGTTTGATTAAAGATCCATAACTACATTTATTGGACTGGAAACCCCTTAGGGACTTTTTGCTGAAAAAAATAGAAAAATGAACTTGTGATTTATGGGTTTGAGGATTAGAAAGGTAGACTATAGAAAGAAGGAAATTATGATGTAACCTTAGAGAGGGTAAAATATAAATGCATTTATAACCGCTGTCAAAAAGATCAGAAACCACTTCATAATCTTTTCTTCTCTCTCTCTATTTCTTTCTCTTTCTTTCTTTCACTTTCTTTTGTTCTTTCTTTTTTCATTTCCTTTTTCTATTTTCTTTCTTATTTATTCACTATTCATTATTTTCTTTCTTTTCTAATGTTTGTATTGTTTTTATCTTGTTAAAAATTTCTTCAATAAAAGTTATAGTTAAAAAAAAGCTTAGGAAGGCAAGTAAGGCATGTTTTACCCTGTCGTTATTCTCAAATTTATTCTGCAAGGCTAAGGTAATGACAGGCCAAGTCTATTGGGGTGCCTCAGATCAGGGCACCCATCTGAGCCCAGGTCTGTCTGGCCCAAATCCCAACACTCCATGGTTCAAAGCAACAAAGAGTGGGCTGAATATGTAATTGTGGGAGACATTCGCTATTGGCAAGGAGAGGCAAAACTGTCGAAAAACAGAACCAAACCAATTTGGCCCACTGAAGACAAAGTCAAGGAAAGAGACACAGCAGCCATACAGCAGCATGCTTTACCAGCCTTACCTCAGTATGTATATTAGGCACTGACCCAGTAAGCCCATTTTCTGTGATGGCGCTGTTGGAGCTGTTTGGGGAGCTCGGGCCAGATCCAGGAGCACTGTTGCACATTGAAGACACTGCAATGAAATTTGGGGGAGGGGGAGAGATTGTCACCATGTCAGTCCTTGAAGTGAAGTCCTTCCACTAAATTAAGATGCTGTTGTGCCCAAGTAGGCTGTTGAAAATTTCACTTTGTATTTTGAAGCAGAATCAAGTTTCAATCCACATGATAGCAAAGAAACATTGGGAAAATGTATATTAGTAAGGTAAAATTCAATTGTTGGTTTGGTTTTCCTTTCCAACAGAACAAAGCACCAAATAATGCTAACACGCAGTAAGGGACTGTGCATCATGGTACACAGCATACAATACAGAATGTACACAGGCTGCATTAAAAAAAAAAATCCCTAGTATTTCCATGTCTTCAGTTCATAAGGCTGTTACACCAGGTTCAACTGAAAAGTAATTCTTCCAAACAAGATTCTCTCAGTCTTCTTTAACAAGATTTATTGAAATGAAAGGGAATGATTACAGAATTTCAGCAACTAGTGATATCTAATTTTCCTGACATACATATACATGTGGGTGGAGATTTCCTTAGTTTCTTTCTAACAGCATTCCAATAAACTGATGAAGAAGTGGTTCTTTTCACTAATAATGGAGACGCTTGCAGGTGGCTGTTTACAAGATGGTTTCCTGAAACCATATCAATGTGAATTGGCCATTACCTCCACTTGAGATACTCCAGTCACAATGTTTAGACTTCCTTGTTTCAGAATTGAGAAAAAAGAGAAGAGAGGAATCATGTATGCAAGGCATGACTCCACCACACAAAAATGGATGCTTTCTTTTCTGCCCTAGCTTTGTCTTTAAAATTTCAAATTCACCTTTCTATATTAACTACAAATATAGAAGAGAAACCGAGATAACTTTCTCAGTTAAAATAAAAATGTCTTCAGAGTGTTCTTCTACAACACAAACTAAATCGCCACCAAATAAATTACCACTGTCTGGATTATCAGTGGTACATCTCAGATGAATGCAGTGCTAAATGCATCACATATATATTCATTCATTCCTGTGCTTTTCAATCTGCTCTTAAGGTCACCCACCCCTCCTCTTCCATTGCAATATATTTTAAGAATTCTTTGAATAATTATCACTTTCTTGATAATTATATGGTCATACTACTAAATCAAGACTAAACTAAACATATTCATACATATCTTCCTCTTTCATGCTCTTAAAAAGGAAATTTATCATAATTCTCATGACATTCACATTCTCTGGACTGAGTTATTGTTTTGACTTGATTTCTAGTCATTATCCGAATTCACATGTTGCAATAGTCTATACAGTAATGCAATTTACTTAGTATTAGTTTAGTGTTATATTGAAACTTGACAGTATAGTTGTCAGAGGGTCCAAGGACTGGACGCATGCATCAATAAACAGCTGTGCCTAGTCCTGGATTCCCATCCTTCTACACCATAAAACTTCCACAATGACTATGCTCAAGCAAACCATATAATGGCTTAATGCAGTATGTGAATCTAGCCATAGTTAATGTAATTTCATGGTTTACTTCTAATTTGTTTTTGAGCCTCATTAATATCTCTAATCTATCTGTAGAGATCCATAAGGTGGAAGAGGCTAAAAATGGCAGGAAAACAAACTGGAACTAGCCAAATAAACCATATTTATTTTAATTACCTGCAAAACTAATTCAGGCTTGCTTCTAGCTTTTTCACCAATCCATGATTAAAATAAAAACATGGTTTCAGGTGATCACAATGTAATTTAATCAGAGTGCTCTGAGCTAAGCTATCACTGATCAATGAAGGTAATTTAAAGCTCTACCTTTCAAGCAGAAAAGAGAAAGGAAAGTGAGGGAAAATTGTACAAGGCTCTCTGTAGCTCCTTTCTTTAGGAAAACATGGTTTTCCAATTACATTTCAACAAATCATTGTTTCATCTATTTTGCCAAATTCCTTCCTCAACCCCGGTGTTTTGACCTCCAGTGTCCCATTTCATCAGCCACTTTATAGTACACAGACTATACCTGTGCATATTTTTTTTTATCGAGTCTTTTTTCTCCCTTCTTGACATACTCAGGAAGAGGACTGAAGAATGGAATATTGGAATATTTCATCCACCTTTTTTCAAATGCAAATGGTACTTGCCCTTAGCTGGGCTAAAGTCCTTTCTCACCTGTGATTTCAATTGCTCGTTTTTTGAAGGTGCTGATGACCGTCCCATCTTTCCTTCGCAACAGGGGACTGCTTCTCCTCTCCGCCACCTTCTGTTTTAATCGTGAGCGCACTTTCAAATTGGGTTCTGAGGCTGAAAGGAAGAGGCAGGCAGAAAGGAAAAGCAAGGTGGTCAAGTTTCTACCGAAGTAGACAGTCCTAGGCAAGGAAGCAAACTGTGGAGAGGGGAAGAAGCTAACTGCATCTACACTTACCAGATCAACTATACTGCTTCAAGAATGACACTTTTTATTACAAATATATTTATTCTGTATTTCTGAAACATAACAATGAAACAGCCATTCTCAATACAATGCCCTCTAGTTATTTCAAATGCCAACTCCAGCCAGCACAGCTAAATGTCAAAGTCCATGATATCTGGAAGGCACCAGGCTCAGGATGACTCCATTAACAAATAAAGAATCTGAGCAGAAGACACAGACATTCTTCGGGTGATGGAACAGGATATGCAGGGCCTGTGTAAGTGGACGCAACTTATTGTCACTTCTTTATCCTCCTCTGCTTTGTTAGGTTATGCCTGACAAAACCCTTCCCCCCACCCCCCACACACAAGATGCCAATTTAAATTATTTTGCTCCATGAAATCTGGAAGATGTTCTCTATACACAACTTTTTCTACTCAACTCCTATGCCTTTATAAAAACAGGAGGAGCCCTGCTGGGTCAAGCCCACGATCCATTCAATCCACCCACTAGCCAACCAAATGCATTCAGGAAGTTCATAAAGATAGACAGGAGAGCTATTGTCTTCTTCCCCTGTTGCTAGCAGCTGTCTGGGATTAAAGATGTAGTGAATAGCCATTAGGACCAGCAGCCACTGATAGCCTCATCTTTCATAAATCTGTCCAGTCCCCTTTGAAAATTTTCTAAATTAGTGGCCATCATACCATCTGATAGCTGCAAGTTCCAGAGTTTCACTAAACACCATTTCAAGATGTCTTTCAAAGGTTTACAGTCAATCATACAATGCCAAGTATGCTATTACCTTCTTTTATTCAGATCCTATCATTTTAGAGACTATTACAGAAATGTGGCAGTTTTCTCTGCATCATTCTTTCAAGACCTTGATTCTTTCAAACTGTGTATTTCCTATTTGTAAGCAAGAACTTGGCAAAATTCCAATAACCACAAAATATAACCTAACAGACTGGGGGTGGGGAGAACAATAGCTCAGCACATGATGGTTCATGGCTTTTCCAGTTAAAAAGATGAAGTAAGAGGTGATGGAGAAGATTCTTTACTACCTTAAGACCCCAGATACGTGCTGCCAGTCACTGGGTTAGGAAGGCAAACAGCCAGACTGAGCATAAGGCAACTTCCTATGTTCCTAAAATTTCCTGATTTCACATAGCAGCTGGGCTGTTTTTTTCCACATAGTTTGACTGTAGAGAAGCTTTTGCAAAAACCAGCTGAGCTGTTACACAATTAGCATCCAAACAGCTGATTTCTTGCAAGGGAGCACTGATTGCATCTAAAAATAGGTTGTTTTTGAAGCCAGTCCTCACAGTAGGTTTGTCTAGTTCTCTACTGTAAGTTTAGAATTCTTATCATATTTAATATTTTAGCAGAATGAGGATTTTGTACGCAACCTTAATTTTCAGTCAGAAGCTGGGCTTTAACATTGTAGCTGCAGTATTTTGTAAGATACTTGAATGAGTATTCCTTTCTTATTTATAGTTCATCAGATTAAATCAGTCTTTCTTTCTTTCTCTTTTTCACCCCCAGCCTTAGCTTTTACAAGCTGGTACATTTAAGGTGCAGAAAGCCATACAAATTTACCCCCCCCTACTTTTTTTTGTTTATTCTACAACCACTGATGTTTGCTAACCAGTTTTCCGGAGTGGAAAGTCATCTCTGCTGTCATAAGTGCCGAGTAAAGGTAGTTTGCAAGAGGCTGGTGTTCCCGGGCTTCCTGTTTGGGGAGGGGAACTCTGGTCCAATGAGGTATGATGAGCCCCCCTGCATAAACCAGAAAAAACATGTCCAGGTTATCAAGATTTAGATAAATATGGCTATATGAGTACACTAATCAGCATACAGGTAGTCCTCACTTACCAGCTGCCTCATTTAGCAACCATTCAAAGTTACGACAATATGAAAAAACCCAGCTTTGCGACCAATCCTCACCTTTACAACAGTCACAACATCCCACAGTCATGTGATCACCATTCACATGCTTTGCAAGTGGCTTGCAAGAAGCAGAGTTAATGGAGAACGTGGAAGTAAAATTGTAAGCCACAGTCACATGATTTTCCACTTAGCAACCACGGCACTTAGCGACAGAATTGCTGATCCCAATTGTGGTAGCTAAGCGAGGACTACCTGTACTTCTTCCTGAATCCTTCTGCTCCCTCCATTCATACTGGATTGCATTTGTACCTTATAATTACTTGGCATTTCTTTACATTTAATTGAGTGAAAAGGGCAATCAGAGCAGCTGTATACTCAGTAGTGTATACTCACTAGTAACAGATGAATTCAGTCATCTATCATTCATTTTATCATCCAACTTGCTTTTTCTGTATAACCTGAGATCCTTCTATCTTTTCATTCAACTTTGATGAAGAGTTCTGTAATACAGGTGGTCCTCAACTTATGACCACAATTGGGACCAGAAGTTCCATTGCTAAGTGATGTAGTCATAAAGCGAGACATCACACGACTCCATCGCTTAGCAATGGCAATCCCAGCACTCCCTGTTGCCATCGTTAAGCGAATTCCACTGGTCGTTAACCAAGGACCCACCCCAATTCAAGCCATTCTGGGCTTGGTCCCTCCCAGCCCTGAGCCTCAGTAAGGTAAGGGACTGACTCTAACCCCACCCACCCACCTATCTTCCCCCAATCTCTGCCTTTTTGGCTGCCTTGCACCCTGCCTTGCAGGGTGGCAAGCAGCCCCAGAAGTATGTGGCCACGCCCCAGGGAAACTGCAGCCACCCCAGCCCAGTCCCAGCTGCAGTCACCCTTGCCAGACTGCACTCCAAGACCTCTGCCACCCTGTGCTCTGCCGCCCCAGCTGACCTTTCCATCTTCTTGCTCCCACTACTGACGAGGTGTGTCCAGCCTGGCTGGCCTGGGTTTCATGCTGTGCTGCAACTCAAGGGCTGCTTTTTACAGGGCAGTGGGGGCTGACTGAGACTGCTGAAAGCCCCAGGTCTCTAATTCAGCCCCAGTGTTGCCGCTACTGCTGCCATCAAAAAATGCTGCTGTGCAGGGCAGCCAAAAGGGCAGAGATGGGTGGGAGCTGAAGTGCCCCTGTGTCATAAGTGTGGGTGGGCTGCCAAGCACCCAAATTTTGATCACATGACCGCGGGGGCACTGCAATGGCCGTAACTTCAGAAACTATTAGTCCCTATTTCCAGCATGTTCACCACTTCGAACGGTTGCTGAAGAAATGGCCATAAGTCGAGGACTTCCTGTACCAGAATGCTCATTAAGCTACCAGTATGAGATGAAAATGGTACCATGATTCTTAAACTGGTAAGGAATGAAGGAAAAAGGAAGATTGGGGGATGATCACAATAATCTGCATCCTCTCCATTTAGGATGGTGGATGATCACTGATTAGTATATATAGTATAGTAATACAGATCTTCAGCTCAAAATTTAACTGGTTATTTGCTCAATAGTAATACCATTTCATCAAGCAACATACAGTACCCATCTGTCCTTAGAGCTTAAACCTCTACACCAAACTCAGTCTGCTATCTGTGGCCTTTTCTGTAAAATAGCAATCCAGAGGAAAAACTCTGATAGCTATCTGAGAGTAGAAGCATGGAAATAAGTAAAGGCATAACTGGGTAAGACTGGAAAGGACTTAGTGATCATATTTCCATTAAAACTGCTGGTTTCCTTGAGAAATGGATTTGTCCAGATGCTATACAATTTAGGACAAAGATGTACTCTTGTTGTGAACAGAAAAGGAAGGAGAAAGTGTCTCACGCTTCCAGTTCCCCCACAATTCATTATCCAAAAATAGAATTTGCTTTTGCATGCACTGACACACACGCACACACAGAAAAAACACACAAGCTGGCATGCTGGTGAGGGAACTGTGAAAATGCTATTTTGAGCAAGATGAAGAATGAATTACCTCTTACCATAATACAATTATGTAAACAATTATTTTCTGAAGAAGAACCCAAGAAACACAGTTAAATTTAGAGAAAATGGAGTCCCTGAAAGTGAAGACATATTCCTTGCTTTCCTATTGCTGGATATGCGGAAGCAAATATCAATTGCACAGAGGCTGTACAGATCTTGCATGTTTTTTTGTGATTGCAATATTTGTTCCAGTGCTGAAATCCAACTCTACTCACAGTCTGTCCTAAATCAGACTTAGATGAAAATCCCAGAGACAAAGGAAAGACTTACCAGCATTTGGGATGCTGAGGGAGGGAATGATTCAAGCCACCCACTGTAGTTGGCTCTTTTGACTTGCTGAGAAGGAACTCTTGAAGTTTCAGCTTCACTTCAGTGCTTGCAATGGCACCTTTGGAAAATTATAGAAAAACACTGGTAGAAAACATTAAAGACAAGTTGAGATGTATCTCCCTTCCCTAACCTGGTGCCATGCAGATGTGTGACCTTCAATTCTCACAAGTATGCCAGTGTAATGTGTTCAGGGACACTACTCTTCTCATCTCACATTCCAGGCTAACAACCAGTTTTTAAAATCCCTTCCACATCAATCAAGCTTATAAAATGGGGGTGGGGGGGACCCTTAACCCTTCTCCCTAAGCACGATGGCAACAATTTTTATCATGTCATCCTTCACATATTCCTGAAAAATTCCATCATAATGCTACATTTTATTGTACTTTTTAAAATCATTCTTTATTCATTTATTATGGGGTGAAGGTTACAAGATCAATTGCAGAGCCAAACCAGACACAGTATCCCATCTAAAAATGCCCCAGATTTTATCCTCTTTAAGCATGTTATACAATCCCAAATCAGAGATATGTCCCTTGAAGTCTTCTACTGAGATCACTCAAGTCAGCCCATCCCCATGTTGCTCTTGACACAGATAACTGTTGGTAAGCTGTCAAGAGCCCAGCCATGCTGGAGAAATGCAGAAAGCGTAAGTGGTAAATCTCTCCATCCAAAGTGGAAGAGAAGTTGTGCATGTTTATGAGTGTACAGAAGTGCATCTATGTACTCTGCCTGCCTATGTATTATGTGCAAGGTTGACTACGTGTGCAGCCATGGGTATCTCTTCTCAACTCACCATACATTGCCTCAGTTAACCTTCAAAGGGAAAAGACTGCTCACCTTTGTTCTAAAAATAACTCCCCAAAATTGCAGATTTGTGAAGAATCTGAAAATTAATTCGCAAAGATTCTCCATCTAAATACGTTTTTAAAAACTCTAAAATTTGAAGGGAAGGGCCATGGCAAAGAAGCCTAACCTTGGCTTGAAAGTCAAGTCCAACAAGTTATTTACATCTTTATATTGTTAATATACTTGTGAGAGCAATTTTAATTATTTGAGTGGGTTTATGTACATGCGAATCGTTCTAAAATGTGCTTCTCTGTATGGTATTTTTGGAATAGGAGAATGTAATCTAGCTCTCTCTAGTTTCTTCTTCAAATCCTTGGAATATAAACAGGGTACCGTTCCAATAAATGCAGTGCACCGCAATTAAAACATATTACTTTCTTTGCTCTTCTCCTTGTTGCGTAAGATGAGTAACTGCTGCTCCAGACGCTGCTTCTCCAGCTCTTCTTGCCGCTGTTGTTCTCGTTTACGCTGTTGCTCTAGTTCTTGTTGACGCTTTGCTGCCAACATCTCCTGCTGCTGCTGCAAAAAGAGACAGGGAGGGAGTCAACATCACCAAAGGCAATTGTGTGTGTATTTGAGCTTACATTGTGCGTGGACATCACATACAAAATCCAGACATACATTTACAGGTCACTGTATGCCATTTTTCAGACACAGACTTCAATATTAAAGCTGGAAATAGTGAATGAAGATTGTCTCCACCCATCAGGAACTTCTCTCTTCCAGTAATTGCTGCTTGATAAAACTTCTGAGTGACAGGCAAAGTTATTACAGAGCTTCTTTCTAAGGGACTTTAGCCATCTGGAAGTCTCCTCTAAGAAAGCAATCATGGAAATCCTATTGCCATGTATAAATCTTCCATTACTCAATTAATCATCTGAGGTCTTGCCTCCGGCTTCTCTAGCATCTGAAATACAATGGAAGATTGTGCAAAAAAAAAATTAGTAGTAGTACTAATTCTCCAAAATGTCCTTCAAGAGGAGGTCCATGTTTGCTTTTATATTGCCTTTTTACAGCACATTTGCATTTTGTAGTAATTCAGTCTTCTCTCGATCTTATTGGCTGATGGTTTCTCTCGTGTTGTTCTTACCTAGTACTTTATGGCCTATCAGCTGTTACAACTTTTTAAAAAGGATTTATGCTTCTTTCTTATTATTATTTCTGCGATTAGCTGCCTTGGTGGACAACAAGTCAAGCTTGGACTCTGTATGTTGTCCACTATGTAAATTTTTAATTTCTGTATTTATTTACCCATGGCCTTCCTCTTTCTATTCTCTAAGCTATTGTTTCCTAATCTTGATAAAATCTGTTGTCACCATTTAACTGTATTATTGTGACCACACAAAAATAAATTTGGGTTTGATAAATGCAGACACCAAACGCATTCTAAAATTATTACTTTAAAAGTCAGAAACTTGAATTAGATAATGAAGTAACAATATTCTCTCCCAGACTTTTATTTATTTTACAAGTAGCTGCAAAAGGGGTGATGGAATTAGAAATGAAAACACAAACATCGCCCCTGAAGACTACTTGTCATCCTAGGTCCCATTGTCCACACTGATACCTTCAGAAGAAAATAGAAGAATCAGGAAGAAGTGGGGTTTTTTGGTAGGGGATATGGTGTAGAGCAGGGGTTCTCAAACTACAGCCTGCGGGCCAGATACAACCCGCCAGGGTCATTTATCCAGCCCGCCCGCCCGCCCGCCTGATTGGCCGCCGCCGCTGTCTCTCAGAAGTGGAAGCATCGGGGCTGTATCGGGAGCTGCAGGTGAGGCACGAGGAGGGAGATAGCAGAGCCGGACTCTTCTATATTACAGGTATACCGGGTCCGGCGGCTCTCCTCCTCGTACTCCGCGGGAGGGATCCTCCGTGCAGGGTGATTGGTGTGTCCTTCTCCAAGCTGCTTGTCTCATTCTTTCTCCCAATTGCCCACCCCGTTCTTGCAATCCCTCGGAAACCATCTGGTCTTCCCCAGCTCTCATGAGTACAGGCGCCCTATTTGGAGAACGGCAGGAGCCCCGTTCTCATGGTGCTTCGTGTTTGCATTTTATGTTCTTTCCTGTTTTACCCACGCAATGGATTTCTTTGGGAATGTCATTAAAATATTCCCAATAACCTGCTGCCATGACTAGGTTTTAGTCAGCAGAAGGCACTCTCAGTGCCTGAAACTTATTTCCAAGATTAAATTCCAGTTTTACAGGGACAGTCCTGATTTTGGGGAAGGCATCCTCGAACTAACGGGAGGGCTCAAGGTAGAGCAGGCAGAACAGTATGGGAACAAGTAGCCAAAGAAATGATGTCTTTCCATTACTCATCAAGTCTCGGGGTACCTTATGGTGGAAGGGAACGTGGGAATGAAGCTATTCCATTATCCATTTTACTGGCTGATTGATTAGTACTAGTCTGCAGAAATCCAGAATAAGAAGCAAAGTTAGTGTTTCCTGTATCTCTTTGCTGACAACTAATGGATTTTTGCAGATCAGGTCTGATAGCCTTATGATGGAAAGAGTGGTCAATTGATTGTTAGTCATTTATTAAATTAATTGGCCTGGAAATAATTTTTCACAGAGTGTAAAAGCACAACAGGGAACAGGAATGTTTGGAACTACTTAAAGTTGCTTCATTCCAGAGAAGCTCTTCTAAACATCTTTGTGTCCTTTTTTTTCTGGTAATTTTTGCCTGTGATTTTGGGGAAATTGACTTGTAGATTTGTATACATGTATGCATTTTTTAATATTTGTATATCCAAGTTTTTATTTTTGGAAATCAGGTCAGCCTACTTCTTTGCAAATTATCAGGACTGCAGAAAGCATTGTACTCAGTTTCTGTTTCATTTTTTCTTCTCTTCCTTGCATTTATATCCAAACTCCTCTTCCTTGCCCAGACCTGTTCCATCATCTCAAATTCTTTGTTAAGTCATCGCTTAACAACCATTCATTCAGTAGTTATGCTCAGTCCCCAAAGTTACAGCTGTTGCAGCACCCCTGCAGTCACATGATCAAAATTCGGGCACTTGGCAGCCCATCCATACTTACAACCACAGGGGCACTTCAACTCATACTTCCTCATACTCTGCGGGAGGGATCCTCTGTGCAGGGTGATCGGTGAGGTCCAGGGCGCCCTATTACTTTCTCCATTTGGGCTGTGTGGTTGCCCCTCAAGTAGAATGGCCACTGGCACTGACCAATAATGTGGGGGGCAGGGGGCGGGGGGAGGATAACATTTACTGACACTGACCACCAATGCAGGGTGGGGTTTATGTTGGTTAAAATTGTTCTTTATTTTAATTATTGTATTTTTTTCCTGGTTTTTTTTGTACTACAAATAAAATATGTGCAGTGTGCATAAGAATTCATGTTTTTTTCAAACTATTATTGTGAGCTGCCCAGAGTCACCCATTGGGGGAGATGGGCGGCATACAAGTTTAATAATAAACAAACAAACAAATAGTCCGGCACCCTGACATTCTGAGGGACTGTGAACTGGCCCCCCGTTTAAAAAGTTTGAGGACCCCTGGTGTAGAGTAATATCAGCAAGTAGAAGCACCTGGCCAAATTTGGCCTCTAAAGATAAGTAAGGTCTGGCCTGGATAGTTCTTACATCTAAGGGAGACTACCAGCAAATTCCAGAGCTTCAGACTGGACTAGGAAGTTGAAAAAAAATTCCAAAGAAGGCAATGGCAAACCACTTCCATATTTTGCCAAGAAAACTCCATGGACGTATTGCGAAGTCATCAGAAGTTGAGCTCAACCCAAGGGGGACTTGATTTATGATGCAGAGAAAAAGTCCTCTTTCCACCTCTGGTTGTTATCCCCAACAACTACTATTTCTGAAAATAGAAAAAGTGGGGAGAGAATCCTGTTGAAAACTTCCAAGTCCATGAAAGAAGCTGGTGTGTATAATTCAAAGTTGAAGAGGTATCACCATGAATGAGGACTACAGACTACGCATTCAACTAAATAGGTGGAATAAGGAAGTTTGGGATAATGGCGAAGATAAAAAGCTGCAAATACTGATCTGAACACTGGCTGATAGCATCTACAGTTTATAAAACACGACACAAATGTTCGTATCAGAAGAAATTACTGATCACTGGATACATTACATACAAAATTTGTTCAGATATAATATTGAATTGTTACTACCAAATGAACCTGCTCTCTCATCTTCTGACAAGCCTATAATTAGTTGCAACTAATTTATTGGATTCACACATGCATCAAGTGATAATACAGGTTGTTGGGTTATGCTTCAGGAAGACGTAACCCATTTGAAAACTAGAGACAAAGGCTTACAATTTCCTCACATTGGAAGACAGCAGAAAAGACAGACAAGTTATTCAGCCTTATCTAGGCTAATTCCCACTGTATTAATCTGCAGTTCAGAATTATATCTGAATGAGGCCACTGTCAGTAATAACTTGGTTAAGATGGAAGCTCTTAAAATGAGGGACATGGTAGTTGGTTTCTCAAAGGGCTTTTGAGTGGGGTATGAATGATTCATATTGATAATCATCCATATTTTCAAGGACAGGAAAATTTCAAAATACAATAAATGAACACCATCAAATAACATTAGCCAAGTAGTTGTTTCAATTATTGCATTATGCCATTGAAGCAAAGTCTGGGAGATGCACGCAGGACTGATCAAAATAGAAACATAATGTCACAGTTGGAGACGAGAGAATATGCCAGAGTTCAAACCACTGCTTGATAGGCAAATTCTTATCTTTAGATTCTGCAAACTGGAAAACAACAGCACATAACATTCTTTGACCATGTGTAGAAAAACGTCACCATTCAAATAACCCAGTCTCTTCTCCCCACTAAGATTAGGTCTAAGCATTTCCAAATGAAAAGGTACAGGATCCATGCAATTTTGAGTCTTGCCTCCTATAGTTCAACAGTGCTGGAGGGAAACAGATTGCCTACTCCAATCCAGAGTAACTAATTAAGTGTAACTGAAATGAATGCAGATTTATTTCTACTGGTATTTTTGCCTCTTCATTTACTGTTTCCCCTGCACTGAATTTTAAATTGTAGCTTGGTCTGTTGAGCTTGGGGGTCTCTCCTTCATAAAGATCTTTGCACTTTGATGATGAAGAAAACAATAGAACATTGAGGCAGGAACAACACACAGTACCTGCCAATCTGAAATGAGAAAAAGCTTACTGATACCAACCCTGCGTAATCTGGGGGTCCTCCTAGACTCACGACTCCTGTTCGAAGAGCAGGTGGCAGTCGTGGCTATGAGGGCCTTCGTGCAACTTCATGCTGTGCATCAGTTACGCCCCTTCCTGGATCAGGAGGCCCTCCACGCAGTCACTCATGCACTGGTCACCTCCCATTTGGATTACTGCAATGCGCTCTACATGGGGCTACCCTTGAAGTGTATTCAGAAGCTACAGCTGGTGCAAAATGAGTTTTGAACACCCCTAGGGTGGCACATATAACACCTCTGTTACGCAAGCTGCATTGGTTGCCAGTTTGCTTCCGGGTCCAATTCAAGGTGTTATCACCTTTAAAGCTCTTCATGGCACAGGACCAGGTTACCTGAGGAGCCGTCTCAGCTCTGTTATATCCGCCCGCCCCTCTCGGTCTGGCAGATGGGGCATATTGCAGACCCCACCAGTCAAGGAATTCCAGCTGGCAGGGTCTAGGAAGAGGGCCTTTTCTGCCGTGGCCCCCGCCCTGTGGAACACCTTGCCACCTGAGGTGCGCGCTGCCCCCACTCTCCTGGCTTTCCGAAAAGGTATAAAAACATGGCTATACCACATGGCCTGCGGGCCTGATGGGGCTTGCATTGCTGGAACTGGCTGGTGGGATGACTGATACTGCTCCCCCATCATCTTGATTTGTATACTGGCTTTTATAGAATTGTTACTTGTGATTTTAATTGGGGATATTTATATTTTTATTGTTTTTATCGTCTTGGATTTTAATTGTAAGCCACCCAGGGTCACTCTCTGGGGGAGATGGGTGGTGTATAAATTTGATCATAAATAAAAAATAAATAAAAAACCCTACCCCACTCCCAACATAGATGGCTCTTCCCAGAATGGCACTCTAAAATGTGGATGCCCTATCAGAAAAGCCCCAATCCCTAGAACAGCTTGGACAACAGATAGAACTCATAACAAGGCTTCACCAACAGAAAAGAGCAAGGAAGACAATAGGAGAAGCAGCACTGGCATGGAGGACATAGGATCAGGCCCCTGAGAGCTTTTTAAAAGTGCTAATGCTATGAATTAGGCTCAGAAACACACAGACTATCACAGAAGGCTGCCTAATTCAATACTTTGCTGGTGTCTAGGAAGTGCCATAAAGAACTATTAATTTAACAGGATGTTGGATAGGACTACCTTATTTGGGCTGCAAAACTCTAGGCAACTATTACCCAGCAGTGAAGAATTAGAGTTTTCTGTATTTTTTTACTGTCATCTTCTGGCCATCCAGATTTTTGCATCCTAGATATGGTAACCCTGAAGTTGAATAACGGTTGCAAGATCAGGAAAAAAAAAAAAAGAAAAGTATCTGATAAAGGAGATAAAAGGTACTGCAGGCCACAGCCATCATATGGGCCTCAGATGGCAAGATTGGAACCTGGAGAATCCAAGCTACATGCTACAATGTCAGAGGAAATGTGAGCCAGGATCCCAAGCCTCCTAGGTCTGGTTTTCACCAATACTTAGTCTTGTTTGCATCTACCCTCATCAAGCCTGAAACTATGCTTTGACCCTTGATCTTTATTCTAGGAAACATGCTCCTGCAGCTGGCACTGATGTCATTAGCCTAAGGGAGGGCTCTCACTCTGTGACCAAACAAGTTCTTGGAATGCCTAGAGTCCCAGGTATGATCCTGTTCAAAGGATTTCCACTAGGCTAGGATTCTTGGCAACTGCTGCCAGTTCAAAAAGGCAATACAGGGAGTGATATGAATGGTGTGATTCAGGAGGGGGCAGCTTGGAGAGTTCACCTCCAAATTACCTTGAGGTGTTTCTGCAACTGGACTTCATGCTGCCGTGTTAGGTGCTCATGCTGCTTCTGAAACTCGGCAAAGAGCAGCTGCTTCTGCAATTGCTGTTGCTGTTTCAGAGCCAGTAGTTCCTGCTGCAGCTGCTGCTCCCGGACAGCTGGGTCCACGGTGGGCACACTGGGCCGGGAATCCATCCGCAAATCCACTGGGCTGCTGTTGCTGCTGCTGTTGCAAGAACTCTGCATCACCATGGGAAGAACCGGCTTCAAGTCCATAGCTGGGGATTAGAAAGAGAGTTCATGGTTGCAGTAGAACCATCTGCAAAAAAGAGCGCTGAGATCATGGCCCACATGTGCATGTTTGTCTATGTGTAAAGAAGAGCTTTGCAGCAAGCACAATACTTCAGTTTGCGTGTTAAAACTGTCAAATATCAACTTCATGGATTTACTAGTACATCAGTAGCTAAACATGATTTGTCACTTGTGAAGCCACTGTCTTGGCTGCTCCAATGTCATGGAAGGTTGATAAACAGTCTGGATGTTGGGGAAGGGTTTGGGGAGTTGTTTGTTTGTTTGTGTCTGACATCAATAACAAATGGGACTTACAACAAAATGTTATTATTCAGATTTTCAGCCAGCCAGCCATCCCTTTTTTTCAGGATTCATTCAATACATTTACACCTTTTTCCTCTTCTGAGCAGTCATCATTTCCTGTTCAGTGACCATGTTCTACCCTACTAGATTATTGGGTTTTTAAAAATTCTTAGAGTTTTTTTTCCCTCTTAAGAAGTTTGCACTTCTGCAAACCTTAAAGTCCCTCTGAGCCTGCTGACAGACCCCTTATTTTGTGTGGATTGTGCTGTTTGGCTACATAGGAGTCCATGCTCAGATTCTAATTTAGAAAGCAGGAAGAGAAAACATTTTTGCTGCTATTGCTAAATAATCAGAATAAACATCTCTTGCCAAAGAGCAGATCCTGAGTTACCTTTTGCCCACCTGTATTTCATCCTTTCAATTGCCCTTGTGAGACTGCTTACAGTATTATGTCGAGGAGCTCAAATCACACAGTGGAGCAGATATTTGAATTGTGAATTCAGAGATTCAAGACAAGGAAATAAAAGAGGTTTGGTAATAAAAGCCACAAGTAGACTGAGTTTTGTATCTTCATATGAACTAACACCCACAAATTTACAAAAATGTCTAGCTATTATAGCAATTACCTGCTCCAGGTTTTGCTCCTCAGTTTGTAACAGCAGATATCCCTTACTATGGTCCAGGAGTTCAATGGTATAGTTACTGGGACATAATATTAATGAAGGACTTACTTAAATTGTGTTTGTCTTTTTCCTAACCTCCCTTCAAGAAGATGGGCAGACAGACCAAATATTCAAATGCACTTATTTTCAGTGATCTAGGAGGAGAACACTAACAGAAGTGGTGCAAAATAAAATTTTATTTATTATAAAATAAATAAAAATTGTTTGCAAGACATGGAGCAGACCTCTGAAGCTTCCATGCCCGTTGCAGAGATTTATAATCCAAGCCAGTTGTAAATGTCATGCCAGTTTCAGGCATCTGGCAACCACTGAAGGGTTTAACCTATGAAACATATCCCAATGAATGAATGCATGAATATTTCAAGCTTCCAAAGAAGTCTATTCATAAATGGATGCCAATTTCCAGTTAGCACCACTTATTTCTAAGACTATTTTGCCAACCCCTGCCAATGTAATGGCTTTTTTATCCACCAGCATTTTAAGATGCCTAGACAGGGGTGTCACAAAACTCTCCCACGTGTTCAGTGTATTTAAAGACAACAATTATTTTCCAAATCTAAAGTCAAGATAAGGCCCCAAATCAATATGAAGATGTAGGGGGAAAATATGATACTGTATATAAGTAAACATAAGGATCTTCTTCAGGGATATTCACCTAACCAACTTCTGGAGGTTTGTTTAGGAAGCTGTGCAGACACACAAATCATTGGCTTTCAATGTTACCTTTTCACACATATTTGGGCCTTGATTCAAAGGTCTGGAAAAATGACACAAGAAGTATTCATCACAGGTATACCTTGTGAAACAAATCCCTTGGTGGCCTAGGCCACATATGCTGCAAACTGAGATGGTAGCAAAGGTTGCTATTTTTGAAAGTTCCTATTTATGAAAAACTCTCTACAAATAAAAATTAGTGTCAAAAAGCAGCAAGACTGCTAATGCTCATTTATTCTGGTTAAGTTTACTTGCAAAGTTTTGTGTTTATTTTTTCCTAAGGAAGCACACTGCAAACTGCCTCCACCGCCACCAGTAGAAAATCTTACTCCACTATCTCAGCAAATATGTAGACTAGTCCAGAGGTATCAACAGATTGGGGGGGGGGGGGTGTCAAGATGGCAGCTGTTCCCAGGCAATCAAAGCCCTGTCTCTTTTTACACATGTGTGACACACATAAGAAAGTGGCAGGGCTTCAATCACACAGTCATGGCTGCCATCTTGAACCCCCCCCTCCTCGACACCTCTAGATTAGGCTATAATGAGAACCAGTTGAGGGCAAAAGATCTGGAAGAAATTAAAAGAAATTTGTGGTTAACTGAGCTCTATATCTTTATACATGAAGAGGGTTGCTTTGGAGTGAGGTGAGGGAAATATCCAGCAAATTAAACATGTGTCAGTAGGAATTCTGTAGGACAGAACTTATTTTAAAATGAAGTTTGCCATTTTCCTCCCAAAGTACAGGGCTTGCTAAGGACAATATTTTGTCCTTAGCTTGCTAAGTCCTAGGGCTTGCTAAGGACAATATGTAGCAATCCAGGCCTCTTGCTCAGATTGCTAAACCCATGAACCTGCTTGAAGAACTTCGATCAAACTGTATGTACCTCTATCAGCATAGAGAACTCTTAATGGAAAAATGATCAGTCCCAGATGGACAGAAGACAAAAACATCATGGCAAGGTTCACCAAGGGACAGCTTTCAAAAATAGGTATGAGCCTAGGCCAATAATGTCTGTAACCCACTGGACAGGGGCAAAAGAAATATCATGTAGCCCCCAAATGGTGGGTAGGTGAAACAACCTGCATCTGGGGTGCAGTCAATATGTCTCCAACCCAGGCAGGATCCCAGGATCTGTTGGCTGCAGAAATCAGATGCTCTTCCAAAGTAAGATCTTGCTGATGTGCATTACAGGCAGTCCCTACGTTAAGAACGTCCGACTTATGGAAAACTCATACTTATGAACAGGCTGCCTATCGCTAAAAATGATGGACGGCGTTCTCCTTCCTTGAGCTGATGAAGCACTGAAGCCATCCAATGTTTTCATGAACCGCTGAAGCTGCATGTTTTTAATATACAACCTGTTTTCAGTGGTTCATGAAAACGCTGCACTACTTCAATGGTTTGTTGGCTCAAGGAAGGAGAATGCCGTCTGCCATTTTTAGCAATAGGCAGCCCGTTCGTAAGTACAAGTTCCAACTTAATGTACAAATTCGAGTTAAAGACAGATTTAGGAACAGACCTCATTCTTAACTCAGGGACTGCCTGTATTTTAAAACTTGGGGTCACTCTGACATGCAGATAATTTTATTTGAGCCAGAGGACAGGTATGCACAGCCTTGGAATCTGATTCCTATACCAGCTCTCAGCCTTGTAACATTAATGAGCAATAAAAGGAAGTACTAAGTGCCCTTCTGAGATTTATGTGGAAGGCCTTTTCAAGCAGAACACGCAGCTTTCAAGCCTCAATGCAGTTATTAAAAAAAAAAAAAGCACTCTCACACAATGACAATTTGGGGCAGAACTCAGCGCTATTTATGCAGATCCTTTTGCACTCCCCAAATTATTACTGCCGCTGCCGCTGCTCCCACCCTTCTTTTCCAAGAGCCGTATCTGAGTCACTTGCAGCCGTTTTGGCACGCTGTGAATGAACAAGAGCTATTGTGACTCATCAGAGACGTACCCTCTGTTTTCACTGCTGTTGTAAAAAAGCACGGGCTGTTTTATTAAGTCACACGTGCATGCCTTTTGTGTGCATGTGCATATGTGTGTTTATAGAACCAATGTCCCACCACCATTACCATCCCGAACCAGACGCAGCAGCCTAGAACAGCCCTGCACGGAGAGACACGGGCACAGCATCAGCAGCTGAGAAATCATTTCCAACGCAAATCCCCCAACCATTCAACCATCCCTTTCTGGGGTTCTGTCGTAATTATAAGCAAGAGGGTTGGAGGAGGGAAAAAGCCACAAAAGACAGCAAGAAAGTCAGGAACTAAATATAGATGAAGCCCAACAACAGCTGTTCACAGAAAGCAAGGGGAGGAAGAAAGGAGGACACTTAACCCAGAGGTGAGAAAGACAGAAGGGAAGAAAAAAGAACCCTAGAGATTCACGATTGTTTTCAGATATTAATGCTTCTTGAGATTCTTGTCTGTCAAGCAAAATGGGAGTGGGGGCAAGAGCCCTGAGAAGTCCTAAAAAGCACACAGAAGGAGAGAGACAAGACTAAAACTACCACTGAGAGTATTTATTCCCGAAGAGTAGAGAAATGGTAAATACTAATATATTTTGATTAAAAAATTCCAAGAGAGCTGCAGTAAAATATTAACACACCTGTGACAAACAAGTAAAATCAAAGCCAGGCTGTTTTAAAGTTTTTTCTCAAGTAAAACAAACAAAATTGTGCTATATAAAGAATGCTATGTCAATAGCTTGTAGCTGTACCCATAGAATACTCCAATTTTAATTCAGTTACCATGGTGATTAATCCAGGGGTTCTCCAATTGTGGGTCCAGACCCTGGAGAATAGGGACCAACTTGATGGTGGGGTTCATGTCACAATATTTTTCAAAAATCTGATCTGACTTGTGCAGGCAAAGTGAGAACAACATCAAACTGGATTTGGGCATTGGTCCTCATTTTGTTTATGCAAGCCTGCAGTAGATAGCTGCTGTACTGCAAAGTTTCCTATGATATACAGATTAACATTTAATCATTAAAAGTGGTACATTTATTTCTTGTCCAACCCTAGCACCAAGAAAATCATTTATTTTATTAATGGGGAGTCATGCAAATTTATGTATCATTTTAATACTGCAAAGTTTGAAAAGCACTGTATTAACTGATTAGCTGGCACCATCATGGAGGGAGGATGGGACTAAATTACACAGAATGGATCTTGTTGGGTACATAGACTGAGCCATAATAGCTATTTGTGAACCGCATGGAACTTCTAAATTGAAAAGTATCAGGGTTAAGAACTCAAGAAAAGTCTTGCAAATGCCATTGAAATCCAGCATCTAATACACCCAGCAGCCTACCAGGTACCTACTGCAAGCTCGTAAGCAGAACATAATGCAACAGGCTTCTTCCATTCTTGCTCCCCAGTGTTCTATAAAGTTTTTAAATTATTCAAGTAATCTTAGCCTCAACAGATTCTACAGGCAGGCAATGCAAAATACATGACCGGTGCTTGTGCACACAGCATCGCTGAGCCAAAAAAGGGCATAAGGTGCATATCATAAATACTTTTGCCCTTGTAAACAGACACATATCACGTGTACATACACCTTTTCATCTTACCGCTAAAAGAGTGTGGAACTTTTTACAAGGTAGCAGTTGCCAGGCTAGAAGGGAAATAGATTCCCTGACATGGAGTCAACTGCACCAGCAACCCAAACTCAATTCCAAAAAGGGAACATTGCCCAGCTGCTTGGACAATGAGGACAGGGCTGGAATCAGAAGTTGGCACTGTTAAATGTCTTTTAAGGCCCCAAAGAAACCATTTTGAATTCAAATCACGCTGTTTTGAATGAGGTGTGTTTGCTTTGGATGCAAAATCTGCTGTTTCATTCATTTTAGAGGTGTTTTGAGTTCAAAACAGCTTATTTTCATTTGAAACTGGCATTTCAAGTTCAAAATGATTCAAATTCAAAATATTTAGCACATCCCTACTGACCCCTGTATCACTTACTGTTCCTCCTCCTCTGCTCTTGCTGCCTATTTACCTGCTATCTCTGGGCATGAAAATGCAACTCTTGGGCACAGAGGGAAACCACAAATGAATGGGCAAGGATAAGGATAAGGATAAGGATAAGGATAAGGATAAGGATAAGGATAAGGATAAGGATAAGGATAAGGATAAGGATAAGGATAAGGATAAGAATAATAGCAAGGATGTCAGACCAAACTAAGGGCCATTTTGCTCAGGGCCCACCCAAAATGTGAAGCCTTCTCACTTCTTCAGAGTGAGAGGTGGGATTCCTTTACTTGTAGCAGTGTCATCAGTGCTGAATTGGCAGACCTTTTTATTATGTTGCAATGATCAGCTAGAATCATGCAGCACAGAATCTTTTTCAAATGAAAAGAAAATGTATCACAACACTGATGATAGAATTGCAATTTCCACCACATCAGAAGACCACAAACAATGGGTCAGGAGACTGCTCACTTTCCTAACTTCTAATATTTGTGGCAGACATTTCACTCTGAGCAATGCTAAAGTTGTTCCTGGCTACAGAAGTATGTATAAAAGACTGGGAAGCGAGAATGCTGCCCTTAGTCCAAATAATCCTTTTGCCCACTCTTAACTTTTTTGATTGAACTTTCAGAGAAGCATTACTGAAAACACGCTATTATTTCATATCTTTCAAAGCTAAACCACAGCTTTAGTTTTCCACCTGCACAAATCCTGTCTCCCAAAGCATAGCACTAGCCTTTGAAACAGAATCACTTTTGCGCATATGGCAAACTTCTACAGGTAGCTCAGGATGGACTGAAGCTCCAGGCCTAATCTATGGAAAATCTGGAGTAAACTGTTCCAACCTGGCGCTCTCCATATACTAAATGTAAGTCCCATAATCCCCAACCAGCATGGATCTATGGTCCTCTCAAATTAAGCTCAATCCTAGGAGAGGAGAAAGAAAATGGAAAGCATTTGAGTTTATTATATTAGTAAAAATATTCTATATTTTTACTATATACTCTTATAAAAATAAGAGGGGAAAAAAAAGAGATTCAGAGAAAAGACTAGTGTCCTTCTGTTCAGGAACTTTTGCAAAACACCACTAAAAGATCTTCTATTAGCTTGCCCTAGAAACAGTGTTGACACTGTGACATCCAAAATGCGTAACATACTCGTATGACCCAATCTCATTACAGTAATTTGATGCAAAAATCAATTGCAGTTATCTTCTCATCTTAGGTCTGCTGTGGCAATAGTACATCCTGGTTTGCAATGTTTTTGATCTAATGGTCATTTTGATGACCTCCTTGCCTCTTCTCTCCTCCCACTTTTGCACATTAAAAGGGAAGTCAAATATTTGGAAACCTAGCCTAGGTGAAAAGGGCTTTGCTTTACAGGTGTGGTTAGTGTGTCTCAGTTCAAGTTCTTCTTTGCTGTGGTTCAAAATATGAAACTCTGTGGGCTGCATTTGGAAAGCATCAAATCATCCATTCATTTAAGGCAGGCGCAAATTAAAATATAGAAAACTGAATGTATAAAACAAGAAGAAAAAGCCAGAATTCATCTTTTGCACAGTGCCTTGTCTTCACTAATAGCTAATCACAGCATGAAGGAAGTTTAGGAAAACAAATTCTCCAGTGGGCGGGGGATAGCTCTAATGTTGGTGTTGTAGTACAACACAATGCTCTGTATGTACTCATTTTCCTTTTTTAAAAAACTTCATGCAGATATTCCTCAACTACCGTATTTTTCCGTCAATAAGATGCCCCCATGTACAAGACGACCCCCATTTTTCCAACCCAAAATTAAGAAATCAATATTTTAAAGATAGTGCAGAACACATTTTTATTTAGTAATTAGTTAACATTGACCTGATACACTCGGTGGGAGGAGGTCCAAACCGTCTCTCTGCAGCTCTGTTTCCATGCTCTTTTGCATAACTGATTACCTTCAAGCACGAGTGAAACTGTCGATAGCTTCTCTCTGCAAACAGCCTTCTCTAATTGGTTTGTTCAGCATCAGCTGACGTCAGTTACATCAGGCTCGTGATTGGAGGAAGTCTGTTTGGGAGACAAGCTATTTCACTCGTGATTGGAGGCTAGCAATAGGAGGAAGCCTGCCTGCAGAGACAAAGTATGGGCAGTTTTGCCACCGCGCGGTTCTCTCCTCGGCTGACTTCCTTGAATAAGACGCCCTTCAATTTTTAGGGTAAGGATTTTAGAAAAAAGTATCGTCTTATAGTCAGAAAAATACGGTATTTGCTTTGACATCTGAGCATACATGCAATTACGAAATAATATTTGGGTACCATTATACTGGCAGGTTTGGGCAGCATGATTAATCACAGTATGTTGGAAATGCTCCTACCCAACATTCAGTATGCATGCATGTGCATTTTTGTCTGCACAGATGCAGGTTCTATATCTCTGGCTGCTTTCCCTCATACAGGCAGTCCTCACTTAACATCTGTTCGTTAGCAACTGCTCAAAGTTATGACAGTGCTAAAAGGTGACCTACGACCAGTGCCTGAAGTTACAACCATTGCAGTGCCCCCACAGTCACGTGATCACAATCCAGTTGTTCGGCAACCAGCTTATACTTACTACAGTTGCAGCGCCCCAGAATCACGTGTTTGCCATTTGCAAACTTCCCAGCAGACTTCCCACAAGCAAAATGGGGAGCCACATGATTCACTTAATGACCACATGATTCACTTAACAACTGTGACTTGCTTAACGACCGCCAAAAAAAAGGTTGTAAAATTGGATCTGGTCACGTGATGATTCGCTTAATGACCACACTGCTTAGCAACCTAAATTCCCATCCCAATTGTGGTCATTAAGCGAGGACTACCTGTACTTACAAATCACCTTCTATTCACATCAATTCTCATGATCACAGAAGAATTCCCCCCCTTCCCACTGCAACTGCTGTAACATCCCACAAGCATTCATGCGAAGAAGTGAGTGTTTACCAACAATTGAACCTACCCATGCTATGAGAAATAATACTATATTCCCTGCAATATGTAAACTCCCTTTTTTTCCAGGTCAAAGTTGAGCCCAAGATGATCTTAAGAAACATAGTCCATTTTCTTCTTGTGCCATTGCCTCCTCATGTAAGACCAGCACATGATGTCAGAAGCAAAAATGAATATTTGTCCAGTAGCAATGGACCCAGATTTGGCAAACAAAAGAAAACACTTACTGCTAGCTTGATAAAAGAAGGAAATGTGACGATTATTGCACAGTTAGGCCAGAAAGCCAGCTGCAGCACTACTGAAAAGGTATTAGAAAACAGCGCCCTTTGTGACGTTAGCTGACTAGGGACAGACTTTTTTAAGAAAGGATGCTTTGAGGCCACCACCAGAACTGAAACTTCCTGGCAATGTGGAAGGCCAATGGTAATGCTATCAGCAAAGATTTCTCTTGAACTTGAGAGCAGTTGGTGCCATGAAGAAGAGGTTGAACAGAAAATAACACTCTTCCCAACAGTGATTGGGCCAGTTGACCTTAACATGTATAATGGATTTACATTCATGGATGGAGAAAGAAAGAGCTTTAAAACCCTAATAGAGAAATTTGAGGCCTATTATGTGTCATGAAAAAATATAAGGTTTTCAAATCACACTAACAAAAGGAGGCTGAGACAACTGAAGAATTTGTAACAGATGTGAAATCAAAGAGTAAGTCTTGTGACTTTGGTATGTTGACTGAATCTCTGATCAAAGATCAAATTGTTTTAGGCATAAGAAACAACAGAGTGCAAAAATGCTTACACAGAGAAGTGAACTTGTCCCTAGAAAATGCTACTCAGATATGCCAAGCAGAAGTTGCTCACTCATAGTTGAAAGTTACTGGACACAGTAACTATCATAATAAAAAAATAATAGTACTATTCTGGTATCAGCCATCATCTGTGATAATGACTCATGGAAAGAAAGGGGACCAGCAAACTCTAGTCAGAAACATGGCTTTAGTCCTAACAAACAAACCAGCAGAGGAAAAATGGCAAAAAAGTTAGAAACAGGGCTAAGTGTGTGCAAACAATGCAGCCAATGTAGTATGAAGCATGCCTATAAACAGTGTCCAGCCTATGGACAGAAATATCATAAGTGAGGAAAGTATAACCACACTGCTAAAATGTGCAAAAGTACAGAAACAGTTCAAGAACTATATGCAGAAGAGTCACAGGAATAAGAATCTGAAGATTATGATGATTTCTTCATAGGCTCAATTGACGTGAACATGGTGAGACATCAGAATGAAATCTGGATTGAAACAATACTCACTAATGGGATCTCCACTGTTTATAAGACTGATACTAGCTTGCAAGGTAATCTAATAACCAAAAATGACTGCATAGAGTGAAGTCTAAATGAGGCCATGCTTCTGAAATCATACACATAATACCACACTGGGTGGCTGGGAACTCACTCTGAAATGGAAAGGCACTCTGTATGATATCAAAGCAATAGTAATACCAAATCCATGAAGAATCATCCTGGGCCTAGAAACATCTGAGAAATTACAAACAAACAATTGTTTTGACTCAGACAATACAGAACTATCATAAGGAAAAAAACCCTCCATGGTTAAGCAGATGTGAAGATTTCTTTCATGGTATTGGCTGTCTTCCAATAACTCATCACATTATTTTTAGTAAAGATGCACAATTGGTAGTACATACTATCAAAAATGTACCACTAGCATTGAGAACAAAACTGAAAGGAGGCTTGGACAAAATGAATACAAGAGGAATGATTCACTGTACTGAATAACCAATTTAATGGATTCATTCCATGGTTATAGTTCACAGGAAAGATGGAAATTGGAAATTTGCTTGGACCCCAAAGAATTAAACAAGTGTATTCAAAGAGAGCATAATCACATCTCAACACGAATAGACCTCTTAGTGGAATTGGCAGGCACAAAGATATTTTCCAGCTGTATGCATCAGCTTGGTTTTGGCCCATACCACTGGATGAAGAAAGCACATGCCTATGTATATTTAATATGTCATACAGTTGATACAATATTAAACATATGCCCTTTGGGTTGCATTCGGTTTCTGAAGTATTTCATCGCACTATGCAACAACTGTTGGAAGGTATTCCAGGAACCATATAAACATGGATGACATTTGGAGTGCAACAGAAGGACATATTCACCAATCAAAACTGGTACTAGAAAAAGCCATGTCCTCCAGTATTAAAGTGAACAAAAGCAGAAGTTTTAAAGTTCAAAAACTACAATATTTGGGAGAAATGCTAACAAAACATGGCATTAAACCAGACCAGGCTAAAGTAAAGGCAGTTATAGATATGCCAAAACCAACATGTCAGAAAGACATTCAGAAGATCATGAAAATGGTAAATTATGTCTTGAAATTCATTTGAAGACTGGCTGCCCACATCACAAACCTAAGGACATTACTTTACAAAGATGCTGTCTACCACTGGACAAAGGATATCCAGATGGTTCTATACATGTTATATGGAGCAGACATGTAATCAAGAAGCTGAACAGACTAATCACATAGTGTTGAATGTTGTGCGAATATTTTTTTTTCTTTTTTAGAAAGAGGATGTGAGGAAGCTTGTATTTACCAACCTACCCATATTATGAGGAGTAATGGTATCTTCCTTACAATAATACGTTAAGTTCATTTTTGTTCCAGGTCAGAATTGAACCCAAGCTCTTAATAAACACAATCATTTCACCTCTTGTGTCACTGCCTCTTCATAAATGAACAATACACCACAGGGACAGAAAACCTCATGAGATCCCATACCTAGCATTAAATGGTACAGGCTCCCATTACAGTTACCTTCTCACTCAAATTTACGGCAAAACAAAGTGGAGGACAGACCAGGGACCTTGCAGACTACTGAACATCACTGGGGTTGCCATGCTGGAGATTGCAACTACTGATGTTAAAATTGTCTTAGAAGCTCATGCTATACCAGGCAGACATGTCAAACACTGAATCTGACCTGTCATTTAAGAAAACTCCAGATTGACACTATGCAGATATGTTTGAGAAAATTACAAAACCCTAAATATTCTAGAATTCTGGCCTTCCTTGCAGGAAGGAAACTGCAATTTCTAATGCAGGGCCTGAGGCTATCTGCATCCTAGCAAGATCAACTGCATACTGGAATAATAAGCATTCATCCTTGAAAGGATGACACAAAAGATCTTTTTGAAATATAGGAGATGACGGCAGGAGAAGGGCGGTATAGAAGCAATCATATGAGAACCGGTTCCTGCTCTGCCTCCCCACTCTAGTGTCAATCCTGCCCATTTCCAGCACTGCAGCAGGTGTCTTTGGTGAATGAACTCTCTGCAGTTGTGAGTAACCGCTTCGTAGACGCAGTATCATTTGTATGCGAGTGAGAGGCCCCGCACAGCTGAATGAACAACCTGTTCTTAATCTAAACAGGAAGTTGGGGGTGGCGTGGGATGGAGAAGGATGATTCAGGGGATGGAGAGAAGAGAAGGATGCCCTGAATACTAATGCAACTTTCCCTTCCCCCCCAACCCAAGTACTGTACTGTAGAGTGTGCTAGTGTGATGCAGGCAGACGGGCAAAACGGATGCCTGCAGTCTTTAACAAAATTCAGTGAGCTACTGACCATCTCAGCAAAGAGTTAGAATAGACTTCTTGCTCTTGCTCTCTTTTCCATACATACACACGCACACTTATACAGATAGTCCCCAGTTTAAAACGAGTTCTGTCCCAAGATCTGTCCTTAAGTCGAATTTGTATGTAAGCCAGAACAGTATTATTGTGTAATGAACTCGAACCATTGTGTATTTAACTTGAATCATTGTGTATTTAACTCGAATTTTGCTACAGTAGGCTCCATTCTTAACTATGGACCATCCTTAAACCGGGAGTTCTTGACCTGGGGGCTACCTGTACATAATTAGTATTTTCATCCCTTTGTCCAAGAATTCAGAGTGGAAGATCCCAGAAAGGCCTCCCAACTCTGCTGACCAGGACTGAGCCTAATTCGTTTCAGAAATAAAAAGAAAAGTTGGGAACTGCTGTGCTCTGGTTTTATGTTGATCACTGCATCATCACCAAAAACGTTTTCAGGATTACCATGTAAGAAGTTGGCAATGTGGCCCTTATGGTCATCACAGCATGCATATCCCCCCCTCCCAGATAATCCCAACATTAAAATGGAAGTATTAAAAAAAATGGCCAAAATCTCATAAGGAGGTCAAATGTCACCAAAATTTTTATGAGAATTTGAGCAAGAATTCCAGAAGTGTGTGAGCTTTGCTCATCTTCCAAACTTTGAGCCATTTAAAAAGAAAAAAAAAATGGTATCCATACTAAGGCTTGTGTGCAGTACCCTGATGATCCCTAGTGGGCCCCAGTTCATAGCTTGATCACAGCTATTTATGATTTTTACATTTCTCAAGGGCTGCTTAATTCAAACTCCACTGATTCATGAGATTCAGGCACAAGTAAAAACCAGGAATGAATGAAATGTGCAAAAGGGGTAAACCATGGAAAGGAATGAAAACAAAAGGAGAGGACGATTTCTCTATTGTATAACAATTTACCTCAATAGCCTGATTCATGTGGTTTTATACTGAAAACAAATGCTAGTTTATGTATTTGAAAAGGGGTTTCTTGCAACTTTTCTTTCTTTCTCGCTAGCTTGCTTGCTTGCTTGCTTGCTGTTTATGCAGTTTAATCGGTGTGTTTTATTTATTTATTCATTCATTCATTTGTTCATTCGTTCGTATGGTGCCATCTCACCTAAGTGACTCTGGGCAGCTTACAACAGTGTTACAACATTAAACAGTGTTTTAAATTATTGGTCTCCTGCATGAGGAATCTGAAGGGGAGGGTATAAATTCTAGCAATCAATTTATATTGCTAATCAAAATATAAAGAATGGCATACTGTATACTCCTTTCAGATAACGTAAAGAATTGCTTCATACTTTCAGATAAATATACCCCCCGTTATTTACAGCCACGGCTTACAAAGTTTAACATGCTAGACCAGGCTATGGTCTATACCATTGGCCATCTGAAAAAAAAACTGTCTTGCTGATCAAAACTTTTTGTTCTCTTCGCTAATAGGTCAAATGACTTTGCATTTTTGTTTGAGTATTTTATTTGCACTGTATAATGCTATGTTTTGATTTCCACTGTTTATTTTATGACTTTGTATCGTGATAACATATTGTTATAAACAATAAAGCTGAACTGACATGTTACCTATTGGAGAGCAGTGCAGTAGCATAAAAGTGAAGAAAATCACTATGTCACAGACTATTGGGCTACGTGAGTTTTATTACCGTATATACAGGTAGTTATTGAGTTACGACGACAATTGGGGCTGGAATTTCCATCGCTAAGCAAAGTGGTCATAAAGTAGAATGTCATGTAACTGCATCACCTAGCGACAGCAATCCCTGCAGTCCGTGGGTTGTTAAGCAAGCTCCTCCTTGCAACTTCCTGTTGGCTTCCAACCAAGTCAGTGGGGAAGCCGGCAGGAAGTTGCAAGCCCAGACAGCTTGGAAGCAGGCTGGCAGGCAGGCAAGTGGCTGCTGCTGGGTGGGAGAAGGAGCGAGGGAATGCGCAGGTGGCTGGGGAAGTGCCACATGAGTGCAGGGGGGCTTGGGGTGGATGCTGCCAGGTGAGGGAGGGTGTGCGGGTGACCGGGGAGGCACTGAGCGAGTGCAGTGAAGCTCAGGGAGAGCGCGTGAAGGTGTGTGAGTGGCCAGGAAGGGTGTGCAGGTAGCCAGTGAGGCATGGTGCAAGCGCAACAAGGCCCGGAGAGGGTACCTGAGGGTTCACAGGTGGCAGGCACGGTACAAGCTCAGTGAGGCTTGGGGAGGGTGTGCAAGTGGCTGGGGATGGTATGCACATGGCCAGAGAGAGTGTGCAGGGGGCCAGCAAGGCACGAGTTTAGAGAGGCTGGAGAGGGCATGTGGGTGGGGGAGATTTGCTGGAGCAACTTGTGACCTTCCCTTCTGGCTTCCCCACTGACTTTGCTTGTGGGAAGCTGGCAGGGAAGGTTGCAAATCACGATCACAAACTGAGACAGCTGGAACTTTGAGGACCAGTCGTAACCACCACTTGTTCAGTGCCATCTTAACTTGAAATAGTCACCAAACGAGTGGTCATTAACTGAGGACTACCTCAGTACTCGCGGATAAGCCAAGAGTTTTAGGTTCCAAAATACACCCAAAAAATTGGGTTCAGCTTACCTGTGGACCAGAGATCAGATTTTTTAAAGCCCATCATGGCCTTAATATTGTGCAGTTTTACAAATGATGATGTAACAGCTTGCAGTTTCCCACCTGTGGCTGTGGTTAAAAATTTGAGGGTTGGCTTATCCGCGAGTGACAAATTTTTCATGGTATTTTGGTTGAAATTTCAAGGGTCAGCTTACCCACTGATGGGCTTATCTGCAATTGTATACAGTACTCTAAAATTGATCAGATATATCTCTGCACTCTTCATTTAAATATCTAAAATCTACAAGTAAAGAAAGGGATTAGGCCTGATCTCTTCTCTCCTCCTTTTGCTGGAGATAGATGTAGCTTCACAATCAGCTGCACTCTCTACCACAAACGCATACTTTGTAACCCATTTGTCTGATGGAGAGTTCTTCAGACTTGGCAGCAATTTTGTACAACTGCCATTGGCCTCATCAAAGTATTTTCTCTATGAAATTTGACTGGTGTGTGACTGAAGACCATAGAAAATCAGAATGTTTACTTATGAAAAGACCCCCATAACATTCACTATGTACAACTACACTCTGTACATAGAGGAGTGGTTCTTAAACTGTTTGACCAAATTACCCCTTTTTCTGGTCTTGAATAATGCTGTTACCCCACCTCCACCCAACCCCCCGCCCAAACAAACCTCAGACTCTATTGTTTCACACAAGAGTCTTGGCAACGGCAGTCCTAAACTGGATCTTTGACTCACAAACAAGCAATTACAAATTGCTCCATTACCCCCAGGATATGTCCAAATTACACCCCTGGGGGTAATTACCCCCAGTTTAAGAATCACTGACATAGAGGGTGATGAGAAGAGAGGCAATATTCATGAAGCTGCTATATTCATTCCTGCTCTTCTTCCTCACATGTAGAGCTTATACTATATGCTGAATATACAGGTGAAACTCGAAAAATTAGAATATCGTGCAAATGTTCATTTATGTCAGTATGGCAACTCAAAAGGTGAAACCAATATATGAGATAGACGCATTACATGCAAAGCGAGATATGTCAAGCCTTACTTTGGTATAATTGTGATGATTATGGCCTACAGCTTATGAAAACCCCAAATTCACAATCTCAGAAAATTAGAATAGTGTGAAAAGGTTCAATATTCTAGGCTCAAAGTGTCCCACTCTAATCAGCTAATGAATCCATAACACCTGCAAAGGGTTCCTGAGCCTTTCAATGGTCTCTCAGGCTGGTTCAGTAGGAATCACAAGCATGGGAAAGACTGCTGACCTGACAGTTGTGCAGAAAACCATCACTGACACCCTCCATAAGGAGGGAAAGCCCCAAAAGGTAATTGCAAAAGAAGTTGGATGTTCCCAAAGTGCTGTATCAAAGCACATCAATAGAAGGTTATGTGGAAGGGAAAAGTGTGGTAGAAAAAGGTGCACAAGCAGCAGGGATGACCGCAGCCTGGAGAGGATTGTCAGGAAAAGGCCATTCAAAAGTGTTGGGGACTTTCACAAGGAGTGGACTGAGGCTGGAGTTAGTGCATCAAGAGCCACCACGCACAGACGGATCCTGGACATGGGCTTCAAATGTCGTATTCCTCTTGTCAAGCCGCTCCTGAACAACAAACAACATCAGAAGCGTCTTACCTGGGCTACAGAAAAAAAGAACTGGTCTGTTGCCCAGTGGTCCAAAGTCCTCTTTTCTGATGAGAGCAACTTTTGCATCTCATTTGGGAACCAAGGACCCAGAGTCTGGAGGAAGAATGGAGAGGCACACAATGCACGATGCTTGAAGTCCAGTGTGAAGTTTCCACAGTCTGTGTTGATTTGGGGAGCCATGTCATCTGCTGGTGTTGGTCCACTGTGCTTCATTAAGTCCAGGGTCAACGCAGGCGTCTACCAGGAGATTTTGGAGCACTTCATGCTTCCTTCCGCAGACGAGCTTTATGGGGATGCTGACTTCATTTTCCAGCAGGACTTGGCACCTGCCCACACTGCCAAAAGTACCAAAACCTGGTTCAATGACCATGGGATTACTGTGCTTGATTGGCCAGCAAACTCGCCTGACCTGAACCCCATAGAGAATCTATGGGGCATTGCCAAGAGAAAGATGAGGGACATGAGACCGAACAATGCAGCGGAGCTGAAGGCCACTATTGAAGCATCCTGGTCTTCCATAACACCTCAGCAGTGCCACAGGCTGATAGCATCCATGCCACGCCGCATTGCGGCAGTCATTGCTGCAAAAGGGGCCCAAACCAAGTGCTGAGTACATATGCATGCTTATACTTTGCAGAGGTCCGATATTGTTCTATTTCCAAGCCTTGTGTTATTGATGTCATGTAATATTCTAATTTTCTGAGATTGTGAATTTGGGGTTTTCATAAGCTGTAGGCCATAATCATCACAATTATACCAAAGTAAGGCTTGACATATCTCGCTTTGCATGTAATGCGTCTATCTCATATATTGGTTTCACCTTTTGAGTTGCCATACTGACATAAATGAACATTTGCACGATATTCTAATTTTTCGAGTTTCACCTGTATATTAAGGGAAGCTGGACTGGAAGAAGATGAGTGTGGTTTTAAAACTGGAGGAAGAAACATCAATAGCCTGCACTTTGCTGATGACACTACCCAGATAGCTGAAAATGCAAAGGATCTGCAAGCCCTAGTAATAAAAGTCAAGGAGCATAGTGAAAAAAATGGGACTAAAATTAAATATAAAGAATACCAAAGTTATGACAACAGGTAGAACAACTAGACTTAGAACTGACAATGAAGATACTGAACTGGTCGATAGCTTCTGCCTTTTAGCATCAACCATTAACAGTAAAGGAACGAGCAGTCAAGAAATACATCTCAGACTAGCACTTGGTAGAGCAGCCATGAAGGCCTTGAAAAGGATTTTCAAATGCTGTGATGTATCTATACCTACAAAGATCAGAACTGTGCAAGCCATGCTATTCCCTGTGACACTCTACGGAAGTGAAAGTTGGACTTTAAAAAAGCAAGACAGGAAAAGTATTGACACTTTTGAGCTTTGGTGTTGGAAAAGAGTCCTGAGAATACCATGGACAGCCAAGAAAACAAACAAATGGATCATCCAATGAATTGATTGAGATGATTGAGAACCCAGAGTTCTCAGTTGAGGCACAAATGGCCAGGCTCAAATTATCCTACTTTGGACACATTATGCAAAGTCCTAGTTCTTTGGAGAAGGTGCTAATATTGGGAAAGGCGGAAGGAAAGAGAAGAAGAGGACGATCAGCAGCAAGGTGGATAGACTCAGTTACATTAGCAATGAGTGCACCACTGGAAAAGTTGGAGGACCTGTTTAGGGATAGATCATCATGGAGAAAATCTATCTATATGTTGCTGAGAGTCAACAATGACTTGATGGCACCTAATCAATCAATCAGAGCTTATACTATTTAAAAAGACATGGAGAAGACCAAATCTGTCAAGCATTTATTGGTAAGTTCCAAATAATTCCAATCCATCTTCTATCTTAAAATTAGCCAGCTGAATTGAAGAAAGCTGGGGATGGGATGGGGAAAAGAGGAGCAGTTTGTCCTGGGGCTGGGGAGCACTTGATTGTTAATATTTAATAGATATTAGAGGTAGGCAACTTAGTGCCCATATACACAATGTGTCCCCATATCCCCTCCTTGATGCCCACTAGTTTCTCCACCCCTTCTGGCTTTTTCAAGTATTATTTTAATTTTAAATATTAAATAGGAAAGTATTACGTTCTAGTGTCCCCTTGCTGATTGGGTTTTCTTAATTTGTATCCTGTTCTCAATTTCACTGTATTTGTTTGTTACATGAGTCACTTTGTGGCTCCTTTTTAGGAACTGAAAGAAGCAAAGACACAATTTGTATAAATAAAATGAAGAAAAATAACGCAACAGTCCAATGTTTTCCCAAATACCCTGAACCATTTCACCAGAAGAGGTAGGAAAGCCCTGAAAGAGGAGACAGATAATATATCACATTTGGGAAGCTGCGAGAGCTCCTACCGAAAGTCCTCTCTAGGAAATGCAGTAAGAAAAAGTCTCTGCCAGTGCAGAGTCCAAGGCCATTCATGTCCCGGCAGCTTTCAGTCCACCCTCTCCCCAATGTATGTGTTTAGACAGTGATAACATCTGCACTCAAGCAACGTCTCTTCACTGACACAACTCCAGCTTCCAAAATAATAATGAGCCACAGCAGTGGCACAAACCTGCTGACCTAGCTGATCTTGCATAAAGCTTAGCAGGATCCACCTTGGTTAGTACATGGATGGAAGATTACCAGGAAATTCCAGGATGTAGGCTAGACTACTTCTGTATTGTTCCCAAGAAACAACATGGACATGTCATGAAGCCACCAGCAGTTGGCCTCAATTCTGGGGAATCCTCACCTAAAAAGTAATGATGTTGAGGCAGAAAAACAAACAATGTTAAAATTCTATAGATATGTAATTTTTAGATGCGCAGGAGACTTGGCCTCATAACATGGTAATAACTCTACAGCAGCTGCCAAGGTAAATAAAGTTAGCTCACGGTCAAATGGAAACAGAAAAATGAAGTTTATATTTATGTTGCAGACCATCTTTTTGGTCAAGTTTTCATTGTATTTATTTTAAATATCTATTGACCGATTATCACTAAAGTAGTCTCAAAGTAGTATACAGCATAAAACAGAGCTAAACATACAATTTTAAAGTTGTAATAAAATAATTATTAATATAAGGCTTCATATAATGTTGATAAAAACAAATATCAAATATAAGGGCAAAGAGCTGAGCAAAAAGAATATCTTACATATAGTAAAAAGAAAAGCAGAGGTTAGGGCAAGAATTAAAAACACTAGCTTCCAGATCATCACAGTAAGCCATCTCTCTTGATAACGACAGTGATCTGAAGGCCTATGGTATAAAGGGGAAAAGTTCTGATTTTCACAAGGGTTTATATTCTAAGAATAAATGCCTGAAGATATTCTGGTTGTAAACTGATATCCAATACAACTCCCTGAGCAAATATAACTAAATAGAATACAACTTTTTGAGAATAAGAAAGAGGACTTATACCTGAAGAAGAACCTCTTATTTGCACACACAATTTCTAAATTAAGTTGTCTAATCCCTTCTCCAAATGTGACAGATTTTAGACATTTGCCCACAATCCATCAAACTGTAGATTAAAAAAATTAAATCAAGATGCAGAAATTTACTTTCGGATGCAGAAAGCAAAATCCTGGTCAATTGAGCATTTTTTGCTAGGATGAACAATTCCTTTTATTTGAATTCCAATTTCAACCCAGCAAGCCCAACTCACCTCACATGGTTGTGGAGAAAATAGGAGGAGGAAGGAGTATTACCTTGAGTACCACCTTGAGTTATTTATAAAAATAATAAAGGCAGGATAAAAAAATAAAAAAGAAAAGACCAGAAAGCTCAGAACGGGGATTGGCTAAATTCTTACTTATTGTGAATTCTGTGAGATGCAAGTAAAATAGCTGAGAAAGGTGAGAAGGGGGATAAACACAGGCATCTTCAGAAAATAGTGTTCAATCTTACTCCAAAAGGAATCCACATCTCCCATGTAGCAATACCGAACTAGTGACAAAATGCATCTGTTAGCTCCACTAACAGGGACATGTCTTGGCTAGATTTTACCATACATAAAATTCTTCCTCCTCATACAGCTGAACTATTAGGATGGAAAATTCACACAGTCTCTCTTTCTTATATTAGGAATGTATGCCTGTATGTATAACATTCTGACCCACCCCCACCCCGAAGAAGCAGAACATTGCTGGAGGAACATGCTCAATTGCTCTTCTAGCATTTTCATCAATTTCAATATGCCATTTACTAAAAACAGTTTTTGGGTTAACCTGCTTCAGTTCAGACTAAGAGCCACTTGTCCGAGAAATATAAACACAGCCATGGTAGTCTCTATCATTATCTACCAAAAGTACCCTTGGAGTCCACCCCCTGCCCTTATTCAGTCCTTCCCATCAAATATGTACATGCCTAAGAAATTTCCAAGCTTTATAACTAATCCAAAAATAAGTAAAGTCTTAATTTCTTACCTCTTCCCATTACACTCTTCATGAATCCTAGTGTCTACCTGCACCCTAGCCTATATAGACATTTCATCCCCTTTTCCTTCTTTCAGAAAGCCTTCAAAACATTCAGAGGGATAGTTGTGTTGCAACTAGAACTATCTAGCAAAAATTAAGATAGGCAGAGACCTATGACAAAACTGGGCTCTAGCCCATAAAAGCTGTCATGTCACAGTTAGCTGATTAAGTTTCTCTGGGGCTACCAGAGGTTTTTAACAAGAATCCACATCACTGTCTTCTGTCTTGAACTCTTCTACTGCATCTTCCAGTTATAACAACTTTTGACTGGAAGCCCTCTGCTGGAAGCACCCTTCCTCATTCAAAGGAAATAGAGAACAAGTTGAATATCTTAAGCAATTTAAGGTAACAAAATGAAACTTTTTCCATTCTTATGTAATTGGTTTGCTCTCATCCTCAGGCTCTTCAGTTGTGTTTTCTCACTCTACACCTAATTTTCTTTGCATATCCATCTCTCCTGTTCTGTCTCTAGCACAATCTTTGTCAAGGGGGTGGGGTGGGGTGGGGGGTGGAAGAAATTTACACATTCTGTGTGCTAAGCCCAAGTGCAAATTTGATATTTCCATCCTTCTTCACACCTCTCCACAACAGCAGAGGGAAAACAGATTCCATATTAGCAACACCAGATTGCGCGGTAAAGCGCCATCCTGCTCAGAATCTATTTTCTGTCATTTTATATCCCCCTTGAAATTCCTCAGCAGACAGTCTTTGCCAAATTCTGGTTTAGGCTGCTGAGGTTTATGGTTGTCGTCACCACAAACACTCAATGTATTTATAGATCTATGGGCTTTACTCCAAACCTGTCGTTGCACCAAATGGTCCAAAACATTTATTGCCATTTATTCAGACTCCAGCAAAGAGGAAGACATACAGACACTGATCCCACATGTATGCTATGCTGGAGACCGAGAGTTTGCCTTTTCTTCCTGACAGGGTGGGTGAAGCAAAAAGTTCTGCTTCTATCATGCATCTTCTGGCTGCTGCTTCATCTTTGCAAAGCAGGAAAGGGAGGGGTTGATTTCAATTAGGAAAGCTATGAGCAAGAGGCTGCCTTGATCTTTGCCTGCTGCCATTTTGCTCTCAAACATTTCTCTCCATCCTCCTCCCAATCCAGATTTGAAACCCAACTTGGCTTCCAGAAGATGGAAAGCAAATTTGGAGAGCTAAATATTTGAGAGAAAAGGAAAAGCTCTTTAACAAACTCTAGAAGTCTCACTACTGCATTGTCTCATTTCTATTTCATCAAAAGCCCTGGAACAAATATCTAAAACAGTAGATAAGGATTTTTCACAAAATATAAGGAGTTTGAAAGACTCTGCTTCTCCCATAGGAAAAAAAAAATACTTCCCCCTCCCCCCAAAAATGGGAAAACTTGGAGAATAGGAGCAGCTTTGAGAAGAATTGAAGACTTTTTTCTTCTCACTGTTTTTTCCCTCAGAATTATACCTTCCCCCCATTTTCAAAGGTGAAGCAGCAGCCAGGCTTTGAACATGTACAGTGGAGAACAAATACAGCATCTTATTCCTGCATTTTAGTCACAAAATCTAAGAAACATTATGTAAATCCTAAGTGTTGGATAAGTGATTAGATGAAGTCAAATGTAGTCTTACTCAAGTCAAGTTCAATTCCTGGTGACAACACTTAGTTTTCTTAGCAGGAACCCAGAACTGTTTTGCCATTGGCTTTTATTTACTTCCCGCTCTAACTTAAAACTGTAGGATTTCTTGCCAATCTAAGTACTAACCAGATCCAAATTAGCTTAGTTTCTTTTAAGATAAGCCACAGTTAGCTAGATGTTGCCACCTCCTGAGATGTTAGAGAAACCTCCATCTGCAGTGGTTGGGAGTAAGAGGCACTGTGCTACAGTGGTTCACCTCCTTCCTCAGCGGTCAGTCTGTTGGTATTCATGGGGGGGGGAGATATTGTGCCTGTGGCCCCATACATCTATATGAAACTGCTAGATGAAATCATCATCAGTTTGGGGTTCAGCATCATCAGTATGCTGATGATACCCAGCTGTACATTTCAACCTTGGGCTGTGCAGGTGAATCTGTCAATATACTGACCCAGTATCTGGGGGCTATAATAAAGATGGGGCAGAACAAACTTCAGCTCAATCCTGACAAGATTGAGTGCCTGTGGCTGTTTAGCCCCCTGGGATTGGGGACATTTTCATCATTGATCTTGGATGAGGTAGCACTTCCCCATTCGAGACTGGTGCCTAACTTGGTGGTCAGCAGGACCTTTGTATAGGTATATCTTATGCGCCAATTGCACCTTTTCCTCAACAGGAGCCCCCCAGAGTTACTCGTACATGTCATACTCAGGACATGTAGATAATGTGCTCTACATGGGGCTGAACATCATCTGGAAGCTCCAGCTGGTACAAAATGCAGCAACATGAGCAGTAACGGGCACTTCTCAGTGTGCCCATGTATCACTGCTGCTACGTGAGCTGCATTGGCTACCAGTTGTAAGACTGTAAGACCCTGCTAAGAATATTGGTATTATTCTGCATGTTTTTTTGCATTCTTTTATAAAAAGTGATGGTGGTAGCTGAACCACAGGTAGACATCCTGCAGCCTTCAAGGACGTCTGCTATGATTCCCAGAGCACCTAGAATAAAGATATATCTAAAATGTGGGGTCTATTTTTGCATGGAGAGATTAGGGATTTTAATGGGTAGAAATAATGTTTTAAATCTTGAAGAGGTTTAAGGCACCTATATAGTTGCTTAAAAGAAAAAGAACTCCCCCAAATTAGGACAGCAAAATAAATATTTTGGGATGTCTATTATGCCCCTTATCCCTATCCCCAAATTCAAAACCAGAGAGAAAAAGATGTTGAAAATTTTGGCTTCACCCAACCCAGTGTCATAGTAGTGTCAATGAGCATATTCCCCATGAGCCACAGAGACTATTATTTTAGACATTAAAAATTACACACCTGTTCTAAACCAAAGTTTAACTTGATGAAAACCTCAGATGATGGGCTTTATCTCCTTTAGTTTAGCGTTCCTATATACAGCATGATATTAATGGCAAAGATAAATGAGGACAGAAACTATATTCTTGCTGTTCCAACTTTCTGCATCTAGATAGGTCCCCAATCTTTGGTGGACACTTCTTGAATGTATCTACTCTGAGAAAATGGCTGCCATGGGTACAGGGCCAATTATGAAACATTTATGAGAAGAGACTTCAAGATAAACAGGACAGAAAACAAAAAGTTCATAATTTCACTTCTTTTCCCTCATCCTTTACTCAGTGAACATCATGCTTTTTGTAGGACATTATGCAATGAACAAGGTATCGCCAGGATTCAGAGTAATATGTAGCTTGCCCCAGGTAATGGCTCTATGAAGGTACAGAAACAGTAATGAAAAAGCAATCCTTCTTAGCTTTCCCTTTCACATAAATTGGAAGTGTTTGCAAATGACAGGCTTATTGATCTTTTTGGAGAGAGATGTGTGCTGGCCTCCATAAGCAGCTTCCTGTGCTTTTAATTGACAGCAGTGGGGAAAGCAAGGCTTATATCAAGAGCAATTAATTTGCAACAACAGAGAAAGTTGACCTTTCCCTCTTACCCCTTAACCTTTGCTTAACATGCGGTTCGGAGCACTCAGACTCATGCTTTATTTCTGTGATAGTATGTTCCCAAACCCTTAACTGGCCAGTTAGTGTAAATAAAGGGCAGCTATGGTCCACTGAGTCAATCCTGATTCCTGGTGACAAGGAGAAACTGCAGGTGAACAAGTCCCTGCAGTTTTGTTGGCAGTGTTTTCAGAAGTGGCTTGCCAGTACCTTCTTCCTAGGGCTGAGAGAGAAAGTAGCTCAAAGTCACCCAGCTGGCTTCTGGGTCAAAGCCAGAACTGAACTCACAGTCTCCTACCTTTAACTGAGTGCCTTAACTACTAGATCAAATAAAATAAAGGATCAGGGTCACATATAAGGGGAAAGTGGTGGGGGTGGGAAAAGAGATGCTTAACTCCTACTGTGCCTGCTTATTCTCCTGTGTGCGTGCGCGCACACGCACACACCATACAGGCAGCCATTTTCAAAGCTTATTCCTGGTCCCTGCTAGGCAGGAAGGCCATTTGCAGGACAGAATTAGCAGAAGAGGGGAGAATCAAGTACCCCATCTAATTCCCAGGATGAATTTTGCCCTTTGGAATAGTGTCACAAAGGTAATTTTACCCTGAACAGATCTGATCCTGATCTGGATTCTCTGAGTAATTCATGATTCTGCAGAAATCCAGAAGCAAGAAACAATGCAGTTTTGCACTTCTTGAAAAACATCCTGTACCATGGAGAGGATAAGTATTAGGATAACATTTGAAAGTCTTATAGAGTTTCATTCCATACCCAATGATCTGATTACCTAAAGTTACTTTCTTCTATATTTAATATAGAAGAAACCAAGCCTTTCTATATAATTACATATCCAGCTGGTTTACAAACAGACAGAATAGTATAATAAGAATAATAAATTAAAACATTTTTAAAAAGCCAGATTGCTATAAAATGTGGGGAGGGCAGGGAAAGTAAAACCAAACAGAACATTCATCCAGTATTCATAGAAGGAAGGCCTGGATGAAAAGCAGGTCTTCCCCAAGCACATAACCACGTAATAGCAGGCACCTTATAGATTTCAGGGGGAAAGCACTCCAGTGTGCAGGTAACATCACGGAGAAAGCCTGCCAATGAGTAACCACAAGATGGCACTCTCCCAACTTTGATACACACAACAGGACCACTCCTAATAATCTTAGTGATTGACCAGATCTGTACAGTAATGGTGAAGGTGATCTGTCAGGCATCCCACCCAAGTCGTTTAGAGCCTTATATGTCAGAAGCAAAATACTGAACCTGGCCCAGTAGCCAGCTGGCAGTTCCTTCAGCAGAGATGTAACATATGCATGACCAGGTGTCCTACTCAGCAACCTGTCTGCCACATTTTGTATCAGCTGTAGCTTGTAAATAAAGCTATGGGTAGCCCCATGCAGAACACATTACAATGATATAAACTTGAGATTACCACTGTGTGACTAGCACCAAGAGCAACTCTGTAATATTTTAAGTCATTTGTTTAAATACTGCAATTTCCTCTACTCTGACTGGCAGGAGCTCTCCAGGATCTCTGGCAAACGTCTTTTCCATCATCAGCAACCTGATTTGTTTTGACTGGGGTTGTTGAGGATTCAGTCTCCTGTGTTTGCAGGAAATCCTGTTTGCAAAACTAGAATTTCCCATATTTGCAAAGCATATGGTCTGTTATTGAGCTATGGATTCCTCCCTCTCAGTGCAACTCCAGCTTCTTTTGGGAAAGCTTTGTATTTCTTTCCCAGTTAACTAGAAAAAAAAATCCAACCACACCAACTACAAAGGTAATGTAGTTTAGGAGGAATGCAGTACAGTATGCAAGTTTAAATGCATTTTTACTTACACAAGTTCACTTCAAGAGTTCTTAGTAGAAAACTACCGGGACAAAAAAAATGGACAGGAAAAGGTTAAGCACTCCTTTTCAGCTCCCTTTGCCTCAGTCAAAATGCTAATTAGAGTTCTGTTAAAGATATACTTGCATGCAGTATGAAGTTCTACTCTTAAAAAATGACCTTTTCATTTAGTTAAGAGATAGGCAATCTGTGGCCCTCCAAAAGTTGCTGAACTACAACTCCTAACTTCTCTAGAAATTATGGCCAATGTGGTATTGGTTGCCCACAGTACCACAGATTGCCAACTTCTGATTTAGTTAGCACAGTACAGTGCAGAGGCAACTTGAAGAAGGAATTGGGACTGGGAGCAGAAGCAGGAACACCATCTTCAGTGTGTAATGAATTCCTGCACACTCCTTTGTCTAAGTTGCTCCTCAACTCAAGTTACCATTAGCCAGCCACAATGAATACAGGTAAAAGGAGAAAAAACTGGGGGTGGGGTGGGATTTGCACTAAAGAGAAACAGGAAAAGGAGCACGCAAGCCTATTTCCCATTTCCAGTCCTTAATTCTAGCCAACACATCTACGCCAAAGAGTTTTTTTAAAAGGTATTCATCCCTGTTATTAACCCACACAGCATTAACTGTACACATTGTGCTTTACAGAATTTTGTTAACAAAACTAATATGTTCACTTTGCATGCAGAAGGTTACAGGATGATATAGGTGGCCTTGTAGGCTGTATAATCCAAGTCCCTCCCTTACGGAGGATATCTAAAATGAAAACATTTCCATTTGATGGTTAATTTGCCTTTACTGGAAGATTTTCAGCATATCCTATTGTAAAGTAATTGGCCCCACTGTTGAACTGCTCTTTCTGTGTCTAGTTAAAACAAGAATAGGCATCATGTGGTCCTTGGACTCCTTTTTGCATCAACAGAGATACTCCCCACCAATCACTGCCAATATCTTGCAGCAAAAAGTAGCATATTTTCCACCATTTAGAACATGAAACAAAGCAAAGGTAGCTGGGGTTTTTAGCTTTGAAAAGGTTGAACGCATCTAGATAGTGGGTGGGAAACCAACCTCACAAAACAGGCTGAAAATATCAGCCTGGTAACATAATTATGTCACTGCCCTACCAACTGCAATCACTGTTTACAGGAAAACCATTTTCTGAGTGTTAACTAGCCCCCAAGTTTAAAAGTTTAGGTAAGTGGTAATAGGAATGATCTCTTTTTATTTGAAGTCCTCATAATCTGCTGTCAGCTACAGTAGATAATACTGAGTGAACTTGATAAATAGGCTAGTCTAGTATGATTTATTTACAGTGGTACCTCGCGTTACGAACTTAATCCGTTCCGTGACTCTGATCGCAACTCGATTTGGTCGCACCGTGAGGCAAATTTTCCCATAAGGTTCAATGTAAATACGGTTAATCCGTTCCGCCCTCCGAATTTGGTCGCGCCACGAGGCACATTTCCCCGTAAGGTTCAATGTAAATAAGGCTAATCTGCCCTCCGAATTTGGTCGCACCGCGAGGCAAATTTCCCCGTAAGGTTCAATGTAAAGACATACAGCTTTGCATTTTCTTTGGAGCCATGCTGACAAGCACACCAAAAACCTTCCAAACGCCACAAAACACACCACAAGCCTCACTGAACGTCTCCTTGCTACCGCGATCTCGCCCACAGGAAGCCGCGACCACGTGGCAGCAGGGCAAATAGCCGCGGATCCGGTTCGTAGCGCGGGGCGGAGGTCGCACAGCGAGGTAAATTTTTGGGGCCAGAGCTGATCGTATCGCGAAAAATTCGTAAGGAGGGGCGTTCATAACCCGAGGTACCACTGTACTTTTTAAAATGTATCTATCCTGTTCAATTGTCAACCCACATTCTCAAAGTGACTTACAAAAGAGTGGGGGAAATGCAAATATGTAAAGCAAAGCACAGAACAGGGGGAAAAAACCCTAATCAATAAGGCCGAGAAAGGCTTAAAAGAATTTGAAGTTAGAAATGTTTTTAAAAGCCTTGCACAAGGTGATAGCAAAAACTATATTGGGCAGCTTCTTATATAACAAGGGATCAATGTAGCTATACATAGTTAAATTTAATTACAGCTGCAATTAAGTCAAAGGCATCAAGGAAAAGGAGTAAGCTGGCATCATTTAAGATAATGAACATTTAAGATAATGAACCTTATAGTTGAAAATCCACGTGTAGATTTCATCCTAGTTTCAAACACTGCCTACTTTAGCACCAGATACACCCACTGCTGCAATATGGAACTCAACAGATTTTGATGGATATAATGCAGACTTCAGCTGGGTAAAAGAATGTATAGATTGGACATGTCATGGCATAAAAAGGCTGAAAGTGAGAATGACTATCAGGAATGATTTCCTGATAGGTAAAAGAAGCATTCAGATGGCCAAACGTTGGTAGAAGTGAAGGAACAACGGACTGGTAGTACAACAAGACAGACCACTAGGCAGCTAAATTTTAAAACTACTGCTAGTTTAAACATTACTGTATCCATATTCTAGACCAGGGTTCCTCAACCTCAGCAACTTTAAGTTGGGTGGACTTCCCCAACATGGCTGGCTGGGGAATTCTGGGAGTTGAAGTCCACCCATCAAAGTTGCTGAGGTTGAGGAATCCTGTTCTAGACTGTATGAAATCTTTTAACCGATCTTCTGGCAGGCTGTTAAAGCAGAGTTCGTAGAAAAAAAGCCCTAAATATATGTCAAGAAAATTCTGTATCTGTGGCCCCAAAATAAAAACAAATCTGTGTATGCATGTGCGCACACACACAAATGTAGTTTAACCGTAATTAAGGCAAAGCAAATTCTCAGCTAGAAATTCTGTAGTGAGGGGACCTGAGGGTACAGCATGAACAGGGAATATTATAACCACAAAAGCTACAAACCTTAAAACAGGTTGTAAAATGAAATTATTTTATTGAATTATATACTTCAAGTCTAAGTGTAAGTAATTATATACTTCAAATCTATAAGTAGACTTTGCTTGTCAATTATCCTGTGCATGCCTTTGACTCTACTATCCAGAATTGTCATTGGAAGACAAGAGATAGTTGACTTTTATCAGGCAATTGCAGAGAGCACTTCCTTCATACTACACCTTCTATCTCTGCTTTGGTACTTGCGCAAACTGGTACTGGTTCCCTTAGCATTTTTTTCTGTATTCACTGTCAGCAGTTCTCCAGCATATCTTCCAACATAACCTGGAAACTTGTATACGCAAAGCATGTGCTCTAGAGCTGAACGATAGTTCCTCCCCTGGAAAGACCAGAAACTTATTTTTCTTCTGTTTTTGATGAAGGTTAAAAATTGAGATCTGCAATAATTCTGAGGCAACCAGCAAAGATGTTGCCTTCTAACAGACATGAGGTGGGATGATGGAAGATGTAGTCTAACATGTTTGGAAGGTACCAAGTTTAGGAAGCTTGTTTTAAATACTAGTGATCCTCCACACCTCTCTTCATGTTGTATATTCCATTTCTGATATTTCACAACAAGCACCCTAGATTTCATCCTCATTATAGCTATCAAGAGAAAGAGAGACAAAAACATGGTTTTTGGAAATATAATATTGAACACAGAGTAGGTTTATAAATAAAAACCAATTTTAAAAGTCTAGTTCAAAGTGCATAATTATACTGTTTGACTCACACTTTCCCCCTGTATCCAGATTCTCCTTGGCAAAAGCTAGAGTTGCAGTTAAAAGGTGAGCCCAAAGTACCAGTGCAATATTGACAAGGATTAACATTTGTTTGGCAGCAGTAAGCAGCTTAGACCTTTGCTCTAAAAATATCCACCCTGATATTCTTAAACACTGGCATGCTTTTCTATACAGCCCCTTCTCCTACCCTCATCCTAAAGTATTTACATTTGCTCATAGACCGAAGTAAGCAGAATGGGTATGCGAAAGCATCAGTGGAGTAAGGAATGGGGAAGGCATTATTACTAAAGCATCTCGCTCTCCATCAATAAGATGTAAATGTATGAAAATGGCCCTGGTTTTTCAGTAGCAAATCAAAAGCAATTGCCAGTCCAGCTATTGAGTTCATCAGGCTTTGCAATTATTAATTATTCAATTACTGTTAGCTGTTGTTTAAATTTCCAACCAGAAGGCTATGTATATTCTGTGTTTCCATGATTGCATTGCAAGCCTGTTCCAGGATAGTAATTTGAAACTCAAGTGTCTAGCATTCAGAATAGGCCTCCTAAGAACCTTAGATTGAGAATATTTTTCATCTTATTTTAAAATCAAGTTTGTTCCATCGTGGCTGAAGAAAAAAGGCACAAAGGCAGTGTCCAGCAAAAGCTCAGAAACCACAAGAGAGCTACGCAAAAATGCCAGTGTTTTGGCAACAAGGTATATGTGCATGTGTGCGCATGTACACATGACCTTCAGTGCTTTCTTTTCTGTGCTTTGATTCTATAAACCCTGCTTCAGCTCACCTAATCTCAACATTCAATCACTTCCCTCTTCCAATACTTGCCGGAAAATGACATGTACTTTGAAATTCTGCCAGGGGAAGTAGAATGAATTATGGAAATCAAGCTAACACAGTTATATAAGGCAACTACTTATTCTGTCCATGAATTTGATTTTTCTAAGGTCAGAATCTGGATTGTGGAGACGAGCAGAATATACATTGCCCGATTTTCTTGAATGACAGAAAGGTGTAAAGACTGGAAAGTAAGAACAAACAGCTGCTCTTGGCTGAGTATATCAAGGGCAACATCCAGTTTTCTTAGAATAGGCCTACTGAAATCAGTGGATCTTAGCTTCAGTCATTGACTTATATTTGTTTACTTTAAATATGGTGGAATTTGAATTCAACTTATTGTACAAGACATAGGTGATGCAAAGCACAATTTTTGAAAATAATTAAAAATAAAGCTCAACCACCGCAAAAAGCAGCCCAAAACCTCCCCTACCACCCAAATCCCCATTAGAAGATGATTATTTTTATGGCCTTACAAAAAGCCAGGAGGATAGAAGCTAAACTAACCCCAGGAGATAACCTGTTCCAACAAACTCAGGGCCACTACTGAGAATGTTTGCCACTTCTTGGGGATGGAACCCTAAGCATCCTTTCCACAGGATAAGCAATTTAATCAGAGAGGATGGCCCTGATGATAAATGGGCACCAAGTCACATATAGTTTTAAAGACTGACACCAGCAACTTGAATTGGACTTGAAAACCTATCAATCACCAATGTCACAACATAGCACAGGTGCTATGCTGCTAAAGAGGCTCACTCTGGTCATCAGTCAGCATTTTGAATCAAATTCAGATTTGGGGTAGTTTTCAAAGGCAGCCCCATGCAGAGTACAGGTAGTCCTTGCTTAACGTCCCTAATTGGGACTGGAATTTCAGTCGCTAAGTGAAGCAGTTGTTAGGCAAAACATCATGTGATCACACCACTTAGCAACAGCAGTTCCAGTAGTCCCGGTTGCAGTCTTTGGGCAAGGACTGCATCATTGTTAGGTGAGGACCTCATGCTTCTCCTGCCCTGCAATGCTTGCCTCCACTTCAAGCCCCCCTACCTGCCTATCTCCCCCCATCTCTGCCTTTTTGGCCACCCTGCACTCCCCCACTGCTGCCTACCCAGGTCACCACCCACCAGCCCTAACTGACCTTTGCCATCTTCTTCCTCCTGCTGTTGATGAGGTGCACCTGGCTGTGGCAGCTGCTGGCCTTTCGCAAAGGTCATCTGGGGGCAGCAGGGCTGGTGGAGTGCAGGGCAGCCAAAAGGGCAGAGATGGGGGAGACAGGCAGGTGGGAGGAGGTGAAGCACACACTGCAGTCATAAATGCAGGCAGGTTGCCAAGTGCCCAAATTTTGATCACGTGCCTGCGGGGGCACTGCAACAGCCATACCTTTGAGGACCAGTCATAACTACCATTCATTCAGCATCGTCGTAACTTTGAATGGTCGCTGAACGAATGGTTGTTAAGTGAGGACTACATGTACATCATAATAGTCTAATTGTGTGCTGATAAAGACATGAGTCACTATCCTAAGCACTTCCTAGCCCCAAAAAAGCCACAGTTGGTGCACCAGCTGAAGCTGGGAAAAGATTCCTTGGCTGTGGCCTCTACCTGCTGCCAAAAGCTTTAGTTTTTCTCTTTATTGTTTTTCTGTTTTTAACTGTAAGCCAGCCAGAATAGTTCTGGAGTCAGGCAGCCTCTAAATTTAAACAACAATAATAATAATAATCAGGAGCTATGAATCCTAAAGAACCCTCCAAGATGCAAACCTGCTCTATCGGGGGAGTGCCACTCCATCCAGAGCAAATCTAGAGCTGGGATAGAATTAGATTATTTTCCTATGAAAAGCACCTCCATCTTACTGGGATGCAGTTTAAGAATGCTTTGTTTTTTTCCAGTTCCTCACAGCCTCCAGTAACAAGGTAAGAACCTCCTCTACATCTTCAGCTCAGCCTAATATATCAATGTATTGTACTGAAGATACCTCATCCCAGATGACCTCCACAAGAGGTCTCATGTAGCTATTAAATAATATGAGGGAGAAAGATGAGCCCTAGAGCAATCATGGGATCAACTTCTCCTGCCCCAAAACCACTGACTGCAACCACAACTCTGGAAGAAATAGAACCTCATAAAGTGGTGCTCCCAAACCCCAGTCCTTGCAGCTGATCCAGAAGAACACCATGATTTATGGTATCAAATACTGCTGAAAAATCTAATAGGACCAGGAAGAGTGCACTCTGCCCATCCTAATCCCAATGTAGGTCATCTACCAGAGCAACCAATGCAGTCTTGGAATCATGTCCAGTTATGAACCTATCTGGAAGGGATCCATTTTACTTAGGATCCTCTGTAGCTGCAGCCCCATCATCTTCTCTAAAATCTCCCCCCAAAACAGAAGGTTGGGGTCTAAAACAACTGCATTGTGACATGTTCAGGAATGATCATACCATGGCTTCCTTCAAAATGACTGGTACCCCCATTCCACCAAAGAGACATTAGTCACCTCCCAAGGAAAAGTGAAACAGTCAATGATACAAGATTGGGAGACCAAAACTGGTGAATGTGCAACAATAACAAAACTGACACTATATAGTCATAATAGAAGTTTAACCAAATTTAAGTATGAATGGCTCCTGTATATACAACACATTACACAGCAAGGCAGATTTAGACATCTGGAGTATGGCTTCTAAGAAAAGAGTCAAGAGACTAATTAAAAAGAACAGATGAAATTATTTAAACAGATATAAGCAAAAATTTCCAGGGCTTAATATTAAATATTAAAAGCATAGCATAAATATTTAAGTAGTGGTTAGTGGTTCGGGAAAAAGAATGGAAGGCAGGGGGAGACCGTGTCACCAAATTTTCCTTCACATTTTTTTTTACTTATGTTCTATTTTTCATTCTGCCTTTCGTATCTTTATTCTTCACTCTTACTACTCTTTTAAGCTATGCAATATAATAAAAATTTTAAAAATCACCTCCTAAATCCAGCCAAACATACTTGTGGCTGCAGCCAAGTAGAGCATACTACAGAGAATCCTATCCACTTCCTCAGACTCCACAAGTTCAAAAGAATCCCTCATGACTTGGCAAGTTATTGTCCCAATCATCTTGCTAGACTCTGCCCAAGTGGCGTCCCACCTAGAGTAAATATGAGCAATTCTATCTACAAAGCATCTTGCAAACTTATCACAGTGTCTGCAGAAGTAACATCTCTCCCACTCTTTCCCAAGAGGATGCAGGCAACCTTGAACGTGGCCTCTGGTTGAGAATATGCAGACAAAATAAGAGCAAAGACTTACAATGCTTCACCACACATGGCCATCATAACCAATCCTCCATCCCTGCAGAGGGTGAGCAAACCAGCAATTCCAACAATCTGATCACAGCAAAAGATTGATCACAGTGTCTTCCATCTTCACAGAACACACTGTCTGCTCCAAGGTGAAACCTGTATCTAGCTATGTGTTGGGTCTGAGATCATCTGGGATAAGCCTATGACATTCTGATCCCATTCTGTTCCCAGACCTAGTGCATGCAGTTTGAAATCTCGTAGCCTAGAGGACTCTAGCATCAGCTTAGCTGTGAGAATCAGGAACCCAGGCAAGGAGGGTGGGCAGCAGAGTGGTCAATATGTCAACAGCAGATGGACTATGCAGTATTATCCCTTAAGAGAAGCAATTAGTGAAGTTTTCTTATTCAGGTTGGGAAAAGCTGCCCTATGTTTTTTAAACCTGCATTTTTTTCATTCTGTCTTCAATGGACTATGCAACCTACCTTCTTCCAGTACAGCCTGCCAACTGTTTCAATGAAACCACCAATATATCCTGTTTAGTCTTCTTTTCATTAAACTAAAATAAAGCAAACCAAAACTAGACTTTTCTTCTTGGCTGCTTACTTGCCCCATTTAACTCTCTTTACTATTCTAGACAATCATAACTCCACAGTACTGCAATAGCCACTTCTGTCTCCATAGCGCTGCATACAACAGATGCTCCAGCAATATCACATTGCCCAAAGTTGTGTACCAATGGGGAGATCCAGGGGCAGAACATTCTGTACCTACCACAACCATGATAAGATATCTGACTTTCCTTGAAAATTGTCAACAACATTGGAGAAACAATGAAGCATTCCACTAACATCTGTTTTTCTACAAGCCCTCACCCACCCCACTCCTAATATTTAGCCAACTGAGAGATTCAACTATCTCCTTTCAATTTTTAAAACAATAAATTGCCAAGCAGAAGTGCAACTTCAAATCAGGACCAGAATCAGGACCAAAACTATGCTATATGAAAAACAGTAACCAACAATGTGCTTTGGCTTCAGCTTTGCCCATTTCTCTTGATGTCATGTCAAACTTTCAGAAACATAGATTACCTGTTATTCTCTCTTGGCAGTGTTCAATTTGATCTGTATTTCTTATTCTGCCAGATCAATACAACTTTCAAGACTTCTGCCCAGTTTACACTGAGTGCCATTATACTAAAGCATTGTATGACTTTTGATTGTATTATCTCAGACTGCAGGTGGAGGTTACATTTTTGGATGTTGCACTACACAAAATAAACAAACCCTACAAGTAAGAAGCTATCACTTATGGAAATTCTTGGCCATTCTATTTCTTGTTCTGTTAAGTTTCCTACCTGAAAGGAAAGCTTGGGCTTTGTTTTTGGTTTTAAAATACATTCAGAAATGTGAACTCCCACCTGTAGTCTGAAGTGGTACAGTCCATTCTACTGCCTCATTCCCACCGCATTTTGCTGTGTGTGTAGACCAATCCTGAAATCACCAAGGAAGACTATTACGTAATTATCCTGGGCAATGTATTCCTTTGCTGAACTTCTCAGCAGATCATGATTGCTGCAGAAGAACCAATTTTAAATCAGGAGATTCCAGAATAATATAAAGTGTGGAAGCAAAAATATGCACATCTATTTGAACACCTGTGCACACATATTTTAAAATATATGTATGTATTTGTTAGATTTATATATCATCTTTCCTTCAAAAGCTCAAGGTGGCATATGTAGCATCCATTTTTCCCCCACATCAATCCTCTTGTGGATTAGGCTGGGCTGAGAGACAAAGATTTCAAAATCACTATGAGCTTTCATGATGGAACCTCTCTAATCATAGTTCAGCACCTTAACTATTGCACCACTATTGCTCTATTATTTACTGTATATTTACTGTGCAACCATCAGCAATTGTAAGAAATTACGAGACTACTGCAATACCTACAATATTACCCAAGAATGAGGAATCTTTCTTTTAATTCCAGCAATAGGCATAACTGAGCTAGGAAAGATCCATGAGTAATCTCAGTCAATATTCCCCTCCTAGCAATTTTCATCTAAAGAATCTCTAGCAGATGTCAATTCATTCCTACCTGTTTCCTCCAGCAATCTTATAGAATGGCAGTTTTATAAATATCAAAAGGACAACTAATTCAACTTCACCTCAAGAAAAAAACATCCAATCCTTCTACTTCTGGAAGTTTACAACTGGCCTTAGACAGGATTGCACTCTTCCCATGTAGAAGTTCTCTGAAATCTATAATAACTGAAGGCGGCTAGATGCTATAGAGTAGACTTGTCGAGAGACTTTTTCTCAATTATCCATGCATAATGACTAGGTTTAAATACCATTATGTGTTCCATGTAACCTTGCCTTGAAAGAGTATTTGGAGCTACCCAAGTGGCTCCAAATATCTAGATCATTTGACACCAATATTATGTTCCCAACTCCAATATAAGGTGCTGGTTTGAGGCTGTAAAACCTTAAATAGTTTTGAACTATGAATATTGGGCTGCCCACACCTTGAGTTCTTCCTTCCTACCACCGAGAGTAGCTGAATAGGGAGTTTAAGGGAGAGACCCCTTTCTACAGTAGCCCCCAACAGAGGAAAGTTCTAATGTTCCATTAATTTTCTATGGCCTTCTTCATTGTGGTTTTTGGTATTCAATTATGTCAGCTATGTTTTAAATATTAGAACTCTCATTGCTAAATGTTTCTTATTGTTGCTGAGTTTTATCGATTATATGATTGTTGTATTTTATTATAGAAGTCAGTTTTATAAGGGCTTTTGCCCTTAAAAGCAGCCTTTAAATAAATAAATAAATAAAATAAACATACACCAATAGATGAATCCCAGATTACACCATACTTAGAGAACATTTGTTGTCATAGAAAGTATTTAAAGAACAAACAGATCCAAATCCATACGCAAAAGATTAGGGTGACTTCTCCCTTGTCTTCTGCCTGTGTACTTCCATGCAATACATGGATGGCCACATGTACTTCCTATGTTTAAATGCAGACATCTACAGGAGAATTGCTCATGGGCCTCCCCAACAATGGCTTAATGTTTTCTTGTGCACACACGAGCAACCGAACGACTAGAGGGGAAAGAGGAGGAAGGGAAATGGCTCTATGAGCACACAGGAAAATACATCCTCAGATTTTATTTTTATGGGGTAAAATAAATAATGAGATATTTCTGGTATCAATCCTTTTATACTTATGGAACTTTTACACTTTTTTTTTTTAACAGCTGAATGTACTGCCAGAAGATTGTGTATTCTATGCCATGGCACAGAAACCATCTTGACCCTGAATAGATGCCATTAAAGTCCCAGATATTGCTAATCAGGCTATGGTTCTTTACAGAAAGTTATCACTTTGTGGGTAGCCCTTGGGGTACCTAGGAAACGTACTCCATCTGTGAAATCTGCAGAATGATTATGGAAAAGAAGCAGTTCCATGACATTTATTTATTTTATTCAATAATAAAGTGTTGATTCTTAGTGCTGAGTACGTTGGGAGATTTGGGCTCATAACAGTATAAACATAAGTAGATCAAACAAGGGCTAATTACTTCACAGAGTAGGATTCAGCCCAACTCAAGTCTGTGCTATGGTTAAATATCCCAGTTTTTGCAATACAGAATGGATTTCTGTCTTTCTCACTACACCAAGTTTATTTCAAATAGTTTTCAGCTTGCTGCAGGACAACTGGGAGGAAACATGGAAAGTCCCTTTCCTCAATCAAAAAAATACATAGGCAGAAGTGTACACATTAACTAAGATCATGTTTGTGCAAGTACCTTTACAGATGAAGAATACAATTTATGGGGAAGAAATAGGAGGAACAATATTGTTACAATATGTAACAATAAAGAAGAGCATGCACAAATGAAAAGATACACTTATTACTGATGTGTTTCAGTAATGGGCAAAACACTGAAGACAAATAGTGAGGTGGAACCTTGGCAAACACAGTTCTACCAATGGATTTCTTCAAAAAAGGAAGTTGGACCTCAGCTTTGCTAAGAAAGTCGGTGCCTAATTTTCTAGTGAGAAAAGAGGCTTCTTCAGTTCTTCAATGATGAGAAGCCATCACTCTTCCTATGATTAGGAGCACTCTTTGTTGCCTACAATTACTGTGGCTAAGCTCTAGGCTAAGGCTTGATTTAAATTAAATCATTACCACAATCTTGTAATTACTTTCAACAAGGAAATGTTTAAACATATAGCCAAGAATGGAAACAGAATTCTATATATTATTTCAAGGAACCAGCATTATTTGCACTTCTGATCTACCATCAGCCTCATATGGGCCAGATTCGATGAAATGCCAGGTCCCTTTGCTGCAAACTCAGATGCCACTGTTTATGGGCACCCTCCTACAGGCTAAACATCCCAGCCACTCGGATCAGAAACTAAGCAGATATTTGACTGTTTTAACCATAGTTACTTTAAAGACACATTTCACAGATCTGCATAAAGCTTACCTGCCACAGGTATGGCGTGGATCTGTGCCCGTGACAAGAGTTCCAATGATGGCTCACGTCCAGAAACTCCATCTGAAGAGAAACATGATTCAGTTTCGTAAATTGTCTGCAACATCTCTGGCAGTCCCCACACTGAGGATACAAGAAGCATGCCAAAGAACGATTATGCGCTGTCGTTATTCCACTTCAGTTTGCCTTGATGACAATCCGTTGCAAAACTAAAGCCTTCAAGGGGGTGTCTGTTGTTATGCTAGATTGTCACCTCAACCCATCCAACATCCCCCTCCTAAAACAGCTGCAAACACGCAGGCATCCATCCTCCTTGTAGAAGAGTATCCTTGAGAAAGTTAAATTGTTTCACAGCGGTGGTGCCGGTGGTGAGGAAACCCCCAAGACTAAAATCAAAGCTGTCAGGATAGGAAAACAGAAATGCTTGCAGATGAAAATCCCCTTGCAAGAAGGTAGGAGCAGAGGGGAAAACCGCTTCCTCAGCTCCTGAGCGAAAGGGACAGGAGTTGCAAGACGCAGGAACAGGCAGAGGCGAAAGATAACGGAAAAGGAGGAAACGGCTTATATCTTAGCCATGGTTTACTTCACTCTGAGGACAGATTTAGCAACATCTTCTGAGAACACAAGAGAGGTTTCTGAAAAACAGAACATCCCTAGAGGATAGATTTAGTTTGAAGAGGAGATTCCTGAAAAACAGAGCTGCAGCTCCCTGTCACTCTTACAAAGGGCCCATTTTTGTGAGATTGCAAGAGTCTGCTCCCGTCTCACAATTGTTTCCCAACCCAGCCACCAAATGAGATGGCTTCTGCCGGGGGTGACCTGAAATAGAATGTCAGGGAGGAACCAGCTATAAATAAACTCAGCTGAGCTCTCTCGAAGCAGGGAGGGTTCAGGCGAAAGGAGCTGCCTGCCTATCAGAAGCTGGATTTCAACCACAGGGGTCAGCGGAAAAAGATTCCCTGAGGGAAAGGCTGTGCCGCCTGCCTGCCGACCAAGAAAAGGAAGGCGAGCAAGAACAAAAGGGAGGGGAATGACCGTTTCTGTGTTCTGGATGCCAGAGTCCACCTACGGACATTGCCTGGCTGGTTAAAACGCTTATTCAAGCACAGGGATCATTGAAACAACAGCAGGAAAATGCCAAAGGCTATAATCTTAACTCCGTATTTGCAGAAAAGCAAAGCTGCGTACAATCTGCTAAAAAATTTTAAACAGAAGGAAAAAACCACAACAACCAATGAGGTAACTACAATTATGTCCTTAAAAGCAAACAGCATGTGTCCTGGATAAATTACATATTCTGAGTGTATTAACACAATTCTTTATTATTACTGCTCCTAAAGAGTGATCCAGAAGAGTCAGATACATTTTATATTTCATCTGATGCAAACAACAACGTTCATTAAACATTGCTAAATTCTGTCAAAAGAGCAAAGATACTTGATTAGCTGAAGAACAGATAAACATGGAGATGGGGAACTAAATTCAGTGAAATTGCTGGAATGATGTGCTTGTGATCTTTTTTTATATATATTTCTGTTCTTATACTTCCAACTAATTTGGGTATTCTACAAGTATGTGGACCAATCTCCAGAATTCTCAGCAATGGCCAAACTGGCTGGGGAATGCTGGGAGCTGAAGTCCATACATCTTGAAGGCACCCAGATTGGAGGTAGCTGTAAGAAGACATCAACAAGAAGTTATCCCACTCCCCAAACACACACACACACACTTTTTATATCTCTAGTCTCCCTTCCACAAGAGCAGGGATACACAGCATGTAGCCCTCCATTAGCAACTCCCATGATCACTTGCCACTGATCATACTGGCTGTGGACAACATGATTTGGAATTCAGCATCATCTGGAGGACCACAGTTACTTCATTTCTGCTACATCCTGCAACACCGTCCCACAAAGGATGAGCCACACTGTTTAAAGAGCTTATCCCTGTGTTATAAGGATGCAGCCTTAAACTATAAGATGATCTCTTCAATAATGCCTCACTAAATGCAGAGACAGTTGCAAAGGTTCATGCTTTTATTTTCCAGTTTCATTGAACAGTTTCAATGAACGAAAGTCAAGGACATTTTTTTTTTTTTTTAATCTGCGCTCAGTCATTACTGACTCTGCAGTGACTGCTTGGACAAGTCCTTGCAGTTTTCAAGGCAAGTGTTTCGGAAGTGGTTTGCCAGAACCTCCTTCCTAGAGCAGAGCCCAGCTGGTGAGTGCAGGAGGCTGGGTTTCCGTTGCTTCGCGCCCTTTTCGGGCGAGCGCGGTTTCGCGTTTACCGGCAACTGCTCCCGACTCCTTTTTCCAAGGCACCGCCAGCATTTTTCCTCCCACCGGAGTGAGAGTACCCATTTATCTACTCACGTGAGTTTTTGACCTGTTGGGTAGACAGGAACTGGGGAGGAAACAGGAGCTCACCCTGTTTAACGCAAAGGCTGGACTCGAACCGCTGAAGCGTCAGCCATTTCTGGCCAGCAACATTCAGCGTCAGCCATTTCTGGCCAGCAACATTCAGCGTCTTTAAGCCGCTGCGCCACCACATACATATACCCTTTCAGTTACCTAAATTCATGCAAGCTCTACTGGTCCCCAAGCCCATGTGGGTAGCTTCCACTTATTATCTCCTGCATATCAATTTGTCTGTGACTCAGCTGATCCAATGTAAAAGTTAGCTCCTCTGTAACCCACCACCTTTCTTGCTTTTACTCCATACAAAACCAAAGCAATGCCCAGCGAGCTTTAGAGCACGTGAGAATGCAACTGTGCACTACAAAACACCTTAAGGTTAACTAGCCTTCCTCTGTTCCTCACCTTTTAAATGCAATGTTTCAAGACAGTTCGTGTAAATAACTGAAGGTTTTACCGAATATACTTAAAATAAAGGAAGGGCAATGAACAAACTTTTGTAGCAGAATACTTACTTAATATTTAAATAATAATATTTTCATACAACTAAATGCAACACTCCTGAACTTCACAACCAGCTAGATCTGCACCCTCACCAGATTAAATTAAGTAATGGGATGCATCTGGCTTGTGGGCTGTAGCAAAGTGGATTGGCACCAACAGTACTCAACTAGATGGAGAGTTAGTCTAAATGTTGCTGATAAAGTAGCAGTATCTACATACCTTCCAATGACATTGAATTCATAGATTATAAAAAGAAATGAAGTTCTTTCTCCTTAGGAGCAGATCACATGGCAACAGATCTGAGGCCTGCAGTTTAAGCCAACAGGTTTAAGTTGTTGATGTTTTTCCAGGTTCTCTTTTTTAAAAATAGCTCTTCCTCAAGCTTCACCTACCCTTTGGACCTGGCTATCCCATAGTGTAGAATAGGAGCTGACATTGGAGATTGGAGAGATGGGAGCCATAGACAGGGACCAGGGCCAGGCCAGGCCAGGCCAGGCCAGGCCAGGCCAGGCCAGGCCAAGCCAAGCCAAGCCAAGCCAAGCCAAGCCAAGCCAAGCCAAGCCAAGCCAAGCCAAGCCAAGCCAAGCCAAGCCAAGCCAAGCCAATTTGTTATCCCACTAAAGACAGCATTTACTTCAATTTATGGGACTTTTTGGGTAAACTTAGTATTCTACACATGGTAGAATAGTTTGGCACTTAATTCTCTCAGGACCTAGACTAAAATTTGGCTCCTCACAAATACCTTTGTTAAAATGTTTGTACATGATGTATTTTTACTCTGTGATTATGTTTGCCAACACTTTTCTTGGTACACTGTTGATATTGTTTTTATTTTGAAAGCCATTTTGAGCCGGAAGGAAGGAAGGAAGGAAGGAAGGAAGGAAGGAAGGACGGACGGACGGACGGACCATTTCTGTGTGGTGACCTGTCCATCAAGTAATATAGTTGGCACTGCCAACAAAGAGATTAGCAATGCTAAAGATATTCCAAGCCTTCCTTGAGCTTTAGTCTTCATTTTAAACAAAGCAATCTGTAGCTTTCTTGACTGTGAAGGTTAGGAAAAATATTAAGGTAATATTAAACCTATACAGCCTTACATGGCATAGGACCAGACTATTTGCAGGACTGCCTTTCTCCCACCAGATCTAGCAAAGAGGGCTTGCTGCACATCCTTTCTATCAAACAATGTCATCTTGTTGGACCTCCGAGTTGTGCCTTTCAGTGGCAGTGCCTGCCCCATGGAACAACATCCCCCACCCTGAGATTCAGATGGCCCCAGTCCTATTAGCCTTTTGCAAGGCACTGAAGACCTGGCTGTTTTCTCAGGCATTTGGGTCAGCAGGTTTAGAGAGTAAGGAAAATGACCTTGATAGAAATATGCAAGAACTGTTACCTAGGCAAAGAGCACTGACACATTTTCTAAGCCACTAGCAACAAGGTAATATTCAGAAGTGGCTCAGGCAGACACCGCCCTTGATTCCCTGGAGTATAAGAATGGGGAAGAACTCCAGCACAATCAGACTTGCAAGATTCTGTTATTATAGCTAATCTCAATAAAAGTAGTTCCAACTCTGTTCCTATAGAGTTGATTTTCTGGTCTGGTTTACTTAGTGGGGGTGACAAAAGGGTAGATGAGCTCTGCTGTTGTTGATGTGGTTTTCTGTGAGTGGGGTTAATATTTTATCCTTGGGTGCCAGGAGCTGTATGTTGTGGTTTTGTCTTTGTACGCTGCCCAGAGTCACCTATGTGAGAAGGGCAACCAAATAAATAAACAAACAAACAAACTCTCCTGTCACTCATTAAGAATACAATTAAGTATTACAAATATATTGAGCTACCTGTATTCATGGTTCAGTCAGAGATTCTTCTTCTCTTAGGTTTTATTTTTTATTTATTTATTATTAAATTTGTATGCCGCCCATCTCCCCCCAACAGGTGACTCTGGGCGGCTCACAGTTAAAATCAGAAACCCCATCAACAATTAAAAATGCCCCATAAATAGTTAAAAGAAATTAATCCATTAAAAATCAAATATCAACAACAAACCCTGTACATAAATACTAAAAACGTTCAAGATGACGCGGGGGGCAAGGTTAATCACCCCACAAGCCACCTCCACTGGTATGAGCCCCCATCCAGCCCCCAGGCCTTCTGGCACAGCCAGGATTTCACCCCTTTCCTGAAGGCCATGAGAGTGGGGGCATACCAGACCTCGGGAGGCAGACTGTTCCATAGGGCAGGGGCCACAGCAGAAAAGGCCCTCTGCCTAGACCCCACCAGTCGAAATTCCTTGACCGGTGGGGTCTGCAACTTGCCCCTTCTGCTGGACCGAGTGGGGCGGGCTGGAGTAACCGGGACGAGACGGCTCCTCAGATAACCTGGCCCTGTGCCATGAAGGGCTTTAAAGGTGATGACCAACACCTTGAATTGGACCCGGAAGCAAACTGGCAACCAATATAGCTTGCATAACAGCGGTGTTATATATGCCCTCCTAGGGGCATTCAGAACTGTCCACACCGCCACATTCTGCACCAGCTGTAGCTTCCGGATACTTTTCAAGGGTAGCCCCATGTAGAGCGTGTTACAGTAATCCAACCGGGAGGTGACCAGGGCATAAGTGACCGTGCGGAGGGCCTCCTGATCAAGGAAGGGCCGTAACTGCTGCACAACACCAAGTTCCCTCACTGCAAAACATCTGGCTACAGGAATCTGCAGGAATCTCTCACTGCTTATGCACAAGATTTTACATGAGGTTCCTCTATGCCAACATTAGAGCAGAATACTAGAATTGCTTAATATGCCTATTGTATGCGGTAGTGGATTGCTAGATCATTTTCAGATGCAGAGTGGCTTTGCAAAATAGGTCACTACAATTCCATTTTCCAGATGGAGAATTAAGATGAGGGAGGACAGCATAATTCAGGACAGAAGAACTTCTAATCTAATATTCTCTGAGTCCCAAATACTGTGGCCAACCTGACCCAGAAAACAAGACACATATGGCAATTCAGCAGCAAAGCATATGCTTTGCATGCTTGAAGGTCTAAGTTTAATTCCCTGCATCACCAGGATAGGCTGAGAATTAGTCCTCTCTAAAATCCTGGAGAACCACTATTCATCCATACAGTAAATGGGCAGAAGGATGCACAGACAGTCCATAGACCATAGGCAGCCCAACCCAATGTAACTAACGTTGTGCTAAGTATTATCAATAGTCTGATTTGGTATATAACTTCTCCCTATGTACCCAAGATTGCTTTTCTCATTCCCCTTATCCCACATGTTACAAGAATAGGTCACGGCAAGCTTATCCCTGCAGCCATTTGGATATTTCTAGGCAGGTCAAGAGCAAGGCCTGTATTTACCAGCATGTTATTTCAAAACCAGAGTTTTAAAATAGCCCTGTGTTATTTATAGGCTTTTGGCCTACTCAGTCCCTCTCTCTACACCCCATCTCATGTGCTTTTAGACAACGTAAGAGAAGTTATTTATGTAGACATGAGTGGATGGGAAACCATTGGAGCCCTTTCATCCATCCACACACTTTTCCTTGCACGTCTCGCCTTTTGGATCAAGTCAGGGGAGAGTGTCACAATACAAGGAGAGTAGATACCACATATGGCTCTCACCTCACCCTGAGGCCTTGATTTTAGTTTCAGATGGACAGTCATACAGCACAGGGCTTTTCACGTTTCACCAAGCCCATCCCTGCCCAGCTAGGGGTAATGCAATAAAATAAAAAATGTGTGCGCACAACTTCACTAAGTATGTTATTTTCAAAATCTACACACACACACATATCTATATCTATATATATCTTGTTATTCATCCATTTCAGCAAACCAGAAATCAGTAACACACACACACACACACACACACACACATTCTGTTAGTGAGATATCACATTTCTCCTGCACATCAGTTGTATTGTTTTTTAAATCTAACTGAAGCATGCAGAGCTTTTCTAAAAGCCTTCTTTCCCATAATGAATGTATTGCAACTGTCAAGCAGTAAACAATTGCCTGAATGTCAATACTACTTAAAAAAGAAAACTGCATCAAGTACTGAAGGAATAAGGAAGAACAAAAAGTCCCCAAATACAACAAACAAAAGACGAGAAACAGATATGCAGAAAAAAAGTTTTAAAAGTACTTAATAGGAACAAGTCTTACACATTTTAGCCAAAATGCATAGGTTGTCTCTATTAAATACAGTACCGTTTTAAACTCTTTTTTCCTATGTGTCTGTCCTACTGTCTTTTTTTAGTATTCTAGGACTGTTTGTTCCTCCTTGTTCACTCATGAGTGTAGATACTGCATGTTAATACCACTAGCAAAGAGCAAAACTCCCCCCTTCTTTTAATAACTTATTTAAGAAAGACTCCCCACTGTTTATAAAGGAAGAAAAACAGAGTGACATAAGAAAATAGCTGTCCCAGCCCAAGCAACCCTTTCCCTGTGATGGATAGACATTACTGTGATTCTTTTTTTTTCTTTCCCTGCCTAGCCAGATGTCCCTAGGAAGCCAACAAGCAAGACTAGAATGCAATCACCCAACAAATATTATCCCTCTCGGTATAGAATTTCCATTTTCTACTTCATTGTTTTGTGTAATTTTTCACTTCTGCTTCTCAATGCATAGCATGAACCTTGTCCTTTAGAAGATACAGTATTTGGTGATGTTCTCTGTTAGATTTGAGAATAAAGGGATGACTTCTCCAGGTAACTTACATTGCAATATATTCGACTTACAAGGAAAAATGAAGGAGTAGATGGAAAAATAAATGTAAAGTCATTGCATATTCATAGATTTGCGGCTGAAATTTTATTTTCTCCATGTAAACTATACAGCAGTATGGTTTTTACATTCTTCACAAAATATGGAAATTTAGCTGACTTAGTTTTTCCAAACAGCTGCGTATTTGGTGATGTATTTTGTCAAGCTGGACCAGTGGTTGCTTTGTAACATTATCTACCACTGGTTTATATTTATAAAGCTAAGCTTGGCTGTCTAGAGTTGCTGTTATAAATACCTATATAAAGATTTAGCTACCTTGTCGTGCATTCTAGTATGGCATCATTCCACAGAATTGTATGATCTAACCTGAGAATCCAACAAAAGGATTATTAGTTGTACTGATGTCAGAAACTCAGTATCTCACACTATAAGATTTAAGAAATCGGATCATGCCAAATATCAGATTAGTCTGGTATTCTAGCATTAGGGTTAACTGAGCCACATTTCATTTAATTAATTTAACTTCTGGGGTTTGTATAATCCACTGAACCATTAACTAACCACAGTGGCTGGATTAGCACAAAACTCCAGGCTAAAATATTATTGCACAACACACTGAAACACATAGCAAAACACTAGGCAGAGCCAAGGTTTTGCAGGAGTTGTTGGGCAAAATGTCTGTCATGGAACCTACTTCTCACTATGCTTCTTCCTAGCTGCTGCCACCCCCACAGCTGTTATTCCTTCTAGTCGCCACTACCAACTCACTTGCTGGGCAGAGCTGGAAAATAAGCTGCTACAGTCACAAAGTTTCACCATGGTTTGCTTGCTCACTCCTCTAGACCACTGAAAGCATGCAGGCAAGCAAGCAGATGGGAACAAGGAGTAGCTGCAGGGTGAGATGGTGATAATCTTGGGTATGTATGTGTCCTGGAGTAGTAAAACCGGATCTGAGGGCAAGCTTGCAGGTGTCAATCCATGCCAATCCTGGCACTTAAGGTATGCATGTCAAGATAATTTCTAAAGTTCCTTGCTCACTTCGACTCATGTATTAGCCAATGGTCACAATTCTGCCTCGATCCCCCTTTTTTTTTTCTGAATGCTTGCCTAAATTTGTTGGCCATATTCCAAGATCCTCACAGCCACCATGTTAACAGAATGTACTTGAAAGAAAAAAAAGATTTATTCTGCTCCTGAAACCTGCCTAGGCTTCTTCACTAGGGCTAATCATGGGTATTGATATTGCATCTATGAGGTCATTCAGCCTCTCACTATAAGCTCATGAGTAAACTCATGAATAACGTTTTCAGCAAATTCTGGGAGAAAGAAGGGGAAAGAAGTGTTCCTTATCGTACTGTCAAAGCACACTAGGAAGAGAGCCATCAGGCCGATAAGGCTTTTACTCAATACTGAATAAATTGTGGCAGGATCATAAGGAAGCAGTTAGCATACACTCCTTTTGTGAGTGCAATAATTACCAAAGAGATAAATGTAGAGAAATACCCTGCGACCTGAAATACTATACAGCATGATCTACACGTGTCACCAAATGAGATGACAGAATGGACCTGACCACTTCATACTGCAATGGGGGACTATATTTAAGAATATTTAACTACATTAGAAACTGCCTGTAAAACCAGCACATTTTCTAAAGCAATGGCTGGCTGAGGAATTCTGGGAGTTGAAGTCCACACATCTTCAGGTTGCCAAGGTTAAGAAACACTATTCTAGCCTAAGAAATGGAAGACAGGAAGGAACCTCCATCTCTCTGATATGCTAGCTTTCTATTTACAAAAAGTGAATGCAGGACCATTCAGGGGTTTAGCATTCAATAACTATACTTATATTTCCAGAAAGGACTCAGGAAGAATCCTGCATGCAACTCTTAGAGCAGGGACATCAACCTCTGCAAGCAACCCAGCAACCTCTGGAGAAGTACAAGTCTTTGGAACAGCTTTCTACCTCCAGTAGCTTGCTCCTTCCAAAAGAACTGGGTGCCATAAAGAAAATGGGAGGGGGGGAGGACAAGGTAAATGGGTGTTAGAAAGAAAAGGGTATGCCAGAAGCTCACTCTTTGCTTCAGTTGCTGCCATTATTGGCATGCAACTCCCAACATCTAATCCCCAAAGGAAAGCTGCCCAGCAGAAAAAGATTGCTAACCCTTGTCCTAAAGAACCAGCCTGTCAGTATAGACAACACTGAATTAATACTGTCCATCTGGTATAAGGCAGCTTACTGTGTCCATTTTAACTAGCTGATGAGTAAGAAGAATGATTAGCCACCATTAAACTGTACATTATCCAGGGCAGAAAGACTTATCCATCCCCTAGGTTTAGCAAAGGGGTGAGATTTAAGTGCATAGTTTCAACTGCTGTGTTCTTTCTCACATTCGTTTATCTGTGCAAGCTGCATTGTTATAGGTAACCTGAGGCTTTTGATTGCTGTTTTTCCTTTTTTCATTTAAAGAGAGATATTTTCCACAAATATGTTTATAGAGGGACACTTACTACAGATGTACAATTAATGCTCAATATAACATTAACAGAAGTTACCAAGTAAAGTACTTTGAGGTTTCCATAATATGAAAAAGGAAAAAAGAAATATGAATTGTTGAGCTTAGTAACAAAGTCTCCACTATATCATTGTTTATAAATATTAAAAGTAAAAAAAAAAAAAAAAAGGAAGAAAGGGAAAACATCCCTAAAAACAATATTTTATTTTATTTACTTATTTATTTAACTTGTCCCCGCCCATCTCCCCACAACGGGGGACTCTGGGCGGCTTACAACAATCAAATACTTATGGATAAGTATTTGATTTCTGACTCCCCCCCCCCTTTGTTCTCCAACCAATTTGCAGTTATCTATTGCTGTAAAGGTTGTAAATGTTTTGATTGCTACTTTTCTTTAAAGGCAGAGAAACCATTAGAACTCGGAGTCCAATGTAGGTTGCCCTTCTTTCGGTCTTATAAGATTCCAGGATCTGGGTGTTTGTACCTGGTTGCCTGGTATAAAGCTTTTTCTTGTTATTCAGAACTCCAGCTTAGAGCGCATCTCAAAGTCTAGAGACAAGTAAATCACCTTAAAGACGAATACGTTACAGCATAAGCTTGCACGATTTACTCAAGCAGGTATGCCACAAATATAAAGGGGAGAAAGACTAATATTAAAGGGGGAAAGGCAGACACTGTTAGAGAATAACATTACATTTGCCACCTTACTATGCAGAACACACGTTAGATCAATTATTGCCTACACAACCTGCTTATGGGCTTCAAAGCAGCATCTGGCTGGACAATGCAGCAAACAGAACGCTAGACGAGATGGGTTTTCTGGTCTGCTCCAGCAGGGCTCCTCACTTTCTTATGTAACACAAGATCTGCAGTACACGGTAAAAGATGTGACTTGAGCGTGAAAGGACCTTTTTGCTCTCCCTTTCACTAGGTGTCTTTCTGGCCTCACTCTGCCCTCAAAGTATATATAAATGTACAGAAAAACAGGAACCTAAAAAAATAGTGGGTGAATGAGGAAAAGGTCTGGGGAAAAGAAGGGCAAAAAAATCATGGAGAAATCTCCCCAAACCCCTCCTAATAACTTGCCCTTGTCACCCAGATTCGACCAGCACCACCTAGTGGTGTTTGCAGCTGTCTTATAAAGCTGCACTTCCATTAAATAACCAGCTCTGTAGGTCAGTGATATTTTTTCTTTCTTTCTATTTCTTCTCTTACAAGTTAGTAGGGCTGTTCAAAACCATTGGAAGAGGTGCTTTGTAGGCCTGGGAGCATGTATGAAGCATCTCTTTTTGTATCATTAAAGCAGCCACTTCATGAAGTGAAGTTGGTTGTATATGCACACAAATTCATATATAGAAACAATCAGGAACAGCTTCTGAAGCAGCCTTGCAAGCAATGTGGCTACTTTAACAATATAAATGAAGTGCTTTATATAGGCCCCCACCTGTTGTGAAGTACTTTTTTTTTGAAAATTGTACACGGGCCTGTTAAGGAAGCTTAATGTTACCCATTTTTTGTCCTTGGACATTGGGGGAAGAATTGGTTGGAAGCTGACTTAGGCAGCAATTTCTTTCATTCGACAAGAGTCCAACTTAAATACAGCATAGAGAGCCTGCCTCCTTCATGACCACTGACACTTCATGAAATCATACGAAGCAAACTCAGAGTACCAAAATAAAAGTTAACTGAGATTGCTTCAAATGTTCTTATTTTTGCCAGTGCTGACCAAAATCTGTGTTTCCTGATAAGGAATTCTGATACTCAAATATGAAGCAAAGTGTTTCTATCAAGACCAACCAAAATAATAAAATGGTTGGTCATTATAAAGGGACTGGATGGCTATGAACGTTGGATAGGGATTTTTTTCCCTTCCCATGAATGTGGATTTTTTTTTTCAACATACTGTAGAACATGTTTCTCAACCTTGGGAACTTTAAGATGTATGGACTTCAACTCCCAGAATTCCCCAGCCAGCATAGCTGGCTAGGGAATTCTGGGAGTTGAAGTCCACACATCTTGAAGTTCCCAAGACTGAGAAACACTGCTGCAGAGTATCTTTCTAGCCTAAGAAATGGAAGACAAAGTCAGCCAACAGCAGCTTGCAATATGGGAGAAGAGAAGAAAGAGGATGGATTTTTTCAGGCCTCTGACATACTATAATAAGCATTCAAGAGAATAGATTTAGAGTTGAGGGAAGTACTCCTCACTGTGCTGTACAGAGATGCTACAGAAGGAAAGGGGAAAAAGCACCACATGCTATAAATTATTTAGCCCGGAGATTGACCAAAGAAATTAGATAACAGACACAATTACCATAGTCCCATTGCATCCTTTCCCAAATATTTCATGGGGTCCAGATGTCTTGGTGATGGAGGTGGAGGGATTTCATCTTTTGCTCAGCAATTCTGAAATACTTCTGTTTTTCTGCTGTGGGGAACCATTTCTTCTTCTCCCAAATAATGACCGATCAGCTATGCAGCAAGGAAAAAATGGCTCCTGGAGTCGCTAAACTATATTGAGAGTTGCTAAGAAGCACATGTGCGGTCTACCAATTGCCCATATATGTCTTATCAGCTATGTCCTAGCCCTTTCAATGGGCTTCAACTCTGGATCAAATTGAGTGGGGAGAATTTGGTGCCGTCTAGTTAATTTATTAAAACAGGAAAATGTCAAAACTTTAAGCCTGTACCAAACACTTAACCTCTGACTTACAAATTGTACTGCTGAATGTTTGGTATGAAAGGTAATGTTCCAAAGATTAGGTCTGTAATTGTTGTTGGATTACTATTTACATCATCCCTGCCCTACGTCAATCCACAATATGTGGCATGCTGAGCACAGAATAAATTTCTTATGTTCCCTTTGGCAAGGCATGTAGGAATTTTGCTTTGCAAAATGAAACCAAACAAAAATGTAAAACATTTAACAAGCAATTTTATTATTCCATGATAGGAAAAATGTATTGATTTAATTCATGCTTAATAGTACCTTACCACCCACCTACATGAGCACTGAAAACAATTCTCAGCAGAAGGTCTTAAAACCTCCATTAAAAAGTTGACATTTAGATATCAAAGGGTAGATCAAGCTATACGTCTTCCACCTCTCCCCCTATATTCACTTTCCAAAATGTAGTATTTATTAATAAAAGGATAGCTTGCCTTCTGAAAAAGAAGGTGATAAAAATTAAGCTCCCCAAGATACATACATTTGGAAGTTCTCTGGAAGCCCTCCTCCTCAGCCACAGATCTGTGGCCCTGGGCTATGTCTTCCAGCAGAGCAATCTAAGCATGCCAGATATTTCTGGACTCCAACTCCCAGAAGCTTTAGTGAATAATGCTGCAAGTTGTAGTTCAGCAATCCTCGAATGCTCACTCCTGTCTTAGGAATACTCATAGCAATGCCCTTGCCAAGTTACATTGTTTTGTTCACTTTGCCATCAACTTCCATAGTTTTAAGCAGAGGTCTTTTCAGCTCCCTGTTCCATGACCCTTTTATCCAGAAACACCACGCACAATATACTTTAGACTTCTTGTATGCAAAGCCTGTATTCTGTCACTGAACTACAGCTCCCAACCTGGTTATGAGAGATGTGTACTCTGCACATACTCAGGGTCGCTCTGATATACTTTAGTATTTAAGAAAAAGATGTGATTAGCTGGAAATACTCAGCACGACATAAGGCTCAACCATAATTTCCATTCTCCTTGCTCCTTTTTCTAATGCAGACAAGTAATAATAACAACAACACATTCCTTGTAGCATTATTGCAAGTATTAAGATAAACATATGCAAAATATTCCAAGCCTAGGAAAAAAAGCCCAGTGAAAAGATGAAGCCTACTTCTACCACCACCACCACCACATGTAATACAAAACTGTAGTAGGGAGAAGGACCGAAAGGGGGGGAAAATAAACCCAACAAGCAAACAGACAGAAAGTCCTCACTTCACCTGAACATATCTAGACGTGCCAGTTAAATCCACAGGCTCAGCAACAACAAAAGAGGCTGTATTCCAGTTGATGTAGCTTTCGTAAAGTGGGAAAAGGGCTCGCTTGTGGCTGGGAATGAAGTAGACAGAAATGTGGCGTTGCTATGGAGACCATTCAACTGCCATCTTGCACTGCTTGGTATTTGTTGATAGCTTTTTAATACGGGCATTAAGAACTGATTCAAAGAGAAAGCCAGCACACACCACCTCTGCTACATACAAAATTAACAGGGGGAAAAAAATAGATGTCTGGAAGAGTTCAACTTGGATTGAAGCTTGAAATCTTAAACTAAACCAGGAGGGTTGCCTTCAGAACTATCAGAACCAACAGAATGCCTCTGAACATGTGCAAAGTGCCTTTGCTCTATCACTGCATATTTACACCATAAAGAAGCAGTTCAGCACCCAGCCCCTGCCAGTTTTAGCTGTACAATAATCTTATGAAATTGACTGGAAAGGAAGGAACTGGCCCAAGATCAATCAATGAGTTTGTGGTTGGACAGGAATTTGAAGCTTTGTGACTTGGATCTCATCCTTCTAATCAGGCATTTTCACAACCATATGCTGCTGGTGGAACCACAATCAATTTCCTCACATTTTGGAGGGGGCATGGCTTCCAAGAAACCTTTTGAAGTACAACTCGTCAAGATGTTCAGCTTCAAAGAGGTCCCCACAAAGATCTGTTAGCCCTTAACATGAAAAGCTACACAGAGCTTTCTTCAACAAACCAAATTAAATCACCCACCAATTTGTGAAAACATAAATGTATTGTTTAAATTAAGATTTTGTTTGAAAAGATATTTTTGCATAATGCAGATCATGCACACTGTATTGTCTTCTGCAGCTAATGTGGTAATCAATGGCAGAATTAATAGGGGTATCTACAACCAAGCTGAAAACAGTCTGGAGTCAATGGCAATCTGTGACTGATGCTGAAATGACCCAGAAAACATTCTATAACTTTCCAGGGAAGGTTCTGTCATTTAGGGCAAGGACTGGTAATTCACTTGCAATCTTCCAGAAACTAAGATCAAATTTCTGAAATTCAGCAGCAAAATGGGTCAATTTTTGGCAGCACATTCCCTCCCTCCTCCCAAGTAATAGGGATGGAAATGGAAGCAAGAGACCCTTGGAAAATGTGGGAAAGAAGGAAGGAAGGAAGGAAGGAAGGAAGGAAGGAAGGAAGGAAGGAAGGAAGGAAGGAAGGAAGGAAGGAAGGAAGGAAGGAATCAATCTAGAAAATACTAAAAAGTCATCCAGCTCCTTCTTATAACATCATCTATGTCCCTTCATCTAGTACATGGAACAAACTATGTTCCTCAACTTTGAGAAAATTGCTCATTTTTCAATTTAAAGGATTTTTCCCCTTCTGCTGCCTAGGTAGGTACATCTGGAATAAAATAATCTCACTGTTGTTCCTATGGGACTTCATAATACATCTTGCCTCCTTTTGGAAACAGGGAATGTTAAGAACAACAATGGAACACAGTAGTAAGTTAAAACTATCCCCAGCCACTAGTCATACTGTACAACTAACAGGAAGTTTTCAGGAGATGCCTCTAAAGAGGACTAGAAACTTCTGTAATAATATATAACTAAAGCACTTCCGATGTTAAATAGCTGTACACAATAAATGTGCAAACACCATGGAACTTTTTACCAATCCATTAAATCAATAACTATAGAAATGAAAGACTACCAGGGAGTTGAGGGCAGAAGTCTACAGGTAGTCTCCAGTATAAGAATGAGTTCCGTTTCCAAGGTCTGTTCTTAAGTTGAATTTGTATGTAAGCCGGAACAGCATTATTGTATAATATTGTATAAGTACATTGTGTAATGAACTCAAACCATTGTGTATTTAACTCGGATCATTGTGTATTTAAATTTTGCTACAATAGGCTCCATTCTTAAGGAGGGGTCGTCTGTAACCCGGGCATTCTTAGCCCAGGGACTACCTGTATTCCTTCCCCTAACACCTTTCAACATATGACTGGAATAAAAAAATAATTATACAATTACATATGTGTTGTTTTGTGCACTATCAGAAGCAACTTGCAGAAACTCCTACATAATTACACTGAACAAGTTTAGAGGTTCTACAGGAGGCCCAAGTGGTTCTCTCCCTATTTGAGCACATCAGTTCTTCATTCTGTATTTTTTCCAACTCTAGTATAAGGGCAACACTTCTACTCCAGCTGAGCCTATCCAGGAGTGATGCTGCTGGGAAGCTGTTCAGTTTCATTCTATCAGTTCTAATTTTTCTGCTACCCCACCTTGGGTTCTATACTGTCAGGCAGCCCCATATTCTTTCTCCCCAGAGACAGCAGCTACCATTTTCCCCAGCCCTAGCCCTTAACCTTCAATTATTTCAGGCAGGTACTTTGGGGCAGGGTAATACTTTGGTCACCTAATGTGAAGAGAGGACTCTTTGGAAAAGACCCTGATGCTGGGAAAGATGGAAGGCAAAAGGAGAAGAGGACGGCAGAGGATGAGATGGCTAGATAGCATCACTGAAGCAATGAGCATGAAATTGAGCAAACTCAGGGAGGCAGTGAAAGATAGGAAGGCCTGGCGCAATATGGTTCATGGGGTCACGAAGAGTCGGACACGACTTAACGACTGAACAACAACAACAATGCAGCATGTAATCAGCCAGAATTCATTTATTTTCTTCATTTCCGTGCCACCCAAGGGAGCTTGCATTTCTTAAGCTTATCTGTCCAGTCCTCTGCATGAATACTCATACCCCATCTTTCAAAAGAAAACTTAAGATATTTGCCTGTAGTAGACTAGGGGTGTCTGCAGGGTATGGTAAGAAAGTCAAGATGGCAGCCATGAGGGTGCGACTGAAGCGTCAACCATTTTTTATGTACACCGCAAAGCTTCAATCACACCCTTATGGCTGCCATTTTGACTTTTCTGACTATATACTGCACCTTAAGGCTTAGTATCTAGGATCAGGAACTTGCTCTACCATTCCGCCAAGTAAAAAAAGAAAAAAGAAACTCTTACGGGGTTGGCAATAGATGAGCAGTTTCAGTCTAGAACGGCCTTTTCCAATTTCTTCAGATGTGTTTGATTCCAGTAATTTCTAACTAGCATAGCCATTGATATTTTGTTGTCAAAAACAACTAGAAAGATCAGTTTGCCTAAAACACCATGAAACTTAAAGGCTATGCTGTAGTTATATTCAAGCTCAGGTACTCCCTGAGAGACACACATATATCCCTCTAATTATAGTACATTTCATTTAACTATCTTCATTATTATGCTCTTTTCAAAATACAGTATGCAGGCTTCTAAATATGGTTGCTTTATTTTATTTTTATTTTCAAATGTTTCTCTACTAATTCTTCATTTAACCATGTTTAATATGGCATAGCTTTTAAAGCTTATAGTAATTTTGTGACACAATTTTAAACTCACTTTTTTGTCTTGCTTCAGTGAATTCAGAAACAACCTTGTGTGTGTTTAAAATTATTTAGAAACCACCATGCATGAACATAAAAAAATACTAAAGAGAAGTATTTTATTAGCAAAGGCATATTCATTTATTCTCACATATAATGGGTTTTGAACACAATACACTCTTTAGGAGCAGCACTAATTTCTTCTCTTCTGAATAAAAATTTGCTTTTGAGAGAATATTTGTTCCTTTTTGTTCTCTACCAGAAAATTATATTAATTACTTGCAAATAATATATTAAATTTAAGTATATTCCTCACCCTACAGAATTCTTTCCAAGCGGTATCCAAAAGTATTCCTTATTCTCTCCAAACAGGCATTACTTGCAATTCACGTTTGACCAAAAACTAGAGGCTAAAGGCAAATAACAGGCTTTGTTATGTATTGTTACAGAGTTCCCCAATTAGAAAACCCATCAACAGCTGGATTACATTAGCCTGTCCCACGAAAATATCCTCTGCCAGTTTCAGAAGGGAGCACACAGACTTAAGCCAGCATGAAGGGATAGATTATCACAACTTTAATCTTCTTGGGAAAGATTCAACAGCAGTTGATGAATCAATCAAATGTTTCTATACTTCCATGTCCATCCCCCAAAGTGCTCAAATCATTTGCATACAAGGCAAAACAAATTTAAAAATCAATATAAAAGTAGAAAAATGTAATGCTAATACATTTCAGAGTTGAAAAACCCAGAACATGAGAGCAAGACAGATATCCAAATGAGCAAGTACTACACACGTAGATACAGGACAGGGAGATTGATCACTGGTATTTTTCCAGATGAAGTTCAAAGTGCTGGTAAGATAGAAATAGTTTGAGGCCAGGATACCTAAAGAACAACTTGTTCCGAACCAATCTGTCCACCTCTACAATTCTGAAGAAGAGGCTTTACTCTGTATCCCAATAGTGGTGAATTTCAAAAAGTGTTCAAATACACAAGAAGGCAATTCTATCATCAGATGCAATTCTCTTCTACAAATAGTGCTAGCAAATTAAAAAGAAGATATATGGGAAAAGGCAGTTTAGTCTAAGTCTGAAAATCAATGGGGAAATGAGAGATGGAACCAATGAATGCACACCAAAGTAGGATAGCCTTCCCCAAATGACCTCAACCAGATTTATTAGGACCACAACTTCCTAAACAGCCATGCTGCCTAGGAATGCTGGTAGTAGTCACCCCAGCATCTCTGGAGGGCACTAAGTTAGCAAAGACTTTCATGTAGAGCAATGCAATTGCAGTGCTATTCTGTATAGATAGAATACAGTGCAGTGGGACTCAAGCAGACAGACAAGTTACAATATTTTTTACACTTCACCATATTCCGGTATCACTGAGGCTGTGTTTACAAATCAACAGTTTACCACTGATGTATGCATCAACAGTTTACCACTGATTTATCACCGATATATGTATTTCTAGCACATATGTATAATTCATACTTAACCAGCAAGAGACTGCTTTTAATTATTCTGAGAAAACTCACCATTGGCTTATCTCATTTTTTCCTGGAATGCTTAGAAATGAAAATAGAATGTAACTTTCCATGCCAGAAGGTAAAAGGCTTGCTTAGCAAGGCACTAGAAAGACAGAAACGTTCAACCTCCCTTACTAATTGCATAGGGATGCAGTGTTACAAAATCTTTAAGGATCTTGAACGCAGTGTCAGAGCATGCATTAGGACAAAGCAAGGAGGCCCTGCAGTAGTTACTCCTCACTGAACTGGAAGACAGAAACAATAGACAGTTTGAAATACAATACCAATTAAATTATTGCAAAGTAAAAACAGATAAAAATACCCAAGTGAAGCTCTGACATTCAGTATCAGAATTTGAAATAGCCACATCTTCATCAGCCCAAAGCTTTACATCTTCTTGCTCCAACCTGACCAAATCCAAGAAAACTACCCTGTTGCTTCACTTCTTCAGTCACTTTTGCCTGATTCTTACTTACCTGATTCATTCTTGGAACTCATGTTTTCCTTCTTAGTAAGTGGCTGATTGATGAAAAATCAGGGATGAGAAGGCAGTGGTTTTCAGAGCTGGACCTATGGTAGCCTTCACCTTAGGATGGGGATTGGTAGCCAGAAAGGTCAAATGCTGTTTAGCCAATGCTGTAGGGACATCCCTTGAAGAGAAAGGGAAATCCTTCTTGGGAGCCCTTTGGGGAAAAAAAAGGAAAAGGAAACATTAATAACCCATTTCTTAGCCTAACAGAAAAAGAGCAACTGGCCAGGATCAACCTGTACTGCAAAAGGAGTTAGCAAAGACCAAACAGAAACAGCCCATTTCAAAATAGTTTATTTTCATCTTGCTCATATTCATCACATTTGCAGAGAAATACTGACAGGATGTTATCACATGCTCCTTTCAACATGAACATGACACTGCCAGTCAGCATCTTTCTATCACAGCATATTTGGCTAAGTAGCCACAAGTCTGTTCATCCTTTACGGATGTTGTGCGTATATCTGTTTTATATAGGTTTGAATTCTCTCTCATGGATTTGCTGATCAGCTGAGAATAGGCCTTAATAAAATCAGAGAATCCAAGACAACAAAGAAAAACTTTTTTTTAACAATGCAGAACAAATAGCTCAAGCTGCTCCCTCCTACAGTCCAAGCCAGGTTAAATATCTAATATACAGGAAGTAGAGTCTATGAGTTAAATACATGGAGAACATTTACCCATTTCACAGACTTGGGAACAGCACAACAGGGATCAGTCCCAAGGATAATCAGACACTCAAGAATATACCCAGCATGAATCTATACTCCTCTCCTACAAGTCTGTTCTAGGCACTGTTTCCATATACAAACTCACACGTGCCACAGAAGCAAGAAAAAAATAACTGATAAACTGTTTTACTCACTCATGCATACACACAAGGAATATACAATCAAATAACTCATGTGAACTCGTACCAATTGCATATGCAGTAGGCACTGTCAAGGCTACCGTTACCCTGTTAGCCTAAACACAGAGCTTAAACTCCTGCATGCCAATGTTATTACTCACAGGTTACGGCTACTAAGCCTACTCACAATGAGCTACCTGCTCCTCTGTGCAGCTCACTATCAAGTCATCATCCTTTCAGGCCCTCAGTCAGCACAGCAGCAGTTTCATCACTGGTGACAAGGAAAGTGAAAACTCAAAGTCTTTGGCTTAACTTTCCTGTTAAGCATTCCATTTGTTTGGCATTTCAATATGCAATTCAATACATAACTGCATGGAGATGCCTGAGTTAAAGCATCAAATGCCATATTCAGGCACCATTCTGAGTTCAGGTTCAAATAATAGGCTATACCTCTGACCTGTTTACAGAAAAAAATTCAGAATGTTAGCCTAGTGAGGGATCTCTCCCTTTGAAGAATTGAGACACCAAAAATCAAAACTGGTATGCATGTTTAGGACAAATGTTACTAATTTAAAATATGAATCCATTCCTTACCAAAGATAGACAAGAAAAATGAGATGCACAGAGCAGTGCAATATGGGAAGGCAGAGATCAAATAAAAGGATTAAAATTAAATACATTTCTGAAATAAAAATAACATTTAATGCATGAAACCAAAAAAACTGGTCTCTCTCTTCCTCTCCCCAAAATGCACCTTGACGCTCCAGTATGCTGCTAGCTCTGCTATTCAATGCATTTTCAGGGATCATTATAGGTTTAGCTCCAGAACAAGTTTTCAGATAAAAGAGGAAAAATGAAAACATATTTTAATGCAACATTGACACAAACACTGAGATTTGGGTGAAAGAGTATACCGAGATTGTTTCTCCTTGCTCCTCAAAAGCAATTACCCATCACACATTTGTCCAAAGAACCACAATTCCTTAACCATATTCTGCATGTCTTAAGAACAATCTTCCATTTCATGATTAAACACAGTTGTCCTACCCATTTCCAAGGAGATCTGGAAAAAAGTAAAACCACAAGTTACAGTACTTTACTACTCCTAGTATTTATTGGTGGAAGTTTGATCTCTAGGCTGGCTAGAGAATTCTGGGAGTTGAAGTCCACACATCTTAAAGTTGCCAAGGTTGAGAAACACTGGTCTATGGTATCCCAGCAACTTCCAGTGATCTCTGCTGTAAAGAACAGACCTTTATTCCTACTGAAGGAAGAAGGGAACCATAGCAGAAATTTTGGGATTCCCAGAGGTGTTAGGAAAAAACCCCTAAGATCATCTAGTTGAAAACTCACAGTTCTTCACACATGATATTTTGGGTAATCATGTTCAGCAGCTTTGTAACAGACCATTGTTTTCTTTGTATTACAGATGGCAGTGGAGGATGGGAGAGAGAGCTGAAGTTAAAGAAACAGGGATTTGCCTATGGTCATTCAGCAAGACCATCATTGTGAACCGGGTATTTCCTGCCCAACAAGTCACATTCTTAAAGGTACCAAAGGCATGGCATGTTACATATGTCAATCAGAAACAGAAAACACTCATGCCATTTAGCTCTCTATATGCAATAGAGCGCAAGTGTGCCCTATCAAGGTGCCTTCAGGGCAGGGTGCTTCAGATGGCTGAAGCATGGAAAAAAGTAATCTACTACGGAAGAGCAAAGAGAGCTGCTACCCTCAAGGATTTATCACTCATTTGACCTGGGTGAAGTTTCTTCACATCTTGACAAACTGGATGTAAGAAAACTACCAAAACCAGACTCCACATGAGGTAGTCCAGAGGCAATTTCCATAAATTCTCCATTATATTCTACAGGCAGCTGATGCTTGTCAGCCCATTCCTAACAAAACTGCACTGTACTTAAATCAAATAACCAGGCATTGTTGGAAGGGTATTTGGATATACAGAAACCATGGGTTAGCTGAACTGGGGAGAATCCATGTTTGAATGAAATATAACCTGTTTGCAGGCTTGCCCAGCAAATTACTTCTTCTAGTAATCATGATGGATAATAAGCTTAACAACCTATTGGATGAATACTTAGTCTAGTGAAGCACACAGAGTCCATTGAAAAGCATAGCTGTACAAAAGTGCAACATCATGCTAGGGTGAACTAAAACAATGATCTGCTAAAGACTAGGAGAAAATCAAAGTATGACTGATGGATAAAAGTACCAAGGGTCAGGACATAACTTCCATGATCAAGAACTGCCCTGAGAACAGTTATATCTGTCCCCATACTGCCCTCTAAATTGTAAAAGTATTCCTTGACAAGATTGATGAAAACAAAAGAAGTCATTATCCAATACTTTTAGGTTATAAAACAGGAGACAAAAAGGAGCTCTATATGAAGTGTAAAAGCTCCTGTTTGTGTCTGTGTAGTGTGTAAGAGCTTCTACATTCTATAGCTTATGATTTTGTTTGTTTTGCTATTTCCCTTGTCACCTTTTTTCAGAGATATCTTTCTGGAATCAAGGAGCTATAAGACAACTTTGGGTTAACTATATGGATTGTTTGTTTAGATCACCCCTCGGCTTTTATTAGTTGTGAAAATCATGCTGATCAGCAATGCATAGCTCTGATTGCACTAGAAATGAGAAATGGATTAAAGGAACAACTATAGTCAAACTTTGATTCAATAAATCAGTGCAACTATTGTACTGTTGCCTTCTGTTGTGATTTTGCCCACTAGGGATAAGTTCCTGAGAAGGGAGGAAATAAGTTCTCTCTGTTTTTCCCCTTCCAAGAGGAATTCCAAGTTCCAAATAGGAATTGATCCTTAGGAATCAAACTCTGCTTATCCTTCTCCATATAAACTCTTCCACGCAACCATTCATGTGCACACATTGCCATGGAATTGATACTTGCAAGGTAGTGGGAATACAGAAGAATGTGAAGCAGTTATGCTAACTAAGGCACGATGATAAATAGCTGTAAGAGTTCACAAAAATAACACAGAAAGGATCTGAGAATTTTTAATCACATGGATCTGAAAAATCAGGTGACAAAGCTTACAAATGTTATTTCTGGAAGATTAGAGAAAGTGTGGCTGCTTCTACAAGCAATTGTGCATGCTTATACTCCAGAACCATTTTAAATTGTTTTCCAGTTGTAAGGAAAATGGGGAAATGTAGGGATGTTTGACTTCCTTCAGTTCTTAAGCTGGCTAGAAAGATGTTCTTCAGGCTGATCTAAAGGCCTGCAAACTCAGCAGTCCGTATAATTGATTACTCTTGTACTGCTCTCTTTTCTGCTTCTTCTGAACATACCATGAGAGAGCAAGGAAATGATATATCTTATTCAGGAGACAGACACGTTTTCTGGGAACTAGCTATTCATTTGGTTTTTGCCCTCAACATCAAAACAATGTAGCCATCGTAAAAGTGGTATGCATCTACCCAATGAAAAATTACTCAAAATTTCATCAAGATGAAATAATTGCCAGCTGAACTGCCCAAATAAAATGTTGCAACGTTCCATTCCAAGTGGGAAAAATGTAAGCTATTTGCACCACATTCTATCATTGCTAATTAACACTATAAACATTATTTTTTTACCTTTTTTGGTTTTGCCCTTTGTCCCATTTTCTTTCTCCTAACTTGATTTTTTATCAAACCAAATGGCTGTTAGGTCATCAAAATGTATGCCATAATTTTAAAGTACCACAAAACTCTTGCTTTTGCCCTGCAGCAGAATAATACTCTTCCAGAATTTATTAACATCCTGTTCATTCAGTCTCATTCATTTACATTCCAAGGCATGAACAGTTCCCAGATTGCAGAAAAGCTTTGTCAAGGTAAAAAAAAAAAAAAAGTTAAAAAGTGCAAGTAAAAATGGGGGGAGGAACCCTGTGGGGTTTTTTTTTTGCCCAAATTAATTTTCCTTTTACATTCACACTATTTCCTTACATAATACAAACATACATTGTGATGTCTGCATCAGTAAGAACATTATTCTTTGCCCAATCAACCTTCACACTACAATGTTCTTGTTACTGCCACAAATGCCAGAAAAATGGCACAAGGAAACCTATCCATACCCCCAAACAAAGAACAGAAAGGGGTTTAGGATAAGTCACTACACTATGCCACAAGATTTGAAATAGGGATGATGCTTAAAATCTTCTTTAATTCTTGCTTACAGTTGCTTCAGCAATCTAACACAAACTTCACAAGACAGTTTTGGGATAGAATTACCAGAACCAAGATCAGGATGCTGAAATCTGGAAATGAAAACCACTGAACTAACTAGTGGAAGAATGCACAAAATGCTGGGAAGAGACCAGAGTAAAACATTCACCTCTCAAGAAGAGTAACACCAACAGTACACAGCAGGTAACAAGGACAATTTCTGTGTTTCAAAAAAGGCTCAAAGCTAATCCTTTTGTCTTGTAAGCACGCGCACCCATTTCTAGCACTAGGGCTGAGAAGTCTTCCATTGTTACAGGCGCAGCCCCACATGGGAGGCTTTGCCTACTCTTCTCCAACCTGGGCTTCTACTGATATGTCAGACTACAAAGCCCAGCATTCCCAGTCAGCATTCGCTAGACCTTTCTTCCAGTGGTGGAAGTTGTAGTCCAGGAGTTTGTCAACGGCACCAGGTGGGGGGAAAGGCCCCTGTGGGCTGCCCCATCAAAGGGCAGCGAGCCACCGTCTTCAATGACAGGGCGGAAGGCGGAGTGTCCTTGTGAAGCAACACCCCAACTCCACCCTGGACCGGGTGCCCTACGCATTGGGCAACACGATCGCCCCGCGAGCGGCCCGTTAGTTCCTCCGACGGGCGCGCTTCAGCCCCTCCATTCCCACCCTCTTCCCACCGGGCTCGGGCAGCCGCTGCTTCAGGCAAAACTTCAGCGCCACCGGAGACCCCCAGCCCGCCGCGGATCCCGCCGCCGCCGCCTTCCTCCCCCTCCCCCCCCCCCCGCTCCCGCCTGCCGCTCTGCAGTTCCAGATCTTTTCTTTGGCAAGTGGCCGCGGAACCTCCAGCGCTCAAGCCACCGGCGGGCCGGGCCGGGCCGGGCCGCGGCAGCAGTAAGCAAGCACGCGCGGTGGGAACACCAACCCGAAGCTTTCCGCCGACACGCTTCAGCCATCCCGCTCTCTTTCTTTACCTGGAAGGAGATCGGGGAAAAATGGCGCGTTCCTGCTGCTGCTGCTGCGGCTGCTTTCCTTGCAGATGTGCGTGCAGGATGGGAAGCTGCAATTACTGGGCCCGGCCTACCCCAGACCGATTTCTTCCTGACCCCCCCTCCCCTCTCCCCTCTCCAAAAAGAAAACTATAACCGGCTGTCCTGCCACGGCAACCCTTCATAACCACAACCACCTCCTTCTTTTCCTCTTCTCCTCCATCTTTGCAGCTGGCTTTGCTCGCCCGCCGCTACCGCCGCCAAACACTAACAACAACATTCAGTGACGTCATTCGAGGTCACGTGACCGTTCCTTGCTCTATAAATAGCCTCGCTCCCGCGCTGCTTACTCCGCGAGGGGGCAAGGTTTAGAGAGGGGAGGGGCCTCGACCCGCTTGACTGCCTGCAGTTAAAGGGTCCGCTGAGAAACAGCTCTTCAAATAGTGGATTTCCCCATCTTTTTTTACCAAAAAAAAAAGGGGATGCTCTCAAAAATAGGTCTCAGATAAAAATTATGAACGTCTTTAATATCCCTGCTTATCATACCAGAAATGACCAGGGCAAATCTGACCATACGCAAGAGAGAAGCAGCTGCCTCAGTCAGCAGAACCTGGCTGCGTTCACGGGGGGGGGGGGCTGCCTGCCTTTGGCTAAGTGTGTTGTGTCAACCCTGCCATTTAAGGTTGCACAACTGTAGTTTATACGTTTATACGTTTGGGTTTTTAAAATATTTTTTTATGAAAAGTTTTAACTACAATAATAAAAGGTAATGCAAACTAAAAAGAAAAAGAACAATAGGAAGACAGAATAAAAGTGCAAGGAAACAAAAAAAGGAGAGAGAGAAAAAAATTAAGAAAGCAACTTCCCACCCTCATCACAAGTATAAACAATTTTATTCTGTTCACATCCTCTTAATTAACAAATATAAAACTCTTCATCCCATAACTCAACTCTTAACTATAGGCAAATCCAATAAGCAATGTCTTTTTCAATCCAGGTGTCAGCAAAAAATCCAGAGAGCCCTAAAATAATAACATTATTTAACAAATATAAAACTCATCACTCCATATCTCAACTCTTAACTGTAAACAAACCCAATACATAACATTTTTCCAGTCCAGAGGTCAGCAAGTCCAGAAAGAACCACCCAAAATAACATGCCCCATTTTAACCCTGATCAAATAAGCCAACTTTGTTCCTTCCATTTGCATAAAACAATCTTGTTCTTTAACTCATTCAAATGATTACTGAACCTTGTCTCAAGGTTTATAGGTTTGAATAATGTGCTAACCCTGCCCATTATGGCTTGCTCAACAAGCCATGCTTAGGCAAACTATGTCCTTGGACATATGAACCCAGTTTTGATTATCCTAAAACAGCAGCAACTGTTATACCCCCCATCCTCTCTCTGTGATTTCTTAGGGCCAGATTGTACAGAACAAAGTGTTGAGACACCTGAGATACCCACAGTTATATTGTTTACTAAAGCAAAAATTGACTGGTACGCTGGAAAGCACAGACTTATGAAAGCTTTTATTAATTGTCAGTATATAACGTTTATAGGCACACTCAAATAAATTCCTTCTTTTAGAAGCATACAATCTAGAATAGCCAATGTATTCTTATTGAACTCCTGTGATTTAATGAACACATTAGACTATAAATTAATTATAATGGCTGGATTTGCACAACATGCTAAATCACAAGCTAGCTATTTTCTTGTTAAGTTTTAGAGGATGTTCATATTCCTTAGTGCCAATCAAGTTGCTGTTGTTTTCCTTTATTCCAATCCTTCAGAATTTGGGGCTGCAACTCAGAAAGGCTATTCTTCCATATTTGCTGTAAAACATGACCTGTACGTGATTGGAGGGCAGCTTCTAGCCGACCTTTGCTGATATCAAAAGAGTTAGCAAATTTGAAAAAGTCCAGTGTCTTAGTCTTTACATGCTACGTCAGTATATAATTTGATTGTTTCTAGCTTAATGCAATATATATGAACTGTGATTTTTATACTATGGTTAATAGGTTTGTGTAAAATTGTGGTTTTTTTCAATAAACAGTGGCTAAACAAATATGAATTAGTGTGCTGCATGAACACAGAGTTAAAGGCTGGCTTAGCATTCTAGTTTAAAATGTGCTTAGTTTGCAGTTCAGTGAGTTGTGCAAACAGCCAAATTCTTCCCAGATTATGAGCAATTTATATTTAGGACAAGAGTCACTATGTGCCTTTGGAACAAAGTAAGTTATCAATGACAATAATGGAAAGATCCACTCAAAATCTTTTCAGGGAAAATTGGTGATTTTGTCCTTTCTGCTCAAGCAGGGAAATAAGAGCCCAGGGAAAGGGTAGGGACAGATGCTGATAGACCCTATTACCCATAAGCAAGTCTTTGGTTATGCTGCTTAGAGTTAACGTATTGTCCATAATATCTGGAGGTTCATAGCTTCCCGTAGTGAATGAATGGCCCAAGAAAAATTTGCTTATACCTCAAAGAGAATAAGGGTTACAAAATTCACTCACAGCATACCACCTTAGAATTGTTGGGAGTCAGGCAGTGTACAAACATAAATAATAATGATAATAATCACTACCACCACCATAGGGACAGCATTTCTTACCTGAACTCACATATGCAGAGCCACACAGCATCTGCTACACACAATGAAAAATATTTCCAAGTGGTCCTTAGGTTCAGTAAGATATAAAAATTGATACTTTGGAAACCATTTGCCATCCATCATTATGACAGCAAGCTTAACCTACATTTGGCAAAATGCTAATCAAGTGCTGCACTTTGAACCAACTTTTTAAGGCTTCCTCATTTATATCCCTTCATTATCCAGTAATGCTCTTGTTCCCTTAAGAAACTGAAGAGCATTAACTATCTGCTCAGTTTCCTGGTTCATCTACTCACCTTAATTATTTATGACATTGTTTTATCACTATTCTGAATAAACACTTGTTTATCCAAATACTAAGCATAATGCTTGTTTGACTTTGGCTTAATGTGATGTGTGAACTAAGACTTATTCTCTCTCTCTCTCTCTCTCTCTTTCTCTCTCTCAAAAAATGGGGAACCTGCATAATCTGCTACAAGCAAGGCGTGAGGGGAAAAAGAGTTGTAGAAAGAGGTGATTATGGAAATGTACAGTGGTACCTCGGTTCACGAACGCTTCTGTTCACGAACAATTCAGTTCACGAACAGCTCCGGTCGCAAAATTTTGCCTCTGTTCGTGAACTCCGCATCGGGTTACAAACAGGATCCGCGACCATTTTCCCTGCCGTGACACGTGGTCGTGGATTCCTGTAGGGAGAGGGACTCTCCCTCCAAGCAGTAACCGCCTCCCCACCTGCCTTCCTGTCCTCCACGCCAGAAGTCGCGTCGAGCAAGGTTAGCTTTCTCTCTCTTCGTACTGTACTTTGTGTCATATTTTTGCGGTTTAAAAAAAAACAAAACATATGGTTCAGAACGGATTAACCGTAATTACATTGAACCTTATAGGGAAATTTGATTCGGGACGCGATTAAAAATTGGTTGGCGACCAAATTCGTAGGGGTCAGAACGGATTAACTGTATTTACATTGAACCCTATGGGAAAATTTGATTTGGTTCACGACCAATTCGGTTCGCGACCAGAGTCACGGAACAAATTAAGTTCGTGAACCGAGGTACCACTGTATTTGAAATTTGCCAGCTGCCAAATCTAAATTGGTTGCTAGAGACAGCATGATGAGATACTACATAAAAGTCCAAAATGTTTCCAGACTCTTTCGGATGTTGATTTTTCATGCATCCAATTTAGAATTTAGGATTAAAGAGCCCACTTGGCACCCACAGAATGTATTTCTCTCACCATTAAATATCACAGCTATCTCTACACTTCAACATCATTCATATATTGTATTAAGCAATAATGTGGCTTATATGGTTTGGGTTTAGTGTAATTTCTGAATCCAACTACTGCCCTGGAATTCATCAGATTCTGAGATTCAGTGAAGTACAAATCACATTGGTAAAACCAATGCCTTCCCTTTAATTATGGGAAGAAATAGAAATGTCATACTCTAACCCAGATTTAGACCATTTTCAGGACTGGTGGACAAATGTAGAAATTTGAGAGCATATTATAGGCTGCCTTGGTGGACATGGCCAGTCATACTTCTGAAATGTGAAATGATGAGGCTCCTTTCTTCTGTATTTCCTCTAGTCCCCCAGAAAGTTCCCTACCATTTCCATCTTTTTCCATATGGGTGGACACACTTCTAAACAAAACACTGGGCTGCAGCTACTCACCTTTATTTTTTTTAAAAAGCCTATGGAACTTACTGGGGGCTCAGAAGAATTGTGCAAAATAAAGTTGACATTTTATCTTGCAATATGCTAGCTTCCCATTTATTATTTTTTTACTAAAAGAATATATAATTCAGGTAGAACAGGGTGCCATAGATGAGCACATTGATAAAGCCACTATACTGCCTAACCATGTTCTAATCCTTCTGTACTTTCTCACTTTCATCTCTTCCTTTTAAACAGAGGAGGCATATTCTTCAGAAGTTGCACAAGTTCTTCAAAAACAGAGGTGTGAAAACACACATATATTCAATACCCAATACCTCTGGTAATTTTCAGACTACTTTAACTTTACAAGAAGGGACAAAAGGTTGATATGCTTCATTCCTATTCTCAAAGCTGATCTCTTCTTCTTCATGCACAAGTTCCTTCTTTGCAGAGGAAGGATAATAAATAAATTAAGGAATGAACTAAAAGACCCTGGTAATAAAGCCAGGGAGAAAAAAATGAGTTCAAGTATATTTAAGCTGTTGTCTCTTCTTTCTTACGTAGTTTTTATAAATGACTGTCTTACAAAATTTAGCAGACTTGAAGCCTCCTTTTGTGAGAGTTCAGTAATATTCTCTTCCCCTCTCTTATTAGCATTACTTGAACTACATAAGAAACTATTTAAATATTTCTTTTAAAAGAGGACCCCTGTGAAACAAAACTTTATTCAATTTGTTTAATATCTAATGACAAAATAGTTTAAATCCCACATAGTATTGCCATTTCTGATGTAAAATATCATAAATGATAGTTATATAAAAATCACAAATTAAAATGTCTTTTAGATTGCAGACTGCATTCAAAAGGAACCTGTGCATTTTCACACTCTGACAAATAGGTTTTAGCACATGCTGTTTTAAAGAGCAGCTTAACGTTATTGCATCAGTGATAAAAGCATAATCAAGAAAATATTTAGAAATTTAACCCTCAAGTTTCTTCCCATTCAACTCACAGCAAAAAGTGCCCATTATATAGAAATGATCAAATGCCATTAGAGCATTTATAAAATGCAGCAATTCCATAAGACTGCAAAGTGGGAGAAGCTCCAGTTCCTAGTTTCCCCAGCATATACAAATAGTAAATAATATTTAATAGATATAATCCTCTAGAAGTCTTCTACCTTGCTGGCGGGAGGGGAAGTGAATTGCACAGTTATTTAGACCCTGGTTCCTTGTCAACTTTACATAGTTAGCAGCTACAGAGACACAGAGAAATACTGAAGGAAGGTGACACAACCAGAAAAGCACACTGAAATCTAGAGAAAGCTGCTAAAACATCTAGGCATCTGTCTGAAAAGGAAAAGAAATCTCAATGCATACACCCTCTTCCAAACCAGCAAGTATAATTTATGTGGAGAAATAGTGAATACAGTAAACCTATATGGAGAAAATGAGTACATACAACTCAGCTGTGTGGGAGATAACAGATGACTTCCAGCAACAGGGTAATGTATGAGGAATCATGTGTCTGATCCCACAGAGATCTTCGTTCTCATGCAGCAACTTGCACAAAGACACACTGATGTGCCCCAAATTCTGTGCCAGGTCAGCTTAACAGATAGACTTTACATTGTTTTAAAATAATGGTATTGTTAATAATCATCCACCCCAAGGCAAATACTTTTGCGTGCCATTCCCCAGTTGCCTGCATATTGACAGGAGATATAAAAAAGATGCTTATGTGCATGCACTTTGACTACTGAAATTACTATCTTGTAGATTTATTTCTGCTTATCCCAAACACATGTTCAGCGGTTTTCCTAGAAGAATTCTCAGCATAATAGTTTGAAAAAGTGTAAGCCGCAAAATAATACTGGCCTAGCACATTACTATTACAAGAAAGCATGAAATCCACATATATTCCATGGATAATTGCTAGATGTCAATAGTGCTGATTGTACCGATTGTGAAAGAACCAGGTTTTTTTCCTAACGTGGTTATTAGTTTTTCTCTTTATTTTGCCCACATTTCTAAATATAATCAAAGTGCTTATGCATTGCTGGCGCATTCTAGGAAGTGATGTGTGTGAGAGAGAATGCCTGTATGTACATGTTTTTGTATATGTGTGTGTAAGTGTGTATATATATATATAGATGCACACCTATCCTTTACCTAATCAAAGGATCTGAAAAAATGTTGCAAAGTGCTAGAACTCCTTCCAAGCAAGTAGGAAAAAATCCAACAATATGGAAGACAATTGTAAAGCTCTCTATATACACATCTGCATGTTATATAAAACCAGAACGGGCTGCACCATGAAAATATTTATTATTAGCAGTCCTACTCATCAAAGAGGATTGAAGTAGGTTCAGGATTGCAATCCAAATGTGGATTAAAATGCATTTGTTTTGTTGGTGAATAAGTATAACTGCTGTTTATGGGGTCATTGGTTGAAGCAAACCAGTACATAAACACATTTTTAAAAGTTGCATTAGCAGTGCTACCAATGGAGTTTTCCAAGAACAACTTCGCCACATATACACATAGAGGGGGAAACCTTTCAGTCATAATCCCATGAGCAGTAACAGTTAGTGTCAAAAGTGGTTCTTAAGTGGCCAATGATTAAGGTCAGGAATATAATTAGCTCATTGTAGGCAGCAAATTGCAATTCTATGGTTGGCACCAAAAAAGAGATTTCTTCCAACTAAGTTTTTCACATGGCTTTCACCTTGATCTGTTTCATTTTCATTTGTTTCTTTTCAAGTTTCTTCTGTTCACGACGCAAAGCAGCCTCCTATAGGGAAAAAATTATTGATTTTGTGGGATTATTGAATTCTATGTTTGATTGCAAAGCAAAATCAAAGCCACCAAGAAAATTTAGCAGATTGTATAGTTTTATAATGTAAATACTAATGACTCTTCCACACAATAATTTGCAACTGCTACATTGTAACTGTGGATGGATGATCAAAATATCTCTCCTTCAACTAATGCTTTCACTGCAAGGAAAAATGGATCTGCTTCCTAATGGATCTCTTCTTGTAAATACAGAGGTATTCAAGCACTGAACAAGATACCATTTCCTCAGGCTATGAGGAAAGGTTAAATTATAATTTCCTAAGGAGGTGAAACTGCCCCTTAAATCCCCTGCTTGACTGAAAGCCATAAAACAGGACTATGCTGCTACTAAAAGAACTCTGCAACACAGAGATGCTGGTCTTACACAGTGCTAACAATAATGGGATTTGATGGGTTTTGGCTTAATGTGACAATGTAAATTAGACCCAATGTTTTCTGAGCCACGATTTATAATTTGTGAGTGAACAAGGTGATTACAGCTTATCGAACAGACTGTAGCTTAGTTAACACATGAACCTAGCCAGATAATTTGTCCATATAAAGCAAGATTACAAGCCATGCACCTTACAACAAAAACAGAAAATTGATCCTCTTTAAGCTCGAAAGGAATTACTGCACTGTCCCCTAAACAAATGAACCATGAAACAACTGCCTTCCTCCCTCTCCAGAGATAAGATGGGCTGACAATGTCAGTTGCCACCCTATACAGAGAGACTTAATACTGTTATCGGAGGCTTTTACAGAGAGCTTGCCCAAAACAACCTTGGCTAAGACAAAAGGTTCTCCTTATAAAGTCATGTGAATTTGTGATCTGAAGACCAGTTAATTCTTCTAAATACATTAAAGCTACTGCACTGCAAACAGTATGGGCTAAGACGCCATCTGACATGGTTAGGCCGAATCATAGGATGTACATTTTTCCTCCCAGACTGGAAAGTTTGTTTATAATACTGTATTTACCACTGGAATCCACAAAAGACTCCTAGTGATTTACAACATACTTTCCAGCCATCATAAGAAGACATGTTATTTATCACTCTGACGGACTATCAGTGCTTGAGATCTTTGTATGGAAAAGGAGAAACACTATCACTATCTGGTAAGTTTGGGGGAACTTAAAGAAACATTCTGGGAAGATAGCATGTCAGCGGGTGACACTGGAACGTTCTGTCTGTAGGTTTTTCTGGGGAGGGATTATATATTTTTTGTAGCACTAGTGTTTTGTTTTGTTTATATGCACGTAGGTAAAGATACCTGTACATTTTTTTTGGTTATGTATATTTTGCCTATGGTTGTCAGGGGTGGTGATGGTATTATTTTACTGTGTAAAATAGGATATTCTGGAGGAGCAGATTTATAGTTTGATATTCGGAGCTCAGTTTCTAATGCAAGCTGCTGGCCCCATGTCAATCATGTTGCGGTAATGATCATAGTAGTTCTCCTATGAAAAGTCTGAGTGCACAGTGTCTCGTTGGGAACCTCTTGGTGAGTCTGGGTAAATCTCCCTTGGATATTAAACAAACCTGTGACAAGCCCCAAAGGCTGACTGTGATTCTTCTAATATAACAAGTTTATTTCAATTGAACAAATTACCTCTAGACGTCGCTGCTTTTCTGGATCTTCCTCATTCATGATTCTCTCCTTCTCTGCTCGTTTTTTCTCTTCCCGGCGGGACTGGGCAGCCTCTTGTCTTTGAACATGAGTCAGTTTCAGAAAATTCTCTTCTACACGTGCTCTATTTTTATCTGCTTTCTGTTTGCCCTTTGTCCCAAAGCAAGAAGAGATGCAAACAACTTAGTCAATATGCATAAACACATAATAAAGGGATCGACAACTTTTTCAGATGATAGGAACCATTGTGAGATTTCCCATAACAGTCTGGGCACCCAAAGTTAAATCTAAAAAGTTACTTATAAGTGTCCCAAATGTTTTGATATTTCATGTAAGAATATAAAGCTCTTGTGAGATTCAGTTATCTTGCAAGATTTCAGCCATTTTTAAAAAATGTTCTATTTTCTTTTTATTTTAGAAGTGAGTTGGTGCCATCTAGTGGAGTCATGAACAAAGGTTTGCCAACAGTTGACATAATATATCAAGCAATATCACAATGAACTAACTGCAAAGATAAAATCTTGGATATTTGTGTGTTAAATTCTGAACCTAAACTAGTTTAAGGCTCCTAAAACACCTTTGTCTATTAAAATGCTTGTGTGAGACAACGTTGATGACTTTTTATCATCTTATCATTTATCATTTGCTGATAGCTTGTTCTGGAGTCCCAAGCCAGTTGTTCCATGCACAGGGAAGGGGGGTGGGCAGCTCATATTTAGGTTCCCAACCCCCTTCCGGCAGCTTTTAGACCTCCTGCCTCCATCCAAGATTTGACTGATTTTCACTGTAAAATGAAAGAAACTAGATACTTCAGACATCTGACAAGCTTAATACAAGTATAATCCTAAAGCCCCCAACCCATTCATATTGTGGGAAAATGGACCAAAAACCCATTGCAGTCCTCTGTAGTAATGATGATGATGATCATGATGCATTTCCCAATACCCAAAGTTTTCCAAGCAAAATCCAGGTACTGGTTTAATTTCAATAGTCCTTCCCTAGCTTTTCTCAACCAAACACAAATCAGATATGCTGAAGAACAAGTTCCTTCACCCACAAATTGCAGCTGTAGCCTAAACATATCTGGAGTGTGCCAGACTAGAAATTTTAGGACTTGCAACCCCAATACACCTAGAGAGTGCAAAGTAGGGGAAAGTGGTCTAAAGAACTACAGTCTTTCTGGTTTCCATACCTACCTGATTCTAAGTCACAAATAATACTAATCATCCACTATTTGTACCTTTTACATTTTTTTCCCAGCCATATGCACACACATATATCCAATCAACGCATTTGATGCAAAGGACTGGAATCCACGAAAGCTTATGTTATACTAAATCCATCTGTCTTTAAAGTTTCACAAGAACCTTCAAGAAATAATAGAAATAATAACTTCTCTCTGGAAGTGATCCAAAAGACATTGTATATATGAACTTTCAAAAACATTTATCCTGTATCAATGACTCCCAAACAAACTCAGCAGCCATAAGACAAGAGAACACATACTCTCATGGACTGGAAATTAATTCAGGAATAACATAAGGAACAGGAATTTAAAGGTATTTTTTTCAAATTGAAGAGACATTCAAATAGGATTTTGTAATTTGTTTATAAATGATCTGGAGTGAGGATAAAGCACTGAGGTGACCACATTTAATGATAGTAATCAGAGTGGTAAAATAAAAACATGATTGCAAATATTCCTAAAGGATCTCTCCAAACCAGGCAAGTGTCAAAATGACAAATGGAGCCCAAAGTAAACAAGTGCAAAATTATGTACAAGACAAAAGAACTTCCAAGCTTCACAAATATATTAATGAGCTGTGGCTGGCAGATTAAGAAAGAGACCTTAAAATCATAGTGGACAGCTCAATGAAAATGTAAAAAAGGAAAATACCAGGTTAGAATCAATGGGAAGGGAATGTAAAATAAAATGAAGCAGCCAGTATAATAATGCCCTTATATAAATCTGTGATGAGGATGTACCTGCAAAACTGCATAGTTCTGATCATGACATCAAAAAAAAAAAAAGAATTTTGTGGAGCTGAAAAGATCCAACACTGAAAACAAAATGATTACGAGAAAAGCAACTGCTTCACTACTGCATCTGGGGGTTTTCATCTTGGGGTGAAGACAGGTAAGGGAAGATACAAATAGAGTTGTATAGTATGGACAGTGAGGACAGAGATCATTTTTTCTCCCTCTCTCACAATGTTGTAACTCAGGGCATTCTTTAACATTAATGCAGTGAGACTAACAGTAATAAAATTATTTAGAGAATGCATATTTAACTGTGGCATTTGTTGTCATTACACGTGATGATAGCCACCAATTCAAATGGTTTTAAAGGAGACTGTCCACTTTTGTGACATTTCTGAATGCATCTAGCTCTCTGCTGGACACCAAATGCTGGATCAGTTAGGCTGTTTGCCTGATCCAGCACGGACACGCTCATGTCACCTAAATGGAAGTGGTGGTAGAGAGAAGGGAACAGAAGCAATTGTATCTGTGAGAAAATTGCATGGATTTGTAAACATTCTCATTATCTGAGTCATGCATATATAATTAACATAATAACACACTTGGGTTAACATAAAACTTACTTCTCTATTCAGACGAAACTTTTTTGCTTTGTCAATAGAATAAATAACCATGTTCATCAGAGGCAGGAGAGCTTCCATGTCTTTTGGGGAAGTGTTACCTGACCCAGGTACTATAAATAAAAAGGATTAAAAAGGACATTTACCTTCAGTCTTATTTGTGAGTTAAAACAGACAGAGCTGTACAAACAGAGCCAGTATAGCATAGCAGTTAAGATGCTCGACTACCAGTGCCACTCATTCCTTAGGTATGGAAGTCAGGTGGGTGACCTTGGACCAGTCACCCCCTCTCAGCCCTAAATCAGCATCAGACTCTGTGACAAGCTGGTTGAGAAACAAAACTCATTGCATCATACCCTGATAAGCTTCACTATAAGAACTAGGCAGGTGTGGCACAAAACAGACCCTGCAACTATGTGAGACAAATATGATGAAGGACAACTCTAACAAGGCAAACTCTGTCAATCAAATCAAAGTTTTGGTTAATAAACTCACGTCATCATTCTAATCAGCATATACCTGTAGAATTCCTGATAGTTTCACTACGATACTTACATGGTAGAAATTTCTATACAGTACAATTCACGATTATAGCAATTAAGAGATATTTATTTTTATCTATTTATTGTTAAATTTTTACGCACCTTTCTATTTGCATAAGCAGTCAAAGCAGCTTATAGTATCTTTAAATATTCAACAATTAAGAGTCATGTTTCTGCTAAAAGATTCCCATAAACCTACTATCTTTCCTTTTTTAAAACTATATTGATTTTCAAAGACAAAGTTGAACTATATTCTGGAATGCTGCATCACTGAAATAATTCTCCATCCCACCCCCCCTTATGCCAAATTACAATAGGAGCTAAACAACTGTTAGAAATAGATCCGTTAATCATGATAGATTACAAGTTATACCCTGATACTGAAATAAGCTCTCAGGGGCAAAATTCTACATTCCCTACGGAAAACTATTCAAAATCAGAAGCCCATTCTTACCGTTAAAAGTAAACAGCAGTGTCTTTTTAGTTTCAGGCAGTTTCAAAGGCTGACCTTCCCTAGGTGAGAACAAAAAGAAACAATGGTAAAGGGATCTTAAAAATGGCCACAAACAGTGGTACAGCAATATCTAGAAAGTTACTCTATATTAGGCTCCTATGTTGGGTGAAGGTGCACATGCTCGACAACAAAGGCTAGCCTGCAATATTTTAAATTGCTGCAAGAACTTCCTGCAATAAGTTGATTGTAGGAGGAGAACCATTAATCTACGGTAGCAAAAAATCAAAAGGAGTCTGGTACTACCACTTGTGACTAGCACATTTTATTAAAAGTTCAATAAAATAATAATAAAATGGCACTATTTATGCAGCTTTGTTATTGTATTTCAACCTCCTCTAGGTGCTACCAAGAACTCTGACAGAACTTAGGGAGCCCTGGGAGAAAGCCCACTGGAAAACCAGGGGGAGAAATCTGGCAACAGCTTCTCCTGTCATTATCTCAAAAGATTAAATCACCCAGAAGATAGCATCATAGAGACCCTCCCCTGCAGAAAGAACAGCAGAAAGGGACGCAGGCTATCCTTCATATGAGGACCTGTCACAGCAATTTGTCCTATCTATTGAGCAGGAAGCAAGCTGTAACAGATCCTTGCCTGCACCTTGCTATAATTAAATGTAGTAAACATTTTTAGTAGTTAAATATCGTAAACATTTAATACAGCATTATTTACCCTGTGATGGTATCTGGACAATAATTGGGAGATAATACCTTGCAAATGCCCACCCTTCCAATAGCTAAAATAGGTATCAATAGTTGGGATAGTTGTATCACACTGTGCTATCTTACTGAATGCCCTTATTCAAACATCTCTAACACTTTATTAACATACTATAAAACAATACTCTATTGCTGAAGGGATAGCCAGATTAGAATTCCCAACTCATGACTACTGTAACCTGAAATATACTATATGATAGATGTCATACCATGGTTCTTAGGCTAAATTTCTCCTCCAATTTTCCTTCTGTAAAATTCAGTGCTATATTCATTTGGAAATACAAATGCATGTTTTGTGCCATACTCACTCTTGCATAAGTTTTGGACCGGAAAACTGGTCTGAAAAATGAATTGACTCAATCTTATCAGCATAATGTGTGAGGAAATGGATCATCTACCAAAATAAAAAGATTTAGAATGTTAAAGAAAGGAGCTTATTTTCCATCAGGAAAGGCGAGGAACTATTCCCCCTGCCTTCACTGTATATGTAAAAAATAGGTAATCCTTGATTTACGACCACAACTGAGACCGGAACTTCTGTTGCTAAGTGATGCAACAACAAGGATTTTACGACCTTTTTTGCCACAGTCGTTAAGGAAATCTGGCTTCCCCCATTGACTTTGTTTGTCAGAAGCCCCCTGGGAAGATTGCAAATGTGACCCCGGGATGCTGCAACTGTCATAAATACATGCCAGTTGCCAAGCTCTTGAATTTTGATCATGTGACTTTTTTCAGCACCGTCATAACTTTGAATGGGCATTAAATGAATGGGCATAAGTCAAGGACTACACATACAAGTAGTCCTCGACTTACGAAGGCAATTGGGACTGGAATTTCCATCACTAACTGATGCAGTCATAAAGTGTGACCACATCACTTAGCAATGGCAATCCCTGCAGTCCCGGTTGCCATTGTTAAACGAATCCCACAGTCATTAGGTAAGGCCCTGCCAGCTTCCCAGGAAGCCCCAGGTAGCTTGGAAGCAGGCTGGCAGGCAGGTAAGTGGCTACTGCCAGGTGGGGGAGGGTGCAATGGGGCACACAAGGGTGTGAGGGAATGTGTTGAGGCTCGGGGAGGGTGTGTGGGAGTGTGCAAGGGAGGTGCAGTGAGGCTCAGTGAGGGTGTGCAGGGGGTGTGACTATCTGGTGTGGTGCGAGCGCAGATGGGCTGGGGAGGGTATGTGGGTGGGGGACACTTACCCCAGCAACTTGCAACCTACCCTGCTGGCTTCCCCATTGACTTTCTGGGGAAGCCGGCAGGTAAGGTTGCAAATGGCAATCATGTGATCATGAGGCACTGCATCCGGTCATAAGTGCAAGCCAGTTGCCAAGTGCCTAGATCGCAACCGTGTGACCACGGGGGTGCTGGGACAGCCGGAACTCCAAGGACCAGTCATAGCCACCATTCGATCAGCGTTTTTGTAACTTCGAATGGTCGCTTAACAAAAGGTTGTAAATCAAGGAGTACCTGTACTCTGATAATAATCCCAACAGCAGTCCTGCTGGATTAGGGCAAAGGTCCCACAAATCCTCCATGGTATCTGGTGATAGTATCAGCAGTAAACTACCTCTGGACTTGGAGATTCTATTTAGTTCTCATTATCTTTGATAGACCTATCATTCACAAATTGATTGAACCACCTAATGTTGGCTTTAAGTAGCAATGGATTCCATGAGCCTATTAACAAAACAAGCAAAGTATGTCAAGGCTTTCTTCTACTGATGGGATAGGGCAAGGCATGATTCATCATCAACAGTAAAAAAACAAAGCAACAACAACCACCAGGCTGCCATCATAAACTGGAAAGTACAGAACCATGTAACTCATATCATGCTAATGAGCATTCTCCAGGAACATTTGGTTTGCTTTCACCAAAAGGATAGATTGAACTACTCAGACTTTGGTTCCATGAAAATGCTGTACAGTGTATAACCATTATTTATCACTAATCTAGTGAGACACAATGGATTGAGTATCCATTTGCCCAGAACTATTCAATACCTTCACTCAAGAGCAGGATTTGGGGAGACCTTTGTTTCAGACTTAGCTGGTTGTATAACATCACAATACCCAGAACACCCACTTATCAATTCTATTCTACCTGCAATATGCTTGTTTCCAAAACCGAATGCCCAGTTTTTCAGAACTAAGACAGAAAATCCCTCATTTTAAAACAAGTAAACAAAACAAATAAGGCTATTCCAACGCGTAGCAATATGCAGACTTGTACTGTCGATGTTCTCATGAGAACTGAGCATTACTGCAACCTAAATGTTTTAACTATTTTACATTACCTTGGTATCCATCATTCCCTCTGTGACCTCACCCATTTCCGATAAGATAGCCAGTGCCTCTGGGAGCCCATACTTTGCCCCAGTTTTGGGTTTATCACTGCAGAACTCACTCTGTCAAAAAGAAATTGCCATGTTATCAGGTACATCTCCTAGTCCCTGTACAGTTAAATGCCCAATCAACCTAATCTAAACTCTGAAATTGATTTAAGATCTCAATAGCTAGAGTAAGACCATGCTCAATCAAAAGAATGACAGCTGTACAAAAAGTATCTGCTGCCTTTAAGAATTTGTGAGATGTTCTAAACCCGGAACGAAAGACCTCACATTCCAGCACAATTTTTCATGTTTAAAAAAACCGATTACAATAGAGGTTTTAAACTCCAGTAGAATTAATACATATTTTACTAAAAAAAAAAAGATACATATTCACCGAAGCCCCCCAAAACATAAAAAAGCCCTTCCATCCTGGGCCCTATGTCCATAGAAGCTGTAATAATTTTTTTTAAAGTATCACCCCAAGCCACATAATGGTGCCCCGCTCCGATTTAGTTGTAAACCTAGTTAACTGGACTGACATTGCAAATTAGACTTGTCACAAACTAGAGAAAGATGGCATATAAGAGCATAAGAGAAAGATAAGACATGTGAGTCAGAGCAATCTGCCAATGGTACTAACGTAGCAATGAACCTTGATATATAAATATAGGTAGTCCTCGGGTTATGTCCATTTGTTGAGCGACCGTTCAAAGTTACGACGGCACTGAATGAGGGAGACTTATGACCAGTCCTCAGAGTTCTGGCCATCGCAGTGTCCCTGTGATCATGTGCTTGGTGCCTGGCTCATGATTATGACATTGCAGCGAGCTGCAGTCACATGATCATGATTTCCGATATTCTGTGCTGGCTTCCACAAGCAAAGTCAATGGGGAAGCCGGCAGGAAGTTGGAAGTCACAATCACATGAGGTCCTTACTTAAAAACCTGTGCCGTCCTCACTTAACAATGGCTACCAGGACTGTTGGAACTGCTGTTGCTAGGTAGCACAGTCACATGACATCGCACTTTACGATCGTCTTGACTAGTAATGGCAATTCTGGTCCTAATTGCAGTCATAAGCCAAGGACTGGCCCCCGTGGTGAAATACATTGAGTAAATCCAGAGATTGTATCCAATTAATTATGAGAAGGCAATGCATTAAGGCAACATATAGTTAAGATCCTGGACCATTTGTAAGACTTCATATAATATGTATTTTAAAATCCCCTCCTCCTCCTTCTTCAACTACCAAGTTTTTTAAAATTCTTCCCACAGCCCCAGTACATACCAGGTCCTGCATTTCCTTCTGAAGCCGTACCAAGGCTTTTCTTGTCCCGACAGCAAACACATAGGTATCCATATCATCATCATTCATAGTAACTTTTATTTGCTGAGTAACAGATGTAATAATAGGCACACATAGGTTATTTTGCACAGGAAGATCCACTAGTACAAGAACAGTACTGAGAAAAAACATGAAGATCTGATCATATGCCAAGAGCATAAAATGACCTCGGTAGCAAATATCCATTTAGCCAAGAACAGGTCATGCTTGAGCAGAGTCCCAAGATTATTCTGAGAATCTCTAAAATACAATAATTCAACTGTACAGGTAGTCTTTGACTTATGACCATTCGTTCAGGGTATGTTCACTGTTCAAAGTTACAGTGGTGCTGAACGAAAGGATTTATGACCGGTCCCCAAAGTTACAGCTGTTGCAGCACCCCCTGGCCACGTGATCAAAATTTGGGCGCTTGGCAGCCCGCCTGCACTTATGACCTCAGAGGCGCTTCAATTCCCTCCACCCGCCTATCTCCCCCCATCTATGCCCTTTCAGCCCCCTGCATTTCACGGCCCCTGCCACCCTAGCTGGCCTTTGCTGTCTTTTTGCTCCCGCTGCCGACCAAGCATGTCTAGCCTGGCCCTTTGAAAGGCAGCTGCTGGCCACCCAAGGCTTTCTTCCCAAGGTCATGCAAGGCGGTTTCCTTGTGAGACCTGGGGAAGATGGCCTTACGTGGAAGTGCAGGGTGGCAAGGGTGACTGTGGCTGGGGCTTGGCTGGGGCAGCTGCAGCTTTCCAGAGTACTGCAGTTTTGTGCCATGCAGCAGGCCAGGGCAACCGAGGCTTCCAGGGGCTTTGTGCTGCACTGTACCTCGGGGTCTTCTTGCAGCTATGGCACACCAAGAAGCCCCTGAGCTATAGCGTGGCAAGCAGCCTCAGGGCCACACAGTTCTGGGGTTGCTCGTTGCCCCACAAGACAGGGTATGGGGCAGCCAAAAGGGCAGAGATGGGGGGAAGATAAGCAGGTGAGGGGAGTTGAAAAGGAGGCAGTCCCTTACCTTACCAAGGCTCAGGACTGGGAGGGACCAAGCCCGGAATGGCTTGGGGTGGGTCCTCAACTAACGACCAGTAGAATTCGGTTAATGATGGCAACAGGGAGTGCCAAGATTGCCGTCGCTAAGCAATGTGGTCATGTGACGCCGCACTTTACGACCGCATTGCTTAGCTATGGAAATTCCAGTCCCAATTACCATCATAAATCGAGGACTACCTGTATGGGATTTTTCCAGTAAAAGAACAGCAACCCCAGAGCTCCCTAAAATGGCAGAGAAATAGGAGATACTGGCAGGGCAGTTTCTCATCTCATGTATATGGTTATTCATATTTTAGTAACTGGAAGATAATTTGGAGTCATTCTATATAATATTATTATAGTGTACTATATTATAGTATACAGGTAGCCATCACTTACCGACGGTAATTGGGACCAGGAATTCCATCGTTAAGCGACACAGCTGTAAGACATGATGTCATGTGACTGTGTTGACTTATGACAGCAGTTCCAGCAGTCCCAGTTGCTGTCCTGTGGTCATATGATTGCCATTTGTGACCTCCTGCTTCCCACTGACTTTCCTTGTCAGAAGCTGGCAGGGAAGGTTGCCAAGTGCCTGAACCACAATCATGTGACCATAGGGATTCTGCAATGGCCACAACTATAGGGAACCGTCATAAGTACCCCTCGTTCAGCGCCATTGTAACTTTGAAAGGTCGCTGAATGAGTGGATGTTAAACAAGGACTACCTGTAGTATTATTAGGGTCCTGTATTGCTGCCTACTCTCATTCACAGCATACTATCAGAATAACTTTGGCCATTTCACAGAAAGAAAAGTAACAGTCTCCAATATGTGCATATAATTGTTTCTCCTACATTTATTTTGGTGCAGACTGACACAGTGATAAAACCCACACGCTTTGACTCTCTGAATTCCTGCTCAGACACCCGCTGCTTCTGGGATCTCAAAAGAAAATGTCAAAAAATTAATAGTCTATTTTTGCAGCCATATGGGCAACAAATTTGTGAAGTTTTATAAGAAAAAAATCAGAAAGCAGTGATTCCTACTGTGAGGGTAGAAGCATCACATATACAGAGCTATGGTTTTAATAAGCTAATCAACACAGTTTTATGAATATAATTCGCTAAAGCTATTTTTTATTATAGAATTAACGCATACCACTTGGTCACAGGCTGGCCTCATCATGCGTGCAAGGACATTCAGCAAGTCTTGTCTCTTGAGAAACTGAAAAGTAAAAAACTTAGTATAGCTTGCCACATTTGCAAAAGTGTGAAGACTTCTCATCCCCCTAGAGCCCCCTAGCTCAATGAACATTACAAACTTTTCTACATTAAAAATATCAAATCTGTGCAAAAGACACATCCTGAAGTTTATTTTGGTTGCTTATTTTACTATGTTTTGATGCTTCTTTTCTTTCTTCACAATACAAGGCAACTGACATACGTTAAGGACCCAGATAGTTAAAATCAACTTCTCTAGTCCAGACATCAGACAGATCAAGATATGCTTAGATTCAGTAAAGTTGCTGTACCATGTACTCCCAGACTATATACTGCGTCTATCTACACTCTCCATGCCTAGAAAAGGCTTGAAATAAACAAAACCAGAGTACAAGATTTTGTCTTAGGACTCTGGCATCACACTGCCTTTCCCCATGGGAAAATGGGAGATGGGGAACTCCCATCTTGCTAGGTCGTTGTAATGGTACTGTATGTGGGAAAGAGCATCTTGGGAGATGGAGCAAAAAGATGCTGTCTAGGGAACAGTCAGATAAGAGAGGGCATAGCCCACAAGTAGATAGTGGGTGGAGCAAGAGGCTCAGAAGGGACCCTCCCTAGCTTCTCAGGCTATAAAGAAAACAATGGGAAATTAGTACTTTCAGACTTGCAAGATTCTGTTAATGTAGCTTTACAATAAAGTAGAATTAGCTCATCTGGTCATGTTTCCTGTCTGGTCTACCTGGGAAGGCTGACAGTCATTCCCTCTTATCACTTCCTTTCAGGGAGGAAGTAATGAAGTGCGATAGGGGATGTAAGTTTTATTTAATCAGTTTCCATGTTCTTCATGAAAATGGGGGTGGGGTAGGAGAATTGCACTAAGCAGTCAGTTCTTCAGTTTGCTTTACAACAACCTGCACCTAACACATCTGCCCAGCTGTAATCCCACTTTGGACTATAGTCACCAGATTGGACTACAGTAGTGCAGCAGATGTGGGAGTGCTCTGAACACAGTTCAGATACTGCAATTCAGATACCTTTGCTAACTATGACTAGTTATACAATACCAGTGCTTTGCCAACTGCACTAGCTCTCTCTCTTTCCAACACAAAGTCCAGCCTCGATCACTGAAGCCCTTTACAGTTTGTACAGGGTATTTATTTATTCAATTTATATGCTGCTGAATCTTTAAGACTAATGCTGTACTTGACAGCTCACTTTATGAGCCTACAATCTGAGATTCTCAACACAGATCCTGGCAGATAAAACCTTGGCTTTCTGAAACTTGTCCTCAGAAAGCCTTGTCTGTCATCTACTCTGAATTTTTTTCCAGTATCAGTGAAGTTCTGATTTCCAACGTTTTAAACATTTCTAACATTTTAACACTGCAGCAACACAAACATTCATTTCAAGTTAATTCAGATTTTCTTTTTTAATATAGGGAAAAGTAACATTGCTGCTATTTCTAAACAACTGGCATTCAAGTAACCTTGCTAGTTTACTGCAAGATAATGAAAGTCCACTGGCAAATTTGGAATTTCTTATACCTTGAGTTGGATAAGCATGCCCTCACAACACACTCTACCGGAACACCAGAGATTATAGATATGCTCATTCTCTTGGTTCAATTTGCCCGTACTTGTGGCTTCTTTGTTTGTGCCATCGTCACCTTGAAAGAAAGGACATACCAATTAATGGGCATTTATTATTTATGTTGGGCTGCCGTTGATGACATCCCAGTGCGAGGTTATTGCAACACATACTTTTTGATGGTACAACTTTGACTGCCACTATCTTTTATAATAACTGTTTCTTTCACTTTGCTCTGTCTCTTATTCCTTCTATAATCTATAGTCTATAATGTTTGAGCAATGCTAATTCAATTTTACCATTTCTATCTTCCATTATTCCCTGTTCAATGTCTCAGTTCCTCCTCTCGCTATCCCCCCAAACTAGTTCTCTCACGCTCATTCATGCTGATTCCATACATTTGATAATTCAAGTCTAGCAGCAGAAAAGCTCTGAAGGCAATTTAAAGACTTGATTAATTCTGCACACCAAGTAACGTTCTCTGTTTCTAAGCCCTCTGCCTGGATAAGCTACACTATCACATACAGCACCTTGAACAGCATTAATGCTAAGAATCCTTGGACCTTGTCTGTAATTTTGTTCCCATAGGAAAAAGTAGGGAGAAGGTAAGGATAAATCATAAACCAACTTACCAACAAGTGCAAAGTTACTTTCAAGCAGCTCTCGATGACTACTGAACCAGGCCTGAGCCAGACGATTGTTCTTATTCTTTCCAATGATATAGTTCATGATATAAGCAAGGAGTCCCGTCACCATTAAAATTTCCATGTAGTAACTCTCCCAACTATTTTGAAGATGGGCAGGGACCTGATGAATTTGAACCTTGTTAAAAGTAATTTCATTTAGGGGGAAAAAACCATTCCCAACCCAAACTTTGGCTTCAAATTATAATCAACTTTTAAGGTTTTATTCATTTAGCAATCAACAATTCTAAACTCCAGGCACAGAGAAAATACCAAATCATCATAATCTTTTCTTCTCATAAACTTATTCTCTTCTGGTTTTTTTCCCTATAATTCTTTTCAGCAGCTGGGAATGCTTTTTTAAAAATTTATCTGATTTTACTATGTCATTCAGTTCATATTTATGATTTACTATAATCCAACGAGGCTTTATAGCTAAATAGCAATGTGTAGATGCTTGAAGTCCAAATACATAGTGACACTATTAATGTGTCTACACCAGTATTTACCAGAATTTAAAATTACCCATGGAATAAACCCACTTCCATCTGCCAGCTCCATCCACCAACCAATAAAAGTCTATCAGGAAAAATTCTGGTGCTTTTGAAGAGTTTGGGCAGAGGAAAAACATAAATTAGCATGAACACACACACACATATATATGCACACAGGCACTTTGAGGGAGGGAGGGAGAGAAAGAGAGATTCCATTCAGTTCACAATTAGAGCTTAATCTAGGACAGAAACATTTATGATTGCAGCCTTAATTATAAAAATTTAGGAGAAAAAGTATTACAAGACATTAATTAGAGATTATATCTAAAATCTCATAATCTTCACTTACATCAACAATGGTAATAGGATCTTTATTTTTGCCAAGAGATGCATCAGGTTTTTCTTCATAACCTTCAAATTCTTCATCATCATATGGCTCACTTTCTGTATCACCTTCCTACAATAAGAAAGCAAAATATACAGAAATATCCATCATTTCAGGAAAATGAGACACTAAACACCTCTCTCTTTTAAACATTCAGCTATTCTCTGCTTTTCCTATTTTAAAGACAGCATGTACATCTCTGGTAACTGATAACTGATTCAATCACATGGGTGAAACTGATCAAAGAGTGATGTACGCACAAAAAAATTGGCTATGAATATAGCTGAAGATGAAGCACATCAATATGAATGCCCATGCAAGAAAACTTGGATATGCCAAGGACACATCAGCTAATTAGGATTTCCTACTTCAGCACAGGTAGTCATTGAGTGATTGAACACTGAAACTCAGCTCTGTAAGACTACAAGAAGCCATCCAGTGATATAGTATCATATGAGAAGGGGTCTGGCCAAATGTTTTTGGACCCTTTGTTTACATTTTCATGGTAGGAATGGAAGATTAAACCACTCCCATTTCCATTCTCGTGTGCTTCCAATCTCTAACACCCCAAAGTAATCTTAAATTATGCCACCAAAATTTGGCAGCAAAATGATGAAACTTTGCCATTTCAGATGTGGGGCTGGGGGATGGTAAGGATGAAAATAGGATCAGCTTACTTCCCAGAAGCCTCTTTTATTCATTACCTCCCTTATTTTTGAAAGCAAACAAAACACTACAGTGAAAAGTTGCACAGTCAAAATTATCCATTTTGCTTCAGAATTTCAGTGATATAATCACAGGCTATTGGAAGATCATAAATTGCACGTTGGAAAGTTGTACATAGCTCACAAGCTGCTCAGCTGTTTGAATATGATATACATGATGCTCTGGCCTGGTAAATTCAGCTGCAATGCAAAAAGGAAATACAAATTTGCAGTATATAAATTACAATCCTATTAGCTAAAAGCATGTGACACTGAATACAGTGGGATCATCTCCTGAATGATCATGTATAGGATTGCTATGTAAGTATGGAAAAGTCTGCTACAAAGACTATATTCAGTAAGGTTGAATACTTGCCAAATTGCAGGCAAGATCCAGACAGATCTTAAGTATGTGCACCACACTCTGTTTATCTACAACAGATATATCAACCCACAACCTACATATGGTCTCCAACCCCCAAGATTGTGCCATCAGAATTCAGCAGAGTTTGCTGATTTTTGACAGCCCTTTTTCTTAATGAAATAAGCTATACAATAGTTACCTTAAATCTGATAAACCTAAAGTATCTATTTTGATTTTTTTAAAAATCTTACAACTTCCATTAAAGAGCCAAAAATCTGACCCCCATTCCTTTGTTTATATCACTGCTGTTCTTCTTGCAGCCCTTGGAGCCAAAAAGATAATTTTTAAAAATATAGCTTCTGGCTACAAATATTTTGCCCACTCCTCATTTATAGGTTGAAGGGCATGTGTGTGGAGCTATCTGCTGCTCCAGAATTCCTTAGATTACAATAATTATGTATGTATCAGGCAAGACTGATTCCTTAGATTACAATAATTATGTATATAACAGGTGGGACTACAAAGAATATAGAATCATTCCCATTATAGCTCCAGCATCCTGTGATACTCTCCAAAAGTTTCCCTGCCATTTTTTTTTAATCAAAAACTTTATTCTGCCAACAAAAGTGGCTGATTAACACTGATGCTATCTTGTTTCCATGTTTGTTTTACTTAGTCTTAAGTATGTTAAACTTAGTAGAATGGCTTAAGTTTTTTAAAAATATAAATGATACAAGAAACTTGTCTACACATATATACAAATGAAAGAAAATACAAAATAACTGGGTTTCCTATTAGTCAGTCTTACAATCTTTATCTCCTTGCACCAAAAAAGACAAGCCCTTCATCTCACATCACCTGTCCATCAGTGTCCTCAAAATCAAGACCTTCATCTTGTCCTTCAAGTTCTACTGTGGCTTCCTCCTCTTCCTCTTCTGCAGTTGCAATCCGCTGGGGAGATTCTGTGGCTTCAGTCACATCTTCAAACTCAGCAAAGTCATTATCATCATATTCCACTAAGTCATCATCATCAAACTCCTCAAATTTGGCCAAAGAAAGACCCCATGGGATAAAGAAAGCAGCCACGAAAAACCACCAACTTCTCATTGTTGCTGGGGGAGAAAAAGCTCAATAAATAAAAAACAGCAAAGGCACAAAATCTTTCAAGTTCAAAATATTTATTTTCTTCTGATACAGCAGTGTAAAAATGGGTAATTACCTGTCAGTTTGAAACAAATTAGAAAAAGAGTACTGTATCACAATCTGTAATTGTGTGTCATCTTGCATAGTACTTTCAAAAATATAATACACATCCAACAAATTTAATCAATGTAATAACAATGATAAATTAGTATCACAAGTTTCCTCCAGGAGCTCAGAGTGGTGCATCTAGTACTCCCTCTTCCATTTTTCTCCACAAAAACAGCCTATTGGGAGATAGGCTGGATTGATAGCAAAATGAACTTTCAGTGAATTTGTTATTTATCATTAGTAAGCAAAACTTACAATAAAATGTTGCAAATAGCCTCTTCCCAACAATAAGCTATCATTCCATGGCCACTAAGTATGTTCTGCCCTTGCTTGGACTTTTCCTTTTTTCCCATAAAGATTTATTGAAGTTCTACCTCTCTCCAAGTATGAATAAGGCTATACTGCCTATCTGAGGAACAGTATTTGAACCACTGAGTTCATTATGGCAATCTCCCAAGTCAGTATCTTTCTGATCCATTCAACTACAACTCCTGGGATTCCCAGCTGTGTTCAGCATCTAGAGAGAGCCAGGTTTCAGAAAGGCTGCTGTATAGGATAATTGCTAGCTATTCAGAGAGATCTTTTCCACAAATGTAAACTTTTTTTTTAAACCATTTAAATTAAAGGAATTGCAATAAGTTGTGAAAATAAATCCCAATAATTAATTGTGCATTTCATAGAATAAATACTTTGTTTTAGCCATCCTGAATTTACTCTAGCATTACACGAAAAGACAACAATCTCTCTGTAATAAGAAGGGCAAGATGTGACCTTCCAGCTGTTGAATTCTGGAAGTTCTGAGCATCTTCCATCATACTTGGAAGATCATATTTTTGAGAAATTCTCCAATATTATTTGCTACTAATTAAAATGTTCAATGTTGAGAAATAAACTTTTAGGACAGGAGCAGCAATAAAGGACCCAAGAACTTTTTTGTGGCCCTGAGTCTCCCTCTAAGTACAATTATCCACACACTCTACTCATTGTGTCTCTTCACAAATACTAAATGCTATCCCAAACAAAAATCAATAATTTCAATGTTATGACAATCCTTCCTGCACTTAGTGCATTGTTTCTCAAACTTTCTGCAATTGTGGACTAATAAAGAAAATTCTGGAACATGAACAGATCACCAGACTAAAGCAACAACCCCTCCCTATTATTTCATAAAATAATGGGAATTCATCAGCTAAAATATTACAGTTGCATTTGTGAATGCCTTCCTGTCTTCTCCAATTTTAAAGGCCTTTCTAAACAGAATTTTGTAGCAAAATCATTAATCCAAAATTAACTACCTACTCATCTCTTAAATTATTTTATGTCCCTCATATAAGTCATATCAAAAAGACTGGTGGGCTGATGTGGTGAACATGGATAGGCAAGGGCTGAGGCAGCAAACAGCTTTAGTTAGTGAACAAAGGAGCAGCTGCAATGGACCACTGATATTGCACAGATCAGTTTGAGAATCACTGTAATAATATACAAGTCCTGCTCAGTGTACAATCTTGGACTTGGGACTATTCTTTCTAAACTACATTCAGTGCTTATTAATCTTAATCCACATTTTAATTTAACCAGAAAGGTAAAGAATTCTAGAACTGCTAGTAAAGCTGCTGTAGCTCAAGGCAAAAGGCTTTATTGTGTTATAATCATTATATGGCAAATTTGCCTGTCTTGCTGCTGGAGTACACATGCTGTTGTCTGAGGCAGTAGTTCAAAAACAGTATTTCAATACAAAACCTTCTATTACTGGACATTATGGACGGATATTACTATGAACTGTCAGTATCTCCTTTTGTACCACTTGAACCTTCCCTTATTTCATAATTATAAGGAGTTACTCCTTAGGAGTAACTATATATACTCCTAAGTATATATCCTTATATAATCTGGGTTGGCACTCTAAAATTAGCATTAGAGTGGTCCTCTATCTTATCTGTCATTTAAGTTTTTATGATCAGGGAGATACACAAGAGGAACCCGGAGAAGAATTTGAAATACTTTCCTTGAAATGCCAAACTAACTCAAGTGAGGAGATCAGCAGATGTGTTACAAATAAAATAATATGGTTCGTATCCCAGATTCTCTGTTTTCCTCACAATTGCCTTATGAAAAAGGATAAGCAGAAGAATTAACTAGTCCTAGGGATCATTGAAAGAAATGTGTGGTTGATCTGGGGTTTAAATGATGCTTGTTGTTTATTTATCCACCTCTAACCTGCCTTGTAGCACAATACAGGCATCAAAAATAAACAAACATTAAACAGCTGGCTGTACATAATGGCTATCTTTTGAGCAATGAAGGAGTTAGAATTCTATACAACTAAGCCTTCAGGATATGAACCATTTAAAATTGAAGAGACAACCACTAATTGTGTACATTTAATGAAGAAGAAAGAGTTTCTTTTTAATTGCATCTTAGGTTCAGTGTCTCAAGTTTGGGGTCTGAGTTATCAGAAATCAGCACCCAAATTCTGATAGTGAGGTAACATGTGAATGGCCCATTCCTGTAAGTCTTCTAGTATCAGTAAATGAGATGAGACAACAAAATTATTGCCGCATTTAAACTTGGAGCATGGAACCTATGAAATAAAATTTTAAAGAGGACAGAATCATTAACAGAAATAAAATGAAGATTAAGATTACTCAGAGTGCTCATTATTGCAAGAAACCCTAATCTAATTACATATGTGCCTTTACTTTTTCCCATTGATAGGGGGTGGGCAGAAGGTAGTTCAGGATCTATTGGTATATTGTAGCTGTGGATAATAGCTTAGCAGTGACTCCATACTATTTTAATTCCTAATGTTTTAACAACCAACGAAAGGATTCCCATCCTGAATCTGGCTGTTGGAATTAGTGAATTGTATTATATCAGTTTGAGATGACTTGAAGCAGGGTAGATGCTTCTCATTTGACGTAGAGACGCTTACTGTGCAATTCACCAGCATCTTTGAAAAGTCATGGCTTATCTAGGTAAACACTAATAGGTTAACAAGTATACCATGCCAGACCCAAACTATCTGTCTCATGTTGAATGCAAATAATGCAAACCTATTCTGCCTGTACTCCAAAAATATAATTTATTTGTATGTCATTTCAATTTGTATGGCTGCCCACTTGCCATGGAACTCTGGACAATTAACAGGATTTTTTAAAAAATTAAAAAATACAAAGGAAATCATTAAAAACATCACACTGAGTGCAACTCACATTCAAAGCATTACTGGCTTGCATAACATCCTGACGTTCAAGGGTCTTTCTTCAAGGCCAGCAGGGTTGGGGCCATCCAAAGTTCAAGGGGAATGTTATTCCATAGGGAAGGCATGGTGACAGAGAATGCCTGGCAACAGAGAATGCATGCCTCCTTGATCCCATGAGATGACACTGCTTAATTGATGGGCCCTGGAGCATGCCAACCCTGTGAGGTTTTGTTGGAACAGCACAGACAATTGGAGACAAAGGATCCTGCTAATATCCAGGCCTTGTGCCATGAAGGACTTTTCAAGTGACTACAAGAACCTTGAACTGTACCTGGAAGCCCACTGGCAACAAGTGCAGTGCATGTAATAGTGGTATCACACAAGGATACCCAGGTGTACCCATAACTCCCATGCAGCTGCATTCTGGACTAGCTGGAGTTCTGTCTTCAAGTAAAGCCCCATGTAAAGTGCACTGCAATAGTCTAAATGCAATGTCACTAAGGCATGAGTGATTTATGAACAGGGTCTCCTGATCAAGTAATGGGGCCAACTGCCACATAACATGAATTTATGCAAAGGTCCTCCTAGCCATGGTTGCCACCTGCTCTTTAAGCAGGAGCCAAGAAACTAGAAGGACCCCCAAACTGTGCACCAGTTGTCTATACAGCCCATTCAAACTAAAAATGGAAGATATCCAGATCTAGATGGTCCCCAAAGCCACTTGGTCTTGCTAGAGTTAAATTTCAGCCTGTTCCTTCCTATCCAGACTCTCACACCTCCAGACACCAACAGAACCTTGATGGAATTGCTTATTTGGGCTAAGGTTGAGATATGCAACTGTGTATCATTCTTTTCTCCCTCACCCACTCAATCCAAACAATGATTTTATTATCTTGCTATTTGTCATTATAATATGGAAAAGAGTGAAATCAGAACAAAATTAAAAATAATCAGAATCAAATGATACGCAATTAAATTATCCTTTTAAAATTTGGCATATGCCTTAGCTTTGTCACTGAAAAAGTAGCAACTCTCACAAATTCTTGTTTTACAATTCTTCTTGTAAATTATAAAACCTATTTCTTGAATCATTGACCAATATAACATAATGACAGCATATGAAATAATAAGAAAAGAGGAGAGGGGATGGAAAGGAATCAGTCCAACTCAGTGACCTTTGTAACCAAGTTGCAATTTGAATTGGGATCTGAGCTAAACAACCAAATCATCATATTGGCTCAACAACTTACACGTGCAAGTATATAGCTACTGCAGAGCACTATATTTAGTTACTCAATGGCCACTGTTGCAAAAAATAATTCTTTAACAGACCACTAGATTCTACTAAAAAAAACAACATGGCACTAGTACGTGCTTGATTTGAATAGATAACGTATCATACTCTTTTATTCAAGTAATTCAACCTCCCTCAGCATGTTGGCTGCAATTTCCATAATCCATAGTTGAGCAAAGGCCTAATGATACTGTAGGTACCTTCTAGATGTTGAAATACAGCTCCCACAATTCTTTACCACTATCCATGCTAACAAAGGCCACTGGGAACTGAAATCCATAACTCCTGGAAGACATCAGGCTGCCTAATCTCTGTATGGTTAATGGAAGCTATAATTTGACACACCTGAGAAGCACCAGTGTTAAATTTCAAGAAGCCAGGAACAAATTTCTAAGTGCATGACAGCTTTGACGTCTCAGTGTTTCTAGCACTATCACCACTACAAAAAAATCCACCCACTTGCGTAGAGCAGGTTGTAGTTACTGCTGCAATATAACAGCAGGAATCTGAGGTGGTTTTGTTTTTGTTTTTCAGCTTTATACACACAATTTCCCTGCCCATCTATACTCACTATACATCTTGAAAACCAGTTTTCCAACAGTTTCCCTTTTTATTATTTCAGTTTAGCAGGATGTCTGTGAAAGATTTTCACAGGACTGGCCTACGTACGCAAAAGGGACGTAAAAAGTGGTGGAAATGACGAGTATTTCCAGGAGGAAATTCGCTTTGCTACACCTGGACCGCAGGGGAGAGATTGTAGATGTGCCCTCGGAGCTTAAGCCAGCTCTCCAACGGAGTCTGTTCCAGACACACTGAATCACCTTTAGCTCTCCACGGTGACGGGGATTCCTAAGAGTTGCAGTCCAGGCCATCTGGAGGGAACGAGCTGGGAAAAGCTGGCTTCGGTAGTGCCCCAGGCCCAGCCACGCACCTGCTAGAAGCAGCAGCCCAGCCCGTCCTCGCGTAAAACCAACTTAGGGGCTCTTCCCCCGCTCCCAGGCCGGGCCATGTCCACGCCTTTCCTCATGACGGAACCAAATTATTATTTACCTTACTATTTAGCTCCACAAGAGACAGCTCCCTCCCTCCGTACCTCTTAGACCTCCAACCCTCCCGCTCGATACCTCAGACCAGCGTTAGTCTCTCAGCGCCCCCAAGGCCGCTCGCTCCTCGGCTAGGTTGAACGATCCCAGGGTGGCTGTTCCCCCCTGCCGTTGCTTTCCGTAACGTACGTCGCTTGCGTAACTCAGCGCATGCGCCTTGCAGCCGAGAAGGGAGAGAGGTTGGAAGGTGGCTAACTTTGAGGTCGTGGCTCGGCGAGTAGACGTGCCGTAAAAGGATGCCTGGCTGCCTCCAAATCCTGGCAACGTTCTTTGCGACTTGATGAAGTTTTGATGATTTAGCCGATTAGAAAGAGAGAGGAAAGGAAGGCTGAGATTTTGCTTGTTCTGGAGAAATATGCATCATATTTTCTGCAGATATGTGGCAGTGGCTTTTTTGTTGTTGTTCAGTCGTGTCTGACTCTTCGTGACCCCATGAACCATATTGCGCCAGGCCTTCCTATCTTTCACTGCCTCCCTGAGTTTGCTCAATTTCATGCTCATTGCTTCAGTGCTGCTATCTAGGGTGAGGGCAATGCTGTGCGCGGTGCACTTGGCACTTTTTATATTGGATTCTAATGGTGAAAAAAAGTCAAGTTCAGTTAAGTTTGTCTCTCCCACCATTTGTTTTTAAAAACGGAGATTTATTTTCCCGTACCATAACATTTTATGCCATCAACTGATGATACGTTGAGCTTTCCTAACGTTTATTTATTTGTTTGTTTGTTTGTTTTTCAAATTTATATATGCCACCCATCTCACTATACAAGTGACTCTAGGCAGTGTTACAGAAAAAAACTATAAAATCCTAGAAAAAATATATGTTAAAAACTACAAAAGGTTAAAATTAAGCTAAAAAGTTAAAACTACAGTGCAACCTAAAAAAAGTGGAGACAGCATCCTCAGGCTACCAGCCACCCCCAGTGCTGCGAGCTCCCATGGTCATCTTGTCTAAGAATTTGCCAGGTACACCGAAGTTGAGTGTTTCTCAACCTTGGCATCTTGAAGACGTGTGGACTTCAACTCCCAGAATTCCCCAGCCAGCCATTCCCAGGCATTCTGGGAGTTGAAGTCCACACATCTTCAAGATGCCAAGGTTGAGAAACACTGCCATACTTCATCAAAGATTGGCTGGGTACTGCCAGCCTCCAAAGATATACCATGTAAAGTTTTCTATTGCTGTCATGATCATACAGGATTCCAGAACTTCATTGTGAAACAAGCAAAGCTCGAGTCTTAAAAATTCAACGGAACTTACTTTCAGAGATGGTATTTCTGTTAGTTCAGCCCCCATTTTTTCTTCTAGTGGAATGCATTAGGAAAGCAGTGTGCGTTCATTCGAAAAATAAATGTATCATACACAAAGGGCAAAACAATTTGTTTTAGTTTTCTAATTTTTATAAAAAGCAAGTTGTTTGGTTTTGCCAATGTCGCCACAAGAAACATTAATTTTCCGCTTCCTGAACTTTTGCAGGACCCCCACCAACTCAGAATTCAGTTGTATGCATCTTGGGTTACATTGTTTTCATCTTGCCCTTTCATACTCCTTCATGAAATGATCTCGAATCAACGAGGAATCTATACAGATTCTAAGAATGAAAAAAATAAGGCAAAACTGTATTTTTGTAGATACGGAGAAAAAAAAGGCACTCGCTGCGCTACTCTATAATTTCTAACTCTACGTTCCACCCCTTCCGAGTTTATCGCTGCTGTCGACGTCATGGAGGAGCGCGCGGCAGAGTAAAGGCCCCCGGTTGTTGTTGGGTTTTTTTTCCCTGAAAGGGCCCTTCAAGAGCAGCACTGCCGGTCTATTATACGTCTTTACGTCACGGTCATCTCAGCAGTCAACGTCTTCCCCCTCGTTTGTACATTGTAGCAACCGAGTGAAGGGAAGGAGGGAAAACAGATCCCCCGAATATCTGAATAATAAACGGTAGGTAAAAAGAGCAGAAGCAAAAAAAGAGGCAAAGGAAAGGGCCCGAGGAGAGCGTAGGCCTTCCGTTCTTGGCCGTTGGTTCAGGAGGAAGAGGAGGGGGCGGGGCGGGGCTGAGGCCTAGTCGGTGTACGGAAGCCTTTGGAGTTCATCGTTTTCACTTTTTCTTCCATCAGGTGACCTCGTTTTTGTGTCTCCGGCCGAGTCCTCTGGCCCGTCTCGAGGTGAGTAAGAGAGAATATAAAATCAGTTTGATGAGGAAGGGGAAGCTAATGTAAACGTACGACTTTAAAAAAAAATAATCTTAACTAGTATTGGGTTAATTTCTTAAAGAAAAACATTTCTTCCTAAAGGCAAATGATTGTGGGTTCTTGGTCATAGGTTTATGCTAAATTGTAAAGTGACTCTTTTAGTCTATGATAATAAATTTAATAAATGAAATAATATAGTTGCTAATTTTTTATATTAGCAGCCTAGATTTTAATAAGTGAGACACAATTTATTATATGATAAGTATCTAAATTATTTAAGCTTGAGCGAGAAATCCTTGGTCGGAGTGGGAGAAGAAGGTAGATGAGGGACCACTGCATATTAAAAAACCTAGAGGCTTTCGTGATGGAAAAATTTTCAGGATTGTCACTGCTCTGTTGCAGCTGTGTCAGTAGTATGGCGAGAAACAGATAGCTCAAGGGAGGCCTTAGCTGCAATGAATCCAGCCTCCTAATTCATTGCAGAAGCAAATTAGAAGGAACAAAAGGCTGGCAAAGTTATTTTTTTAATATTTTATTTATTTATTTATCAAATTTATATGGCTGCCCATCTCACACTAGGTGACTCTGGGCAGCGTACAATAAAACAAACAAAACATTATAAAACCACTTAAATAAATATAAATAAAAACAATTATTATTTGGAGATAATTAAGACCACAATTCTCTTATTGTGGTGAGGCAAGTTGCTTTAATGAAACCTCATTGCCTTTCCTATCTATATCATTAATGATGCAATACATATCAATAAGCAACATTCTTCTTACAAAACAAGTGATTTAAACAGGAGTTTTGTTTCGTCCTTTAGTTAACACGAGTTTTCTAAATTTTGAACAACATCACATCCACAACTGTAACAACTGATCATGCAATATGCAGCCAAGGCTGACTATTTAAAAGTGCATTAAAAAGTAGAAAAGCATAATACATGAAATCGAGCAAAGCAAATAACTCTGATTTAGCTTATTGTTGGGAATTTGATGGAGTTTATTTTTAAAAAACTGTCTAGAAGCTTACAGTATAGCTTTTATCTGTTTCCCACCTCAAATAAGCAGGAAACTCTGGTCATTTTCCTTTATACAGAATTAATTGAAAAGGAAAGCAGCAAGAAAAAAAAAGTCCTGACCTCCCCTTTAATAAGAACGGTTCTTCTCATTCAATGGCAAGAAAAGCCACCTTTGGTTCTTCTCCCCTCTCAAAAGGATTGTTGCTCCATTGTCTGATTTTAGTTACAATAACAGTGGTAAAAAAGCAATTGTGTAAATCCTTAACAAAAATAGATTCCCTATCTTAGTAAACAAAATACTTCCATTAAATTAAGCTTTAATTTGCCTATTTTGAGCGGTTAAAAGTGATGTCCTGTAATAAATATTATAATGGTATTTACCTTGATGAAACTTCTTAAGGTGTGGTGGTAGCTGTTAAAAGTAATGACTTATTTGCCTATCTAAATCAGACTTTTCTACTTAATCCATATTTGTTACTTTTTCATATGAACATTATTTCTTTATCTTTTAAATGGATAAGTGGTTTTATATTTGATTTCATCTTTTATTAGATACATTACTGGCACCATGAATTGGAACAAAGGTGGTCCTGGCACTAAGAGGGGCTTTGGTTTTGGTGGCTTCTCGATATCATCTGGAAAGAAGGAGGAGCCCAAGCTCCCACAGCAATCCCATAGTGCTTTTGGAGCCACTGGTTCTGCTGGCTTTGGGAAGACACCACCACCTCAGTTGCCTTCCTTTTACAAGATTGGATCTAAACGAGCAAATTTTGATGAAGAGAATGCGTAAGCTCCTATTTTTTGCACATATCGATAAAGATATACTTCCCAAAATTTGATAGTTGTGTTACCTAACAATATCTCAAAAATGAGCACCAATGAAGAATGTAGCCTTGGTTTTTTAACAACCAGTAGAATCAATATGACCTATTTAACTTATGTGATTATTTTTAAGTTGCACTATGGCACAAAAGTCTTGAATCCAGCCTGGACTGCACCCAGCTCATATAAATGAATAGTTAGGATGTGATAGTTGCTTAACTGCTAGACATATAAAACATTTTAAAGATGCAGTAAACTGGAAACCAAGTTTTTCTTTCTTATGCTGCTGGCTTTTTGATGACTGGGTTCTTTATTATGTAATTCCTTTTCTCTCTATCTTTCCTTCAATTATTAGGTACTTTGAAGATGAGGAGGAAGATTCCAATAATGTTGACTTGCCATACATTCCTGCTGAAAACTCTCCAACTCGTCAGCAATTCCATTCCAAACCAGCTGACTCAGATAGTGAGGATGACCCACTAGAGGCATTCATGGCAGAAGTGGAAGTAAGTTACTATTTCTTTAAGTTTTACAAAGGTTGCTTGACATCAAGATCTGCTGCTGAGAAAAGCAACTTATATCTTAAGTCTGATCTTCAAAAACAAGAAATAGAAATATTATTAATCTTACTCATTTGAGCACATTTTAATTTATTCTGAATGTACTTTTCAGCAAGATAGCCCAGCTGATGTCATAGAAATGAAAGGAAGAGCAAATCTGAGACTAAAAGCATTTATTACCTTTTCAGCTATAAAAATCTCTCTCAGGTTGCTATCACAGAAAAGATCATGCTTCATGAGTTTTCATTTAAATCTGATACTTGTATTTGCCAAATCTTGTCTACCAGTCCCAACAGACTGAAAGAAGGCATTCCTACAGTACCGGTTTTTGCTACGACTGAATTAAGTTTTTTTAAGTGCAAGAAAAGATCTGCACTTGCTTTATCAAATAATGTACAGACAGTCCTCAGGTTATGATGGCAATTGGGACTGGAATTGTTGTCGCTAAGTGATGTGGTCATAAGCATGATGTCACATGACTTCATTGCTTAGCAATGGCAATCCTGGCAGTCTGGTTGCTGTCATAACCCTAGGATTGCGTGGGTCATTAAGTGGGAAGAGATGGGAGTCCCAGGCAAGGAGCATGGTGGTACTGTGGAGCAGTGCTGCGAACAGACACTATGGAGTGCAGGAGGGCGCATGCTATGGAGGGCCAGCAGGCGGGGGGTACTACAGAGTACAAAATCCCTGGGATCTCATATTCCATAGCGGGTTCCTCAGGAGAAAAGGTGGTGGAAGCGACTTACGGGAACAACTTGTGACCTTCCCTGCTGGCTTCCCCATTGACTTTGCTTGTGGGAAGCTGGCAGGGAAGGTTTCAAATGGTGATCACGGGACTGTGGCTTGCTGTGACGTAATCATGAGCCGGGCGCTCAAGTGCCTGGATCGCAATCACATGACTGGGGGGGGGTGCTGTGATGGCCAGAACTTTTAGGGCTGGTCATAAGTCCATTTTTTCAGCACTATAGTAACTTTGAACAGTTGCTGAATGAACTGACATAAGCCGAGGACTACCTGTATTCACTTGGTTACAGTTCCATGAACTGCATAATAGGGACTTTGATGGGAGTTGGTATGAAATGTGCTGCTTTCTAAAATCATGTTCCTTTTGTAATTGATTAGGATCAAGCTGCTAGAGACATGAAAAGATTAGAAGATAAAGACAAGGAAAGAAAGAATACAAAGTAAGTTTCATACATCATATTCCTGTTGAAATAAACAGATGTTCAACAACAGCGTGTAAGCATGTCATCATATTATTTCTAGTTAGGTAATATTTGATTATTCTTTTCATGCCAAGATAGTTCAGCTTTGCTGAAATTCTCTAGAGGCTGTGATCTGGATTTTGAGGGTAGATTTGAATGGGGCTAATATATGACTAATTCTGACTTATAGCAGAATCAAAACTTGGCTTTCTGGTCTTCAAATTCTGTGAACACTTCTCATATTTCATAAATCTGAAATTCCAGCCAACTCCTCCGAATTTGGCAAGTCCTGGTGGGTTGGAATTGTTATAAGAAATGTGTTTTCATTGCAGCTGAATGTTGTCTATGTTGAGTCATTTTGGCACTCATCAGGCTGAATTTATGGAGCTGGGTATGTGGAACATTTGCAGGGAAGTTTTGTTTCTCTGCTTATTTTTCCAGGGGTATACGCGATGATATTGAAGAGGAAGATGATCAAGTGAGTTTCCTACAAAATCTTTCTATCTATTGCAAAGCAGTAATCAATGAGTGAAAATCTGTTTCTGATACCCTTTGAATTACATTATGAGAATGAGGGATCAGGGGAGAATACATTAAACATTTTGTCTGATTGGTCAGTTGTGACCAAAGCCTGAATGTTCAACATAAGGGAAAGTTATATTTAGACCCAACCAACACTTTCTTTTCTCTTTAGTAAACCCCATCAAAGAAGAAGAAAAAGAAACATAGGAAATGTTATGAAAGGTTGGGGGGGTGGGAGAGAGAAAGAAGTAGAAAAGCAGATATATTGGAAAAAAATAAAATTGGATCCCTTGTATAAATTAGTGTTAAAAATTTGTCTTAGTATAAAAGGATCACAGCTGAGAAAGTGTAAGTAGAAGCCATTATAGAGACCATGTAACACACTTTTAATAGAAACTTCTGTGATTCTTTGCCTCTCATTTAATTTTCACACTAGAACATCTAACTTAATATTTTGTAAACTGCACTGCAACTTGTTAGTATACTACAAAAGAGCTGAATGTATGCTGGTGGCAAATGAGTACGTCTTTGATAGCTAAAGTATCCACTTTCTGCATTTGTACAGAAGTGGATCCTTTATCTTGTTGCTTCCGTAATGAATGGACAATCATCTCCCTATCACAATGCAAGATTTGGCATAATTATCCATTCCAGTGGAGTCTATTTATTACCTGTCTGTGGGAGCTCCTGTTGCTTCCATTCAGTCAGGAGCATACACCATTCATTATGGATATTTCTTAAAAATAAGCTTTTGACAGCATGTCTGAAGCAGAGCTTCAGATTAGGAAAAAAATGGTTTAGCTAACAGAACATTAGAAAACACAATTTTAGCCTGTTTGAGTGGCCAAGGAAAACCACTCCATTTATAGAAAAATGTCCCATTACTAAAGTGTAAACTTAAATGCACTTACTGTTGCTTTGTTAGGCATTAATTAACACATAGAATGTATATTTGGCATAGCTGAGAAAAAAGAATGTGTATAATAACTGCCTGCATATCACTAGGTAGATAAAGCTTGTTAATGTTTAGATGCAGAAAAAAACCTTTTGCAAATAAAACATTAGCTTGCAAATAGAGATATGGCCTATTGCCATCCCTTACCTTTTTATTTGGTTCACTTATGACAATGAATCTGACAACGTTCTTAAAAATGCAGGGAATACTTATGTACATCTCTCTGAGCTCTATAAAGGCAGGATATAAAACTGGAGTAGTAATATAGTTGTAGAAGTAATTAAAGCAATCAATATGATGTGTTAAATGTGCATACTTGAAAACTTCCTAGGGTTTTTTTAAGAATATAGATAGGTAGTTTTTCTGGGGTGTAAATATTTTCTTTTGAAAGAAGGGAAGATCTTGTGTAATTTCCATTATCTTTAAATTTGAAAATATGAATAGGTCCTAAAAAAGTAACATGTTTTCAGAAGTTTATCTTGTCCCATAAGGCATGTACTTGGTACCAGAACTTTACTTTGAACAGTTTGTCTTCTAGAAAGCATTGATTTTTAAATTTTCACTTATAAATTTATTTCATTTAAATAGAGGCAAAGTAGATGAAATGATACTTCATTGCAACAGTATAAGGCTTTTAAAATTCATAGAGTTCTTCTCAGACTGAAGTACTTTGAACCAAGGAATATCTGGGGCATCCAGCTATAGCTTTTCTCATACTGATACCTGGATTTTTATTTTTTTGCATACATCTTAATGAAATTTCCAATGAGTAAAAGAAGAAGAAAAAACTTTTTAAAACATGTAAAAAACCTCTTATGTAGGGTGCTTTGTGATCTGTGGATGTAAGAAAACTTGTATTGGGGATAGCAACTTGACAAAGGGAGTGGTTTCATTTGGAATTCTTTAGTATACTGACTTAACAGTGTACTTGTGCATGCTGAATGTTTGCTTCTACTGGGCTTTTCCTGGTGGAAATGCTTTAACATACCAGGAGGGCTCTATCTGTGGTTTGTTTAAACTCATGTTTGAGTAGAAAACTGGTTTGTTTATTTTTAACAATTTTTTTGCATCCTGCCTTTCAGAATTACAGTCTTTCAAAGCTACTTACAAGCAATAAAAACTGTAAATGAAGAGTATAAATACTATTTAAAAACAAAAACACTTCTAGAATCCTACTGACAGGGCAACTGGTGATAATGGCATTCTGGGTAGAGGGAAGAATCCAGCTGATTCTTCTAACAAAATAAAATTATAATCTATGGTTTATTCTTGACTTTTGATTCTGCCTTGTTTGGAGAGATCATGTATTGTAATGCCAAATAAAACCACAGACAAAGCCATCTGAGTTTGTTTAGTCACTCTGTCTGACAGAAGTAGCCAGTAATAACAACCAGTGTGCACTAGCATGCTGCTAGTTCACAATAACTCAAGAATTCTGAATGGGTGACCATTCTCCCTGCTCACATATTTTTGTTAATAGCTTGTGATGCACTGACAGTCCAATGAAAAGGTTTTCCTCTTCCATTTTAGACTTAGCTCCTTGATTTGTATAGCGGTAACTCTTTATTGCCACAGCCTTTAAGAAACTATTTAAAAAATTGCTTTAGGGCCTGCAGGGCAAAATGTTAAATAAGAATGAAGAGAAGAAATATGGACAGGGACACTCTTCTGTTCCACCTGAGTACAGGTAGTCCTCATTGAACGACTGCTCATTCAGCGACCATTCACAGTGATGACAGCACTGAGCAAGGGGGACTTACAACAGGTCCTCATAGTTGTGACTGTCACAGCAGTCATGTGGTCATGATTGGGGCACTTGGCAACCGGCTTGCAATTACGATGTTGCAGTGTCCTGCAGTCACATGATCACCATTTGTGACCTTCACTGCCAGCTTCCGACAAGTAAAGTCAATGGGGAAGCCAGCAGGAGGTCACAGATGGTGATCATGAGACCACTGGATGCTGCGACTGCGCATGATTCGCCTAATGACAACAACTGGGACTGCTGCAACTGTCGTCGTAAGGTGGCACAGTCATGTGATATTGCGCCACATTGCAACAGCAGAGTTGCTGGTCCCAATTACCATTGTTAATCAAGGACTACCTGTAACCACAGTCAGTCCTCTCACATTCATCAGAGATTCAGGAAGGGGTTTGGAATACAATGAACATAATGTGTGAGCACATTCTTAGAAATCACACACTAAGTATGTAGTCTGTAAGTAGCCTGTCATCTCAGTATTGGTAGCAATGTTCTTTGTGGCCTTATCTGAATTTTTGAGGAGATCGACTAGGCTCTTCTGAATTCTGTACATTACAAAAAGAGTTAGAATATTGATCAAATTTGTAGTTTCACCAGATAATTTCTGTGATAATGCAATTCAAATAGATTCTTACTTCGCTTGCGTGCATTAAAGTAGCCTATTACCTTAATGTGGCTAGCAGTAAACTGCATTTCTTCCCCCTCAACATCTGTATGCAGTTACACTTTTCTGTTTTGCTACAGGAAGCTTACTTCCGCTATATGGCTGAAAACCCCACTGCTGGTGTAGTTCCAGAAGAAGAGGAAGATAACTTGGAGTATGATAGTGATGGCAATCCAATAGCACCATCTAAAAAAATTATTGATCCTCTGCCGCCTATTGATCATTCAGAGGTGAGGAAATTTATTCCTTTAGTAAAATTGTATCAATATTAAGTTAAGCTAAAGGGCAACAGTAATATCAAATTAGACAAAATAGGAGAAAGACACATCATCATATGTGTTCAGGTACTTTTATATTTTATTGTGTTCTGAAAGAGTAGATATTAATAGCTGAAATGGTTAAGTAAAGGATTTTGTTTTGAGAAAAGGGCTTTATTGCATTTGTTTTTTTCCTCGGCCGCACTGTCAGTCTGATGCTTTTACAGAAACTTAATGTTTCAAATGCTCTGCTAACAACTGTTGATTGAAAGATGATAACATCACCGCAGCTGGCAAAGGCAACAGTTAGCTTTTATCTGATTAAGTGGCATTCCTCGCTAATAGTGAATAATTGGCTTGCAGATTGAATACCCGCCATTTGAGAAAAACTTCTATGATGAGCATGAAGAAATCACCAGTCTCACCCCACAACAAGTAGTGGAGTTGCGCCATAAGTTAAACCTCCGGGTAAGATGAAAACAAGAGTCCTGTTCTAGGGCTCTTTCCTTGTCCAAACATTTTATTGTGTACTAAACAGATGCTAGATCTTACAGCAATATTGCAGTGGCCCACAGAATGCTTTCCAAAAGGGAAACAAAAATGTGGCATGAGAGGAATGGGAGGCATATTGTTAAAAAAGAAAACTTTGGGGCTCTGGGGAACAATGTGGTGATGATTGACAGCTAAATTGCTTGGTTTTGACAATTTGTCACCTATTTTCTAATCAGTACTTTTTAGGTGGTATAGCACTTTCCTCTGGATTTTAGAGTAGGAGATGGAAAGAGGTTGCCTCCTTCCAGACTCTCTGAAATGCTTCCATCCTGGGCTTCTTCTCAGTCTTCTGGCCTATTACAAGTGATTTTTTTTTAATCTTCTAGCTGCTTGCTTCTTGTTAAGGTGCATCAAGTGATATGGTGTAGGGATTGGACGATAACTGATTCCCTTCCTGTATAACCTATATATTGCATGTGATTCCCAGCATCCATCCCCCCAGTATCCTGAGTGGTACTGTCAACATTTGAAAGCAAAATAGCTACAGAATGTCAGTGGTGCAGTATTGACGACCCTTTTTTCCTCTCCAAAACCAAGAATAGTATAGGAGCCGGAAGCCTCTGAAGCAAGCCGCTCTCATTCATACTGTCAAAGCACCCCCAAATGGCTGCTGAAATTCAGAAACAAAATGGATGAAACTAATAATATAATGTTTAGCTCATTTGAGATGTGATTGGGAAGTTTAAGGTGGGAAGGGGAGCAGTTTGTCTTCCAGATCCCCCAGAAGAAAAAAGGGTAAAAAAAATCCATCCTGCCCCTTCTAGTAAAATCACCAAGTACTGGAAAGCCTCCTCAACTTAACTGAATTGTTGGGGAACAGGTTGTTCAAACAGTTCCACCTTACCCCTTCCAGTAACCCCCAACTCAGGTAAGCAGCCCACTTCTGCTCTGTACCAACATGCATATTAAACAATTACTCTTTAAATGAATAATGTCAGTGTTTAAGCTCTGGCATGTGTAATTAATTCCTTTTTTCCTAGGTCTCTGGTGCTGCTCCTCCAAGACCAGGAAGTAGTTTTGCTCATTTTGGTTTTGATGAGCAACTTATGCACCAGATCAGAAAATCAGAATACACTCAGCCCACTCCTATCCAGTGTCAGGTGAGTCCCATAGAGTGGTCTTGGCAGAAACCTTGCCAGATACAAAATACTGTTTCATACTTTTTGAGAGAGCAGTGGGAGACAATACTCCCACTGTTGACAATTGTTCAAACTTGGTTAACAAATGTAATGGACTTAGACACAGAGCCTAAAAACCAATCTGCATCTTTAAAATATAAAGGAAAGGCTTTTATATGTAAACATTCCAACAAAATCAGAAACTGCTTAGAACATTAAAAAATTATTCTTTCTGATTTCTCAAGGAGCACACAAATCTGCAGAACTTCTTAACCAGAAGAATTACTTATTTAGTTAAAGATACAGTACAACTTAAAATTTGATACAGGGCTGTAAGTCCTGTGTCCTTTTCATACCTTGATTAACAATTGCAAAGCCTTGAGTACTATAAACTTCTTAGACAATAAGTACAAAGTGTGTTATATGTTTAAATGTGATTTTCCCTGATGAAGTAATATGCTAACATTTAATGCAGGGGACATGCACCCATCCAGATATTACTGAAATATGGTTTTCCCCATCCTCTGTCATTGGCTGTACTGGCTGGGACTGCAATTCAGGTTGTAATTCAGCAAAATCTGAAGGCCTGAAGTTCCCCATCCTTGTCTCAGTGGACATGATATTTTCAAACTAAATTCTTAAGTTCAGAATTGGCTGCTATATTTTGAAGAATTGTTAAGTTTTAAATAAAAGTGGGGGGGGGTTTCTCTTCAGGGTATTCCAGTGGCACTCAGTGGCAGAGACATGATTGGCATTGCAAAAACTGGTAGTGGAAAAACTGCGGCTTTCATTTGGCCCATGTTAATCCATATCATGGATCAGAAGGAGCTGGAGCCAGGTGATGGTCCCATTGCTGTAATTGTGTGTCCAACTAGAGAATTGTGCCAGCAGGTAAGCAAGTTTGAAACTATGTGGGAAAAAATGTGGGAAAGTAAATATTGATGAAGGGTGGAGTAATGTTGTTTTAGAATTTTCTAAAATTACACTATATTCATTGTGACTTTTCAAGATTATGTTGGAGAGGGTATAATCAGATACCTATTGATATCTATAGTGGCAATCCTGATTTAGTTATTCATTTTAGTCAAAACTACCAACTCAGAAAAATCATTCAACCTTTAATAACTAATCATGTTGGTTTACTATTAATTATCTGCCTATCATTAGTGACTTGATTTACTGTTGCAAAATCCTGAAAAACTACAGTGCATCTTTCTCTGGATCATTGGTATTTACAAATATAGGAAGTTGAATTGGCTGAAAAGTTAATACAATAGAAATAATTTTGAATAGTCTTATGATTATGGTTTCTAATCTCCACTTCTTGGCTCTATAAACAAATGTTTTCCTTCTAGTTTACCTTTGTCTATTTAAAAAAAAAACCTGTTCAGCTTGTGATTGTGATAATTCAACAGAGAAAAGATTACTTTTATGAAAAATCCAGTTCATTTATCATGTAAGACCAGCTTCTGCTGAAAATTACAAAATCTCCAGAGGAAGGAAGCCGCAATGCAAGTGCAAAGAACTTTTCTGAATGTGGTTTTCTTGCATGCTGTGCTAATGCGGGCAGACTGCAAAACTGATAAGATATAGCTGTGCAGATAATCCTTTGTGTATGTACATTCTTGCATTTTCTTTTGGGATACTCATATTGGAGGCCATATGTATTTAAAAAGGCTTATGAGGTATGGGTTGATCAGAGCACATAAAGAAGGGGGAGAACAATAACACTTCTATCCATTAAGTGCTGATGACAAGGCTTTTTGTAGGCAAATACGTGTCAACACTCAAGCTGCAGCTAGCTATTTCCCCCACAGTTGGGTGCGTCAACAGCCATGCACATTTTCTAAATAAATAAATCTCAAGTGGACAGTATGCAGTCCCAGGGCAGCATGTAACCTCAGCTGCCCTTGGAATCATTTGTGGTTGCTGAAAATTGGGGGCAAGTTTCACATCATTTTGAGTGGGGAGCCAAATGAAAACTATATTGTAAAATAGGTAATTAATAGTTAAATAAGAAAACTGCCAAAGCCACATTTGCGTATATGGCTCCATCCGCTTTGAGGCCACCAAAAATGTTAAGCACAGCCCTTGGCTACCAAAAAATTGCCCACTGCTGTGCTAACAAATAGGAGGACTTGTTAAAGTCATTTCTTTGAAATAATAGAACTTTTTCTGGGTTTTACATTACTTTATTCTTAACATGGTATGAACCTGTATGGTTTTAGATCCATGCTGAATGCAAGCGTTTTGGAAAAGCCTACAATCTACGGTCTGTAGCTGTATATGGCGGAGGAAGCATGTGGGAGCAGGCCAAGGCTCTTCAGGAAGGGGCAGAAATTGTTGTCTGCACTCCTGTGAGTATTTCACCACTATGGTTGTGTTGCAGTGAGGAACAAAGTATTCTGGTTTTTTGTTCTTTTGAACAAAATAATTAACTGAAATTCTTTGATTTCTGATTTGCTTAACCCCAACTCAGTGCTCACTTGCAGGATTCATAAAAATTCCAAATGACAAAGGATGGGTGTAGGGGGATTTGGAACAGTGAAGCCCACTTAAAATATTTCCTGTAGTTTGAATCACATTGGTGTTTGCTTTGCTTTCAGGCTTAGGGGTATGCTAAATGTTTCCACACAGGGCCGATTGATTGATCATGTGAAGAAGAAAGCCACAAACCTTCAAAGAGTCACTTACCTGGTGTTCGATGAAGCTGACAGGATGTTTGACATGGGTTTTGGTACGTAACCAGTAATAGCGCTTATAACAATAGTTTATAAACAGTGTGCATGTTCCTGTGTTACCTGTTGTCTTCTAGAAGTGCTTTGTTTGATAATCACTTGCAAAATCATGTAAAGACCGATGTTTTACTTAATTAGGTGCCCAGTAGACATTCCAGTTTTACAAAAAGATACAGAATATTTTGGTAATAGCTGAAATAAATGGTGCAAAATGCGGGGTTTTGCATGTGGGAATGTAACAAACATGGAGGAAGGAAAGTAGTTTGACCCAGTGAAGAATACAGGAAATAAAGAACAAAACACATATCTTATGAATGTGAATGCTACTATCAAGCTATGTTATGTTTTCTGTCATAATTTCTATGGTTGGTTGAGAGTCCTTAGCGATGTTCTTGCATGCCAGAGGGCACTTTAAAAGTATATAAATGAAGATAGATTTTAGTGATCTCTGTCAGGCATTGAAACTCCCCTTCTCTAGAAATCTATTGAAGCTTCAGACAGAAATTCAAAAATTCCCTTTTGATTAACCAAGTATGTTATAGTCAGAAGAAAAAACAGGATTTTTTTACTTCCTTTCTTTTCATGATGGCAGTAACTTAGAAGGTGGCATGGAACACCCAGCTCCGTAGCCAAGTTGTCATGCAGGTGGGAAGTGTGCAGAGGTGTCCTAATAAAATAGGCCTATTCTGGAGCAGTTGTCCTTGCCATCCCTTGTCTGTATTGAGGCCAGTCATGGACTAGAACAGCCTGTATATAGGTAGACAAAACAGTATATGTGATCTGAACTGGGCTGATACCTTTTTTTTACCAAATTAATCATTGGCCTCAATAAATATTTAAATAAACATTTATTTGATTTCCAAATCCTCAACCTTATATGGCTTTCAGGGAAAGATAATTTCCATTTCTCCTTTTCACAGAATATTAAAAAAAAAAAAATCTGTCATGCGAATAACAAGTTTGAGTCAAAATGAGTATATCAGTCATGTTTGTATATGCAGTACAATGAAGTCATAATTTAGCATTACACATGTTAGCAGAAGCAACCTTGGGTGTTCCCTTCCCCCCCTTTATGCTCAGGAAAAGAAATAAAGTAGCATACAATTTTAAGTCCAAACCAGGTACGGTGGATTAAAATAAATGTCCTTGTTAAACTAGTACAATAACTCAGTATTTGCTATTAGCTCAATTGAAAGGAACTGCAATGCAATTATAGTTTATATTGAACTCATATTTTAAGTTTTGCTGGATTTGGTATATGGGGGCTTAGCTGGGTGTATCTATCAGCTTATACAGAGCTAGCTATGAATTTCAGGCATTTTGTTTCTTTTGTGCTACAGATCTTTTTTTCGTTTTATAGACTTCCTGTTAAAGATGGCAATGTGAGAAATTGAGCCTCGTGACTGCTTCTCAGAGAAAGCTTTACTTTTGTGATTTAAAAATTAAAACACATTCAGGCTCACAAATTAATTAACACTAGCTAATTGGCGTTAAAATGTCCATAGTTTGTTTAGTCAAATATATCAGTCATTCAGCTGGATGCTCAGCAATCTTGATGATATTACTTTCTATTCTTTGCTAGGGGTTTGTAGCCTGGGACTTCAAGGGGGCCGCTGTATTGTCTCTCACAAAAGCCTAGGTGTATCTTGTCCAAAACACTTCATTTCACAGATCTGCCAAATCTTGTTTTCTCTTGTGATTTTCCAAGACTTTAATATAGGAATACCAAAGTCTCCTGCAATTTTGGCCATTCTTTTTTAATTATAAATAAATAAATACATACATGCATAAAATTAATTCAGTTTTTGGGACTGTGGGGCCTGGTTCAGAGGGTGATGCTTTTCATTGTATTCCTTTCCTTTTTCTTCAGAATACCAAGTCCGATCAATTGCCAGTCATGTCCGCCCTGAAAGACAGAGTGAGTATGAGCTTTCTTAATATAAGATTTCTGAAAAAATAATGTGTCCTTGTTAAAGGGGGAGTTAGACTTTTCTGTTAGTGTTAATTCAAGTCACCCAAACAATTTTTAATACCCAGATGTACATATGGAAGAAAATAGGCTAGATATCAAATGCCCTTACACACTCCTTTTAATTAAGCAAGAGGAAGCCCCTCCCCCCATGTTTTCTTGTATCTGACCTCATTTTTTTCCCAATTGCTGTATTCTGAAGTTCTTGCATGTAAATAAGTTTCAGACAAGTAAATCTGTTGCCCCTTTACCTTCCCTCTCTGCATATTTATCTGAGGCAAGGGAAGTAGGGAGCTAGCAGTCATCTTGAACAGCAAGGGTTAGGGATTGTTCTAGGTAAAATAGATCATAGACAGGCTAGGCAGCTTCAGAATTTTACAGCTGGAGCAGCAAGCTTTTGATGACCTGGGGGAAGGGCCGAAGGCTGCAACAGATAGGATAATGATACAGAATATATGGGGCCATTTCAAAGAAGTCAGTGCAGTTGTGGTTTTCCTTGTCCCTTTGTCTTTTAGGGAAGCTCCATTAAAAAAAAATTTTTTTCAAGCTATATTAAGCCTATTACCAGATGTAAATAAGCATTTCTGTGTTTCCTGCATCAAAATGAAAGGAAACCGTTACTTATTTTGGCAGAAGAAACTCTTAAGTACCACAGACTGTCCATTCCTGTGCTTCAGGGTAAATTCCACTTAACATCTTCATTTGGTTACCTACTTAATTCAGTGAGAAACTACCAGCATTGATGCCTAATCTGAATGAGGACTTGCTGGTAAACAGTGCTGTAGACTATTTTAGAAGTTTGTGTATTACATATGATACATTTTGTTATGACTGCATATGGATGTGAGAGAAGAATGTTGTTTTATGTCTCTGAATACGTGCAGAATTGCCTGCATCATTGTGTGTGTATTGGTTCACACATCGTGCTAAACAATGTGATTTGTTTGGGTTTTGTTTAGAAATACGTGTTAAACTAGCTGTTCAATTTGTAAACTGCTATTCCTGTCATAAATGTTATGGATTAATGCAGCATGTGAATCCAGCCATTGTGTCTAGATTCCAAGGGCCTTGGTTTAGCGGAGAGCTTGTGTTCAGGTATCTCTTTGGGTATGTGTATACATTCAGCGCTACATTTCTGACTTAACAGCTCTTCTGTTCAGTGCAACTTTTCGGAAGAAGATTGAGAAACTGGCCAGGGACATTCTGATTGACCCAATTCGAGTGGTGCAGGGAGACATTGGAGAGGTAATATTGCAAATTCCCCTTCTAAAATCATTCTTTGAATGGAATCATTAACAAAAAGGTAAGTACTAGGGTTGCGTGGTCCTCTGCTTTGGTCTAGCCTGCAAGTATTTGCTTTGTATTGCTATGTTCTGACGCTCTCTGTTCACTTTGTTCCCCCAAACAGGCAAATGAAGATATCACTCAGATTGTGGAGATCTTCACTTCTGGTCCAAATAAATGGAATTGGTTGACTGGTCGTCTAGTAGAATTCACCTCTTCAGGGAGTGTCCTCCTTTTTGTCACCAAGAAGGCAAATGCAGAAGAATTGGCCAACAACCTTAAGCAGGAGGGGCACAATCTAGGGCTCCTGCATGGTGATATGGACCAGAGTGAAAGGAACAAAGTCATCTCAGATTTCAAGAAAGGGACCTTTCCGGTTCTGGTTGCTACAGATGTGGCTGGTAAAATTGCAAGGCCAGATTTAACAGACCTGGAAACTGTTTCTTAAAGCATCCTTTTCTCCCTCCCCACAAGCAATATGGCTCCTTTGCTTTAATATGATATGATATGTATATTGTAAAGACACTAGAAAAGGTATTTCTGTGAAAGAGATAGAAGAGGGGTGCTCTTTAGATAAGTTATTTGTAAGTATTAGTACTGAAATGATAGCCAAGATCCAACAGTGCTGTTCTGCCAGTTTGATGGTAGCATGGGTTGGGGGTAGGAGAATACACAGAATTAAATCTATAGTTAAATCTATAGTCAATGCACCTCCCCCCCCCAACCCCAGTAGTAACTAAGAGTTGTTAGCAGAATTTTCAGTTTAGTCTCATCATTTCAAGCTTAGGAAAAATGCTCTTTTTAGACTCATAATTAGAGATGTGAAAGTCTGAAAAAAGAGAATTAGAGATGGGGGGGAATATTAAAAAAATGGACATATTCCCTTTTTTTCTCCAGGTCTTCACAGTACATTTAATGCATAGACCAATAGCTGATTTGCACAGAAAGTAGCTTAACTAAGAAACCTTTCTAAAATGGAAAGTAGTGGAATAGGATACGGGCCTTTGAAAATAGACTGTAGTCTGACTGCATTGGAAAGTAGTAGAATGATTTTTAAAGACAAGTGTCTATAGTATTTGAGAACTGCAGTTTTTACTTCCAACCTCATAACTCAAGTGTTTTATGCCTAGCTCGTGGTCTGGATATTCCTTCCATTAAGACTGTGATCAATTATGATGTGGCTCGCGATATTGATACTCATACTCACCGAATTGGTCGTACTGGTAGAGCAGGGGAAAAGGGCGTGGCCTACACCTTGTTGACTCAGAAGGATAGCAACTTTGCTGGAGATCTTGTTCGGAATTTGGAAGGGGCCAATCAGCATGTTTCAAAAGAACTTTTGGATTTAGCTATGCAGGTAAAATCTCTGCTTTCTTTTTCTTTTTTGAAGCACATAGTAGATTGTGAGTGTGGTAACAGTGTAAGATGTATAGGTTGTCATTTTGAAAGGTTGTTAATCTGAAGTAAATTTGCTTGAAATTTTACTATATTCTTTGTCTGAGCCAGGCAAAACTTAGTGAAGGAGTTAGAACTTTGGTCAATATTGACTGTATTGACTGATACAGTTGTAGAAATGATGATACATCCAAGGCTACTGGGCAGCATGTATCACTTGAAAACTTGGAATACTCTTCAAGAGTTGCCACCAAGTTGTAATTTTTAATGAGATAAAATGGAAGACTATTTATGTACATGGAGTGCTACGGTATTTAACATATATAATAACAATTTTAATATTTTAATTTACAATGGTAACTACATTTAATTTAATTACAGGCACTCCCAAACTTGCATAACTGTTCTGTTTGGGAGAGCATTGAGTAACCTGATATTTGCATAAGTCAGAATTAGACCAAGTGTCCCTCAAACCAAGATATGTATGCAGTAACTACAGGTGGCATTTTGGGGATTGATGAGGAAGGAGGCTGGATAGGCATTATAGCATCAGTTGGCTATGTTAACTGGTGCTTGTTCTGTATCTCACCTCTATGCATAAACAGGAAAGGGTAGAAGAGAGGAAGAAACCCCTAAAACAAGGAAGCCAGCATATTCTCACATGAGATCCTTCATAGAGGTGCATTTGTCACCTTCTTTATGATGAGCCAGTGAGCAACAATTAAAGAAAAGTAAGGTGGTGAGAAGTAATTCCAAGGTTGACTGATTTCTTTAGCTGATGGTCATGTAGTGTTGTGTTGACAAAAGGGAGAGCAGGGTATAGAAAGAACCACAATGGAGATGGCTGCTAAGGCCAGATCCTGAGATTAGAGTCATGGAAGTGCAGGAAGAAAATATCAGATGTGTTTTATTGAAATGTTTATGTAAAACTGAGTTTATAGAAGTCAGAACTTAGATAACCCAAGGAGCATCTATAGTTTTAGTATTGCTTTCTCACTTGTTAAAACACAATAATGTGCTGACATATTGCAGACCCAGCATTTCTTATTAATGTCACCCTCTTCTCTCCCAGAATGCTTGGTTCCGGAAATCGCGTTTCAAGGGAGGGAAGGGCAAGAAGCTAAACATTGGTGGTGGTGGTCTGGGGTACCGTGAGCGGCCTGGCTTAGGATCAGAGAACGTGGTAAGCATTGATGCTTAGATAACAAACATATTTTGCTGCTAAGCGTGCCCAAGATTGCAGCCTCAGTTGAACAATGTAACTTTGTGTCATAGGATCGGGGGAGCAATAGTGTAATGGTCAACTATGAAGCATATAAGCCATCCTCAGGAGCAATGGGGGACAGGTTATCTGCAATGAAGGCAGCGTTTCAGGTTAGTATGAACAGCAATCTCATGTTAAGATCTCACTGTCCTCATTCTAGTGCTGCTGCCACTTTTCCACCAGGATTTTCACCCCAATGTGGCCATTAGTCTTTGAAACACAGTGCCTCCTATTTGCACCAGGTTATCTGTGGAGAAGGAAATCCTGCAAATTCAAACTATCACATGGAGACCAGAGGGCTGCAAGGTGGACTAAAGGTCACCTAGCTCTGTTTTTCCCCTCTCAGATCAATTAAAACAGGTTCCTTAAGTCAGGCATAACAAGAACGCAGTGCTGATCAATAGTTTCTGCGTATTGAGCAGAAGCTCATCTGATTCAGCTTCCAGTTTCCAGTCTTAATTGGTGTTTAAAGAAGAGGCCCATGTTGCTTGAGAATTTTTATGAAGGTGAAAGTATATACTGACTATAAGGTGGGGGGTTTTTTTTCTTGTAGTCCCAGTATAAGAGCCATTTTGTTGCTGCCAGCTTTAGCAACCAGAAGACAGGCAGTTCGTCAGCAGGTGCCAGTGGTTGGACCAGTGCAGGCAGCTTAAACTCTGTGCCAACAAATTCAGCCCAGCAGAACTCAGCAAAACCTGACAGTCCCATGGGAGTATCAGGTTTGGCAAAAGGTATCCCAGGTTTCACAAGTGCTGGAAACTTGAACAGCATCTCCAGCTTTCCAAGCACTGGCATTCAGGGTTACAATAGCGCAAATGCCAGCAACAGCAACAGAGAAGGCAACAGTGGAGGCAGAGAAAGATACAATGACAATCGGGGTAGCAGTCGCCATAGTGACAGCCAGCGCCATGGAGATGGCAGCAGTCGCCATAGTGACGGCCAGCGCCACGGGGAAGGCTACCGCCATGGAGAAAACCGCCATGGGGACAGCCATCGACACAGCGAAGGCCGACATTCTGGAGGTGGGAGCAGCAGCGGTGGTCGCCACGGAGACAGCCGAAATAATGGGGACAGCCGGAACATCAATGAAAACAGAAATAATGAAAATAGGAATAATGAAAGCAAGAAAGAAAGCAACAACCGAGACAACAGCAAGACAGATGGTTTTGCAGTTCCTGAACCCCCCAAACGCAAGAAAAGCCGATGGGATAGCTAAGCATCTGGGCTTCCCCACAAGTGGCAAGGTGCTTCTCTCTAAGGAGGGTCTCTGTACCAGAAGTGGCTATTTGGAAGGATAAGAGTGGACAGTAGCATTCCCCAAGGAAGCCTGACTCAGTGCATCCAGTGTTAACCACCTCCCCTTAATGCCACATCAATTGTGTGCTTTGGTCAAAAAAAAAGTTCCCTTTTGAATATGATTTCTCTGTGCTCTGCCTTTTAAAAATCCGTCCATCCAGAGAGGCTTCACAGCAACACCAATTATCCTTTGCGAGTACAAAACATTTATGTGATTTTTTTTTAACTAAATGTTTCTAGAACAAAGGCATGAATGGGGTAGGCTTTATTTTAGTTCCATCGTCAGAACATGACACAAGCTAGCCTGTTTAGGTGGTGTGCCTGCCCTTCGACCTTTTTCATTTCTACAATGAGAATGCTTCTACACATTTCTCTTCTGGCTATAGTGGCACTCTGTACCCAAGCATAGTTCCCTAGCCTTTTTTGTTAATTTCATACATATGCAACAGTTCAGACATGGACTGTGTTTGAGAGAATATGCTAAATCAAACTGAAAAACCAGTGGCCATTGTAAATATGCAAGTAGTGATGATCCCTAGGGCAGAAATCCAGGGGTGGAAAGGAATGTAATTAGCCCACTTACACCAAAATCTTGGATCATGCATGGAAAGTTTACTGCTTCATTATGGCTTGTGTCAGTCCTTCAAGTAATCTCTCCACTTTTCATCTGATGAAACAGCGCTGACTAGTTTAAATCCCTTTCATTTTGGAATTCTTGAGTATCCAGGTTTGATTTCTTTTCGTTTGTTTTGTCAGTTGTCGGTGGTTTCAGCAGTTAAGAAGGCAAGATCACTCCCTCTATCTTTTATATTCGCTTAATAGTATCAGCATGCGTGTAGCTAAAGGAGAGAGAATTAGATTTGTTTCTTAGATGTGGGAAGACAACACAGCAGATATGTAGGCAATATGCCACTTTCCCCTTCATATCTGAGCTAGGTAAGACAATGTCTTTGGCTGGAATTTGACTCCTCTGATTTGTTAAAACTACAATAGTGTGTAGAATAAAACATATTTCCTGGGACAAATGAAAACGTCCATGCCAACGTATGCAACATCCTATCGTATGTATTTTGAATGCTTCCTTGGAGCAGAGATTTAAAGTGCACAAGAAAACTTTGTGGTAACTGTAGCAGACATTTACTTAGATTGAAGCCTCTCTGTATCCAGGAATGATCCAGGTTTTTCTTACATTGGCTTGTAAACAGGTGTAGATTCCTGAAGCCACATTAACCTTGAATAGAAAAGACAGACCATGCATGTAGCTATGAAAACAGCCCCCTACAGGATTTTCTAGGAAGCAAGTAGGATTAATTTGTTCTCTCAGCAATATTCATTTAGGATCTCCTGTTGACTACTTCATGGGTGTTTGCAAAGTTATTCCTCCACCCCCCAGAGCAGAAGAGGCTCAGGAGGGTAGAGGAGAGGCACCTTTCATGTATAGTATCAAGTTTCTGTGATTTGGGGGCCAAGCCACCAAGGTTTTAAACTTTGTAAATTTGGGAATGGCTTTTGAAGAAGCAGACATGCAAGGACCTGTGCAAAACTTTTTTCAAAATGACTGTCATACACCTCTGGAAAGTTTATGCGAAATGTTTTGCTTGATGATTTTTCTTTAACTGCATGTTCTTAAACTTTTTTTTCCAGAGTAATAGAAAAATCTTGTTTGCTGAAAATAGGTATGTTCTTGCTTCACATTTTTATGAAGATATATCTGAAGCTATGTTAAGATTCTGTGACATGCCATTTCCTTTATTTTCCATGTTTTCTTCTAATAAATGTTTTATTACTAGTAAAATTGTCTTGGATGGGTCTTTATTTTGACCGTTATTCTTTTACCCCAAATGAGTTTTGAAGGTGCAAAATGCCTGATTGTTCTAATTGAGATTAGGAAATAATACAGAAATCAAACTGGGATCTCTAGGAGATACTGGCTGACTTTGTGGTATGCTCCTTGCCACATTAACTGAAATTCCATGCTTTGCAGGGTTTAATCATACATTTTCCTACCAGCTGCTTCTCTTCTAGTCCATCTTGAAGGCTGCATTTCCAAATACAGGTGGGCTAGTAAAGTGTACTTGCTAAGAGTCTGTTCAGTAAGGCACAGGATCAATGCTTGTTTCATTCATTGTACAATCCTCAGTAGTTTGACAGAATAAATAGTTCTCTCCAAGAATGGTTACTGTCACATTGAGAAGAATGATTTGGAGAAAAAAGGGGCAAACTTCCACACTATGATTTTGAAAAATCCATTGTGTAACACAATTAGATACAGAATAGATAGTTAAATATCAATTCAGTGTTAGAAGGAAACATTTATTTCTCACAATAATACTACACAAGAATAAAAATGAACATCAAGAACAAGTTCACTTCTCTCTCAGTGCATATTGGTTGAGTTTGCACCCCCTACTTATAATCAGCTAAAGCACTAGCTGGCAATTTTGCCTATTTAATCTTGGAGCCCTAAAATGAACAATACAAATACTACATAATACATCATGAGCGAGGGGAAGAAATCCTGTGCCATTGGTGGAACACATGTAAGCGTACTTCTACTATTTATTGTTGCTGAGGCTGAAATGGCAAATGTAGGGCAAGAAGGCAGATCTGTCTTGCCAATTAGAATCTGAAAATAAATGGCAACCACTTTATAGATGCAATTTTGCTAGCCTTTACCTATCTCCCTGAGCAGTCCTCTAGATCCAGGATCAAGATTATATGTACACAACACCAGTCAGAAATGGCTAATAAATCATCTCTTCATACTGAGATGGATAGTAGACTAGCTAATCCTAGTCACTATAATGATGAGTGGCTCAGGATTGAATCTAGCAATTCACTTGCTAACTTGCTCCAAGATTTGGGTATGGTCCTACAGACATGCTTTTAATCTTTATAGCATGGTGTCAAGATCTTTTTTCAAGCTGGGGTGGTTTTCTTCTAGGCCCGGAGAGTCCACCAAAGCCTTGATTATCTCCTCAGGGGCTTTCTGCATAATCTCTTGACTCAAGCAGTTATCTAGAGTGGAGGAAGCAGGGAAGTATTCCAGTGCAGTGCCACTGCTGGCCAGCTGCAATAGCCAATTTTTGGCACCCAAAGGCATGGCTATGGCTGTTGCAGAGGCTGTACCCCAGCTGGCCATACTTAGACTGATGCTATTGGTAGCGGTGTGGGATACTAGACCACCATAATAACAGCTCCCTCCTGTGCTGGTGACACGGGTCTTCTGCTTTATATCCAGTAGCAAATTTCTCCGGAACCAAGCTTTTTTGATTTCAGCCTGGACCTAGGGACAGAGACAGATCATCAAAGGAATGCAGCTTGGCTAAGGTCAACATGTGTCTGTTTTCAACTCTGAATATGTGGTAGAGGCAGCATTGGCCCATATAAATTCTCAGGTGCCCACACCTCTCCCCATCCTTCACTTTTCCTAAAAACTCCAGTGTGTGCATATTTTTCCAATTAGAAAGTGAGCCCTAAATTTCAAATCAGATAACAAGAAAAACTATGAGGATGGAATGTTACCCCAAGTTATGTTTTAGATTTGTCCTTTAAAAAGGTCAAAACTGAAGATTAGTGTGTATTTTTAAAAAATGAGCATGACTTGAGTAGGCTTAGTATATGCAACCACCATTTTTGGCTAAGTTCACACATGCTAAATGTGGCTTGATCAACTATGATTTATTGTGGCCTGGTTCATACATAATGCTAAGCCAAAACCCAGCAGCAAACACCCTGGCTTAGCACAGTGTGACATTCTTATCCAGCATTTCTCAACCTTGGCAGCTTTCAGATGGGTGGACTTCAACTCCCAGAATTCCCCAGCCAGCAAGCTGCCAAGGTTGAGAAACACTGTTCTAATCACTGAGTAACTCCACAAACCAAATAATTGAAGTTTCTGGACTGCCTGTGAAGACTGGAGGCACTGCGTTACATTGGTTCCACTCCTTCATGATTGGGCAGGCCTAATCAATAGTGGGGAGTGGAGGTGAGAAGTCAAATCTTTGACCATTCTTGTGTGGGATGCCGCAGGGCTCATATACTGTGTTGTTCTCCATGTTGTTTAAACTGTTTAAATAAAACTGTTGGGAGAGGTCATCTATTGGATCAGAATGAGATATCAGATTCCCACCCCCCAATGTGTGAGGAGATTAGGGGTCCAGAGGCAGACCTTTTCAGTGGCTTTATGGCATAGTCTCCCCTTGCCCCCCGCAGTCAGAATGGTCCCATTTCTGTTATGCTTTAGAAAAGAAGTTAAACCATCCTCTTCTGCCCAGCCTTTGGAGAGTAGGTTGTTTTCTTATTGTTCCATGGTTAGTTTCATGCTTATGCTGAAATTGTTGTTTTTATGAAGGCTCTAATCCTTTACATTTTTAGGATTGTGAGCTGCCCAGGATCTATGAATGGGATGGAATACAAATTTTGTGAAATAAATCAGCCAATGAGAAAAGAGGATGCCGGGCCAAAGAGCATGGCTTTTGGGAAAGCTCTCCATTTTGGAAATTTAAATATTCCATGCAAAGCAGTATCATTTTTCTGGGAGAGAAACATAAGCCAGATAAAGGAGGTGGGGGTTAATAAATTGGTGGCTGCACTCAAAAACCCATGCAAACCCTGTAGAGAAGAACCCATTTTATACATGCTCATGCTTGTGCCTGGGTAGATACAGCCTCTAAATCCATGTTCTTACCTCACCATTGCAAAAGCAGTAAATAAGAGCCACGAAGAAGCCCTGCCCAGAGACAGAGACAACCATAAATGAGAAATGGTTGGAACAAAGTGGTTCAAAAAAAAGACTCCATAAACATAAAGACTTACCTGTAAAGAATTGAAGAGCATCTCATAATGCATCTGTATTTGCCAAAGTGTGCTGGAGACAGCTGTATAAGGCGTAGCCATGAACACCACATAATGGACACCAAAGAGGGGCATCAGGACTAGCGTTGACTTCAGTAGTTTTCTGAAAGGGGAGGGGAGTATTTTCATGCAATCATACCACTTCCTGATTCTCTAGAAAAGTGTTTCTCAACCTTGGCAACTTTAAGATGTATGGACTTCAACTCCCAGAAGTTGGGAGTTGAAGTCCACACTTTTTAAAAGTTGCCAAGGTTGAGAAACACTGCTCTAGAAGATCAAAAGCTTTTCCTTTGTTGAACTAAACAAAGCAGAAACCCTGCTGGGGAATAAGGCCAGTGAAAGGATGACTCTTAAAAAGGACTAGGAGTTTGAAGAAACAATTACAGTAGTAAGCCAAAACTGCACTATGTCTTCCTACCCTGCAGCAGGAGAGCAGGACCTGTTGGCCTATACAGGGTTACCAGAGTGGGTGAGCCTGGAATTTGCACTCTTGCTGGAGAAGCATTAAGGGGAGAAATGGGTGCTTTAAACTTCCCGCTGGGATAATTCAGTCTGATGTTTGTGTTTTATTAAGAGGTGCATTTTTTGCCACTTTAAAACCTTCCCACCAAAAAAAACCAAAATCAGTCCTGCCTGCTCTGGATAGCTCTGGAGGCTACAAATGAGAAGCAGGAAGGCTGTATCCAGTCCATAGATGACCCAACCCTGCCCTAGATCCAATTCTAGTCAGTATAAATTGGAGTCTGTTTAATAGTTCTTGGTATTCTAGGGGTTTCTTTTTTAAAAGAAAGATGTTGCAAGGATTGGTGGAGATCAAGTAACTGCCTATTCAAGATAAACCACCATGACTTCACAGAAGGTGGGGTCTGAAAGATTTGTCTCTTTACTGTTAAGCAACCTACGGTGATGAAAATACAATTAAAAATGGAGGTGATGACTATATTCAGGGATGTTAATGAGGGAGAATTTCCATTTCACTTCTGTTTAAGAAAAATGAAACAATTGTTTATGGTAGAGCTAAAACAGAAAGCCTGGTTCAGCTATGCCCAAAAACATACCTGTACTGTTGTCGTGGATCTAATTTTCCTGTGTTTGTTTCCCATAATTTGGATGCAAGGACTCTCACGATGTTGAGGAAGAGAAAAAAGTTCACCTGCCAGCAACAGAGAGAGACTGAGCCAGACATTCAATATACTGGTAGAATTAGGCAGTTGCTTTTTTTCTCTATATACTGTATAACAGTCTATTCTGATGGCTGTTTATCTCTCACTTCAAACAATTGACAGATAAACAAGTCTACATCTTAAAAAACACAACATCATTTCACAATCCAAAGAGCATCAAGACTAAACAAACTCAATATAGGGGCATGTTCCAGAAAGGCCTAATTCTTAGTAAACAATACAGATCCAATGGGCAACTCTAAAACCTAAGAGTAAGGGATACTTACAAAAGATGCTATCTGATATTTTAAAACTAATTTTAAGCCACTACAAAGCTGATTAGTAATATAGCCACAGGAAACCTCTATTACCAAATTCCCAGCCACTGTTTGCCCTTCTTACCATGATCGCTGCTAAGATTGGGACCTGGTAGATCCATTTCATGTTTCCAGCACTGAGGTCCCAGCATCTGACAAAGAGAGGTTGCATTCAGCCGTAAAGGGTCTTAGCCATATGGTATCCCTCGACTTTTGAAACACAACTTTGGGAACAAACTATTTGATGTTTTGTGATATAGCATATTGGTCACATTACTGGGTCAGTTTTGGATTTCTGGCTTTTGGAATGTTTTAACTGTTCCAGGTTCTTAATACAGGTAGGCCTCACTTAGCAACTGCCTCCTTTAACGACCGTTCACAGTTATGACGGTGATGAAAAAGTAACTTTGCTATCAATTGTCACATTTACAACCTTCTCAGGTCTGTAAAGCAAAGGAAAGCTGAAGTAAGATTGTTTCACTTAGTGATCATTTTGCTTAATGACTGAGTTGCTGGTCCCAATTGCGGTCACTAAATGAAGACTATATATGACACTTTGCATTAATTGCAAAGTGAATTCACTAAATGTATCTAATATGATTCCATGGAAGATTCATATTAGAGAATTCTGGAGTTTTAGAACAGATTCTTTGTCCTTAGATCTCATAGGGCTACTATATCTGGGCTGCAAAAATCTGAAAGAGGCATCAAAGCATTTTCATTTTTCTATATTTCTTTGGTTGTGAAGGTTTTTGCAGCTCAACTGTGGTAGGTTTAATATCTGGGCAGTCTTCTCTAATCTAAACTCCCATATTTCTAGCCAATGTGACCCAATAACCCATGAACTGATGCCCTATTAAGCTTAGCCCAGCAGGGTCAATATATTGTAAATCAAAAAGACATTTAAGATACTGTTGGTACAAGTTTTGCCTTTTAGAGAACATGCCTTTTAAAGAACGGTGCATTTTTATTTCTATTTTATCTTTAGACATTAAAATCTAGTCCCCAGTCTTAACGAGCCTAAATTTGCCATCCTCCACATGTTTGGAAGATGCTACTCATCAATGTCCAACCAGAGGTAACCATGCAGGACAAGAATTCCTGGAATTCCATTGAATTCATTCCCTTGGGGAACCCAAGTACTCAGAGCTGGTGGGCATTTTTGGCATTTGGAAATCCTGTTTTGGATTCTTATACACAATGGCTGCTATCAGTTGCATAGCACCAATTTTACCAGGATGTGACCTGCCACCCTCTCCCAACTATCTCATATCCCTGTTTCTCTTTTTCCTTTTTCTGGCCAGGTGGACTCACTTCCAAACAAAGCACTGGACTACCCATTGGGTTTACTTTCTAAGAAAGCTTATGGGCTTCTTCAGGGATTAAAAAAAATGATCCTGGAGGATGGTACATTGCTTTCCAATATTGATGTCAATTATAAATGTCATCCATCTACACATGTCTATATCTGTGTAAAAAATTGGGAGTGGCAGAGAACCTTGTGGGTTCTAAGGGAAGTGTCTGGGATGCATTGGCACCCTCGAGTAGCACTTGAGAGTTTGGCGATTTCGTCTCTACTCCCTTCCTCCCTCCCCCTGTGGTGAGGGTGGTGCAGTGCAGACTTGCTTCCAATCTTTCAGAGTAAGGTTAAGCAAAGTAGAAGCTACGTACTGTGTATCTGCCAGAGATGCTCTTACGCTGGCCCAGATGGATACAAAGACAGCAGGTGCCCCTCAAAGGAAGAAGAAAAAGAAAAGCAAGAAGAAAGAGATCTGGGTTTCCAGTGATAACTTAACAGGACACCAGGGGGTAAAAAACAGAGCAACATTATGCCTATCCCCTCGGCCTCTATGATGGGGTATAAGGTGGAGAAATAGTAAAAAGTGGGGAAATCAAGAGCACATAGTAACCAGGGGCATCCTCAGGGGGATCAAAAAAAAAGATGGTGATGATGACCTCGTGATCAAAGCCTCACCCCTTTTTACATGCGACACATGTAAGGCTTTTAATTGTGCAATCATGGATGCCATTTTGACTTTTTGATCTCCCCTGCTGTTGCCACTGAAGTTACAAGAGTTTAGAAGCCTTTTAAGTCCAGTGGGGTAAGCTCACATCCTTCAGTGTCTCTACATTAAGCTGCTAAACCAGTTTGTAGAGCTGTGCAAGCTAAGTCTAACAGCAGAGGAGAAAACATGTGAACTGGACTGTTCTTACCCCATCCAATGAGGGTGAGGGCCCACAAGTAGCTTTTGTTGGACAGGAAAGCCATGAAGATTAAACTGTGGAGATAGAGGCCTTCCACCAAGATCCAATAGTGGTTGGTAGCCAGGAAATAGAGGAAGACAGTCACTGCTACTTTGCAACCTGCCTGGAGGAATGGAGAAACACACCACGTGCCCTTTAGCTAAATTGGCACAGCTAAGAGTTTGAGGCTGCTTTCTGGTTCTAATACTTCAACTACTTGCAATCCTGCATGCTCCTATAGATACAGTGCAAGTTATTAAACTCTAATACATATAAATGTGTCTTACTGGATCAAACCCAACTCCACCTCCTTTAACATTTTGTCTTCAGCATCAGGCAGTTGCCAAGAAGCTCATGCAAGGCATCTAATGTCTTTCTCTGTTTTACTTCAAGCATTTGATACTGCCGTGCTGAATGCAGAATTTCTATTAAAGTGTTCTGGCAAATATCATGAGTTGTCACAATTTGTACACCTTATTAATCGTATGGCTCTGAATCTAATGCCCACTAGTACCCAAGACTTCAGGAGAAATAGCTACATGCTTGCAGGACTCACTGTGCAACCTTGGGAACATTGCCTTAAGGATTTTGTTGTCTTTCTCCTTTTATGAATAATGGAAGCTATAAGGAGTTGCCCTTCTATGCTTTATCGTGAGAAGAGTAACCTAACTATTAGTGACCAAGAGTCATTCTTCGAAAACAAAGCAGGGCTGAGGGCTTCAAGGATGCTGCTGAACATACTGTTTGATCCAACTGCTATGGTTTATTCAACAAACAGGATCAAAATAAATTGGCTTGATGCAATGCTAGGTCACTGGGGGAAGGAATTGCCCCTGGTCCCAGGAATTTACCAACTGGGTTCTGGGTCCCAAAGTAAGGGTCAGCTCTTCGGCATCCCAACCATGGTCTTGTCCTTTCACCAGCCCTTCTGGTCGGGAGGTAGAGTATAACACTATATCTTTCACAAAGATGCTCCCAGCTCGGCAGATGAAGGAGGCAAAAAGGTGGAGATGGATATAGTTCCGACTGCAATGAAGTCGCCTTTAATACACAACACACAGGTAGGCTTTATTTTACTCATTAATTACATTTTTAATTTAGCCCTTCTTCCAAGGTAACATATGTGATGTGACATCCCTCCCCACTTTACTTTCTACAGTAGTCTAGTTTAACTGAAAAAGGCCCAAGATTCCTTCACTTCAATGCCCAGAAGGGACTGGCAGGTCATAGCCATTCAACAGTATTGGGGGTTCTATATCACAGGATCAAGCTTTCACTAAGGATGTGTTTTAGACTACATCAGTTATAAGTTGTAATGTGTTACTTGTGAGTAGAGTATAATGAGTAGATAAAATGAGCCAGCTAGGAGGGGTAGGATTCTCTCACTTGCTCTATTTCAGCCAGGTTCACTTATAATAAGTGCCCTTTCCCCTTCCAACTCTTCTCTCTTTGCTCAAGTTCAACTTCAGTGAAAGCTGCTGGTCCTCTCTGAATCAAGGAGTGAATCCATTCAATAGGTATCTGTTCCATTCTATTAAGTTCTTGCTCAACTTTTACTTTCAGTGCTATATGAGTTTTCTTGGGAACACAGATTATTGTACTGCTTTTAATCCTAAAACAGCCTTTGCCTCAAAATCTACCACCTGGAACTTTAACATCAGATTAGTATCCTGATATGTACAATTAACTTCACATTTTACTGTATCCTGCAATCTTTGTCCTATGTCACTAACCTTACATTTGATATTTGTAATGTTCTTACTTGAGAGGTTTTATACAGCCTATAAGACATAGCATTTGCTTCTGCCCCAGTATCAACTGAAGAGAATAAAGAAAATTATGGCTGAAGGAAAGGAGAGTGAACAAGATGAACTGGCTGGGGATATGCTAGCATTGCAAAAGTAATATATAAAAAGCAGGACACTAAAGAAGCATGAGTCCGCACTGCTCAGGTTCATCTAAAACTAGGAGAAGTTAGCATCAAATCTGAAAACAACATGCAAGAACCTCTAGGGTTCTGTTCCTACTTGGTTCTTCAGCAGAAGTACAGTATTTACAAATCCATGCCCAAGACCCACTATCATCTTGGGTTGGTCTATCACTACAACAATCAGTAAGAGGAAGCCGTGTTGTAGTTCTGTAAATCAGTGGAAGTCGCTGATAAAAGTATTGTGTTGACTGAGTGACTAAAAGCAAAGGGAGATAGGCCCGCTAGGAACGAAAAAGAAATAAAGGAAATCAATGGATTGCTTCCTGAAATTAGGGATAAAACAGAAGATTCAACGGAGTCTTGAATCAATGTAAGGGTGGGTAGAAGAAATTACAACTAATTTAGTGGGAGCACAATTGTTTACAGTCCTAGATGCAAATTCAGCTAGATGACAGGAATTCAGGTAATGTAAATGATTATTTTTGGTATTTCTTCAGCTCTAGAAACATATCAAACAGTAATACAGCAGACTAGAAAGCTTAGAAGGAGTATTGTGCTTTATTGATAATGGATTGGTACAGGGTAAGGATAAGCAAGAACATTTGCTGTATGGAACTCTATTTTTTAAAAAATAAAGGATTTGGTCACTAACTGGGGACCAGCAGCCTTTGCTGAAGCTGAACTTGATCAAAGAGAGAAGAGTTGGGAGGGGACGAGGGGCATTTCTGATCAGTGAACATGGCTGCAATAGAGTCGTTCACATGTGCAGGTACACACAGAGCTGGTTCCTTTTGTCTGCTCATTACACTCTACTCACAAATAATATATTGCACTTCATAACAATCTGTGTTTCTCTGTAGGATAAGCAAAGTTCAGACTTAAAGACAAAAATACACAATATTAACACAATAATTTTTTCCCCCTGTGCTTTGTTTATGAAAATTTCTCTGCACTCAACTTCCTTTTCAAGTCAAGGATGGAGACTCTGTAGAACAGTGTTTCTCAGCCTTGGCAGGTTTAAGATGTGTGCATCGCTGGCTAGGGAATTCTGGGAGTTGAAGTTCACACATCTTAAATCTGCTGAGGTTGAGAACACTGCTGTAGAACAACTGACCTCCAAATTCTGGTGAACAATAGTTCTTAGCATCTCACATTGGCTATGCTGGTTGGGAAGGAGGCTGCTAGGACGTATAATTCAACAAGATCTGAAAAGTTGTATGTCCCTCTTGCAGGATTTAAGACTTAGCTCTCCCTTCACATTTTTCAGAGCCACAGTCTAGTTATCCCACCCCCCTGGCCAAGTCCTGCTGTGCTGCCTCATTGTGACGGGTGGGGGGGAGTGTTCCTGGGAAGGATGAGTTAAAAATGTCACAACTGTATGCCAAAAGTATATATTCTCAGCAGGGTCACCCAAGGTGTGAAGGTCACTCCAGCTGCCCAGCTAAAGCACGCAGGCACATATATTGGGCAACAGCAATATAGGAAGAAGCTGGAGGCAGATGATCACTTTAGTGACAATGGCAAAAGTATCACTACATTCTGTGTGGGAGAAGGCAATGGTAAACCCAATTACACAAATTCCTTTATACATGCATTGCATGCCTGTTCTTACTTTTATTATTGTGTGTGTGTGTATACACCCACACACACAATAATGAAAGTAAGGACAGGCATGCTGTTCTTACACACACACACACACACACACACACACACACACCAAGTTGATGAGTACACATATATTTTGATCACTTGGCTATTATATGTAGATGTATATGTATAAAATAATAAAATAGATAAAAGAAATTGTGATTTCTAACGAGCCCTCTCCTTTTGACATGAAACTGTGCCGATGGGTAAGAGAATAAAGCAATGATTTGGGACAGGATTGGAATATAGAATAGGTTTCTCCTCACTTGAAGAAGCAAAGGATACACATAGCAACCACAAGGGAGGCCAGGGAGATGGAGTAGCCGACCGTGTAGATGATGTGCAAACGGTCAAACACCTCCTACACAAAGAAAAAAGAAACACATCTGCATAATTAAGCCTCTTTCAGGTCACCATGCTAACTTGGTATCAGAAAAAAAGTCCCACCTATTTCATCTGAGCAGAAACAGCAAAATGGAATAAATATATTGAAGATCCAAAAATCAAGTCAAGGATAAAGTCTCCTCAAAGTCAAGCTCAACTTATGGTGTCCCCAGCAATGCATTCACACAGGTATTGTGGCAACAATATGGAAGCGGTTTGTTACTATTGCCACCTCCTCCTCTGTGTGTGTGTTTTAACTTTTCAGTCTAGCTACCAAGGAAGTTCCTCATGATTTTTCACCCAAATACTAATCTCATTATGCTTAACTTTTCAGGAGCCAACAAAGTGGACCATATGCTGCAGCCCAGCTGGGCAACAGATCAAGTAAAAAGGCCATTTTCTGGAACAAATGAGCATTAAACAAAACAGCTTTTCTCAGTTCTGTACAAAATAAAATGGAAGCCACAATGTAGAGGGGGTTCCTAGCAAAAGTAGTTTTTACAAGTTATTATAGATCAGCAATCAATAATAATGGGGGAAGCTTGCCTCTTCAGAAAATGGTTACCATGTGAACGTAAACAATTTATGACTTTATCAGAAGTGCCTCTTGACTTATTAGCTTCCCTTCTAGAGAAGAAGAGGCAACTCTGTAGAAAATACTAGCTGGGCTTGAGATTTCTATTAACAGAATTTGGTTGTTGCAGAATTGTTAAGATTGTTTGCACAGATTTCTGCCTGGATTTTAAAAAAAAAGAACCTGGCTGTTAAAGGAATGTGGGTTTTTAATTTCTATTTATTTTTAGATATAAAAATCTGGTTCCCAGCCCTAACAAGGATAAAGTAGCTGTCTTCAACTTGTTCTTTGGAAGATGCTACTTCCAAATGTCCAACCAGGCATAACCATGCAGGACAAGAATTCTTGGGATTCAACTGATCATTGACTTACTATTATTCTTTTAACACATATAGTCTACAGTAATGTAAATGCTTTATATTGCAAAAAGTCAGGTTGGCAAGGAATCTGGCAGGCACCATGCAAGGAAGTCCATAGGCACGTTGCCCTTCTTGATGCCATATTGGAGGGTCCAGTTTAATATTATAAAATTTAATATTAAATTTTAGGGCCCCCACATTCTTTATCCTTGCCTGAAACACTGTTTAAAGGGCATCCTTCCCATGTCTCTCAGAGAGCAAGTGTGATCTCAGTGTGACAAAAATGTGTAGTCCTTCTTTAAGTGATCTGTGACCTGCCTAATTGAGTGGGGTAAGATTTACACTGGGTACTAAGTTCCAGATCCCTAACATAGCACCCATGGGTCCCAGTCTACCTGGCAACACCAATCTTGATGCCAACCAAACTCCATGCCTGACCTGATATAATATTGATTTTTCATATGAAAAGCTAAAATAGAAAGCCAACATGCCATGAGGCAATGCACCAGCCTCAAGCATAATCTTTATTTCCAAGATTGCTTTCAAGCCCCTATAGGAATAGAATGCCTTGTTAAAAAATAAAAAAAATGATAGAGACTGCAGGATCATTCTGTTTCAAGCTGTGCCCATTGGCCCAAAAAACTGACTGAAAAAATAATCTGAACACAAGAAGTTGTTTCATGAGAGCGTTCATAACATAGCCCCAAAATTCCTAATGTGCCCATCAGCATATAAAGGTTGGGCACACTGCTGTTGAATCATCATATATGGTTTAATAGACTGTGTGACCATCAAAGCTGGTAAACCATGGTATATAATTTAATGTGTGTTGTGTGATCATCACCAAGGTTCCCTCCCTTCTTGAATAATTGCTTGGATTTATCTTGGCTGGCCAAAAGGATGAAGGGATGCTCCTGGTCCCATAAACCTCCATCATCCCCTGCCTCCATAATTCCTGCTCTCCCTCGAGAGAATTGCAAACTTTCACCTTTTCTTGATTCTGCCGTTCTGGGGCAAAGAAGAGGACACATTCTGTGTAATTGGCCCACGTCTTGTTCATATTAGGGACCAATTGCCAGTTTCCACCATCATCGCAGCGTCTGTAGGCACGACCTGAAATAAAGGACAGATGGACAGAGACATAAAAAACAGGGGTGTCCACAGGGTACAGTACCAAAAGTCAAGATGGCAGCTATGATGCTGGGATTAAATTTCCTCTGTCCTTTAAGTGTGTCACAACGCACATAAAAAACAAGTGGAGCTTTGATTGCACTGTCAGGACCACCATCTTGACTTTTTGTGCCATACTGTACAGACACCCTCACAAAAGACCAATCAAACCAGTCAAAGCAGAAGATGCTAGCAAGGCTTGCCAGTAGCCCATTTTTACAAAGGCCACTGGCTCCAGAATATATAAAAAGGTAAATGTTAATTCTTCATGACTCCATGGATACATTGGTATAGCTCACTTGGTAACAAAATGGAAATGCTTTGCCATTGATTTCTCCCAAAAGGTTTCTTTATCTCATCAATCTAGTCTTCAGCCCTTCGATTTCCTGGCAATCTCTCATTCAACTCCTAGACAGGTCCAACACTGCTTAGCGTGTTGACATTAGCCAAGGTCAGAGAGGTGCTGCTCCTTAACTGGGTTGCAGAATATATGAAAGAACAATAAACCAAATGTTTCTAACTCCAGGTCAAGCAACAGTGGGGAAGGCTATCCTATCTCCAGCATGGAGGCACGGTTCAATTTCCAGTTGACTTGGCTTCTTGTAGGGAAAGGAAGAATGCCATTTTGCTCTTCTCCGTGAACAACACAACATCTTGGTTAATCTGCTTTTGAGAGGCTTGACACCCTTTTTCCTCCCCAGTAAAAAAGAAACTGCCATCCCTCTTCAACATGAAGAATGCTGTCCTTCCTCCAGCCAGATGCCCTATAGATATGTTTGACTTACGGTAGCTGGGGGATGATGGGAATTGAAGTCTGACATATCTGAAAGGCTATATCATTTGGGGACTGATGTAGACCCAGGGGCAGCCATAGGGATGTATATGTAAAGATGGTGCATACAACCACATGAATGAAGCCCATCCCTTTTTATGTGTGTCATGCAACAGATATAAAAAGGGGCAGAGCTCTGGTCATACAGTCTTGCATGCCACCTCCTCTGGACTCCCCTGGGTAGATTAAATTTCTTCCGGCATCTGAAAGCAACCAGGATAATTTATTAGCTTTATATACTGTCTTTCTTCCAGAATCTCATAATAGTATCTACTGTATTTCTTCATCTGAGTTTTCTCCACAGCAACAACCCTATGAGGTAAGGCTGAAGCTGACAGAATATGATGGCCCCAAACCATTCAGTGAGCTTCCATCAAGGTGGACTTGAAGTTGGGTTTCCTCAGCCCTAGTCCAATTCCTTATCCATAGCATCACATTCTTCGCATCTAAAAAATAGACTAGCTGTATTTGACTTCTAGCCAGATTTATGATGTGATTTATTGCGAACTGCTTTGAAGGTCTTTTTTTGTTACAAACAATGGTGTCCCATTTAAATAATTGTTCAAAAACACTCTCAGAGGACACCATTTTATTTAGGACCATAACAGGAAAATATTCAGCACCTTACATCCTGTCTTCTATAATTTCAATGTCAGATCCCCTTGTTTTTTAAAAATCTGGATGCTAAATTCGAAGATGCAATTAAAATCTCAGCTGTCCCCAAACAGCTAAAACATCTTAGGCTTTTGGGGGAGGCTGAGATAATAAACCTACCATGATGATTGAAGTCATAAATGTAGTCTGGGCAAAGAACCGCCACTTTTGTATCTGGGAGACTTTCCGGCCAGCAAATGATTCCATCCCACTCAGGTAAACAGTGACCATCTAACAAGGAAATGACAATGTCATTGTTTCACAAGTCAGGGGGAAGAGGTATAGGAAAGAGAGAAACAATCATGAATGGAGGGGTAAAAGATTTAAAAATGATGCAGACAACAGTCAATGTGCCTCTTATGTTAGTGCTATGCTTAAGTTGGGCATCTGGCCTATATTATAGTTCTTGATTTGAAGGGTATTAGTTCAAAATCTAACATGGGACAATAAACAGGAGGCCTTGAAATTGCTCATCAAGCAATGGTTAGCAACTTTTTCAGATTACCATATGCCACCACATAATCTTGTGACATCTTGGGTGCCCAAAAAACTCAAAACACCTCAAATCTCATGCAAAACACTAAATCTTGGGAAATTTCAGTGATCTCACCCCAAGATCTTGGGAAATGCCTTTTGAGAATGTTGAAGTTTGTTGTGAAATTTGGTGTTCTGGCACAAAAATCTCATAAGTATCCCAGCAATCCTGCAGAATGTTGTTTTTTAAAAAACTAGTGTTGTAATTTTAATGTAATTTGGGGAGTTTGCAAACTCTATTTGGGGTGGTGACAGATGACCTGGTACTTATAAGCATTATGTTGCTAACACCTACCTATCAACAGTTACCCAGGTATTTATTAGATTTTTATCCTGCCTTTTTTCAGGAACTCAGGCTGGCGTACATAACACTCCCTCTTCCATTTTTTTCCCTACAACTGAGGTAAAATGGTCTGAGGTAAATTATGGCCTGAGGGAATTAAATATTCCCTGAGGTAAAACGGTCTGAATAGGATTTGGAGCAGGCCGAGAACAACTGGCACGCACCCATAATGACAGCAAATCTTGCATTTCTATTTGAACATATAGCCCATTTTTCTATAGCAATATAAGACAAAAACTGAGTACCTTGGATTTGCTCCTTCTGGGCATTTATCTGATTATGACATGCTGATTTTGCTTCATTCAGCAAATAAATCTGTTCTTCTTTGGTTAAAACGTCATCAGTGTCCACCTGCCAAACATAAGGAGGGAGAGATGAGACGCTGAGGCCCTGTCCATCCAGCCGCGTCTGCTCCTTCTTTCCCAAAACTGGGTTCATGAAATATCATTCCACCAGACTAGTCCTGGGAAAGAGATACACAACTTTATTTAACTGATTTTATTTCCTATAGATGTAGACTTTGTATGGACAAGTACAATAAAATATGGGACTCATTTATACAAAATACAGTAGGTTAAAAAAAAATTAAAAACATGACAGTCATATAAATGTATTGGAAATATATGCATACTAGAATAATATTTGCATTAGATAAGTATATATAGAATTGTAACTGCTTATTGTTATAATGACATATCAACATTTTTTTGTTATATTTCTTTCACTTTTTTGTTAAAGCACTTCGTCTGTGTTTTTTTCCCCCTTTTCAATAATAAAAAATGAAAATTTTAAAAAAACTTATTTTGTTTCCAAAACAAAATAGGGTGATTAAGTCTGCTCTGCAAGATCTTCTGAGGATATTGTGCCACCTCAGTTATCAGATCAACACCAAGTATAATATAATAGTACTTTATTGTCACAGGACAGATACGTAAATAGAGGCATAAGTGAGTCAGATAAGGAGCATGAACAAAGCTCAATCCTTAATAGTAATCAGTCTTCATTCGTTCATTCATTCATTCATTCATTCATTCATTCATTCATTCATTCATCACCACTCTTTGGATACCTAGTCCAAAGTGAAGGTGAAGCAGGTTAGAGAAAATGGGTTGGTACACAAGGTGCCCCATGACTACAGATAGAACCACCTCAAGATGATATTTCTATAGGCAAGAAAAAATGGTAGCTTCTGCTACATCCAGCTGCCATGAGTTTTCTCTCATTGGCCAGCTTCCAAATATGGAAAATCCCTGCTGTCTCTGTTATACCTTCTGATTTAAGGAGATGTCATTGCATTCTAGATCACTAGCAAGAAAATCACCCTGCATTCATGAACCCCCTCCAACTTCTGATTGGTTCCAGGAGTTGAGTAGCAGATTTTCTGGAACCTGGTGTTGGTGTTAGCAAAATTTGAGAGTTTCTGACTCTCCCCAGTTAGGATTCAGTCCGGCAGAAGATCAGACATGAAAACACCAGTTGAGATTTTAAAGTTTTATTGAAAGCGGGCCATTAGAGTCAGCTGGGGTCTCCCCTTAAGGCAGAGAAGAACTCCAGTCACACCCAAAGAAGAAGATTTTATACATGTTTCTTACAGAGAGATACAGCAATTAACAAATTGATTGGCTAAAATTGGCATAAATTTGGGATCCTCCTTATTACTGGTGGAAACTTATCTTCCTGATGACTATTGGTTGCTGGTCAAAGTTCGGGGCACCCTCTTTGATCTTCTGATATTTATTGTTTCATGGAATGCAGAGGTATCGCCAGAGCAGCTAAAGGGTGTTCTGAAGGCTATCAGATTGGGGTCACTTCCTCCCATATCTTTATGGCCTCGACACTTAAGGAGACAGGATGTCTGCCCAATGTATTTCAACAATAACAGAGATGAGGGAAATGTGTGAAGGTTCATGAACATCAGTTTCCTTGTCATCCCTTTGGCTTCCAAATGTAAGGAAATAAAGATGAGAGAAACTGAGAGCCCTTTTTCATAAGATTTCATTGGGAGGTCTGATATGTACACTTACAGACCTTATACATGGGTCTGTCTCTTATGTATAAAGAACTATGACATCTGGGACAAATCTTTTTATGAGAGCCTTATTATCCTCTTCACAAATGTCCTTGCACATTTCAGGTGGCACCAATTTCTCACAATAGTCTAGAACAAGATCTGGTTGTTGCCAGTCTATACAGCTTCATTCTCTTTCCCAGTGTTGGCATGTATCTAATTCCTGTGTAGACTTGACTATGTTGTTTTTGTTATTCACAGCTGATACTTAGGAATTGCCTGAGAAGATACTCTTAGACTCACTTCAGCCAATTCATAAAATTTCCATTCATTTCTTCACAGACATGCTTAATATGGCTGCACCTATAAAGTTCAGGACCACATTTCATTGTGCCTGTGGTCTCTGCTGCCTAATTCATAACAAGACTATGTTAGACAAAGAACTAAGAGAGTGAAGTCTTGTCCAATAGCTCAGCTGGGCAAACCTATCATTTTTCTCCTGTTCTTTCAGAAATTAAGCAGGGTCAGGGTTGATTAGTAGTTGGATGGGGGACCTCGGGGAATACTAGGGCTCTATGCTGGACAGGGAAGGTATAGAGATATATCCTGGAAGAAGGGAACGGCAAATAACTTCAGTCTTTACTTCCCATAAAGCTACACAGATGTGTATGAAGTCACCAGGAGTCAAGCTTTATCCCCTCCATCCTTTATTTTCCTTTTTTATATCACATTTGTTGATTTGTTTACATTAATTCATATACTGTCCACCTTCCAAGACTCTAGGAGGTTTGCAATAAGATTAAAAGCAGATATATAAAGTTCTGTTCATTGAGGCATGTCATTATTGTATTCTGCTAATTATTTTGATTGCATTGTATGGCTGTAGCAAATAATAGAAATAGTTGTATATTGCTATGGATATCAATATGGCTATATTGATCCATATATTCTTTTTCTTGCTTGTTTGTAGAAGGCATGTTTGCTGAGGCTTTGGGGAAGCTGAACTCCAGCACATCTGGAGGAATCTGGATTGGGAGAGGTAGAGATTGGTATAGAGGATGGATGGTTGGATGGATGGATGGATGGATGGATGGACAGAGATGAGTTGAGAGGAATATATAACAAGTAAGCAATCTGAGAATGGCTGTTGAAAGATGGTCCCTTAATTATGAGCCTTAAGCCAGGGAAGCCAAGCTTTTTGATGGCATCAGATGTGTGAAAAGCAATGTCCAGGGCATGGCTATGAGATTGCATTGTGTTAGTCAAGGACTGGCTCATTTCCTGCAAATATTGTCAGGAAATGGAAGAGCTGCGTAAGATAAAGCAAGGCAGCACCAGAGACCATTCAAGTGGGCCACAGTGATGACAGCTGCAATTAAGTTGCTCATCTGCCCAGTTGCAAATCTTGATAAAGACTTCCCATTAATGAAATTTCCATTACTTCTGCTGTAGCTGCTGGGGGGTAGGGGAAGTGGGGGAGCTGCAGTAGGGCCCTGATGGAGCCCCAGCTGCTAATGAGGAGATGTCATCAGGGACAATGCTGCCAACTATTTAGCACTGGGAATAAAAAAGCAAGCTTTTCAGATCGGAGCTGAGCAAAATGTGAGTCATAAAATCAAGAGCAGAGAGGCATTAACAGTTTCATACTTATCTTGGAAATCATCCTTGCAATATAAGAAAATTTATGGGTTCCAGAATTGTGATTTGGGGGGGGGGGGTTAGTTGTGGCTAACATTTAAATTGTTATAAATTTTTGAAATGCACTGGCTTTGCATCTCCCACTAAGCTACATTTTGGCTTAATTTTCTTAGTGTATTATGTAAACCCATTACAACTTTTAAAACAAGGTTTACAAGTAAGATGCATGAACCCAGCTAATCGTCGCCTATTCAACAAAGCCAGAGCTTAGTGCACCCTTCCCCAACCTACTGCCCTCTAGATACACAAAATAAATGCTTCCATTCCCAGAATTCCAGCCAGCTGCAGCCCCAACACTTGTGGAGGGCGCCAGCTTGGAGAAGGCTGGCTTAGAACAATGTATGAACCTTGCTTCATACATTGTTCCAGCAACCCCATCCCCATCCAGCAACAATACAAGCACATATCAAATAAAAATGCAGCAACAGTGATGATGATGATGATGATGATGATGATGATGATGATGATGATATTAAAAATCTATGGTTGCCATAATTATGACACAGGGTTGGATGGGGGAAAGAATGTTCAAGGTGGCCTCCATCAGAGATGCCGAAGATTCCCTGCTAGCCTCTGAAATTCTTCTGTTGCAAACTCTGCAGTTCCTACATTGCCTTGTTACACCTCTCACCCTCTTAACACACAGTCATTCCCCAATCTCTGTCTCAGATCACATAAGGATGTACAGCAGCCGAGCCGTGGAGAACAAGGCATCTCTTGTCCAGTGTAGCTTTTAACAGCTCTGTACTAAAGTTAACAAGTGACGTTCTGCAGTCCAGAGACACACAGGGCAAACAGAGAGGGGGAATTGAGGCAACTGAAAACACTTGTGTTATATTCAAGTCTACCAGAGAACAGAGTTGGCTGGTAACCCCTTCCTCTGCCCCCAAGGGAATCCACAAGGAAGGGGGAGTTACCAGGATTATTTCATCACCTGTCTAGAGCAGTGTTGTCCAAACTTGGCCACTTTAAGATGTGTGGACTTCAACTCCCAGAATGCTGGCTGGGGAATTCTGGGAGTTGAAGTCCACTCATCTTAAAGTGGCCAAGTTTGGACAACACTGCTCTAGGATGACTCTTATCTACCACATCCTGAAGACGTTCCTGGGCAGAGAGCATAACTTCTATTTGTCACTCCTCTCATCTGATAAGAACCCAAGTATATTCAGCCAGGTTGCCCAGTTTTGCAACTGTTTACGTGCTATTCATCTTGTAGTTGAAGATTCTGATTCATTTACTTACTTGTACTTTATATTATTTTATTATATTGTTACTGTACTTTTATCCTTGTAGTACTTTTATATCCTATATTTCATTCGTATTCCTTGTTATATATATATTTATACTTACTACTTGTAAATTGACATGTATGTATATTTATATTCACTTATTTTTTTAGGTTCTATGGCCTTATGCCTGTAATAGTGATTTTATTTGATTTTGATACATGTAAGGTTGGAGGCACTGAGATGTAGTACCAAATCCTGTTCTGGGGAGCAGGATGAACACACATATAGCAATATAGAAAATATATTTATTATTACCATTTTATTTCTCCAGGGAACTCAGGATGGTGCATGTGGATTCTGTCTCACAGTTATTGCAATTCATTGCAGTCAGATATAGCCAATCAACCAATCATGGCCACCAATCTAGACCACTGTATAAATAAACTGGGCATATTCATGGAGGAAAGTTAGTAGTAGTGGTGACTACTTAATGTTTCTTTCAAATCAAACTTGACTTCTGATAACTTCATGGACATATCCATACAGTTTTCTTGACAACAATATGTAAATGTGGTATTGCAATACATACATATTTATTTACTTGATTTTGCAAATCAAGTAAATGATAGACTCCTTGCCTTCAAGTCAAGCTCATCTCTAACCGAATTCCAAGGTTATATCCCATGAAGATTGTCATTGTCTTCTTCTGGGAGCCCTTTTCATATTCCCATTCTAGCCTTCATGAATTTTCTGGATGCCCGTCCACATACTAACCAGATCAAATTTTACTGTCACCCAGCTGTTCTGATGGCTGTTTATTATTTCTTGAATCCCAGACAGCATTAGTGTAACCTATCCACGTTTGTGGTCTGAACTGGATGGGCTATTGGTTCATTTAGCCAGGCTCATCTTAGATTCCTACATAAAACAAATCCTAAGATTATAAATCTAAAAATGGATTAGATGCACTTTGGAAAATAACCTTGAGAGAAATCCCAGGAAGTTCCTCCTATCAGTATAGATATAGACAGACTTCACAACTATTTGGGACCTATTTGTATGGAGTTTTTTTCCATCAGAATCCCAAAATAATCCAGAATGCCAAATAATAAGGGAGAATTTACACATAGATTAAAAAAAAAAAAGGGTATCTCCCCACAAGTTCTACCCCCTTCCTCCAGACTGATTCCTCACAAGAACCTTGTATGGTGTGTTATAATGAGGTAACATGATGGGATCAAAGTCATTCGTTGGGTGATTGGAGTCATACATCACTCAAACAGAGATAGAGAATTTCCAATGGCTAGAGTGGGGTCAGCTGGGTCTTGATGCAAAGAGGGTAAGATTAGGATTTTCTGGTTTTAGGGAGGCATTGGGAGGGTTTTTGTTTTTTTTTAATTGTTAGGACTTTATTAGGACCTACATTACAATTTTTGAGTATTTTCGTTGAGTATCTCAAAAATGGTAGGAAAGTATGTCACCAGTTTTCAACAACTGTGGCCAGTGATAACTCTAATAAACAATGTGATTTTTTTTTTCTTTTGGCTGATTATATCCTATGAATTTAATGTGGTTTACAGAACAAACCGTGACTAAAAAAACCCAAAATCTATGAATCTAGTCTTAGGGCATCATGGCAGAGCAAAGACTTAAACTTGGAATTTCTTAATCCTTGTCTAATATCTAGCCATATATTTTTGCCTCAGGGAATACAGAAATGTCTTTTTCAAATCATAGTAAAACCTTTCTGGTAAAGCAAACTGCAGCTAGATAAATGCAACTCTTACAATATTTCTGAGATTGTCCAAATGTGCACAATATACATGTAGCAGACTTTGAAAACCATAGAAACCACACCAGTAGAAATTATTAATAGCAAATTAACTTTTTAGAGCCTCGTTTGGGGGATTTAAAAAATAGGTTCAGTTGTTTAATTCTGTTGTTTAAAACAGTGTCCCTTGTTTCCTGATGATGTCTATATTCATATATGTTAAGCCAGAGTTTGTTAATCATCCTGTATTATTGGACAGGAAGCCTAAACTTTGGTTTACAAAGCACAATTCCTGTGTTATACAACACACTACGCAAAGAACATTATGGCTTAGCCACATTGTAAAACAGCCAGTAGCTAGGTATACATCATGGTTATATCACACTAAATAATAGTTTGCTTAACTGCTTTATTGAACAGACTACAATGGGCTGAACTGACCCTACCCATCATGGTAAGCCATAACTATGATTTATAAACTATAGTGGTTATTATTTATTTATTTGAATTTGCTATGGGTGCCCACTCCAGCACACTATGGGTAGCTGACAAAATTTTTAAAAACAATAAAAACAATTAATAAAACTACACAGACAGTCTGGACTAAAACAATCATGACCATAGTTGGGATCACACCATATGCAAAGATATTCCATAATGGATTTAATGGTGTAAGAAAACAGATAGAAGAAAGGGTGAAGGGAGACACAGGAGAGTTATTTATGGAAGACAACATTGTCTTGATTTGTGCTCCTCAAAAGGGCACCTTATAGCTGACTTGGGCATACAATTCTTATCTTTCCCAGACACTACCCCTACTAGCTGGGGTGATGGGAGTTGATGTCCCACATAGTTGGAGAACCCCAAGTTGGGGAAAGCTGAACTAGATGCCCTGAAACATTTCATAACTGAGGCAGGATGATTACGAAAGTAAAATCTCCACTGGCTGTACCCCCCCCTCCCAAAACGGTATTTGTGTTTCCTATAAGGCTGTCCATTTCACCAAAACTGTGTCAATGTTTTGGAGGAAGGCAAGAGAAAATACTTTGTCCCAGCAAGAGAGAGGGATTTTTTACATGCTTTATTGGCTTACTCTTCAGCCATCTGATTCAAATATCCTGCTGCTGCTCTAAAATGAAATTATGGGTAAAATGTATTAGCAACATACAAGCTCCCCTGAAATAAATGGGAGCATTACCCTAAAATAAAGTTGGATCAGCATAAAAGGACTTGTTCCCAAACGCCATTTCAGTGGGACTGCTTCTGCCCTTCATGCTCAACATCCCAGTTAGCTGTGCCTAATGCTTGCCAGATGAGAGAGAGAGAGAGATTGAAACTAGAAAGGGCTTACCAAAGCACAGACCACATTCAGAAAGGAGACGCAAAAGGCAACTCTCAGGAAGCTGCTTAAGTGGGTCAGTTCCTCCATCCTCCTCAGAAACTTGGTGCCATCCAAAGCGGGAGAAGATTTTTATTGTCCAGTGTTGGATCTTTTCCTGAAGGAAGGGAAAGTGTTTTCAGCTTGTACATCCAAACTGAAGTTCCACAGATCTAGCAAAATGGGCATCCAAGTTCATTTCTTCATCCACAGATCAAGCTTCTTGAGCAGCCTCCTTCAAGAGCTTCAGCTCGAAACGGTCAGGTCTCCCAATCTCTGGGACATCAGCATTCATTTAGCTGGTAGATGGTGCTGAGGCTGGTGTTTAATGATGTTCAGTGTTCCCTCTGCTTGGTGACTTAGTCTCTGCTCTCCACTTAATTGGGGTGTATTTATGACTTCTCCTGCCAGCCACTCCTTGCTCCTTTCCAGAGCTGACGGGCAGGGTCTGGCTAGCTGATTCCTGGGTGATGTTCCTTAGCTTTGCAAGTTCTTTGCTGAATTGGTTTTCCCTTTCCAGTCCAGCAAAACCCTTTACCTACTCTCTGTCTCTTTCTCATACACACTCAGGAAAAAATGAATGGCAGTGTGAGGTTTCCTGATTTACAAATTAGAGGCAGAGGTTTCTGCCTGTTAATACATGAAATGGGATGGTGTGCTTCAGCCTTCCCAAGCTCCAGAGGTCATTGGATTACAAAGCCTATCATTCCCGGACACCACAGCCAGAATTCAGTTGTAATGAGAGCTGTAGTCCAAGCACCCAGGTTCAGAAAAGGCAATATTAAATATAGTATAACTTTAGCCGTTCTAATAAACAGAGGCCTACTGCTTACATTGCATGAAGCTATGGTCTGCTTCAATGTTAAGGAGGTTCTTCAGACAGTCATTCATGCCCTGACAGTCACTCACACATGTGAACTATTGCAATGCGCTCTACAAGACCACTCAGAAGCTGCAGATGGTCCTAAATGCAGCAATGCAGGCAGTTATGGGTGTGCCACAATATGCCTCTGCTTCATGAGCTGCACTGGTTAGCAATTGGCTTCTGGGTGCAATTCAGGATGCTGGTTATCATCAATAAAGTTCTTCATGGCATGGGACCTGGCTATCTGAGGGACAGCTGCCTCCTGTCATTTCTGCCCATCCTGTATGATTGGACAGAATTGGCAGGCTTTGGACCCCATTAATTAAATGGAGTCATCTGATGGGACGCAGGAAGTGGGACTTCTCTGTTGCAGCACCTGCCCTCTGGAACAGCATCTACCCAGAGATCCATGCGGCCCCTACACTGACCTTGTTTAAATGGAATCTTGGGTTAGGGTTAGGGTGTGTGGCAGGCCTCTTACGGGAATGTTTTCTGTCCAAGTTGTGTGTTTTATTACTATCTCAGGACATTTATCATTCTTCCCTATTCGTTATATTGCTTTGAACTGTTTTTTAATATTGTATGCCACCTAGAGTTGTTATGGAATTTGGTGGGCTTAGAAATGTGATAAATAAATATTGTTTGAATAAGCTGCACTTAGTTGGGTCATATCACAGGCTAAGCCTGAAATAAACCAGCTCATGTGGCATTGTGTTGTGTGAACACAACCTCAAAGTCACTTCTGTTATCTTGACCCAAGAAATGTCTAATCTCATAGAGTCCAATGATAAATCAAACTGGGATGGGGGATCTGACCTCTGATTTACTGAATTCCACTTCCACCAGCCACAGCCACCATGGCCAATGACCAAGGGGGACAGGACTTGTAGTTTAACATAACCTGGAGAGCCCTGAGTTCCACATAACCAGTACAAGTTCAATTCCTTTCCTAATATTCTAGAACCTCCCGTGCAAGTTCTCAAAAGTTTTCTTCCCTTGAGAAAGCAGCTTCTGGCTTTTGCATGGTATTCTCAGGTTGCTTGAGAATTTCTTTTTAATTTCTCTTGGTAGCTTCTTTGAGCTTCTTTTATTGTTGCAAACAGAAACAGTAGAAGGGTCTGGTGTTAGCAGTATTTTCTACCATAATTCTGTCGCTCTTGATGCCACCTTGGCAGTCTAATCTTCCTGGTTTGAAAAAGGCCCAACATTCCTCTTTATCTCCTCTCTACTGGTCCCAGCGAAGGCCACTGGCCAAAGGGGTTCATGAACATGTTCCCTATGGCTCACTGGTTATAAACAGGTTAGCCCTTGTTCATCTAAGGAGCCATTTGTCCTGTTATGAACCTGCCTGGTTTTAAAGATTTGAAAAGTGCCACTTGCAGAGACTCCTTTATCCAACACCACAGAAAAGGCACACACAATTCCCTCCTGAACTACAATCACACACACACACATTCTTTTGATCACATATTTTACACTTAGTGTTTTCTTTTCTCTATTTCCTTGTTGGTTTGATGTATCTAGAATGATTTCATTGTTGCGTTTGATTTCTTAAAATTTTGGTTTTCTTTTCTTTTCTTTTTTTTTTATTGTGCTTTTTCATTTGTGCTATATCAGAATACCAATGACAGCGATAATAATGGCAATTGCAGTAAAAAAAAATCTACCTCCGGTGGGTTTTAATGAAACTGATTTCTTCCATTTGCACATACTTGGATCCTATCATATTCACCTACAGCTGTAGCCTCACTCTTATGAGGCCGTTCTTCCCCTGAATTCAGTGGGACTTCCTTCCAAGGAAATATATCCAGCACTGAGATGAGCCATCCCAAAATGATTTGCTTGAGCTCTCCTTCAGCTTCCCTTTTTCAAGTGGCCCACGGCCCTGGCAAGAATCAGCCTGTTGAATCTGATTGCAACCTCATTTTCCCACACACTTAGTACGCCATCTGGGGCTGCTAACTTTCCTGCAACCTAATTAAGAGTCAGACACACTGACACACAGCTGGATTTTCTTTAATATAAACCAGTTCAGGTCAAAACATAAATGCTCTTGCTTGCATATCTGAAAAAACAACAATAGGATTTTGTGCAAGGGGACTGTCCCACTCTATGTTCTGTTCCCAGCTAAACAGGCAGCACTCTGGATTGGGGACCAGATAAACAGTTTCACTCTGGATTGGGGACCCCACGCCTGCTGTCTTGTAATTCTTAAGATATTGGAACTCAGTTCACATTTTCAAGGTCACCTGAAGTAGACTATCTCCCTCTCTGTTGGTTTGAAGGAAATGCATCTTTAACAGCCAGGGCCTTTTGATTGTCTCCAAGGACTCGTCCAAGCAGTCACTGCAGAGTCAGTAATGACTGAGCGCAGATTAAAAAAAAAAAAAATCGGTTAGACTAGTTCTGATTCAATCTTGTTTTTAGCTTTTGATTTGAGCTGAACTTTCAAAGCCGGCCTTTAAACATTAAGTTCTTCTTGCCCTTTGGAACCAAATTATAAATTCATATTGATACATGAAATCTCAGGAACATTTAAAAGGCTCTTCCCTCCTCAATGATCCTGGAGAAGGTCTACCTATGTGGTCACTAAGAATCAACACCAACTTGATGGCACATAATCAATCAATTAATCCCTTACCAAACCACCACTTGTAGCCCTGAGATGCAATCATTTTAAGCAGCTTAACAAGGATTTATTGGCAACCTCGGGAAAATAGAGCAGACTCCTTCCTCTCTTTCTCGATAGATTGCACCTCTCCAAACAAATTTAAAAATCCTGTTAATTATAGTCAGAACGTGAGTAGCATGTAGCATCATTTGAATAATAGAATCTTGGCCTCATCCATGTGAGACAAAAAGTAACACTGGCAAAAGTAAAAAAAACAAACATTCTGTTTTACACGCCACATGGTTTGCTAGCATTTTCAACATCTTTCTTTTTTTAAATGTAATTAACTTTGCAACATCTTCAGCCTAATTGTGGGTTTGTTTAAAATACTTACTTGAGGAAATTGCCAGATTTGAACCACAGACATCTTGAACTGTTATCAAAGGCTGTACTACTAAGCCAAACCCTTTCCCTGTATTTTTTCTTTTATAAAGGATCTTTAATGGCTCTGATCATAATTCTAGCACTGTATGCTGTAAATACTTATGAGACAAAGTGTTCCTGAGCTGGGTAAATTAACTGGATGTAAAACTAGCAAGATCTGAGAAAGAAAAGGAATTGCTGACAGTAATATATAAACAGCACTGAACTGAAAGCTAAAGCAAAGAAATTAAAAAAGTAGATCACAGCAAACCAGTTTTCCAAACGCAGCTAATATTAGCACCTGCCTTCCTTCCTTTTCTTTTCCTTCTTTCTGTATATATATATAATACTTCTCAGAGAGGAGTTGGAAAATCTACTTCTAAAAGCTATTCTTTGATTAATAGTGATAGTAGCCTGGTTCATGCAACTCCTCAAATCATAGTATGATTTGTTTGGTTTTGGCTTAACCCTTATGGTTTGGAAATCATGGTTTATGGTTAAACACTGCCCAGGATTTGCAGTTTCTGACCTGGCTTCCCGACAGCTGGTTGTGTTTTGTTGTGGATTGTAGACCAGTGTTTCTCAACCTTGGCAACTTGAAGATGTGTGGACTTCAACTCCCAGAATTCCCCAGCCAGCCATGGGGAAGAAGTCCATACATCTTCAAGTTGCAAAGGCTGAGAAACACTGATGTAGACACTTTGCAGGCATTCAAAAATGCTGGCTTCCTAGCCAAACCTTGTTTGTGAGAGTACAAGTGGACAGCTTTCAAGGTTGTTGGCTCTATTTTGCCTACTGATGCAGTCCTAAGATCTATCAGTGCAAAAGACAGATGCTAACAATGACAAAACGGGGTGTCTCTGAACACACTTGGAGCCTATTACTTTGAATTTGTTACACATGAATCCAAGGGTGCTGCGTGTACACAGCTACATCAGCTCCAGCAGACACCGACACGCTAGGGTGATACTAAGCCTGTTGGCTGCAGTCTCCCAGTAGAGTCCCTTGGACCCCTCTGATGCAGGAGGCCCAGACTTTGGCTCCCAGGCCCTGCCTTAGCTGTGTCCCTGTAATCAACAGCAGGGGAAGAATCCATGCACCTCTTTCTCCTGTCCGGGGCTTCAAATACATGGACAGGAAGACCTGGAAACCTTTGTCATGAAACTCTGAGGAGCTCCTTGCTTCATAATCAGCTCACATATCATTCTACATCAGAATGTAGTTTGGGTTTTTTTGGTTTAGTACTAGGAGAGTGTTGAGATCGACAAGGGCATTGTGTGATTTCAACCACTTGTGATTTATTTGGTAAACCTAGAATAATCAACCATGCTGTATGTTGAGTTCACAGGATACACTGAGCCAGTTAGTAGTCAGCCATCCTTTAGCCTAACATGTTGTGCAAACCCATATGATTAGTTTATAGTTCAGTGCATTATGGCACTCAGAAAACTGGTTTAATTATTGTAAGTAAACTATGGTTGAGATGACCACAGATTATGTGTCATGCATATGCATTCTTAGCATGGTGTGTGAAATGAGCAGTCTCAGCCATCATGAGTTAGATGAGCTTTTCGTAAGTCAAAACAAGAGCAACAATGGATGTAATTTATTGAATCATAGGCTTCATTTTATTGTATTCCTAACTGTCCTCAAGACAAGCATAAAGCATTTTGCTATACTATGAATTCTTCTCTATGAAGATAATTTTTCTTGATAGAGCACCATAATCAGATGCATGTGTGCGTGTGTGTGCGTGTACAAGTCTTTTTCTGTGTCTAGTTAATTTAAATACAATTTAATTGGTTTCATACCAACCAGGCTTTTTTAGTGGGAACCACATCATTTATTATCTTTGAAACACTGCACCAGACATTTCTGTTTCCATCCCTGAAGGAACGCTAGAATGTGTTACTGGCCATGAAGACACTCATGGCTTTCTGTCTGTTTAAATACAGAATGCATGTGTGTGTCTATGCACATGTCACACATATATGCACACTGTTCTCACTGTGGTACAAATCTTGTGGAAGGCATGCTCAGGAAGTCTCAGAGGAGTGTACCCTGAGTAGCTCCTGGCAAGTGGGGCTCTGACTTCTGCTTATTCATCCAAAGCTGCCATAATCCCCTTCCCAGCTGGGCCAAACTGTCCAAGGGAGAAGATGCTAAAGACATCAGGAAAGTAAATATGCCATTTGCAACTCCATTAAGGAAGGTGCTAAAACCATCACTGGGAGGAGATGAGCTGTGTGGAGAGAGAGGTTTAGAACTGGATAAACATTCACACATTTATACAAACACATACACCCTAGGCAGCAATGGAACATGTATTTCCATGGAACAGCCCATGAAATCCTGTTCCATAAAAATCCAATAGCTTTTAAGGCTTTTTGACTATTTATTTTGCTCACCATCAACAACAATATATCTAGAAATGGGACCTATAGACATGCCACCTATAGCAGGGTGATGATGGCGATGGTTGAGGGATCTCAGCAAAGGAGATAAGCTGATAATTTGAGCTGCTAACACAGAATAGGCAAGGATAGGGATAAGCTTGATTAGTGATAACAATAACTTGTCTGCATAACTTGACAGTTCACATAATTTGGGAATCCTACAACAGCTTTCCTAATTAGGTGCCCTCCAAATATACAGGATTGTATTTGCCATCATCTTAGCCAACAAGGAATTGGATTAAGCCTTCAAAATGCAACCACTGAAAGATACCTAGTAAAAGATATCTGTAAATTAAAACAGAAAGCCCACTTCCCCAAATTAAAGCAGTTTTGGAACCCTTTTGAAATCTCCTCCTCCTCCTTCTCTTGTGCGTTTTTAATATCTGAAAAGATAGGTCTATATCCATGAGCACACATGTGGCAAATTTTCAAAACTATGGTCAGTTTTGTACAGTCCAGAAATATTTCCCATTGCAATTTCCACACTATGAACCCCTATAAGCTGCAGAGGTAATGTGCTGTGTGCATGCTCAGCTCATGTGAAGCAAGAACTACATAGCTGGACTCTCACAGTTGCCTCACATGAGCTTAGTGCACTAGTCTGGAATAGAACTAAATTTTTTCTATTAGTGTACACTACAGAGGATTGATTTATTTTTTTGAATGATATTCTGCCTTGCCTCCAGGAGTTCAAAGCAGCATACAGAGCATTCCCTCTTCCAATTTCCTAGAGCAAGCCTGAAGGATAAGCTGGGCTGGAAGTGAATGATTGGTCCAAAGTCAGCCAGGAAATTTTGTGGCTAAGGGTGGACTTGAATCTGGGTCTTCTGGTTCCTAGTCCAACATCTTCAGTTCCATATGTCTAGGAGCTTGAGTCATACTTGACACTAGATCCAAGGATCAGTTCCATACATAAGAAGCCATGTCTTTAGGGAAGGACAACAAGCATACAGACTGTGTCGGTCCCTGGCAACTCCACCAGCTAGTAATAGACAGAATGTCGCCTAAAACCATGGAGAACTATTGCCAGTCAGTGCCTGGATTCATATATCGTATTAACCCATAATGTGGTTTGGCTTTGAACAATGTCTAAATTCCATCACTTGTTAAAGAAATAATTGTGTATGGATCCAGAATGTAATGGGGGCAGGAAGAATATAGGATAGTCCCTGCTGGATCTGTCCAAAGGTTCATCTAGTTCATCTTTTTGTTTCCACAGTGGCCAACTCAATGCCGAATGGAATTCACAGGAAGGATCTATGTATGATAGTATTTTCATACCGATTTTCTCCAAGACCTGGTTTCATTGCCTCTTGTACTATAAGCAATATATAGTCATTATGACTACAGATCACTGAGTCTTATCCTTTATGAATGTGTCTAATCCCCTTTTTAAGCCAGGTAAATTGGTGGCTGCCTCCATATCTTGTGGAGCAGCATTCCACAGGGAAGTTATTTGCTGTATGAAGTACTTCCTTTAATTTGTCCTCAGTTTTGAACTATTTTACTACATTAGGAGGATTGAGCCAATTGTTACTTTCTACTCCCTGGATGAAAATCCTTTCCCACCCTATTACCTTTGGAATATTTAGGAAGATTGATTGATTGACTGATTGATTTATATGGCCATGCAACTCATAGCAGTGACTCTGGACAGTGTACAAAGTTAAAACCAGCAATTGTATGCCTCCCGGAATTGCTTGCTGGTGAGATGGGAGGTTATATAAATTGAATGAATGAATGAATGAATGAATGAATGAATGAATGAATGAATGAGAACAATCAAACAATAAATGAGTAGGAGTCATGATTCCAAGAGGACCCCCAAATTGTGCACCAACTCCAACAGGGGAACTGCAGCCCTATGCAGAGTTAAAGGTGGAAAATCTCTGGATACGTGGGGTCTTAAAACCCACAGCCATTTGGTCTTGCCAGGGTTCAGCTGAAGCCTATTCTCCCCCACCCAAACCCCCAGACCCTCCAGGCACTGGGAAAGAAACTTGATGGCATCACTTGGTTGGCCCAGGGGAGAGAAGTACAGCTGGGGAACATCAGGGTACCAATGGTACCTTACCCTGTGTTCCTCCCCCTGAGGCTTCATGTAAATGTTAGATAAAAATAAGGAGAGGATGGAACCCTGAGGCGTCCCACAAAGTAGGGGTCTAGGGCCAATGCTCTAGCACAGAACTGGCAGACTTAAGAGCTGTCAGATTTTGTATATTGTTTTTGCTTTTACTGTATTGTATTACTGTATTGTACTGTATTTAGAAACCCAGGATTTACCAAATGCAAATAATAGGTACAGGTTTCCCATTCCTGATTTCAAATAAGACTAGGGTGCCCCTGAGAATATTCTGACCCAAGGAATTTGTTTTCAATACCCAAACTAAACTAAACAGTTTACAGAGTCTGGAAAATGTGATGTCCCTCTAGAGAGATTTGACCTGAAACTTGGACTTACATAACCAATAATCAGAAAACACATGACCTGTCACCAACATATTTCTTCTTCAAATCCATGATCAGGCATCACCTATACTAGGACCAGCCAAGTATGATCTGAACTGTGGGCATCTTTTGAAATCCCATGAACCTTTAATCAAAGAAATTGTTACAAAATGCAAGCAATGGGAATTTGGGGTGAAAAAAGGACAGTGGAAAGGTTAACGGTGAAGGTATGAAGTTTGCATGTCTAACCAGAATGTTGTTTGCATTTTCACTGAAAAGGGTTTAGGAGTTCCATCATAGTCTGGAAAGAAGGAAGTGTAATATGGATGTGGATGTGCATAGTATAAATTAACATTTAAAATGACATTATAAGATAGATGCCAAAGTTTCAGTGCTGTAAATTATAAGTCTGCCTGTTTCTCTCTCTCTCTCTCTTTCTTTCTGTCTCTTGCTTCCCCCCCCCCCCCCCCCCCACACACACACATACTGCTCTTGATTTAGGATGTTGACTCTCTTTTTCCACCTTTAATACTGCTGGCAGAGCAGTCTCCAAAGTGGAGACAGAAAGTATTGCCTTTTCGCCAGGGAGCCAGCTTTCTGGGGTTTCGTTTGCTCCTGGAGTGGCACCCCTAGCCATTATGCTAAGCTCTTGACCCCTGATTACCACCTCCTCCTCCCCATTAGATTGGCAAACAGCATTAACAGCAGGAGTTGAGATAGGATAGGCTATATAAACTTTCCCAGACTTGCTTGAGAGAATCTCCATTCTTGCTAAGCGCTTTAGCCAAGGTTGCTGTGATGATGGAGAATCAGCTTTGCCTTCTCACCTTTCTTCTCTGCTTCTTGCCCACAGCACAGAGCTACATATGGGCCTGGATATATTCTTTACCTGGCCACAGTGCCAATGAAGTAGCATCTCTTAAGGACCCTGGACCTTCACCCAGCCTAGAGCTAATGGTAAGTAGAAGCAGGCATCCCATCCTGCCCGCTGATTAGAACAATCTTTCCCAGTCTGATGCTCTGAAGATACATCAGACTGTGCCTTCCATCCCCTCTAACCACCAGGGTTATTGGTAATGTTAGTGAGGAGATGTGTGTGTGTAGCCTAACCCACTAAGATAGTGTTTCTCACTCTCAGCAACTTTCAGATGTGTGGACTTCAGCTCCCAGAATTCTGCACTAAGAAGATATCAGGCTGGGAATAGCTGCTTAAGTCCCTATTTTTTGTGCCAGCTAGGCTGATGAATATTTCTGGAGATCTTAAAGTTTCCACGTGTTTTATAACTCTGTAGTCCCAACAGGTACACCCCAACTGTTTCCCTCCCCCTCTCAGGGACCAACATTTGTTTGTTAGGAAATATGACTTGGTTCACATAGTGTGCTAAACTTTTGCATTGGTTGGTTGGTTGTGGGTTACTGTATTGTGGGAACCCAAGTATTATGACTTGTAAAAACATGGTCTGTGGTTTAGCATGGTGCTGAAACCCAGTCAGTTACTGCTTTTAACCAACAAATCATGTTACATTTGATCTAGTTTTTCATAATTTGTGACCCCTATGTAAATACATTATGCTTACATTTTCATTAGAAAGTTTAGCTATTCATGATGAAGGCAAAGACCCTGCAGATGAGTATCTTTGCATAATGTGTGGCTTTCCAGCAGCCCCAACCAACATAGCCAACAGTAAAGGATGCTAGGTGTTGTAGTGTAGAAATATCTGGAGGGCTTCACATTGTTCAACCTGTAACAACAGGAGAAAAACATGTGATGAATTTCTAATGGATACTTGGTCTGAATGGCAGTTGCATTTGCCTAAGGAAGTGCTAGGGCATTATTCCAAGAAAAAAAAATCAATAGCATTACAGAACTATGATATGGTGGGAGAAACTGTGCCCATTTCAGGGTTTGCCTGCACTGTACTTCAAATCCCATGAATTCCAGCCAGCATTGCCTAATGGGAGGGCTGATATATGAAGTAATTATGGATTTTATTTGATCAATATTGATCTAAGTGTTTGATCTAAGGACTACTCAAATTGAAACCAGTTTGAAATTGGTTTGACCTTCATAGCTATGATTTAAAGTATGATAGTTTTCCTAAATCTGAACATTTTTGGTGGCTAGCTTTGGTCCCTTCATAGAACAATATTTCCTGCCCCAACCACTGATGAGCATGAAACTGATTTTAAAGTGTAGCAGTCCCATATTAGATGGGGCACCTAACTGAACCCCTTTCTCTCCCTTCCTCTCCTTTTGCACATAGACAAATGCATGCAGCTCTGAAATTGCTTGTCCTCCGGAACTCTTCTGTGACCACCACTTTGAGATCTGCCTGCCACTTAGGCAAGAAGGAGAATTCTGTCGCCAAGATGCCCATTGTGCCAACGATCTGACTTGTATGTTTGGGAAATGCCTCCAGACTGTACCTGGAGGGCACGAAGGTAGGGCATAGAAGGGTGGACTATTCATGAGAGCTAGAGGAAGTCTAAAGGAGCATAGAAAAAAACACTTTGTGTGTAATGAGTATCTTGTTCCTGCAAGATGTTCAGAGTGTTATTCTTGGAACCATCCTCTTTTTTAAACTTTTCCTGACCTGGAACCTTCCAGAGGTGTTGGGACTATCGTTCCCAGGTTTCTCTAAGAGCAAACCTAATGGCCACCTTGCTTTTCAAATTAGTTTGCTCTTCTTTTTCTGTCAGTTTCCCCATGGACTTCTGCCTTGGTGCTAATAAGCACTGAGCTAATAGGCCATCATATAGTCTGCTTGTCTATGCCTTAGCACATTGGGCCAACCCAACCAATTGTAAATCACGTTTAGACAAATTATTGCTTAGCCCAATGTGCATCACAGTTTTGGATTAGGTTTTTAAACTGTATTACTTTAGCTGACAGATTCTGCACATGCTGCTATATTCAAGATGCTCCTTAAGGACTAGCTACTTGCTCTAAGCTTTGCTTCTCCATTTTCTTTTATGCAGCCTTCCTTTATCTCCAGTGCCCAGCAATCATGGGCATCAGGTTAAAGAAGACTGACCTGAATGTATCTTCTTGTTCTTTGAGATGCTAAGCAGGCCTCTTATTTTGATTCTTAGCCTGTACCCAGAAATTTAGATACAGTATTATCAAACCACAAACAACATTAATAAAGTAGAGTTGGATGTGTGATTTGTCTTCTTCTCCAGGAGTTTGAATTCCTGCTAAAATTAATTTGGGATGTGAAATTTTCAGATTCTTAAAAGCTTCCAAATTACCAGTGGAAAATGCTTGAGAGAGTGTGTGAGGATTTGCTCCATTTCATTTTCTGATGAGAAATTCAGCTTGACTATGGAAATTCTTATACTCTCTAGTTGGCATTTTTAAAAATATTTTACCCATGCCTATTTTCCAGTTGTGCCAATATTTAAACTAGTTTTAGTTTGAAACCATTATTGAAGTTAACTTCACTGAATTCACAATACACTAAACAAGTCCAAAACATAATGGTTTCAAAATCCTTTTCTCCCCACCCCGCCCAGTTCAGCTGGGTTCCCACATTTATGCTTTCTTGCTTGCCCCCTGTAGGCGCCCGCTGTCATCACGATGAAGATTGTGCTCCAGGCTTCTGCTGTGCCCGTCTCCATGGGGAGATGGTTTGCAAGAAAAAGCTACTTTTAGATGAGAGGTGCCATGTCCCTCCAGGAGGAATTGCATTCAGCATAAACCAGGTGTGCCCCTGTTTAGAAGGCCTAGTATGCAGACGGATGCAGCCCAAGCGAGAGTGAGTATTGATGTCAGTTGGGAAGAGATACATTTTCCCACCCACAAACAAAGCTTCCCCAGCCCTCATGTCTCAGTTGGGATTGCTGCTCCCCTGTTGCAAAGCAGTGATGTCGACTGCACAAAAACAGTGGGAAGGGGAGGTCAAAGCCCATCCTCCCTGTGGTGATTGAGGCTGTCTTAATGCAGCTGAGATTATTGGTGAGGGAGTTCTAGGCATCAATGAGGGCCCCCCCAAAAGGCCGTCTGTGGCCCACATACTTGCCTTAAACAAAATTTGGTGGCATGTGGCATTCGAACAAGGATGAGCAGCTACACTACATCTTCCTCAGCTAGCCCCAAGGGCAAGGGATGATGGGAAATGAAGTTCAAAAACAATGGCAGGCACAAGTTTGCCAGCACTGTATTAGATCACAGACAACTCCAGAGCCTGTTTAGGTTTATTCCCTGTGACCTTTTTTTTTACTCGCTGGCAGTTGAAATCTTATTTTTAAAAAGTTCCTGTCTCTTTTGCAGGATACCGTTTGCATACGAGATGAAGAAAGATGACTGGAAGTGCCAGAAAAAATAGACAGCTATGAAACAGGGTTTTTGAAGTTGCTGTATTTATTCTGTGTAAATAATATTGTACATACAGTTGTCTACTGTCTATTTTGATTGTACATTTGCAAATAAATAAACATATCTGAGATGTGTAACCAAGTCATGAAAAGATGGAATAATTCTTAAAATAATAAATGGATCAATGTCTGCAATGAAAAGCTTTTTTTTTTTTTGGTATCACTTTTTACATGTGAGTAGGTCTCCCAGGGTTCAGAGGGCATGTCTGAAGACACACTAACATCATCAGAGTGTGGGGTTGAACAGTGTTGGGCTATGTGTCTGTGTGTGTGTGTGTGTGTGTGTGTGCCTGCCCTTTATTTCATCCCCCAAACAATACTGGGAAACCCCTGAAAATCAGTGGGACCATCCTTGCTTAGGGTGATGGCCAGGCCCAGTCAAAATCTCAAGCATACCCCAGTCATCCCTGGCATTGGTCTACCCTCTACCATTTTAGGGCTTCTGACATCTTTTTAGAGAGCCACCCCTGACCTGGACAGCAGTATTCACTAGATGTGACTGCTGCACACCCATTTCTTTATAAGCAGATCTTCCCTACCCAGTTATGCCTCAACTTGTATATACCCTCCTCTCCATAAAAATAACCTATATTTAAGGAGATCTAAGATGATTTTTAATCTATTGTATATTGGCTATAATATCTTTCACTTAAGAGCTAATTTGTCATCTCAGTTTTTGGTGTGTTGTTTTAAACAACTCTCTCCCATCTGGTGACTTCCTGTGTCTTGGATTTCAGTGCCAATAATTTCCAGCTAATGAGGCTTTTGATTACAGGAGCTAAAGCCTTAACTACCTGAAGAGGATGTGACTTTTTATTTATTTGTTTTGAAGTATGAATAACTATTGCCAAGACCTAATAACATGAAAACAAAATAAATGAAATATTTGTTGTTGTTCAGTTGCTCCTTTTAAAGGAGAACGTTCTTTATGACTTCTTTAACCACATCAGAAACATAACACCTGTAATTTACACAAAGATCCTCCAGCTGTATTTCAAATATAATGAGAGTACAACTTCCTGCCACAACATGCCAGCAACAAACAAGCTAAGGAGCTGGGGGTATAGCTCAGTGGTAGAGCATTTGACTGCAGATCAAGAGGTCCCTGGTTCAAATCCAGGTGCCCCCTTCTCATTTTAAGAAATTTAATTTCTCAGGTAACCAAGAAGCCTTCTCCCTCTACTCCCAAAAAAAAAAAAACATTTTGTGTACTGCAAATAGCATTGTTAACTACCTTCAAAGACATGGGTTAGAGAGAAGATGCTGTTGCTTAATATTAAAAGCTCAGATTCTAAGTAGCAGGCTGAAATGATGTAATGATTTAAATGGAATAACAGGGATTAACCCCCCCCACCAATATGTTACCTTTTTTTTAACTATGTATCCAATTTCCTGAAAAATGTATCATGCTGCCTTTAAGGTACCCATTGTTTCACTGCAGAGCACTTGATCAGACAGCGAAGGATTCTTTGCTGAAAATTATATTTCAGCAGCACCAAGAACAGAGGCGTGGAGATTCAAATTCAGAATTTCAGCCATGTATGTTCACTGAATAGCAGCCTTGCATTGCAAGCCAGTCCCTCTCAGTTTCAAAGATCAGTCATTTAAAAGAAAAATAAATCGAATCAACAGAACTAACCAAGGCTAAGGCAGCCAAATCAAAACAGCTTGGTCTTCTCAGGTTTTAAATGTATGTTTTAAAAAATAAAGTTATGTTCCTTAGGAGCACAAGGTCTTTATTTCACCTACATTGCAACTTGGACTTAAATCAATCAATGCGTGTTATGTGAACACAGCCATTTGAGAGACCATGGTTAAGCAAACCAGTCTATATATAGCATCTGCAATTAGATTCCGCACTGGATTACAGGGAATAGAAAACCGATTGTAGATTATTTAGATTGCTCTCTCACTTTCACATAGCCCTCCTCAAAGTAGTTGCTATTAGGGTTGAAGGTAGTCATAAAGCAGTGGGAAAGGGCCAATGCACTTGGGGCTGCAATATTGAGAGGAAGCATTGGATCTCCCCACTTTCCTGCCTCTCTCTCCCCACCCCACCTCTGCTTTAAAAGAAAAGAATTGCAGGGGGAGAAGCAATGCAACAAATCAAGGTTGGAAACTACTCTCAGCTTCTATGAAAGCCCTCTTGCTAGTGCGCTCAGCAAGCTTCAACAACTGCTCTTGCTCAGGGACATTTCACAGACCCTTGGCCTGAGTCCGAAGCATTTAACTCCCCAACTGCGCACCCTCAACACACTGGCCTATAGCTTACTTAACCATGCTTTATTGAATTAACCCAATTGCCTGGATCCAGACAGCCCTCTGAACCATAACCATAACCCTGGTGATTAGGACTCTTTCTCACAGCTATGTTAATGTCCCTTTCTCCGGTTCTGGTGTCAGAGGAAAAATATGCAGGCATAATTTGCACTTCCCCGAGAGCCACGAACGATTTGCCTCAGTAATTAGGCTTGCAAGTGAACCTATCCTTACAGATTTACTGTGGGAAAATTTAAGGACAGCAATTAGTAGATTCTTCTGGCTTTGTTCCTCCTCCCGCCCCGAGTCACCAGCCAGTGGGAAAAACCACCACCAGTGGTCCTTGAAGTGCTGTGAGATGGACTTAGGCAAGTCTGAGTGGGTGCCTGGGACCAAGGCTTTAACCATCTTCTAAGGCAGTGTTGTCCAAACTTGGCCACTTTGAGTGGACTTCAACTCCCAGAATTCCCCAGCTAGCCATGCTGGCTGGGGAATTCTGGGAGTTGAAGTCCACTCATCTTAAAGTGGCCAAGTTTGGACAACACTGTTCTAAGGTGATTGAGTGACAGGTTGCTGGTGCAGAGATGCTCCACACTGATAACCTGTCACTCAGGCTATTTTTGAACGTGGGCTACTGGTCCCCGAGAAGACTGATAGATCTGGGTCAAAAAATAGCCCAGTGGACAAGTCAGTGGGGCAGACGTGGACTGTGGGGTGAAGCAAGAAGGAGCTCACATGGTTCATTGAGAAAGTTGCCTCCACTTCATTCCAAACTATCTCCACCCTGCCATCCTGTTGGCTGGGGTATTTTTGGACAACCGTTTACTGTATTCGTCTTCCAGAGGATTAGTGGACAGGTTTACTAGTCTTCCTGTCACTTGCCTAGAAGGGAAAACTGGCAGAACTCTTATCAGTTTTTCCCCAGGCCCCAAATATCCCAATCTATAGGTGCTGCAGAAAACGGTAATGCACTAGTCTGGGCCAAAATCAGCACTGCATCTCCTTCCCAGTTTAAACTGACCAGTAGCCATCTCCTTTTTCACAGGCTGGTCTACCAGTCTTCTGAAAAACATTAAATGCATGTTTAATAACTGGTCTAGTAGCCTTCCAGAAAAGCAGTGCGCCAGTGTATATAAGGAACCCCTTAACGCCTGAATATTACACAGGCAGAAGCCTTTGTGGATAAATGGCCCTGGAGGGTAATCTGGGAGTCCTCCTAGACTCACAGCTTCTGCTCAAGGAGCAGATGGCACCTGTGGCCAGGAGGGGTTTGCACAATTACATCTGGGGCACCAGCTATGACAATTCTAGGACTGTGAGGCCCTCCTTACAGTCTCTTGTGGCTTAGTCAGCTCCCATTTGGATTACTGCAACTTGCTGTACCTGGGGCTGCCCTTGGAGCTTCAGCTGGTTCAGAACTCAGCTGCTGGACTAGCCATGGAAGTGTCAAAGTTCTCCCATGTAAAATACCCCTACTTTGAGAGCTGTACTGGCTACCAGTTTGCTTCTGGCTGCAAATCAAGGTGCTGGGACCATCTTCTCCAGTGGCATCTGTCCACCCAATAACTAATGTCAAAAGCTGCTCCAGCATCTGATCTTTAAAGCAGCCCTTCCTTGCCATTTACCCACGTTTCAAACACTGTCATCTCTAGACCCAGCTCCCAAGCCAGACAGCACAGTGCCAAGCACCCCCTTTGTCTCCCTCCGCCCCTTCTACACAGAACCCCTCCCCGGAGTTCCTTGGAGGAAGAGCATTTATCCCACAGTCCCAGCCCTGCATTATCCCCAGGTCTTCCTGGCCGATTTCTATCCCGTTTTCACCACCGTTTCTGACGTCACCCAAGGGTTCCACGGAGTCCCCATCGGGAGAGTTTTCCGTGAGAGGGAGGAGCTTGACAGGGGGGGGGGGCTTAGCTTCTGACGTGCCACCTGCGGAGTCTATAAAGAGGGGCGGGGGCGAAGGCGTTTGCTTATGAAGCTCCGAAGCTCGTGATGGGTCAGCTTTTCGCCAAACTCCTGAGCATTTTTGGAAGCCGCGGTAAGATGTCTTTGCTCGCCGGCGCGCCTGCGTTTCCTCCCTTCTTATGACACAATCCCCGGAATGCTCAGCCTGGGCGTCAATCAGATCATGTTTACCTTCTCAGTTGTTGCCCCACCAACTTTCCTTTACTTTTCTCTCTCTTTCTCTTTCTCTTTAAATCAGAGTTTTATTTGTTTCTTATTTTGCACCGATCTCTTCTTCGTGCACCACTTTCTTCCTTGTCTCTCATTTCTTAACTTCATTTATTGTCTTTCTTTTCGTATTCGATTCCTTTTTTCATTCTCTACTTCTTTTCTTCCTTTCACTTTGGCTCCAGCAGCATTTTCGTTTGATTCCCAACCTTTCCTTCTTTTAAATCTGCCTTTCATTTTCATTTGTTTTCTTTCTCTCCTTTCCTCCCTCTTTACATCTTTTTCTTTTTTCACTCTGTTGGTTTTTTAAAGTTATAATTTCCCTCCTTTTTTTTTTAAAAAAAGTCCCTCCTGTCATCTTTCTTCTTTTATTGTTGTATTTGGAGTTGCCGCTTTCTTTGCTTCTGGTGACTTCACTCCCTATTTTACCCTTTTTTCTCTTTGTATTTTCCTTTTTGTTCTCTCTCTCTCTTTCTCTCCTCACTCCCTAGTTTCCTTTTCTTTTCAAGGAATTTAGTGCCATATGGGAGGGTTGAATTTGGGGTGGGGGAGCCCTGACCTTTTCAGCACATCAACAGTAGTAGCTGGTGGGGATAGCTTTTGTGTGGCTAGCCAGCACTTGCAGTTCTTGTGTGAGAATTCACCCTGTGTGTAGTATGTGGGTTGTGTGCATGTGGACAGCTGTGGAATGACAGGGAAGAGAGAGGATGTGTGTGTTGAAGACTGTAATGATGGGGGAAGGCCAATTCTTGAAAGTCTTTTTTGGAAAGGATTAAGACAGTTGTGTATTCTGATGCTGCCCTTATTACAGAGTCTGTAATATGATATTTGTGTTTTAATTTTTAATCCCCTTGCATTTTGTATAGGGCTTCAGGGGTGATGTAGGAAGTCAGTCTGAAAAGTGCTTGTCTTCTGTGTGCACTTGCTTGGTGAAGTAAGTGAACTATCATATTCAGCTATTTCAGGAACTGCTGATAAAAACAAAAGACAGTGCCTGAGTAGCTGATGCTGAAGGACTTCTGGTGGCAAGTGGTGTAGGTTTGGGTGTGCGAGAGCAAATGAATGAGGGCAGGATGAGCATGGGAATGGGGGAGTGATGGAGGTGTGAGGCTGTAAGCAGCAACAGATGAGAACAAAACTTGTTAAAAGCAGAGGAAATTAAAGCAGGCAATAACAGAAAGCTTGAACTGCTATATTTAAAGGAATCTGCTAAGGGAGAAATCTTTGAATCCTTATGGTTGGCTCACTTTTCATTTCCAGTTTTCACTGTAGACTGGTAACAGAGGCAGTAGCAACCTGGTCTGAGCAAATCTTTTCTGTGGGTTGGGTCCAGATTCACCCCCTCCATTGTTCTCTGGAAGTTTGGGAAATGTAAAGGTTTTGAAGTGGGCGGGTGTGTTTGGGGAGGTTTCGTGGAAACTTCTGCCTTCTTTGGTATGGTTTGTTTGGTAGAAAGAGTATTTTCCATGCTTTGTTCTAACTCTTTCATGCTGGCATGGCCTCCCCCCCCCCTTTTCTAAGCAAAATGCTTTACATTCCTCAAAGCTGGAGCTGTAAAGTCCTGTGTGTAAGGCCTCCTAGTTTATTGCCAGTTTTGGACTTACTTTTGCTGCTCAGCCTGCACATTCAGTAGATGCTTATACACATGCTGCTTTCATATGCCTAAACACCTGTGAAATATGTATTAGGAGTTCCTTTCTTAGTCTTGGAGTTTTGCCTCTAGAAAGACAGAAACTCACATACATGAATACAGTATGTGCATTGGTACTAACAAATGTGTACGTAGTCTCTGCATTGGGTTCTCAACCATGCTTTCATGATATGAGGTAAATACAGTGAAAGCTAGGGAGACAGCAACCTTGGGACCTCAGGCGTGTGAGGGCCCTGCTGGATTCCCCTTGCTCCTTGCCCCATTCCCTTCAAGGTACCAGACTACACAGGATGGCCTACAAATATTCCAGCAATCACTAGGTGCCAGCCCAGAGCTAGGGTTTTATATATCTCCTGGCTGTCATGTGGACTAATTGTCTGGATTTGTGCACCACAGACATGGCATCCCATGTCTGGGGTCCCCATAAGAGCCACAGCAGGAGAGGAGGGCGGGCGGACGGGCCACCGTTGCTGCTACATCTTCCACCTCCACATTTGCTGGAAGCAAAGCCTTCAGAGCCCTGGTAGTTTCCCCAGTGATCATTGCTGGTTGCTCTCTTCCACCTTCCTGTATGAGAAGAAACAAGGGACGAGAGAATAGGTAAACCACATATGGGCTGCAAAACTCTGAACAACCATGAGATTGGCAGCAAAGTGATACAGACAATTCTGGAATTTTGCAGCTAGAGAAACAGAATGCTTAAAGACTCATCCTCATCTTCCCCTAACCACAGCACAAATATGTCCTGGAAACCATTTTTAATACCATGTCCTTGTGATGTTGCCTTCCTCTGACATTGGTTCTGTCACCAATGGGTGCATTATAGGGTTTCTCCTGCTTCTGCCAACAAGAGCTTTCATGCAGCCCTACTTTTTGCTTGTTTTATACCTTGGGCAGAGTGGGGGGCAGCACCATTTTGCTCCATTCCAGCACTACGGATGTCTACAGGCTAATTTGGGTGCTGCTGGCCATGATGACAGGATTGCCATTTCTTTTCAGCAGAAGATCTGGATGGAGCTCCATCATTACTGATCTCTGTTTTCTTTCTCCTTCACCTTTCCCCTTCTCCACATCTGTGACTCAATCTCCTTTTGATTGGAGGCTCAGTGCTCTTTCAGTTGCCCTGGTAGTTGGATGACTCGAGCAGTGGCTAAACAGACTGCCCCGAGCACCTGCCTGCTCTCACCCATCCCATCTCAGAGAGTGATTGGTGGCTGTTTACCTGCCAGCAGTGATGCTTGGTGGGTTGGGGAAATGAAGCCCAGAGAATCCACCAATTGTTTCTGTGAGTTTGTCCCACATTAAAACAGTAAGGACAGCACCAGCCGCATTACTTGGGTAGAGGGTTTGGCAACAGGGCAGAAATATTATGCCAGATGTTGGGTGGTGTTGAGCTTCAGGGTTTAGTGACCATGGTCTAGACAACAGATTTCCTGATGTATTTCCAACAACTGTGGCTGGCATCTTCAGAGGCAAGGTGGTCTGCTGTGCAAACCACAAGCAACTGAGCAAAGATTGACTGGATTCCTGTCTTTATAGCCAGGTGACCTGACTTCTGACTGGTCTTTAGCCAAGATGGTTTCTAATTAGTGCAGGGTCACTAAACCCTGAAGTTCAACACTGCCCAACAGATACTGGTCATGAAAGCCTATACCAGTATATTATGCCAGCAAGATTTTCCGTCACTCAGGGACTGGTGAAGAGCACTTTAACATGGCCAACTGGCTATGCCCTAAGATAGAAAGACTTCCAGGCAGCCAAAGGGGAAGTGGTCTGAGAGGAGCGGGTGGGAGTGCCATATGCAGATACAGTAGACTGCTTGAATGTCCCTCCTGACTGCTGCAAGGAAAATGAAAAACCAGGTTTCACCTACAAACAGGCAACTCCAATACTAGCCTGTGTGGATTCTGATGTGCCTAAGCTTGCATATTTGGCACTGGCTGCATTGGCCCTGCAACATCTAGGCATTCCTTTGTTACTTCCAGGGTTTTCTGGCACAGGGTTAATGTGTCATTGCACATCAATCCATGAATAGCTGGAATGCAGCATCAAACCTCTGAGTTTCCAGACTATACTATATACTATAACAATGCCTAGAGTTTCATATACTATAAAAAAGCCTAGAGTTTGGCAGATTTCCACAAAGAAACAAACACACTTAAACATTAGCTAAATACCATGCAGGGTTTTTGTTTTTGTTTTACATGTTCATATGTGCTAAATTGTGACTTAGTGCAATGTACATAAACAGGAACAAGCAAATTCAAGCTTTGAGCTTGGGCATGTCTCTTTCTTCCCATTCTCCTATGGGACCTAGAGGAGAAACTTGGAAGTTTTCACTTCTACATTTACTATGTTATATGGACCAAAACTGTGATCAACATTACTTATGGCTTGTTTAAATAAGCACGCTTCCAATTACAATTTGAATGTTTATGGCTAGTTTAAAACTATGGCTACTTAAAATTTGAAGCAAAAGTTGTTGATCCAGATAATACCCTAAGCTAGGTGTCTGCAACTGAGGCTCTCTCCCAGTGTGTAGACTTCAACTCTCAGAACTCCAAACTATCACGGCTATTGAGAATTCTGGAACCAGAATCAGGCAAAAATGAAAGTTTTAGAAATCTTCCCACTTGGTCACATGGGAGGAGAAATGGACAGGACTCACACTGATGATTCACTGTGATTCAACACTGCTTGTCTTAAGCTATGAAGTACGATATGTATATAGCCAGAACTTGTGTTTAGACATCACTCTAAGGCATTGTTTCTTAAGCTGTCAGGACTCTTTGCTGTCAGGACCCCTTCCCACTTTTAAAAATTATGCAGGACCCCAAAAGAGCTTTTGTTTGTATAGGTTATATTTATCAATATTTACTGTATTAAAACTTTAAATTGACACATTCGTAGAATATTTATGTATTGAATCATTTAAAAATAACAATATTAAACCCATTAGATATTAAATAAAATATTTTCATGAAAAACCCTATATTTTTTAACAAATAAAAACATTATAATGAGAAGAGTGACATTGTTTTAAACTTTTGCAAATATCTTCAATATTGGGCAATAATGTTGATTTTGCAGACCCCTGAAAGGATCCTGGGGGATCCTCAGGGTCCTTGAACCACATTTTAAGAAACACTGTTCTAAGGCAGGGTTCCTCAACCTCAGCAACTTTAAGATAGGTGGACTTCAACTCCCAGAATTCCCCACCCAGCCATGTCCACCCATCTTAAGTTGCTGAGGTTGAGGAACCCTGTTCTAAGGCATACACGAACATGTACAATTTCTTCCAGGCAGAGGGCTCCAACCCAAAATGCAGTAGATGGGATCTGGATGAAAATCCAGTATGATTATATTGAACATTGAATTAAAATTACATATAATTAATATAATTGCAATATACAGAAATGCAGCTGTGTATTTAACCATTTCTCCTTTTGTGTCATGCTACAAATTACAATTTGCATCAAACTTTTCTTTGGCCTCAGGTTGTACACGTCTGCCATAGATCATAGTTTGCAAATTACTGGACTTCACTCATGTACAATAAGCCAAAAATGTAGCAACTACATTATAAGTTAGCATTACACGTGCGCATTCTTTGAGTCTATGTATGGAATTTGAAACAATGCTGCTAATGCTACTTTTTGAGAGTATCCTTGGGACTTGTCTGTATTCAGAGAGAACAAATTATGCCATTGTGTTGTTTTTTACATTTAAGTAGAGCTTCCTTCCTTTTTTACAAAGCAAATTAAGTTTCATGTAATGACACTGCCAGCCTTGTTCTTAGAAGAAATTGATTATTTTAAAAAATAGGGCAGCTTGCCAATCAAAAAGGTATCTTATTTTGCCATATATGGAATTCTTAGCCTACCATAGAAAAGGGGGGGTCGTGATGTACAGCTTGCAGTTTGAAACAGTTTTCCTGAACCTTTATGTGAATTAAAACAACTGTATCTCAGAGAGAGAAAAAATCATTCGCATGTCCTGGCCTATAACCTTTGTTTCAATCAAGTCAACTTCTCTGCTTTTTTGTCCTGATTTCTTCCATATACTCTGTCAAAAATTCCCTGGGAAGGAGACTAAGGAAAGTAAAATTCCCCTTTGTTTAACATAAAACAAATGTAAGAGTGCTTCATGATCTGTGGCAAACTTATTAATGCTTTTTCATTCCAAAGGTTCTCTCTTTTCTTTGTTATATTGTTTGTAGGTCAGGGGGAATAGAATGCAAAAGAATAATTTTTGCTTCTGAATTTTGCTTTGATCTGGCTTCTGGATGCATTCTGTTTGAGCTTCCTGATATCTTTATGCTAATGCACGGTGAGCATTCCAGTCGGCGCAACAACAATGGAGGAGTGCCTGTTTGGTGTTGGTCTGTTCCTGTGCCATAGCTTTTACATATCTGGGAAGAACTCCTTGTGCATCCCTGGGTTTCCCCAGCACATACCCAGCGATGGTGCTCCTCTAACTTACAGCAGAGGATTTTCGTTGGTAATTCCCTCAGTATTCTTTTTTTTAATATATAATTTTTATTAAGAGTTGTAATTACAATAGTAAAAACTAACACAAATTAAACTTAGACGAAGAGAAGAGAATGGAAAGAAAGAATAAAAAGTGCAGGAAAAAAGAAAGAAGAAAAAGAAAAGAAAGAATGCAATGAAGAAAAAGAAAAGAAATACATAAAGAAGTGACTTCCAACCTTCATCACAACAAGTATAAACAAATTTAATAACTCTTCACCCTCTATAAGGTTAAACAGATATTTCTTCATCCCACATCCCATCCCTTATCTATAAGCAAATCCATAAAACATTAACTTTTCAATCCTGGTATCAGCAAAAAAAGTCCATGATCATTGCAAAAAACCTCTTATTTTTAACCTGGATCAAATAAACTAACTTTATATTCCTTCCTTTTACTTCTAACAGTATTAATCTTTAATTCAATGAAATATTGTTGTAGGATTTGACTTCAATTCTTCTTTATCCCATCGCATAGATTTCTACAAGGCTTTAACAAGCCTCTTTTGTAGATCCAATAAGAAAACATTTTTCAGATCATTCTCTTGGTTTATCATTTGTATTTCCCTTTTAATTTTTAAAACTTCAGCCAGTTTCTTTTGTATATCCAGTAAAGTGTCCTTTTCCAAATCATTCTCTTGGCCTATCATCTGTAGTTCCATTTTCAATACTTTCTCTGTCATGTCAGATTAAATTTGTTCCACATCTGTCATTCCTTCATTAACATCTTTTAGACATAGTCTATCCATAGAAGCAGGCATCTTTACTAACAGTGTTGATATTGTAGTTACTAATTTCTGGCTCCAGTCTTCAAAGATCATCTTTAATATTTCTGATATTATAACGTTTTGTGTCATTTTATGAGTTCCAGTATTAACTGACATTAAGAACAGGCTTATATATTTTCTTCTTCTGCTTAAAATCTTTAGTCCCCTCTAGTGTCCGGTTTCTAAAATCATCACTTATCTTTTGTTATGACTTGCAATAGCCAGGATAGCCAAAATAAATCTGTTTCCCATGAGAAGCTGTTTATTTTTTATAGTTAATTTCAAAATCTTATAGTAAAAGTCAATATTTATCTGGCCCCTTAATCCATTTATAACTTTCTTAGATCAAAATCTTATTTAGCTTTTTGCTGTTTATTTCAAATTCTTTAAGTTCTTAACCTTATAATTAATTTTCTTTTGTTCAGAGTTGAAGATAAATTCACCTGATGAAGACTTTTCAAACTTGTCATTCTGAAGGTCTCTAACAGCTTTAAGATGGTTAACAGGCAATTTCTGAAAGTGATTAGAAAGTGAGATTTGCCAACTTAGTGTCCTTTAAAAGGCTCTGCCACAGTTGCAGGCAAGATGGCTGATCCCATCATCTCCTGGCACTCAAACCCATGGAAAACTGCTGTCCTGTGGTCTCCTTGCAAGGAGCAGCTGCCCAGAGCCCATATGGACAATCTCCTGTCCTCTCCTTATCTGGAGAGGTTCCAAGGAACTGGTCTACTCACCGATTCCTTGGACTTTGCTGCGGTTGTCGGCTCTGTGACAGTTCACCATACTTCCCCTGGGAGTCAGTAATTCCCTCGGTATTCTGAAGCAAAGTTCTGTAAGTGAATTAGGAGAAATTAGAATGATGACTATCCGGTGGTGGGCACTTCAGATGGAAATTTAAAGGGGGTGATTTTAGGGCTGTCAGTGGAACTAGAGAGCACTGTCAGCTCTCATGTGGTACCAGATCTATTTGGAATGTGATATACTGAAATAGAAAGTAGCAGTATTTCAGAAGAGGTTGAGTAAAAAAAATAATAATAGTAATGTCTACTTTCTTAAGGTCTGGGCTAAGTCTTAACCTTTGTTACTTCATAAATGTATCTGTGGTAATAAAGGGGTTCTATGTGAAGCATGAAGTACTTTGCACTTGAGTATATGAAAAATGAAAATTCAAGATTCCCTAAAGCAATATAACGGACTGGTAGCCAGTAGACTTAAGCAAGAACCCAAGTAGGAATATGCTGGAGGCCAACAGATTTCTTCTGTTTCTCCAAACAGAGACAAAGAAGAATATTAGCCACATAACCTTTCGCTCCCTTCCTCTCATAATACCAGTTATAGATGGTAAGGGGATTAATTTTCCTTCTCTGACAATCATCTCCTCTCCCAGATGATGACACCCCATATATGCCAACAGCACAAAACACAGCATGACTGTCATGCAGTGGCCATATTTTTGGTCTACACACATTGAGAAATAATAGCCAAAATAGCAGAAAGTAACTGCTTCTCCAAACTACAGCATCAGCGTCTTCTCCATCCACACGAACAGGATCTAAAAATGTAGATTTTGCAACTTACCACTTTTTGCTACCTTTGAATCAGCAAAAAGAACAAAGCAGCTGACAGGACTGGGAGGAAGTAATTAGCTGCTTTGAAATGTAAGATTTTAGGAAGTTTTAAAATTTGCATAGTATAATATGAATATAACATTTTCTAGTCAATTTCTGTACAAAAATTTAAGTAATTCAAACAATAAACTGAATATAGACTTAAAAGGCTATAGGAGGTCGTAAGCATGAAATATAGTCCAAGGATTAAGTGGGCCAAGAGGAAGAATTAGACCAGGGTTCTTCAACCTTGGCAACTTTAAGACAGGTGGACTTCAACTTCCAGAATTCCCCAGCCAGCAAGGGAATTCCCCAGCCAACTCTGGGAGTTGAACTCCACCCGTCTTAAAGTTTCCAGGGTTGAGGAACCCTGAATTAGACAATCAAGAAATAGCAACTGATACAAATGTTGCTCCAGCACTGGTCTGTGAACGGAAAGCTTTGGTGCTCCTACCTTTTCTTCTTCTTCTTCTTCTTTTTTTAATACCTTCAAGTCAGTCTTGACTCCTAGCAACTGCCTGGACTAGTCCCTGCAGTTTTCTTGGCAAGATTTTTGGAAGTGGTTTGCCATTTCTTCCTAGGGGTCGCAAGAGTGACTGGCCCAAGGTCACCCAGCTGGCTTTGGGTCTAAGGCAGGACTAGAACTCATGGTCTCCCGGTTTCTAGCCCGGTGTCTTAACCACCACACCAAATAAGCTCTCTGCTCCCACCTTTGAATCTTACAATATCCAGCACTGGGTTGAGTAATCAGAGATTACAAAAAGGGATTAGGTACGAGCAAGGACATGTTACTATCAAGGAGACTTTCTCTGCAGTTAATACATTCTACACTTGCCAATGCTCTGACTTTGAACCTTCACCTGCTTAGATCTAGGCAGTATCCAAATAAGACATGGGACTCTTGGTCACGTGGATATTTGACTCTGGATTTGCAGATTCCAAGAGTCCTAAATCTCTGAACTTTAGTTTGCAGCCTCTAGCAAGGGAGTTGTTCTTCCAGGACGTCTGTATCGGGGATGTTTGATGTACTCTCCAATGAAAACTCCTCTGGTGGGGGTATGATGTAGGGTGGGATAAAAATATTAGGCTGTTATTATGTCAACTTAATTGGAGCTGGGGTCTCAGACTAGCAGGAATACTGATGTTTTGGTATAAGCACGCCTGGAAATAATGGGTTCATAATGCATGGCAGAAGTTCTTAAACAGGCCAAATAATTACTCCTACATTACTCAGGAATCTCTAGCAAATCCACAGGCCAACCAAAAGATTTCAGGAGGAGTAGGGAGCAGAAGGTATGTGAATTGCACCCGTATGATTCTAGGTATGGATGAAAATATGAGCTTCATATGTTGAAGTAAGCTTTATGTGTTCACTTGGTAGTCTTGGGCAAATGTTATTCATCAGGCTATTCCTCAATTGCATTGTTGCAGTAATAATTCAGTTTATGAGTGAATTAAAGAAATAGTAATTATATTTTTCCAAGATAACTCTGACATGCTATTGTATTTTGTCTTCTTCTAGAGCATAAGGTGATAATTATTGGATTGGACAATGCTGGAAAAACGACCATTCTTTACCAGTTGTGAGTCTCTCCTTGCCTTCCTCCTTCCTCAGTATCTGATGTCTGGCTTAATTAAATCTCTTAGTCTGTTCCCTGTGCAACAGAGTTGAACCCAGGGGTAGGCAACTCATATCCTGTGAACTGCATACAATTTCAACTTTTTTTTTTTTTTGCAGTTTCTAAACTTCCCAAAGTCAAGCCATCAAAATGTTGTGGCAAACCTCTAAATCATGAGAACACAACAAACTTAACAGAATCTATAAGAAATGAAAGTGGAAGTCCCAAAGTTAAGAAACATCCACCTCTGTTTCTCTAGTGACATCACTGTATCATTACTGCATATCCCTTCCCTGAAGTTCTCAGCAGTTGGAACAATAATTTTAAAAAGTGGGTGGGGTATTTGTTGGGTTTCAGTGAGTGTCTGTTTTACACATATCTTGCCTTTAGGATACATCCATCAATCATGTATGAAACATATTCATTTATAAGTACATTTCTCAATTTTGGGGAAAACAATCCAGGAAAAGACAAGACCTACCTTTTGCCTTTTTAAGTATAATAATAATAATAACAGCTCACATCCTGCGATGATACCTTTAACATCATCAAACAACATCTGCCTATCCTAGGTCCTTCGAAAGGACTCATTAGGTGGATCAAAATGCTGAATCCAGTCTAAACAATTAGCTGTGTGACCAACAAAATAATGATAATGATAATGATAAAATTAATATGGAACAAGATATTTTGGGTGCTCTGAAAGGATGGAGAGGGGCCATGGAATGCTTGTTTCAGCTGCTATTCAAGAGATTTGTGGCAAACCTGGTTTTCTGTTTCTTACTATCCCCAAAACAAGAATCAAGATTAGTATACCTGTCCCTATGTGCAGATTTTCCAGTAATTTTTCCCATACTTCCCAATCCTGTGGAACATGGATTAGGAAATTGGATGGAAAAGTAAGCTTAACTGACTCAAAACACCTTGGTTTATTTGGAAGATAAAAGTGTATGGGGAGGTTGGGATGCTACAAAGCAGCTTACAGTTTTGGTCTTCCATTAGCCTAATGAATGAAGTCGTGCATACCTCACCTACCATTGGAAGCAACGTGGAAGAAATCATCCTGCACAAGACACATTTCCTGATGTGGGACATTGGTGGGCAGGAAAATCTGCGGTCTACTTGGAACACCTACTATTCCAACACAGAGGTGAGTTGGGTGTAGTAAATAAGTATAAGAAATTAAAATAGATATTGAAGAGTGGGGAGGCTGATGATCCAGAAGACTAGTATTTCTGGAGCCCCTCACTTAGAATATTTCCATCATCTACATGCATCACAAGAATGGGAGAAGCACACCTGTTCCTTGGTCACTGGTTAGTGATACGGGACGCTATGTCCCAAGTATGGGATTCAGGCTGTAGAGTTATCCAGATGTAGGCTGTATTTATCCATAGACGGGGGCAGAAGTCTGCACTAGAAAAGATAAACATGTTCATTGTGTATGTAAAGTTCACTTTTAGCTGCTTAAAGTCTTTGTATAGGAGATGCTGTTTCAGGAATGCCCATCTTTACATCCACAGTTTTTTTTCCTCTTTACACTTAGCTTCATAAGCAGCACATAAGGTTGTAAAGTTATATTTGGACAATACCTCTTGGGAATACAAGTTTGTATAAGCATAAGCCCTATATGTGTACTGGATTTGAACATTGCACTAAAACTTTATTTGTTTTCTTGTATTGCATAGTATTTCCATTTGCTGTGTAGTTATAGCTAAGCAAGCAATATTTTTGCTTTGCAATGCAAGACCTATTTTTGAATAAACCATAATAAATCATTAGCTAAGGTTTATACATAACAATGGATACATTCACACATTATGCTAAGCTAAAACAAACAAATGACATTATGGCTCAGCACATCATGTGAATGCAGCCTATGATGGGCAGGGTTTTTTAAAAAAAAGAACTTACACCCCATAATCATAAATACTTATAACTGATATACTACTCTCAAGTACTGCTTCATTTAGGTTAAATCTGAACTCAAACTTCCTGACGGTTAGATCTGTACAACAGTGGAACAGTCTACCTACGGAGGTTGTGAGTTCTCCATCTCTGGAGGTTTTTAAGAAGAGGCTGGACAGTCACCTCTCGGGGATGGTTTAATTGGTTTCCTGCATATTGCAGGGGGTTGGACTAGATGATCCATGTGGTCCCTTCCAACTCCAAAATTCTATGATTCTATGATTCTATAATAAGACATGATTAAGCCTGGATCAAGTTTGTTATGTGGATGTACTGCTTACAAAAAACCTCTAAGATCAGCCGGTATTATCATTACTGGAATGTCAAAAGGCTTGTGGCTATGTAAGTCCCCCTTGTAAGTCCCTGTCAGAAGCAAAGTCCAAGAAACTTGAAAGACCTCCGCTTAGAACAGTGTTTTTCAGCCTTGCCAACTTTAAGATGTATGGACTTCAACTCCCAGCATGCTGGCTGGGGAATTCTGGAGTTGAAGTCCACACCTCTTAAAGTTGGCAAGGTTGAGAAACACTGGCTTAGAGAAAGCTGAGAAAACACTACTAGGGTTCAGAAAAATAAGTCCCCAAACTCTGTGGTAATTCTGGAATATATGGCTTGCAGATTGTGTAGCGGCCTGTTACACAACACCATGATGTGGTTTGTTTAGTTTTGGCTTCATGCAATTTGTAAACTTGATATTGTTCGCCACCCAGAGGTCCTTTTTGAGATAGGCGGATTTACAAATGGATTAAATAAATAAATAATATAAAACTCAACCATTGTGGCTTGTAAATTACTATTTGTGGCTTAATGATATGTTGACTGAGCCCCTGTGGCTTGTTCAACAAACCATGACTTAGGGTAATATGTGAACCCAGCCACTACCTGTTGTTTGTGAGAAATAAGCCTTTTGTAGTAGCTAGTCACAGGAACACCTGCAGGAAGCCAAGTTATAGATGAAATGATGACACGTGCATTGTGATTTGCACTGCAAGCGCAAAAGGGATGGAGTTTGAGTTGTGAAGTAGCTACAGTATGTCAGCCCAATTTCCCACTTCCTCAGCCCCTGTGGATGCCCATAGCCAGTAAGCAGCCTTTGATTGGGGAGGGCTGGAGCATTCTGGCTGGAGCTCACTGGCCAATGATAGGAGCTGAGGTTCAGGAGATCTAGAGGCAACACGTTGGTGAAAGCTAGCGAGGAATTATGCTGTTGAGACAGATTGTTCAAGTAGCTTCCTAAGCAATGTTTTTGTGTTCAGGGGACACACATTTTAACAGTAATTTTTCAGCTTCCAAAGGTTGTTGACACATGTTGTCTTGATATAAAAGGAGGTTCCATGCACCTATTCTCATGCTTATTTTCAAATAATATGAAAAGCAGGCAGCTGACAATCTGAAATTTGCCACTGAATTTCAGTGGCACCGTCTTGAGGGGAGTTCTGGATACCTCTTTGATCATATATTTGGTCTTCTCTAGATAGCTGTTGTCTGTCACTCCACTCCTTCTAGTATATTGGCATTATGCTATTCCATGCAAAATTATTGCTTGGGTATGCAATTTGTTGAGGATGGGAATTACCGTGAGTCTTGACTGTGTCATAGTTTCTGTTTTGGTAGAACAAAGGCAAGTTGAGGCTCATCCTTTTGTATGCCAAAACTGCATTCTTGACATTTTCAGATATGGAATGTGTTTTTCTTCTCTTCCCCCCTCCTCTATTTCCAGACAGCACGTCAACAAAACAAGGTGTGCCATCCACAAAATAGGAATCTATTCCTACATTTTGAATCTCTTTTTTAAAATCCTCATGGGGAAGGTGTCTTAGAGAAATCCATGCCTCTTTCAGTAGAGTCTCCTTCCCTCTGCAGAAATGCCCTGAAATTGTTTTATTCTCTGGCTTGCATGAATTACATTTCGATGTTAGGAGTGTATTTTGATCATTGAATTCTGCTATTGCTAGAATAAAAGCATGTATTTATTTGTTTATTTGTGTGTTTATTTTTCAAATTTGTCACTGCCCATCTCACTGCAGAGCGACTTAGCTTAGTATTTGTGCAAACCTAAACTGAGTAGTTGCGCAACTACAGCTTGGTAGTTGTACAAAATAATGAACCCTGGTTTAGCACACACACCCTTCCACATCAGATATTTTGATCTCTGAGGTTTCACTTGAGTGTTAATTTGAAACAAAATAATTGTAGGGCAATTTGTACCTTGCTTACAAGTGATCCAGGCATAACGTATGCTATATTACAATACATACACATCTTGTAAAGTACTAAGGCATTACTGTCCCCACATTGGAAATTGGGATGGAGAGGATTTGTTTAGACACCGTGGAAATCAGCAGTGTGTAGCTGTGGGCACTAACTGACTTGTAACATTTCTGTATATCTGCAGCATCACAAAATACCATAAGACGGTGCTCACCCTGCTGACTTCTGTGATACAGAAATGGGCTTACTGAGTAAGATACAATTGCTTAGCTCACCCAATATGCTGTGCCACCAGCATGGTTTACAAATCACAATTTCTGCAAGATATTGCCGCAGCTGAGCAAGCCACAATATGCCTTTAGTGGGTGGTATGAGCTCAGCCAGTGTTTCAGTTTAGTTCACTTCGTCTTGATTTCTGTTGCTTAGGTAGTCATAAGTGTGGTTCTTTTTACTTCTGATCAGTTTGTCATCCTTGTGATCGACAGCACGGATCGGGAGAGGCTGACAGTGACAAAAGAAGAGCTGTATAAGATGTTAGCTCACGAGGTGAGTTTGCCGCTACCGCGTGCAGAGATATGCACTGTGGGAGGTTTCAGGTTTCGTGCAGCTGTTTTGTGCATTCTGCATTCCTGTGCATCGTCTGCAGTCACCTTTGCAGTTACAATGCTGCTTGAGTCGTGCCAATTATAGGCCGGTCCAGCCATGGCACAAGAATTGGCTGAATTCTGAGTAGCAGAAAAGCCTCTCTTATCTTAGGCTGCAGCAATGAGAGTGCAATCTCATTTCTGAATGCTGTCTGGTGGGAAGATCTCCCTGCAGGTGGAAGGTCAGCAGAGAACAGGCTATGGCAGAACATTTTGTTTATAATTTCTTTCTAGAGATTATTTGCACGAGAAGCCATCAAAAGTGGTATTTGGTGCTTCTACTAATTCCATCTATTCTACCATATCCCGCAATATTTGTAGACCAGGTTCAACTATAGGATACATTGACCACAAGCTGAATCATCCAAAAACCTCAGTGATGTGAGACCACTGGATGGTTCTGCTTCACAGCTTGTCTGCTACCCAACTCATGTTTAAAACATGTAAAATTGAGAATACTATAGAGAAATCAATAGCAACAACTGAATCCTGAGGAGAACAGACCTTCCACCATTGTCTTCCTAGCGCTCTCATTGGATAGCACTGTCCTAGGCACCCACAGTTAATTACAGTGACATCAAAATGATGAAACATGCACTGTGATGTCACAATGGAAGCTCTGTTCCTTCTGAAGCAATCTTATATTTTTGATTATTGCCAGTGGCCTATTTTTAAATGGGGGAACCTTTTTTTAAGTCTTTCCCATTGGTTGAGCTGCCCTGAGACCAGGGAACACTTACTAATGTCTTAACTGCTCAGGATAAAACAGAAGGTTAGCAACAGTGAACACTCTGGGACAAAGATGAAAAGTTGATTTTTCTGCAACAAACCTCATATGAGAGTAGGAGCTACATGCTGTTGAATGAGAGCAACAGGAAAGTTCAGATGTTGATACCTGAAGGAAAAGGGATACAGCAGTTAGGGACTTTGGAGGAAGAAGCGATAGGATGGAATAATGGAAGGTGGCAAATATCCTAGGATGAACCTGATCTTTTGTGTTTCAGTTCCAGAAATACTGGTTAGGTTCACACATCACAAAAAACCATGCTTTTGTTAATTAAAGTTTGTTGAATAAACCACATTGTTTGGTCTCACACACCATACTGTCATAAACTACAGTTTAAAAATTGCAGTGGCATTACGCTAAATAAAAGCTAATCTACTACCACGTTATTCACACATGACAGTAGTCTATTAGTTATTTTGAGGATGGTTTGTTGAATTACTGCAGTTATGACTGAATTCGCTCATAATGCTAAGCCATAATTCATGGTTTATTAAATACAGTGGCTGGATTCCATATCATACTTTTATTTACTTATTTATTAAATTTACATGGCCACCCATCTCACTTGCATGTGACTCTGGACGGTGTCACAATTACCACCTACCATTATTAAAACCAATTAAAAACAGTTAAAACTACAAAAAAGTAGAATAACAAAAAGGCAAGGGGGAGGGCAGGCTAAACTTACACACAGTGCAACCATGTAACAGGCTCCACACTTCCTTGGGATCCCCAAGCCCAGTGGCACATCCACGTTTTGAGGGTCTTCCGGAAATTTCTTCCACAAATAAACAAACCATATTGGATCCATACATCATGCAAAGCCACAGACATTCTGCTGAGAATTGCTATAGTGCAGTGTTTCTCAACCTTGGCAGCTTTCAGATGTTTGGACACCAACTCCCAGAATTCCCCAGCTGGCTGGGGAATTCTGGGAGTTGGAGTCCACACACCTGAAAGCTGCCAAGGCTGAGAAACACTGTTTTAGTGACTATACTCTGTTCTGACCTTTACGTGATAGTTTCATGTGCCATTTTCCTCATTTTGAATGAATCAGGGAGCTGATGAGAACTGGAGACAGACAATGCATTCTCTCTTTCCTTTCCCCAGGATCTGCGCAATGCAGCTGTGTTGATATTTGCCAACAAGCAAGATATAAAAAACTCCATGTCTACCTCTGAGATTTCTAAGTTCCTCACTCTGAGCTCCATCAGAGACCACCCGTGGCATATTCAAGGGTGCTGCGCGCTCACAGGAGAGGGGTCAGTCTGCCACAATTACATCTCCTGTAGGCCAGGAACAGCTGAGTCCTTTCCCTCTAGAACGGGGGTCTCAAACGCCAATGAGTACGGGGGAGACACATTACGTTAAGTGCGCTAATCGGTGCCCTGCATTTATACACCTGCAAACATGCAACAAATAGTAAATACAAATGCCTATCAATTACGTATCCATTCATTTAATTAATCATTAAATTAAAACGATGTCTTATTTATGATTAAGGATCATTTTAAAAAGAAATGAAAATGACGTCATTGGTGGCTAATGAAAGCAAAAATAGGCGGCCTGCTGTAAAACAGTAAAATAATGTACCACTGTGGCTGCAATCTGATTGTCTGTTATCCCACACCTCGCCTCACACCATCCCACACCTCACCCACCCACCCCTGGAGCGGACTAACATGGACAAATGGCGATGTCAGTGGCAGCGGTCTCTCTGCACACCTGCAGGGTGATTACATGCCAGCACAGCACCTGTGATGGTTCAAAAACTTAAAGCGCTGCTGGAGCCCAATTCCCACCATGGCAGCTCTGCAAGCCTCTGTTCTTTGCTGCTGCCTCACCAGCGTGGACAGTGTTGCGGCGCCATGGTTTTTGAGGCATCGCAGGCCACGGGTGATCCGCAAGCCACATGCGTGAGACCCCTGATGTAGAGCTCCTTGCTATGTGAAATGAGCAAAGAGCAGGTGAGCAGAGAACGGGAAATGCCAAGTCTTAAAAAACATCACGTTTCTCTTGATAGAAAATATTGTTCCTCCTATGGGGTGGGATCCTAATTTGGGCATACAGCAAAACAGTTCTGGGTTAACTGGGCCAATAATTCAATATTGCACAATGCAGCTTTCAGTCTATTTGCCAGGCTTGGATTGGATATGATCTGGAACACTTTTAAACAGATCGTTTTCTTTTAATCTGGAACGCTTTTAAACAAATCAGGCTATTTTCTATTGTTGAAATACATCATTAATTGAAATGTTTGTGGTTCATCGGTCATCTGAGTTGCATTGACTGATTGATTTTTTAATAATGGTTCTTCCAAACATAGAAGATGGCCAGCACTATCTTTCATTTAGGTGTGTGACGGGGTGGAAGAAAGAGGAAAATACTTAAATTATATCTGTTTAATACATGCATGTGTAATTTCTCGAAAGAGAAACATGTGTTTTCTCATACAAAGTATCATGAAGATTGCCCAATCAACTAGAATTAATTGAGAAAATCATTTTAGCTGGAGCCAGCCCTAGTGTTTATTTAAAGGTTGGTTTCTGGTTGTTTCTGCATAACATGGTGTCATCCTTTCGGCTCATCCTAAGCTTAGAATTAAAGAAAGCAGAAAGACAACTTTTTGGAAGTGAGGAGCATATCTGGACCACTGAGACCATATCTTGGGTACTCTTCCATAATAGTTGTTTAGGGGTGGGTGGGGACATTCAGAAAACACCCATTACCAGCAGGTAAAACAGTGAAGTTGCTACATCAGCCTTTTGGATGCTGTCCAACCACTTCAATTTACCCTTTTTTTTCCCACCGGGCATCTAGTTGCAGCCATCCACATCTTTTTCTTAGAATGCACATGGAGATCTAAACAGACCTAGAAGTTTTCCTGAGAACATAGAAGGTTTCCTGAGGCTAGAAGCTGGTGCAGGATGCCCGGTGCCCTCCAGTACATTTTTAAAAGAAGTCAACTGAGGTGGCTTGTCTTGGGCCTACTGGTGCCATGTCACCTATCTCTGAGTTAAAGAGCAGAAGATGGTTTCTTCCTTGAAGGGATCAAAGTTAATATCAGTTTTCTTCTAGGAACTGTGAATTGGAGGTTGCCAGTATTAATCGTTTCTCTTTCTCCATTCAGCCTTCCTGCTGGTTTAGAATGGATGATTTCTCGAGTTGCTGCCAAGTGATCTCAGCCAAAACTACTTTGGGACTGTGGAAAAACAAACAACCCCTTATATTTATTTCCACTTTGCAAAACACTCAGGATCTGTTGGACCTCAGTTAGCTTTTCTCCCTTCTCCAAAGCCATCAGTAGTTGTTTTTATACTTTCTTAGAAAACATCGCGTTATAGGAGGTGATGCGTTCAGCCCGCAGAGAGATTCTTCCTGAACTTGGATCCGATTGTATCACGTTGGAAAGTCAGTTTACTTCACAGTACTACGTGGCTTTGCTTTTAGACCTTTCCAGACAGAACTAGACATCATGCCATGAAAAGTGTAAGTCCTGTGAAGTGAAATAAGGTTATGGAAAACTATTGAGCAAAAAAGACAGCAATGCCTTCCATCTCCCCACCACTAAAACACTTTGTATTATCACTGTGGAAACAACAGCAAAGAGGGTGGAATGTTATTTTAGGAAACGTTATTTTATGAATTTCACTCTGCCTTGTGAGATACCTGGACTGCCTTCCAAATGCAGAAGTGCCTAAGGAACTTTTGGGACACGTGTCTTCAATTCCTCATCTTCTCCTAGGACTGCTTGCTCTCATTTCATTTTGGACCGTGTCCAATAAATAATGTGAGTGCTGTGTTGCTTTTTTAGCATTTCCCCAGTCCCTCTTTTTTGTCCATCCCTGGCTCTGTGTGTGTGTGTGTGTGTGTGTGTGCGCGCACGCGCATGCATATGTGTGTGAGAGAGATCCATATTAGGAAACAGTCATTTCAGCTGCTGTTTTTGGAGGATTCCTTTCAAACAGGTCAAGGCAAGTTTGGGACAAGAAAATCTGTAAGTTCAGGCAAAACAGGTTATGTGAAAGTGGCTGAATTGCCATAAAAGAGAAAGTTTGGTCTCTGAGCCTCTCTTTCCCTCCTTTAAGGAGGACAATATTAGTTTCTGACATTATGACAGTTTAATCATAATCGTAACCCAAATATGATTGTACATGTTACTTCTGGTCTTGGAAATGCTCACTATCCATCTGTAAGACAGAGAGACTTGGAAGCAAGGGAGATCTGATGCTACATGTCCTGCCAAAAGAATTTCTCCTTTGTAGAGTTTATTATGTATAAATGCCATTAACGCCATATTTAGTTTGACCTTTTGTGCAACAGAATGGCATAGTACAGAATGGGCTCTACCACTTCAGACTACAGATAGGGGAGCTTCCAAAAGTAATTTCATCCAAGGTTTTTTTTAAAAAAAAACATCCTGCAAACAAGGAGAAAAAGATCTGTTAAGATTTTAACATAGTTCTTTCCTCCCTAGCATGCTCTTAATGTAAAGCAGTGTTCCTCAAACTTGGCCCCTTTAAGATGCGTGGACTTCAACTCCCAGAATTCCTCAGCCAGCCATGTTTGAGAAACACTGATGTCAAGGAATATTCAAAAATGTGATTCTCTGACCTAAATTTTGTTGAGCAGCTCTTTTTTTTTCCCTCTCTCACTATGCAATCAACTCATCATTGGATGTATAGACCAAGACACCGGAAGGAAGGGGGCAAAAGTGTATTACAGCCTTCTTCAACATAATGCAAAATCCCATCCGTTTTGGAACTGCCATTCCCAGACTTGGAACTGTGGGAAATCTGAATTAAACACACCTGGGAAACTTCAGTTTCTTAACAGCGAAGTGACCAGAAGTCCCATTTGAAGGTTGTATGTTACTTCATGAAGTTACAGGAATATGTGCTTTATCATTAGAAGTCTTGGCACTGTTTAAACAAATGTTATTTGTGTCTTCTATGTCCAAATGTATTATGATGGGGGGGATTTTTAAAAATATTTCTAGATATGGCCTCTTTGGACTTCAAAAAAATTAAAGTATTTCCTTATTAAATGTCATTTACTTTGCACCTCTTCCTGTCTAGTAGCCTTGTTGGTCAGATATTATAAAGTCACAGCTGGTGAGCTTCATCCAAAGACCCTAATTGGGGCTGGTGCTACAAACCTTAGTAAGAATCTATAAAATCCAAGGATCCCTTTGCAATCCTCTAAGCTTTCACATCATCCAATATCAAGTTTCATCAATAACTTGCACTATGTATTAGAAGTTTTTCTAACATCCCCTGGCTACTAGTTTACATTTAATTTTTGCATCAGTAGGGTTATAGAACTGAAGCATAGCACATCTAGAAGATATCAGGTTGCAGAAGTTGGGGGAGACAGAAGTTTACCCTGAGACCATCAGAGTTTGTTCCAACTCTGGAATTCTGTGTCATTCGAAAAAGAGGAAACGATGGCTTTTGTTGGCAGTTGGCATCCTTGAACTATTCTGCAGCATCATATCAGGCTTCTGTTAAATGACTGAGTCCAGAAGCCATCTGGCACTTAAACATTGCACCATATTCTGGTCATAACAACCGGTTCCAAAGCATCGTGGGAAGTCAAGATGACTGTCTGTATTTCTAACATTCCAGCACAGTGACTGCTACCAAGTAGGTCTAGCAGAGGGTGCTTTCTTGAGGGACATCAGCAGGCAACATTCAGTTTCAGCCAGACATCAAGCTCAGCTGAGGCTACCAGACCAGACAGCAGAGATATCTATCTCTTTGCTGCCATCTAGTAGTCATCTGAAATTTTGCAGTCCAGGTCTGGTAGCCCTAAACTCAGTATCAGCGTAATCCTCATATGGGCTAGGTGTGCATGGCAGGCATAAACAGGTCAAGTGACCTAGGGGGTGTATTTGTACAACATGCAAAGTTTGATTAAGTTTAACTTTGGTTAGCTTGTGGCTCAATATGTGAAAGAAAAGGGGTTGGTTGGTTTGTGTCACATATGGCATGAACCCATACAATGGCTTAATTCCGTGGCCAGTTTAAGCATATTGTGTAAAGTCACCGAGTGATTCAATACCTGTGGCAAAACTCTGTGGTTTAACAATGCCAACCTGCATACCAAGCACCCAATTTAATGGGGTTGGATGGGAGTCCACTAGGAATTCCCAGGACTATAAACTGGATGGGGAATTTAGGGAAAATAAGTATCTTGCAAGAAGGCAATGGCAAGCCACTGCATTGTTTTATTTCTTATATTTAGATCCCATCTTTCCTCCAGGAGCTCAGGACAGTCTTTGTAGCGCTCCCTCTGACCTTTCCCTTGTTAGAATGATTGGGCTGAGAGCTCTCTAGCATTATTAAGAAAACTATACAGATGCATCCACGAAGCAACGAGAGTTGAGATCAATTTAAATATGACTTTATCTTGCATCCACGAAGCAACGAGAGTTGAGATCAATTTAAATATGACTTTATCTTGTTCTGTCCCATCCAGGTACTAAGCAGGTCTAACCCTGCTTAATTCTTTGAGACCAGATAATATTGGCTAGGTGCCACTGAAACATAAACTAATCATGTGGGCAAGTCCACACAACTCATTAGGCTAAAACACTGTTGTGGTATTTATGGTTCAGTATATTCTGGGAACGAAGCTGCTCTGTGTCCTTATGGGAATGCTGTTCTCTTTTGGAATAAAAACCAGTTATCCCATTCCAGTTAATGTAGGCATTGCTTTTATATGATAAACAGGCATTAAGTGCAAGTCAATCTAAGGCTGTTGGACCACTTGGCAGTGCTTGGCCAACCATGACTAATCTCGAGATAATGAGACAGAATCTGATGTGTTTACAACTTGTATAGGAAACACAGAAATAAGAGCATGGTTGAACATGCACACCAGATTTTTAGAAGAGCCAATTTCAACAGACTTAGAGAAGCACTAGACAGGATCCAATGGACATAAAACTTCAGAACAAAGGGAACTGAGGGTTGGAAACTACTCAGAAATCAATTCTGAAAATAGAAAAAAAATGGAGCAGGCAGCTTAGATTATTGTGGATGCACAGGGAAGTTGCAGCTGAGCTAAGAGTTAAAAGGGACACATATAAAGCAGGATTATAAAGTAAATCACCAAGGAGGTACACCAGCAAGTAGCTAATATCTTCAGAAATACAGGTTAAAAAGCTAAAGCCAAAAGTAACAGTATCACAAGGGAAGCTAAATGCAACAAAAAAGGACTTTTTTTCACTATGTCAGCAGTAAAAGGAGGAAAAGGAAAGAGAAGACAATTGGAGAATGGTGGAAAAGATCTGGGTCAGCTTTGTGTTAATAAGGGGCAAACCTCTTGAACAGATTATTAAGCAGGTGGTTTATGAGCATTTAGGACATAATGCATTGCTTGGCAGAAACCAGTATAGTGTATCAAGAATAAATCAGTCCAAATCAGCCCAATCTCCTTATTTGACAGAGGACCCATTTAATTGCCTATGGGAATGTGGTGAACATAGTCTACTTTGACTTCAGCAAAGCATTCAACAGAATCTCCCATGAGATTCTAATGAAGAAGAAGGCAAAATGTGGACTGGACTATGCTACCATTCAGTGGACACAGAGTTGGTGATCAAAATGAACAAGTGTACATCAATAGCATCACATTGTTGGAAGTGTCAAGTGATATACACAAACGCTACTCTAGGCTCTTTGCTGATCAATATATTTATTAATAAAATGGGTGAATGGTTATAAAATATGATTATCAAATTTTCAAACAACAAAAGTTGGGGACATAGCTAACACCTTAGATGGACAGAATCAAAATTCAGGAGGATCATGAGAAGCTGGAAAAAATGGCAGAAACCAGCAAGGTGAATTTCAACAGGGATAAATGCAAAGTCTTACATTTGAGTAGGGAAAATCTAAAGCATGAGTATTGGATGGGGGAACCACTTTGGGCAGGAGTTCATAGGCAAAGAATCTGGGAGTCTTGATGGATCAAATGCTGAACATGAGCCGGCAGTATAATATAGCTAGCTATATATATAGCTAGCATATATATACTATAACTAGCTAATATATAATTAGTATATAAGTGTGTATATATATATATATATATATATGTGTGTGTGTGTGTGTGTGTGTGTGTGTGTGTGTGTGTGTGTGTATATATATATATATATATATATATATATGTATGCGGCTGGATAGCATAGTGGTTAGAACACCGCCTTTGATGCAGGAGACTGGGGTTCAAATCCTGGCTGGTACCTACCTTACCAGTAGGGGTCCTTGGGCAAAGACCCCCTAACGCTTCACCTGCCTACCTCAAATATGAGAGTGACACGAACTAAGAGAGTCATGCTGGCTCAGATGTCAGATGTTGCCCAGATTAACAAGGTCCGCATCAGATGTTGGGGAACCAGGACAATCTGATGTTAAGTGGGCTACTGGAACAAACCATACATGGACGAGACAAGAGAACTTGGAATTGATGGAATGCTACTACAACAGCAGACCTAATGAGAGGGGATATATGAAACGTATGAGGGAACTATGAATAGACAGAAGGCCTACATCCACACTAACTGAGAAACAACTACTTACCCAGCGCTTCAACATAGTGAAGAGGAAGCTGCTCTCACAACTTGAGATAGACCAACTCCACATTACAACCCAGACTCAAGCAGACCTGGAATAACAAGCAGATGTGCAGCCAACACCTGAAGCTGGAATGTCACTGCCACCCCTTCCATTACAGAGCACAGCAGCTGATATGAGGCATAAGATCATGGATAAACTAGCTATAGTCAACCCTCGAGTCCGATTACCAAGGCTCAGTGGAGAAGTACCATCAGATAGTATGCTAGAAGATGCCAACAGAGCCCTCCAGACAATCCCTACTACCACCATAACTGAAACCAATGAATTGGTATATGCTACAGCCACTGTAATCCTGGAACTGCTTGGCTACATGATCAAGAAGAGCAGCAGTACACACCCACCCTGGAAAATGAGATTGAAGGCTAAGATCAAGGCAACTTGGAGAGAAGTCAGTCAGCTGGCGGAACTACAGAAGCGTGTGGAGATTAAGGATAAGACTCAGCTACTGAAAAAATATATGGGCCTGACTCCATCTGAAGCCCTAGAGACTGCTAAACAAAGGCTCACAGCACTGGCTGCCAGGCTAAGGAGATACACTAGAGAAGCAGAGGCCAAGAAGATAAATGCCCTGTTCTCCAAAGAACCATCCAAAGTGTACTCCCAACTGCAGTGCAACCACAGAGTAACAGCTGAGCCACCAGCAGCAGAAACTGAACAGTACTGGAAGAACATATGGGAGAAAGAGAAGACACATAACACCAGTGCAAAGTGGCTGCAGGACCTGAAAGCAGACCACAGCAATCTCCCAGAACAGGAACCAGTCACCATCACAGTAGCAGACATCCAACAGCGGGTCAAGAACATGAAAAGCTGGACAGCACCTGGCCCGGACATGATCCACACCTACTGGCTAAAGAAACTAACAGCAGTGCATGAACGCCTAGCAGCACAGATGAACCAACTGCTAGCAGCAGGCTCCCACCCAGACTGGCTAACACAAGGAAGGACAGTGCTGATCATGAAAGACCCCCACAAGGGAACAGCACCATCCAACTACCCTCCAATAACCTACCTCCCCACAACATGGAAAGTTCTATCAGGCATCCTAGCTGCCAAGCTACAAGACCATATGGGCCAGTACATGAGCACAGCTCAGAAGGGCATTGGGAACAACACCAGAGGCTCAAAACACCAGTTACTCATAGATAGAGCAGTTGCCTGAGACTCAAGGTCTAGGCAGACCAATCTGAGCACAGCCTGGATTGACTACAGGCACTATACAAAGTCAACAGGACACTAAGGACCTTCCTCAAGAACTCAATGGGACTGTGGAAGACAACACTGGAAGTGAACTCAAGACAGCTCACACAAGTGGCCATCAAGTGCAGCATATACCAAGGTGATGCACTGTCCCCACTGCTGTTCTGCATAGGCTTAAACCCCCTCAGCCAGATAATCACAAGGTCTGGATATGGGTACAAGTTCAAGAGTGGAATCACCATCAGCCACCTCCTCTACATGGATGACATCAAGCTGTATGCTAAGAGTGAACGAGACATCGACTCACTGATCCACCTGACACGGATCTACAGCGAGGACATTGGGATGTCATTCGGACTGGAGAAGTGTGGCAGGATGATAGTAAAGAGAGGGAAGGTAGTTAAGACCAATGGAGTGGAATTACCAATGGGTCACATAGCAGATATAGAGACCAGCTATAAATACCTTGGTGTCCCACAGTCACATGGGAACTATGAGGAGGAGGCAAGGAAGACAACAACATCCAAGTATCACCAAAGGATAAGACAGGTCCTGAAGAGCCAGCTCAATGGGAAGAACAAGATCCATGCCATCAACATGTATGCCCTGCCAGTCATTAGATACCTTGCCGGTATAGTGAGCTGGCCAAAGGAAGACATGGAGGCTGCTGATGTGAAGACCCGGAAGCTCCTCACAATGTATGGAGGTTTCCACCCCAAGTCCAACACCCAGAGACTATACACCAGCCGCAAAGAGGGCGGGCGGGGTCTGATGAGTGTCAAAGCCACTGTCCTGGATGAAACCCGGAGTATCCAGGAATAAATCAGTAAGATGGCACCCAAAGATGAGCTGCTGAGAGAATGCCTCAGGCAGCAGCAGACATGGGAGGAAGTTCAAGCGGAGGAAATACCATGGCAAGACAAGCCCCTGCATGGGATGTACCATCGACAGATAGCTGAGGTGGCTGACATTGGGAAATCCTATCAGTGGCTGGAAAGGGCCAGACTAAAAGACAGCACTGAGGCACTGATCATAGCAGCACAAGAACAGGCACTAAGCACCAGATCCATAGAAGCAGGGGTCCACCACACATAGTGGCAGGGTGTAAGATGCAGGCAGGAACAGCGTACACTGAACGGCACAACCAAGTAGCTGGCATTGTGTACGGGAACATCTGCACAGCATATGGGCTAGACCCCCCCAAGTCCAGATGGGAGATTCCACAGAAGGTCATGCAGAATAACAGGGCTAAGATCCTGTGGGACTTCCAGATTCAGACGGACAGGCAGGTACTAGCTAATCAACCAGACATTGTGGTAGTAGACAAAGACCAGAAGACAGTGGTAGTGATAGATGTAGCAGTGCCAAGTGACAGCAACATCAGGAAGAAGGAGCATGAGAAGCTGGAGAAGTACCAGGGCCTGAAGCAGGAAATCGAGAGGATGTGGAAAGTCAAGGCCAAAGTGGTCCCAGTGGTGGTAGGAGCACTCGGGGCCGTGACTCCTAAGCTGGGAGAATGGCTCCAACAGATCCCAGGAACAACATCAGAGCTCTCTGTGCAGAAGAGTGCAGTGCTAGGAACAGCTAAGATACTGCGCAGAACCCTCAAACTCCCAGGCCTCTGGTAGAGGACCAGAGATTGAGGAAGACACGTACCACCCATAGGGGTGAGAGGGATTTTTTTTTTTATAATCATTATATAATTGTTCCAGAAAACAAGACAAGACAGTACAAGGAAGTAACTGAGCAATAGAAAAAAAGGAAAGGAATAGAATACAGGCATATAATTATATACATAACAGTGTATTCCCTAACTCATTTATGTTATTATTGATTTTTGTTTTATTTAACATTATTGCTGTTGCATAAGCTTTACATTGAAGTGAGGGTTGAAGTGAGAATTCAAAAGATGAGATTTCATATAATGATTAAGAAAAATGAAAACAATTTTAAGAAATTAGAGAGAGAAAGAGAAAGAGAAAGAAACGGCAACTATAAGAAAAATCATTCAAGCAGCCCTCTTTTCTTTTCTTTCTTTCTTTCTTTCTTTCTTTCTTTCTTTCTTTCTTTCTTTCTTTCTTTCTTTCCTTTTCCTTTTCCTTTTCCTTTTCCTTTTCCTTTTCCTTTTCCTTTTCCTTTATTTATGTATCAAATTTATATGGCCACCCATCTCACAAATGTGACTCAGGGCAGGACCCAATAAAACCAACAATTAAAACATTCTTCAAAAACCATTTAAAAGCAATTATTAACTGCTACTTCAGTATTTCCATACTATTTCCATACTATACTTTAAACTTCTATGATTATTTACTCATCTCTGTTTATATCATTTTAATTATTTTTGAAACAGTTTCTCCTTTTCTTTAAAAGCCATACTATAAGTCCGGGTTTCTCAACCTTGGCGACTTGAAGATGCTGGCTGGGGAATTCTGGGAGTTGAAGTCCACACATCTTCAAGTCGCCAAGGTTGAGGAACCCTGCTGTAAGCGTCTTAACTTGCCTTCCTGTGTGACGTGTTTATAAGGGAGCCATTCCTGCTTGAATCTGATTAGACTTCTGCTGTGTAAATATACAGTCAATGTTTCTATTGTCATATACTCTCCCGTTTTAGTCTTCCAATCTTATATTGTCGGCAAGGTTTCCATTCCGGTGTTGCGCCTGATTAATTCTTGCCGCCATCGGCGTATGTCTTAATAAGTTACGATGCTTTTCATTTGTGCTCTCTGGGATCATGCCTAATACCAACAGTTGTGGTTTCATTTCAAATTTTATTTTCAAAATGTTGGTGTATTTCTTTCCAATACTTTTGAGTCCTTTTGTATGATCACCACATACGGTAAAAAGTTCCTTCTTTGTTATGGCCTTTCCAACATTTATCGCTGTATGATTTGTCCATCTTGGCGATCTCTGATGGAGTTATATACCATCTATAGAACATTTTGTACCAATTTCCCCTCAGATTGTGGCTTGGTGTAAATGTTATTGATTCCCTCCCCCCAGTACTCCCCATTATTCCACTGTTATTACTTCTTTAAAATTTTGCATCCATCATATCATGTCATTTTTTGTTCTGCTCCGTATTGTATTTCAGTAACAAGTTGTAAGTACGGCCTCATAACTGATCTTGGTTCTATGCAAGTGTTTCAAATCCTGTCATCTTTCTCAAGATCCCTCCTGCTTCTCTCTGAGATCACTTTTTAGTTTTCCAATTATTTGCAAATACATTAACCATGGTAGATTCCCACCTTGGTTAAGCAAAAAGAAGAAAAATGTCCTGATGCTAAGAGCTGCTCAACAGTGACTGCCTTTGCAAGTGGTGGACTCTCCTTTACTAGAGGTTTTTAAACAGATGGACACATCAGGGATGGGGAAATGATGGATTCCTGCACTGGCCAAGGGGTTGGACTGCGTGATCTACCAAGTCCCTTCCACCCCTGATGCTGCATAATTCCAGGAAGTCTAGAATCCCACCATTGCAGATTGTTTCCCATATTGCTGAGTAGCTCCGCCAAAGTGACTTTTCACTTTACCTACAAAGTAAGGCCAGCGTGTGAAGAACTCTCATTACCCTTCTGGATACTTGTACCGAATTCCACCGACGGCCACCAGAGGGCAGGCCGGCCCCCGGTTCCTCTCCATCCCTCCCAGTCCCCTTGCTCCTGCCTCTCTCGCCCACCCCCCGCCCTCCGCTTAGCTGAGCTTTGACAGTTCCGTGCTGCACCAGCAACCTCCAAATGCTGGGTTTTGTAGCAGACAAGTTTCCGCCACTGACCAGGAGTCTTGCGGGAGCCTCTCATCCCACGCCGTCGGCAGCCGAGCGGAGGGGGCGGCTGCAGAGGAGGGGGCGAAACTGCGCGGGTGGAAACTGCTCGCCAGGCGCACTAGAAAGTTCGTGCCGAGGAAAGGTGGTGCAGCAGGGCGATGGGGCTGCACCCCGAATCGCGGAAGCTTTCCTGGGGAGCCCTGGTGCTGCTCTGGCTTCTGCAGGAGGAGGCGGTGGTATCGTCCGCCCAGGAAAGGAAAGGAGCAGGTACCGTCCGCGCCTTCCAAGGGGCGAGTGCGCAAAGAATGAGCAAGGAGCGGGCGGCGGGTTGGAGGACCCTGCTGTCCGGCGAACCTGGGGAAGGGCAGCTCTGAGTGGTACCCACTCGCCAAGAAGGGTTGCGAGATGAAGAGAAAAGGGAGCGGCAAGGAGGAGGAGCAAGTGTGCAGGTGGAGACAGGTGTGCAAAGAGGGATCAAGTGTGAACCAGCCCAAAGAGAAGTGGGAGTGAGGCACAGCATGTGCAGAATGGAGAGGTGTGTAAAACACACGTGTAACTGCTGGGGCACCAAATGTGCAAAAATTAAGTGATATTTTCTTAGAAAAGCACAGACTGGTGCATGTCAGAAGGCAGCAGTATATATGGATCTCTGTGTGCATCAATGTATTGGTCCATAAAATCCCCCATTCACTTACAAATGCATGGAAGAGTATTGAAGAAATTATTGTTTGTGGCAATGCAAAAGGACAAAAGTCTGTGCAAATGAATACAGTTGTGGGTGGCAATTCATTCATACAGTGCTTCCAGTTACTGCTTGTGTTTGTTAATATGGAATTAACCCAACTTTCTGAGTTCATGTGACACCCTGAACCAAAAGTAACATTTGGACTATCTCACAAACCACCCAGTCTTGACATCTTTGGTGAACACAGGTATTGTGCTTATGGTTTGTGTGTATATTTGGGTATATATGAATACATATATCACATTACAGAACCATATGCATGCACTGAGGGTAAACACATGTTTCTTGTGAGCTGTAGTTCACCACACTGTAGTTATACAGTTCATATAATCTTCTCTCTAGATCACAGTTGTGAGAAATTGTTGTTCAGAGCTGCTGATTTTGCATTATGCTAATTGCCCTGAGAAATCACTGATCTACTTTCCCAGGTTATTGTGTCTTATTTTTAAACAAGGCTCCAACACGAAATCCAGTGAACCCAAGCAGAGATGAACTGGGTAGACAGAGAGTCATACAGGTGAGCCCATGCATACAGGTAGAGGGCCTTCTCCTACGTTGCTTCCAAGTTATGGAATGCACTCCCTTTGAAGAGGTCCTGATCACCAATCTCTCAGCTTTTAGGGAAGGAGCCAAACATAGCAGTTTGGGTGGTTATTTCTGTATATTTCAATTTCATTTTATTGTGATCTATACCTAAGGGTCCATGCACATGACAAGAACGAAGACCATGGATTTAGATGGCTTTAAAACTGGACTGCGGGTGATCAGAAACCATAAATTGGATGTGGTCTTGAAGGCCGTCTAATCCAAACCCCATCTCAGTAAAGGAAATCCATAGGTAGAACATCCTTAACAGGTGGTGGTTGCCCAGCCTATGGTTGAAAATCTCTAGCAAGGGAGAGCCCATCACCTCATCCTTACAGGTCACTGCATCCCTTCATGAATTGCTCTTACTGTCATAAAGTTTCATGTCAAGAACAAGTCTATCCTTCTACTTAAGCCTTGGGAATTTGTCCTGCTTCTTGGCCTCCTCTATGGTTCATAAGTTTGACTGGGTACTTGGCTCGACTGTACTTGTTTTAATTTTTTAATCCAAGATTACCACTTCCCCATCCAAGAGTGCTCAAGGTACAGGATATAATGTCTCTGGAAAAGGAATGGCTGTTTTGGCAAGATGGAATTGTTAGCTCATCTACAGAATTCCTCCGAATCAGCCTTTTATTAACTTGGTGCACTCCAGATGTGTTGGCTAGGAATTCTGGGAACTCAACACATCTGGAGGAATTAGATTGCGAGAGGCTGATCTGAATATCAGTTGCAGAAGACAGGGAGAAACAATTATTTTAGAAGAGGGGCAAGCAACCCACGGCCATCCAGATATTGCTAAACTACAATTCCTACTATCCCTCATGGCTGGCCATGCTTTGTAGGAATTCTGGGAATTGTCATTCAGCAGCATCAGGGGTGCCACAAGTTGCCTAGCACTGGTTTAGAGGGTAAGAATGGGATTATGTTGTAAACTTTCACGGGCTATAATCCATGTCATCAGACAGGGAAGTGTTATCTTCAGTGTGTGTAACCAATGGGACTAAAACGTTATAAAATCTTTTGTAATATATCTATGCAGAACCAAATTGATATCTATGGTATAAGAACAGACTGATCCATGCCCAATATCTGTCATGAATTATGAGCTTATCTTTTTTTATATACTAGGTCAAAATTGTTAAAAAGCTATATTGGGAATCCTAAAATTTTAGAATTCGAAAAAGCTTTGGAGATTATCTAATTCCCCTTCTTGCATAACACAGACTTTAAAAGGCAAGATGAAATTCCAGCAGAGGTGGAAAACCAGATCTTGCCCAGGGGCAGAGCACTTCACCAGGCTTCCTTCTGCAAGCTAGATGACTTTATTGCAGCAGGACCAAATCCCACCCTTTGCCCTTCACACAGATACTACTCATTCCCTATGGAGGAACTGCTTCAAAGTGTAAGGGGGGCACTTTCAAGTGTATGCAAAGAAATAGGTTTAGTCCATCCTTCACTTTCTAAAGCACTGAGGAATTGGTTCTTGAACATACTTGGGAGCAGTGCCTCCCTTGAGCTTTTCTGTGGGATTCAACATTGCCTATCCCATCCCTTTACCAAAGGGATGATGGGGCAGGGATTGCTTGGGGAAAATACCTACTGCCCAAAAGAGGGAATGTTCTGGGGGAATTGCTTTGGGAGCTGAGCTCGCTGCCCTATGGGGGGATTGGGATGAGAATACCAAGATTAACCCTATGGACAGACATTGGCCATTCCTGAACTGTATAGCTTACCTGTCAGATAGAGTTCATTCTCCTAAGATGTTTCCAAAAAATAAGAGCCTGCTACTTTCTAAGAAAGTCTCTATCCCATGATCAAACAACTTTTACTGTTAGGAAGTAATATATTTATGTGTTGCTAAATCTGCTTCCTCCCTATTTTCATCTCTTAATTGTCTTGAATAGGGATGGATGGTTGATGATGTGTTGAAAAAGTTTTCACCTGGAGCTCTAGGTGACAGCTGACAAGTATCCTCTCACTTTCTTTTCTGGGCCTGTCCAGTTGCATGAAATTCTGGCCTCATTTTGTCCATCTCTTTCTTCATTTAAATGGAATTGTAAAGATTTTAGAATGTCTATGTAAATCATTGAGGTGTGAGTCCCCCTTTGAAAGAACTGGAACAAATGGGATTGGTGTGTAATATTTGGCTGAAGAATTAGCCAGGTGGTATATTTTTATTTATTTTTATTATTATTTTATTTAATAGACTTGTCCCCCCCCATCTCCCCACAACAGGGGACTCTGGGTGGCTTACAACAAGCTAAAATCAGAAATACATAATTAAAAGTTATAAAAACCAGACTTACAAAGATAAAAAGGCTAAAAAATCCAAGAGGCCAATAGAGGCCACACCAGGCCGCTAAGGGGCCAGCCAACCCCATTTCTGATATCCTCCCTCCCCGCCCCAGGCCAGATGGCAGAGCCAGGTCTTCAAATCCCTCCAAAAGGCCTGGAGTGAGGGGGTCTGTCTCACCTCCAGGGGCAAGATGTTCCAAAGGGCGGGGGCTACAGCAGAGAAGTCCTGCCTTCTGGACCCCAGAAGTTTGAAGTTCTTTTACCGCGGGGATCCAGAGCATGCCCTCTCTGTGAGATCGGGTGGGCCGGGTTGAAATCGTGGGGGCGAGGCGGTCCTTCAGGTAACCTGGCCCCATGCCATGTAGAGCTTTAAAGGTGATAACCAACACCTTGAATTGGACCCGGAAGCAAACCGGTACCCAATGCAGCTCACGGAGCAAAGGTGTTATATGGGTCCTTCTTCGGGCCCCAAAAATTGCTCGCGCGGCCGCATTCTGGACCAGCTGAAGCTTCCAGATACTCTTCAAGGGTAGCCCCATGTAGAGCGCATTGCAGTAGTCTAGCTGGGAGATTAGAAGGGCATGAGTGACTGTTTGCAGGGCATCCCGATCCAGGAAAAGGCATAACTGGTGCACAACCCGAAGCTGTGCAAAAGCCCTCCTGGCCACGGCTGCCACCTGCTCTTTGAGCAGGAGCCGTGAGTTCTATTCTTGGAAGAATGTATTCTAGTTGCAAGAACTTCTGTTTAGTTTCTCTTGATTGGGGTGGTAGCTGTGGCAGATTATTATCGACGTGCTAAAACTCAGATCAGATACATGACAGAAGACATAGCCACTAGAGTGGCATAGTTGATGATATGATATGGTAAGATAGTTCCAGGCTCAAATCTTGTCTAAGAGAGCCAGTTATGCATTACCCCCAAACAATTTAATTTGTGGGTTAAAAAAATGATTGTGAAATACATAGTAGAAAGGATAGTTCATTCTGCTATTGCCCCTCAAGCAACAGAGATTTAGAGCGTGATGTCTTGGATTCTTGGCCTAAGAGATGGCCACCAAGACTAGTAGCTATTTATAAGCCAATCCTCCATGAATTTCTCTAGTCTAATTTTTTATAGTAACTTTATTAAAGATTATAATTGCAACAATAAAAACTAATACAAGCTGAAAAAAATAAAAGAATAAAAAGGAAGAGTAGAAGGTGCAGAAAAGAAAGAAAAATGGGGAAAAATAGAAAGAGAAAGAGAAAAGAAAGAAAACAATAAGAATATAGTGAAGAAAAAGAAAAAAATATAAAGAAGTGACTTCCCACCTTCATCACAACAAGTATAAACAATTTTAGCAACTTATCCCCTTCTCTTAAAATACAACAAATGGTCTCTTCCTCCCTTGTGCGGAGAGGAATTTCGAAGAGCCGGTCTACTCGCCGGCTGTTCATTCCACTGCGGTTGTCAGCTCTGCTTTGTGGAGCTGTCTTCAATCTGCCATTTCTTCCCCAGAAGTCCAAATTTCTCTAGTCTAAATTGATGCTACTCTCTACATTAGTAGCAGTAAATTCCATTGTTAGGAAAAGAAAGACATTTGTGCAATCTTGTGATCCTTGGAAAAAGATTAATGTAGAAATAGAAAATAAATAATAGATAAATTCCTTAAGGTCCTCATCAAATCCAGTGACAGTGAATTTACTAAAGACGTACGTCTCTTTTAATGGTCCTGAATCTCCCTGTGTTTAATTTCATTGACCCTCCCCAAGTTCTAATAGTATTAGCAATGGAAAACTTCTGTCCATGTTTTCTATGGCATGCATTTTTAATATAAGAATTCTTACCCTTTCTTGCCAATCTTTCTAAGCTAAAATGCTGTACTTTTTCTTTGTATGAGTATTGCTCTTGCTTCCGAAATTGGTAGTCAGCTTCCTAGTCAACCCCTTTCCTAACTGGCATTTAATTTCTTCAAATAAATTTTAACACAGCCCCACACAAGGCTAGCATTTTCCCTGAGTTATAAACCATGATTACAAGATCCATTTACTGCAGAGGTGGATTACAGGACCCCTTTGCCACTAGGTGCAAGCCTCTCAGCATTTCAGTTGCGGCACATCGGCATCCTGAGATTATGTCACCACAATTCAGAGGCAAAATTTCAGTGGCACATTTTGTGTTGTTTCAGTTTTTTACAGATTAAGGTTAGGATTTGGAGTAGGAGGCCTCTGAGACAAAGTGCTCCCATTACTCTGCCCCCAACCCAAGGCCCAGGCTGAAAATTAGTATTTTTCAGGGTTTAGAATTTAGAGGTTAATAGGAAATGGAAGCCTCTGGGAAGAAAACTGCTCTTACTTCCATCACTAACTCAGATCCTGAAAAAAAACCCCTGAAATACAGTGATTTGGGACTGATTTGGGAAGAGGAGTGGTTTGAGGGTGAACATTAGAGCAGTTCACCTCTGCTTCTTGCTCCATTCCCTCCCTTCCTCCCGCAGTCTTCCCAAAGTGAATTGTGACCCGTGATCCTGCAAAGGTGCTCACCCCGCTTTATTGTTTCAGTCACTGACAGTTCATACCCCATTAGTGTGTATGTGAAGTTCAATCATCTTATTTCAAAGTGCATCACTCTGCCCTATCTTACACTGCTCTGCATTGGCCATATTAAAGCCCACACACCCAGTTTGGAGATATGGTTTTGGAACTGTTTGCGATCCCATTCTTCTTTAACCACCTTGAATAATGCAGAGCAGTGTTTCTCAATTTTCAAAACTGTGTTGGGAGAAGAAAAGAAAGTATTATTTTAAAACTAGAACAGCCAGTCAGCTTTAATCTGTTTCGGCTGTGGGCTGGGGATGAAACAAAGGCTACATCATGAGAATACGACCTCAAAAAGGGTTACAGAGCATGTTTGTCTGGAGGCTGTGAGGGTCTGGATGGGGAACAATAGACTTCAACTGAACCCTGGCAAGACTGAGTGGCTTTGGGTTCACAGTCCTGCTAGTTCTGGGACTATACCATCTTTGGTGCTGGATGGGGTGGCACTACCCCAGACAGACCTGGTGCCCAATTTGGGGGTCCTCCTAGACTCGCAACTCCTGCTTGAAGAGCAGATGGCAGTCATGGCTAGGAGGGCCTTTGCACAATTCTGTGATGTGCGCCAATTGCACCCCTTCCTGGATCAGGAGGCTCTGCTCAGTCACTCATGCCCTAGTCACCTCCAGATTGCACTACTGTAATGTGCTCTGTAATGAGCTCTACATGGGACTGCCCTTGAAGAGAATCCGAAAGCTTCAACTGGTGCGGAATGCACTGGTGCGGGCAGTTATACGTGCTCCTAGAAGAGCACATATTACACCCCTGCTTTGTGAGTTGCATTGGCTGCCGGTTTGCTTCCAGGTCCAATTCAAGGTGCTGGTTTTGACCTTTAAAGCCCTTCATGGCATAGGGCTGGGTTATCTAAGGGATCGCCTCTCCCCGATCACATCAGCCCATCCATTAGATCCGGCAGGGAAGGTATGCTATGCATTCCAAGGGCCAGGGAATTGCATTTGGTGGGTCCCAGGAGGTGGGCCTTCTCTGCCATGGCTCCCTCCTTGTGGAACATAGGCTCACCCCTTCCCTGCTGTTGTTTAGGAAGTCCCTCAAGACCTGGTTGTGTCATCAGGCCTGGGAGGTCTTTGGGAACTAGAGACATTCTTAGGCGGCTCCACTGTAACTGATATTTTGCCCTCTCTGTGGGGTTTATATATTTTAAAATCGAAATATTTAAAATTTGTGATAATGGTTTTATTTTAATAACAACTTTTCTATCTTTTTATAATGCCTGTTTTTATTCATTTGTTATTTTAATTGTTGTACACCACCCAGAGTTGCTTTGTGGGAGATGGGTAGCTATATAAATGTGATACATAAATAAAATATAATACAGAACATGTTTATGTGGCAGTTGGGGGGGGGGGTGTCAGGATGAGCCTTGACAATATTTCTCCTGTACCTAATCATGGCACCAACATGCCCTGACAACTTCTGTCTCCTTTGTCCCCATGACATTGCCTTCATCTTCTCCTCAACCACATCATCCTTAACAGTACTGGAGTTAAATTAATGTTTTCCTCTTTTTCCAACCTTTCCAAAGGGGGAGCCTTAAGGTGGGTAAAATCTGTTAGATTTGTTTTCCTATTCAATACTTTGGAGGGGAGTCAGGTGGCTATAGTGCCTTCGAAACAGAGGCATTAGAATTAGAAGGAAACAGCCAATTTCATGCCAGTTGAGTTTTCTGCTGACTCAGGGATGGGTGGAAAGCCCCAGCTCAGCACCGGGGAAAGGCTCTTAGTCTCACAGCAGTCTAGGAGTATTCTGAAAAGCCCATTTTTCTATATATATTGTGTTCTTTCTCTTTAATAACACTTTCCACTAATTTCCCCAGAAGAGATGCTAAGCTAACTGGACTATAATTTCCTCTGTTCCACCCTACCACTTCTTTTCTTAAAACTGGAGATACATTGGCCATTTTCCAGTCCTCAGGAATGGATGTTGATTTTAAGGAGAACTTGCATATTTTTACCAATTTGACATTTGAGTTCTTCAAGAACCCACAACCGGATATCCTCTGGAACCAGTGAATCAAATAGCTGCCTTTAGATACAGGCCTGTTGCCACCCTAACCTTGCCTTTGCCATGTACTCAGTAGCTCTTGGTTGGCCATTCACTATGGACCTTGGTCCCTTTATCTGTGATAATAGGAGGTAGTAACACAAGCTCTCTTGCAAGGATTTAATAAAGAGCACAATTAAATAAATTATAGGAAGCAGTTTAAATATCTGAAAGGGCTGTATAAAAGCTCAGAATTATTATGAATAGTGTTTTGTGTAATAAAAACTAATGTCAATAAGAAAAATGAAGCAATTCTTCTCATTGTTTATTACAATAAATCATTATTGTGAAACCACATTTAAAAGGCAAGAAAAAAGTCTGTCTTTTAAAATCCATGGAAAATAGTAGACATGTGTAGCAATGAAGAGTTTTACAATATTTATTTCATTTATTTAATCAAAGCATTTCTGTGCTTCTTCCCATAAAATAAATCTCAAGGCAATTTACAATTACATTTATATTTAAAAACAATGCACAATTAATAAAATTGTACATTGAGATGTTTTATATAAATATATGATAATACAAAAATGTAAAATAAAATCAGCAGATAAATATTAGAACAATAGAAGAGTGTAAAAGGAGCCATAGCAAAGTTAAAAACCACAGCAGGATTAACAGGCCTGGGAATATGAACATGTGCTTGCCTGGTGCTGCAGAAATAAGGTTGGCTGGCATCAGGCACATCTCACTCTGGAAGACATTCCAAAATCAGGGGCTACTGCAGAAAAGGCCCACACCCCAGTAGCCACTTGCCACATCTTAGCATCAAAGGATGCCCAGAATGGGCCTTCTGAAGATGACTTTAGCTAGTAGGACCATGCAGGAAAAGCCATTCCTTCAGATACTGTGGTCCCAAGTTATGAAGGGCTTTATAGGTTAAAATCAGCACCTTGGATTGGGACTGGAAACAAATTAAAAGCCAGTGGATCATTAAGAACTGGGATGATATATTCACATTGCCTAGTTCTAGTCAGTACTCTTGCCACTTTGCACTAACTGATGTTTCCAAACCATCTTCAAGGGCAGCACAACACACTAAGCTTTGAAGTACTCTAAAGAAGAAGTTACCGGGCCATGGGTTATTGTAGTGAGGTTATCTATTCAAGTCGGGCCTGCTGATGAAAGGTACTGCATACTACAGAGGCCATTTGTGTCTCTAATGACAAGGATGGATCCAGAAGCAATCTCAGGCTACAAAGTTAATCCTTTAAGGGAAATTCAGTCTCATTTTGAAAAGGATAAACTCCACTTAACTAGGCAGACTGACCATCTACTGACAGCACCTCTGTCTTGTCTGGATTCATCTTCAGCCTTTTTTGGCCTTCATCCAGACTATCACTGCAACCAGGCATCGATTCAGCAATTCCATTGCCTCACCTGGCTCGGATGAAAAAGAGAGGTAATGCTGGGTGTCACCAATATACTGCTGATATCTCTGCACAATTCAGAAAAGCTACCCTGAGAGGATGGAGTAGGACAGGAGAACATTGTTTTCTTCTCTCCATCAACCCCACAGAATGGGTTCAGTAACAAACTCTTACTAGCATTCAACCAGATTTCAGATGAGGTTTCCTCCATCTGCATTTTAGTCACCTTGTGACTTCATTGTTTCATTGCCCTCAGCTGAGATGGGTACCAAAGATCTGAACACGCTTTGCAGTAAAAGAGAGGACACTTAGGAGCTAGTGTGTCAATTGTCCTGGTCACAGTAGAATGTGGTGTTTCTGTATCTAACCACTGAAAGTAAACTCCATTGGCCCAGGCTTCAGTGGCTGGTGGGGTAGATCTTGGTGACCTCATGGAGTTTCTTGCTATTGATCCAACCTTCCTTAATCCAAGATCTTCCAAATGTGTTGGCTGGGCATAATGGACACTGCAGTTGGACATATCCAAAGAGCATAAGTTTGCCAAACTATAGTGACAGGTTGGCTTTTAGGCAACAATTAAACACACACACACACACACACACAGGAATGGATGGTACCTTTTTGCATCTTACCCTGAAAGCAATGCACTAGAAAATAACCTTTCTAGCTTTGGATGTTGACAGATCTAAATGTTTTTAATTATTGGAAGTGGACATATCTGCTTGATGAGACAGTTGTCAGAGAGCTGAGTCTTCTTGAGTCGAAGATCAAATAAGATTTATGAAGATTACTTGTTTGTGTCTCCATTTCCTGAGTCATAGTTTAATAAGAACTCAGCTGATCGGATCAAACGCTCGTTCTCTTCCAGCATGCTGTACCCACAGCGGTCAGCTGGATGCTTTGGGAAACCCACAAGCAAGGCATGATTGTAATAGCCTCCTGCAGCTCATCTTTCCCAGCAAGTTAATATTTAGAGAAGTCTCCAGTTCATATCCAAGGTGTATTATAAGAAGCCTGAACATCTTTAAATATGCAACAAAGATTTCCTAGATAAATGCCCTAAAGCCACTTTACAATATTCCCAATTCATCCAAACGTCTGTTGGCCTTCTCCCCAATCTCAGCTGGAAAACCATGTAAACAGGAAAATTCAGCAACGCCTGGCCAGCAGGATGGACTCTTACGGCCTTTCCAGGATTTGCTTGATTCATAAAGTGTCTCAACTCAATATTTTCATGCCAGGAAATTACAGGGAAAGCAGCCAAACCATAGATTGACTACGCCAAATAATTGTTTCTGCTTGGATAGGCTACACAAGGGAAAGAGAGATGAAGAGAACAATGAAACTTTAACCTGACACTGTTGAAAATGAGCAGCTGCCTCTGACCCTCATCTTTTCGGTACCTTCTAGTTAAAAAAAAAAAGTGTGATGCATTATTTCAAGAGGATCCTCACTGGAATTATCCCATCAGAGGGATGACTGCTTCACTTATGGAAGACATAATACATGGCTGATCGGTCATTCTGATGCTTTCTCTGCTTTTAGGACAGTTGCGGGGGGATATAATTGCGTGCATGAGGCTGAGTAAAACATGTTTCAATGCTATAACATATCAATCTTGCACATAGGATGCTACTAGAGCAAGATGCATGTGAGTTATACAAGCAGGGAAAATCAAACTGGGGAATTTTCTATGGTATTACGGAACTGACTACAGTATTATGAAATTGACGCTTGCCCAGATCTCTGCTTCCCAAAGGGATCGATAGGCAGGGAAAAATCAATCCAATGTACAGAAACAAAGGAATGAAGACTTGAAACAGTGTGTATTCTCAGAATAAAATTGGACTAATAAACACAGAAGCAACTGAAATCTGCATCTGCAGAGCTATTGACTGCCAAAGCATGTGATCCTTCTAGCACATTTACTTCATTCACTGTTGCAGATGTTACAAGGTGTGTGCCTCAAGCTCATATTTTAACCCAGTGGATATTGCGCTGTGTAATTTGTCATTTATGTGCTGAGCAGAAGCTGCAATTTGGAAAACTATCGTAACTGGTAGATCTGTGGTAAATCCTGCCCCTATTCTTCTCCTCCTCCTCCTCCTCCTCCACCACCACCACCAGCATCACCACCTCCTGGGTTTACTCATTCCTTGTTTGAGGGTAGCCCATGAATGGGAATATTACACTGTTCTGTTTTATGAGATGTTACTGAGGAACATGGAACCTCCCCACTTATAGACATAACTGGGTTGGCATCACCTCCGCATCTCTAGTGCCTCTTGGTATCCTCTATCAGGTGTTCCATCTAGATGAAAGTCAGGCTAGCTGAGAATGCTGGGCATCCAGTCCAACCAAAGGGTTACGGATTGGGGAAGAATGCCTTATAGAATTGTTAGAATTACAAATAGACATGTAGTTTTTGATATACTTGGAAAACAAGGCACCTGTCAACCCATACAGAGTCTAGTTTTCCTCTGACCAAAAGTTAATACGCCAACTCTCACCATGTTAAGGTTTGTTTTTATTCTATTCTGTTTTGAAATCAGACCTATTTTAATTTTCTTAAGCATGTTTCAGGAGTACAGATAATGATTTGGAAGCTTCTCTGTGTCTTTCACTTTCTTTTACTTATTTCAGCCACCCTCTTCTTCCTTTAAAACATTGAATGATTAAAGAATGATTTCTTTAAAATAATCCAAATTATTGGAATCCCTCAAAGATTAACCTATATAAAACTGACATGTGCAAATAGCAAAATAAGTTATAAAAAGGTACCTGATGTATGCAAACAGTTGTAATCTACATAACATATCCTGAATTGTTATCTGCTCATATGGTGATTGACTTTGATCAAGGATGTGCAGTTCTGTTTATTCATATTATTGCTAGTGTTCCAATGCAAAATCTAATTAGGTGTAGAGAAACGGGTTGAAAGTCAAGAGCCCTGGATGAAATTAAGTTCTGCTTTCTGAGGGTGTTTCCAGAGAAGGCTTTTATTGCACAATTATCTTGCCTCATTCATGGAAAGTCAAGGAGGCAGAATCAGCCCTACTATTATTCCCCAGTCAGTCATCTCAGGTAGCAGATCCTGAGTGGCACAAAAGGGCATGTGCTTAATTATTTAATCAATTTTTTAATTCATTTATATGGCCAGGAAGAAGGCTTGTGGGATTTACAACCTCAAATGCCCTTGGGTGGATCAGGAACACAGTTTCCAGCTCCAAATGAAGCGGCAAGATATCTCGAGCCAGCTGTAAATATAGAGAGAGGGGTAGTGACAGAACAGTTCTTTAACATCTTCTGATTGTGCTAGGACAGAGTTTTCAAATTTAAGGCCCATGGGCAGCCTGCAACGATGCTTAAAGGAAAGAGTAAACCCTGACTGGCATGCATCTTTTAGTTAGAGAGATCTACCCCCAAAAAGGTACCATTGCCCCCTGCCCAATTTGGTGCTTGTAATAAGTGAGGCAAGAGCAAACTATTTGGGGATGGACTGATGGGGACAAGGAGGGAGGGAAAAGGAGAGTGCTGTCACTGCACACACGACAGGGGAGCAATGCCTGGAATTAGGGCGGCATCTTGTCAATCTCAGCCAGGTGCATGGATCCTCACTGGGGCTGTAGCTGTAATGGTATGTGGGAATAACCTTGGGAGACAGGAGGAAGAGCTGCAGACAAGGCAATTGTCAGCTAAGAGGCAGCTGAGCCTGAAGAAAGAATGGGGAGTGACAAATATCTCAAAAGGGACCCTCCCTAGTTTCTTGGATTATAAAGGTGATGGGGCGGGGGAGAGATGTACTTTCAGACTTGCAAGATTCTGTTAATGTAATCTTACAATAAAGACAGAGCTAGTACTCCTGAGTGTGCTTCTTGTCCGGACTACCTTGCAAGGCTGACAGTAGCTGACCACAACAGACTGGCAGAAATATACTGAATGTACTGTGGCAATTCAGTGATTTCACTACAGATGCTGAGGCCAATGACTCTAGGCTGAGAAGAAATTATGGCTCTGTGCCTGGGCAGGCAGGCATGGGAGGGCTGCACCCCTAACCTTGCATTAAGGTACTATGACAGCTAGGGTCAAGGTTGAGGTCTGCTCTCCCAATTTACCTGCTCCCTCCACTACTGGCACCACCATCTATCAGTGGCATCTGTCCAGGGGACACTCTAATGAAAGAGACTTTTAGATCAATATATGAGAAGGATTCAGTGTTGTGGCCCTCGGGCTAAGGAACTTGTGAGTACTGTGCTATGAACTGTCCTTCTAGAAGTATCAAGAGATTCTGAGAAGGTGCCTCTCAGTGTATCCCTACAGAGCAGAGGGTGTGCAACCTGAGGGCCAAGGCCACATGAATCCGCTTCTTCCCCAAAACCTATGGGTGCTGCTTCCCTGGTGCTCTTCCAAGTGTTGCCCTCAAATTATAACTTCTAATCTGACAGAAAAGGGAAATGCAAATTATTGTATAAGGCAGTGTTTCTCAACCTTGGGAACTTGAAGATGTGTGGACTTCAACTCCCAGAATTCCCCAGCCAGCATGGCTGGCTGGGGAATTCTGGGAGTTGAAGTCCACACATCTTCAAGTTCCCAAGGTTGAGAAACACTGGTAAAAGGCAAGTAATCATACTCATTGCATTTATTTGATTTTAGCTTTCATCAGATCAAGTTTCATTTTTTTTCCTGGCTCCACATAGTCCTTGGTCATGGCTCTAGGGGTTTCCTCAGGGGGAGTCAAAAAGTCAAGATGGTGGCTGTGACTGCACAATCAAAGTGATGCACGTAAAAAAAAAGGTGAGGTTTCAACCATAGGGTCCCAGCTGACTTTTTAACTGACCAGGCTGACTCTTGACTTTGTAACATCACCACCACCACCACCCGCCCCATTGTGGATGCCCCTACTTGGTTTCACCCATTTATTGGGCTGACGCTTCGGCGGTTCGAGTCCAGCCTTCGCGTTAACAGGGTGAGCTCCTGTTCCCCCCCCCCAGCTCCTGTCAACCCAACAGGTCAAAAAACTCACGTGAGTAGATAAATGGGTACTCTCACTCCGGTGGAAGGAAAAATGCTGGCAGCGCCTTGCACAGAGAGACGGGACCAGTTGCCGGTAAGCGCGAAACTGCGCTCGCCCGAAAAGGGCGCGAAGCAACGGAAATCCCGCCTCCTGCGCTCGCCAGCCGGGCTCCGCTCTAGGAAGGAGGCTCTGGCAAACCACTTCCGAAAAACAATTGCCTTGAAAACTGCAAGGATTCGTCCAGGCAGTCACTGCAGGGTCAGTAATGACTGAGCGCAGACACACACAAAAAAAAGGCCTCTACTACCTCACTTGGAGGGTCTGTGGCTCTTGGCCTGAAAAAAGTTGTATGCTCCTTTCGTAGGGCCTTCATCCAGGAGTGGATTGATTTGGGCTAAAAATAATTATATATATTCATATACATACATTAGATTTACGCATTATACTTTTGTTTAATACATTTTCAGATGTATTTTTGCTGATTTATTCTATAACTACAGAAATACCTTGTATTATTCTTTTTATATTTCTTGTTGCTACAGACTTATTTTGGAATTTTTTTAAATGTTAGAGTAAAGGATAGTTTTTATTATGTGAATTTTTAGATATGGGAGTAAGAGATGAATATATTTTATACCTACGCCTGTACCAAAGAAGTCGGAAGTTACTTTTTTTTTTCTCTCTCTCTCTTTTGTTATTTTATTTTGTTACTTTTGTTTAATACATTTTCAGATGTATTTTTGCAAATGTGCAAGGAGCATTGATGTCACTGACAATTTGGAATCCATAAAATCTTTTCAAAACTCTACTTCCAGAGAAAAGACAATATCTATATTTATTGGTGACTGGAAACCCCTACGGACATTTTGCATAAAAAAGAAAAAAATGAACATGATTTGATGATTAGATAGGATAGATTATAGAAAGAAGAGAGTCATGATGTAACTTTAGAGAGAGAGGTCAATTTATAACTGTACTTATAACTGCTATAATGAAGATTGGAAGCGTCTTCTTTGTATCCGTTTTCTTTCTTTTATATTTTTGTGCTTCTCTTTTTCTTTTTGCACCTTTAGTTTTTTCTTTCATTTTTTCCTGTTTCTCTTCTCTTTTTCGCTCTGTTTTAGCTTGTATTCGTCTTATTCTTGTGTTTAAATTTTTCAGTACAATTATATTAAAAACAAAAACAAAACTCTACTTTCAGATGAACAGAGATAGCATTAAACTGGATTTCATCTCAGCGTTGAAATTATAATCATGTTAGGTCATTTTGAAATCCCTGCGCCAGAGTTTTGTGTAAGTCAAATGTCAGCATCTCCAATCTGTCGTTTGGCTCAGTAAAATTACATTTTTTATTCCTAAAAACTCTGCTATTTAAAATCAACATGACCCCAGAGAGTTTGAGCTACACATGTTGATTTCATTCTCCTCAGAATGCTTTGTTTTCCCTCTACAAGACATAAATAAATAAATAAGCCAGCCCAAACAGGAAAGTATATGCCCAAGGCCGATTTCCATAATCTCCACTAACCCAGTGTTTGTTATACCAAACATCACTGGAAAACATCTGGATTCCTAGGCCATTCATGCAAGCCACAGGCTAAATGGAGCTTTTGTGGGGGAAGCGGGCCACACCTACACTGATACAGGAATATGTTTTTCCAGAAAGCAAGCTCAGAAGAATGTGGTGTGGCTAGATGACATCCTTTGGTTTCCTACTTTTAGAAGGCGCCTCATTTAGGACTACCAGATCTGGGCTGCAAAAATCTGGATGGCCACTATGGTAAATAGCAGCAATGTCTCTTTGCTCCCATCTAATGGCTGTCCAGATTTTCACAGCTCAGATCTGGTAGCCCTACACCAGTGTTTCTCAACCTTAGCAACTTTAAGCTGTGTGGACTTCAGCAACGAGACATTTATATGCGCAAAAGTGGAAGGATCTGCAAATACCTACAGCTGAAGAATGGATATTGAAATTAATGGAATTGGCGGAGATGGTGAAACTGACTACTTTGATCAAAGAAAGAACATTGTCTAGCTTTGTTTCCATTTGGAAACCAGTCTTGGACTTTTTACTTGATACACAAAAAAATGAAATTTTGAATTTGGGATTTGATGACTGATTTATTCTATAACTACAGAAATATCTTGCATTATTCTTTTTATATTTCCTGTTGATATAGACTTATTTTGGAATTTTAAAAAAATGTTAGAGTTTTTATTATGTGAATTTTTAGATATGGGAGCAAGAAGTGAATGTATTTTATACCTATGCCAGTACCAAAGAAAGTCGGAAGTTACTTTTCTTTTTTTCTTTTCTTTTTTTCCTTTCTTTTTTCTTTTTTTCTCTCTTTTGTTATTTTTTTTCTACTTTTCAAACTTTCTTTTGAAACTTAATAAAAAAAAATCAAAGATGTGTGGACTTCAACTCCCAGAATTCCCCAGCCAGCATGCTGGCTGGGGAATTCTGGAAGTTGAAGTCCACACATCTTAAAATGGCTAAGATTGAGAAACACTGGTCTAGTCTATCTTTTAGGGCTGACAACTAAGAAATGCAGGCAGGTAGTTTTCAGCAAACTCCTACTTGCAACAACTACATTTATTTATGCCCCAAATAAATGGGTGTTTCTGGATCCAAACTCAGGCCACTGTATTACTAGGATAGTTATCTCACTATTACAGGACAGGGTGGAAAGTGAGCAAACCAGGACTGCAGAATGAAGCTGAAGGTTACTCCATTTCCTTGGCCTTCCTTGTTTGGATCTTGTCTTTTCCAGAATGTGGAGAGAGGCAATTTATAACATCCAGCATTTATAACTATATGGGGATTTGGCATTTATATGTTGATTTTACAGTGTTTATTTGAAAAAGGTCAATTGTTTATTTAAGGTCAATTGTGAGTGAGAAAATTTATCTATACCTTCTCAGACGCACTTCCCACTTGCCAGATTGTTTTGCGTGTTCTGCAGTAAAGTCCTACCTCTAAAAACAATGTTCTGACTCAAGTTTATCATAGAATATATGTAGTTCATGTTAACAAAAGGTAGTCAGAGTATTGGACTAAAAAGAAGAATCCTCATCCTGAAAGTCTATTTTGTCATGAATCTTCTCAATATACTACTTTCAGTACTTTAGGTCTTTGATTACTGTGACTTGCCATGATTTGTATAAATATTTAACTTGTTTGCTAAATGTTTGGTAGTTTTGACTGAGTCTGCCCTTCTGAAATAGGTCACTACAGTATCATCATAGTGGCTCAATGATTTAAAGAAGACACTACAGTGAAAGAGAGGCAGGACAAAACCACAAAAAACATTTTACTAGTGCCAATAAAATATTAATAGCAAATGGGAGGCGTCACAACACTTATATGTCCCAAGGAATCAAGACTATGACCTTTTCTCCACTGAAGATTAGGAACATACCCACTGTTTTTTTAAATTACTGGATCAAATCCAGACTTATTCATAGTTAATAGAAGTCTGTTGATTTCAGTGGGTGCATTTTAGTTATGACAAAGGCAGATTCATCCACTGAATTACCCTACTTCTGTTCTTTGGGAGAGTATACGGATATATTTTTTATATTGCTCACTGCTGGGAAGAAGTAAAAATGTTCCAACCCTGTATAATGTTGTACTGATTTTTAAGTGCCTGTTCGAACTTGGAATTGTGGATTTTATAAGTTTCCCGTGCTATTTTGTCAGTTGCATGTTAATTGTTTGTAATATTTTGTGCATGTAAAAATGATTTTAGAATTTGTTAATGTTTTTGTTAACTTTGTGATCCACCCAGAAAACTTTGGTTATTGGGTGAAATTAGGAATGCAATAATAAAGAAAGATAGGACAGGACAGGGTAGGACAGGACATGGTAGGGTAGGACCAGAAGGAAATGTAACACCTCTGTAGATGCAAACTCCATTCTACAGAATGGAGTTTGCATATTCACTGTTGAAACCAATCATCAAGGCCTTTGTCTACAACATTTCATTTCCATCTGCCCTCTTTCCATATAGACTACAATTCCCCCAAGAATCCGTCAGTGCCAGTGTTCCATGGTCACTGAGATGCTCAGTTGGTTTCAGGTTATTTTTCTGCAAACCTCCTGTTATAGATAGATAGTGATATTTTAGTTACATAAAAATAGGACATACCTCTGAACTTCAGAAAGAGGAGGTGTCTGCAGCAAAGCAGGACAAGTGATTGCAAGCCCCACCCAGCAGTGACATCAATGCACAAGCCCATTAAGTGCCTCGTTGTGATGCCACTCTGAGGTGGGGCTTCCATAGTAATGTCACTGAGCATGCTCACATACCGCAAAAGCACATCTTATTCCTTGCTTGCTGACAAAAAACAGCCTAGCCAAACCAGCCAGCTTGTTTTCGACCAGTAATTGCCAATTACCAGACCGGCTGCAGTGTGTTACTGCTGGTCTGTTTTTTACAGACAAGGAATAATTAATGCTATTTGATGATGATTGATGATGTTACCATATCATTCATTCATTCATTCATTCATAGATTGTCAGGCCTAGCCCAAGGAACTCCAAGAGACCATGCAAATTCAGTCCAGCTATGTTTATTAGCTACAACCCCTAGCAAGAATCTTCCCAGACTAAAACCCCAGTTCCCAAAGTCCTCCAGCCACAACAGTGTGAATTCCTCAGGGAGGTGCCAGGCTCATCCTTTTGTTCCTCCCACACAGTTCTGGTGAGCTAAGAAAATGCTTATCTCCCTGAGCTTGGCCTTCATAATTCCATTCCATCACATAGATAGATAGATAGATAGATAGATAGATAGATAGATAGATAGATAGATTTGGTAATCAAGTTATGTTGGTTGACTTCACTGGGGACTTTTAATGTTCCTGGAGCTAAAGCAGAAACTCTGAAACATGAGTTTCTAGAAACCATTGGGTGCAGTCCCCAGAGTTTTCCAGAAATTGTTTCCATACTGTAATGTTTAATGTGGCAGAAGAAGAAAATGTAGTATAAATTACCTTAAATCAAATTCAGTTTTTGTCTTGGCCCCACACACTACTTTTGCAGGCCAATTGAAAACCAAGGGTGCTCTAGGCTTGGAAAAAGTTGTATATCTCAGCTTTCTAGCATAGTGAGATAACATTTTTGGTCCCAAGAGTAGCTAGACTGGGAGCTACACACACATATAGATATTTACAATTATCTGTGCATATTTTTCTTCACACATACATATCTGGCAGAAGGAGGGCATGTTCTCCATTTTGTCTTCATGTCCTCTGTCTGGCAGGCATACCTTTACAATCAAATATTGTCTGGCTTTTTGAGTGTCTTGCTTTTTAAAAAAAATTGGAATGTTTTCACAAGAACAGTAATTCAAACTTTAGTGTATTGTGACCTTGTAAATTATCTCCTTTTTTTCCCTCATCCATCAACAGACCCAACAGCCTAGGTTTACATTATTTAATTTAATTCCTGATTCTAGCAATCAGCTTCAAATCCATGATCACGGTCATCTACAGATCACATGACTCGTCACACATTTCTGTGGTGAAATTTTAAAAGCATGTTGTTGATTCTCTATTATCACTAGCATATGTTCTTGAAGATTAAGATTTGTTAGAAAAATATTATGATTGAAAAATCAGTCTTTCCAACGCTGGAAAAATAATTTCATATACATGTAGGCTTAGTACATTTTTTGCAATTTTTTAATGTAATTTTTGTCGCGGATGCCAAGAAAATTGAACAGTTAGTATGTCCTCCTTTCCCCCCCAATTGTCCTCATTTCCAATTGTCCGTGTCCCCTTTTGGCTGTTCAGATATCTGGTAACCCTATTCTCACCCCCCTTTAATCCCTACATGAAACCACTGGGAGAAGTTATCTGTCTGCATGTTGACAGCTAAGTCTCCACTTTAAGCTAGGCCAAAGAGCTTATGGAAGCAGAAGTCTTGACTTGGGGTCTGGAGGCCGCAGGGGTCTGGCTGGGATGGAACAGGCTAAAGCTGACCCCCTAAGAAGATGGAGTTGCTTTTTCTTCAGAACCCTCCCTGTCTGTTGTGACTTTAACTTGGGTTGGGAGCTGTCCACTGGAAGGAGCAGGCCTGCAACTTGGGAGTCCTCTTGGACTCACAGCTACTGCTGGATTCATAGGTGGAAGCCATAGTGCCTTTGTCCAGATCTGGCTGGTGCACCACTGCACCCCTACCTGGGACAGAAGGCCAAGACAACTCACAATGACTAGACTACTGCAATGTGCTTTACACAGAGCTGCCTTTGAAGATTTGGAAACCACAGTTGATGCAGTCTGCAACAGCTTGCATGCTGGTGAGTGAGTTGCTACAGCCACCTAACACTTGTATTGTGGGTGCTGCATTGGCCTCAGTAGGTTTCAGGGTACAATTCAAAGCACTGTTTTTAACCTATAAAGTCCTACCAAGTTTGGCCCTTCAGTATCTTGGGACTGCCAAATTTCAGCAATATGATGTTGGAAGATTCCAGCAGCCATCAAGAAGAGATTCAGGGCCATAGATGACTCATCCTGGAACTATTCTCTTCTGGCTCAGAGAAATAGTTCTTATTGTTTTATATTTCAAAACAGTTGATGAACAAACAGCAATTTTTAAAATTATCTTAAAAGGCCTTCCTAAGGTAGGTATTTCATAATTTTAATTCTTTTTCTAAAGGTTGGACCCAGGGACCTGGAGCTATCACAGGAGTACATTCTCACACCTGGGGGCGAAAGACTCGGGAAACCACACCTGAAGACAAAAGGACACAGATCAGCCAAGATTTTGCAGGAAGGAGTTTGACTATTGACACTCTGACAGACAATGAAACCCAGATTGTGGTGAGTCTCATGTAAGAAATAATTCACATCTTTAGGAAGGTTTGATTGGTCAGAAAATTTTAAGGAAGCTTTCCTTGTAAAAGAATGTGGGAGATGGAAGAATTGGAGCCCTTGGGTGCTAGAAGACTTTAACCACCATTGTCTTTGACTGGTGGCTGTCATGGCTGCAAGTGATGGAACTTTGAGTCCATTATTGTTTGGAAGGCCACAGATCCTTCACCCTTGTTATAAAACCACACATGGGTTATACAGAAAAAGGGACATACACTGGCCCTTTTAAAGACTGAGAGACCTGGGAACAAATGCTATTTTTTGCTCCCCATCTTCTTATTGGATCCTAGCTAAATGCCACTTTTCCTCTGTTATTTTTTGTACATTGAGGTCAGTGGCTCAGGAAATGGGAATATATGGGGAAACCTAAAATCAGGAATTATTTTTAACATAGTTGTACTGTCTTGAATAGAATATCTCATCTTGAATGATCATATCAAACCCTGAACTATATTTTGGATGGGGCCACTCCATGTGTAGGGCTCAGCCACTTGCTTTCCTAAAAAGGCTCTCATTCAACCCCACCAAATAGGGCCACTTTCTGTCTCCCCTGGAGCACTTCTCTGCTTCTCCCATTTCCTTTTTAAAAGCTTAACCCCAGTATTCATATGAAGAATACCCAGCATGCTGGCTGGGGAATTCTGGGAGTTGAAGTTCACACATCTTAAAGTTGCTAAGGCTGAGAAACACTGCTCTCTATCAACCCCAATACCAAATACTGCAGGACTACATTTTACTCTCTAAATATGTCAAGTTCCTTTCCCTTTGCTAATATAAGCTCACAAAATAAAGTTGGGTTTAGACAAGGGTTTTTACTGCATTTCATTTCACATGGATTTGTCTATCTTGATCTTAGGAGAGAAAAGTTGAAATATTTGTCATTGTAGAAAAATCATGAAGAAAAGGAGAAGAAAAGGATTTGAGAGAGACCTAGGGTGGTGATACTATCGTGGTTAGAGTGTACTGGATGAATATCAGAGCTAAAACTTTGATTACAATCTAGTACTTTAACCACTACACCACACCAGCATTATGCACCTCATTGGGGGCACTTCCACATGGCCACCAGTTTCATTCCTCAAATTCTTGGCAGCAGTTTCAGGTCCCTAGATGAGGGCTTTCATTGCTATATTCTCTCCTGCCACTGAGCTGATCATTGTTCTCTTAGCTGGCTAATGGGAGGGTTTACACATGCCTTCTTTTCATCCCTCCCTGTGTTTAGGGGGAAGAAAGAAAAGGAAAAACCCAACCAGCAACTGTTTAAGGGGACCAGCGAAGCTATTCTCAGAATGACCAGTGAGAAAAGGGGGTGTTAGCAGGGTGCCACAATTCTCTGGCTACAGGGGAGAGAAAGGAAATCCTAGGAATCAAGCCAAAGCAGAAGGTCCCGCCAGTGGAAAACAGCCTTCTGTGTGGTTCTGGAGGATATTGAAAAACTATCTTTACAGCACTTCCCTCGTGTATGGAAGGGGCCTCAGGCCAAAACAGCATAGCTGTTTTTCTGCTCTTATCCACAGAGGTGACTCAGTCCCTCCAGAGTCAGAGGAATACCTGCAGGGTTGCTGTGGGGCATACTCAAGACATCTCTCAGATAAAGTTGCTCAGATTCCCTCCAAGTTGGACTCTGGCTGTGTAGGCCCTGTGGAGTTGATCAAAGTGTTGTCTGATATGGTTATCTAAGAAGAGTTTGAACCTGCTAGTCCTGACAGGATCCTCAGGGCTGGGAGCTCAGCCACCTGTATATTAGATCCCTGTCCCTCCTGGTTAGCTAAGGTTTCCCAAGAGATGACATATGGTTGGGTCCAGATGGTGGTAAATTCACCCTTGGAGGGATGGGTTTTGCTTGCACTTAAGGAAGCAGTGGTCCTCAAGAAGTCATTGCTGGACACAACAGTATTCAACAGCTTTTGTCCTGTCTCCAAACTTCCCTTCTAATGGAAATTTGCTGAGAAGGTGGTTGGATTGCAGCTTTGGAGAGCTCTGGAGGAGCAGATTGTCTGAACCTTTTTCAGGCAGGTTTCAGGCCTGGATATAGTATTGAAACAGCATTGATTGCACCTGTGGATGACCTCTGGTGGGAGTAGGATGGAGAGCCATTCTGGCTCTCCTTGATCTCTTAGCAGCTTTCAATACCATCAGTCATGGTATCCTTCTGCACCAGCTATGGGGGGTTAGGAATGAGGGGCATGGTGTTGCAGTGGTTTTCTTCCTTCCTCCAGGGCTGGTTCCACTTGGTGTTGGGGTGGGGAGGGGAGTTCCAGCCCTAAATCTCTGCTTTACAGTATTCTCCCCATTCCTGTTTAACATCTATATGAAGCCACTTGGTGAAGTATGCTGGTGATATACGGTACATTCCTACCCCATGCCAATCAAGTGATACTGTCAACTACTTGGAGTCTGGAGGCTGTGAGAGTCTGGATGGGGAAGAACAGGTTTCAGTTCAACCCTTCAGTAAAACCCTAACCTAAGTGTCCTTGGGTTTTAGGGTCCTCTGCATCCAAGGACTTTCCATCTTTAGTTCTCAGTGGGGTGGCACTTTCCCTACCACTTTCCCCAGACAGAACTGGTGTGTAATTTGGGAGTCCTCTTGAACTCATGGCTCCTGTTCAAAGAGAAGGTGGCAGCAGGGCCAACAGGGCCTTTGCACAGATCCATCTCATGTACCAGTTGCTCCCATTCTTGGATCTGGAGGCACTGCTCACAAAGTCAATTGTGCTTTGATCACCTCCCAGATGGACTACCTGGTGGGCTATTACTATAGCCCCACTATATGAGGCTGCTCTTGAAGACAGTTTGGAAACTTCAGCTGGTTCAGAACAGAGCAGTGTAAGAAGTTATGTGTACATTAGTATGCTCACGTTACATTACTACTTTGTGAGCTGAGCTGGCTCCCAGAAGGCTTCTGGGTGCAATTTAAGGTGCTAGTTGTCACCCACAAAGCCTTTCATGGCATAGGACCAGTTTATTTGCAGGACTGCTTGTCTCCAATTATTTCTGCCCATCCCACCAGATCTCATAGAGTGGACATGCTTCAGGTCCTGTCTATTAAACAATTGTTTAATTGTTGAAGCGGAAGTGTGCAAGTGTGCCTTCTCTGTTGTGGAACAGCCTTCCCCTCCCCCTCCTCCCTGAGATTTGTACGGCCCTGACTCTGCTAGGTTTTTTGCAAAACATTAAATATATGGTTGTTTTCCTGGACATAGGGCCAAAATGTCACCTGAGCCTGTTTTATCTGTTTTTGTGAGTTAAGGGCTTTGGGTGTGATTTACATTTATACTATTTTCTGCTGTATATTTGATACTGTGGGCCTTTTAATTCTATGTTTGTTGCCAAAATCACAAGTGAGAGTTGGGCAGCCATATAAATTGATCTAATCAATAAGTACAAATAAATAGCCTGCACTGCAGGGCTGTTATGAAGATTTTAAAAGTACTTTGGGATTTAGTAGCTATTGTGAGAGTTTTATGTTATTAAAGAGTACAATAATAGTTTCATTGTCGTAGTGACTATGGGTGTTATTCTGTGATTCCACTCACGGTTTTCTATCAGTTCCTCAAAGCCAGTGGACGCTTCATAGCACAGGGCTCGGCAGCACGTTCTATCAGCAGCTGCAGCTTCTAGTTCCCTTGGTTGGATGTCAAGGTGGTGGAGGGTTTCTTTCACAGCATCTTTGTAGTGCTTGTGTGGTTGACCTCGAGGTCTCTTCCCAGACTCTAGTACACTATAGGGCAACTGGCAAGGCATATGGTGGTCATCCATTCTGATGACCTGTCCCACCCACCGCATCTCGGCTCTGATAGTCAGGGACTCAGTGCTGGTGGACTCTGCATGATCCAAGACCTCCAGTTACTACAATGGACTTCCAGTGCCCCCATTGTGCTAGATTCTGTGCTTCCGGACTGGGACTGCACAGCCACCTCCGTGTCCACAGATGAATTGCACAACAGCGAACCCAAAGGACTACCATATAATAGTTTCAAAATAAATGCATTTAATCCACTTTCAGGCCATCTTCTTGATGAAAATGGATCCAGCCATAAAGTTACTGTTTATAAGAAGTGTCCAGAGTTCTGGATTTGAAAGTCCAAGGGAAGAGAGCTGTGGGTATGTGGGGAGCTCCTGTATGGGACACTTTGAAGCAGATTTGGTTTAAGGCATCCCCACAAGGTGCTATGCATGAGCTCACGCAGGCTTCAAGCCCACCTGCTCTTGCAGAATTGGTGAACTAGAGATAGTGTGCCACATACACCTAGTGGAAAGACATAGATTATATCTATTTCAACAAAAAGGCCAGGCAGACCACGTACCTTTCCTTTTATCAGATCGGTATCCAGCTGTTTCGGAAAAAAATAAACACATTCTGTACAACTGTTATCATTGCATGCCAAGAGCTGCTTAAAGTGAATTCAGGTTTTTCTTTTTTCTTAAAGATGACTTGAATGGGTGGAAGTTTTATTGTGAGAGATCCCAACTCAAAGTAAGGGGGAATTTCATGACTCTGAATGCTATTAAGCAGTAGGACAGCCTGTTCCTGGAACTGTGGGTTTTCCATCACTGGAGGGTTTTCGAGCAAAGATTGGACAGTCATTTGTCTGTGATGGTCTGAGGATTCCTGTTTTGGGCAGACGGTTGGATTAAAAGATCTCCAAACCCCCTTCCAACACAATAACTCTATGAATAAGCCATAATTGTATATGGTTAGCTATGCTTGAAGCTGACTGGCTTCATTTCAGGTCATTATGGGCAGAGATGTGGCTCTGAAGTAAAAAAATGCACATAGGATGGGTGGCATAGTCTGCTCACAGTATGCTACATGCATCATGGGGAACAGAAGGTCAACTTTACCAAACAGCTTTAGTTGCTCTGCGGTGACTGGAACTGTAGAATTCAGTCATTGAAGCATTCAGTGCAAAGAGATAAGCGTTATCTTCTGCTTATTCTTAAGGCCCCAAGCTATTGATAAGGGTTAGCTGCAGAAAATGGCTGAAGAGTTGACAGCCCTAGAACAAGACTCTGGTTCAACAGAAACACTTATTCCGAAGTAGAGTACCCAATGTGGGTAAACCGGCCTCCCACCCACCCACCCTCCTCGATGGCAGATGCGTAACTGTCACAGCTACCATGGCTGCAGGGGCTGCCCCACAAAACAAACACATCAAAAAATAAAAACACAAAAACCTCAGTGCTCACACTGAGCCCCTCATCAGCAAATAGTTCTTCTGGACACCATCTTGAACCTACCACCTGTGCTGCTGGATTCTGTGGCTGGGTTGGTGAGATTCCCTGTGGTTATTGGTGCTCTGGGACTTTAACCTTCCACCTGGTGGCATTGAATCCAGGGCAGCTCAGGAGTTCATGGCCTCCATGGCAACCATGGACCTGTCCCAAGTCATTGATGGCCTACATACCAGCAGCCACACATTAATCTGGTTTTTGTCTTGGGGCAGTTGTGACATTACCTGGTAGTGGAGGACATTAACATCAATCCATTGCCATGGACAGTTCACTCTCTGATTGCCTTCCAGCTCACCTGGGTTCCCCCACCCAATGGGGAAATAAGGCCTATTTGATTGGTCCACTCCAGGTGACTGAAGGATCCTGCGGGTTTTCAGAAAGAGCTTGGGATTTTTTCTGAGGAACTGATGGGCAGTTTGGCTGAGGCCTTGGTCTCTGCCTGAAATGGACAGGTGGCTGAGTCCTTGGACAACATCACCCCTATGTGGTGTCTGTCTGAGCCAATTCTGGGGTGCATCTTGGTTTACTGAGTATCTCCTAGAAATGAAGCACAAGAAGAGACACCTGGAGGGCTATTGAAGGAAGACCAAGCATGGGTAAGAACCACCTTCCCTTTTTCTAGAAAGTTGTTGAGAAGGTGTTGAACTGCAGTTACAGAAGATCCTGGAGGAAGCAAATTATCTAGATCCACTTCAGGCCAGCTTCAAGGTGAGATTCAGTACAGGTCATCAATAAGAGTGATCAGCCTTGGTCACTCTTATTGATGACCTGTACTGGAGCAAGGATGGAGGTGGTGCATCCCTCCTTGTGCTCTTTGATCTTTCAGCAGCTTTTGATACTGTTGATCATGGTATCTTTCTAGACCGCTATGGAGGTTGGGAATTGAGGACACTGTTTTAAGGTGGTTCTCTTCCTTTTTCCATGGCCAGTTCTAGTTGGTGATGGCAGAAGCATTTACTCCCTAGGTCCTTCCTTTGTGGGTTGCTGCAGAGCTCAGTGCTCTCTCTCCTCCTATTTAAAATCTACATGGAATCCACGGGATGAGATCATCTGCCATTTTGGGGTTCAGTATCATCATGATGACAATACCCAATTATATATTTTGACCCCAGATTGGCCAAGTTAGGCTGTCAAGGTCCTATCCCAATGCCTGGAGGCTGTGCAAGCCTGCATGGGGAGGAACCAATTTTGATTTAATCCTACCAAGATAAGTGAATGTCAGGGCCACCTAGATATGGGGAGTTTGCATTTCTTCCCCTTTTAAGAGTGGTGCATAATCTGAGGGTTTTCTTAGACTCACAGCTCTTTCTCAAAGAGCAGGTGGCAACTGTGGCCAAAAAGGCCTTTGCACAGCTCCCTGATGCACCAGTTGATCCCCTTCCTGAATCAGGAGGGCCTTCAGACAGTCAGTCATGCCCTGACTGCCTCATGGCTCAACTACTCCAATGTACTCTACAAGGAGCTACCCTTGCTAACCCCTTGGAAGCTTCAACTGGTCCAGAATGCAGTGACACAGACAATGATGGGTATGCCTCAGTATGCCCATGGGCATTCCTGCTTTGTGAGCTGCACTGGTTACCAGTATGCTTCCGGATGCGATTCAAGATGCCGGCAGGAACTCTTACCTAAGCAAAAGGTGCTGAATCATTTTTTAAGTCCAGAATGAGATATTATTCAGAAGTGGCTCAGGCAGATGCCTCCCTAATTCACTGAATTATAAGGAGGAGGAGGAGGGACAGGACAGTCAGACTTGCAAGATTCTATTATTATAGCCAATCTCAATAAAAGTAGTTTTAGCCTTCCTGTGGAGTGAATTTCTTGGTCTACCTAGTGGGGCTGACATTACCCATAAAACTCTACAGGGCATAGAGCCAGATTATTTGAGGGACTACCTATTTCCCATGTTTTCTACCCAGCTGGTACGGGCCAACAGAGCGAGCACACTTGGGTCACTTTGATTCATGCCATATTATGGGACCCATGAAGTGCACCTTCTCTGTCATAGTACTTGACCTCTGGAATGAGGTCCCCCCTGATATTTCTGCTGCTCCCTTCCTTAAAGGCTGGCTGTCTTCCCAGGCCTTGGGCTAGGATAAATACAGCCCTTTATGGCATGTGTTTTGCACATGTTGTTGAATGGACAGATTTCCATCCTGCTTATTTATCTTGTACCGTGTTATTTAATTTTTTATTTTCCTGTTATATTGTGGGCCATCTAGAGTCATTTGGGAATGGGACAGTACCTAAATTGAATTCAGTCAATCAGTGTGGCTGGGTTCATACATCAAGCTAAGCCATAAGATGCTTTTCTTGTTTATGGCGTAGTATGCTGTGTGAACTCAACCACTGTGGTTTGTACATCATGAATGATGGCTTTTTTGTGTGTTGTGTGAATACAGCTGAGTGTGGTTAGTCATGGTTAGCCAAAAAAGCTTAACATGATACATGAATTCAGTCTATGATCTGGATGAATGTAGTGTAGTGGTTAGAACAGTGTTGAGCTGGAATTAGGCAGGTTCTAGTCCCAACTTAGCCACAGAGCTCACTGGATGATTTGAGACCAGTTGTGAGGATAAAATAGGAGATAACCCTATATACACTACTTTATGCTCCATAGACATGTGGAAGGACATGAATGTAAGTAATACTTTAAAAATAAATATCTTTTTGCTTTTAAAACATCTGATACATGCCCGCTTTTTTTTTTTTTCCCTTAAAAACTGCCAGGAATAGATTCCAAGGCTTAGGGAATTTGTCCCACAACTGGATTCTTCTTAGAAAAACATTTAACAACAAAAAGTACCATTCTGTTGAATGTGATTGGAAGTTAGTAGTAGTACGAGAGAATTTGCCCTGGAGGCAGAGCATCCCAAGGGACATTAGCTGACCCCCGAGGGTCAGAGCCAAATTCAGCAGCAATGCTGAGATGATGGGGAAGCAGCATGCCAGAATCTCCCAAATGAACTGAGCCAAGTGGAACAAGGCTGCTTTCCAAAACTTCGTAATGGATGACTTGGAAGAGGCCATGGGTATCTCCACGGAGAGGCAGAAGGAAAGGAAGAGGGGGTGTGCGCTACAGCTTGGGTACAAGGGTGGCAACGCCCTCATTATAGCTTCTTGTGGAAAACTGGAGTCTCATCCCCCAAACTGAGTTCTCAAATATTCTATTTCCTCCTCCTCGACCATGATTTTTCAAATCTTTGCTTCATCTGCTGTTACCTGTATATTGCAATCACCCAGTATTGAAAAGAGGTATTATACTTGGAGGAGGCTCATCTGTGGATGTTTCGATGTGTCGTTTTTGGTTGCTGCGTGAGCTGCGTGAGCTGAGCAGCTGCTGAAATGCTTTGCAAAATCTGTCCCCCTATTTGACTCCCGTGCACATTGATAATATTATTTTTTATTATCTGCAACTCTTTGAAGTATGTTACTTGGCAAAAGTAACATACTTTTCTCTCAGTGCACCTGGTTGTGCAAAATAATGAAGTAGAAACAGTGGTTCATGTCTTCCTGTCCCACTTCTACTATATAGATAGTCATCTCATCTAGATTCTGACTATCTTAACAAAAATGCCAGGGAGGCCATATGCATTTTAGTATCTTTTTTTAATCAGTTCCGTATCCAGCTGTTTCTCAGAAATTAACCAAATTCTGTGGAACTATTTTTACTGAAAGCCAAGTGCTGTTTAAAGTGAATTATTTTTTCATTTATTTATTTTATTTATTAAATTTGTCCCCGCCCATCTCCCCCCTATTTAACTCTTAAAATTAACTCTCTCTTTTTTCCCTTTCCTTTCCTTTCCTTTCCTTTCCTTTCCTTTCCTTTCCTTTCCTTTCCTTTCCTTTCCTTTCCTTTCCTTTCCTTTCCTTTCCGTCCTGTCCTTTTTTTTTTTCTTTTAAGATAGCATTTGTCTTTTCTTTATATATCTGTTGAATATATTGTATGTTTATGTGGTTCTTTATTGATTTTCTGTTATAGTAATATTAATACTAAAACTAATAAAACAAGTGGACATGGGGGGGGGGGGCCTATGGAGGGCACAGTTGCATTTCTATTGCCAAAATCCCACTGCAAGTGATACATTCAAATTTATGGCAAGATATATAAGTAGTAGTTAAGAACACAATAGTCCCACTAACTCCGCAAGTTAACTAGATCAAGGAGGGAGGTGTTACATTGTGCAAACACCATAACCCAGTCAATTACCAAAGTTAGTTTTAGCCCCAAACACCCTCAGTTTTTTTGGAGCAAACTAACTCCTCCTGATCAGCAATGTCCTGTGGGCAAGACTGAGAAGATCAATAAAGCAACGATCATTTTTTTCCTGGAACAGAGATGACGTATCAGAGCAGTCCTGCAAAAAACAGGCTTCATCAGGCACTCTGCCTCTGCCTCCATTTTCACTCCCACTCATGTGGGTGGGAAGGCGGTTGGTAAAGGGTTAGGATAGTGTAGGGGTCAGATAGCTCCCCAACTCTATCTGCAGTGGCACTTAATCACCTCTTTTTATTCCCAAGAATCCAATGTTGTGAGAGTTTCCCAGCTTCTTTTGCAACAGCTAGGAAGATTTAAAAAAAAAACAAATGGCTGCCTGGTGACTGATTGAATCACCCATGATTGTGTATTGCTCCATAGGGATGAACTGCTTGCTCTGTGGAGCAGCTGATTTGGTCAGTTGTATTATGCAAACAAGGACCAGACAGGTGGTTGGCATACGCCACGTCTCATCAATTCAGCAGGGTCATTGGATGGGATCCAAGAGGCATGTCTTCTCTGTTCCAGCATCTGCTCTATGGGACATTTCCCTCAACCCCCCTGAGATTCAGCTGGCCCCAACCTACCAGCCTTTAAGAAGGCTCTGAAGACCTGGTTCTTCCCCCAGGCACTGGGCCAACATCTTATATGAGCCCATTGTAAATATAGGTGGTTTGTGTTTTGTTCCTGACACATTATATATTTTATCATTTTTCATTTTTTTTATATACTGTGATTTTTGTTTGCAGAGTCTCTTGATCAGCGGGCAGACATATGAACTGAATGAATACACAAATAAATAATCTTAGCACAACCTACCTCATATATAGATATTTCACATACCAAACCATACTTTGAATGGGACCTCAAGCAGTAGCCCTCATCCTAACCAAGGCTCTGTCTGTCTGGCATCTCCCACCCTTTTCTAGAGAATTCTGGTTAAGGGATACCTCTGTGAAAAAAGCAAAATAGCAAAAAATAGCAAAAATATTCAGCAAGATAATGCAATTAAGCTGCAAACCTTACCCAGAATTTCTTTCTTTCTTCCTTCCTTCCTTCCATCCCTCTCCCTCCCCTCTGCTTGTTTTCTTTCTGTTCTTTTCTTAATCCCTGCTGTAACTAAATCAAGGTGGTGGATTGGGACATAATAAAGATCCAGTAATGAGGTCATGATGGAGCACAATCCGAAGTGTGGAAGCAGCCAAGTCCACCCAGTCCAGGCATTTGCTCTTTTCATTTGTTTTCCCTCACTTTATTGAGAACACATTTGGAAGCTCCTTAACATGTGAATATTGAAAGGAAAAAATAGGCCAACATGGGTGACAACTGTGGAACAAACACACGTTTGATGGTTCACATCACAAACACTGCTAGTTCCACAGAACCTCTCTCAAGAGATTTTGAATACTGTATGAAGATATAGTCCTGACATAACCCTGGGCTTCGTTTAAGCCGGGGTATTCCAGTTCACATTGGAGAATCAGCTCTGAATATGTGAACTGCCAATAAAGGAATAATAATAAAAAGAGTGCTGATGAATGCTGCAGAATACATTTCCTGCCAAAACAACAGAGGGCAGGTCCCAAAGCAGTTGGATAAGTGATGTATGGTCTGATAGCAACAGGCTTCTCTCCACAAACTGGAATAAACCACTTAAACAAGCTCGCAAGAAATCCAAGAAGTTCAGAGAAGGGATATTTGTTCAAGCAAGTAGGAAGCCATTACCAAAAGAATTGCAGCAACTGCTCCAATTCAAGAACTACTGTGTGTGTGTCTGTGCGTGTGTGTGTCTGTGTGTAATAATAAATAAAAAGGTTCAAATTCTCTTGCATTTCGTTTTTCTTCCTGTCCTACCTCATGGACTACTCGCCTCCTCTTCATCTGTCTTTTAACAGTCAGGTGTGCCATAACCTTGTTTTTCATGCACTGTGTGAGAAGTACTGTCACAGTGTGCTATGTGACCACACTATTGTTGGGGCTTTCAATTTAGTGTGTTGTGTGAATTGCAGTTTATTCAGTGAAATGTGATTGAACAAGCCATGGCTAAGGGCGATGTGTGAATCCAGTTTAGGAGACGGAATAATTGCCGCATTAATTTCTGCATGGTGAAAGAAACTAAGGTCTGGGGAGGAATTAGCGTAGTAGCTTCCGGAACTAGAATTTCCTAGGGGGATATGATAATTGCAACAGTTACTAAGTAAAACCAGCTGGTAACCCAAGGATTGGGGTGCCTGGAAAGGAATGGGAAAATGGAAATTCTACTCATGTTCCCGCCGTCAGTCAAATGAACTGAATGGGAATGTTAGGTGGTTATTTAAAGACCAGAGGGTGGTAAAAGGAAACCACTGAAATAAATCTGATGTGGGTCATATTCACATATTACCCTGGTTAACTTAACCTTATTTACTCAATTAACCCAGTTGCAAAGTTCACATGATATACCGTACTGTCTGGGTTGGCATCATACCAGGCTAAAATGAGGTTGGCCAGTTTGTGGCTCAGTGTGTGACGTAAAGATGCTTGCTTTGGAATATATCTAGAAGACCAGGCCACTGAAGGATTAAGGGAAGAGGTTTTTTTACATCAACACATTTTGTGTAGCAGTTCTTCAGCAATTCATTTGTCTTCCAGCCTCGTTAACAAATCTTGTTTAATTAAAAATGGGAGAAAACAAGTCCAGATCTCCAGGTTAGCACTCTTGTCTTGAAGGACCAACACAGAAACTCCCAATCAGGTTGAACCCTTGGCCAATATCTTGCTAAGAATAACAGCCAAATCTTGGCATTCTTTATGAAGACAAAATTCTGCCTTTAGCAAGGCTGCTGTGAAATCCACATGATTTTATTGGTGCCATTCCAAGATAAAATTTGACTACAAGATTATTTAACCGGAGCCAGAACCTTTTGCAGCATGAAGTCAACAGGGATCAGGACAGTGTTTGCGAAGACATAAAATCCATGTGCAGAAAATTGTGTAATGTGTAAGCCCAGCAGAACTTTACAGTGTCAGGTGCAGTTAACGTATGGAAGTCCTTCAACAAAAAGTTGTTATAGTACAAGAATAAAGGGTTTCAGCAAAGGATGAATTAAAAACCTGGAGGAGAGGTGTACTAGGGACTACTAACCATCAGAGTTACCACGTCTATATTTAGAGATGTGGTATTACATCATATGGGAAAAGGTTCAGCAAATTCTTACCTTGGTTGCTAATTTTTCTGAGGCAGGAGATCAACTGCTCTTGGAAGCAAAGGCAGCTGAGCCAAATGAACCCCTAAATCAAACAGCACGGCCATTTTATGTTATTAGTGCATAGAATGGTTCAAGGGGGGGAGGGGAGGTAGACTTGCAGTTTTTCAGATATTGCTGAACTACAATGCCTAGAAACCTCAGCAAAGATATAACCAGAAAGAGTTAGGCAACCTGGCATTCTCCAAATATTTTAAACTTACTCCCAGCCAAGGAGCAAGGGATTATGGGAATTGTAGTCCAAAACACTTAGGTCGCATTGGAGTGCCTATTCACCGTATAGGGCTTTGGCTGGAGGAATCAAATCTCATTCAGAGGTTTGGTCAGTATTTTACATGATTACAGAAGTAGGATATTGCTTATTTTAATAATTACGTGTTACAATTGCTTGGCAACGTGGGGTGAGGAGGCAAGGGGATCAAGGATCATCATGGGTGTCATGACATCATTGCGCAAATGATATAAATGACAAAGTGTACCTCATTTGCATGATGGCATCACGATATTATCATGGCTTCCACTGAACCTCTAAGCAACATAAATATAAAATTATAGTGGTTACACATAGTACAAGGGTTTTATCCTTATAAAGGGTAACTCAGATAGCCAGTGCCTTTAATAACATAACCTGTAACTTGTTTGTTCAGTTCTCCTTGATATAGGAATTAACTGACACACGTAGGAAAATAAAGACAAATGCCGAATACAACAGAATTTTTTCTTATTATGCTTAGACAACTCTTTTTTCCCTGACTTTCATTTGCCCCTCCTTCAGAGAACAAAGATTTGCTAAAACAAGAAAGAGAAGCTTCTTCTACATTAAATATGACTTTATAAATAGAATTTCTGTCCTGTTCCCCATTCCAAACTTAAAAAAAAAGAAAAAGAAATCTCTTTGGGAGATATGACTAGATTACTCAAATTAAAGCTATTTTCAGCTTGTTCTCTCACCATCAGTTTTGTCCTCAAGCATTTAATTTGGAGTGGAGTAGCAATGATAGCTCTAGGTCAGACTTCCTCAATCTGTGGCCTCCAAAAATATTGACTACAAAACCCATCACTCTGATTTAGGCTGGTTTAAAAGTTGGGAGCTTATGCTATAGTTTCACTATCTAATGAATAGCTCCATTAGACTTTTTAGTCATGTAATGATGATGATGATGATGATGATGATGATGATACTCAATTGAATGGATAGATCAATTAAAAGCTTTTATCAGGTAATAGTTTTGCTATAGAATAACAGTTTTAAAATGCGAGTATTTACTGTATAAAAGCTGCTGGTGACAAGACCTATTTTAAAAGAGACATTCCTTTTTCCTCTCATAGAAAAGAATCTGTTTTAAAAAATAACATTACTTGTTACTTAAAAACAAAGGAAGCTGTTTTTTGCTTGAAAAATATTCTTAATTGGCATATAAAATATTTGCCTGACTATCCTTTTAAGAAAAAAAAATCTTAAATGTAGTAAACGTATGCTGATCTATGACCGTAATAAAGATTTGATTTGATCTGAATGTAGTAAACAGGACATTAATCACATCATATCCTTTTATCATAGCCATACTGTTCAGGGATGATGGGAGCTGTAATCCAATGTGTCCAGATGGCCCTGGGTGATTTAAAGCTGCTTTAAAATAACCCCATCTCTTTTCCTCTGTGCAGGAAGATAATCACAGCTACTATTTATCCCGAATTTATGGTCCCGAAGAAACGCGAGCCAAGGAACTTTGGGTTGAGGTGGCTGAAGCTAACAGGAGCCAAGTCAAAATCCATGGAATCCTGTCCAATACACACAGACAGGCTTCGGTGAGCCATCTCTTCTTCTATCGTTGCCAATCCACCAGCAATATGTTGACTTATCTTCCGGTATCTTTTGGTACCTGAACTCTGTAAGTACATTTTGTTCTGCAAGCCCCATTTTCTCTCTCTATTGTATAGAATAGGCCTAGAGGGAGAAGCAAGAAAATAGGTAGTAAGAGCAATTAAAAAATAGTGAAGAAAAATGATGTCTGTTCAGAGAAGGGCCTGATTGGATAATCAATTTTATGTTTATTACATCATCTTGGCAGTAGCTTCATCTTCCACTGATAAAAAAGTCAGTATTACAAGGCTAATATCTACTCATCTTTAATGCAGCCAGAGAGGTAGTAATGTGTTTATGGCAGCAAAAGTAACACAAATATTGGATTTACACATGTACTAAGCCATAATGTGGTTTGATTTCAGTTTAGCATGAACTTACCCCAACCACTGTGATTTGTAAGCCATAATTTATGGCTTTGTGTGAATTTAATCAATTATAGCTTGTTTGATAAACCAGAATTAAACCATGTCTGAGCACATACTTGAATCCAGTCAGTCTTATGGTTCTTTAAATACTAACAAATTTATGATCTAAGTTTCTGGGATGTAATCCATAAAAACTTAGACTGGAATAAATTTGTTGGACCTCTCAATGTCAGAAGACTCTGTTCTTTGAAATGTTAGATCAGCATGAGAAAAAACAGTTATTGTTTTGCTAGTAACTATTATTCTTTGGCATTATTTCCAGTGACCTGGAGATGCGGCCAGCAAATTAATACCAAAACATCATTTTATCTTAACGTTCATTACAACATAAAGCGGTGGTTGTTTTGTTGATTATGTTAAAAAAAAAAAAAAGTGCCTCAGACAGAGCTCAAAAACCTTCATCATAAATTTCCTAAACTCCAGGAGGGCTGCAAAGAAACAAAAATACCAAAAATTCACATGAAGTTTGTTATAACTAGAACATTAATACCGAGCAGTTGGTTTGAAATTAATTTTAAGTTGACATTGAAATTTTAACTTTTTTGTCTCAATGCTTTTACAATTATCCCCCTTTTAAATTTTTGACCAGATATACTGTGTTAACAACCCCCATTACTGCCATGCTGGCAAGAAAGATGAGAGATATAAGCGGCAGATAGACAGAGAGAGAGATACATACAGTATCTATGTATATTTTCTCCTTCATTAACCTTAAGGTAAAGTAGAAATTCTGAAGAGAATGGGAAAAAAAGTCAAGAGGGGCCACAATGGTTTTTCTGTGTGTTGCGTATGCAATGAGCATCCAAATGGACAGAGCTTTGATCATCTTGACTTTTTTGCCCACATCCTGAAGATGCCCCTGCGGTAAAGCCTCCTTTGAGTCATACGTATCTCTAGGGGCATGTCCATGTTAGATCAACATAGAATCCTCAGTATGTGTGGCTGAGCCCGTATCTTGGTTATGTTGATGGTGTTGGTTGGCTTTATCTCAGCTCCTCTGTTATTTATTGTTTTTTACGATATTTTTCTCTTGTTTTTTATTCTCATAGCCACCCAGAGTCATATGTTTGAGATGGTTGGCCATATAATTAAAGAAAGAAGGAAAGAAAGAAGCAGTTGACCATTGACACTTTCCAGGATTGATTTATTTAGGATTGGCTTCTCTAATTAATTTTCTGATGGTTTCACATCTTAATGCTAACTGGGTCCAACTCTGCTTATGTTTTTCAAGATTGACCAAGGCAGGCTAGGTGTTGCCACGTGATCTTTTGTACACTTTCACTAGGTTCTAATTGACTCCTATTCTTTAAACTTGTGTGAATGCATGTATGTGTATTTCCATTCCTTAGTAAAGAGCAGAGCAAGCAACCCTCTGAATCTCCTTGTTGCTTCCCTGCAGTTCCCCAGAATCACATCACTGAAATTAAGTGGCAAACAACTGAACTACAGCAGTGCAATAAAACAAAAAGGAAAATAGGGTAGGAAGCCTCTGACGGGTTTGGCACACCTTTAATTCTTAAAATAAGCACACACAAACCTTCTAAAATCACATTTTAAAAGGAAGAACATTTGTACTTGCTCTCTCAGATGACACCATCACATCATACCATCATCTGTCCCTGATGCAGTTGGCCAACAAAAATGTCATTTTTTTTAAAGTGCAGATCTCAGTCACAAAACTGATAAAGGAGAATACAGATACCATGTACGCTGGGAGAAACATTTTGCACATATACTCATCAACTTTGGGATTAATTTTCGGCCCAAAGGTCAACAGGGGATCTATTCTCCAGTCAGAAGTTTTGAATGCAACCATTCTGAAAAGAGAAGCCTGTGTATTCCACTGCTCTAGTTTTTCCAACAACATTTCAAAGAGGATAAAATTCTTTTTTTTTTTTAGGGGAAAATGTAGCAGCAGCTATTCTAGACTGGAAAAAAGGTTGGCTCTATTGTATAACTTGTGAGGTCCCTTCCATGATTTTATGAAAATCTGTACCAAGAAATATGTGTTGCTGACGATTTCATCTTCAAGGAAATTCTAGGCCTCATGGCATGAAAAAAAACCAAAACTTTAAAATATGTAAGCAGAGCCTGATAGCATTTCAGAAGCCTGAGGATTCTGTGTACTGCTACGTGCAATGGATCACACTTTGCCTTTCTCTGTGACTAATGAAAATGTAAGATTATGCCAAGGTACTTTTGCATAAATAATCAAATTACTTGCTTTTCTTGGTACCAAATTTGGTTTCCTCTCTCTCGCCCAATATAAATACCTGTGAGTGTAAATCTAACTGGCATTTTCTGTTCATCTTAAAGCATTAAGAAACACTGGAATATTTCACCCAGCACAACTCTTGCCTCTAATGCTGTTTTTCCCCATTATTCTTCTACAGAGAGTCATCCTGTCCTTTGATTTCCCTTTCTATGGGCATTACCTGCGGCAGGTCACCATAGCAACAGGAGGTGAGCCTCTCTGGGTACAACACTGGTCATAAGAGTTGCTGTTTTTGCAAAAAGCTTACAGGATATGAGGAATTATCTGCAGCATGCATTCTGGAGGCAGTGTTGCACAAACAGTTTAGACTGTGGTTCTCAAATGACTGCAGTTGCTTGACCTGAGCCATGAGTTTTTAACTGAAGCTAGTGGAGGAGTGAGACTGTGAAGTGTAGGTTCATGCTTGCTCCAACCACTAATTGTTGCTGAGCAACAAGCCCAGGTGCTATTCCCTCTTTCCTAAAACAGGGAGAAAGAAGAGAAGGGACACCAATGATCTTTCTTTATATTCATGTTTGTCTTAGCCTACATTTCCTCCTCACCATCATCAATGTCGTCTTCTTCTAAGAGCCCAAGGTGATGTACATCATTCTCTGCCCTCTCCCCACCCACCATTTTACCCTCAAGACAACTTTGTGAAGTGGTTTGGGCTGATAGGTCATAATTAGCCCCCAATTGCACTGTTGACTGAATCCTTGAAATAGCTCTCTGGCCAGCCAGAGAATTTGCATAGTTGTCCAAATCTGGACTGCTCTGAATCAGCTCCTTCAGTTGTTAGGCTAATTATGAAGCCTACACGGGCTCAGTTGGTGACAATGTCATCTGGGTTCAGGGAGATATAAAGTTCATCTTGAGCAAGAAAAGCAGTATATTTGCTTGTTTTCCCATCATATTTGTCTGGCTGGGACAGGTAGTACTTGGTGTCAGATGACTGTGGTTGCAGCAGCAGCTGTGTCAGTCTGTAGTAGTTGATAGAGATGTGCAAAATTTGGATCCAAAGTAGGCAAAGGTGCTTCTGATCTGGCGTGGGTACCCTAGCTGTATCCAATAGTGGTTTCTTAAAGAAGCAGAGACTGAAAAGACTCAGAGACTGGTCTTGCATAGTAGCAACACAGGCTTAGGAAATTATGTGTTGGGGTTAAGGAGGTATTTAGAAGGCAACAACAGGTACGACAAGGGATCCATAGTTGATTCTGTCCCACCTGTTGAGCATATTAGTGCAAACCTTGGGCTAACCTGTCCATCTGAGCTGCCATTTGGTTCTGATACTGGAATAAGACAGTTAATAGCCATTCTGTTCATCCTGGATACTTAAGCAATGGTTCTCCTCCTGCAATGATGGGAGTAGAAGTGGACAAAAAAAGCTGTCAGGCTCCCTCAACCAGGACCTGCCACTAAATCACAGATCTCTGGACACTTCTCAGCTTAGCTCAGCTCCTCAGGTAAATCTAGCAGAAGTCTCACAGACATGGCTCAACTAGTTAAGAATTTTTATTACTGACAAGAATGAAGGTACAGTATGAAAACAGAGGGGTCCATTGACCAAGTAACATCACACCAGAAGTCCTGCCCTTCAATGAAGCCCAGAAGGGGTAGGGTTTGCATGACATCACACGAAAATGCCTGCAAGCCACAGATGTTTAGGAGCACACATAGGTGTCCATGGGTGGAACAAAGGGGGTGGGGCAAATGACAAAAGTGTCATGATGTATACATGTGACTTGCATCTGACCTTGGGACACAGATGCAAAAGCTGGGGTTTGTGCTGTGATGTTGCAATGCACATTTTGTCATGTTTACTCCATCGCGATTTGTATTGGGTGCCTATGGGTGAAGTGTTGAAAAGTAGAATTCTGAGTGTTTCATACCTTTCCTTGCATAACCTAAGCTATCTTATAGGTGCAGTAGAAAAACATGTCTTGAAATGAAATTAACTTTCTGTCAGCTTCTGTATGGGGAACAAGAGAGGGACACTATTTTATCCTTCACCTCAGACAGTAAAATAGTTTGGATTAATCCTGAAGAAGAGACGGTGAATACAGCATTTCCCATAGATGGGTGGGCCCCAGCTAAGTCACCCTTCCCTCCCCTCTTACAATTACTTTAAAACCAGCATAAGTTATTTTGAGAATCTATTCTTGCCTTACCCGCCTTCTTCCGGTCTGATACCATTTCTAATTTCCATCGTCCAGCACACTTGCTTGTGGTGACATCTGGAATCTATCTCTGGAGATCACTGGAATTTCTACTTTCTCCCACTTTGTGTAAAATCACCACAATGATCAGACTAGCAGCAGTTGTACTCACAGCCTAGTTCCAAAGATTAGGATGACTTTCCTCCTGTGAGATCTCATAATCCAGCCCTACCTTTAGACAGAGTGATATGTTGGGCTGTTGATTTGTGGAGAATTAAAAGGACAGCCAACCATCAGCCTTCTATTATTCTTACTATTTTCACTGCTGGGGGGTGAAAAGAGATGAGGCATTTTCACTCTCACATGCCCAAATAACTGGATCAGACTTTGGTACCATGCTCCTTGACTTGGGAGGGGAAACAAAGGTGGATCACGGATGCTGGGGATAATGGGAATCATAATCCAACATATCTAGAAAACATAATATTGGAGAAGGCTGCTCTAAATGGATCTGTCACCCATTCCCCACAGCAACACAGAAGGAATGATGGGACATGAGGTTGGTGGGAGCTGCAGTCCAATATATCTAAAAGGCATCAGGTTGGAGACTGCTAGTATACATAACGTTCTTTTCCTCTTTCCACAGCATCCTTGTGAGGTTAGGATGAGAAATGGAAACCAATGACCAAGAGGGAATCTAAACCCTCCTCTTATGCATTGCAGTATACTGGCTCTGGGGTTTGTAGGAGAGAGAAGGCATTGGAACTATGGCTTATACCCAACACTTATAAAAAGCAACAATGAAGTCATTTGACTTTGAACATGATGTGCTCCTCCCTTGTTGCTGTCTTGGCAGGTTTCATTTTCATGGGTGATGTCATTCATCGGATGCTGACAGCTACACAGTATATTGCCCCACTGATGGCAAACTTCAACCCTGGCTATTCACGCAACTCCACTGTCAAATACTTTGACAACGGTGAGCTCTTGTGATATTTCCTTCCTTTGTAACTTTCCCAGGCATAAATAACCACTTCTGTCCCACAACCATGCAAGCTTGCCCACAGCTACTTATGCTAGACTGGACATTTATTTTTGCAAAATGAAATTCAAACTCCAGAAAGTCTCAGCCCCCCCGCCCCCTCCACTTTTTCCCCCATATATCAAGGCTGGCAGAAATTCCCTCTTTTTGGTGTATATATTTTATTTTATTTTTCCTGCTTAGGATTTATTTGTTGGGGAGTCATAATGAAAGATGGTTGGAATCAGGCTAATTAGCTGTTTTGTTCTTGGCTGATGATGACTAACTCATAAAACTTTTTATGATCATCTGTATATGGTAGATTTGATTTACAGCCCAGTTTTTTAGAAAGAGGCAAAAATATAGAACTACAAATGGGTAATCAGTGTGTGTGGGGGTGATAAATGCAGGTCAGTTATCTTTGCTAGCGCCTGGTATCTCTGAGTGTATGTGCCTGGGACATGGTTGAGTGCCTGGAACGATTGTTACCAGGGTTACCACTTAATCTGTGCTGATGTTTTCATAAAGTTTTTTCAGTCCTGTTTTCTTCCCACCCTACCTTATTTTTTGTTGATTAAGGATAGATAGTGTGAGAGAGAGATAATTAAACGCTGTGCAAATCTCTGTAGCACATGCTAGTAGACAAAGATACTGCAAAGGGTTAAAAGGCCTGCAGAAGCAGGTGGTCCAAATCTATGGGGAGTTTTTCAGTGGTTACTGGTTGGATCCTTTGGTTGGTTACTCATTACTAAAGACATTCTGCACATGCTTGGAAGTACATTTCAACAAGTGAGCAAACTAATTCCTTTCTTAATGAAATTCCCTTGGGTATTTTCTGTTCATGCTTAAGCAGAAGGACAAGAAATGGGTTTAGGAAAGGCTTTCTACATACATAGATTGGTCAGATCCATTACTTCATGGATTTTGTGAATCATAGTAGACTATTAAAGTTCCTAGTCCCCATTCTAGTACTTGCTTTTCTTTTGCCCTTCTACTTCCAAAGGAACCGTGTTTGTTGTCCAGTGGGATCAAGTGTATCTGGAAGGGAAAGAACACAAAGGCTGTTTCATCTTCCAGGCAGCTTTGTACAACAGTGGCAGAATTGTTTTCAGCTACAAGGAGGTGAGTGTATCCACTCTGGTGTAGAAAGGATTACTTTTTCAAATGTTCATCAAAGTCCTGGCCATCTAGAACAAGGAGACTTCAAAGAGTGGGCAGAAGTGGACTGGTTTTCTGGTTTTTCCTTGACACCAGTAATTGAAATGTCTATGCCTTCTCCTCTTTCCTGGCTCCAGATTCCCATGTCAGTGCTTGAAATTAGTTCTACACAACATCCTGTCAAAGCTGGTCTCTCAGATGCTTTTATGATCCTTAACTCCTCCCCTGGTGTGCCTGGTGAGTCTGGCAGACTGTGAGTGGAGGGGGAGAGGAATGGGGTGACAGAAAACAGAAGTATGGTACATATACTGATTCATTTGTTCATGACTAAACAGGGTCTTAGCTTCTAAGACACAAAGTCCTTGTTAAAAATATGAATGTTTGGGGCTGCTGTCTGTTCTACAAAGCAGAATGAGATAGCAGACAGAGAAATCACATATTTAACCATTTCCTTAGCTAAAAGTTCCATGCTAACAGAAAGCAACAAAGTAGCAATTTCTACCTGATACGGTTATTTCCTGTTGTTCAATAAGTTTGCTTTCATAGAAAAATACTGATAAAGGCATAGGCTGGTTTCACATGACATGCTAATTAATCATGGACTATGTTCTCAAAACATGTTAAACAATAATTCCATGATTTCCAAACCAAAATGAACTGAGTGTGTCAAGTGAACCAGACCATAACATTAAGCCATAGTGTGGTTTGTTAATAATAATAATAATCTTAGCATATTATGTGAACCTAGCCATTGTGATTTGTTAACTATGGTTAAGAGTTTAATATGTTACATAAGATTTGCTTGCCTTAGCATGTTATGTAAGTCTAGCCACTGTAATTTGTAAATAACTCTTTATGGCTTACATTCACATTAATTCAATAGGCCATAGAGTTGAAGTCCAACCTTCCCCAAACCGATATCTTTCAAACATATGAGTCCAACTTATCTCGAGAAGGTCAGGCTGAAGAAGGAAATAATTTCTTCCATTCAGGAAATACTTCCTTCCTCTACCTGAAGAATCCCAGAGCCAACCCGCCCTTGGTAGCTTGCTTCATTATTGAACTGCTGTTACTCACGACTGCAATTTCTACTATGTAAGCCCATTCAACCATTCACACATCCCAGTCTGTGCAGAAAGTCTGCTTAAGGCACGTACATTGACTTCCAAGCTGCAGCATGAGTAAGAAAAGAACAAAACCTTTGATTACAATGAAATAACATCCATCAGCTACAAGACCAGTCAATTAATAGTTTTAGTTAAAAGCTGATTTAAAGAATGATCCAGATGAACAGCCTATTTAAAAGGAATGACGATAGTGGCAACCAGACCTAAGAATAAACCAGAATTGCTGAGAATTCTAGCTTATTGTTCATGAGCTGAAATAGTTTTTCTGTTACTAATTTGTTAAGACATTGACATGCTAAATTCTGGGGATGGATGATGGGGAAAGTTGCTTGTTTCCTTGTTGGTTTCTAGTTGGTTTAGCTGCCTCAGTTGGCAGAAACAATTGGGCAGCACATAATGGACAATGACCACAGTTCTCAGCAATTCTTGCTTATAATTATATCTGAATACAGAGCCACAGAGAGAGCCAGATGCATTTTCCAAACAAGAGAATTCCACAGTGATATAGTTCTGCTGCTGTTGTTACCATTACTGACCAACAAATACTCAGTCAGACTTCATAAGCAAATCTCTGTAGTAGCTTAGATTTCAGGAAATCTAAAGCTCTCCAGATATTTTTGACTTCCACCAAACCCTGCAGTGTGGGGTTAAAGGGTTATAGGAACTGCAGTCTAAAACATCTGGAGGGTTCCAAAATTCCTGTCCTTTATCCAGGCATTGCCTATTATGTGAATTTGGCTTGTTTTAGTCTTTAGAACCAGCTGATAGCTAGTTACATCTTAATATTTAATTGTGTAAAGGTTGGTGGAGATGTGTGATATGGCCACATCCCATAAGAGACAGTGTGGAATCCTGATCTAACTTAATATTCCCCCTAACTATTTTAGAATCTCACCATCGGACCATATATGAATATCATCGAGTGGAATTGGACATCAGCAAGATCACTAGTGCATCAGCTGTGGAATTTTTGCCCCTACCCAGTAAGTTGCCACCCCAAGTTGCATTACCTTGCATTCTCCGGGCATTGTTCTCGCAAAGGCAGAAAGTAATCAGCCATGCAAATGAGGAATATATCTATAAGCTTAGGATCTGCGGGAGGGAGGGAGGAAGGAAGGAAAATTTAAAACAAAAGAGGAACATTGTGGAGATCTTGCAAACTTTCCCTATAGTTATTGGTGCATTAGGTGAAATAACAAACAGATTAAACAATTTTTTACAAGAACAAAATATTTTGTCTATAACAACTCTTGGATTCACCAAAAAACAAAAAAAAACCTGCTGGACACATGTTATATCTTACAGTGTTACTTGGATATTTCCTAGGTTCCTGGCTAGAACTCAAATTTCCCCAAAACACTAGTGTAATATGTGCTTTTTCTTTTGTACTCCTTGAGGAATATGAACATAATGATACTATTTTCATGAAAGCTGAGCCCTCTTTTTACAGAAGCCTATGGACTGTTCACGTAAATAAGGTTTTGCATGAACAGTAGCCTCAACTCTGCTCAGCTGCTGATAGTATCACTGAATGACCTACGATCTGAAAAGATGCTGCGTGTCAGCCTTCAGCAAGATTCAAAGAGAAAAAGTTTCAAAACTGGAATGCAAACTGAACAGTTGAACTGGTATCTTTTTGCCTCTGGTTAAAAAAAGCAACAAGGAAGCAGCTTCTGCCCTCCCTTTCTTTTGCTGAAGCAGACAGCCTTTGCTGTTGGAGTTCTTTAAAAGGAAAAAAAAAAAGAGCTGTAGAGAAAGGTAATTTTTAGACTCTGGATCAAATGATAGATTCTTTAGCTAGTAATATGTGTGTAATTTCTTTTGCTTTGCTTGGGGGAACTCCTGTTCCTTTGATTGGGTACTTGTCTCAGAGCCTGAGCTGAGAGAGAGGCTCTTCACGCATCTCATACACGTTCTCTTCTTTGGCTAAAGAAGTGCAAGAGATTGGCAGACATTTTAATAGACTAAAATAAAGCCCAGGATCCATGTGTAAGTGAACAGAGATGGATGGTCAACAGACAGTATGAAATCACCATTAAAGTATTTTCTGCATGATTATAATAAATGCTTTTCTCTATTAAAAAATGGCTTGTTAAAATTGCTGCCAAATACAGTGGAAGGCTCTTGGCTGTCATTTTCTTTTAATATTATTGCTATGAACTAAAGAAATAGCAGTCCTGGAGCATTTTGAATCCTAAACAGATAATATCAAGTGTTTTGTCCTCTACCAGTTCAGTATAAATTTGGGATTCAAAATATAGAGTCAGGTTAAGTTTCAGTCATCTGCTGAACATTAGGCTCCTTCCACATCACTGGTAGCCTCACCCCCTAACCATAACCACTGTTGTTGCATCCCTGTGCAGGGTTGGGCCCAGTAACTATTCTGAGCATCCCCTCCTTGCATTGATGAGCTCCCCCAGGTCAGCCAGTGGAGGGCACCCAAAGCTAGAAGCAACTGGCACTCCATCTCCATCTTTTCTATTGGCTTCCTCATATTCACTTTTTGCAGGGAGGGAGGACAATTTTTAGAAGGCAAGCCATTGTCCGAGGAATGGCAACACTTTTCCAGCAGGAGAAGAAAGGAGAAGGGAGAGGGAAATATCAAAAATAGAAGGTGGGATACAATTCATCTGGTTAACTTGAATTCATATAAATTAGTCTTTGGCAACTTTAAGATGTGTGGACTTCAACTCCCAGAATTCCCTAGCCAGCATGCTGGTTGGGGAATTCTGGGAGTTGATGTCCATACATCTTAAAGTTGCCAAGTTTGAAAAACACTGATATAATTTGAACCAGTTAATTAGGGTTAACAGATCTGGCTTTCCAACATAGTTGGAAGCCCTATAGCATCATGAGGATGCATAAGAGTGGTTTAGATCTCAGATTGCAGCATTCCTTGTATGTAGAAGATGCCTATATCAAGGTATTCTGGATCTGAAATCAGTTAGTGGCTATCGAGTCTTCGTTGGAGAGTTATCCTGACTAACCCTAATGGTGCAATGATTCCTTCATCGATATTAAAAGAGAAGCAGTTGCATTCTGTAAAGGACTGTTTACTCTACTCAAGTTTTCACACATTTAGTTAAGAAGACATTATTGCCACAAAAGACTTCAGGTGACTGGCTCTTTAGTTAGAGAGACAAGGACAGAAAAAAAATGTCATATTTATTATGAATTCTGCCAGTAATTCCAAGTTCTTGCAGCTTCTTTTATACTGTGTCAAGAGTATTAAAAAATGGGGCTTATTTTTTAAAAAAATTACTTTTGAGATAGGAAACAATGCAACCTTCCCAATTTCTCTGGAACTCTGGGGTTCATCCTGGGACAAGCACTAACAGGGGCGCGGGCCATTTTTAGAGAAAAAAATATTACAGAATAACTTGTGTGTTTCCAAACTCCTCACAGCTCCTGGGGAGTTTTCAGCAACAACATATTATAGGCTGACAGTCAGGGTCAGAATACAGCCCACTGTGTGATTTTATGTTCCAAAAGCAACTGATGAAAAAAAAAATAACCTGATCTATTATTATAAATGAATATTATAGTGATGAGAGCATACTTGGGTAGAATATGATGAGTCCTGAACTAGTTTGATCTTGAGGAAATGAAGTAACAGAGTTCTTTAGTTTTAGTCTGCCTTCCTCAAGATGTAGGGGAACAAGAACAGAAAGAACACCTTCCAAGCCAGCTTTAGAAAATAAGGATTGGAACATTCTTTATTCATTACATCTTTCCACTTGTAGCTTGTCTCCAGCTTCACAACTGTGAGGTCTGTACGACATCTGGCCTAAACTTCAATTGCAGCTGGTGCCATGTTCTGCAGAGGTAAGTCTTCTAAACCTAAGTGGGAATCTACATTCACTTCTCAAAGGAGTTAAGTTATCTTAATATTGTCTGGCTCTTGTCCTGAAACTTTCACTTAACTCAACCTGTAGAATTTCTGTAGTCTACAATAGTCACATGCAGTCAGGTAATTTTAAAATCTACACTTCAGTCTAAATCTTCACATCCCACACAACCTTTTTGATGGCATGGGTCCTCTTCCTCCAAAATACGACAAATAGGTCTGCTGCATGTAGGGGTCCATGCTGATACTTCACCAAAAAAGAGGACTAAAGAACACAGAGGATGTCATAAAATGTATTTCTGCTGATTTGTATCTGTTAAATGCAAATTTAATAAAATGCTGAAATTTAGCTCAAGGGTGGAACACCTACATTGGTGAGCCACACATGGCCCCAGCTGCCTTTTTTGTAGCTCCTTAGAACCTGTTCCAACTGCATTGCAGAATTTGTTTTTCCACCCTTTTGAGGGAGGAAAAATACCTGTAAAATACTGTAGGGTTAACATGCTTCAAAAAAGAATATCCTCCCCAAAGCCTCCTGTGAGGACATGGCTCTATTTTGCATCATCACCCCATTCTCTGTAGTCCTTGTTCCCCCCACCACCCACCACCCGGCCAGGAATTATTAAGCACTGCCCTTAGTTACCTGAAACTTGTCCCTTTTTATTGAACTAAAAATACAAGACAAGTGGAGAATAAATTGCCTTAGTTTTTTACTCAGTCTGCTATCCAAGCAGGATCTACCCTGGAGCCTTTTTCATGTGTGAGGCCCTGTGGTGATGCTATTTTTCTGAAACTCAATTGCTGTTCAGTGGGCACATGCAGCAATAAAAAATGAGCTCTTGTATTTGCTGTGTTTAAAATGTGCTTGATGCCCAACAAAACAAAGTCTTGCAACTATGATGGAAGTAGGAAATGTTGCAAAGAACAAGCTGCATGTTTCTTTTGCTCAAAATGTAACTGTGGGCTTGGGTGCTCTGAATATCAGGTCCTCCATTCCTGCACATTTGAGATACTTTTAAAAATATTATAATCATTTCTTGTCCAGGAATCCCTTCTCCATGGAAGACCTAAGCAATTAAACCTTTGCTGTCCTGCCCTTATGTATTATTTGCTTTCTTCAGTCTCTTTCATTCACAGTCTCCTTAGCATCAGAAGACATGCTGCTTTTCCAGCGTCAGTCACTCACAGACATGACTTATCCTCTCCTCTATGCATGGAGGAAACCATTCATATCTGGAAGTTAAAATATCTTTGAAATACATTTTGCTTGGCAGAATGCTAGACTCATGGTTTCCCCAAAGAACTTTATAGCAGTAGACAAAGCAGGGGATTGGTGGGGGGTGGGAAGGTCTATGGTGCATTAAGGGAAAATAACACCAGAATTACAGACTGGAGAATGTGTCATGTGAATCAACAGTGACATAGATATCACAAAGTTGGGATAAAATACTTGTACAGCTAATGGAGCAAGGCTCCTATTCTCCCTTTTATGGTCCCTGAAGCAGAATTGTACTAGATGGTCTTTAGAAGAATTTTCTCTGTAATATAGGCTTTGCAACCTCTTGCTTTCTATGGAGTGAGGCCCTCAACATCTATCTTACAGTCCTATAATAAAAGTACTAATGCATCTGTGCATCAAAGCAAAGATGTAGTCAATTTTTCTGGTAGTAAATGCAGTATCTTTCTAAGATAACTTCAGGATTGCAAACACAGTATCTTCCAGCAGCTTTTTAGCTAGCTTAGTAGGGTGTCCTGTTCATATGCTGCCAAGTAATATATCTGATAAAGTAGATATACCTTTGGAATTCACTCTGAGAAATGAGGAATTGATCTGCTCCATGACTGACTAAAACAGGAGATCCATACATTTGATCTGTGTCCGTATGATGTGTCTATGTGTTAACTTTAACTTGCATTCCAAGCTTTGTTTATCCAAAATGCCTCAATTTTAAGAATCCTAAAGTTGTCAATATTTCCCCATCACTGATTTTAGATCATTTTCATTTGTAGATGTTTCTAAGCAAAATAGAAATAATAACAATAACAATAAGTTAGAAAATTTGTATACTTTCTTTGATGCATTCAGCAATGAAGATGGAAATGCTGAATTCTACCAAATGCAGAACGCTCCCCATATCTGCAACAGGACACTCCCCAACATGCTCAAAGGGCTGCCTAAAAGTGTGGGGCTATGAGGCAAACAGCCTGAACCCTGATTGCTCTGCAAGCATCAAAAATGAGGTTCTTTTCTTCCTGGTTATTCCTTTGCATCAGGAATAATCCACATGTGAATATGTGGCTCCTGTCTGTTGGGTGTGTTGGGAAAGACCAATTTCCTGCCCCATCTTCTGCCTCCCAGCAAGCGCCTCAAAGTGATAGCAAATCACAGTTGGTGCAATGAACATGCAGGAGGAATAGGCTGGGTTTAGGCTCCATTGGGAATAGTTTACAAACCCAATCAGCTGTGGTGGGGCAGGGCTCTTCAAGAAAATCAGGATGTGCTCTTATCCAATACAAGCACAGAATCCAAAGTAGCCAAGGGAACGTTTACATGCTTCCAACCCAGCTGTGCTGGAATGGAATCCCTAGTTCCTCAGAGCAAGCCCTTTTTGTCTGTTTGTTATATTTATTTGGTGTCCATGTGTCTGGTACACTAAACCCAGCTGGGAATTCTGATGATAAAACCATACTTTAGAAAATCACTTGGCCCTCCTACATAGATTGGACCAGATGGTCCTAGGGCTTTCCTCTGCTAGCACAGTATGCAAGCCGTTTGAAGAAGATGGAAGCTCCAAATTGCTTTTTTACTCTGATGGCAGCATTTGTACTAAGGAGGCCTGGCAACTGTAGCCTGGTACAGACATGCCAGCAGGACTTTTTAGTAAAGAACTTTCAGCATCTTTAGGAAGCTATAATTTTAGGGGCGTGGGGGGGGGGGAAGCCTCAAGAATTTGCCCAGAGAGAGAGAGAGAGAGAGAGCAGTTCTTATAAAGTGGCTGCAGTTTTTCATAAAAGAAGTTCATAAAGATCTTGATTCTGGCACTCTGATGTAGATTTCTTCAAGTTAAGCTCCTTCTGTCTGGATCTGTCAAAAGTCTCCTGCTTACCTGACTGACAAATATTAGGAATCCTAGTCTATGCATTGGTGGTGCAATTCCTCATGATAAATAGAGTGCTGTTATATGTTTTCTCCTGCATGACCTACAGTTCTTTTCCATATCTACATTTGCTGAAGCAGCCCATGTGCAGTAAAATAGAAGGATGCCAGAAAACGCTACCTAGAGGTTTGGTTCACAAAGCATGCTAAACCAGGATTAACAAAACACAGTTTTCTCTTCACAGTATATACTGCATTCTCACAATACACTGAACTGTAAACAGTTCGACTTTAGCTTAGTTTAGCGTATTGTGTGGATTCAGCCACAGAAGGGGAGAAAGAATAAGTGATTTCCTAGGTTTCTTAGGAAAAACATCCACAGAACAAGCATCACCATATCTTTATTGTTTTAATATCAGCTGTTATGCTTTCTTTTTCCATAGGTGCTCCAGTGGGTTTGACCGATATCGTGAAGAGTGGCTGGAATACGGCTGTGGCCAAGAGGTAATGGTTATAGTTAAAGAAGACATAAAAGATAAAATAATCAGTTCTGGCTGGATGGTCAGCAATGGGCACTTCTACACGGCCACTATTTCCTCTCCCCAGTCTCAAAAGCAATTTGAAAATGATCCACACTCATCTTTATTTCGACCAAACCAGAAATGTTGAGAATGAGTATCAAAAATCACTCTCCTCACCCCCTACTCCACACAAAAAAGAAAGAAAAAAATTGAAAAAATTGGTCGTTTGCATGGAATTTGTACCTCATCAAGAGAAGAGAGAAATTTGTCAATTTCATGTTTGATTACTTAGCTTCCTTTCTTGATGGGATGGGGCAAAACTGTCAAGTGAGCATTCCCCTTATAGGACCTAAAGGATATTGAAGTTCAGAAGCTGAAGAACAGATGAAGCAAAAGTTCCCTTCAGTGGAGAAATAACCCACCCCCAAACAGCAGAACCGCACCATTCCCAGCTGAAAACCAGATTCAGAGAACTTCCTGTTGAACCACAGCTAAGCCAGGAGTAAATTGGCCAGTTGCTAAAGACAGATGATGGCATGGAATCACATGAGGGCAGAGATTAACTGGGAACAATGCAAATTCTGAGACATGTAGTAACTAAGCTATCCTAGATGAGGATAGGTCTACTCTCAGCTATGGGTCAGTTGCTATCTTTCATTCTAACCTCTTCACAAGCAGCTGTGGGGAAAACCTGGAGGAGGGAATGCTACATATTCTACCTTGAGCTCCTAGGGAGAAGGTGAGATGTCAATCTAACAGATATATATGCTGGGCTCATGAAGATAGGAAGGTGGAGTTTCTGCTGACTGGCAAAATCTTGGAGCTATGCAGGAAAATTGTGGAGGGAAGTTGGGGGAAATTCCCATGATATTTAAACTGGGGAAAAAGGGAGAAAAACTTTGGGGCTACACAAGTCCAGTGGAAGTTTGAAGGGTGAGCAATCATGAATATTGTGTAAAAGCACCAGAAGAGAATATAGAACTTTTAAAGTAATGGGATAATATACAGGGTATATCAAAAGTCAGGTTCATAGACAATTTATTATATAAATTACATTAAATATCTGAATTAGTTGCCATTTCCTTCTAAACACCTTTTTACTCATTTGACACATGATTTTTGAATATTCCTATGTACAGTAACATTTTCTCTGGAAAAAAATTAATAAAGCATATTGTGATTGGCCTGTGGGGTTTGACTTCTGAGACACCCTGTATATTCCATTCAGCTAAAAATCTAGTGGGGGGAATGAAATGAAAGACTACTTGTTTTGCATGCATTCTGCTTAATCAGCCCCAGGATGTCCAATGCATTTGATCATCTAAAGAGTTTAAGAAAGTAGTATCAAAAAAGGTAGCGTGCGCATATCTGCATTATATTTCTGGACAAAGATGAAGGCATAAAAGACAGTGCTAGAAAAGTGATGGTTGACTAATTGCAGCCAATCATTTCCAGTTACTGAAGACCGTGTGGAAGAACCAATTGAACAGAAACAAAATGCTGAGATTATGGAGAAGATAACATTGACATTACATAATTAACAACAGATGGGGGGGGGATGATGTGCTCAGAGTAAGACAAATGGTGAAAACATTTTATATTGGGGGTGAGGTAGGGAGGAAGCCTAAACCTTTATGATTAGATTGTGAAGACTCCCTATCTGTGTGTTTCCAGAATAGTATAGATACATATAAACATATAGGATCAGAAAATGTACTGTTTACTGGTTTAAAGTTGGTATTTAGAACATATATTACCTTGCTCTTTAGCAAAGGAAAATATGGGGGTGCTAGTTTCTGAAGATTGATAGTATTACAGTCCTGCTCCTCAAATTTATAATTTAAAAGATATGACCCACCAGGAAAAAGGTATTAGAAGTTGCAGTTCTTAAGCTAATGAGCTGAGGGTGATTGCTGTTAATTGGAGGAACAGCTTCAGGTGAAACCAGAGAACAGTCCTGCTTTCTTTCTCTTCTGTTGTACAACTTACTTCAGTTGCTGTGTTAAGGGATCCTTGAAAAGAATGAGGCAATGGAGACCCAACAGGGATGGATGGAGCAAGAATCAGGTATTTGATAGACTTGATGCAGCTCTGAACTGACCCTGAGGCCTCTCTCTTTGAAGCCAGGGCCAGAGTGACTCTATTTTGCACTGTCATTTCAGTCAGAAGAGGAGACTTGTGCAGACTTTGAAGAGGATGAACACTACATGTCCTCCACTCCCAACCATAGCCCCTTCACACTACTTCCAGAAGACCCTGTCACATCATCCTCCCACTTTGTAGACAGCTTAACCACAGAAGGTAGGTACCATCTTGGGTCAAAAGCTGAGATTCTTGTGTGTTTAGACCAGTGTTTCTCAACCTTGGGAACTTGAAGATGTGTGGACTTCAACTCCCAGAATTCCCCAGCTAACATGGCTGGCTAGGGAATTCTGGGAGTTGAAGTCCACACATCTTCAAGTTCCCAAGGTTGAGAAACACTGGTTTAGACTGTTGGAGACTAATGTAATTACAAATGATACAGTCAGCTCTCCTATTTTTTTTTTACAGACTGTTCAGCACTATTCTACCCCATTAAAGAAAGCTGCAATTCATACATTAACCACTCTGAAACTGACTTAGGGTTTGCTTGGTTTTTTTTCTCACATAGCTACAAATTCTCACCTTCCAAAATTGCATTGGTTGCCTCATAACACAGACACAATGTCTTCCATTTGGAAAACCCATTACCTAGGATGTGTGAATTTGGAGGAATTATAAAGCAAACCTTTCTGTGCAAGGTTGTGGGGTGAGGGATTTTTTTTTTTTGGTCACAAGGAGATAACCGCCATCAGTCCTCAAATATATGTCAATTAGAGTGCATTGCTTCCAGACAAGGGTCTTTCCCCACTGCTGCTGAAGTGCAATCGACCCATCTTTGAATCAGCAGAAAAATATGTCCAAGTGAAATTGATTGTCCCTGTTGCTGATTCCTATCTGCCTCTGTGTTTCTGCTTCAAGTGACTTCATTTGACTTCTCTCCAAGGCAGGTGGCAAAGCATGATAAATTTTATACACAATACCTTGAGGCTGCTCTTAGACAGTATTAGAATAAGGGGGGAAATGCTACTTAGTACCACTATGGATACGTTAAGCCTCTCTCCCTCATGGGCTGGGGACAAAATGAAGTCAACTTCATAGGAACACAGCAGAAAAAAGATGTTGCTTGGTCATATGTGTACCCGGTTAAGTACAAGGGGGAAAGGCCCAGATACATTTTGCCTCTCATTTTTTAAATTAACATATACTACTTTTTCCATTATGCAGGACATTATTATTTCCCATCTTCAGCTCTGAGTGATTATTTTTATACCTGTGCAAACATGGAGATATCAGCTGATGTCCAACAGCCCAGTGAGGACAGGGCATGCTCACTGGTCACCGGATGTGAGGGGTGGTGGGTGACAGAGAACCTGATGGGGATAGGACTGCAAACCTCTGGATGACCACTAGATGGCAGCACAAAGATATAAAAGAGACTTAATTCTTTGCTACCACCTAATGGTGAGTTGGATCTGGAGAAAGAATGGAATAGATCAGCGTTTCTCAACCTTGACAACTTTAAGCATGCTGGCTGGAGAATTCTGAGAGTTGAATCTACATATCTTAAAGTTGCCAAGGTTGAGAAATACTGGAAAAGGGAATGTGATGGAAGGTAGGGCTGGGATTATTGAGTAAGAGCATTGTAAATATACTGTAAAGTTCCTTTTGAGTTTTCAGAGCAACAGTATAGAAGTGGTTTGTCATTGCCTTCTGCCAGAATTTCCTAAACTTCCCAGTCTACTCTACTGACCAAAAATTTCCTGGAGGCTTCCCTTCTCAGTACTGTACTAACCAGATCTGATTCTAATTAGCTTTCTGAGATCAGCCAAGGGCTACAGGAGTGTCCACAGGGAATGGAGGGGGGAAAAAAAAGGATCAAGATGGCGGCCACAACCATGTGATCTAATCCCCACCCCTTTTTAATGTGCTTCACATAAAAAGGAGGCGGGGCTAGATTGCATGGTTGTGGCTGCCATCTTGATTTTTTTTACACACACCCCCTGCAAGGTCAGTTAGGGCACTCGACTGTGCAGTATTTTGTCACAGATCCCAACTGCACTTTCCAAACTAGCTTAGTTTTCCCCATTTTTCAAAAGCACTGTCCTATTCCTCAGGATTATGTGTGTAATGTGCCTAAGTTAGCATCAAACTGTGTTCTCCTCTGAGATTAGTGGCAGGTACCGGTTTAATTTTGCTGCTTAATAGTGCCTACTTCATTTGCTAATTAAAATAAACTGAAAAGAACATTAGTACTTGCCCTTCAGCAGTGAAGGAAAGAGAGGACAAATTCTTCTGAGATAGAATTGACTTTGAAAAAATCAAATGATGAGGAAAAACTATCATTTTCTCAGTTCATTTTTTAACCTTGGCAGGGAAGAAAAAGTGTTTAATGTATGTGTCCAGACACACTTTTTATCCATAACACACATCCATACACACATACACAAAGCTTATATCTATTTTATCACAACGCAGGCTTATATATGTGTATGTCTGTGTGTATATGTCAGTGTGGACAAAGATGTTCAGAAAGCTGTGCCAAGACTTTATTTGTAGAAGAAACAAAATGTGGAATTGGAAAGACCTCAGGAATTCATTTGAAGCTAGAGACCATGCTGGGTAGATATTATGAGAGCTGCAGTCCAATACATTATTGATGATGCTGGCTGGGCATGATGGGAACCGTAGTGCAATAGGTTGAAAAGAGTGCATTGGGGAAAAGCTTTGCACATTCTCAGTGGTACGTCTCGTTTTATTATTATTCCACAAATCTTGAATAAGAATTCAAACTAGGTTCACCACCAAAGCCACACTAAACTTGGTTCAGTTCAGTTCCATTTTGGTTCAGCCATTATAGGCAACTCCTTCTGCATTTATTTATTCTATTAAAAAAAATACTCAGCTGGCCATTCAACGATAAGTATTGTGGAAAAACAAGCAAATCCATGCTTTTGTTTCCTTTCCAAAACAGATGCATAATTGGGAAATGTCATAAAACACAGCAGGGGTAACTGTAACCCATATAGGTCCCTTGACTGCAGAAGAATATTCTGTGGAGCAATGGTTAATCCCACCTGCTTTTCCAGCTGATTTTGTTTCATGGGGAAAAGATAACTGAGAGAAAGAAGGGCGTATGCTTCCTGCTCCTTCCAGTAGCCCTGCTCAGAATCTCTAGCACCCTACAACAAGGTATCATCAATGGCCTGGCCATTCTACCTTGAAAATTTGGGAGTTGAGCCACAACAGAGTTCTCCTATTGTATCTTCCACTGTGCACTATTTAAAGCATGGACTAATTCAGTAGCAATTCAGTGACTTAGCTGAATCATCTTAAAAGGAACACAAGGTTCCGCTAATTAAGTGGACATTTAATTTAAACCATAACACTTCTGGATTTTCTTCTGGAAGGATTATTAGCAGGCAGCATACAGGGATCTAAACACTCAAGAAGAGTTTGCTATGTAAGTTCACTTCCACTTTTTTGCTTTTGTTTCGTTCTTATAGATGACACAAAGTTGAACCAGAACCCAGGAGAAGGTAAGTGCCTTCTTATGGCCAAAGTCTGTGAAAAATATATCTGTCCTGGGACAGATTTGTTGAATCTGGCACTCTCCAGACACATTGTTTAGAGTTCCCATGATCCCCAGCCAGCATGGCCATTGGAGACATAGTCCAACAGATCTGGAGATGACCTGGCTGGAGAAAAATGTCTTAGGAGTTTGGCATAACCCGCACTGCTCTCAAGTTACTCTTTCTGCTGGTGCTGGGGAACACTTAATAAAGGAGATGTCCTCTGTGATGCTGTTGTGAAGGAGGGAAGCAACCGCAATACATTTTGTTAATCTGTGGCAGAAGTACCTCGTGCCCCGTTTCCCTGCTCAAATCAAAGTACATTGCACCCAAAGCTAATTAAACTGCTGCCTATCTACTGAATTTTTTAAAAATTCGAACAATCATAAATTGCATAAGTAATATTTTTCTGCTCTTTTATGACACCAAAATCACCTGACAAGAGACAATCATCTCACCCTACCCAATACAGACCCTTTGCCTGATCGATGCTTTATCTTATGACCTTCAGTGACCAGATGGTGGCAGTAGCTAAGAGCAGTTGATGAGATGACAGAGGCTTTCTCCTAGAAAGGATTTGGCAGCTGTCCTTCAGGCCCTTGGCAACCTCCTCATTAGCATATTACAATATAGCGTTAACCCTTCCAAATGCTCTGAAAGTTGCAGTTCATCCTTTTTATTTCACCAATAGTTAATGCTGCAAATAGCGCCATAGGGTCCATTCTTCTGTTGTGGTTTTTGCCTCTACTACTTTATCCCTAGTTTTATCACCACCATTTCTGATGCCTTGCTGCAGCTTATGCTATGTCATTTGTCCTGTTAGCCTGCTGCGTTTTCGTGCTATTGTTTTAAGGAATGGGAAGAAATAACATATTATTTTGTTAGTAGATTTTGAAATTTTTTCCACTTACCTATTGCCTCCTTTTCCTTCTTCCTCTTTCTCTTCTGTTCTATTTCTGTCTTTATTCCATGAAAGCATGGGTGTATATCCACAGAAATATGTTTATATTTAAAAATAGGCCTTGCAAACTTCCTACAGTCAGAAAACGTTTCCCATAACAATTTCTTTGCCGTGTACCCCTGCATGCTGCACAGGCAGTTTTCTGGGAGCACAGCTTCTGCAGAGCAATAATTACATCCCTCGAATTTCATTGTTGCATTGCATTAGCTGAATGTATGCAAAACCTCTATTAATATACAGTACTGGAATTTATGTATTTGTTTGTTAAATTCATATCCCACCTTTCCTCCAGGAACTTAAGCTCAAAATTTCCCCACAACCATAAGCTTGCAAGATTCATTGGGCTAAGAGATAGTGATGCTCCAAAGTCAGCCAATGAGCTTGCATTTCTAAGGGTGTACTTCAACCTGGGGCTCCCAGATTCTAGTCCTACACCTAAAGCAGCGAGTAGCTCACTACACAAGATTGAGAGTTCAGTTCCACATACTCTGGAGCCACGTCAACCACACCCCTTTCAATCCCTGGCATCTCCTCCAGGTAGCAGTGGAACAAAGTCTTGCCTAAAACCCTGAGGAGCTATTGTCAGTCAGTGGTTGGGCTCATACATCATGCTAACCATAATGTGTTTGCTTAGTCTTCACTTTGCACATGTAGGAACTCCACCAACCGTATATTGATTTATTGATTTCTGGTATTTATATCCTGTGCCAATCCTAACAGACTCTAGGCAAGTAACAATAAGATAAAACATTAAATACAAACAAAAAGAGAACATAAACCAGAGTAGATAAAGAAAGTGCCCGTGAACAATATCAGGCCAAAAGGTCATTCAAACAGAATAGCTTTAACTTGTTTGTGAAAAATAAGCAGAGTTGGAGCCCTCTGTACTTCACAGAAGGGGAGAGGAGAAGATACTCCAAAGAGTGGGGGCCACCACTGAGAAGTGAATTATGAATTGAATTATGCTTCATTCTGTCTCTTTTCCCATCCCTTATAATAATCTTCCCAGAAGGTTTGAGAGATGGCCTCCCTACAAAAAAAGGGGGATCCCAAATCCATACAGGAACAATTGTTGGAATCCTCCTGGCAGTTCTTCTGATTGCTGCTATTATTCTTGCTGGCATCTACATCACCAGTAATCCTACTTCCAGTGCTGCTTTGTTCTTCATCGAGGTGAGCTTAAGAGAAGTCCCTTGTTTATACTTTGTCTTTTTAAAAAGCTGGACTTGTTAAGACTATGAAAGAGTTTAGAGCAGGAATAAAAGAAATGCATCCCGCAGGATATCTGCAATCTATTAGTACCCCTTTTGTGGCCCCCAGAATCCCTCCAGAGTGGACAGGATTAAAAAAAACAAACCTCTTTTTTTTCTCTTCATTTTGCTGGGTTGGGAATTTTAAGGGCAAAATGAGTGCCAAGGATTGCAAAGGGTTTATTGCTTAAACTGGCCTCCAAGAGGCTCTACTTTGTATTCTGGATACTTAAATTTGCTGCACAAAGCCCACTATGGTTTCAGGCCAATAACAGTTTTGTATTTTGGATCATTGGGTCAGGTATATGGTGTACACATTTGACGTCATACAGTTTTAAATGAAAACAGGACCTATTTTAGCCCTTCCTTCTCCCTCCCTTAGAGGTTTGTGGAAGAATGATAAAGGAGGGAAAAGCAACAGTACTTTGAGATTCTTTCAAAAGTTAAAGAAAAGGAGGAAAAAAGAATCTGGAAAAAAGAAGGAATTGGAAGGAAGCAAAACTAGAGAATAAAATGACCAGGAGTATGTCAATGATTGCAGAAAGCATCTTGTCCAAGCTTTCTTCAAACATGACAGCATCACTGATTTAGTTAAGATCTAGTGTTGTACAATGGCTAGAACAAGGTTTCTCAACCTTGGCAACTTGAAGGTGTGCAGACTTCAACTCCTAGAATTCCCCAGCCAGCTATGCTGACTGGGGAATTCTGGGAGTTGAAGTCCACATATCTTCAAATCACCAAGGTTGAGAAAACTGGGCTAGAGTATTCAGTTAGGATCAGGGAAGATGCAGGTTCAGATGAAGTTTTCTAGGAGACTTTAGGCTAGTCTTAGCCTGATCTTCCACCCAGAGTTGTAGTAAAGGTAACACTAGAGAAGGAATAGTTCCTAACATTTTTTAGAAGAGTAGTACAGTATTTAATATTAGGAGGGTGAGAATTGCAATTAGTAAGCCATGATGAAAAAAAAGACTGACTTTCCTGGATTTGGGGGAGAAGTTCGGGGGTCTTTTTTTTTTAAAAAATCTTTCCTTTTCTCAAGTTGAAACTTCCCTCTCTCTTTTTGCACCACAGCGAAGACCACATCAGTGGCCTACCATGAAGTTCAGAAACCGCTCAACTTACACTGAAGTAGAACCATCTGGCCAGGAAAAGGACAGTTTTGTTGAAGCAGATCAGTGCTAAAGAGTATACCTCTTTTATTGCTCCTATCCCTTTAAAACATCAAGTGTCTCCCATCTACTGTTTTGTTTTGTGATGGACACAGTTGAATGGGGCAGGGGGGAAACAAAGCAAAAATAAAAAGAAACCCCAAGGGAGGATTGTAATGGATAAATTAGGGCCTGAAAGGTTGGAAGAAGCAGGCAGATTTGGCATAAGGCCTCAGGGTGGATCATCAAGAAAAGTCATGACTTCATTGTAGAAGTGATAGGACCTAACTATCTTGCATAGGTTTTATCAGGTGTAGCCATCCATAGATGTTATGGACTACAGGAAACATCCTCTGCCCAACTCACTTTTTGTAGGCACTCTAACCATAAATTTACAGTGCCAAAATAATAGGTGAAACTGTTTTCCTCCTCCTTCAAATGCAAGGTTAGGAAAGAGAAAAATACAGCCTTCTAGCTAACATTGACATTTTCCTGCTAAACTTTCCTTGAAAAATATGAAAGTTTTTTAATTCATGGAACAGCATCATGGAACAGCTGGTCTGACTTGAACTCTTCAAACACCTCAGCCTTGTCACCATAGTTATTGAACGAAGCACCTACATTTGGGCTGGGCCTGAAATGCAGCCTTCATATTTATATGTCATGGTGGCAGACATTCAAGCTAAAAAAGGGGAAAAAATTAGAGGTATTGCCATTGACACTAATCTCCTCTACTTGACACTGAACCAGTCAGAAGATAAAATATGTATCAACTCTGCACCAAGCAGACTCATATGATTTCTGCTATGAATTGTTCAACCCACCTCACAATCGGTTCTATAATTTAGCTGTCTTTTATGTCCTTCCTAAAGGCTTAGAAGCCAGATCTGGTCATTGATTTCTGTAGCAGAACAAAGTGGGAGATTTTCTCAACAGGAAGCAGACATGTTTATTTTCATGAAGGGAATATTACTTTCTGTTCATAAATTTGCAAAATTTATGACTAGAAATTCATTATTTTATGTCCCCATTTCTTATTCATTTCTCTCCTAATTAAATTTCTGATCCAATTAATAATGACACTGAAGGTAGGAATCGGGACTGGAAGTATGATAATTTCCAGGCTCATTTTAAATTGTGGATGTTTAATTTTTTAAAATGTTTTGGAAATGTTGGATTCTCTAGATTTTGCTGTTCCCTATCTTCCCTTATATAAGGCAGTAACTGTATCTCTAAAAGGATAGACTAGATCTTTGGAATGCTACAAACTATTTCTCACTTGAACAATTTGCGATTCCATGAGCAATCTTATGCATTCTGAAACACACTACAGCTGGATGGGGATCCAACTCAGAACATGGATCAGATTGACTCTACTGCAAAATAAGGCACTGGTGCTGGTGGATTATCATTGGACAAAGTCCTGGCTTCTTTGTTACCGTCCCAAGATATTTGCCCAGGAGGGAATTCCCATTTGAAAGTAGCGAATGTTACTGCACAAACAACACTATTTTCTATACATGCATTCTATACAAGTACAGCCATTGGCAGGGCAACCTGCTTTGTCCCATCTCCCATCCAATAAGATGGCTGAATGTCAGGATTGGAGTAAAAGGACCACCACCATATAGCAGAATAAGCAGCCCAGTGGCTTGTCAACACCATAAACACATGACATTCCTGTATGTCATTCTTTTGTACGGATGCAAAAGGTCTTACTTTGTTTTTGATGCAAAACCAAGCAGGTCAGCAGAGGCATTTGGAAGAGGAGCCCTGATTGGCTGAGGCATTTTTAACTATCGGCTCAGAAAGGGTTCTGATTTTTCCCCCTGCCCCGGCAGCAGATTTGCAAACAAGTATTCTATACCATTTTGGTATCTTTCAGTAGTCCGATCAGTCCTGCCAAATCCTGCTTAGTTTTACTTCTAAAATAAGATTTAGGGGATGGAACATAACATTAGTTACCAATCCTAGACTTTTTGTCCCCCCACACCACCCCATGTCAGCTTCTACCGCTCCCATCAACATATTAATGCAGATTGCAACCAAAGTTATGGAGCATAAATATGAAACATTGTCTATTTACATTACTGTAATACAAGCTAGCAGACGACAACTCACGTCTCCTCCCTTTATTTTGGTAAATATTTCACGGGGATGTGACCTTCATCACAGTTTGAATTTCCCATTCATGCTTTGAATATTGGCTGCTGCATGCAGGGGAAAGAGAAAAGGCAGGAACAGCATGTGGCTAATCCATTATAGGTTTAATTAAAGACTACCAGAAACTCAGCCAGAGTTATTTGTCGGCGAGTGCCATACATTAAAGATAATGTACTTCAGCCTAGAAATATTAAATACTTTATACCATCCCAAGTTGCATGGAGAGGTTGCACATCTTGAAAACAAATGCGTACCACAGTCATGCTTCCTTAGTTGAAGATGGGGCAAGAAAGAAAATCATCTCCAGTTTTATTAGTGGGATGCATCATACTTTTCAGCCCCTCTGCATGCTGCACCCTGACTCTGAGGCTAGCCTGAGCTTGTCTGTCCGAAGGGTTTCCTCAAGAGAAAGCTTTCTGATTGTAAATGAATGCACAGCCATGCAAAGTTACACCAAGTGCTACAATGGGATTGGAGCTATTACCAGCATTTTACCTTTTTTTGCTGAACAGTTTTTAAAATAAAAAGGTCAGAGTAAAGCAGCAACAACCACAAAACAAGTATGATTTAACCTATCCCAACTTCCCATCTTGGTAAATTTTTATAAAGAGTGTGTATGATGTTATTTAATCACAACCGTTACGGTGCTGCTGTGAAGAAGAGATCCATTAGGAAGAGCGAACACAGGCCTAAATAATTGTACACCAACCATTTTAGGAACAAATGTCTCACAATCAAACGAATGTGGTTAAAAACAAAAAGAACTTAAAGCACTGTTCTTTAACCCCACTACATACTGGTTTACGTGGAAATTTTATAAACCTGTTTGGGGGGCAATTTCTGTTACTAAGTTCAAAATGTAAAATCAAGTATTGTGTGTCCTTTGCTAAAACATCACAGTAACCCATAATTTGTTTAACCATGATTCATTAAATCATAAAATGCTAAGCCATAAACCATGATTTACAAATTACAAAGTGTCTGGATTCACAGTGTGCTAAGCCACAAATGTGTATTTTGGTTTAGTACAGCATGTGAATGTAGGAATCATAACATTGGCCAAAGAGTCTTCACTTACTCTGGGACTGGTTTTACACATCATGTAAACCACAAGTCATTTTTTGCTTAGCATGTTGTGTGAACCCAGCTATAGTGACCTACAAATCATAATTTGTAGCTTAGTATGTTATACAAACCCAGCCAGTTGTGGTTTAATTAGTGTACTGTGTTACATCATGGGTTAGCATAATGTCTGAGGCCAGGCCATGTATCTCTTGGAAGTATATAGGTAGCTAGTAGTCATGTACATGGAAATTGCCAAATTTAGATGTGTTGAGCATATCTGATCTATAGAGAGTCCTTGCAGCAACTTCCTATGTATATAAAAAATCCTTTCAGTTAATATTATTTCATAGCTACACAAGGCCTAATCTCTTTCTACATACTTGAATTTATAGCATATTTCAGTTTTGGGAAAGATGGGGTAGGAAAGCTTCAGGCAAAGCATTTAGTATGGATTGTTTGCATGGAATGCAGTGTTGATACTAATATATAATATGAAGTACTAAAATACTTTTCAGATCGCTTCAAGTTTCAGAATAAAAAAAAACAAAATTGTGAAAGATCTTCAGATGTGTATGTGAATGTGTATGATTTCACAGCCACTCCATCATCCACTGTATCTGTGAATAACTTCCAATGTAATTAAACTGAGACCTACACTTTCCCCATTTTGTCCAGTTGCCAAGCAAACGTGCACTCTGCTTCTCTAGATGCTTGTATGTCTGGAGCTCACTGACAGCATCTTTGGCCGATCATTACTCAGTCCAAGCTACCCAATAGCTGAAAGCAGACATTGCCAGCAAATCGATGTTTATTCTTTCCACTTCAGACTATCCAATAGCAGAGTTTACTGTCCCACCCCGGCTATCAGCACTATGTGAAATGACAAGCAGTGCCTTTGGCTTTCCTTCATTAAAAACAAACGGGGAAAAAAAAACACAGAAAGGTTTCTGACATTGGCCCTCTCCACCCACCAAAACATATATTTACAACCCAGGTATTTTAGTCTGCAAAAGCATTTCTCCTGATAGGATGCCGTGGAAATGCTAGGAAAAAGTGCCCACAAACACAGGAAAAACATGCTAGAGCTGTCCTTCCCTAAAATGAAGGGAACTATAAAAAGTTGGCTTTCAAAAATGGCTGGGGGTTTGCAACATATTGCCATGGGGTATTGTCAGCACCATGAAATGTTCAGGGATAGGCACAGTTAAATTACTACAAAGAAGAGTTCAGGATATAAATATATATACAGTGGTACCTCAAGATACGAATTTAATCCGTTCCGTGACTCTGATCGCAAGTCGAATTGGTCGCATTCTGAAGCACGTTTTCCCATAGGATTCAATGTAAATGCGGTTAATCCGTTCCACCCTCTGAATTTGGTCGCATACTGAAGCAAATTTCCCCATAAGGTTCAATGTAAATAGGGCTAATCCGCCCTCCGAATTTGGTCGCATCCTGAAGCACATGTCCCAGGTGCAGCGGAGAAAAAGGAAGTGCTAATCAAATCTGAGAAAGGCTCCCTGCGCACAGCCGGGAGCGGGAGCTTCCCCACCTCCTCTTAATTCCGCTCTTTCCTTTGTGCATAGCCCTTGGCGCGCCCGACAAAAGCACAGTGAAAGCAATGGGGGGAAAGGCTTATGTGGCGCGCGCGCGCACGCACACCCCACTCATTCCCCCTCTTTCCTTCCACGCACGCACGCACACCCCACTCATTCCTCCCCTCTTTCCTTCTGCAAGCGCACGCACACTCCACTCATTCCTCCCCTCTTTCCTTCTGCAAGCGCAGGCACACCCCACTCATTCCTCCCCTCTTTCCTTCCGCGCACGCACGCACACCCCACTCATTCCTCCCCTCTTTCCTTCTGCAAGCGCACGCACACCCCACTCATTCCTCCCCTCTTTCCTTCTGCAAGCGCACGCACACCCCACTCATTCCTCCCCTCTTTCCTTCTGCAAGCGCACGCACACTCCACTCATTCCTCCCCTCTTTCCTTCTGCACACGCACGCACACCCCACTCATTCCTCCCCGCTCTTTCCTTCCGTGCGCGCACGCACACCCCACTCATTCCTCCCCGCTCTTTCCTTCGCAGTGAAAGCAATATCAGTGAAAGGAATGGGGAGGAAAGGCTTATGTAGCGCGCGCACAGCGGAGCGGGAGCTTCCCCACCCCCGTGCTGCTGCTTCTTAATTCCGCGCTCTTTCCTCTGTGCATAGCCCAAGCACACTGAAAGCAATGGGGGGGAAGGCTTATGTCGCGCGCACGCACAGCCGGGAGCGGGAGCTTCCCCCCCCCACTGATTCCTCCGCGCTCTTTCCTTTCTCCATAGCGACAAAAGCACAGTGAAAGCAATATCAGCGCGCACGCACAGCCGGGAGCGGGAGCTTCCCCCCCCCAGCGCACTCAGATTTCATTAGCACTTCCTCTTTCTGCATTGCTTTCCTTGGGCTTTTGTCCTCCTGCTCAGATTTCATTAGCACTTCCTCTTGGAAGCTGCGACCACGTGGCAGCAGGGCAAATGGCCGCGGATCCGGTTCGTAGCTTGAGGCGGAGTTCGCATGTTGAGGTAAATTTTTGCGGCCGGAGCTGGTCGTATCTTGAAATTTTCGTAAGATGGGGCGTTCGTATCTTGAGGTACCACTGTATTAGTTTTGATGCAAGTTAATATTAGTACAGTGTTGTCCAAACTTGGCCACTTTAAGATGAGTGGACTTCAACTCCCAGAATTCCATAGCCAGCCATGCTGGCTGGGGAATTCTGGGAGTTGAAGTCCACTCATCTTAAAGTGGCCAAGTTTGGACAACACTGTATTAGTGTATGTTAGTGTATACTCACTGATGTCCAGACTCCAGTACAAACCAAAGGATGAAACATGCACAGCAACATTATGATGCAAGCAGTGGCCTTTCACAGTAGGATCTCAATGTCAGATTTAAATATGAAAGTTAAGTGATTTACAATGTAATGTTGCAAATCGTGTTTTGTTACTAGCCCCCATGTCCCCTGCCCCCTGGACGCCTACATGCATACCTACCGAGAGCATCTATGCACACTCTATTTTTTTCCTTTTTAGTTACTTAGTAAAGGCCTCTAATTATAGACAGACAACTCTACCATCTTCTATAATAACAGAAAATAACTATTTTCTATTTTAAAAAATAACTATTGTTTTTAAAATACCAAAAAGAAAAGGTCATACATTAGCCTCTATGGGAGAAAGATGGGATCCAACTTGTGGATTCAGTTAAGAACCCCCTGCTTTCTCCCTGTGCTTTGTAGCCTGTCATTCTAAACAAGGCTGTGTTATCTATATCAGTGGAGTTGACTTCAGGCCTGCAGAACCTGCAGCAGTGTTTCTCAGCCTTGGCAACTTTAAGATGTGTGGACCTCAACCCCCAGAATTCCCCAGCCAGCCATGCTGGCTGGGGAATTCTGGGGGTTGAAGTCCACACATCTTAAAGTTGCCAAGGTTGAGAAACACTGACTTACAGAGTGCTTAAAAGTTTGTGAACGCTTTTGAATTTTCAATATTTCTACATAAATATGACCTAAAATGTGATCTGTTCTCCACATATGTCCTAAAACTAGATAAAGAGAACCCAATTAAACAAATGAGTCAAAAATATTATACTTGTTCTTATGTGAACCTCTAAGATTATCAATTCATTTGAAGGGGAAGTTACAGTCAGGTGTTTCAATCAATGGGATGATAATCAGGTGTGAATGTGGGCGGTCCTCCTTTATTTAAAGAACAGAATTTTGGATATTCAGTATCAAAGTCTGATCTTCATAACTCAGATATGTGGAAGTGTTTCATGGCTTGAACCAAGGAGATTTCTGAGGACCTCCAAAAAATAGTTGTTGATGCTCACCAGGCTTGAAAAGGTTACAAAACTATTTCCAAAGAATTTGGATTCCACCAGTCCACTGTCAGGCAGACTGTGTACAAATGGAGGTAATTCAACTCCATTTTGCTTTCCCCAGTAGTGGTCAACCAACCAAGATCACAACAAGAGCAAGGTGTGTAATACTCTGGGAGGTCTCAAAGAATCCCAGGGTAATGTCTAAGGAACTAAAGGCTTCTCTTGTGTTGGCAAATGTCAGTGTTCATCAGATCACCATCAGGAGAACACAGAACAACAATGGTGTGCATGGCAGGGTTGCAAGGAGAAAGCCACTACTCTCCAAAAAAAATGTTGCTGCCCATCTACAGTTTAGATAAGCCAGAGGGCTATTGGAGGAATGTTCTGTGGACAAATGAGACCAAAATAGAACTTTTTTGCTTGAATAAAAAGTGTTATATTTGGCAAAAGGCAAATACTACATTCCAGCATAAAAACGTTATCCCATCTGTGAAACATGGTGGTGGCAGTATCATGGTTTGGGCCTGCTTTGATGCCTCTAGGCCAGGGTGGGTTGCTATCATTGATGGAACTATGAATTGTACCAGCAAATTCTACAGGAAAATGTCAGGGTATCTGCTGTGAACTGAAGCTCAAGAGAAAGCAGGTCATGCAGCAAGACAATGACCCAAAACATGCAAGTTGTACAACCAAAGAATGGTTAAAGCAGAAGAAAGTTAATGTTTTGGAATGGCCAAGTCAAAGTCCTGACCTTAATTCTATAGAAATGTTGTGGAAGGACCCGAAGTGGACAATTCATGCAAGGAAACCCACCAGCATCCCACAGTTGAAGCTGTTCTGTAAGGAGGAATGGGCTAAAATTCCTCCAAACCAATGTGCAGGACTGATCAACAGTTATCAGAAACATTTAGGTGCAGTTATTGCTGCCCAAGGGGGGCACACCAGTTACTGAAAGTTCACATACTTTTGCCACACACAAATATGTAACTTTGGGTCATTTTCCTCAATGAATCAATGAACAAATATAATGTTTTTGACTCATTTGTTTAATTGGATTCTCTTTATCTAGTATTAGGACTTATGTGGAGAACAGATCATGTTCTAGGTCATATTTATGCAGAAATATTGAAATTTCAAAAGGGTTCACAAACTTTTAAGCACCACTGTACTCTGTATTTTACTAGAATCTATCAATCAATGTTTGCTTCATAATTATAATTGAAATTCATAATTAAAATGCTTAACCCAGGGATCCATTCTGAACCTGACTTGAAGAGAACATACAGTACTCCTACCCCCCTCCCAAATTCTATTTTAAACTGCTTCTGAACATTTTAGGAGTTTCTGAGGAGGAAGGGGGCATTGTGGGGAGTCAGTTTTCCCAATCCCAAAACAAAGGCCAGGAAATGTGTGTATAAGAAAAAAAGAATCTCATTTTGGGTTACTTTCAACATGCCACTGCTAGATTGCAGAAAATCACGTGAGAGTATTAAAGGAATAGCCAACTGCTTATGCAGAACATTCTCTACAGGTGAAACTTGAAAAATTAGAATATCATGCAAATGTTCATTTATGTCAGTATGGCAACTCAAAAGGTGAAACCAATATATGAGATAGACGCATTACATGCAAAGCGAGATATGTCAAGCCTTACTTTGGTATAATTGTGATGATTATGGCGTACAGCTTATGAAAACCCCAAATTCACAATCTCAGAAAATTAGAATAGTGTGAAAAGGTTCAATAGTCTAGGCTCAAAGTGTCCCACTCTAATCAGCTAATGAATCCATAACACCTGCAAAGGGTTCCTGAGCCTTTCAATGGTCTCTCAGGCTGGTTCAGTAGGAATCACAAGCATGAGAAAGACTGCTGACCTGACAGTTGTGCAGAAAACCATCATTGACCCCCTCCACAAGGAGGGAAAGCCCCAAAAGGTAATTGCAAAAGAAGTTGGATGTTCCCAAAGCGCTGTATCAAAGCACATCAACAGAAGGTTATGTGGAAGGGAAAAGTGTGGTAGAAAAAGGTGCACAAGCAGCAGGGATGACCGCAGCCTGGAGAGGATTGTCAGGAAAAGGCCATTCAAAAGTGTTGGGGACTTTCACAAGGAGTGGACTGAGGCTGTAGTGCATCAAGAGCCACCACACACAGACGGATCCTGGACATGGGCTTCAAATGTCGTATTCCTCTTGTCAAGCCGCTCATGAACAACAAACAACGTCAGAAGCGTCTTACCTGGGCTACAGAAAAAAAAAAAAAAAACTGGTCTGTTGCCCAGTGGTCCAAAGTCCTCTTTTCTGATGAGAGCAACTTTTGCATCTCATTTGGGAACCAAGGACCCAGAGTCTGGAGGAAGGATGGAGAGGCACACAATGCACGATGCTTGAAGTCCAGTGTGAAGTTTCCACAGTCTGTGTTGATTTGGGGAGCCATGTCATCTGCTGGTGTTGGTCCACTGTGCTTCATTAAGTCCAGGGTCAACGCAGCCGTCTACCAGGAGATTTTGGAGCACTTCATGCTTCCTTCCGCAGACGAGCTTTATGGGGATGCTGACTTCATTTTCCAGCAGGACTTGGCACCTGCCCACACTGCCAAAAGTACCAAAACCTGGTTCAATGACCATGGGATTACTGTGCTTGGTTGGCCAGCAAACTCCTGACCTGAACCCCATAGAGAATCTATGGGGCACTGCCAAGAGAAAGATGAGGGACATGAGACCGAACAATGCAGCGGAGCTGAAGGCCGCTATTGAAGCATCCTGGTCTTCCATAACACCTCAGCAGTGCCACAGGCTGATAGCATCCATGCCACGCCGCATTGTGGTAGTCATTGCTGCAAAAGGGGCCCAAACCAAGTACTGAGTACATATGCATGCTTATACTTTGCAGAGGTCCGATATTGTTCTATTTCCAATCTTTGTGTTATTGATGTCATGTAATATTCTAATTTTCTGAGATTGCGAATTTGGGGTTTTCATAAGCTGTATGCCATAATCATCACAATTATACCAAAGTAAGGCTTGACATATCTCGCTTTGCATGTAATGCGTCTATCTCATATATTGGTTTCACCTTTTGAGTTGCCATACTGACATAAATGAACATTTGCACGATATTCTAATTATTCGAGTTTCACCTGTAGATCGCTGTCTTTGTGCACCAGGAGCACACAGTCATCAGCAAAGACGGTTTCTTGGATGACTGTATGGAGGCACTTTGTCCATGCGTTCAAGCGGCAAAGATCAAAGAAACAGCCGTTCAATCAGTACCTGATGTACTCCCTCCTTCAGAACCTGGACAGCACGTGACAACATCTAAGCGAAGAACAGATTGAACGGGATTGGAGCTAGCACACAACTCTTTTTTAACGTACTGGAAATGGCAAATGCAACTGATGTATCACATTGTAAAGAACCTGTCCTGTTATTTCATCATGGAGTAGCTGAATCAACTTCATGAATTTCCTTGAGCATCCATAACATCTCAGGATGATCCAGAGAGCCTCCCTGTTAACAGTGTCAAATGCCTTTGTCAGATCAACAAAGACAGAGTAAAGAGGCTTGTTCTGCTCAATGCATTTCTCCTGGATTTGCCTCATGGCAAATAACATGTTTGCTGTACTCTGTGCTGGCCGAAAGCCACAATGCACCTCTGGGAGTTTTCTTTCCGAGACAGTGACAAGTCTGTTTAGGAGAATACAGGCAAAGATTTTGCCTGCAATGGACAGCAGTGAGATACCTCTGTAGTCTGATTTGTTTCCCTTATTTTTGTAGAGAGCTACAATGAGGGCATCACAGAAGTCATCAGGCATCTCCTCTGTGGACTAAATGTCTTCCAAGATGTCTTCGAACACCTGTAAGGTGTTTGGGTCTAGTGCTCTGTAGATCTCAGCAGAAATACCATCCTGTCCTGTTGCTTTATTTGAGTTCATCTGCAAGATCACTTTCTTGATCTCATCAGTAGAAGGTGGCAGGTCTAGGGCATCCAAGACTGGCAGCTGAAGAATCTGCTGTAAGACATCATGATCAACTGTGGATGGCCTATTGAGTAGGTTGGAAAACTGTTCAGGTTTTTCAGTCCTTCCTGGTCTTTGATCAAGCTCAACTCATCAGATGACAGTAAGGGGGAGCATCCTGATTTAGAAGGACTATAAATTGACTTTATGGTGCTAAAGAAGTCTCTGGTGGCATGCATGTCTGCATAGCATTCCACCTGCTCAGTCTTTCTCTGCCACCACTCATCCTACATTTCTCACAGTTCCGTCTGTACTTGGACTGCAGGTACTTCAAATTGTCTTTCTTTGAGGCAGATGATGGATCATTCTGCCAGTCTGCATAGGCCTTGTTCCTGGCCTGGAGGGCTGCTGAAATGATCTTGTGGTTTCATCAAACCAGTCTTGACGCACCTGGGTTTTCAGTCCGAGTACAGTTGTTGCAGTCTGTGTGATGACATTTTTAAACTGCATCCATTTTTCAGAACAGGTGGTAAATTGCTGGAGAGTTTTTCATTAAGTGCACCTTGGAAACGTTGGACTTGGCCTGGGTCTTGCAGTCTGCCGATGTTGAATGACTTTCTGACAGTCCTTGGTTGCCTACAATGTAAATGGGTGTATCCCAGTGTGTAAAGTCTGGCCTTGGCAGATTGAGCAGAGGAGACTGATCAACAGTCCAATGACCAAGAAGGCAGGCCCAGCAGGCATTGTGGAGCAGTAAGAGTACAAGACACTTAGACGTCCTGGTCATCCACTGCAGCAAGAGAGGTCTCCTGCCGTACCAGTTCTCCATGCCACTGGATTAAAGTCTCTTATGCCGAGAGAGTGGGACTGCCCCTGTGCAACGGCTGTTCTGCTTGTATGCTAATACATTTTCCAGATTCTAAATCTTTCTATTAGCCTAGAAAACAAACTAATGGATCATTGAACAAATCAACCCAGAATTCTCACCTGAGCCCCAAATAACAAGTCTCAAATTATCATATTTGAAACACATCATGCAAAGAACTAGCTCTATGGAGAAGTCTGTAGTGCTGGGAAAGGTGGAAGGAAAGAGAATAGGATAACCAGCAATAAGGTGGATGGATTCAATTACAACAGTGATGGGTGCACTGCTGGAAGATCTGAAAGACCAGGTTGGAGACAGATTGTCATGGAGAAAATCTCTCTGTCTGGTCACTAAGGGTTAACACTGACTTGATGGCATATAATCAATCAAAAAATATTTCTGTGAATCATAACTAAAAGCCTTTGCCTTTTGTTCAAAGGACTGAAGCTTCAGAGATTTTGATGCATACCAAAACTTCTGTATGGCTGAAGAGTTGAAAAATACTTGCCATTTGGGTGTCCATTATTTTCTTAGCAATTTTTAATTCCTGCCCTATCTAACCTTCTTCTATCTATTAACTAGGGGTGATCTGAGCTTGCAGAAACAAACTCACTGAAACAAAGCAGACAGAGTATTATTTAACTAGGGTATAGACTGAGACCTTTTGGGAACCTTAATTCATTCCATTATGAAAGCAGGATGTAAACACAGTATATCAATACATTATGTAAATAACATAGTATATCAATAAATTGTGTAAACATAGTATATCAATAAATAATAGCATATCAACATACTAGTATATCAATAAAGTGTGTAAATATAGTATATCAATAAATTATGTAAATAAACAATCTTCAAATCTCATTTCTCATGATTCAGATGGATTACAAGCAAATGTAGTCCATCTGAATCATTTCTGTAGGCACATGACAGTTCTTATATACGATTAGGAAAAAGCTTATACATCATGTAGAAACTGTGATAGCGTGATAGTTTTATTGCATGAAGTCATAGAGAATGAGTTCTTCATGTAGTGAATACCTAGTTAATGAGCCTGCAGTGAAATAAATATTCACACAGAATGTTGAATAGCTGATGTTTTCTCTAGGAAACATACATCTTTTGTGATAGAATATATGTGTTTAGTATGATTCAGTTTTTGGGTTTTTTTTTTCAGGCATCTGTGTTATGTTTCTGATTTGTGTTGAAAACTTCTAAAGAATCAGGACAGGAATAGACAAGGAAAATATCCAAGAGTTACAGGGGCCAGCTCAGTTGCTAAGCAGTTTCACTTAAGGAGCACAGACCAAGTACATAAGCTAAAAAAGGGGAAGATGATCAAAATAAGTAAGTAAATAAATAATTTGTAAACATGGCCAAACATTGCACTAAACCAAACCATCTGAATCCACATGGCAGATAAGACCCCAGTCTTTAACTACCAGAAACAACATTCCATGAATGGTCTTATTTTAAGATATCACATGGGATTTTTAAAAAGGAATTCAAATATACCACTATAGATTTATCTGTATTTTAATGAAAAAAGAGGGCATATCATAGAAATTCTTATCAGAATCAAAAACTGAATACATCCGTAGAACTTGTTCACATAACAAACATAAATTTCTATTTATTTATTTATTTTAGAATAATAACTGTAAATAATAAACAGTCCTTGGAAGTTCAATTGCTGTCTGGCATTGTGGCAGAAGTACTTGCCTGCAAACATAGTCTTTGCTCTGCTTCCGGGTTAATACATTCTATATCTATTTTTCTTAGAAGATCAGAGAGGATTTTTCTTGGGTTGTTTGCAACAACAAAAGAATTACATTACTATAAGAAGAATCAAGGATTTTGGAGCATCTCCCAGTCAAGAACACTGTGCATCTGTTGGGTTCCCAGAAGACCGGATAAGAAATATTAGTGAGTTATTTTCTTAGACTGAAAGGCAAACATCCAGTCCTCATTTGATTTCAATGTTTTCATTTGCAAAAAAAATTATGCCTAAATTTGGCCACCAAACTCCTATCCATTAAGACTTGCTCAATCAAGCATACTTTTCAGTTTGAAGGGACCTCTAGCGGTCTTTTAAAGACATCTTCAAACCATTGTGGAAATGTTAATTGTTATAAAAATGTTCTGTGCTATACAGTACTACTGTAGATAAATCCTTCTAATACCCATCGTATCTCTCCAAGCCACACTGTTAGGGTTGAGAGGGTCTTTGGGGGACCAGCAGGGGTCATAGGACCACATTTTAAGAACACTGGTCTAGAAAATCTGGGTGTGCGTCTTTAAGACACAATTCCTGAGTATTTCCAAATGACCTTCACTGCTACAGAAAAACATTTTCCATGCTTGCAATGAATACCAGAAGACAAGATAATTCAATACGAGAGAGAAAGTGAATGCAATCCATCCACACGTTCATGACATGTCTGAAAAATGCTCCATTATGTCGACGCAGCAATACAAATGCGGAAAGTTGTCTCTTGCTATGAAGCCTGAAGCGGCAGGCGTTAAGACCAGTCCCTCCCTGGCTGGTGCAGATGTGTTGAGCAATGGCCACTGTAGTCCGGCAGATCTGAGGGAGCCGGGCTGAGAAAGACTGACTCAGACGTAGCCGCCTGACGGGAAGACTTTCCTTGCCCTGCTCTTAGTTGTTAAGCAGAAAGAAATGCCTGCTTGGGAATGCAAGAACGCCACGGTTTGGTGTCTTCATCCGCTACTTCGCTTAGGAACGCAGGCGCGGAAGGAGCCATTGGACGCCCTGTGACTAGAACGCGCCTTCTTCTTATGAATTATTCATTATTCATTCGGGAAAGGCAGCCAGTCGGCTCCGTCACTCTCGACCAGAGCGCGCGACTCGCCAGCCTTCTCCGGGCCTTGGGGGAAGGACCCTGTTTATTATTCATAAGCGAGGCGTGGCCAGACAGGAGGGCGGGAGATTTCCGAACCACCGTGCAATCGTACCAAGCTCGGTGAAGGGGTGTGTGTGGGAAATTTACAACATCCATTGTAAAGGAGAATTAATCACACATTTCACTACTTCGGATGAATTGTTGTTGAGAGAAGTAGCGTTCCTGTGGTAAACAAATGTCCGCAGTGCGTAAATATTCACAGACACCCCCAGGATTTTCAGTATGAAAGCGTTCTTTTTAACAAAACCATTTTATTTGTGTTTAGGTACATAACATTCTAGAAGCCATTGAAGCTGAAAAGTGAGGGGTAAATGGTTTCAGAGAAAGAAATACATTATAGTGAGCATCTCTTGAATAGGAGCAAACTGAGCATTAAACTACAAGAAAACGGGTTATTTAACATATATGGGAAAACATACACACGTATATATATTCTGAATTTCTTAATAATGATATTTTATTCATTGTATTTCCATGAGGAGGCAAATGTTCCAATGTATTGCGAATAATCACAAAATAATATATTGATAAAAATGACAATCGCCTTTTGTCACTTGCTCTAGGTTTTGGTTTTTTTTTTGAATGAGAAAAATAGCTGCTGAAATGCTGCTTTATTTCTTACAGTGTTTCATAACATTTCCTTAATTCTGAATTAAAGTTTTTGTACTTGGGGATTCTGACTTGTTACAGAGACCAGTGCTAAGAAATAGGCAAACTTCACATTTTATCTTGACTTATCCTATTAAATCAAGTTTACATCCCTAATGTTATCAGAATGCCATACATTTATAATTCAGGCTACAAAACACTGATTATTTAAAATATTGTAGATGAATTTGGAACTAAATTAGCTCAATATATATTATTGCAATTTTAAATTAAGATAACAGTCCTATAAGTTCCCCTCCCCCATTTCGGTAGCCATGTATTTTGCCTCATACAAAATTAGATCCATATCTTTAGCCTCCCTGAGGAAACGCTGCCAAAGGAACATTCAAATACCTAGAATTGTGCTGAAATATTTTCGTACCTTATTGTATATTTGGTTATTTTGATATTTTCTCTCTCATTTTACCTACCAAACTTAATTGGCAGGGCTGAGTGACAGCCTATGGGTTGTGAACACAAGAGCTGCCACTATATACTGTTCTGTTCACAACACTGCTAAATTGTGAACACTGCTAAATTGTGCTAAACACTGTCTCAAAAATTGGAAAGCTCACTTCAAAGGGGCCAAAAACAATTCTTGGGATGATGCTATACCAGGAACTGCAATATATAATACTAACCAAGTGCTCTAATGTTAAATATATAGCAAACAGAAAATGTTGAAAATGGAAAAATGTCACTTTTAAGAACCAATAGAGTAACCAGATTTTAACAGTAGAGAGAAAATATCTTATAACAGACTCTGACTCATTTCTCAAATAACTTAAAAAAACCAAATGTGACAGTGACTCTGACATTCACTCTCCCTGTTGATTGTCCTGAACAGCTTTATCAGCAGTCTTCAATATCAAATGTAATAGCTTTCATAAATGCCTACGTGGAGAACCAAAGAGGGGAATATTATTTGGCAATGCTTCCATTCTTATCTAACAGAGAAATTCCAGAAAAATGGGGATAGAAGACTGCCTCGTGGGATGGGAGTTGATCAATGTGGAGCTGCAAGGTTTCACCTCAATATGTACATGCAGCCATGGGAAATATTATTTGAAGATTTGGAGTTCATTGTTACCTGTTAATTGATGATACTCCCTTATATCTTTCTTAAATCTTGACAAGGTGGTGGAATCTTTAAACAGCTTTTTAGGAATCAGTAATGAGCAGAATGAAGACCAGTAAACAAAAGATCAGTCCACCTGAGACTGAGACGCTAATGGTAGGTGACCCAATCAATTTTGGAATAATAAATAGCCTGTTCTGGATAGAATTTACACACACACACACACACACACACACAACAGCTAATGTGGTGTAGTGATTAAGGTGCTGCATTGGAATGGGGAGACCCAGCATCTAGTTTTCCCTTAGGCACAGAACCTGATTTTGAATCAGTTATTCCTCTTAGTCCTAGACTGGGAAGTCAAAAAACATCTATCTACTCACCTATACCAGGCCAGTGTGATAGATTACAGCCCACCCATAACCTTCAATGAAGAGGCCTTCATCCTGCGGTGGATTGATTCAGGATGATGATGATGATGATGATGATGATGATGATGATGATGATGATAAACTCACACATACACACATACAAAAGAAGAAGAAATCTACCTCACAACACAAAAGCATACACCTCTCATGTACTAAGAAAGAACAACCTCTCTCAGGTGTTCTGGGACCAGCTGGGATTCTTGACAGCTTTTGCTGGGAGTGTACTTTATCACCTCTTCCCTTATCCCATAATCTTACATACCCAGATCTTTAAAAAAAATGCAACACTAATTTTCTGCAGTGAAAAATCCAATTTGGGCTTGTTTTTTAACACTGAAAAGTCGGTTAAAATTGTATAAATAAATAAGCTTTAGATTTAAGTTTAGTTTGCTTTTTCTGTACAGCAGAAAGCTAAATCAGTAAGAACAAAATGGGGAACTATTAATAAGAAGCAGAAATGTTTATTTTATAAAGGGAAGCATATATTCTATTGATAAATACCACATGCATTGTTGAGAGTAGATTCTCTTTCCCTTCTCTGCTGGCTTCCCTCAGCACTGTTGTTTCTGATCCCATTACTGACTATATTTAAATTGGGAATCAGGATGTATACAGGGAATGTTATAGCTCATTTAAAAATATAGATGTTACTTTTCAAATTCTTAGAAATTGTGTTAGTACACAAGCAGTGACAATGTTTTTGACTTATATTGGGAGGGAAATAGCATGGAGTAATTACAATTTTAATCCAATTTACCCTTTAAAAAATCTATAAAATGTCTAGAGAGAATAAAGACCTGCCAAAATATTTTATCTGCTGTCAGATATTATGCTTCTACTGGGACATACTACTTGCAAAATAGTAAATGCAAAGTGCAGAAATAATCTGTATTACTGGAATAAATATGTATACATGACACACATAAAATATGAGTATTTAAATTATTTCAAGTCTGGAAAGAAGGTTTAAATATTGGCTTTTTTTCTATGAAAAAAAGAATCACAATGTATCTGTATAAGTGCCATTATTTTGATTGATTTGAAGCAATTTTCAGCCTCCCCTAGGCCTGCTTAGATGGATTTTCTTGCAAAAATATTTCAGATAGACTAGCAAAGGCTGTCAGAAGCCTAAGAATCATTATATGAAATCTCTGTTGTTTGTTTTACATGTGAGCTAATTATATACATTTTTAAGCTAGCCAATAACTTACTGAACAGTTATATAGGCTATGTACAAATTAAAAACTTAAAATTGATTCTGGTAATGATAGCATTCTGGAAGAAATAAATAATTATAGAGATGAAGCAACAGAAACTGTCATAATTAGAGATGGAAGAATATTTCCCCAATCATAAACCTTTTGGGGGAAAATGTTTGGAAGGAATCTTTTACCAATTAAGACTGGTTAATTATTAGGGCTTGGCAGCACTTCATATTAAATTTTCAAGAAGTGCTTCAGTGCACCTGGCTGTCTTCGGGTAGCTACATTTTTTATCTCGGCAGCTCTGGTCTATGGAAGACAGCATGGCTGCTTTAAGGTATTGCAGAGAGGTGCTATGTTTGCTCTCACCTAGGTACTTTTTTTTGGTATTAAATCCAAAACTCTGCATTTACTGATCATCATGATGAATTTGAGGAAGGAGTGTTCTCCTTATTGTTTGGATCATTTTTCCAAATTAAGTAATTAGAAGGTTTTGATTTGGGTGCAACATTCTTCCCGTTTGCTTCTAACATTCTGATGTTTTAGACTTCTAATGAGAAATCCAAGACTAGATGGTCTAGCTCCATACTAAACCTGATTTTCAATGTTGTTTTTCAGGAATCCCATCAAAATGTCAATTTTATGCATCATCCATATGGTATTTAGTATCTGCTATATTTATGCAGCAACTAAAAATAATTATGCCATTATGCTACGTATTTTTATTGATTTTATCACTTAATTTTCCTCATTTTTTGTATTTTAATTGTTTTTCTTCAGGATAAATTTATGGACCAAGAAAGGAGGATGGCATCTCCTATAAGAACTAGCTATACCTTGGTTCCTAATCAAAAATATCGACGTAGTTATCGTCACTCCAGCAAATTTAGCAACCGCCTGCAAACAGATTCTGCATCTCTGTCCACACTTGGAAATTTCAAAGACCTACCTTTAGAAATATTTCAAATGGTTTTAGGATATCTTTCAGGTGAGTCAGTTCTACCCCATGTGCAAAATATGGCAACCACATTGCTGCTATAGAATTAGGATGTAAATTCAGGGTGGAATTCTAGGTCCCTGAAAGGACAATCAAGAAGCCATAATATGCTATGAACCTCCCTCTCTTTGGCTGGAGAAGCCTCTGTGAAAGCCCTTTTGACTGGAAGCATAGCTGTTCCACAATCACTGATCTGATAAAGATCAGTGTGAAAAAGTTACATCCCAGGGACATTGTCAGTGGCTGACCAGGGGACACTTTAGAGAACCACTATATTCAAAGTTCCTCAGAGCATTCTTAGACTTGGAGTTGATGTATTTATTTTCAGTCCCATTGGAACCAGTGGGAGAAGGAAGACAAACAAAAATTAGTGGAAGAAAGGCTGCGCCACATATTCTCTGCTCTGGCTGCCCTGAGCAACATTGCCTCTCTTGCCACATGCTCCACTCAGGATTATTCCTTCCAAATAAATTACATTAAATGTTTTAAAACATGTTTTTTTAAAAAGCAGGCAGCCTTCCTGGAGGATTGCAGGAACAGGCAAAATTAAAGACTATATTAGTACTGACACTGATGGCCTGTGTTTTTCAGCAGTCATAGAGTGAAAGGCTAAGATCACCCCAAGCACCTACTGCAATTACTGACTGTAAATACATTTGTACACATTCATTGTCTTTCTGTTTATTCTCGTCTTAGTCAGCTCAGTTGCTTTTTTGCTATTTGCTTCTGTCTTAGGAAGTTCAACAGCTAAATTCACACCAAGCAGAGAACTGCTAAACTCTCTTAAATCTAAATGAATATGTGAGAGGAAAATAAGTAGGGTTGTGCAGCTGTCTGGATTCAGTCTCCAGAAGCTGTATCAGAGCAGGTGGGAGCATGAACATACCACCCTTTCAATCAGAAGTGCTGCACAGCCTTAAAAATAAACTTTTGACCATGTGTTGACATGGAGAAAATACTTAAACTGTAATATGCTAGGAGAGAGACAGCAATCCCTTGTATCTGAATTAACTCCAAAGCCACCAACTGACTCAGTTTAGGACCCTTGCATGCATCCCAGCGCAATTTTCACTTCCCAGGCCTTCAAAAATAGCTTCATGCCAGTTCAGATTTGTTCCTACCACAGCCAATCTTAGATTGCTGAATTCTAGTAGTACTACTACTGGAAAACTGTCTTCAGAGCTGTTCTGACTCTAATTAGCCAGAGCTACATTGGCTCAGCTGTCCATCAAAGAAGACAATATGGGATCAGAGGGACATGAAGTGTGAAAATGCATATGTGGTAATTGTAGTTTTCTTAACCAATTTCTCCAGTGTTTTCTTAGAGCAATGGTTCCCAAGCTGATAATAGAGGAAACTGTTGAAAATGAACAAACATGAGATGTAGATGGCTGTAGACAATGCCACTGCAAAGTTTAGATGTATTTGAAGATTAGGCTTGGAAGAGGCTGTTTGCCTGGTTAATTTAACTGTTTTGTAATGGTAAATAGCCTTCCTGTTCTCTCTCTCCATTTCTCTCTTGTCTATCCTTCCCCCTTCACAGTTACCTCTTCTCATTACTGTATCTCACCTGCATTCAGTTCCCCTTCTTTTTCACTGCAACTGCCATTTTCCCTTTTCTTGTTTTCATCCTGGTTTTTTCTTCCTTTTTGCGTTACCCACAATCACACAAAAATAATAAAATGTGACATCGTGATGCAAGCTCAGTCCTTTTGTATTTTTGTTGCAACATCCTACACAAGTACCTAAGGGATGGAGATTATGTTGTGATACATGTTTTGTCACTTGCTCATAGACTCCTATGGAAGGGAGGGGAATGCATGCATGCATGTTCTTGTACGTTTCTGTGTTTGAGAATAGCTTGTGTATGAGAGAGAATGGTTGGTATATGTAGATGGGGATCAACTGCATTTGTAAATGGGACGCCTTATTTTACAGGCAATTAATTCGACTATATTAATTTAATTTTTTATATTGGCCCTGTCCTGTTTTTATGAGTATGGCTTCTGGTGGGTATAAATACACACACATACAGTACACAAATGTGTCCATGCAAGTATTTACTGGTTTGGCAATTCTAGTTTGACAAGAGAGGGTCATCTTAAATTCCATTACTTTATTTGAACAAATATTATTTTTTAAAATTGTCAAAATATTGCGAGATCATTAAATCTTGCTTGAAATCTCATGGGAATATCAAAAATTTGAAAGATTTGGTTATCATATAAAATTCATCTATTTTTGTTTAATTTTTGGGTCCTACATACAGTATGTCATGTGAAGAGGTCATACATACACAACTATGTATATGACCACATGCCATTCTTGGCTTAAGAGTAGTCCCAAACATTTTTGATGAATTAAAGAGGAACTACTGTGTGTATAAAGCTAACAATTTCCTTTCCTTTTCTTTTTCTCCTTTATTCAGTGAAGGATATCAGCATGATGAGCATGGTATCAAAGACTATCAGCAACCGTCTTATTAATTACATCTCAACTCCTTGTGGGAATAGAAGATTTTTGCCACAGGATTTTCATAACCATGAGCTATCTGGTTGTAGAAAAGGATCCTCCATTCTAGAACACTACAGATCCTTAGGTGATCAACGCCCCCACCCCCCTTTTCAGATATTCCAAAACATTAAACAGCTCCACCAGATAGAAAAAACATTAAGATAAAAAAATCTCAGTTAACTGAAAGGAGCCCCGCTTCAAATTGCATCCTTTTAATTAAAAGAAAACAAGAATATTGCAGGATAGGAAAAATGTTTCACTATAGTAAATTAATGTGCACATCAATCAGGATCTAGAGTAATATACAGAACAAAAATTAACTTGGGCATAAATACAATAAACCATTTGTTGGGAATTATAACAGAAAGGGAACTGTAACTTCCCCAAACTGCTCTGGGATTTTTTTTTTTTCCTGTTTTTGTATTATGAACTGATATTTTACAGGTATCAGAGTCTGTGAAAATATCACTGACAGTGTAGGTGAAAGAACAAGATCCTTAACCATGCCATCTTTTTGTTTTCTGCTGCAATACCCTTGTTGCTTTTCCTTCTCTGAGATTTCAAGTGCATATTTATCTTTTCAAATATATGTCTGAAATCTGGTGTAGTGCAAGCAGAACAGGAAAGGGGAGCCACAATAGTTAAAATGAGCAGGAGAATTAACTTCTCCCCTGCAACACTCCTATTTTAAATTTGGGGGTGGGGGGTTTGCATGTAATGGGAACAGAAATCTGAAAAATGTATTGCTTTACAAAATTCATGGAACCTCTGCCAAAATAATCTTTCCACGCCATTATCATGTCATCATCTTTCTCTAGCTGTTTTCAGCATTTTTGCCAGACTTCAACACTTCAGCTCCCAGTTACTGCTGCTTCTTTTTTTTCCTTCTGTTCCATGCAACTTATTCTCTCTTTATCACTGATTTTCTGCAACCCTCCCCTGCTTCTCTTTTAATTTATTTGCAGTAGCCTTTTCACTCAGAGCCTTTCCACTATACCAAACTTTGACAGAATCCAGCCTTCACTGTAGCAATGTAATATCTTGTTGGCATAATGATTTATAGTCTTGATTTTCAACACTATCCTATATGTTTTTCAGTGGACTAACAAAATATGTTATCTACGTGGAGGGTGAGTTAATATTGTCAGGATGCTGATCAGTTAATGAATAACCAATGGCATATCTGTTCCATCCTCCCACCTAAAGTATTCACTTACCTTGTTTAAATGCAACAGACCATGGAAATTGCCTATGACAAACAAGGCTAGGTTGATTTTACATACATGCTTACTTTCCCCTCTTATACACCATAGAATTGTGTTGGCTGAAAAAGGAAGGGTTAGGTGTTTGATAGTACAGTATGGAAAGCGGAAGTATAGCAGCTGTGTAAATTATAGTCTAGGAATGAAAAAAGGCCATGTGGGCCATGGACAAAGGTAAAATTGGATCGCTAGACCATTCAAGTAAATAAATAACTAATGTTAGTTACATGCTAAGCTTGAATTTTTTTACATTGATTGATTGATTGTAGCTTATTTTACAGTGTGAAGTCAGGTTGTTTGGTTAGTGTATGGTTCAGTGTATTGTGAAATCTCCTAAAATGGGTTAATTTAAAAACTGAGAAGTGTGCTTGTGAACACAACTACTGTCCAATCCATACTAGTTATCAGTTTGATTCTGAAAGGAATTAAACACTTTAATTTCAACTCTACAGCATAAGCACAGGATAGTAGATATAGATAATGGGGAAAGGAGCAGGAGTGAAGTCTTTTCATTGTCAGCATTTGGCATTTAATACAGATAGACACAAGTAATAAAGAACTCCACAACTAATCCAGAAGGATTAATATTAGTCCCAAAGGGCCCCATGTTTGTTTAGGGCTAAACTAACTTCTGCCAGTTAGCTGTATCATGTGCACATGGTACATGAGCAGGGCTACCATAATCTCAGCCATAAAAATCAAGACAATCCTCTCTGCTATTTAGTGGTTTTTCAGAGCTTTGCAATCCAGATATGGTAGCTGTATGGGGACCAAATTTCCCCAGATACTAGTACCATTTGATAATTCTGCAGCACAGAATATGGCAGCCCTAACTATGGTAATCCTAAGTATAAATATCATTTATGCATATTTCCCACTTTCTCTTCTTACACTTTTGCACTTCATTAAATTGATCTAGGAGCAAATCACCATAAGAGTTATCAAGCAGAGGCAGATAGAATCCAATGAGATCAAAAGATAAAGGAAAATTAGCATTTCTAAAGCAGTGCTAAAGGCCATGTGATTTTCTTTAGCCTTGTTGGAATAGCAACATGAACTCAGTGAATACTACAGCTTAGATCTTCCTGTTCTAAAAATAATGATCCATTACCATACATTAATTCTCAGCTTCTGGTATGAGTAAAATAAAAAAAATGTTTCTGCTGTTTTTTCCCCTCATAGCCTAATGTGCTCTTTCTCTCCCTGTGCTTTAAACATACTTCCAATATCTAGAAAGTTTTATATATCCAAATTTTGGAAAGAAAAAGAACTGTAAGTCTCCACAGGCTTTTTTACTCTCACACACACAGACACAAATTCTAAATTTTGGAATACCAGAAATGCATCTATTTTAACACCTTCCTTATGTGCTATTTAAACAATCTGAAATAATATTTTCTTTGCAATTGTTGGAAAACTGTTAAAAAGTCTCTTTCCTTGAGAGAAAAAGATACTAGGTTTGATTTCTTATTTTCAAGCCTGAATTTCCCTTTAACTTGAATATGCTTAATACCTATCCAAGGGTGTCAGCAGAGGAGTCAAAAAGTCAAATGGCAGCTACAACCACGAGATCACAACACACATAAAAAGGGGATGGGGCTCAGATCATACGTTTGTGGCTGCCATCTTGACTTTTTTTACCCCTTCTTTGTAGACACCTCTGTAGCTATCGCTATAAGAGTGACAACATATTGTTTTCAAGGATCTGGATGTTCTTTATGTAGCCTTTTAAAACAACACCCATTTCCAAGATAGTTTGCTATTCAGGTTTCAATAGAAGAAGCCAAAATTGGAAGAAGCATCAGAGATTTCAGTTCCAAAGGATGATCCATAAAACTATTTATATGGAGTGATTTGGTTCTGTTCCCTAGGAAGGGTAACACACTCATTGGAACATTTGAAGAATCTAGAACCTTGTCAGCATGAACCAAACAGAATAGAAAAGGGACACTTTGATTTTTCTTTACTTCTCCATTTAGAGTTTTGGAGCTGACATATACTCCTCTTGATGGGTAGGGGTTACATGAAAGAATACTGGATTAGGTTAAATGGAATATGGATTGGATTAAATGGATCCACATCTTGTCTCATCGTTATCGTTCCAATGTTGAAGCAACATTAGCCTTGGCAGTATCTTGGAGTAATCTGGGAGAGGTTTTCCAACGTCAGATTTCCTTCTCTGAGCTTTACTTCTCTCTTCAACCTTCAAAAGGAAAATCTGAAAAATACATAATCTCAGAAACCACAGCATTGCAGCTTAACTGACTTTGCTTAAATCCATGCATTCATTTGAAATAAATGGTAATAAATTGAATTACAATTTCTAATGAAAATAGTAGATGTTTATTTAGTACCTATAAGATGCTATGTACAAAAATAGATATGTGGCATTATTTTTGCTCAGAGCTAAAACTCTGAGAGCTTAACTCACTGGTTTTTCAACCGTTTGACTCAATTACTCCTTTTCTCGGTCTCAAATAATGATATTACCCCCACCAAAAAAAAAAAAGACTCTGTTGTTTTACACAAGCATCTTGGCAGCAGCAATCCCAAACTGGATCCTTGACTCACAGACAAGCAATTACAAATTGCTCCAATATCCCTAGGATATGCCCAAATTACGTCCAGTTTAAGAACCATTGGCTTAAACTCTAAGAAAGAGAAGTACTCATGATCCTAAAGCAATAGAGATGGAAAGAGCCATTTACACTGTTGAATCTAAGCTCCCTGGTCATTGCAGAAAACCAAATTAAAGCATACATGAAAGATGGCTGTCTAGTCTGCTCGAACATCCAGTGAAGCACTGGAAAAGAAACATGCGTGGTGGCAGTGAAGAAGCATGTCAGCTTAAACTAGGAAAGGATACACTGGAGAAGAAAATATTGTGGGATTTGAAGGATTTCTTCCTTCTGGCAATCCTATCTAGCTGCCCATAAGCACTGTGAATATGTAGCTTAATCATAGCCCATTAAAAATAGAGCTACAAAATTTGGCCTGCAAAAGTCTAGACATCCACTAGGTGGCAAAAAGAGAGCGTTTTCTGTTTTTGCTGTCATCTAGTGGTTGTCAATATTTTTGCAGCCCAAACCTGAGAGCCCTAATTAAAACAAACAGCCTCCTGACTCTTAAGTCAACGTTGACCTACAGGTTTTGAAAAGCATCTTCACAAAAACGTTTTTCAAATATCTCTATATGATTTTTCTTTCTAGGCTTGTTGTTAAAAAGGTGCACTTTACTGCTCCCTACAAAAGAGAGACTGAAGTACATACACAAAATTCTTTCAGAAGTAAGCATAGTTGTTTTCCAAGAAACATTGGATCTGTTAATTTCTATGTCCCATTGAAATAACATAAGTAAAATGAAGGGTGCTTTATTTTATGTTTATAGATTTCCTGTTTCAAATTCACTGGCTGTTCAGATCCTTTGCACTGTTTGGGACTACAATGTTATGGAGTATTTTTACAGGTAAAAGCAACTGAGAGCCTTGTAATGCTTTAAAAATAAATGTATTCATTATGGCATGCGCTTTTGTGCATTAGAGTCCATTATTGCATACAGTATAGGCTTTATTCTACAGCTATATACTGTAAAGTTTCATCCCATTCAAAGTTGGGTAAAGACACCCTCCCAAATGTGTTTTGCAGATCTTAGTATTTGGAGGATTGTCTCTATATTGCAGGTCAAATCATCTTCTATACTTTGTCACTGGCCACTTTCATTAATTTCACAGTACAAAAAGGGCAAATAAAACAGCCGTGTCAGAATACATATATGCTCAGCTAAGACTTCAAACTCTGAAACGTTGTTTATATTTCTATTGGCTTATTCTGTATGTTTTCAGACCTTAACAGCCGGTTGGGATGAATTTGAATGTCATCGGGTTTACAATTTTCTCTGTGAGTTCAGCAATTTACCTCGGAGAATACAGACAATTGTCAGCAGCAAGCCTGGTAAATAATCCATGTTTGCGAGCATGTTATAAATTTGGACTTTTGTGTCTTTTGACACCCTAAAGAACTGTGAAAGCAATGGTGACTACTGACTTTAAACTTGTGGGAGTGCCACCCAAATAAATTTATTTTCCACACAATTTACAGTGTTTAAACATTAGAATACTCTAAATGCAGACTGATACCTAAATGTTATTAATTTGTCTTAGGAAATGCCCGAAAACTGGAATTGAGGATAAGGACATTTTGCCGCAGTGTACTTTTAAACCATTGGATCCATCGGAGTGATTCAGCATTTTGGTTGACCCGTATTTTGAAGCCATGGCCAATGGTAAATCAAGCTCGGCTACTATATATAATATTTGGGCCTGCATCTACGCTGGATGGTAAGCTATTTTAATTAATAAGACAAAGACAGAAGTATTCAGATAGGGGCCTGAAAACAGGAAAAGAAGTGACATATCAAGCATGCAGAAAATCAACTGCAATCCTGCTAATAATTTTCCAGCAAGACAGCAGTTATTTTTTGCTATCTGGAACCTAGAATTGCCTTTCTCTCCACCTCAAGAAATAGGTAGGGGATAGGGTTAACTGGTGACTCAAGACAAATTCCCTTTCAGTAACTCTTATGCTTAATACTGTTCAGGGCATGTTGTCTGGCAGAAAATGATTCAAGGTCCAACAGATGAAACTAGTTTGAAAGGGCTGGCAGATGCTATTAAACTATTATATGACACAGAAGCAAAGGAGTGGACAGCAGATGATATCATCAGTCTGGTGGATGAGCTTGCAGGTATGTTTGCACACCTGAATCCAAGATACCATCAAATACAGTTAGTCCTCATTTAGCGACCACAATTGAGATTGGCAATTGATGTTAAGTGATTGGCAATCTGATGTTAAGTGAAGTGATCGCTAAGTGGGAAATCATGTGACCGCAACTGTACTTTCCTTTTCCCCACTTCCCCGCCCTTTGGAATGCTCACTCTGGTGCTGGGATAATTAGCATGAAGGGAATTAGATGCTTGTATTTACATTTATTTATTTATTTATTTATTTATTTATTTTTCAAATTTATATACTCACTATACAAGTGACTCTAGGCGGTGTTACAGATAAGAAACTATAACATCCTAGAAAAAATATATGTTAAAAACTACAAAAGGTTAAAATTAAGCTAAAAAGTTAAAACTGTGAGAGGAAGGGATTACAAGAGAGTAAGCAGGCACACAATGGGAAATACAAATCAAAAGCAATGCGCTGGTGTTGGCAGCTGCAAGTGCACTATACAAACAGCCTGGTGTATTCCCTGTTGTGTGCCTCTTTACAGTCTTGTAATCCCTTCCTCTCCAATTTCTCTGCTGTGCAAAGGGGGGGAAAAATTAGAACAACAGTTCAGGCACACAACAATGCATATTGACTATAATGGCAATCACATGACTGAGGGACACTGCGAAGGTTGTAAATGCAGGCATTGATCGTAAAGTTATAGCTTCGAATGATTGCGGAATGAGGCAGTCACTAAGCAAGGACTACTGGTAGTCCCAAAAGAAGAGCAATTGGACAAATATTAAATTACAAGTTGGTTCTTGCTGCGCTTTTCTGCTGATACAGCAGGATTGTTTCACTGAATTTGGTGTTTCAGAGAATACTGTATTGGCTTAATGTTCCTAGCAGTTTGGCAATGATTCAGTATATTGTGACTCCAAACTGGAAAACTTATTTCAGAGGAGCACTTAGGTTAACTAATTATTGCAAAAATAACAAAGAAACTTACTCATTTAAGGACCCAATAGCATAACCTTACATTTGTTTCCTTTTTTTAATATATATATATAATTTTTATTCAAGATCTTTAGACAAATAAAACATAAGGAAGTACCGAAAGTGAAATTAAAAAAGAAGGAAAAATAAAGAAAAGTGCAGAAAATAAAAAAGAAAGAGAAAGATATTTAAAGAGACGACTTCCAATCTTCTTTACAGCAGTTACATACAAAGTTAATATCATCCTACATATGTTTCCTGTATTGCCTCACCTGAGTATAAACCATTGTGAATTCCATGGGATTAACCTTTGAATGTTATAGGATTGCACTGTTAAACTGAAAACTATCAACTGATGATCAACTGCATCAAAACTAAATATATTGTAAGGAAAAATGCTCATTGCATCGTCCATTCAGAAGCACGCAAGCTAAATCTTACAGTAGTCTTATCACCTAACCTTTTAAAAACTGCAAAGTACATATATTATTTGGATGTTATTTTACTGTTTGTCTTGTGGACTAGATCAATTGGTGTTGTATTCTGCCTATCTTTTGAATAAGATTTTCAAAAGTAAGAAAATAAAAGTTAAAAGTAAAGCATGTATGTGTGAATACTATATGTATTCTGGGGTGTGTATGTGTGTGTTTGTGTATGTATAAAATCTTTTTCTATTTTTTATAGTAGTCCCTCAGGAATGGCTTCTTGAAAACAGCGCTCGACTTCTTATTTTGTGCGGAAACAATATCTGCTTCACGTTTATGGCTAGTAAAGCTGTGAATGGCCGAGCTATTGAACTGGCAAGGCTGGTGGTGTTCCTGGCTTTGGTGAATAGTAATTAACAGATAGTTTTCCCTCCTCATATACTACCTTCTTCTTCCCTATGTTATGACTTATGAATGGGACACACGCACCCACACATGCACACGCACACACTCCCATGACACAAAATAGGTGTCTGCATTTAATATATCTGGTACAGTGCTGTGAAAGAGTAACTGCTGTGAATGGGAAGGATCAGGATGAGGATGACAGTATTTAGGAAGGAGCAATTATCCATGAGATTTAATTGAAAATCTCCCATCTTCAAGGGAAAAAAAAACCTTCCAAAACTATCATTTGGGATGGAGAGAAAGCTGTCATTGTCAACAAAGAAAACTTAGTTCCACAGCCAATAGGTCTTTTGAGTGAAATAAACTTTAATCAGGATGGGGAATAAGGGTTAACACACTTCTCATGTGCTCTAAGGTGCTTGTTTGGTTCCCCTCTCCCTGGTGTTTTTTAGACATGAATGAAGCCTTAAATGTGTTAAGCACAATGACATATTTGATGTCTTGTCTAATTTGGCCCTTAGATACCAGTTTTTCTGTAGCAGTTTCAGGCAATTCGCCAAAATTAACTAACTACAGTAACATTTTAAAAGAAACAAATTAATATATGTCTGAAAATACCGCAGACTAATTACCTTGCCTTAGAGTGTTTCTATGGCAGCATCAAATGCAGTTCTTTTATTGCTGCTTGCATAATGTCACTTTATATGCAAACGGGGAAAGCATTTTCATTAAACTTCCATTACAGCAATCCTTGAAGGAATAGAACATTAGGGTTTTGCCACACTTATCTACCTTCTTAGCCTGATAACTAGTGGGCAGGCAGGCAGGCAGGAACAGCATATCTAACTTGAGGTATCAGATGTGTCAAAATGTTCTAGTTTGCCCGCATAATATTTATCAGAGCACTTTGTATTAATAATTGTATCATAAATTGATACAGTTTCCATGAGCATCTTCCTGCTTTTTCTGTCAGGTGATGAGTCATGTGGGAGGACTGCAGGAATCATGTACCTTTAATTATTGTACAGGAAAGAGAAATGTTTTAAGCTAAGCTGTCAATGTGTATACTAAGTAGAACGAACGTTCTGTAGCATCTGAGAACAATTCTCTGTGAAGGTTTTGCACCAATTCAAAATCAGCTCTGAACTTGCCTGATCTCATGATATTTACTGGTTTGGGGAGCTGAGCTGATTTATTTCAGACTCTGGGATGGGCCAATTTATTTGAAAGCTAGCACATGCTAATGTGACTCAGAAAAGCTTCTGGCAATATTTTCCCTTTGGCAGGAACTCTTGGCTTACTTTACTTTCCTACCCCTGGGTTGAAGGCAACAATTTTTCTACAAACATGCACACACACACACACACACACACACACACACTGAGCCTGTCTTTAGGCACAGTTACAGTGGTGATGAGTGCACTGTTGGAATTGTGAAAGACCAGGTTAGGGACAGATCATCTTGGAGAAAATCTATCTATGTGGTTGCTAAGAGTTGACACTGGCTTGATGGCACTTAATCAATCAATAGGCACTGTTTGCCACATATCTCCCCCAGTCCAGCCAAGACTGACCTGGGTAATTTTGATCATTTTCAGATGTATTTGGACAGGAGAACACTACAGTGTAAGACTGTACATTTATATGTTTGTCAGTCTAAAGTTCTCAGAAAACACCAGCCAATCAGCACTTGCCATTTCAGACCAATAGCCAAACACAAAGAACTATCAGCCAATCAGCCAGTAACTGTGCCTTGTCCCATCCCCTTAAGTCTGTATTGAGACTCACATCCCTTTTCCACTTCATCAGAGACAGAGATAATAAATTGTTTTGCTAGCTTGCATCCTGTTTTTCTTTAGAAGCTCAAGGTGGCATACATGGGACTTTTCCCATTTTTCCTCATAATAATTCCACTAAGAGGTCATTCTCTGCTCTCCGTGGTGGCAAATATTTAGTGCCTTCCAAACTCTTAATGCTGCCATTCCAAAAAGTCTGGCCTCCTTTTCCTAACCATGCTACCACACTGCTATAATGAAATCCCAGGATGTGGGAGGAGTTATTCCCTCCAATGGATGCATAGACATTTTAAGCACCATACAGCAATACTGTATGTTGCTGTTTATGACATTGCATTTGCTGCCTTGATATATCATATCCTCATACATGGATAAAATGCCATTGGCTTAAAATTACATGGAAATTGTTTGTGCTTGCAAGTCTGCAGTTATGATAGTATTTGATGGGAGGGAGGAGAATCATGCCCAACTGTCTGTACTGTGCCTCTATTTGGAAGATCTTACAGACAGAACCAAGATGAATTGCAAAGAATGCTTACAGAGCAAGAATGTTCCACTTTATCTAGTTTAAGCTAAGTTGTGCAAAAAACCCAAAGAAAACTCAAACCATCAGGACGCAAGCAAATAACAATTTAAATAAATAATTATTTATATATTTGTGCGTCTTTCAACCCAAAATTTACATGGAATTATTTTGGACTGAAAAGCACAAGGATAGGAGCAAAGAACTATTGTTCTACCATCAAGGAAATTTTGTTTTATTGATATCTCTATTCTACCAGGTGTGCGAGAAGGATCTCTATTGCATGGACTGGGCTGTAAAAATGATGCAGAAAGTCTGCAAGGTTTTCAGTACCCCAAGTGAAAGGAACAACTTTTTGCAGAGTGTGGAGAATGCCTTTGCACATATTATCATGGATGCACTGCAGTCAGTGATATCAGGTAAGAAATCAAATTATACCTCTACTGTAATCTCACCCACTACCTTAATCCTGATTATCTGAATCTTCCAGTCACGGGTGCTTCTTCTTTGTCCAAGTTCACGAACAGTGAGATAGCTTCTCTCACCAAAAGAGATGTTGAAATAGTTTAACTGAATGTATCAAGTCTCAGCTCGTTTCAACAAAATGGTTTCCCTTTGAAAAATAGTTTAGAATTTTCCTTTGTATGTTCCAGATTAGTACTTCCAATAGTTTAAGTTTAAACCTATACTCTGTTCTGTTAAATTTTTTATTGCAGCTGGCATGAGGGAAGAATTTGATTTCTTTCTCACACAGCTATAATATTTTATTTATTTATTTATTTATTTAGAGATTTATATCCTGATCCTTCAGTATTTACATACCAAGAATCAACTATATTTATGCAACAATAAATAGTTATATTTCATTTTTAGACAGAATTGAATAGATGTTATGGGTGAAGAGGTTAGGATTGAAACCACACTGAATGAGGAGTACAGTAAAGGTCTAATCCTTTCCCCATGTTTTATGGTCCTGTCAAAAATCAACCCTTTGGATACTATATGCCATAAGAAAGAGGCTGCTGTCAGTGCTAGTGGCCCAGCTCACCACCTCTCCCATTTTCAGTTGAAATTTAATCCTATATTCACATAACTTGGCTCTTAGCACAATTACTAAAACTGTTACTAACATTTTGTGCCTTTGATTTGTGAACTTGCCTTCTAAGACAGATTTTCTTTCTTATATTTTCTTTTTAAAATAAATACATTACTGTATACAGATTTTTGCATATCCAGAATCCCAGTGAGAATATGACATTGGAACTGGATTCCTGGAAATTTCAATCAGCATTTCTTTAAAAAACTGACTTTATTTCAGATTAATTCTAATGAACATTCATATAGCTGAAGCACAATATAAATGTACACATTTCTAAATGTCATACTAGAAAATTCAGAAATGAAAAATAATATGCCTACTTACAAATTACTATGAGCATGTGAAGGACCTCCTGGGCTATTGCCTTGTAAAACAAAACTTGGTGTTTACAGAAAATACAACCCATGTAGTCTACCAAATAGAATCAGATCATAACTAATTAAAAAAAAAACACTTCCCAAGAGGAGTAAGCATGGTCCACGTTTAATAACAAGTCAATAATACATAAGGTAAAGGTTCTCTTGAGTCAAGCTCGACTCCTGGTGATTTAGGAAGATATGTTGGTGAAATAAAATATTATCCATTGGCTTGAGATTTTATAAGTTACACAACATCTATATTTCAAATAAAAATGGGTTTTGTTCAACCTGTTGTTTATTTTGCTTAGGAGAGCATGATGAAGAAGACAGCAGCTTTTTAAACCTGTTTCACCTGGTCAATGCACAAGCAAATTTTCATAAAGAAATCCTTTATTTGACCATGAGCTGCAACATGTAATTTTTTTCTGGCTCTTGAGAATTTGGAGAAGATAGCCTATGAATAAAATAAATTACCTTTGCCCATTATCTTTTTTTTACCTTCATATGTGGCTGTGAGCATCCTGGTCTGCCTTCTAAATTCACATTTCATTGGGCTTGATCATTTATATTATAGCATCAGGATTTATGTATTATTTCTGCATCTGCTGAAGTTAGTGGTTTAATACACACACACCACAGAGGCCCACACACAGGAAAAACATATATGCAGAGGCTGGGACACAATATAGAATCCAACTTTGATGAAAGTAGCAATTATCCGTGTGCTGGTAAACTAGAATAATGCAAACCATTAAAATAGCCAGATAAATAATGCAAAATGAGCTGTTGCAATGACAGACCATGAATAAGACTCAGGTCCCCTTGCAAAAATTTTTTAAAAACCTAACAAGAGATACTCTCTAAAAAAGATTGTAATGGATTCATGCAAGATTAGTGAGTATCTAGCTTACAACTAACTGCATTTACCATGCCTCTACAAAACTGCTGAAAAAAAAATCAGTGTTGCAAAATTGTGAAATAGAGAAATAGAGTAATTTCAGGACAACCTAACCCTTCCTCCCTATCCATTTAAGCATGTCATGTGAACAGGGTCAATGTGTTAAAATGGACAAGTAGTGCAAAGTTGCAATGGATGTCTTTAAATCCAGAGAATCTCATGATGAGCCGCATGATTTGTGGAATGGACTATAACACAGTATTATTAGAGCATGCTTTACATCTAGAACTCTGAAATAACATCCCTGGAATCTGAAAAATTTCCCATCTGAAAAACTGGAAAATTGATATAGATAGATGAAGTGGGATACTGTTATTATTCAGCATAAGGTAACTTCTCCCTTCTTGACTCACATAGGATTATTAGAGTACAAAGATTAACATAGGCAAGGATAATCTAAGCTATGTGCACATTCCAAAAAGACACAAGAGAGCTAGATAAACTGCACTTTTGGACCTAGGATGAGTGAATGCAGCACAATTAGGGCTACGGTGATCCAGAAAAGGATGTGGAGCTGGAATGTTAGACATTTATTTCTATTTATTTGGGAGATGGAAAAACTGGCCGTTGGAAAGAGCCCTGTGATTTTTTGTCTTTGGCTACTAGGCTGGGCCTCAAAGGTATGTACCTACTAAGCCATTCTTTCCTAACTGTGTACCCTCTAACTGTTGAGGATTAGATTTTTGCTCCCATCAATACAGACATTGTAGCCAGTGATGGGATTTGTAGTTCAAAATATGCAGTATATGGAGAGTACTAGGCTGGGAAAAGCTGCCTGAAGTTTTAGAAGCTGTACAATAAAGAGCACCAGATCTGGCCTGCAGAAATCCAAGCAACCACTAGGTGGCAGCAACGTATTAGGGGTTTTTTTTGTGTGTGTCTCTCTGCTTCCATGCAGTGGTTCTCTGGATTTCTGCCAAGATCCAGTAGTTATATTTTCACACAAGGATGATCTGCTTCAAACAAACTAAAACTACTGTGACTTCTAGCTGTTCTTCACTCCAGGGGATTTTCATTGAGCAGCCCACTTGCTAAGTTTACCTCCTTTTGTGCTGTAAGAGCTGCACTCTAGAATCACTTCCACAATTCCTTGGATTGGGAGTAATGTATTCATTTCTGTCAAGAAAGGAGGAAGTATTTTAAACCATTTTTTCACTGTGGCTTTGTTAAAATGAAGCAAGCATAATTAAGGAACCTTGTTCAGTTTATGTCTAATTCCCACTGAACTCTGTTGTCAATCATTTAAGGTTGTTAATAGTATACAATTTCAGTGGTAAGAAAGAAAATTGGAAGGTTTTGCCCCCCTGAAGACAGTGTTGGAGCCTTAGGTGAATAGCAGACAGACAGGCACATGGGGAGTGCTAGGGCAAAGCAGGTGAATAGTTGCTGCGTTGTAGATGCTCTCTCTGGTCTCCACAACAAGACATTTCTTTATTTAAAATATTTCAAGGACATCTTTAAAGACAATAGCCTTCCCAGGGTGACTTACAAGAGTAACACCCAATACAGTAAACACCATAAAATAGTAAAACAGTAAACAATAAAATTTATAAACTACAGCAATTGAGACAACTGGGTAACCAATGCTAAAATCCAAATAAGTTGCAGTTAAATCCCAGAATAGGCCAATAAAACCAACTTAGAGGAAAGGCTAACAAGAATTTACCCTTTCTTTATGTAAATATTCCATATGTTGCCTTGGGATTACTAAAGTTTTGTCTATTGATGATTTTATTTATTGATGGAACAAAATAAAATGTATCTTTTATTTTTGCACTAGCAAGAACAGTAGTGTGAAATAAGTTCTTTTAAAACTACCCTGATTGATTAACTATTAAAAAATAGTTATGTATAGTCTTGTTGTGGTTATGTATGTAGTGGTGACTGGTCAGTGGTTGCTAGGAGGACTTGAGCAGACACACTCTGAGATTGTTCTGAACTTGTTCTGCATTCTGACTACAGTACTTTAACTGGTGCAGTATCTGGAGCAGAACTATTTTTTTGAAATTAATTATACACTTTGGGTTAAAAGTCATTGCACCTTTATGCTTGGGTAATTGGGAAATGTTCTTTTTCAGTTAAAAGCTCTGAAAGAACTTGCAAATATTCTTCTGACTTTGAATTACTGGTCAGTTTATGTTTTTTTACATGCCTCAGTGAAGTGAAAATATTCAAGTATTGAATATCAAAGCATATTCTAAGATCAATTTATTTTAAACAAATTTTATATATTTGTTAAAATTTATAAATATATATTTGTTTATATGTTTGTTTTTATATACACACACACAAACATGCATATAATACTGAATCTCAAATAATGTTGCTATTTATGGAACATCTCATTAAACAAAGAGTCTTTACTAAAGATTGTTTATTTTTAAGTGTATTATTCATGTTTGAGGAAGACAGAGTCAGGTGGAATTGCATAGAAAATGACAAGATATTTATATAAAATAAAAAAAGAAAGTGTGAAGAAGGCACAACCAATTACCTTGTAATAATAAAGAAGATACCAGAACAATCCCAAGGGACAGTGGGGCCATCACAAAAAATGCTGAAGCCAAAGTCCACGTCTTCTTAGCAGAACAAACAGAAAATGCTCCCAAATGCAGCCATTTTGGCTCACAACTGAAGTGTTAAGTGAAGCTACATGTATTGACATCTGAAAAGGAGATCCCCTAAGACAGTGTCTCTCAACCTCAGCAACTTTAAGATGTGTGGACTTCAACTCCCAGAATTCCCCAAGCAGCAGGCTGCCTGGGGAATTCTGGGCATTGAAGTCCACACATCTTAAAGTTGCTGAGGTTGAGAATCACTGCCTGAAGAGCTTCAAATCCAAATGTTTGCATGTCACATCTGGAGGAAGTGAGGAAGGGAGACTTTAGACCTGAGGAAATGATCCTTCCTGTGTCTGGCTTGGCTCAGCTCAGGCCAGCAAGAGCAAAAGGCAGTGGGAACGCCTTCTGTGGACTTGCCAGGCACATACAACATTGCAAAAAAGGGCCTTGGGAGTCTGCCTGTCCATTCGGCAGGATAGCTCTCTGAAAACAGAACGGGATCCAATTGGGTGTGGTAGGAGAACTAGACAAAACAAAAATTGAATTTGAAAATGGGCTGGATTCAGCTGTGGGCTATAGAAAAAACAGGGAAAAAATCTACTCTTAAGCTCCCCCCCTCATGTGATCCAGGGCGGAGCTGCTTTTAAGGGGTTGGAAGGAATTCCCGAAGCCAAAGCTGTGCTGTCTTACTGTGTTTCACCTCCTTGCTTGTCTTCCGGTGCCAGCGTTTGCCTTTAATTTGTTCTCTATCACTAACTTAAATGGTAGGGATAATATAGCAGCGACTACTCACATGCCCACCCCCCACCCCCCACAACACTAATGTGCCTCAATAACCACTTTTACAGGGGCAAATTGCCACTTTTCTCTGGGAGCAGCAAACTGAGGAAAGTTGCTTGTTGGGCTGGCTGATGGAAAGGAAAAAGGAGAGGGGAACAGGATTAGCTGTGATCAAAGCAGAGATTTTAAGTATACAGTTTCGATGTTAATATGTTAATGTTTTATTCAATGAAAAGTCTGTATGGGACACATAAAGAAGTTTGGGTAAGTCTAACAGATTAGGGTTAGATACGTTTGGGGGAATGTCTTTCTTTGTTATGAAATTGAAATAATTGGCTGAATGAACTGTTCATTTAAGTATTGTCAGCCAGTCCATCATTAAGCTGACAACTGGATTTCACAAACCTGAGAGTAAAAATGGGAGTACAATGTCCTGATTTGTGTGGGTAGAGGAAAAGAATAAAGATTCCTGGTGAATCATTTAAAATATGGTAGCAATCTAGCCACAGAGAAGGACACTACAGCACAAGGAATGCACTTCTTGCATATTCTTGGTTGCAAAAAATCAGGAATCTGGCAGCAACTTTTCTGATTAACAGATGTTATTAAAGGTCTAGCTTTTCTCATCTCTATGCATCTGATGAAGTCAGCTGCAGCTCATGAAGGACCAACATGGCTGTCCTCCCACAACATGCTCTTGGTTGGTACCTGGCCAGGGAAAATTTCTGGGTTTGCAAGGAAACCAAGAGAAGGGTGGGGTGTGAGCCAAAGTGGTAGGTATAAAGTTAATCATGGGCTGTGCTGCGCAAGCAGAGCCATTAGCTCAGTCATGGTAATCCCTAGCTAGCTCTGAAAGCCCATGAGAAATCGTCAGTGAAAAAATGGAGGAGGAGAGGAAGGGAACCACAGTCATCCCAGAGATAACCAGTGGCATTATTGGACATAATAGAAGTTAAAAATCTAGCACATGCACAAAGCACCAGGTTGGGAAAAGCACTGGATTCTAGGTGTGGTTTTACCACACACTCATAGAAAAGTAGCATGCAACATTTTAGAACTGGTAAGAGATTTATTGGATCAGCCCGTTATTTAAAGATGTTGGATGTTTCTGAGTTTTACCAATTTAACATTTCATCCAGCAAAATGAATATTCAGAACACAGAAAGAATTCATCAAATTTTGGTTTGGCCTATTTCTATGCCCTGAAATATGAATAGGCTGCTAATTAGATCTTCTCTAATTAGAAGCCAATTCCCATTTCCAATTGTGGTAATATAATTATGGGTTCTCAAATTAGACAAAAGGGGAAGAGAGTTTCAGACTTTTAGAAATTCAGGTTCCAACATTTCCTACCACTAGCCATTCTAGCTAGGGCTGATGGGAAATGGTCCAACAATATCTAGACAGCAACAGCTTTCTCACCCGTATACTAGAGTTTTGTATATTTTGTTGTCATCATGCTGGAATGTTTTCTTTTTACATCCTTGGTCTTGGATCAAAAATAAAATATCTATCTGTACTAGAGTAGGACAATGAAATATGGTGGAGAACCACTGATTACATTCAAAGCAGAACGCATGGTTCTTTACCTCTACGTCAATTCAGTGAAATAAGTCAGGGATGAGAATTGGTCCAGGGTTACCTGGTGAATCTGGATCTCCATTTTAGCCTCTTAATCCAAACTGAAGCCACTACACCATGAAGTCGATCCACTGAGTCTAGTAGAAAATATATACATTAGAACTTTTTCATTGAGTTTCCCTACTAGTTCTTAATTTCTTAGCTCTTTGAAGACCAAAATTCACAAGTTAAAAGCATTACTGGTATTCTGACCAGTAATATCACATGAATATAAAATACAGAAGCAGCATCACTTTGGAAGTATGTACACTTTGGAAGATTCTATTCCAGTTACCATAATTTGGCAAACTAGATAAATGTGCTAGTAGAAATCGCTATTTATACCACTTAGCCATTTCCAAGATAGCAGAGAAAGTAGTACAAATCCGGTGCTTGTCATGCTGTTAGATTCTTGAGATGAAGAGCACATGATGGTGACTACTTGATTTGTGCCCTTTAAATCTACAAAGTAGCTAAACTCTGGCTCCTGCAGTTATTGTGAATCACATATTTCACTCATCTACTGTTCAGATGAATTGCTATATATATTGACTAAATAAATAAATAAACTTAGTGTCTGGCTCATGCTCAATTCCAAAACCAAACCAATTCCAATACAGTTCGATGCTATGCCTCCCAAATTAGCCATATTACGGCTTAGTGTGATAGCCTGGTTCATTCCACATGCAAAGACAATAGCTGGCTTCTAGCACATGCTGAGCCACCAACTACCCAATGCCATTTTAAGCCTACTCGTTAGTTGTGCAAACCCAGTGAATGAATCAGAGGGCCTTTCCCCATTTTTATTTGATGGTAATGCAGACTTCCCCTGCCAGCATCTTTACTCTGTTGAGTCCCCGTCACATTCCCATCATCTTGTCCTCAGCCCATGAGCAAGTCAGTCTAAAGTCATCCTTAGCTGCCTAATGTTAATCTCTTGTTTTTACCCTTAAGCTGACAGCAACCAGGGGCAGTTCCAGTCTGATATGCTTTCCCACCTGTGCTCTTGGCACCCAGTCAGGCGGTCCAGAGCGTGACTTCTTCAAAATCCCCAACCTCAGTGGACTTACAGACTTAGCTGGTAGACCCTCACTTTCCTGGTCTGCCACACACTTAAAGGAGGAGCATGACAGCATGGCTTGAGCTGTGCCAGCTCTCCAAGCCATTCCCCCCCCCACACACACACACTTGCATCGTGTCAGGATTGGTAGGTTCTTCCCACCAACTAGCAAAACCCAGAATGGGGAAGGGCAGAAAGGCCAGACGGTTAAACAAACTCTTTTGCATAACATGCCCCCTCCGCACCAGGACTTCATCTGGTAGCAAACCAGAACAGAGGCAATAGGAATAGGAGAGCAGAAATGGGGACAGCCAATGTTATGCCAGTTTTTTGACAATTTAAGGATTGGTAGAAAACAACCATCTTTCAATTGGCAGAAAATGTGACAGTGGGCAAAGGCCCTTATTCTGCTCTTACAAAGTTCCTTTTGTCATTTCAGTAGAGTTGCAAATGCCTCTGTTAGTCTAGCACACAAGAAGCTGAAACTGCCTCAGCAGCACAAACAGCATTTGCCCTGATCCGATAGGAGAGGCGCAAGAGTCTCTCCCACTTTTTTAGCGAAAGTGCTCCTGGAGGCAGGAGCAGTAGCCTAACCATGTATTGTGCCCCTCTTTATAGGCAGGGGCAGCAATTGGGGCACTGAGGATTGTGCTGAACTTTCAGATGGGGAAATGCCTACAGTGAGTGGGATAATCATGCAAAATCTCTAGTTAGAGCTCCAGAGGTTGCAAGGGTGGTGGGAGAGCTTTGGGGCAGCAGATTGCTCCCCCTCACACTCTCTTTAGAGCAATGTATTTTCTCGGTTACATGAAAGGGTATACTTAAGCTAAGTAATATTCAATAACTTTTTGCAACATTTAAAATCTTCCTAAATTTATTTTGTGTGTAGGTGGGAAGAAGAGAACTATTTCCTGCTGGGTTTCTCCCCCCACCCCCTTATTTTTCAGGTTATTTTTAACATTAAAACCAACCACATCCCATCTCAAATCTTGCTATAAATGGAAAGCTTTGCGCATTTTGAATGCAGATCTAGATTATAATATCAATGGGCAGAGTAATTCTATGGGGATGGGACAAAAAGAGAAGGTAGAGGAACTACCATCACCTAAAATCTGCTGGATTTACACTGGCCAAGTGTTCCCCTCACCCTTTTCTTTCTCTCGCCCCCCCCCCCCACTTTTCCCATGTTGCTTTTTATTCCCCAAGGCCCTCCCTAGAGAACAAAAGACTTTGGATCTAGTCCATCCCAACAGCACCCAAGATGTGCTTCCAGAATGTCTCTTTTTGTCCCAAGTATCGGAGCAGGAATGGTGAAAGAATTTTCTCTGGAAGAATTCTTTCTGGTAGCTGAAAGGGAGATTGACTATGGTTGCCAACATCCTTTTCCAAGGACCGTAGAATAGAACCTTAGCTATAAACTCCAACTTTCAACCTGTAACCCTATTCTTCAAGGACAGTTTCACATAAGCAGTTCACCGTGCCAGATCTTTATTTTACCCTTGTGGCAAATTTCCTTGATTTTTAAGCCCTTAAATAAGTACTTATTTAAGAATTTAAACATACGGGAAATGAAATTAATATTTTCTTACAAAGAAAACCAGTTTACTCACATGATTATAAAATTACATACATGATTGTTATAGTCCGGTCATTATGGTAGAAATTATTAATGTGCTACAGTGTTAGTATCCTTTAGCTGTCACATCAGCCAAAAATAATCTTTCTCTTTCAGTTTTTCAGGTTGCTTTTTGATTCCTCTGCAGTGACATATTTAGCATGGATGATATTAGTAGAGAAAGCAACCAGATATAAATCAATTATTTTCTGGAAAGTTTTCTTTTTAAAAAAAACAAGCAAAAATAAACTTGCTGACCCACAGAATGAGGCAGCATTTTCAGATATCCAGTGCTCAAGCCCTGATTTTCCACACAGGGGTAAGTATGAGGTTTTGAAAATACTGTCCAATTACTAGATAGCCTTCCCCCTACCCCCCCCACCCCCATTTCCCCAGAAAACTGTTGTGTATCTACTACAACTGAAACTTCTGTACATAGTTGCATTTTCTGTCTTGGGAAATATACTAATGTTTAGCATGGCAAACGTTAATGTAATACAGTAGGCACATCAGTCTTCTTGGTCTCCCATCCCTTTCTCTGAAATCTGATGCTTTCACAATCCTGTATTTTTAACTTAAAATCACAGAAGGTTGCGTATCTAAATATATAGAAAACCAATTCTTTTTTTTTTTAACACTAAAAGAGCAGATTCTGAACTTCTTCCCCTCCACTCTCTTAGGACCATTCCATTAGAATTCTCACTCTTTGCTTTCGTTCATCTCATAGTTCTCCTTGTCTCTTGTTCTTCCCATGCACTTCCGACTCAGTCTTCTGAACTCTTAAGATACAGCTTCAGGCATTTAGCTGAATCATTCTTCTCTTTGCCAGGGAGTTTTGCAAAGGGTTAACTTTTCTCCAGAATGCTCTGGAAGACTCTGGAAGACAGCGCTGCTGAGATGTAAACATGGATATAATCCAGGAGTGCTGCTCCTGTCTGGAGAAAATTTACATTTCTAAACAAAGGGAAAAATGAAGCAAGACAGAGAAAGGAAGAAAGAAAAATGTGGATATGAATGCAAATAGCAAGACTTACTAAAGGGTATCAGACATTCAGCCATTTGCTAAAGACAGGCACCCCTTCCATCCTCAAGTTCTTAAAAACTGCAAATTACAGAAGACATCCTCTAACCTTTGTGCCTTCCTTAGTTCCAAAACTAGCAATAATTTTGAACAGGCATCCTGAAAACCTGAAAGAGGGTGATTCTTAAACCTTAATATCATGCATACATATCAAAAGCTAAGTATTGTTTTTAAAAGCGCATTCTGCTCAGCATGCGTGGTTCATCTTGAAGATGGCAGAGTGAAATCATATCGCCACCACTTCGGTTGACCACCCCGCTCCCTATCACAAACATCAAGAAAAATACAATGTCCCTTTTAAATCCCAGCTACGTTATGAACCAGAGTCAGAATTCCCACCTGAAACATTGCTGAAACAACTGCATTAAATAGAGAGGGGAAAAAACTGCTTCCTGGCTTGGCTGTCCTTCACAGGCTGCAGGTGGCAGTGGGGATGTGGCTGGACATGTTACAGCATATAGATGATATATGATAAAACAACCAGCCCTATGATGGCGAAAAACATGAGGATGAATATGTCCAGCATGATGAGAGGGAGAAGCAAGGGCAGCAGCAGCGGTGCTGGAATCAGAGGCTTGGATGGGCAAGCGGGAGCAACGTAGGGATGCTGCAGTAAGGAAGGGAAAGGAGGAAGGAAAGGGAGGGATTTGCAGGCGAAAGGAACACCCACCGAGCCACTGTTCAAAAGGGCGAAAAGCCGATTCCCGATGAACCTATAGCCAAACGCAGAACGCTGTACTGTGAAGTGCAGATTTTGTAAAGATGCAGACTCAAAAGTTAGCCACCGTCTGGATAAAGTCCAGCACTGTGAAAGGCAATGGAACGCCAAGGGTTGCAGGCAGACTGTTTTGCATTCTCTTCTGAGTCTCTGCCACACCAGGGACTGCCATGCTAGAGGAAGGAAATTAGACCATATTCAGCATAACAGACCAGCAAAGATTCTCTCTGACAATGGAGGAGTTTACCATGTTTGGCATCTGGAAGAAATGCTTATTATCCATGTAGCATAGGACTACCAGGGCTGGGCTTCCAGGATTAGAGGTTCCTGTACCTCTTTGCTGCCATCTAATGGTTGTCTGGACTTTTGCAGCCCAGATCTGGTAGCCCCATGTTAGCATTATATTGTATGCGAGAAACACAGCTGCCTGGTGACAAAGAAAGGGAGGGATGATTATGGCTTTGGCTCTTTTCTAATTCCATCATTATGAAAGTTAAGGTTTCTCCATTTACTCATCTAGTCTTCCAGGTGCATTTTGGCTATTTCAGAAGTACAGTTTCTTTGTTCCAGACTACATTGGCCAGGACTTTCTTCTTCAGAAACTGTTACCAACTATGCACCAAATGTTTTTATTCACTCAGACTTTTTCTATGTAAGCTCTGAGAGCTTTCAGTAGCAAAAGGTATGCAGAAATGCAGAAAATCCCTTGCTTTGTGAGGAAAGCCAGTTAAATCCAAGATTGTGGTAGATTTGTAGACAGAGTGGGATCAACTTCCACCATTCTGCCATGCTCTTGTTTTAAATGTAATATGGGCTGGAGTCCATCTATTCTCAGGGCAATTTTGCTTAGCAGAAAAGGGATTGCAGCCCATCATAGCAAAATCTGCTTATCATTCCTTGCTTTAGTTGAGGGAGATGCATTTTCTTTGGGTATCACACTTTGTTGCCTGGCCTTGGCTGGGGTCATATCAACCAATGGATGAATCCAGTCCCCCTTTTGGTTCTTATTCAGGAAACTGGCTAATTTAACTATGGCCCAATGTACAAGCCCGGCCACTGGTGCTAGTTTACTCAGTCAACAGAAGGTAGCTGCAAGTTGATTTAAACTCCAGAAAAAATATTCTGCCTGTCCTGGGAGGTCATCTTAGAGAGGGCCTGCTTAGGGTAAGAGGTGCATGGCCAGAGAGGCCCACTAGTGAAGTCCGTTACTATGTGGAACATGCCAACTTTGAAGGCACTTCTTTTCAGTGGGTGACCACTGAGAGGGGGTTTTATTTATTGAGGGATTGTAGTTTTTGTGGAATTAGTAATGCATGTCTGACACTGTAAATTGCTAGAATGTATGTGTAGATAGTATTTAAATTTTATTAATTTTTTTAAAGGAGTAAAGGAAAAAATGTGACTTCCATAAACTATACTAAGTTACTGTATAGAGTACTGGGATTTTATCAGGTACAAAAATGGAGCTAGATTGATCAGTAACACTCAGTAATAGTAATTCTAGTTAGTATGAATGAGCAGAGACAACAATGGCTAAGACTGAAGGACTGCTCCCACAGAACCTCTCCAGATAAGGAGAGGACGGGAGATTGCCCACTTGTGCTCTGGACAGCTGCTCCTCACAAGGAGACTGCAGGACAGCAGTTTCAGGGTTTGAGTGCCAGGAGACAGAGAACCATAATACTCTCAACTGCAGTGGAGCCTTTTAAAGGACACTGAGCTTGCTCACTCACTTTCTAATCACTTTCGGAAATTACATATTCAACTACTTTAAGGATATTGGAGATCTTCAAAATAATAAATTTGAAGCGCCACCTGGGGAATTTACCTTTGTTCTTGAATAAAAGAAAAATTAGCTATAAGCTTAAGAACTCACAGGTCAAGAACTCCTGATGTGATGCAAAAATGGTTTAAAGAGCCCAGGCTGGATTTACACACTACTACGCCAGGTTTTAACTATTGTTTGTAAAGCTGTGATTGCTTGATATGGCATGCTAATTCATAAACTATGGTTCACAAATCATAATGGCCGAGTTCTCACACTGCATCAGTTGAAAAACAGCTATTCAGAAATGTAAATGGTTCTTTTCCTTAAAACTCTTTATATTGTGGGCATACAATCTCTAGTACCCAACGGCTTTCTGAAAACACTTATCTCCTTATAGCAGGGTTCCTAAACTTTTGCCACACCTCCCTTTAGTGTAATCTTAATGTACACACCTCCCTAAAAATCCAAACACTGAAATGAACACAAATGAACAATGAAAACAATACAATGAAACTTTGGGAAAGGTGGATTTATTGCAACAATGAAACTAAAAGGCTCTTCACACCTCCCCTGGACTCTGTCTGCACTTCCTCAAGAGAGGTTCACCTCACAGTTTGGGAAAACCTGCCTTATGGGAAGCAAGCCATTCCATTTTCTTCTTGACTGTTCTTTAATGTCTCTTTAAGTTCTTCAGCACAGAACAAGTGGGCACAAACACTTTATTACAGAAGTTAAGGTATTTTTTATTTGATCTAGCAAGACCTTCAGGGATAAACAATACATGCTTCCTAAATCCAACCTGGAATATTTAAGAAGGTCCTTAAATTTGATTAGTAAATCTTAGCTACTATATTGTGTGGGTGAGAATTAGCAAAATCAGAATGTGTCCTGAAATTCTATTTCCAACTTAAATTACTTTATAAAATCAGTGGTTTTTTAAGACATCACACAAGCCAGGGCATCCAAAATACTAAACAAATGAATCTGACTGTATTATCTTGAGTTGTCATCTAAATCATATCCTGGATGTTATGGTTGAAATAGCTGAAATAGGCAATTTACAGCCAAACCAGACAGACATTTATCTCAGCGTTAGACACAAATAGTTCCGCAATGTCATCAAACTTACTCCAAAATGGCCTAGCAAGATCTATTGCTATGAAATAGCAACTTTTTTCTCTTCTGTTGATACAATTGAAGGTTATAGGATTGTATGTTTATATGTACCAATAGAGGTATGTTTGTATGTACACAATATGTATATATGTATATGAGTGTATTCCACTTCTATCACAGTAAAAATAAGCCATCAAATGAAGACCAAAACCAGTCAGCAGGTACAAATTATATTTTTATTTTCAAATTGGCATAAACCAGAAGAGAACTGGTACTACATTTGATTCTATGGTGTCATTGAAAAAGGCCAAATGATTTTGAGAGGGTGTGCAAGCCCACAAAGAAGAAATACACGAAGAGAACAAATGAAAACCCCAAAATATACTTCAAACCAACAAAATCATTAATATTAGACACTGAAATCTAGTTTGAAAATCTAAGATGTACAAGAGACATGACGTGAATAAAAATGGCTACAGAGATGCAATTTAGCTGTTTTCTTTCTTTTTTTCCCCCATTTTATTTATTTAAATACAGGTTTAGGTGCTTTTCAGATATTGGAAAAAATCAAAGGTAAAAGTGCATAAGTCAAAGAAGGCAGAAAAAAAAATAAATCAAGCAATGACAAACCATTTCTTTCAGGGAAGGGGTGAAAAAGCTAGGATAGATTTTTTAAAATGAGCTATTTTATTGTAACTTTATTTGGTCCTCTAAAAATATTTATTCACATTATGTTACTTTGTATCTTCCTCACAAAAAGATATCCTCTCCAGGATTGTCCACACGATTTTGCCTAATTCCCATCAGTCAGAAAAGCAGCTGCTTCTAAGCTTGTGCTTCCATCTTAGCACCAAGAATGTGACCTCACCCCCATCAGTCACTCTTGCTGGCACCCTCTGAAAGCTCACCTCAAGGATAAGTGGTCCCTAGACACCTACAGCCCTCTACAAGTTGCCTTCTTACAGGAAAGCCTGCCACCATTCTCACTGGCCTTTCTAGTGGTTCCAATAGAGCTCATGGAATTACGCTACGGTATGAGGAGACTGAGACACTCCTTCCTTGCACACCTTTTTCACTAGTGCAAGCATTTAAGAGAAAAACAGAGACTAGGATTTTTAAGAAATAAGATTCTAAAATGTTTGTGCTTCTACAACATGATGAAAAGGATGACTTGGTAATTTAATCACTATTTCTATATTGATTAGCAGAACGTATAAGAGCTTCTTAACCTTATGATGGGGCAAGGAGCTCAAATCAAACTGGCAAACATATGGTAAATATGAAGAGATGCAAGACCAGAGTGATATATTGGAACATCCCTTTACTTAAATTTGGAGGAACTATACACTGAGGTAAAAAAGTTCTCCTTAATTCTTGCTTAATGAACCCTAGCTTGCACGCCTTGTAAAGAGATTAAGCGGGTGCTTTTTATTCTTAACTGCATACGCTTTGTAGTGCAGAGAGAGTATTCAGTTAAGAACAGAAAGTCCCAGAAACAGTGGAAATAATAGAGAGAGAGTGTCAGCTTTACATGCCACCTCTATGCAAGGGGAAAAAGCAAAGATCAAGAAGATATATGGAAACAGCTCTGGAATGGCAGAAAATATGGAAGTAGTAAGAATTTATCATGTTGCTCCTTTATAGTGGAGAGGTAACAACAAAGCCAGAAGGAATTCAGTGAATGTGCCTTTGAAGGGCATTTTAAAAAATACAAAATTAAAAGTTCATTCATAACTGTTTCACTTATCCTGGTTACAACAGAGATTGTTACCAAATAAAGTGATAAACAAATATTTCCTGCAGATTACTTCCACTTGCAGATAATTGTAGCATACTTAAATATGTTACAAATGCCAGCTCTCAGGCTAATTTTTGCTGTGTGACAGAGGAGCAGGCTATAAATTTGCTGAACAGGCTTTGCCCTTTTTGGGGGGAGTCTTGGGAGATCTTTAAAAATAAGAGAAAGCAATTTCTACTCAATGAATGAATGATCTAAGAATCTCACACTTTCAGTAATCCTCCTCGCCTTTGTTGTTCCATCAGATTATCCAAGCGCCATAAATTTCCAGTTTTGTAGTAGTTCCCTGCTATTTTTGACAGCAAACTTCTGTAAGGAATTTGGTCCATGATACTATCCCAAGCCAGCAACAGAGATTGTCAGCTTGTCATCAAAGAAGGAGAAAGTGGAATGTCTCTAGTGCAAGGTCTTTGTTCCCCTGATTACTTCACCCAAGTGCCAGGTTCACTGGGGAGAAGCAATGGAAAAGAGGAAAGACTGTAAACATTGCTTGGCTCAAATGGCACACAAAGGAAGCTGTCTCCTAATCTGCCTACTGGCTGACAGAGATTTCAATTCAGGTAAAAAAAATGTCCTCAGATAAGAATCTACTTTCAATAGAAACTTATGAAAAACAAGAACGTGGTCCCAAAGACAGCAATTCCATAGAAAGTGTGATTCTTCTTGCTAGGGCTGATACAGAGAAACTTGGGAAATCTGCCTATTTCCACACATTAAATACCGATAGGACTTAGGAGTCTGGAAAAGAGGAGGAGAAAACTGATACTTGGGCTTTAAAAGGGGCCAGATGCAGGCATTACCTAAGGAAGTCTTTTAAAAAAAAGATAATTCTGACACTACTTTTGGGATAAAGGGGAAGGCAGCAAGAATGGACAGAAGCATTTGGAATATGCTGTCCTTCCTCATCTGCTTTCAAAATAAGATAGCATCAAAATTGAGCTGTGCAGGTTAAATGCTTTAGTGGCAAACTCTTGGCGAGCATTCTTCTGATTACTGCCTAATCATGCTCCTTATCAGACCAAAGTAGAGATACACTCTGACTGAGCCATGACATCTAAGAGGCAATGCTAGCATTATAATCAATCCTGCTAAACTACTCATCTGTATAGTACCTTTATGCCAGAAATTGCTCTGGCTTCCATATCCCTTGTATAAACTATACATATGCCCACTCCTTTGATTCCACAAAAGACTTTCCTGCTTTTAAAGAATACTTTGATTTCTTTCAAATGGATATTTAAAATTCTTGGAAAGGAAAAGACGACAGAATAAATGAGCAACAGTCAACACTGCAGAGATCCTGGTAATTTTTTTCAATAGAAGTGTTCAGATTTTCCCCAGGTTACTGAAAGTGTGACATTCCTCTCCTTCCCCTCCACCCAAGCCAACAGCTCTTGCTTCTGGGCCTTCCTACACTACTTCCTGGTCCATGTAGCAGTTGAAGTAGGGTTTATATCATTAAGTATCAATTCCAAAAAACATAGCTCCAGGGAGAGGGAGAGGGAGAAGGGCACAGTGCTATGTTCCATGAAGGCTGAGGGAAAGGATGGAAGGGCAATTAGTATTGTGAAAAATCTCACACAATACCCCTCCCAAGTTCAAATGCCTTCAAAACAAGGCTAGGTTGGTAGAAAAAAAGATGACCATGTGAAAGATTCAGAACATAATAACTGATGAGTAACAAGAGACAGCAGAAAAGTAATAATGGAACAAGAAGCACATAAGAGCCCTTCCCCTGCTGGCTTTCAGGGTGGCACTACAACAGAGCTCACATAGCCTCCACATAGTTAGCTGGAAGCATGCCTGTGTCACCGGTCCGCTCAACGGTGCCATACATCCAGCCATCGTCAATTTGTTGCACATTGATGATGGTGTCACCGTCCTGGAAGGAGACCTCATCTTCATCGGCTGCACTGTAATCGTAGACTGCACGGAACCGTTTCTGGGGGGGGGGGGGGAGAGAAGAAAGTAAAGGATAAATCCATGCTCAGAAATGGTGACAGTCCCAAAACTGTGGAAGAAAGGAAAGAAGGAAAACCTTTATATTTAGGTTCTATGTGTTTTGTTTGGCAATACTTGTGCCAACTTCGGAGCTTCAAGAAAGTGTAGGATGTACAGATAAGGGTCCACAGATAGAGGCTGATGGAAGAGTTTATTCCTCTGCCCACCCTCATTTTCAAATAACCCGAACCTCCAAAAATTGGGAAAGTTTATCCACAGAAAATGAAATCCAAGCAGAAAGGAACAGTTATCGCTTTCCCTTGTTAGGCATCTTACAGACTACAAATTAACACTGAACTCTTTTATCTCCTAAAGTTTCCACACTTCCCTGTTGCTTACAGCAGCCCTAGTATCCAACTCACTGTATTTTACACTACTATGTCTGAGCATGTAAGCATGTCAATGGGAATGTGGAATTGGTGATAAATGTACTTCTTCCAGAGATAAAATAAAGGAAGGCCTCCAACCTATAGACCAAATAAAAGCCACAGAGTTTATCTGCCTGGACAACCACCTATTCCAGGAAGATCTGATATGCTCTATATCCTCCTCTACATGCTTTTTTCCCTGTGCTGTATGATGCTGTAGATTGCAGAAAGGCGTTTTTAAGTCTCCCTGCTCCATATTCTCTAACTTCTGCTGCTTAGCTGATTGTTGGGACACAATCTGACAGTGGGAAAAAGGATGTTGTGCAGTCTTTGGGATGTTGTGCAGTCCTCAGTTAAATGACTATGCTCTATAGCCTCCTTTTTCCAGTGCTCCAGCAATCTACTGAACAGTGTGAAGTCCTGAGAAAAGCTAGATTTAAACTTTTGGCTCCTATTAGCTTCCATCACAAATAGTGTTTCTAGCCTGTTCTTCTGGTAGATGCCAACTCTTAAGATAACCTCAGATTCAGAAGAGTTTTGGTCTATTGTTATATGCATAAACAAACAATGTTATTCTATACATTATACTTAAATTATTTTCTATACTTTTGTTTACAAAACTGAAATATAAAGAATTAAAAAGCATAGGCTAAAAATTAAGTACACCACAACACCCAGAAGGACTGAATGCTACACACTATCAATTTACAGGTACTTTTGTTTATAGGTACACTGTGCCCCACTGTCCTACAGATCAGCATGAACTGAATGATATTTGAGTCAGAGGTTTTACTGATCATCTAAGTCTTTTGTAACTACATGAGTTAAAGGTTAAAAACATGGAACCATAATTTTAAGATTCAGCTGAAATCAGAGAATCAACAGACCCCTTGAGGCTGAATATCACAGTATCTTGAGCTGCCTTCTGTGTAGTTTCACACAGAGATAAGACTTGCAAAATGATTCCTTTCCAATAATGCACATTAATTGATGCAATTTAAATAATTTTGCTTAATATGTATATTTTCTAACAGAATCACACAGAACTGCCTTTCTTCCTGCCTTCACCTGAACCTTAGAGATAAACCATATCATAGGGCTGTGGTTAAGAGTCAGACTACTTATTTCAGGAAAAAAACCCTGAAATATTAGAAATATATTGTATATATACATCAATGCAGGACCATACTTACCCCTCCTCCAGTTGGGGCACTACGCTGTATTGAAACTGGCGCTGCTGGTTCCTTATAGCCGTAGGACTGAGAGGCTGGTTGTTGTGATGGCTGCTGATGGTAAACTAGGATGGGGGGGGGAGAGGGAAGAGACAAACAGGTTGTTAACTGCTGATTACAGCTTGAATCTGCACTAGATGACTATCAATGCAAAATTCCTGATGAAGATATCTGTGAGGTGCAAAGGTCACAAACTGAAAAGCTACCTTGAAACAACAAAATCTGGTAAAGCATTAAGTACAACCCCTTCTTTTCATCTTTGTTTCTATCTGACACCATTATGTTTTCAAAACTCCTATGGTATGAAATAATTTGTGCTGTTCATTTGTGGACTGAAACTTTAGAATTACATGGCGTGTTTCAAAATTCTGTCTGTCTGTTTTTTGAGCCTGGTGTCACTATTAGGGGGACAATAATTTGTAATTAAATGGAACAACAATTTGATGCTTATTAAAACTTAATAGTTTTAAGCCTTAATTTTATTTGAATTTTATATTGTTTTTTGCATTGTTTACTGAGTGCATGAACTTGAATACTGATCAGTGATTGCAATAAAATCGAATAGATTAACTGAACAGAATATAGGTTATAAGAAAATAGAATGTATTACCAATACCTTTTCTATCTGCAATTATTAGTCCTACTACTTTTACATTTTTTGGTGACTGCCACTGTTTATTTTGCCTAATATTACAGGTGATCGTTCCAGCTTTGCACACAATATTGACAGGCCTCATCTATAATGCTTTTCTTGCCTTTTAATAACAGATAAATTGTGGGTATAGAATTCCATATCTGGCATCAACTAACATAGTTTTCCAGCTATGTTATATTATTCCCTGTCACTTTGCTATTCTTCTTTTAGCACAGGCTCCACTTCCCACTTTTCACTGCTATGGAATTGTTTCATTTTGCACATGTATCTCATGATTCTTTGAGATGAATCTGACATGAGTCAGAAATCTGACATGATATATTACTAAAAGGGGTTGGGACTAGGAAGACTCGGGTTCAAGTCCCCCTTCAACCATCAATAGTAACTTTGGGCCAGTTCCTTTTTTCAGCCCAATCTATCTCACAGCTAAATTAGATAAAACGAGGCTGTATCCCGGCATGAGTTCCTTAGATTGAACTGTAAGAAATAAATAATAATTATAAACTATAAGGGTTCATACAAACACTGCCTTATAACTAAGGTGAACAAAGGCAAACCTCTTATTTGTGTGGGGAAAAATGACTGCAGGGTGAATTAATATTTACAGGTGAAACTCGAAAAATTAGAATATCGTGCAAATGTTCATTTATGTCAGTATGGCAACTCAAAAGGTGAAACCAATATATGAGATAGACGCATTACATGCAAAGCGAGATATGTCAAGCCTTACTTTGGTATAATTGTGATGATTATGGCGTACAGCTTATGAAAACCCCAAATTCACAATCTCAGAAAATTAGAATAGTGTGAAAAGGTTCAATATTCTAGGCTCAAAGTGTCCCCCTCTAATCAGCTAATGAATCCATAACACCTGCAAAGGGTTCCTGAGCCTTTCAATGGTCTCTCAGGCTGGTTCAGTAGGAATCACAAGCATGGGAAAGACTGCTGACCTGACAGTTGTGCAGAAAACCATCACTGACACCCTCCATAAGGAGGGAAAGCCCCAAAAGGTAATTGCAAAAGAAGTTGGATGTTCCCAAAGCGCTGTATCAAAGCACATCAACAGAAGGTTATGTGGAAGGGAAAAGTGTGGTAGAAAAAGGTGCACAAGCAGCAGGGATGACCGCAGCCTGGAGAGGATTGTCAGGAAAAGGCCATTCAAAAGTGTTGGGGACTTTCACAAGGAGTGGACTGAGGCTGGAGTTAGTGCATCAAGAGCCACCACACACAGACGGATCCTGGACATGGGCTTCAAATGTCGTATTCCTCTTGTCAAGCCGCTCATGAACAACAAACAACGTCAGAAGCGTCTTACCTGGGCTACAGAAAAAAAAAAAACTGGTCTGTTGCCCAGTGGTCCAAAGTCCTCTTTTCTGATGAGAGCAACTTTTGCATCTCATTTGGGAACCAAGGACCCAGAGTCTGGAGGAAGGATGGAGAGGCACACAATGCACGATGCTTGAAGTCCAGTGTGAAGTTTCCACAGTCTGTGTTGATTTGGGGAGCCATGTCATCTGCTGGTGTTGGTCCACTGTGCTTCATTAAGTCCAGGGTCAATGCAGCCGTCTACCAGGAGATTTTGGAGCACTTCATGCTTCCTTCCGCAGACGAGCTTTATGGGGATACTGACTTCATTTTCCAGCAGGACGTGGCACCTGCCCACACTGCCAAAAGTACCAAAACCTGGTTCAATGACCATGGGATTACTGTGCTTGGTTGGCCAGCAAACTCCTGACCTGAACCCCATAGAGAATCTATGGGGCATTGCCAAGAGAAAGATGAGGGACATGAGACTGAACAATGCAGCGGAGCTGAAGGCCGCTATTGAAGCATCCTGGTCTTCCATAACACCTCAGCAGTGCCACAGGCTGATAGCATCCATGCCACGCCGCATTGCGGCAGTCATTGCTGCAAAAGGGGCACAAACCAAGTACTGAGTACATATGCATGCTTATAGTTTGCAGAGGTCCGATATTGTTCTACTTCCAATCCTTGTGTTATTGATGTCATGTAATATTCTAATTTTCTGAGATTGTGAATTTGGGGTTTTCATAAGCTGTACGCCATAATCATCACAATTATACCAAAGTAAGGCTTGACATATCTCGCTTTGCATGTAATGCGTCTATCTCATATATTGGTTTCACCTTTTGAGTTGCTATACTGACATAAATGAACATTTGCACGATATTCTAATTTTTTGAGTTTTACCTGTATGTTCATGTGAATCCACTGTGGGATCACCAGCAATCTCTCTTTCCTCCTGCAGCAACTTTTTTTCTCTAGCACTGTTAAAGCTCATTACCAGGGTTACTTGGCTGGGCATGATGAGGTTGCTGATGGGAGGGTGGCGGCTGCTCGGCTGGTCTCCTATAATTGGCGCCTTCTTGAGAATTACGGCGCTCCAGCTCACCTCCCTCTCCTCCAGGAGCACCCATCTTGCTCTTCTCAAATTCTTCATGGTATTTTATCTACAAAGGAAGGAAAAAATATTATCAGCGAGCAGCATTGAGACAAAGCCTTATAATGTATTTCCCACATCATTAGTAGAAACCTTTCTGACTCCTTGTTGACCTTCATTATGTCATGCAGTCTTGTTTCCACTGTCTTAATGATTCGCTTTCCTGTTCCAAATGAAATGTAATGATTGCAATTGGTTTGTGAACTTCCACTGAAAGCAGCAGATGACTATACAAATAGCTTAAGAGTGGAGGGTCAGGAATCTTGTTTTATAACAAGATGAGCAACCTTTCAGCAGTCAAGAACCACAACAGGCAGCACAATGACTTCAAGACATTACTGGAGAATAGGAGTACTAAAATGATCATCTATTTTTTCTTTTTTATTAATTCTACATGTATTTATCAAAAGCTTAACATACCAAATTGCTTTTGTTGCCTACCCATTATTCACTACTCATCAGGTAAATATGCTATGCTGTTTAGCAGTTTCTTACCAAATTTCAGCACATAGTCTTGGGCAGTTCCAGGGGGCCACAAAACCCATAATCAAGAGGTGTAATAGTTAACCCGTTCCATAAACACTGGTTCTCTCCTTACAATAGCTTTCTTCAACCTTCCTTTGCACTTGATGAATTACTGTAATATAGGGTATGAACCGGAAGATGGAAACAGAGAGCTGGTTCATTCCTATACTGTATTGTGGAATGTAATCAACTCCCCCTCTTCTTTCACCCATTGAGTGGTCTTTCCTAGCCAGACTATGTAACATAAATTGCCGCTTTCAAGCCTTTGGGATGAAGCTTATCTATCTGTCTGTCTGTCTGTCTACACACACACATTATATTTCAAACACAAACTCTATTGTTGGGAATGCAAACTAATTAAATCAACTTCATAGTTTTTTTTTTTTTTTACCAATAACGATGGTAATATGTGTTACCTAAAAATACAGTTTAAGCTTAATTTTGCTGCTAATTGGACAAACACACAGCCCTCCCCCGCCTTTTAAAGCAGAAACAACTCTTTTTTAAAAATACAATTACAATATAGGAAGGAGAAACCAGAGCCAGCAAGGGTATCATTTAGTACTTCCCTGGGACCAAACTTCCACTATACCCTGCATACCTGCCTGGGTCTCTCCCTGCTCTTATTTTTCTGAGGAATACCAGATATTTGAGTACTTGAGAAAAATTAAAATGGTGACAGGATTCGGCTTCCCAACACTACTCAGGGCACTGTTACTACCACTAGTTAAATCCACAAGGATCCAGTCTACCAGAGACTATTTGTCTTTGGTTTCACCTCTGAAGCCATCCTTGTGAATGAGAAACTCTGTCATTCCCCACTCTTCACTACTCCAAAAAGCTAGAAAGACTTAAAAACAAGAAAAAAGTAATAGGATTTTAGGACTCAATGGTTGAGACTACAGATAACTGGGATGGACAACTGACTGACAGAGAAAAATAATTCATTTTAGGTGACTAGGAAGTTTTGCTAAAGGATTTTCTAATGCTTCAAGCTATTTAAATGATACAGCTTTCTCCTGCTACTGGGTATGTGGGCCATGAAAATCTAAAGAACGTAACATGTAATAAGCCAGATTTCATTGTACAAAGCACAAAGTCATTAATATTTAGAGACAGGAACATAATGTTTTATTAACAAAAGTTATCTTTTATATTAAAATTGCACTGAGTCAGGGCAAAGTCTGGCTGCCAATTCATAATTCTGTTTAACAGGTAATCATACTATCAATAATATTATCATTCATCTTGTAATTTGAATTTAGTGATTTAAGAGCATTTCAGACTTGATTTAAGATTCAAAACATAAACCTATCACATTAACTTTGGATAAATCTTGTCTTTATGAACACCTTTTCCTCTGATTTCCAATCTTCATAATCATTTTCTAGTTTGGTACACATAGATTATTTAAACTGGGCAGTGGTTGAAAAAATCCAATTCTTCTCCAATAACAATCAAATTCTAAATTTCAAAAGACAAAACCAAGCAGCTTGGACCTGTGCAAGAACATAGGCACAAAGAAAGGTCCATTCTTTGATGAGAACAAATCCCACTAATTCTTATAAAGAGCCTGTGTCCTTTACATTTTCTGGCATCAGAAGTATCAGGTTATACTTATGAATTTAAGCTTAATTTTGCTACATTACAGGCATACACACAGCTCTATTACACTTTCATTTTTTATTTAAGCAGAAACCCATATTTTCCTTTTAAAAAATATAATTATAGAAAGAAGAAACCATCCTTCCAAGATCCATGATTCACAAAGAAAACAAAGATAAACTTGAAATTTTACACCACACAAACTAAAGCATGGGCCTGTTATGTCACACATTTCTCCAAGACACTGGGCCAAGCTGGGTTGGGCTATAGACATCAGACCAGTTCTTTTCCAATGCATACATCCAGTTGCAGCACTGGGAGGTCTGTAGCATAGAGAACTGGTCTGAATCTGTAACTGAAAAGGGAAAAGCAAAATAAAAAAGCAATTACTCAAAGCACGTCTGGCAAAAATAGACCATAGAGCAGAGGGCCTGGGAAGGGAATCCCCAAGGGATTCAATTTATTCTGCAAGGCATCCCCAGAGTCCCAGTGGCTAAAGCAAATTAAGAGCAGTTCAGTCAACAGTTGAAGACAAAATAATTTGCAGTTATGATTACACAGAGAGGATATTAGGAAATTACAAAACATTGTTTTCAACTACTGTACTGAAACCTTATTCACACCTTCCCCACTAGTTTGTGTTCTATTCCATGTTCTCTACTCCATTTTCATGCGTTTGTGTATGAATCTCCTCACCCTTATTTATAGTAATTTGTTCTATGGAAGCATCTATCCTTAATTTAATCAACTAGTATTTGTGTTTGTATACATGCACGCACACACTAGAGAGAAATGAAGGAGGGATACTGGTTAAATTTAACTTTAAAAAAGTTTCAGTTGGCCTTCATTGAGTTGCACATATTATCTACATTTCCTACCTAATATAAGAGGGGTAAAGCTTACTGTGTAGTAGGATGAATGAGCAAATTCTCTAAGTTGATATAAAATAAGCTTAGATGTTTGATCACATGAGCACGTACTTTCACCAGTCTCAAGGAACCTGAAAAATTTTCTCTAGCCTCATAGGTTTCACTAAAGTACTACTATAAATAATTATATATTTAATAAAAATAAATTATATAAATTATATATATAAATAAAAACAAAACCTAGGGTTATTGTGCTACAATGGAGCATTGAGATTGGATACTTAAGCTGCAATCTACTTCTGATGCTCATTGTATCATTTTCCTACCCACATTATATTCAGAACTTTTGTGAGAGTACGGACTTCAGAGTTCCTGTACTAAATCCTTGATGCTATTCAAGACAAGACAAAGTATGATTTTTGTCATGTTCCTATATGACTGTCCTATACCATCGCTACTTTAAGCAACTGAGGTACTCAGAAAAATAGGTTCACAATTTTCCAAACTATGTCCATCAGGTAGTATTCGGCAACTGGTTAAAGGTCCCAGGGCCTAAGTTGCTGAAGAGAGTAAAAGTGGATGTAAAAAAAAATGGTCAAGAGAAAAACAATTTAAGATGATAAGAATGGACAGTCTCTTACAATAGAAAGAAGATGTGCTTGCATTTGCTAATTTCCAGACATCATGTACATAGGAGGGCAGAGCCAGAACTGTTCATTTGGCTCATGAGAGAAGTAAGATTCCTGGATCTAATATGGAAAGAGAGATAGTGTAACTATCAGGACCAGTTTCTTGTCACCAACTGCCACTAACATGTAGAACATGAGTACACCAAAAATCCAAGTTCTTATCAAGACCAACCAAATATACATACTAAAGAAAATACAATATTTGTGATCCAAAGACTGGTTCATATTTTCTGGCAGATTACCAGGAGTGAGTACTTTGCAATAGTTCACATTTCCTCTTTTGAAATAAAGAAAAATGCAGTTTTTTAACCAACATAAAAAGTATTCTCAGTTTTAACTACTAAATTTACAGAAAAGTTCACATTTTTAACATGCTATTTTTTCCTAAGATAACTGCTAAAATAATGTATTTATTTCTTATTATTCTGTTCATGCATTATATACTTTTATTTATCTATTTTAATATTTTTGCAATAAAAACAGAGGAAAAGAAGGTTTTGGAACAGGAATGTATTTGCAGCATTTGGAACTTTATAAGCAAATACCTACAGTACTGCCTTAATAACAAACTCAAGAATCTTCAACCAAGATGTTTAGGAAAAGGTACAGATGAAACTGTCAAAGGGAAAGCTTTTAAATGCCTAAAACATGGAGACAGAAAATGAAATGTGCTGGGTAGCTTACATTGCTGATTTGATCTTGAGTTTTCTTGATTCGCTGCAATTCAGGGGTGTCAGCCACCACACTGAAGCCCCTCCCTTTATTCTTTTCAAATTCCTCCTTATAGCGGACCTGTGTATGAGAATGAAGAAACAGACATTATTTACACTACATCAGCAGAACCTTCAGCATGTATGAATCCTAACCTACAACCCTACCTGAACATTAAAAATGATTACTATTGTGGGACTGAAGTTGCCACTAGAACCACTTGTTGAAATAATGTGCAATGGCTAATACATGGCTCCCCAAAAGGTCTAAACATTATGTGAAAAGTCCTCATTTGAACTGATGGCTTTACATTTTATAACAGATATAAGGTGCTATCCCCATACCTAGAGGCTGTTAGAGAGTGGATGGGAAGGAACAGGTTTAGGTTCAATCCCAGCAAGACAGTGGCTGTGGGTTCAGAAGCCATCCAATTCAGAGAAATGTATCCTTAATTCTACATTGGGCCGTATGTGTGACACTGATTTGCAGTTTTTTTGAGCGGGGGGAATCTCTTAGAGTCACAGTTCCTGCTTGATAAAAATTGTGTAAAGGACCGCAATCTTAAGTTCAAATTGTCATGCTTACTCAATCATAAAAAAAGCAACTAAAACAATAGAGTTAAATTGCTAAATGTTTAAAAGTTAATATGCCCCGAACTGAGCAAAGTTCCTGATGACAGCAAAAGTTGCTTGTCATTACATTCTTCCAGGATGTATTTTAAACTTCTCGCTCTAGCCCACTGAAAGCTTCCCAACCAAGTATGAACCATTCCAGACCCCACGTAATATCTGAGCCCAGAAAAGGTCAGTCAAATGCTGCCATCTGCTGAAACTGCTAAATATTTTTAATATGGCAAATAGATACAAACCTGTTTGCAAAAGCAACATATTGTATTCTGTTTCTTGTAAATTAACATGGCTTAGTAAGAAGATTGGCATGTTAAGGAAGTACATTCATATTAAAGGATTTCAATCAGTTCCCCTTGGCCTCCAGCATGCCCATTTTGTTAAATAAACTTACTTTCTGTCAACCAATTCATGTAGAAGAGAACGTTACAAATATATGCATTTTGAAACTTGATTTAACTCACTGCAATTTGAGAAATTAAAGTTAAGAGACACACTGGATGATATTTGCAGAGATCAGAGAAGTTAAAACCAAGGTTCCTGATAGGCAACAGTTTCCCATACCCAGATATATTCATATGTCTATTATCCCCCTCACCTCTACTGTACTCTATGTGTCTCAATCCAACTCAGAGAGGAAACATATACATACACTTGCACATACAAAAAATCACTATATTCCCAGAAGCTAGGTTTAAGACCCGCTCAGTCAATAACTAGAATGTTACATATGCCTGTGGAAAGGGGAAATCATCCAATAGGCAAAAATTCCCATAGTAGCACAGTAACAGATAAGATATACTAAATTGTGGTTCAATTCTGGTGAGATGTAGATTTTACTGAAGGCTTCTGTCTGAAACATCAGGAAAATCAAAACATATACACCTTAACACCAACTTAAAAATTATTTACCTAACAACATTCTCAGTGTACAAAAATCGTCAAGCAACTTTCTGATGGATGTAAACAGATTTGCTGGTGCTCTCCATGAGAGCCAGTGGGGGGAGGAGGGGAGAGAGAGAAAGGCAGACAGTCTTGTTCTCACAGACAGCAAAAAGATATTCACAGCTGCAAGCAGTTTTCAAAATCTAAACTGTGAAACTGACAAGAGTGCATGTCAATACAGAGGACTAATACAGATCTAAGAAACCCAATTCAAAAGAGCAATTTTAACAAGAAGTAAAGAATCACCCTTGGGGCATATTAGGATATCCAGTCTGGAAGCAGTGTAAAAGCAGCTCCAGCAGGAATGCTTCTCAGTGTAAGATGTCAGAACAGTCTTGTATGTTTCCAAATATGCTAGTTATTATAAGTTTTGTTGTTCCCATAATAGGACAGGTAGAGCAGGTAAATGAAATCTTTGGATTGGTTTAAAAATATTCAAAGCTTTGTCATTTTACACAAGCAGCTACAGTATTGTCATTTTACACAACAGCAGCAGTATTTTCAGAAATACGTAAAACAAATGTTGCAAGCATTCATCATTTGCACAATACAAAAGTTTTGTAACCATCTGTTATCAGTTCACACCATTATTGTATTTAATTTCTCCTTATACTCCTGGAAGGAGTCTCATTCAGTTCTACCTACTGAGGAATTTTAGGAAACTGGAAAACTCACATGCTGTTGCACAAACCCATGTTGTCTTTCTATCAGTAAATCTTTTTTTGCCATCAGCCTCAACCACACATTCCTAAAAGAAAATTATCTTTCCTCCAGATACATTCACCTCTAAGCAGTACAAAACAATCACTGAACTCTGATCTGTAAAGTGCATCTGAGTTTCAATCCATGTTTTAGTGGCTCCGACTCCCTACCTTCTTGTAGAAAGAGGTGCCTAGCACTTGGAAAAAATACTCCAGAGATTACAGGAGTGTGACCCCTTACATTCAACACTTAGATTTCTTACCATTTCTTATATATTTTTCATTATAACCTTAATCTTAAACTTGTAGCAAACAACAAGTATGGTGATGTAGTTGACAACAGATATAGGATGTTGTTAATGTAGCCAGAAATGAACACTCCTAATGAGAATTATTATTAGTGAAATATCTTCTGAAGGTATTTCATAAGACATTCTGCCCTCTCATAATTTTATTCCAAATATTGGACCTTGGGTAATAACTGTTTCCTTTGTCCCATGCTCTAAAATGGGAATTTAAATCTCCCAAATTTTGAGTGTTGCAGACAAGATTAAGAAAGCATATTCGAAGTGAGCTGCTATGTTAATTATAGAAGAAAAAAATTAACAAAGAAATGTGATCCCTACTGAAGTTATGCAAACTACATACAAAAAGGGAGACATTCCTCCTGTGCAGAGGATGAAGCAACAAGTCTGTTGCAAGCAAGCAGAGGAAGTACTCAGACAAGGCTGGCTTTCAGTTTTTTCTGTCCTTTTATGGGCACTCAGCTGGAATCGACTCAACTCTTATGCTTGCGGAAGGCCAGACATAAGTGAGTCAGGCAAGTTGGGTAGCTCTTTCCCATGTCCTGCTTAATGCTGGGCTATTATGAGCTGTTAAAAGGAGGATGGCGGGGGTGTAAGGCTGAAAAGGAAAAACGGGACTAAATGAGGGAAGTCAAAAGGGCGGGGACAGCAGCCATCAACCCCTCAGTGAAGTAATTCTATTCACCAGCTAACAAACAGTTATGTAGTGAATTCCCTCCCTCCCTCCATAGCAGCTCCGGTTAAGCAGCAATGGAAGTCTACCAAACTTCCCAATTTTTTATTAGGATTCCCAATTTTTTATTCCAGAATAATTCTAAAATAGATGGGACCACTCAGGAATAAGCATCTTGACACCAGTAGCTGCTGTCACTCTATGGAAATTCTAATCCAGCATCATGACAGTCTTAATTTTTGTTAAAAACAGAAAGCAAGCCTTAATAATATAATAGATAATATGAAAGAACAGACATTTGGTTCAAACTTAAAAAAACAAGGTGAAAGCAGTAATGATTTCCTGCAATGCTTCCTAAGGGAAGCAAAAGTACTCAGCAAAGTAAACACATACTGTACACACATTTTAATTAGTGACATAGGCCATCACCTCCAATCTTTTCTAATTCAGAGTTTTTGCAAAAAAAAAAAAAAAAAAGAGGAATACAGTGCAGAATATACACCCATATCTGGGCTCTCCCAATACTGCACTGAGACCATGCTAAAAATATTTTTACTAGCTAAGACCAATCATTTTCTAGGATAGTTATCTGATAATACAGAATCTGTAATTTAAAAGTCAATTGATTTTAATGGATGCATCTATGGGAACTAATACAGTTAGTCTTAGTTTTCAGGTAGCAATTATTACCTACATTTGCACTGTTCATATGGCTGTATAAGAGTACTTCCCATACAGAAATCATACTACAGACTGATTTTTGGTTGCTCAGAGAGTAATTATGTGATAAACCATTCCAAATTTATTTTGTAGGAAAGACTGTCTATCAGCAATATACAGTGGTGCTTAACAGTTTGAGAACCCTTTTGAATTTTCAATATTTCTGCATAAATATGACCTAAAATGTTATCTGCTCTCCACACAAGTCCTAAAGCTAGATAAAGAAAACCCAATTAAACAAACAAGTCAAAAACATTACAATATACTTGTTCATTGGTTTATTGAGGAAAATGATAGAAAATTACGTATGTGTGTGGCAAAAGTATGTGAACTTTCAGTAACTGGTGTGCCCCGCTTGGGCAGCAATAATTGCAACTAAATGTTTCTGATAACTGTTGATCAGTTCTGCAAATCGGCTTGGAGGAATTTTAGCCCATTCCTCCTTACAGAACAGCTTCAACTGTGGGGTTTCCTTGCATGAATTGCCCACTTCAGGTCCTTCCACAACATTTCTATAGAATTAAGGTCAGGACTTTGACTTGGCCATTCCAAAACATTAACTTTCTTCTGCTTTAACCATTCTTTGGTCATATGACTTGTGAATTTTGGGTTGTTGTCTTGCTGCATAACCCACTTTCTCTTGAGCTTCAGTTAACAACCTGACATTTTCCTGTAGAATTTGCTGGTACAATTCAGAACTCATAGTTCCATCAATGATGACAAGCCATCCTGGTCCAAAGGCAGCAAAGCAGGCCCAAATCATGATACTGCCACCACCATGCTTCACAGATGGGATAAGGTTCTTATGCTGGAATGCAGTGTTTGCCCTTCACCAAATATAACACTTCTCATTCAAGCCAAAAAATTCTATTTTGGTCTCATCCATCTACAGAACATTTTTCCAATAGCTTTCTGGCTTATTCACATGGTATTTTACAAACTGCAGATGGACAGCAATGTTCTTTTTGGAGAGCAGTTGCTTTCTCCTTGCAACTCTGCCATGCACGCTGTTGTCCTGATGGTGGTCTTGTGAACACTGACATTCGCCAATGCAAGAGAGGCCTTTAGTGTCTTAGATGTTACCTTGGGGTTCTTTGAGATCTCCTGGAGCATTATACACCTTGCTCTTGGTGTGATCCTGGTCGGTCAACCACTCCTGGGAGGGTAACTTAAATTGCCTCCATTTGTACACCATCTGCCTGACAGTGGACTGGTAGAGTCCAAGTTCTCTGGAAATAGTTTTGTAACTTTTTCCAGCCTGGCAAGCTTCAACAACTGTTTTTTGGAGGTCCTCAGAAATCTCCTTTGTTTGAGCCATGACAAACTTCCATGTACCTATGTTGTGAAGATCAGACTTTGATAGTGAATACCCAGAATTCTGTTCTTTAAATAAGGCAGGACCTCCCACACTCATACCTAATTATGTTCTCAGTGACTGAAACATTTGACTCTAATTTCCCCTTCAAATGAACTGATAATCCTAGAGCAGTGGATGGCTGGGGAATTCTGGGAGTTGAAGTCCACATGTCTTAAAGTTGCTAAGGTTGAGAAACGTTGTCCTAGAGGCTCACATTCTTTTGCCACACATAAATAGCTTTGGATGATTTTCCTCAATAAAAAATGAACAACAACAATGTTTTTGACTGATTTGTTTAATTGGGTTCTCTTTATCTAGTTTTAGGACTTGTGTGGAAAATAGACCACATTTTAGGTCATATTTATGCAGAAATATTGAAAATTCAAAAGGGGTCACAAACTTCTACGCGCCACTGTAGGACTCCTTCATTACTGCCAAAAAACCCTGATAGGAGCTTAAAATTGGACATCCTCCCCTACAGAAGAGCAAGTACAGAATTCTCAAGTCTCAGGTGCTGTTGAGCCTGAAATTATTTCCTATTCTACTCCCCCCCAAACTGCAGTTTTCCACATTTAGGAAACCAAAACCACAGGAAATAAACCCTCTTATTTTATAGTAATCTGTGGGCTGCAGGCGTTAAAATTAATCCAGCCGGAGGACTTGTTTACGTACACAGAAGATAATTGTGTGCTTTTGGCAAACTATCGGAACTAGTTACGCCTTCTCAGCTACTCAAAATAAAGAAGCAAAACTGTCAGAGGTATGTAGCAGGGGCCCTCAGCATGGCTACTTCAATTCCAGATGTACATAGAGAAAAGGCCCAGTAGGAGCTCTAGGAGCTACCAGATGGGATAACATGCAGCCAGTATTTAGATTCTAAACCCTCTCGATTTTACATCCAGAAGTTGTTAGTAAAGTATGTCTAACTTTTTGCACAAAAACATACTCAGGTGCTGATGCTTCTTTGATACACTGTTACTTGAATTATGAAACAACTCAGCCATTTGTCCTGTACATCATTTGTACACAGTGTCTTTCCATACTCAAAACAACCTACACATACAGCCATTAGATAACAAAGCACTGTAAAAGAAAAAGCCATTTAGCATCCACCTTACAGAGCAAAGGAAAATATGAGGAAGTGGCTGTGGAAAACTGGCTGAGTACAGCAATGCAAAATAAAGGCACAAAGGCAATAGAGTTTTGCTAATGCTCTAGTGGGGTGTGGGGTTGGTGGGAGGGAGATAATGTGAACTATTTTATAAGACTTCATATTTCTGTTGTTTAGGGGAAAAAGTTAGTTGTAATGAATTTGCTAAGAATGTAAACACTTTTAAATGATATTACAAAATGAGTAGGTACATTCAGCTATTAACTCCATCCTCACTTGGTTTTGATCAAACAAACAGAAGCTTGGGTAATTTTACTGAGCTATGCAACACTCTCCCTCCAAGATGCCTTAACACTTTACTTGAATCATTAATTCACTCCAGTCATCACAAGTGGACAGATGAGCTGGAAGTAATATCAATATCTTAAGATAGCAGTGAATCACATTAATCTTCCTATAAACAACCAGCACTGGGCACTGATCAAATCAAGTAGTACACAAATCATATTTGAATGAAGACATTTTGCCTCTCATTAACCTATCAGACACTACATAGCAACCATATTGGAGAGGTGAAAGAGAAGTATTTTTCAGTTACCTCTTTTCTACAATTCACTTTGTGGCAAATATATGTAATGGCTTCCACTATAACATTATGGCCATCCACAGAAAAAGATGGTTACTTGGCATAATGCTCACACCCTGGATCTGCAGTGATGACATTCAGCTAGAGGAACTTAAAGTACAGCCTCTTTCCTGAAAGCAGATATATATGAGGTTTAACACTTCAAGAGCAGAGCACTTATGAAAACAAGAAAACTATAAATATCTCCTTGAGATTGTAAACAGTGAACAAGAGCATGTACATAGTCCTCACCCAGGGTTAAATCAACACTTCATTAGCAACAGGGATTGTGGAGCATGAGATCCAATCATGAAACAAAAATAAACAGAATATGGAGTACTGTATCAAATACGAATAGATGGTAGGTTTAAAGAAGGAAGAACTGGAGAGAAGCAATTGATGAATAACATAGTTGAACTATGATAAAACCATACTCATTTAGTTAGCACGGGGATAAGAAACAGAGACAGAGGACTTTACTCATTGTCTGATCTGTCTTCATGTCCCACATATGTACAGTATGCTTCAAAAATAAGAATACTGGATGACTGCATTTCAGTGCTTTGTTCAGAAGCATGTCCACATACCTTAGAGAAAAAATAACCAAGCTAGGGGTGACAGAGAATATCAGAGGAGCTTTCTGGTAAATAGGTGTTTTCTGACTTGCAATACCCACTGTGTCACTGAATTTGTGTTTGTAGAGAGCATCTACTAGAATGCTCTCATAATTCAAAGCATAATCACAAGCTTAAAACAGTGTTCCCATCAATGACTTTGTCTAATAATTTACTGAGTTTCAGTGTAGAGGTCTGGGCTTACCTTTAGAACGGGCAAAGTGGCGGAGGGGACAGGGGATAATAAGGGAGTTTTATATCAAAGAGACACTATAAAAATAGAGCAAGAAATACCTATAAATATATGCATATTTACAAGATATGATTACCAATTCTGTGGCCAGCCACTTCTAAATGCTCTTTCAAATCAGAGAAAGTTATTAATGGAAGTAGTATTGAGGCCTGATCAAACAAGACAAGGAGAAGTGAAGTAACTATGACCTATATAAAGAAGCACTTTAGAGATGATGTGGCATCTTCTTGGATCTTCCAGAATATTCTTCTGTTGCATGGATCAACACATTGGAAAAAGAAATCTCTACCAAATTCATTTGCTTTGTAACTTCTCCTTCCTCCTCCTCCTCACTGACTAAAGCTCACTGACTGTTAGCACAATACAAAAGAAGAAGTGAAGGTTTTGTAGAAAGCTCTACCTGACACACAAAACACACCAGCTTATGGTATGACCTTTAAGTGGGAGGTCTGGAAAAACCTTAACTAAATGTGCTGGCAGTTAGTCCAGTATGAGATAGCTACTTGCACCTAACAAAGAAAGGCAACAATTCCCTCAAATATCTGCAGTAAATTTGATGAGCAGAAGAGCAATATTCTGTTAGCCTTTAAAATGTCACCAGGCTATTTCTTGTTTGATATGCAGATTTCAACATACATTCTTATCTTTATTGCAAAAGAATGTCTGACACAGCTGGTTTGGCCTGCTAAGGCCTAATGCTGAACGACAACAAGATAACTTTTGTATGATGATTTAGGAATAAAATCTGAGTTTATTAACACTATAAGGAACTTACTTTTGCATTCAAATGCATATATATTCTCTAGCATTCCTAGCACGCAAAGAGTTTTACAATCATTTATCTAGTTTTGCTCTGTACAACAGAGCATGACTCCCCACCTTTATAAATGAAATTCAGGCAAAGGTCTGATAGAGCCAGAGCTTCAATTACTGCTACTCTTGAGAATCCACAAGGTACAGTCCTCAAAGTTGAATATCTCTGCACACATCACCCTTCTTCATAAATTCATTTAACTATTTGCTACATATTTTATATCTTCCATTCATCTCTCCCACCCTTAGTAGCTATAGAAGAACTTTCAAAACTGGACTGACTTTCATTCTCTAGATTCCTGAGCTAGTTTTAAGATACTGTTTCTCAATTGTTGTATTATAACTGTTATCTGCTTGTAGAGTAGACAGCTTATATTTTACTTCAGTACTGTTAATTTCCTTTCCTCTGATAACATTTTAGCAGCTTTGTTTTTTAAGCACTAAACCACATTCTATTTTTAAGAAGCTGACTTTTTAACTAAAATCTTCTTGGAGTATTGCTTGGTAAAGGCTAATAATATAAATAATGCAATTGATAAAATTCAGCAGTTGGGAGGATGAGAACAAACAATTAAAAGCCTTACTTGACTCTGACGTTCACTCTGCTGCTTAAGGCGCAGGTTCTCTGGAGTGTCTGCCACCATGGTGAAGGACTGCTTTGGATAATGTCTGCAAAATAAACAAATAAGGTTAAATTAACAGTGTCTCAACTTAATCTGAATTGGCCAATAAAGAATTAAGGAAGCAGTACCAACTATTCCCCTTTCTAGGTTGTATTACTGCATTTTTGGCTTCTGAACAAACTGTGGGCCTTCACTAGCAATTCAAAATACTTCTATTCATCACAGCAAGAGTATTTACAATTTATTGCTGTTACTTTCAGTTCCTGAAAGACTACAAAAATAGTTATTTAGTCAAAATTTAATTTTGAAAAAAGGAGGAAAAAAGATACATAGTTTTGTACAAACATTTTATTAATAGCTGTGCTGGCTGGGAATTGTAGGCTAACATATTTAGATGTTAACAGGTTGGGGAAAGCTGATTTTAAAACTTTCCTGAACTAAAAACCAGTACCCTACAGTTGTTTTCTTTATCATTTTGTTTATTATTTTTGCTTTTTGTACACAATCAAAAGCAAAATAATTAAAAATGAGGCAAATATATAAAAAATTAAAAAACAAATCAAGCACGCTCAAAATTTATTGAATTAACTTTAATTTTGTCACCTTACCATTTGTCAGTCATTCTCAGAGTAAACCCAAGAATTCAAAATTTCTAGCCTAATGCAATGTTGGGCTAGAGACAGAGCCATTAAATTTCTAGTTTCCAATGTTCTGAACCAGAGGAGAAAAGATAGATGTATGTGCACAAAATAACTAAAGATTTTCAAGAAATTCTCCTGTTTCATAAATTTGCTTCTAGGCTTCTAGATTAATCTCAAATTTTAATCTACAAAAAACCAACATTTTAACCCTATACACTTAAATGCAGAAATTATGTTGTTCTATTAGTATATTTTGCATCAAAAATTCAGCTTTCATAAAATCTCATTTCTTATCACTGAAGTCATACATGTACTGTACAACATTTTGTACCACTGCTCTGCAAATAGCCTTGTGTTCTTGTGCAAAGCATTCAATTTTCATGGATGCAGAAGACATCAATCTGCTAATAAATTAAGCAACTGGAAGGATTCTGCATGAGAGCATGTTGTAGCTTTATACACACACACACATCTTCCTTCTATGACCTATAAACAATGCTAAAATATGTGCATGTAAGCACCATGAATGCAGATAGCTTGTAACAACAGTGGTTTGGAGAAAATTAGCAAGTTATTAAGTTTACATATGTACAGATGGACACTTAAAACACTATGGCAAGTTTACAAATAACTAAAAAAAGATGTACTTATGACTAAGACACTGCAGACAATCAAATAAGTCAGAAGAATATGCCCACAAACATTTTAAAATTATTTGATGTAGAATCACTTTCCATCTTTTTTTTCCAAAAAATCAAACTTCTAACTCATTGGTATAAGGCCAAGCTTGAAAAGAAGCCCCACCTTCAAATTAAAGACTATTTGAACAGAATTCCAATGGCAAGGAAGCAGCAGTTTTAGCCATATTCCTAACAAAACAAGAAAGTATCTATACATATGCATATTTTGGGGTAACAGAGTTTGTACCATCCTTGTACAAAATTTCAACTTTTCCAGTTACAGTATCTAAATTAGGCAACAACCAGTTCTGATGTACTTCCCACCTTCCCAGTATCTTCCTGTCACCTCACCTCACCTTTATCTTTCCATCATCTTCCCATTGCTATTTCCAATTTCTTGCTAACCCATCCTGTCTTCAAACGTATGTTTTACAACAAATGTAAAAAAAAGTATATTTTATTTGATTTACCCAAGAATGACAGATGAAACTTGGAAAAAAAAATTAATAACCACTTTGTGGTTTAACCAGTGAAAAAGATCCTTGCTGGGTTCTTTCAGTGTAGTATCATCAGGTCTTAGAAATAAGCTCTATTGTCCTTGGACCAAACAGTGAAGCAGTAGGCATTAACTCTCTCCTTCCATGGGCTATCTTTGCTTTCTTGGCCTATGAAAAGTGCTGTATTCTGCTGAGAGGAATTAGTCTCAATGCACTGGTTAACAACCTCTACTTTCAAATTCTTTGTTCTAAGGAAATAGCTGACTTCAATATGTATTTATTTTTTACTGAGCTTACAGGCTGCTCCAGTCAGGAGTGATTCCAAGCAGGTCTCGTTGGAATCATAAGTCTCTCATGATGCACAGGATCATATATGCTGGATATGTAGAATTCTGCACTAGTTTCATTTTCATTGCATATTGTGTTTACATTTGGTCTTAACATAATGATACTGGATGTGGCAATAGCAATAGCAATTGCTTTTGAATTCTACCTCTGCTATATGATTCTTGTGCAGCCTTAGTTCCCCACTGGCTCTAAAGTAATTATCTACCTGAAAATACTGCTTTAAGGTCAGACCAGTTTTGAAGTGCTATTCATTATTTTTTCACAGGTCTCCCTGGTCTAACTCTTCTACCCAATAATACAGTATTCTCTACTGATAACACACAAAGATAAGCCACTAGGAACAAACAGCAAGGGGCAGAAGTGAAGACAATGTAGCAGAAACACAAGAAATTCAAGGTTAAAAACAGAGTTAACCACCCTGAAAGCACAGCAAAACTGAGACTATGCTTAGATATATTCAGTAAAAATAAACAGCAAGTAACATTATGCTCTTAGTACTCTCTCCTCACAAACTCACAATATGATAGAACATCTAGAATCTCTGTGCCTTTACCATTGTCTCCAAGAAATAACTATCCCCCATGTACCATTTTATGACAATTGTGGTACTCTGCTGTGTAACTAATAATGGAATCTGAAAGGGCCACCAGTAAGACTGTTAGGTCAATGCCTTAAATATCAAAAAATTAAGGAGACAGAGGGCAGAAAAATGAACTGTGACAACTAACAGACACTGAAGTATAATCTACACAGGTCATATCCTTGAAAAGAAAATAAAGGTGATCATCCTTTTGAGGGAAAAAAATACAGTGTCTATCTTATTGTAAAGATCTGTCTGATAATTCACTTGTATTTCACCAGCACACTCAATAGTAAGCAGCTTGCTAGCTTAAAGAATCTCCCTACCCCAAGTCTTAATGAGATGAATGCTTTAAAAGAGGATGTTGTCGCTCCAATATCTGTGCTTGCAACCAAAAAGTGCCCTAAATCCAATTCAGAATAACCCACATTACAGGTAGTTCTTGACTTACATCCATTTGTTCAACGACAGTTCAAAGTCATAATGGTGCTGAACAAATGGTGGTTACAACTGGTCTTTGGAGCTTCAATTGTCCCAGCATCCCCGTGGTCACGCGACTGCGATCTGGGCATTTGGCAACCCATTTGCACTTACAACTGGTAACCAAGCACCCCGCAATCACATGATCGCCATTTGCAACCTTCCCTGCTGGCTTCCCCAGAAAGTCAATGGGGAAGCTAGCAGGGAAGGTCACAAGTCACTGGAGTAAGTCTTCCCCACCCGCCACCCTCCCCAGCCCCTCTCTGCTCGCATCAGCCACTCACGCACCCATGCACCCTCCCCGACCTGTGTTGCACCCCCATGCACTCTCCCCTGCACACCCCCCTCACTCCCTCCCCCACCTGACAGCAGCCACTTACCTGCCTACCAGCCTTGGACTTGTAACTTTCTGCTGGCTTCCCCGCTGACTTTGGTTGTGGGAAGCTGGCAGGAAGTTGCTTCCCCTAATGACCGTAGGATTGTTAACAACAGCAACCGGGACTGCAGGTATTGCTGTTGCTAAGTGATGCAATAGCGCTTTACGACTGCATGGCTTAGCGACGGAAATTCTGGTCCCAATTGTCATCATAAATCAAGGACTACCTGTATTCTATATTCTATATTGCACATATATAACCAGAATACACGTATGGCAATGTATTTAATATATTATATATCCAAATAAAATATTCTGGTTTTAGTTTACAGGAGCATAAAACCACTGTTCTTAAGCTCTCTTAAGGCAATTCTGTAATATGAAGAGATTATGAGGAATTAACTCTAACCCCAGAATAACAGGACCATGCAAAATCTGCCATTTTGAATCCAAGTCACTCTCCCTGCTTAAACTATCTTTGGGCCAAATTTGATATACTATAATGCAAACCTTACAGCTACTACCAAAATGATAGCCAGAAGTCTATTTCCATCCTCCTAATATTTCTACTAGACATTTTCCACGTGACAGATTTCTTCATTTTTCTCCTATTGCTGGCTAAATATAGGAGAGAAATACTAGAGCTATGCAATACTAGTATGTCTAATAGATGTTAAAGGGGTACCAGTTGTAAAGTTACTACAATACATACTATAACTAATATTCTAAGTAGAAAACCTAAGATACTGAGAAATTGTCTAAGGCACAATACCATTTTTAGACCAGATGGTATAATGCTAAGTTCATGCACCAAACTAAAAATCAACTGTGTGGCGAAACAGCCAAGGTAAATCTTCTGCCAAACCAGCTATCCCAATAACATCAATAGGCTCATGCTTCAAAATCACCAGTATGTGCATTTATGTGCTGTGCTCAAAATTAGGGGAGATATAGGAGAACCAAGATACACATTTCAATTGTTTATTCAGGGAGTAGATCTTGAGTTAATCAGGACAGGTAACTGCCTAAGTAAGTATAATTATTACCTACCTGCAGATGGACATGGAATCTATGAAAGAGAGTTGCCTAAGGTCCCTTCAGAGCTCTTTTGAAAAGTTCCAAAGCCACCAATTATGGATGGGTTTACTGACACATTTATTCCTTTACAGTTCATAAGTTTCAAGGTTTTATGCAGAAAGAACTCCTTAGTTTGTCATGACAACTATATCTCATGTTCATATTCAAGATGAAGGTTCCAGTACTGGCCTTGATGAAGAAACAGTCAAGCAAGGATTTTAAGTCACAAAGACTCTCTAAAAGAAAATGTTAAAATTTTGAAGAGGTGGGGAATGCAACTTTGGAGGTGGTACTGTATCTTATTTTTCTAGCACAATTAATGCCAATGCCAGCTCTTTTATTTTAAAAGTTATTTGCAACACAAAGCAAAAGAAATCTCTCCCATTAAGTGCAGCAAAGTGATTTGAATCTAAAATAAAAACTGTCCATGTCTGAATTTCATTTTCTATTTTATTAATTAATTCTATGCCAGAAACATATTGACACTTCAAACTTTAATTTATTGCATATACCCCATCTATAAAGAACTGCAAGGAATAAAAAAGGGCATTTGTTAAAGATAATATCTCATATTTTTCCATATTTGTTCTTAAACTGGGGACTACCTGTATTGCTTTGGCTTCTCAAATGAAGCATGGATATTCAAGCACTAACTTTAGCAATTAGACTAAAACAGATCAGGAGCCTGTGCATCTGAACAGAGTGGCATACTTCATAAGGGGCCGAGACATAATTATTTTAGCAGAGCCAGCCCTGGAAACTTATATTGCTACTACAACAGCTATGAAGCAAAAGACAAAAATCTAGTGCAGAGGACAGATCTCAATTCCTCCTTTCCGTTTTGTTGCTAGTAGAAATACAAGCAGCAGGAAGTTCTCATACACCTATTAATTCAGACACAGTAAATTTATCACAGTTAAAGAAGTTAATTGACCTCTGTTCACACAAGCAATTTCAATTATTCTGCTTCATAGCATTTCTGTGTACATTAAGAGGCAATACTCCCAACTTCCATATTTATAATTTTTTCAAAATCCCTCCTCATGCCATCTTCTCTTTGCTTTTTTGGGGGGGGGGAGGGGAACCTTTGAGACAATCTTGTCTCCTGGTGACTGCCTTTACAAGTTCATGCAGTTTTCTTGGCAACGTTTTTGGAAGTGGTTTGCCACTACCTTCTTCCTATGGCTGAGAATGAATGACTGGCCCAAAGTCACCCAGCTGGCTTTCATGCCTAAGGGAGGTCTAGAACTCAAGGTCTTCCAGTTTCTAGCCCAGTGCCTTTAATCCATTACAGCAAACTGGCTCGCTCTCTCTCTTCTTGCTTAGTAGATTGCTATTTTCAGTCTCTCTCTACTGATTCCCCTGCCTGATACTTCATAACAACTGGGAGAGGAAGGAGAAGAGTGGTTTGCAGCTGTTGATATTATACACCTAAGTTATGAAAATATATTTACATCTGAAAATGTGAAGGCCAAGGGGAGGGGAAGAAAAATTCTCTTCCCCTATCCTTTTTCTAGTTTTTGGAAAAACTGATTTTTCTCTATGGCTTTTCTTTTACCTTTCACACAAGAAGTAATGGACTTCTTGCTTTAGTAATTTCTATAGTAATGAGAAGCTTCCTTGTAACTCAGAATACTGAGAAAAAAGCACTTAAACAAAAAGTTGTATCTGAGGCAGAATCTGAAGTTCATAGACAAATGTTCAATGGGACAGAGGGAGGGAGAAAGAGGAAGGTCCTACTGTAAATACAATCCCAAGACTTGCAAGAACTTTTCATTTTTTAAAAGTGCAAATAATCTCAGAAAACAAACCATTTAGTTTCATTTAGACATTACCCAAAAACTAACAGCTACATTATGGCTTCTCAGTATATATGGATCAAAGCAAATTCTTCATTTATCAAGGATATGGCCTTTTCCAGTTATACTAGTAGAAATTACAATGGGGCAAACTCTAAGCAAAAATAGTACTATACACAGGAGTACAAAAAGGTCATCCATTGTAGCAATGAAGCAACAAGGAGACAAAAAAACAGTGCTATTCATTAACAGACAAAACTGCTGTATGTATCAATGAACAGTGTTTCGAAATAAAACATTAAGCATCATTCTTCCCTGATGTCCAAAATGGTTCTGATCTTATGCTTCTCCAGACTTCCACAACATTCAACTCCCTCACACACTATACTTCCCAGCCGCATGTAAAGGCCAGACTCATAATTTAAATGAACACCATCCTAGTTGTTTCACAGTGAAGCTGAATGTATCCCATCCCAATCATATGCCAACAAACACATACGCACACACTCATTTCTTCCTAGAATGCAAGAAAAAAACATACAGTTCTAATCAGTCGAGAGCATTGTTCCATCAGTACAGATCCCAACAATAACAAAATACATTTTACTGTTTTAAAGCAGCTGTTTTGTAAAAAGGAACAGTGTATCTTCCTCCCAGGCTGAGGGAGGACAGAGGAAATAGCTATACAACTAGGTTACTCACTTCCTGCCAGCTACTACAGCATTTCAAGAAATAAGGAGGCCTGGCTCAATGGGATACATGCAAGACATCCTCTTCAATCTATCATCTGTTCAAATAATCTTAATCAATATTAGTACCCATTTTTTGTAGTTTGGAAATAAAACTGTCTATTTCAGTCTCAAGAGTTTAGTTTACTGATTAATGCTAAAAAACCCAACTTTTTCCATTTTTGTTTAATTCTTAATTAAATTAAGAAAATGATTACCATCACGGTGTGCCACTAAATTTATTAAATTAAAAAAAAAAACTCCTATAAAATAGAAATAACTCTCCAGCACTGCACTCTGGCCATTAATCTGATAATACCTCCACCAACATCCAACCCCACATTCTGAGATGAAGCCAACCCCAACATCAGTCACCAGCCAGTTACAACCTCAACAAAAGCCCACCTGTTGAGAAAAAAGATCTGTCTACATCTATATGCACTTCCAAATACCGGCAGCATTCTTGAGGAAGTAGTGAGCAACCTGGGGGATTGCTCTCAGGAAAGAAACTTGCAGAGAACCAATAATCATGTACCTCCATTTCAAAAAAGTGCCACACCAAATCTCCATTCATTCCACCTACACCTCCTTTCCAACACTGCCAACCTCCAAGCAAATAAAGGTAGTTGTAAATCTGAATTATAAAGGAAAATCCAGTCAGTGAATCCCATCCCCGAATCCACTGAACAGAAGAACACAGCCCATGAGTACACATCTACACATGCATGCTCAGAAGCAAATCCCATAGAATGCAGCACCACCCACTCTCAAGCAACCATCCCACAGCCAATTCCCTGGAATGGCATGTTGACAAAGGGCCAGGAACATATCTGCCCCCAAGCTACAGACCATGACAATAACAGAGGTGCAGGTCCAGCCCAGCTGCAATGGTCCAATGATACCAGGAGTACAGCCATCCCCTGGCCCATCATTTCCACCTCTCAGACTAATGGAGGACCTGCAGCCAAGTTCAGCAAGCAGTTGCCCCACACCCTTCTGCTAGCCTTTTGCTGTCACCTTACACCACTCTGCCTCCCTCCCATGTATCACAGCAGGCTGCAGAAAATGACCTGGAGGACCATATGTAGTCCATGGAACACAAGCCTGAGACCCACTGATCTAGTCCAACTTCCTGCCAATATAGTAATCCACTATTATAGTATCCCTGACAGATGGCCATCCAGTCTCTCTTTAAGCATCTCCAGCAAAAGAAAGTCCATCTCCTGGGAAAGTCTGCTTATTTATTTATTTTTCAAATTTATATATGCCGCTCATCTCACTATACTATTCCACTGTGTAACAGCTTTAACAATAGAAAATGTTGCCTGACATCCAAGTACTTCTAATCTAAACCTACTGTTTCTTGTCCTGTCTTCTGCAACAACTCTGAACAATTTTCTCCCAACTTTTACATGACAGTCCTTCAAATATTTGAAGATAGGTATCAAGACTATATAAGGTATACATTATTCACATTAGCTCCATTTTAATCACAATGGCACATAGCAATTTAAATTCAGCTTAATTCATTTTCAGATGTGTTATTGACAAAAGAGACTACAAAGTAAATCCTTGAGATCACAGCAAATGTACCCCATTCACCCCACTACACTGAGGAGGAAAAGACTCAGAGGGCATAAACAGCAACAGCTCCCACTGGAAAGTTATGTTCAGATTACTATATGGCACGATGACAGCAGAGAGGAAGCACAGCTTTCATTGTATTGCTCTCACTGAGAAATAAACTTAAAATTGGGCAGAAAGCCAGAGCATGGACAGAGGAAAGTCTGTATTAAGCATGTTTGAAGAAGCACACTTGCTCCTGCCAGTATAAACGTAGCCATTTTTCTTCCTCAATCCCCCAAAAAAGATAGGACATTCATTGTTCAACTCCAGATTTTATGGAGGCTGTTTAGAAAAGAGAGCCTTGTAAGCAACACTGAACCTAGTTGCAGTCCGCCCCCACAATATTATGTCAAACTGTGAATATATTAGGACTGCCGTAATCTATTTCACATTCTTTATACTAAAACTAGCATTTGAGGTTTTACAGAATTCTGCAGTTTGGGTAAAAAACATTTTAAACACAAGTATAGTCTGAGGCACAGGCAGCAGAAAGTAGAGCAGAATCTATAGATATTGTAGATATGTAAGAGGATTCAACAGATAAAGCAAGGTTTCCAACTCCAAAACAAAAAGCTTGTTTTCCTTTCTAAAGTAGAGTGCTATAAATGAGGGATATGGTTTACGTGCCTGCTTCAGTTCTACTACTGAAAATAAATGAGATGAACATGTGCTCAGAGGTATGCTGTCCTCAACTATCCACCTACATAAGCCACAATTTCACACTTGTGTCCACTTAATGGTTGCTAGGGGTCTAGTGGAAAAAGTAGTCTGTAAAATCTGTCTGTTCCTAGGCTAAAATAGGATAATTCCATTAATTCCAATCTATTGTTTTTCACACAAGCCAAATATTTTTATTCATATTTTCCTATTCATGTGGGTTGGAATTGGTTTGTCACCTGATTAAAGAAAGTCTAGTCATAAAGGGTTTATAATTCTGAAGCAAAGAGTATCTTGCATAAAAATATTTTGTTCTGAGACCAGAACAAGGCAGCTTCATTTAGAATGTTTCACTGGAACATGAATTTTAAATGCTTTTATGTTGTTTCAGTCATCACATTCTAAGTGGCTTATAAGCAACAACATGCAATATATAACAATATAGTAAACAAAATTATGAACGTAGCAAAAATAAAAGTTATAATTGATAATTACAATATTACAATCATAAGACCATGACACTTTATATAATCAAACAACCAAATGTACCCCAAGCTCACCCATTCTCATCTCAGTCCCCAAATGTGCCTTTAAAAAAGCCTGGTTTTTACTAGCTTACTGAGTGTTAGAAGTGAGAGTACAATTCTTACATCTGGCAGAGGATATTTCACAAGAGGGGAAGATCCTGCAGAGAATGCTCACTTCTGAGTCCCCTCTTGTTACACCCTGCAGGGAGTAAGGACTCTCAGCAAGCAGGCAATGCTTTGGGCAGGCAGATTCTGTTTGGAGCAAGCAATCTCAGAGACAGTCAGACCTCAAGCCAACTTTAAAGATTATCACCAGGATCTTGAACTGCACCTAGAAACAAGCCAGGATCCAATGCAGTTCCTGAAGTATTGGTGTTACATATAGTAACACCAGGTTGCCCCAGTCAAGATTCATGCCATTACATTTTGCAGTAGTTATAGTTTCTGAGTGGTCAGAAGCTACGGCAGCCCTACATAAAACACATTATAGTAGCCCACCCATGAGATGAAATGGGCAATAACGGGAACAACAATTAAGCATATTTTTTGCAACATGCCCAAGCAGCACAGAATGGAGTCTTAACAAAGAAATAACAGCAATGGATTTACTTTTATACACAGACCCAGAACAATAAAGTAACAGCAAAAATACACTCTTTGGCTATTAGTTTATGTACCTGCACAGTGCACACTTTCTGTGTCTGGTCACCTGGCTGCAAAACTCAATAAAATACAAAGCAACATAGTGTTATGCTGTTAAACCTAAAAAATTATTTGAAAGGTATAGGCACAATACAGTACATACTTCTGCATGGGCAACCTATTTGAAAAAGAAAATATGACACATACTTGAACTTTATCGCCCTAGCATACAACTAGCTGTGTACAGTTTTGCAACTGATATGCTGGTTCGGTGCTACAGAGCCACAGGCATTTGATACAATGCTTTGCCAAAGTACTTTGTCCACTGCTGTTATTTTGGCTAGATTCAATGCAGTGGGCTAGGTCAGTTACAGTTTGCCTTATCCAGTTTTTTCTTGATGCCCTGCATTGAATTTTCCATCCACGGGGTCATGTTCTCCAGAGTAGCTCGTATGAGTGGCAAACTAAATCCATTCTGCAAACGTGCCTAAACCATCTTAGATGCCATTTTTGGATTTCACTGGCTACTGTTGGCTGGTTGCAGCATTGGTGACATATGGTTTCATTTTACAGAGTCAGTGTGATATCTTATGGAGATAGTGCATATGGAAGATTTCCAGTTTTTGGATCTCTGGCTATAGAAGTGCCCATGATCTAGTTACTGGTAGCATTGGTGACCGAAACATTCACATTTTGCGGTACATGGTAATGTTAAGTTTCCACCATAAGCATCAGTTGAATGAACCAAAAGCTGCGGTGGCAGCACCAATTCAGTGTTTCATTTCAGTTATTGAAGCAACCTTCTTTTCCTCTACTATGGAGGTGAAGAATTTGAATTACATACACAGGATAACAGTATTATAGCTCAAGCCCTTAACCTAACTTCACAGAGCAAAAAAAATATAAGATCAGCATTCAGTGAGCAAATAGTAATGAATTTAATTTATTCTCCTAGTGAAATTCTCTTACCTAAGCCTCCCTCCCTTCAGTCAGCTCCAGCCAACAGCAGTAGAAATGGAACTTGTAACTGCTATTTTACTAAAACACTCACCAAGTTGCCATGGCTTGAGGGAATTAGAAAGCACAATCTGATTGTGGCATGTTGGAACACTCAAAACAATTTGGAATAAAATATCCCATTTTGTCATAAGTTGGACATATTTATTTTGTTGAACAAGTGGTGGAACATTTGAAATGGCCATTCCCAGTTTGGAACATTCTGCACCCTGCAACACACATAGCTATGAATGTGCAGTATACAACTAGCAGAGGACAGCTACTTTCTTTGTTACTTTGAAAATAACCTCACAGAAGCTGCTAATACTAAATATTATTTTTCTTCTTCTTTCTCTTTCTGTTTAAAGAAAGCCAAATAGCAGAGTGGTCCAGTGATTTCAGGAAAACATTTCCCTAGGCTTTATATGAATTTCTGAAAATTCGCCACACCTAATTGTGGTTTTCTACTCTATTTCTTAAACTGGTCTTCCACTTTTTAATAATTATTTCACTATGTTTTCATTTCTGGAGCAGATCAGTATGTATATACTACTCATGCTTCACTTACTGAAATTAAAATGTGCTATATATATGTAATAGTGATATAAACAGAAAGCCTCTCCTAATATTAAATTTAAACATATATATCATCCTAAACTAGATTACAGTATCAAGAAGTTTACTTAGGGAACCAACTAACAATATTTATTGCCAAGTGAAATACTCTTACCAAGGAGCCTTTATTACCTGTAATATACCATAGAACTATGTAGTGCTTCCAAGACAATCTCCAAAGGCTATTTCAGAGTACTTGAAACGTGGGCTTAGCACCATCTAGAACACCTGTTCATCTATTTATCTTCAAAATACATTTAGAAGATATTATTCTGACCAAATAAACATTGCCTCCAGAAGACTAAGATCTGGGGAAACAGTAACTCCAATTTACATGATTGCCCACAGTTAGCTATACTTTCATGCTACATATTTCTGCTTACACTTATACATGTTATGTTATAACTACTCTTCATTTAAAAGTTCTAACTGTAACTTGCTCTCAGTATTTCTCTTCAATAATAAGGCTATCTCTCACAAAACTTTCTGGTCCCTACTGCTATGACTAAAATTTCCTTTGCTGTACTTCCTTATACTTGGTTCTTCATTACTTTCCAAAGCATATTTAAAGATGTGCATCTTGTTGCTGTTCTTCCTTCTGTGGTCACCACTCTGCTTTATCTCAGATGTTCCTCAGTCTGGAAACTTCTCTCCAAGTTTTTCCACAGGATTATTGCCCAAGAACTATTCTTGAATCTTTGTTTTTAGCAAACCCACAAACTTTCTTTGCTATTCTGTCACAAATATATCACCCAAACTTGCCAGTATTTATCTCTGGCAAAGGACATGTTATGTTGATGTTACTATCACATAACATATTATTGCCATTAATTTCACATTTACCAACAACAACAAATTATTGACACAGTTCATTACAGAGACTTGGAAAACTCAAAATGCACTACACAGCATTAAGAATGCTCTAGGTGCATTCTTTAGTCAGCTTCTTACTTCATGTCACTTATCTCCAAAGGGAGTTTAAGATCTCAGCCAAGATCCATACATACATAGTTCCTTACAAAATACTTCTGACCTACACATCTCTAGAATTATAAGCGCAAAGCTCTGAAAAGCATACTTACGCATTACAGTATGGCTTTTTCTCATAGCCCTTGTAGTTTTTCATGTTGAGGGTCATCTTGCAGACTTCGCAATGGAAACATGCTTTATGCCAGTACTAGGGGAATATAAGAAACAAGCATTAGTTCACTACAATACATTGCTAGTGGGTTAAATTCTCCTAGCTAAAGAATTTATATCCAAAGGCAACAATCATTCATGTTTCTAGTAGGTATATTTAAGGGAGTTCTAGCACAGAACTGCTGGAATAATCATACAGTCATACATTCCTGAAGGACTTTTTAGACAGATGCTCACTGTAAGAACTTTTTGTTGCTCAAATGTAAGCACAAACCAAACAAGACTAGGACAAATATTTATTTATATTTAGTTAGTGAAAAAAGTAGTAAGTTCTTAAAATAACTAGCTTGTAACCACTAAACTTGTTAACTCTAACAGAGTTGTATTATACTGGAATACAGCAACTTAAGTATTTACCATCTGACTGAAGGTCCATCCCCAAACCTCCCAAACAGGAAGTTAATTTAAGTGATCTTACTACAGAAATACTGTCCTGATATTCTGAGGAAACCAAGTTTCCCATCTGGTTTGAAAGATAGCTAGCTGGTCATGCAAGACTAAGAGCAGGCTTAATTCACACCAGCATCTCTGAGTGGAAGATTTTATGTCTTCTGAACTAAGAACAGAAATTTCTGAACTGAGAATAGGTAGCACTGGATTGTCACCTGCAACTATTCTGATAGTGGAAAAAACATATATTCACAGTCACAAGATGAATTGGAGAGCTCATGTAGTAAACTAATATTTTTTTGCTTAACTGCCTAACTTGAAATTATATTAAACCATAACATGAAACCTAAGCATCTCAGTCACCTCTTTGGTCTTCAATGCTATGAAAATCCCAGAGTTTGTTTTCAAAAACTCTAAGAGAAGGGCAGAAATATGAGGGGCATTATGGGAGACAATGCACATGCAGTAAAGCAATAGAATAATACAAGATAAGAGTTAAGATTATATGATTTTGAAAAATGCACAACATCCTCAGCTTTCTGCAACAATTTTACAGAAGATAGCTATGAGTTATCCAGAAGATAAATAGTTCAAAAATGGTACTAAATTCTAAGATGCCCATAGAACAAAGTACTAGATTTGGAAGAGGGTATTTAGGATAGCCCTTTCTGTTCATTCCCCATCCCCGTATCCACATCAAACCATTCGAGCATCTTTTCAGGATTAAGACAAAGAAGGTGGCAAATAAGAAATATCCAAGGTGGTATGTACTTTAGACCACTGACTGATGTACTTTATATAGCATTATCCAGTAATAATGTAGAATTAATTGGTTTCCATTTCTTTTCAAGTGTTCCCTTAGATGTCAAAATGGGCTGAGTGTATCTATTTATTACATATAGTTTGTGGTCTTCATTTTTCTTGATAATCCAGTACTGGAGGTGGGAGAGGGGAATTGGAGTAGAATCACAACTATAAAATTACTCATTAAAATCTTCATAAAGATTCTGTTTGTTGGACTGCCTACTTTGCTTTTGCATAGGTTAGAAGTAACACATTTTATTCTTTCAGAATTCTACAAAAACTACCACATAACATGTGAAGTAAAATCCAAGTTTCTTGAGGAGTACATGCATCCAGATGGACCTCTTTATTGACAGATTCAATCTAATAACTTAGTTTCTTTCAAGTACAAAACAGCAGCTTTCTAAACAAGACTACCAAGCAGCAATTGTTACACTACTATTTAATGATCAAGAATAATAGCTAGATTTGCTACTCTTCTGAACACCCACAATCAGTGATAATTGCAAAGTATCCTGGAGCCACCTAATAATATGGGAATTCACCACACCCAATTTTTAAATACAGCCACAACCCAGACGACAAGAGCATGTAATGACTCATCAGTATTAGAAGAGAAGAAGTCTGCCTCATTTTATTGCCCAGAGCAACAGATTTGCACCTTCATACATAGCTGAAAGCCAATTCCTCATGCAGTAGTTCATTTTTATATTTTTTAGCTTTCACTAAACCTTTGACACAACTAAAATCAAGACCTCTTTATTGTATAACCATACATAACTACAAGTTTTCAGTCACCAAACAAATGCAGGGCTGCTGAAAGTCTGAAATAGCTCTTCAAAACTAGAGCCTTCCTACCTCCATGATGTACACAATTTAGAGAGTTTGCAAATTTCATCTCAACCATATACTGCTAATTTGAATACTGTCATCAAGCAAGAAGTGATTCATCCTTGTTAATATGTAGCAAAATACTGTAATTACCAATAAAACAGGGCAAAGATATTTTTCATACAGCAATCTTCCCAACCTAAAAAGTAGCATAACGTAGGCCAGGTACACACCAACATTTACTTCAAATTGATAACCATATTTCAAGTTCCCAATATTTTAAAAACCTTCCACTGTTTTAAAAGCAGTTAAGATGAAGTGGGACCAAGGATATATACTTTTTTACATAATACAGTGAATAAGCAAACTGGACTTTTACACATAGTAAGTTAAAATGTGGTTGGCTAATTTGCAACCCAGTATGCAATGAAAACCCAGTTTTAGAGATGAGAGGGAACATCCTTGCATACCTTTGTAAATCAATACAGATGCTAGGCCCAACAGTATATCCAAGTGCTGTATTCAATATTGTTTCATGTGAACAAAACTCACATAGTAGTTCTATAGAACAATATTTATCCTGTAACGTAATTAAATAGCCAGTGGGGCTTAACAAATTGCATATAGGAATTTGAAAATTAAAAAAACAAGTACTCAAATTCAGCTACTGTATTCACACAGTAAAACTTTCTCAATTTCATTTTCCATATATACAAAATGGGAATAGCATAAACACTTGATACATGGTATAGACCAGTGCTTCCCAAACTTAGGTAAATTACCAAAATTGGGTAAAAGTAGTTTTTCTTTGGGTAATGACACACAAACCCATTACCCATCACAATACGAATATCTAAATTGACTTAAAGTTTGCCACCTGTACTAAAATATATTCGAAAATCTCCCAAAGTATTCCTATTAAGAGGAAAATCGATGAAATTACCAATGGTAATTTGTTGAAATGACATAAAGAACATTCAGTGATATAGTTTTTATAATACAGATAGTCCTCGAGTTACGACTATTTTTTGGGTAATGAAGGAAAAAGTTTGGGAAGCACTGGTATAGACTGTCACAACTATTTATTCAAGCAGTTTCTTTTGTCTGAACAAAAATGCAGGAGCTATCAGATGCCATTTTATAACTTTCAATGCAGATAAACTTGACACATTCAGAAATTGCTTCAGTATGGAGCTTTAATAAAAAATGCAACTTACCAGGAAATGCAACTTACATGAACCACTATTTGGAAAATTGGCAGAACAATGGTCCATATATCAAAGAAACCTATTAAGTTACAAAGAATCTCAACTAACACTACCTGTTAGAGAATCCATATAGTTACTAGAGGGCTTTCGGGTATAGTTCAAAGTGTTGGTTGTCATCTATAAATCCCTACATGGCATAGAGAGCCAGTTTGATATAGTGGTTAAAGTGCTGACCTAAAAACCACAAGACTGTGAGTTCGAGGCCTCCCTTAGGCATGAAAGCCAGCTGGATGACTTTGGGCCAGTCACTCTCTCAGCCCAATCCACCTCACAGTGTTGTTGTGGGGAAAATAGGCAGGAGTGTTAGGTATGTTTGCCAGCTGGAGTTATATATAAAAAAGGCAGGACAAAATTATTATAACAACAACATTCAAATAGTTGGGGGAACCTTCTTTCTCCAATTCTTTCTGCCCATCCTGTAAGATGACAGGGTTGGCATGCTTGGTCCCATCTATTAAGCAGTGTTATATCTTATAGGACCAAAGAAGGGTGTCTTCTCTATTGCAGCATCTGCCTTTTGGAACGGTATTGCTCCCAAAGCCCTGATCCTATTGTCATTCAAAAGAACCCTAAAGGCCTGGCTCTTTCCCCAGGCTGTGTGCTGGGGGAGATATGACCCTGCTGTGGAAGATATATGTCCGTGGTGTAAATGTTGATAAATTTCTGTCCCCCTGGCATTATCATATTTTATTTGCTTTAATATATTAATGTATTGTTTTTCTGTTTTTAATCCTTGCAAGCCACCCATAATTATTGAAGGGTGAACACCCCTAACAATTTAAATGCTAAATAAATATTATATGAAAGTGAACCTTTAATTTCAATCTCTATCCCACTGCTTTTAAATCAAACATAGTTTGGACTTTGGGGGCTGACCAAACATGTTTTTGTGTCATAGTTTTTGCATTCTCTTAAAACCAACACAGACCTTTAAAAAACAGTGATTCCAAACATAATACTCAGGTTGAATCCCACAAATCTATTAGCATATGGCAAATTCACACATAAGATTTAATATGTGTTTCTATTATAAATAGAAAAAATATTACTGCACAGCGCAGTGGAAAAACTTCATTTGTGAAACTGACAAAAATCCCTTCCTCCTCTTAGTTACCGCTAAATTTCTTCCACAAAATACAGATCCACTTCTAATTACCAGTTTGTACTAGAACAACTTGTGAATGTAAGCTGTTTAAGGGAGCTCTACTGCAAAAGTGGTGAGCCTGTGGTCTTCCAGGTTCTTCTAGAGTACAACTTCCAGTAGTTGTACTGTCCCCAATCTGACAGATACTGGGAGTATTCAACTGGGGGTGGGTGGGCAGGACAGGTTCCCTACCACTACTCTACTATCTTTACATCAGAAAATCTAAAAGAAACCTCATTAAGATTTAGTTCCATCACTGTTTCAGAAGTATCTAATTAGTAGCTGCAGCTTATGACAGAGTTATCTCCTCCCCTTAATAAAGTCACAGTATATAGGGAAACAAAGTTGCCACATCATCTACAAATTTAAAAAGTCTAAACCTTTTTAAAGCCGGTATGTGATAGGATAAGCAAGGCATATAAGGCCCTGTGTTATAAACATGATACATAGCATAGCCCCTACAGTACTTGACTCAGTTTCTCTCTTTTAAACGCAAAAACAGGAAGTCAATCTTTTAAAGAGGTATTCTTATAAACTCTAAGACACTACAGAACAATCAGTCCGAAGGGAGGTGGCAAGGGAACAGAATCTAATGTAAAGCAGATGATGGCTGATTTGTTCATCTTCATTTTAGCTGTTGATACACAAAGCTGTTTTGTAACTGTGTGGAAAAAAGTGGTAGAAAGCTTCTGTGACAGTGGCTTCATTTAAAGCCACTTTTAAAACACTCAAGAAAACAATCTAGAAGTCATGACATTTGCTTAAACAAGCAGCTGACAACGTGGCTCAATTGCCTGTATTTTGACCTAAATCAAAACTGGAATGCCTCCAAATTCAGCTGTTCTATACAGCTTTTAGTTCATTTCTGTTTGCTGGAAATTATTTGAGGAAAGCATATTGTAATCTGTCTATTTTAAAAAAAAAACTGGACAGGTGATTTGGTAAAAATACTATAAAAAACAGGTAGTTACTTTCTATGCAACTTATCAGTACATTAAGAAAAATTAAAAAGAAACAGAACAAAGCTATTTCTGAGCCTTAGTTTTGGCTGTCTGCATCATTTATTTTATTGACCTTACATTGCTGCAAAAAGAAAAACTGAGAAGCCTTTACCTTATAGATGCTACATTTATAACCACTATTCAAAGGCCAGAAGTGCTAAGTACATAATAGTAGCTTGCCCTGTTAAAAGCACACATTGATACTGCTCTTTCTTTCATTTGTTCCCTAAATCCACAGTCTTTATTCAATATATGCCAATTCCAACTGCTGTCAACTTAATCCATAATTTTGAGAAACTGAACAGATAAATCTTACTTTTCTTTACCACCCCATTCTCCCTAAACTGCAGTTCCAACAACACAACTGTTGAATATATTTCATACTTTCTATCCACGTCCACAGTCAGTAGAGCACAGTGATCTCGCTAGAGATCAGTAGGCTTCTCAAATCCTCTACTTACTTTCTCCTAGGTTCCAAAATTGCTTTCCTTTCTGTATAACCCACGACAGACAGCTGCCCCCTCTACCTACTCTCCTCCGAAGTATGAAGCTTTCAGCTTGTCTTCACCCCCCGTTCTACAGGTGATACCCCACACTTGATATTTCCCCCAGAACCTTTAAGTTGCTTTTTAAGTTAAAATAATGGCCCTGTAGGGGCATTCGCAAAAAGCGCATATAATTCACCCTCAACCAGGAAACCCGCCACTCCACACCCAGAGAGCCTGCTTCAGCTCCACGCCTAGCAAGCGCTCGGCCGACCGTCCCCTCCTTCTCCCCGCCCGCCTTTTGTTCAGGCCACCTTGTACCTTACCCTCCCACGCCCAACTCCTTCAACCCCTCCCCTCCGGCCACTCTCTGAAGTGCCCCCTTTGTGCTTTCCGCACGCTTCCCTCGCTCAGCCCGGCCTACTCTCCCCTTCCGGCGATCCCCCACTTCGGGGCCTGCCGGCCTCCCTTCCCTCCGATTGGCCCCTCTTCCCTTCTCCCCACACACACACACACACACACCCCCCGCACCGGCCGTCCCGCCCTTGACATCTCTGCCCGCTCCACCCCAACCGTCCTCCACGATCACCCTCCCCCCACCCCCTCCCCGGGCAACCAGCAGCACCCGTCTGCCTCCGGCCGTCTCCGCGCTGCCAGCTGCCGCTGCTCCGCGCCCCCTCCTCGGCTTCGAGACCTCCCCTTCAGTTCCTCCCAGGCATCCCCTCAAGGAGCATCCGCCCCACTCGCTCAGCGCCTTCTCCTCGCGACACCCACCTTGTCGAGGCAGTTCACCTTCTCCGTTGGGTAGGCGATCTTGCCGCAGCGGGCGCAGCTGGGATTCATGGCGACCGAAGCGAGCTGGGGAGGGAAGGGTCTGTGTGTGTGTATGTGTGTGTGTGTGAGGGGAAGAGGAAAAAGAAAGCTGCTGCCGCCACCGCTGCCTCGAAAACTGCGCCCTCAGGAAGGTTCTACAAAGCCAGCAACGGAAGGAGAGGAGGCGAGCAAGCAGGAAGCCGCCCCGGCAATGGCTGGTGGCAACTGAGGAGGGAAGGGGCGCGGCGAGCCACTCTCTTTCGCGCGCGCGCCTCCGCCTTCTTCCTCGTCAGCGCGAGCTGTCGACCACGCGCGCACACACAAAAGGGGCGAGGAGGAAGTCGAAGACGCCAGACGGGCCAGCGGGGCGGGGGATGCGCGCGCACGTGGGAGAGAGCGCGCGTCCCTGAAGCAACGATAAAAAGGGAGGGAATCTGGAGCGCGCGCGCGCCCGCGCAGGGATGTGCGGAGGGGTGGGCGGGAGTGAGACAGTGAACTCAAAAAGCAGGCTGAGGGCTGTGGCCAGGGCGGTGGGCACGCACGATCTCCCTCTGGGTGTTTCCTCCTAGGGCTGACCTTTCGAACTACAGTCCCCATCCTCCCCAGCTAGCTCGGCCAAGTTAAGGACAGCCAAGCTTAGAAAAATCTTCTTTCTTGCTTCTACCTGGAAGCGGGAAAAGTCGCTTGAACTTTGCCTCGGAGTAGATTAGAGCTACTGTCCTTTAGCAGTCTTCCCAACCTAGCCCTCTCCAGATATATTGCATTCTGCCACCCATTACTCCCAGATTGCACACCCAATGGCTAAGAACTATGGGAGTTGTTTAGAGGGAGAGCTCCTAATAGAGTTTAAAGCTGCCTCCTGCATATGCTAAAGTTAGGGTATAGAAACGAAATAGGAAGCAGTATAAACAGCACCAAACCAAAAACCACAGAGGTAGCTGTTTCCTGGTTGCTACAACAATGCTTTGCAATAGCTATCCCTCCTCATAAGAAAACGTCACTTTTTCTCCTGCATGTCAGTACTTTCCTATGTTTTTGAAAATCTTGTGACAGTCATTTGACAGTAGAAAGGTAGGAACAAAACAACTTGCTTCACCTAAAATTTACCTTTTTTTAAGGCATAGGAGTGACCACATTTATTGTCTACCAATTATGGAGCTTTCTGAAGACACAAACTACCCCAAACCAAAGCCTAAAGTTACATCTTTTTAATGCCAAAGCAAGCTATTCCACTTAAATTATCAGTTTTGTCTATTCTGATTCCCAGAATCTAAGGCTAAGTTCATTTTTAAGCAAGATCCTTTAACCTGAGATTCCTAAACCCAGCACTCTCCGGATACAGTGTATTATCAATAAAATATATGAAGCTCAAGGTTGAACTGTGGAGTCCTTGATACTCTCTGAGCTTGGTTGTTTGATTGCAGACGTTTCATTACCCAACTAGGTAACATCACCAGTGCTAGTGAGTGTGGGGTTTGCTCCCTATTTATATACAGTAGCTTGCCCTGCCAATGTTGGTGGGGGTGTGGTTTTCTCCTTGGTAGTCCTTGATTAGGGTCTTGTTTTCTGTTTGTTTGTCTGGTGTAATCCCTGCTTATCTGGGTGTAGACTGCTGCAGAAGAAATGTTCTGGTCTTTTTGTTTCCTTCTTCGCTTTCTTATTGTCTCTTTTGAATGGTGTGTACATGTGCTTTATCTCTATGTGTCTATGGATGGCTGAAGGAGAAAACCATGTCCCCACTAACACTGGTAGGGCAAATTACTGCATATAAACAGGGAGAAAACTCCACACTCACTAGAACTGATGATGTTACCTAGTCAGGTAATGAAACGTCTACAATCAAACAACGAAGCTCAGAGAGCACCAAGGACTCCAGAATGTACTATAACACCAATATTCCTCTACCAGCATGGCAAATTGTTGGAATTATACGAAGAGTTGAAGAAAGCACTTTTATCTGGAATTGATAAGGACTGAATAGAGTCCTTAATATTTTAATATGTGCAAATATGTATTCTATTGTTCTGTGTTTCTCAAACTCTTTTTCTGGTCAAATATTCCCAAAACAAGAGGAATACACTAGCTGTCCCTTTTCCTTATAGGTCTCTAAAATCTCTTTCACTTCATCCCATTTACCTCTCTGGAGAATTATGTTATCTAAATAAAATATCATTTTACCAATTGTAACAAATAACATTACTTGAAAAGAGACAGAAGTATTGACTTTCCAAAATGCTTATTCTTAATCCACATCATATGAAGCCATAAATGGGATTTGTTTGGTTTTGATTTAGAGTGGGACTGGAGATCGGTGTTTAAACTAGTTTATAGCTTATGGTATGAGGTCAGCTAATTTGGCTTCTCAATCTATGCTTAAAACACAGGGTTTAGTATGATGTATGAACTGGCCATTATTTCTTGCATGTTTTATGTCACCTCTTCACTTCATTTTCCTAGCTAGAACAACCCAACTGCTTTCTTTCTTAATTTTTTTTTTCTTTTTAAAAAGAAAGAAGAAAAAAAGAAGCAGGTTCCTAGAGTGAATTACGGAACTTGGGGTAGAGTGGGGTCCTGATTATTTAAAATAACTGTAACAAAAGTAGGCCTCAATCCCACTCATATTTTTTTAATTAATAACAATAACCGTGCCCTGGATACACATTCAAAATTTCTGTTAAGAAGTGAATTGTGTAAAATATAGCATACATCCATGTGAGTCTCTAACACTAGATTAGCAGCTGAAATCCTCATCTCCCCCACAAAGATAATCAGTTGAAAAATACCTATGATATTCTTGTAACCTGTATCTTGACCACTAAAAAGGCCCCTGTTTCTTTTTTTAATACTGACCCTTCAACCCTTTCATGTATCACATTATCTTACTCCAAGTCATCGGTCCAATCTTCCTAGTACAAATATATTCATTTCAGAATTGCCAACCTTCTAAGAAAAAAAGTACAGAAATATTTCAACCAGTCCCTCTGGAAATGTAAAATAGAGGAAGAAAGGTTACTAATTCACACATAGCTGGAAGAAAATCCAAAACTAATTGAGTCTTGCTCACGCTATTTATTGGGCGCATATAAAATGTATGTGTGAAGATTGTTTCTGTCCCAGTTATAGCACTGAAATGTGGGATGTGGTTGAAGATGCTGTGCTATTTTGGAGGCCGTTGTTTCCTTCCTCAGCTGTCACTTCTCATCTAAAAATGATAATCCTTAGTTAACTATTTTCTGTCTCTCCAGACATACCTGACCTGTAAAAGTAGACTTTTTTCTCCCTCATGAGTTTCTCTCTTTTCTTTCAGTATGGGAACATCACTGCAGCCCACCCCCACCCCAAATGTTCTCTGATAAATGTTCTCTACAACTTGGCTTGGTTATGTTTGACCAGCTTTTCATTATTCTCTTATAGGGGGATTGAGTCTGAGTAAGCCATCTTATATGTTATAACAACTTGTGAAACAAAGGAAATATTGTGTGCATGACAAATCATATCTGCCCTGATATATCAATGATTCTGAAACGCCAAAAGAGTCCTAATTTTACAATGCACATCTCCATACCACTTCAGTAATTCTTGATATGAAAGCACAGATGCTTGGAGTCACAAGTGGAAGGAAAAAGATAATAATGAAGATTCCCCAATCAGTCATTGTGAACTGAATCCAATTTGTTTTTAAAGCAACATAAGAGCAATCCAACACTTTCCCATTAATAAAATAACCAAGGCCATCAACAAATGATGGACATTAGCACCCTCTGGTGCTGTATTCTAGTAACATGAAAATAAATTCACTAATGCTTCTTGTTTGTAGATACTTTGAGTAATATCATGGTATTTTGATGCTCTAAACCTGGGGTAGACAACCTAATGTCCTTGAGCCTAATGCACTCCCTTAAGCCCTCCCTTTTTTTGCAGTGTCCTCTTACATACAAGTAGTCCTTGCTTAATGACCATTCGTTCAGCAACTATTCAAAATTACAATAGCACTGAAAAAATGGACTTATGACCCGTGCCCGAAGATATAGCCATTGCAGTGCTCCAGCGGTCACGTGATCAAAATTCAGGCACTTGGCAGCCCACCCACACTTACCACAGCAGGAACACTGCAACTCCTCCACCCACCTATCTCCCCCCCATCTGTGCCTTTTGGCTGCTCTGCGCAGTGGCACTCATCGGTGGCAGTGCCAGGGCTGCAGCTGAAGTAGAGGCCCAAGGCCTTCAGCAAACTCAGCCAGCTACCACCACACCCAGGCCTCAACTTCAGCCCAATCGCTGCCACTGCCACTGAGAAATGCCACCTCATGCCCCACACTGCTGGTCTTCACCGCCTTGCACCATTCTCCAAGTCATGCCTCTTGTTCCTTCCCCGAGTCAGCACCTTTTGTTCCTAGTGCAAGCCAGCATCTCATTGTCATGATCCTTCAGAAACCTTCGCAATTTGGAGAAGGAATGGTGCATGTCCCATTCTCGCGAGACCTGGGGAAGACCAGGTGGTTTCCAAAGGATCACCAGAATGTGATGCTGGCTTGCAGAAGTATGTGCAGCTTGCAGAAGGAATGAGTGGCGCCGGCTTGGGGAACGAACGAGAGGAGCAGTTTGGAGAACGGTGTGAGGTGGCAAAGGCCAGCAGTGTGGGGCTTGAGACAGCATTTCTCAGTGGCAGTGGCAGTGCTGGGGCAGAAGTAGAGGCCTGGAAGTTGTGGCAGCTGGCTGAGACTGCTGAAGGCCTTGGGCCTCTACTTCAGCCCCAGCACTGCTGCCTACGAGTGCCACCATGCAGAGTGGCCAAAAGGGCTTAGATGGGGGGGAGGAGATAGACGGATGTGGGGAATTGCAGTGCCCCTGCAGTCATAAGTGCTGCTGGGCCAGGCTGGGGTGGCTGAGGCTTCCAGGGGCAGCCATGGCTTTGCACTGCACTGCAGCAACCCCAACTTTTGCGTGGCCTGTGCCAGGCCTCCCAGGACCTCCCCCACCCCCAAGGCACTCCTGCGTTCCTTCCTGGGACTCCGCTTAAGGACCCACAATTCTTGTTTAACAACAGCAGCTGGGAATGCCAGGATTGCGGTCGCTAAGTGAAGTGGTCACATGGTGATTCACTTAATGACTGCATCGCTTAGTGACATAAATTCCAGTCTCAATTGTGGTTGTTAAGCAAGGACTACCTGTATTACATAGGTACTAACTTGTCCTGAACACTTATTCACAGAAGGCTTATAGGAAATTAGTGCTAAGAAAAAGTTTCCTGTTGGAGTGGATGAAATGTTCAGATTTGTTTCATGATACTGTATTGTCTTTTTTTTTTTTTTGCTTTGCAGTGTATTTTCACATTTATCTATGATTAAGCAAAAAAGCCAGGATATTCCTCCTTTCTAAAGCAACATTCATATGTTTAGTCAAAGATTTTAAATACTTGTAAAATGATAAAAGGTAAAGCCAAATATCTTAAGGGTAGAGAAAAATAGATTTTATACTCTTTTTATCGGATCAGAGATGAGCTTGCTAGTTGAATACCTAGAAAGATACAAACTACATTTTGAATGATTTTGTTCAATTTAACTTTCTTTACATTGTTCTTGTATTTTAGTGCATTTTCTGTCGTACTCAATTTGCACACTAAAGCTATGTTTTATGAATAGTGTAAGTTTTGATTAAGCCAGGGTCAGTGTGAACGACCACTTTTAAATTGCTTTGCAGTATAACAGCACCCTCTGCTCCCCTAACAGAGAAGACATTCTGAGTATGCTGTATAAGCTATCCGCTTGCAATTGCTTTTATCCTATTTTCGCTGTTTGGACTGAGCAGAAACGGGATGCTACCAGAGTTAGAGGAAGAAGTGGCATTAATCTTCTGATTCCCCAGAGCCCCCTCTAACCATAATTGCTGGAAAGTGGCAATAGTTTCCTCCCAGGTGTTTCTCTGGAAACACAAGAAAATTATAGTGTAAATTGGATTAATATAATCTGTCTCTTTCTCACACATACAAATTCCCCTCAAGCATGTTCCCTCCAGTTCCATTTATTAGTCAGCCTGATACATTCATGCCCATCGCTGCTTCCTAATGGAGTGGGGGCCGTTGTTACAAGCAAATTGCCTAACTGCTCTCTCTTCCCACAGCAATGACTTTGGTTACAGGAACCTATTATCAGACAGATATATAAAAAGACGGAGAAGGCCAATTAATCCCCACTAACATACCGCTATGCTTTTTGGTGCGACCTCCCCTGACAATAGGCATCCTGCTCTGAAAGCAGGTCTAAAAATACCAGCTACAGCAGCAGGACTGCTCACAGTTTGCTCGTTCCTTGGTTCTACAGGCAGGTCTGAGGCAAACAGGGCAAGAGGAAATGGTGCTTCAGTTACAGGGAGAAAAAACAGGCAAACGTCTTTTGCAGAGTGAAGAAGCACAACCTCCTATTTTCATAAAAGTTCACTGGATGTAATGCTATGTGGGCATCACCTTGGGAGACAAGAGGAAGAGCCACAGCCTAGAGAACCACCATGGAGACGGTTTGTGCTTCTTGGCTGGACTACCCTGGAAGGGCCAACATCGGATCAGAATGGCTTCTGATATATAGTGTTCAATGCTTCATCTGCTTCGCTTGATGTCTAACAAAGGAAACTATTAGCTGCTCCGGCTGCTGAAAGTCACTGCCCTTCCTTAAAAGTAACTTTAAAAACAAGGCACACAACAAACTCTGTTTGTTGACAAGACAGAGTATTGTCCTACTCTGTAAACGCAATAATCCAGCCAGTAACTGGTCCTTAGACTTTTTGAAACTAGTCAGCTGGTCTGACCAGGCAACAGGTCATGCTACTTAGTGAGAAATTGACTATAAACAGATGAGGAACAAAGGCAGTTAGCTGGAGTTCTAAAATCGGGCTTCTAGAAAAGACTAGATTCCGTAGAAATGAATCATTCATACTACTAATAATAATGGTATGCATAGTGCTTTTGTTATTTTTAATTTTAAGTCAGGACACAGATGATATCTATGTTTTGTGTCTAGCTATCTCCAACACTGAACTGTTGGAAGGTAGAAACATACATAAAAACCAGTAAAAAAAGCCTGCCCATCTGTCTTGCAACATGAACCAGGATGAAACCTATTTCCTTTAATGATGTACGGTAAAGTTTGGGAAAGACTAATATTACTAGTAGCGGTTTCAGTTGACTTTTCCTAATACTAGGAAAAGCCCAACTTGTAGTCCTCTTTAGTTTGTTCTCTCTCAAACTTGGGAAATGGGCACACACGATCCAGCATGGAGAGCAGACCAATCTATGGGCTGGGCAGAATATCCAACAAAGTTTAATTTCAGATCAAATACTTTATTAACTTTCCAGGAAAAAAGGAGTGGAGTAAAACCACAAGAAAGTAGCATTCAAAACTAAGAAAATCAAACAGTTCTACATTATCAAGACTACTTAGTCTTACTTGCAAATGCAAACATCTTTTCTCCAAGTAGACCTACCATATCTGGGCTGCAAAAGTCTGCAGGGTGCCGGTAAGGACACACAATATCCTCTATGTCTTTGCTACTGACCATCTGGATATTTGCAGCCCAGATATGGTAGACTTATCTCCAACCTAACTCCATTTTATCTTTCTTAAGAAAGGAAATATTTCCTAATCAACCCGCCTTCTCAGAAACACAGTAGTTAGAAAAATAGAAACAGGTTTGACCTGATCCTGTAAAATGATTTTAATACAAGCAATATTAAGGCATTGTAAAATGCATGTGCACACACACACGCATACAATATAAACAGCGAACAAATTTACCCTGAAGAGGTACTTGGGGACAGCGGAAACCAGTTTGCCTAGGAGGTGGCATACCTACGTTTGTAGACTAAGTTCCCCTAAGTACTGTAGTTCCTACAAAAATTAATGTAATACTTGACTACATATAAGTGACTAGAAGTCATTTTAAAATGGTATAAAAGTGAAGGAATTAAAAGAATTTAAGAGGAATTGATTATGTTCCATCAAGTTGGTGTTGATTCTTAGAACTAAGGGCAATAGTTCATAGTTCATAGCCTCAATGAGGTTCCATGTCAGTATTTACTAAGATGACTCAGCAGCTACCAGACAATCCCTGTCATAATGTAAGACAAATCAAACATTATTGGTAATAACTAGGGTGCCTTTCCTAGTGGCAACTGGAACTGTGTCAGCTGCAAAACACAACCTGCCTATTCTTAGTAACAAGTATGGGTTAGATGTCCTTGGTGATTGAAGATACACTCTAAAATTATGGCCACCTTTCTAGAAGTTGCTGAGAAGGAAAATGTGAACTGGTACCTCAATTTTCTCACAGCAATTTCTCTCTGGGCATTTAATTCCCTCTGGATTGCAGAATAGTGGTAAGTCTTCTCCCCAAATAATAATTCTTCTTCTTCCTCTTCTTCCTCCTCCTCCTCAGACACAAGTCAGAGGAAGAAACTGCTTTAAACTGTAAGTAGCTTTAACCTCCCTATGATTATTCAGTCTTTCAATGGGTTCACACAACACACTACACTAAAGTATGGCTGGCTACTTTGTGGCTCAGGAAGTTTTCTGAACGGAGCCAATGTGTCAGCTTCTGGTGCAGTGTGGTTGTGTTTATGCTTAACCATGTCAGGGGAAAACCTACCAGCTGCATCTGCATTATATGCAATGCTTACTTTTAATCTTGCTTCAGTTTCTTGGACCTTAACATGTTGTGTAAAAATCAGTCTCTTTAACTGTAGTTCAGTGTGCTGTGTGAACTCAGGACACTACAATAACCAAGTTAAGCATGCTGTATAAATACAAGCTGAATGTATGAATGGGGGCAATTAATTCTGTAAATCATGATTAAACAATGAGTTAATCTGTTGTGAAAACACACCTTACTCTCAGCAGCATAAACTGAGAATATGATTGCCACTATCTTTACTTGCTCACCAGTTGTATCCTTCTCCAGTGCGTCACCTCAGTTTTCCCCAAGTTGATACCCTTTAGATGGCTACTGTATGTTCACACAAATCGCTAAACCAGGATTTCTCAAACTGAAACAGAGAGGGGTCACAGTTTTCTAAAAAGCATATCATGCCATGTGCAGGAAAAGTAGCAGCATAAGCACCATCAAAGCATATAGTGGGCTTACACAGGCACAGCAGAAAGCAAGGCCTGAGTGAATTTTGGGAGATGTCTAAACTTATTTTGTGATGTGTAGATGGCTTCCCACTGGCTGGTGACTTCTGGCATGGTGTGTACATCATAGTCTTTGGAGTGTCTATAGAAGTGTATGTACTCGTGAAGTTCAATATTTTTCTACATTCTTTTCAACTGCTAGTCTTTTAAATAGAAAGGCTGGTAAGGATGAGGGGTGCTATAGATCAGCACAACTAAAAAGCACAAGGTTGGCATAAACTGTTCTACTTACATGCTCACTCTCTGACTTTGAACAAGAGTGGTTAATACAATCCTTCAAGAACAAGTAAGTAAAAGATGTCCAGTTACTCTTTTCCTACTCAGTCGTTGTGAATTTGCACACTGCACTGATTTTGCTAATATGGGATAAACCACAACTTGCTGGTTTCATACATGGTAGAAAGACATACTTTAATAACCCACAATAAGTGAGTTAACACATTGCATTAACTACAAGCATGCTAAATATATTATGGCTTAGTCTGATGCATGAAGCCAGTGGCTGTATTCACACAACATACTGCCTACTTTGCTTAACTATTGTTAATTGAATAAAATACAATGAGCAAGATTCACATAACAAGCTAAGCCATAAATGAGGGCTTACAAACTACAGTGGCTGCATTAATACTTTTGGGCTGAGTGGATTACAAGAATCCAGCCACTGTGTAGTGGGGGGACAGGGAGGAAGCAACTAACAAATTTGCTCTTTCCTAGGAAAAGGAGCTGCTACTACAGTAGTAAGTGGAGGCTTCATCCAAGTGGGTCCCACCTGGGCAGTGTGCAGAATCGTGGAGTTAATGAAAATGAAAGCACCCCAACAGAGACTGCCAAACCTCTGTTTAAAGAAAAAAAAAGTATTATTAAGAAATAAAACACATAGAAAGTGCTTCAACAAAAAAGTGAAAATACAACAAAGGAAAAAACATGTTAATGTCATTATTATAGTAAACAATTACAATTCTATATATACTTATCTAATGCAAATATTCAAGTATGTATTTATTTCTAATACTTTTATACAACTATCATTTTTTTAACCTACTGTATTTTGTATAAATGAGTCCCATATTTCATTATAGTTGTCCATACAAAGTCTACGTCTATAGGCAATCCGTTCATAAGTGTCACGCGTAATCAGGTCTTCAATCCACGGGGCCATCCATACAGCGCCAAGCCTCTGCTTGACACAAATCCAGCAAAGGGCACTCACCCATTCACCGTGGCTGCTCTTTCTAGGGCTCCTCCACTGAGCAAGTCCACAGGCAGTGGCCCTCGCTCACGCGCTGCTTCTAGAGGCCCAACCTGCTGCCCACCAGAGACGTTGCGCTTTCCTCCTGCAACGCCTCAGCCTGCTTGGCTGAACTGAAGTCCCCCCCCCCCCCGCCAACACAGCCCGAGGGCGTAAAGGTGGGAGATGGGGGAAGCTTCCTTCCCTCTTAAAAACTCAGAGGAGGCAGCTGGCGGTCCAGGCTCCCCCGGGACCCCCTTCTTAGCCAATTGTGCCCTCCCTTGCAGGGTTGCAGAGAGGGCTATTCGTTGGTAACTTCCTTTGGGAGGAAAATGAACAGCGTTAGGCACCCTTTTTCACCATTTGCGTTTCTTCTACGGAGAAGCCTTTCTCCTCTGAAACTCCTCAGTATTTCTCACAGCTTTCCTCAAACGGGCAACTATGTTCATCCAGGCTTCCGCCAACTCCAATCGGCGTGATTTCTTAGAAACGCTACCTTAGATTCTTACAGTCCTGGATTCCTCGTTTGCGAGAAATCGCTTTCCTAAAAGAAAACCGAAACTGCCCTCCTGGGGGTCATTTCTTTGAGCCTACGCGCGCGTCTTCGGAAAAAACCTGCGGAATCGAGAAAAATATTCCTCCCCGATGAAACCAGAAGGAGGCGTGCTCAGCTGAAGACTCTTGAGCCGGAAAATCGAAAGTAAATGTAAGACACGGGGGAAGCTCGTAACCTCCCTTTTTTACCGCTCGATTGAAGCGGGGGTCCCGTTGAGAAAGAGGTAGGTAGGTAGGTAATTCTGATTCGGGAGGGGGGCTCGGCGGTCGGTCTCTTTCCCTAGCGATAAAAGTGGCGAAGTCTCCCGCAAGTGCTCCCCACCCTCCAAATCCGAAATCGAAGAATAATACGCGAGGCCTACCGAATTCCTCTGTGTGGGATTTCCAAAATTTGCAGAGCAATCTGATATTTACTCCGAAGTAAATTTCCCCGCCCACCACACTCTCAAATGGGAAGTGGCCGAGGGTTGCCGAAAAGGATTGTGCAAGTCCTCCATCTTTTTTTTTGTTTAAAGATGCTGGGGGGAACAGCGGAGGGCTACAGTCAGAGAGGTGGTGGTTGTGGATGAGAAACGGTATTGCAAGAGGAGCAGTGCCCTGTTTAGAAGCACCGGGGGGAGCAGCCTAAATTCAGTACCACTTAGAGCTTTTCTCAAGCAATTACCCTATAGATGTGTTTAGACTACAATTCCCATGCTGATGAGGGAATTCTGGAAGGTGTAGTCATCAGATCTCTGGACAGCTACAGATTGGGGAAGTAGTAGGGCATGGCAAGAGATTACAAACAATCCAGGATGTTGCATCCCCAAAAGTTCTCTCCGTGCATGGAAAGCATTTTTTTCCACACTTCCCCAGTGCATTGTGATTCATTGTTCTGTCTTCTTCCCTCCCAGATTTAAACTGTGACACCATATCTGCAATCCTCGATGGGGGCTCAGAAGCCTCTCATAGTGCCCTGGCTGATAGAGCAGTTGGACACCCAGCGATACCCAGGTGTGTCCTGGCTCAATGCAGAAAGAACACTCTTCCGAGTGCCGTGGAAGCATGGCTCACGCCAGAGCATTATCCCAGAGGATTTTCAGATCTTTGAGGTAAGCTTGTGGAGATTTCTTGCCCTGCTGGATGTGTGCCACATCCCATGCCAACAGGATGATGGCTCTTGTGGTTCAGTGTATTTGCATGACACCCAATTAGGGAAGTCCGGTCTGAACCTTCAGTCACAGAAGTTCACTATATCTTCTCCTGACTCTCTGCATTCTTCAGTTGGTGGTAGCCAGTATTTGGACTTGCAGGTGAAGTCTTCATGTTTAGCTTTTTCTGATGGCTCTCTGCATTATGAGCCTTTTGTTGTTGTTATGGTCCTTTGAGTCAATCTGGACTCCTGGTGATTACATGGACAGGTCTGTCAGCCCTACAAGGTAGACCAGATCAGGAAACCCAGGTCTGAGAGAGAATGACTGGCCCAAAGTCACCCAGCTGGCTTTCATGCTTAAGAAAAGAGGAGTACTCAAGTTTCCCTGTTCCTAGTCCAGTTCCTTTAACCATCAAACCAATAAGTCTTTGGGGACCCCTGAATAGTTATTGTTGAATCTCTAAAGGATCCTTTTCCAAACTGGGGCCCTTGAGTTGTGTTGGACTCCCATAATTCTCCAGCCAAGATGGCCAAGAAATATTTAAGGAGGAAGTATTTAAAGTTTATCATGTAGTATTTAAGTATTTAAAGGTTATCAGGCTCAGAGGGCATCAAGGAGATAAGATTCCACTATGGCAGAGATGCACATCTGAGCCACCCAATGGCTTTTATTGTGATAGAAAGGAGAAACGATTTGAGACATGACTGGAGAGAAATAAAATCAACCATATTTAAGTTTCATTAAGTTTTTGGCTCTTGGCCTCCAAAAGGTGAGGTGCCCATTTGCTAGAGCAGTTTTTCTCAATCCCAGGAACATGCTGGCTAGGGAATTCTGGGAATTCAAATCCACACATCTTAAAGTTTTTCAGATTGAGAAACACTCTGCTAGGGGGTGGGTAGACAACCCTGGAGTGGCATGGTGCAGAACAGAAACTGCAGCAAATGGGACAATGACATAACATGAGCAGAGCAGAGCTGTCTGCTTTTTTCTTAGATTTTCAGAGGAATAGGTTGGAGGATTTTGTGTGTGTGTGGGCATGCAATGCATGCGCAATAGGAGCAGAGTTTTTATCATTGTCTTCTTGCAGATTTTGACATCCCCAAGGAGGGATAAGGGACATAATGTGTGCCATTCATGTGAATGATATAATCAGCATCATTTGCATATTGGTGTCATGGCTCATTGATACCATGGTGGCTTCTACTGGACACCTGTGTCCCTTTGTCAGCCCCACTTGGTAGACCAGACCAAGAAATCTACACAGGGAGGCTAAAACTACTTTTACTGAAACTGGCTATAACAGAATCTTATAAGTCTGATTGTGCTGTACTTCCTTGTACTACTTATGGTTCAGTGAATTAGGGAGATGTCTGTCTGAGATGCTTCCTAATATTATCTACCTCTTGTGGACTTGATCTTATCTCTCAAGGTTATCTGCCTTACTCTCTACACCCCTAGATATCTGTCTAGGCATCTGATTACTGAGCCATATATTTTAGCCGCTTTCAGAGGGTAACACTGTTGGTTTTTTGCATCAAAATCTACAGAGTATTATGGTTTGTTAAAGACTAAGAAACTTACTGCTGCATAAACTTTCCTAGATCATATGACTTGGTTCCCCCAACATGCTAAGCAAATCAGATTTTTGTGTATGTGTGAACTCAGTCATGCACTGGAGGAAGAGAATCCAGATTTGACAATTGTGGAATCTACTATGGTGGGTTTTCTAACCTAATGCCTCTCTGCCTAGGACTGGGCCGTTGTTAGAAGCCTTTACAACCCAAGAACAGATCCTCGAACTCCTTCAGAATGGAAGAGAAACTTTCGCTCCGCCCTGAACAGAAAAGATGGTATTGAGATGGTGGAGGATAACAGCAGTGACTCTAAAGATCCTCACAAAGTGTATAAAATCAACCATAATATTGCCAGTAAGGAATTAACCTCAGAAAGGTTGGCAGCTTCAAATGACAATGTAATTTAAAGGAGGGGGAATTGTGGATCAGAGTGAAAGAGCACTTGTCTGTGATTTTCTTGCATAGATCTAAACGGTCCGGTTGTGGGGGCAGCCAGTGTAGAGGTCGGTGATGCACCCTTGGTTCCAGCTGAAAGTAGGAGGCCATGGGGAATAAGTTCATCTTCTAGTCAGGTCAGTGCTTCTCTGTGTCACCTACCTACTGACTCTCAGCCTCCCTTCCTTTGCTAGAGCTTTCCAGACACTCAACGTAGCATGTTGCCCTCTGGCAGAATGAAGTTGTGGCATCTTCTTATACAGGTGAAACTCGAAAAATTAGAATATCGTGCAAGTGTTCATTTATGTCAGTATGGCAACTCAAAAGGTGAAACCAATATATGAGATAGACGCATTACATGCAAAGTGAGATATGTCAAGCCTTACTTTGGTATAATTGTGATGATTATGGCGTACAGCTTATGAAAACCCCAAATTCACAATCTCAGAAAATTAGAATAGTGTGAAAAGGTTCAATAGTCTAGGCTCAAAGTGTCCCACTCTAATCAGCTAATGAATCAATAACACCTACAAAGGGTTCCTGAGCCTTTCAATGGTCTCTCAGGCTGGTTCAGTAGGAATCACAAGCATGGGAAAGACTGCTGACCTGACAGTTGTGCAGAAAACCATCATTGACACCCTCCATAAGGAAGGAAAGCCCCAAAAGGTAATTGCAAAAGAAGTTGGATGTTCCCAAAGTGCTGTATCAAAGCACATCAATAGAAGGTTATGTGGAAGGGAAAAGTGTGGTAGAAAAAGGTGCACAAGCAGCAGGGATGACCGCAGCCTGGAGAGGATTGTCAGGAAAAGGCCATTCAAAGTGTTGGGGACTTTCACAAGGAGTGGACTGAGGCTGGAGTTAGTGCATCAAGAGCCATCACACACAGATCCTGGATATGGGCTTCAAATGTCGTATTCCTTTTGTCAAGCCGCTCCTGAACAACAAATAACGTCAGAAGCGTCTTACCTGGGCTACAGAAAAAAAGAACTGGTCTGTTGCCCAGTGGTCCAAAGTCCTCTTTTCTGATGAGAGCAACTTTTGCATCTCATTTGGGAACCAAGGACCCAGAGTCTGGAGGAAGGATGGAGAGGCACACAATGCACGATGCTTGAAGTCCAGTGTGAAGTTTCCACAGTCTGTGTTGATTTGGGGAGCCATGTCATCTGCTGGTGTTGGTCCACTGTGCTTCATTAAGTCCAGGGTCAACGCAGCCGTCTACCAGGAGATTTTGGAGCACTTCATGCTTCCTTCTGCAGACGAGCTTTATGGGGATGCTGACTTCATTTTCCAGCAGGACTTGGCACCTGCCCACCCTGCCAAAAGTACCAAAACCTGGTTCAATGACCATGGGATTACTGTGCTTGATTGGCCAGCAAACTCGCCTGACCTGAACCCCATAGAGAATCTATGGGGCATTGCCAAGAGAAAGATGAGGGACATGAGACCGAACAATGCAGCGGAGCTGAAGGCCGCTATTGAAGCATCCTGGTCTTCCATAACACCTCAGCAGTGCCACAGGCTGATAGCATCCATGTCACGCCACATTGCGGCAGTCATTGCTGCAAAAGGGGCCCAAACCAAGTACTGAGTACATATGCATGCTTATACTTTGCAGAGGTCCGATGTTGTTCTATTTCCAATCCTTGTGTTATTGATGTCATGTAATATTCTAATTTTCTGAGATTGTGAATTTGGGGTTTTCATAAGCTGTATGCCATAATCATCACAATTATACCAAAGTAAGGCTTGACATATCTCGCTTTGCATGTAATGCGTCTATCTCATATATTGGTTTCACCTTTTGAGTTGCCATACTGACATAAATGAACATTTGCACGATATTCTAATTTTTCGAGTTTCACCTGTATCTTTAAAGGTTTAACTCAGCACCACTTTCTCCCTCCTTTCCAACAGCTTCTCAAAAGCCTTGCTTTGTGCTTCTCATGCTTAATGCTAGGTGGCAGTACTTACTGACATATACTGCATTTCTGTCCTAAGGAATGTTAGCTCCTAACATAGCTCACACACCAGAATGGAAAAGTGAGAATGGAAAGAAGAACCTGGGGCTGGGTATCACTCAGGATGGAGAGGGAGGGTGAGAGACTAGGTGCTTTTTCTGATCTTTCATCCTGTTCTTCAGGATGAAACACTGGAGGATGTGCTGAATTCCCTGGATCTCTCCAGTCCTGATAAAAGTGAGTGACAGGGATCAAAAGGATCATATTAAATATTTTTTTTCATGAAGGTGAACATAATAAGTGGAGATACCATTTGTATAGATTGCAAGATACAGCCTTTAATAAAACAAAGATGAAATCTTCTGAGACTCTCCTTGGAATGGTCAGAAACACTTCGTTGATTTCTGTACAGTCAAATAAGTAGTAGAGTTCAAAAAGAATTGCAGAAAACAGGTGGAACACTTAGAGACGTGACCACATTTGAAATTTTTATAACACAAAATATAGAACATTTTTGGGGCTTATATATAAAGTTGACACTGAAATATTCACAAATAAAACAAGTTAAACTGTATTTCAGTGCATGCAGAATCTAAATTAATAGGCAACATTGGGAACATCAGTGGAAGACAAATTTACTTAGAGAAAATTAGTGCAAGATGTTTTTTATTGGTATATTGCTCCTAGGTTGACAGCTAAAATGGATAATGTTAATGTTAAAAAAAACAGTTGAAAATTTAATAATCAGGTTGGAGAATTCTTTCATATCTGGTAGCAGTGTCATAAAGCCCAGCAATTTTAGAAGGTTATTTACCATAAAATGAAATAAATTTTAAGTATTGACTTTCCTTTCTCACCAGCATCTCTAAGCTTTGTATTCCTACAAAGAATACTGAGTTGGCTTTGTATGTGATAACAGCTACTAGTATATTTTATGTTTTCCACTGGAAATTATACTCAATTCCTTCTTCAGAGGACAGGCAAACCAAGCTCTGGGTGTATACATTAATGTCAAAATTTCATATTTAAAAAGTCGGACATTAATTTTAACTTAACCTGGAAACCAATTATGAATTATAATTTTGCACATAGACTTCTGCTATACTGCATTCAGCATTTGGGTTCTCTTAATAAAAGTTTTTAAAGCTCTAGCTTTGTCTACTTAGTTACAAAGTCAACCTCAGACTGTTTCAGATTAGTTAGAAATCATTATTTTGACTAATGATCCTTATATTGGCTGTTTTTCTTAATTTCTGACTTGAGTGCCAAATTGATGTAAGATTGCCTTTATATATTTTTATAATTTGTACATCCCATTTTTTTGTTTTTCTCTTTTTTTTAGTCGTGCTCTTAAGTAACTTTAAAATAAAATGTTCAAAAGGGATCAAAAGGTTGGGCAGGTGCTTGAGAAATAAATGGTCAAAAGGGAGGGAGCAAATTAGACTATTTTGCATTTTAAAGAAGTCCAAGTTTTGCCTTGTATGTTTTGGTATGAAGTTTTCTTTTTGTCTTTCTGTCTTCTACAATACTTCACTTTTGGCCCTAGGAGAAGACTGTCCAGGGTGGTTTGAAACTCTGTCTCCATCCAGTTTGGATCTGGCTATTTCTACAATGCCAGTAACCCCATTGGAACAAACTGGGGGAACTGATGAAATTGGTAAGCTTCCTGGATCCGGGGGAAATTCTTAGTTGTCTTGCAGTCAAAGAAGTTCCATGCAGACAGAATGGTAAGCCAAAGCTAGACAAACCGTATAGACTTGATACAGAGAATGAATTCAGTGTTGAGCTTTGAAAACTACATTTTATGCTTTAATGTTGTATGAACCATTACCTTATCACCTTAGCATCATGTGCCAATCCAGACATTGTAGAAAGAAAATCATATTATGGAATACAAAGACTTTTTATCCCTTCCTCTGTTTAGGAGGAATAATGATCAGATTAAGTCTCCATTTTCACATAATATAAAGAGTCCTTGTTTTCTTAATTATTGAGAATCACGAATGACATTTGGAACAAGGACAAGAATTGGTTTGGGAACTGGAATGTTCTAAAGAAGCATTGTTGGAGGGTGAAGAAACTTCTAATACAACAGTGCAGAGAAATACTATAAAAAGCTTAACGGTAGTTGTTCCAGCTAGCTTTCTATCTTTTGGCTAAGGTGCACTGTTTTTTTTTTTCCTGTCTGAAAAAATTTCAACTATTCAGAAGAATGGGATCAATCTATTAGAAAAAGTAGAGGTTTCAGCATCATTTTAGTCGAATATTTTCAAGCAGTTTTCTTTTAAACCTAAGCCTTTGTAGTGGAATGGAACAGAAACTTTACTAAGTAAGTTTCACTCCAAATTCTGCCCATGATGGAGCCAGTTCTGGTCAATAATGTTTGAGGCTTGTGATAAATTATGCAGCCAGAGTAAAACTTTCAAGCTTCCATTCTACTAGATAAAAATCTGCTTGCACTCTCAAGATCTGAACCCTACACCCCTTAAATCAGAAGGAGTCTGGCAGCATCTTTTCTGACCAACTAATTTGTGTAACCTCTTATGAGCTGCAGCTCACTTCATGAGATGCTTAGAGTGATACAGGATTTAAATTGAGACAAGACCCTGGGGGATGGGGGAGGGAGGTAACTGCCCAAATAGTGATGCAGAAATTATTGTTCTTCCATAGATTTCCAAATCTCAGCATTTTAGGTTCCTTGAATGAATGTAGTTGTATGCCTGCAAGTATTAGTATTTATTTATTTATTTTGTTCTGTAAAGTCCCATATACAGGGATAGGGGCAGACAACGCAATTTGCTGTGGAGGCCCACCTTCATCCAATTTAGAATTGAATCCATCCATTGCCACAATCCTACCGTTGGAACAACTGATGGCAACCCAGGGGTTTGGTAAGTTTCCTGAATCTAGAGGAAGAAATAGGTCCTTTTGCAGGACAGCAGTGAGAAATTTTCTTATTTTTGGTAAGAGAATCCCAGAATTTTAAGAAATTGTCGAAAATCTATGGCTCTTCAGACGTTGCTGGGCTACACATTCCAGCAGCCCCTGCCAGCAGAGCCAGGGCTGAAGAGTGTTGGAGGTTGTAGTTTAGCAAAATTTAGAGAGTCTCAGATTCCCTGGCACCAGTATACTGCAGTGGTGGTAGAGTTTAAACTTTCTTCAGTTTCGCTTGTTTCACAGCAGTAAATGTTTTGTGTGTGGGTGAACTGAAGTTGAATTAATAAAAATACTGCCTCAGCCTTGATAATTTGGAATTCTTTCTATTTAGAGACGGATTTTGAGGTTCGTACTTTTTATCGGGGTCGTCTGGTCCTCAGTGAAGTGTTCAGGAATTCACGAGGCCTGTGCTTTGTGCCTCCTGGTGTCTTTGGCAATTGTCCTGGTTTGGCGGATGTGTTACTGCCTGACCCCGCCATTTTGAGTGATCAGCTGCAAGCATCATTCACACGTCGCCTTCTCAAAGGAGTGGCTCCAGGTGTGCTGCTCTGTATTGAGGGGAACGAGTTGTGTGGCATGCGCAAAGGCACTTGCCATGTCTTCTGGAGCCAGTCTGAGATGCCAGGAGATGGGGTCTTGCGTGGAGAGCTGCTGAAGGAACAGTTTGCTCCCATCTTCAACCTGCAGCTGTTTGTATCAGGTATGCTGAGACAGTTCTTACCCGCCCCCTAAGAGCTCTTATCCAGATGTCTCTGCTAATTTTACTTTAAAGTAACCACTAAATGTTTGCCCCAAGTTACCTTCATTGACCTTTGGCTATTAAAAGAGGGCCTGCATACTTTCCAGTTGCAATCTATCCCAAAATTTCAGAAGCTTGAACTTAAGATCACACTACCGGCTCCTTTTAAGCAAAGATAAGGGCTGAAAAGCAAGTGAAATTGATCAACCATATGTTTCCTTGTCTTTTTCCAAACATACAGGACATGATAATCATTACCAGGTTAATTAGCTACTTCTTTTGAAAGCAGAGGATCCCTAATTTCATTTATAGCTGAGATTCTGGGTCTGTCCAGATGTTGGGACAACAGCTCCCATCAGTCCTAAGCATTAGGCATGCTAGCAGAACCTGTTGAAACTAAAGGTCCACAGCTTCCCCATCCCTATCCTAATAAAACAGCAGAGCCTTTATAAATGTTGGATCAGAAACCCGTTTTTGACATGAATAGTTATATAGCAGTCTTTTGCAGCCAAAAGTCCTATTCCCTTAGCAAAAATATGTTGGGTGCAGAACCCAGGGGCTGAGTTTGTACAACATGCTAAACCCTAAACCCAGGTTAACAAAACAGTGTAACATGCAGTGCTCAGAGAAATAAAAAATGTCACGTGATGGCTTGGTTCATCCTACCAACCGTAGACCCCATTTTAGTGTAGTTTAGCATGTTATGTGATAGTTGGGGCTGCCCATATTCTCTCTCTTTCACACACATGCAGATATGCAACCAGGCTATGTTTGTGCATAACATGTAAACTACGATTCACACACTATGGAAAGCTGTTACGGGTTGTTATGATTGGTTAAGGGGCATATGTAGGCTACCTACACCTGACATACAGCTGTGTGCCTGTTCTTGCCATGCCTTTCTCTGATCAATGGTCCATAGATAGTTGAACTTCTTGGGAAGCGATGGGTGGGTGTGGGTCTTCATTCATCTGGACTTGGAAAAGTGGTGACTATATTGATCTCTTCTAAATTCTTGGGATTTCACTGCTCCCTTTTGTTAAGCTTGAAGTATCTCCCAAAGATACTTGGCGGTATAAGCGTGATTTTCTCCCCGTATGCAGACACTAATTGGGGAGCAGGTTTTGTATTTTCTTGTGGTGAGGCAACCAAGTACAGTGGTACCTCGGTTCACGAACTTAATTCGTTCTGTGACTCTGGTCGCGAACCGAATTGGTCGTGAACCGAATCAAATTTTCCCATAAGGTTCAATGTAAATACAGTTAATCCGTTCTGACCCCTACGAATTTGGTCGCCAACCGATTTTTGATCGCGTCCCAAATCAAATTTCCCTATAAGGTTCAATGTAATTACGGTTAATCCATTCTGAACCATATGTTTTTTTTTTTAAAAAACCGCAAAAATATGACACAAGGTACAGTACGAAGAGAGAGAAAGCTAACCTTGCTCGACGTGACTTCTGGCGTGGAGGACAGGAAGGCGGGTGGGGAGGCGGTTACTGCTTGGAGGGAGAGTCCCCCTCCCTACAGGAAGCCGCAACCACGTGTCACGGGAGGGAAAATGGTCGCGGATCCTGTTCGTAAACCAATCCGGCGTTCGCGAACGGAGGCAAAATTTTGCGACCGGAGCTGTTCATGAACCGAATTGTTCGTGAACAGAAGCGTTCGTGAACCGAGGTACCACTGTACAAAAAAAATCCCACCTACCCCTCTTTCTTCCCTCAGAATTGATTGGATACATTGAGGGGCGCAATGGTTCTCCTAATTACACTCAGTGGTTATGCTTTGGGGAGACATGGCCTGACTTCAATCGCTCCTGGAAGAAAAAACTGATCATGGTGCAAGTAAGTGCCTATGTAGTTTAATTAAAGAGTAACAGACCTCATTAGTAAGAGAGCTATGAAATGCTCTGTGCTGGGAATTGTGTTTGGCATCTTCACCTTTAGCAGAGCAGCTAACACACCTTTTAGCCAGAATTTCACTATTAATGATTTTAGTTATGATGGTTTAAATTGTTGTGGTTTTCTCAAGTTGTTTGCTACTTTGAGCACTTGATAAATAGAAAGGACACAACTTGAATAAATAAAAATACAAGTGCAATTAAAATTGGTTTAGGGGTATGCCTTTCAATAGACAAAACTATCACTTCGTTTAAAAAAAAAAATGGTCCTGCAAACTAGAAATCTAGTTTTAAAAAACAGAGGTAGCCAAATACACTGGCATGTTCTATTGTGATATATTTTTTCCTGTCCTCTGGGTGAAAACTTACATTTTGTCCAAAGTCTGATTGGCATTACACTTTCTCTAAATACAGCTGCTTAGTTTGAGATTCCTTTTAAGTTTTTAAAAATGGAAGCTGAGACTCTGCAGCCAAAGGTAAATACTATATGCTAATATTCACTGAATGTGGAACTGAAAAATTCATAGCAGTATAAAATACAGTATATTATTTTTCAAAGTTTCTGTAATTCTTATAATTTCTACACAAAAGAGAAATTGCTAGTCACTATGGAGACGCTGACAGGATGGTGTTGGTGGGACACAATCCTCCATTTTTGTGTGGATTTAAACGAATTACACTTTGAGAAGCTGTATCTGATAGGTCTGTTAGGGATTCTAACTCTTGCCAAGAAAAAAGTTTTTTAGTTCCATGGCTAAAATGGACTTTGTCTTTTCTACCTATCTGTGGCTCAGTTCAGATACCATTTGAGGGAGAATTAACTATTTCTGTATTTACAGAACCATGTTGGCCTTTTTCTCCAAGTGCAGAAGAATATATAGTTTGTCCTCAAACTGGGGTTGCTGTGCTTGACCACAAGGGCACACAATAGTCCCCTTAGAACTGAAAGCTTCTCATCTCCTGAGCAGGAAGGAAGAACTGTGTCCATATGTGGCTATTGTGTGCTGTGGCTGTGCTGCTTGCTATCAACTGATTCAGTGATCTGATTCATACATTGCAATTATGTGCCATCCAGTCAGTGTTGATTCTAAACAACCACATAGATTTTCTTTAGGGTCACACATTATACTAAGGTATAATTTGTTTACCCATAGTTTATTAAGTCCAGGGTGGCTTAATTTACACAACACACTAAGCTTTAGCATCTACTATATGTGAACCTGACCTGAGTGCCCTCCTTTCCTGTTCTCCCCTTAACATTCAGAAGGACAGTTTTGTTCCACATTGTGCTGTGTTCTTAGTTCAAGGCAGTTAGAGGACGGGAGAAGCGGCCCTGACTTCTCAGCTTTGAGCAACACTATGAAGGGGAAAGGATTCTTCTTGTGGGGCTAAATTAAAGCAAATCTCAGAAAAGATTGTTGTTTTCCAAGTGTTTCCAAAACTCGGCAGCCAGGGAACAGCCCTGTTCTTTTGGCTGCTCATGAAGGAGCCTTTCTTTAAATCTCTCCTCTCTCATTTTATTCATCCCTACATTCTGATTGTTTTTTTTTTTCCTCCTTAGTCTCTGCTACTTGTGCATTAATCCCTTCCAACTTTCTAGGAAAGTCCAAAAGCAAACAAAGCTGTCCATTCTTCAAGGGCTGCAACAGTTGTTGCAGTGCAGTGAACTAAGCTGGGAAATAAACAGGGTGGTGACCTGGTGGCCTTCTGGATGTTGACAGTGGCTCACATCCTTGAGCACTAGCTCTGTTGGCTGGGATTGAAGCAAGCTGAAATCCAGAATCTGACAAGCCAAAAATTTCCCACTTTTGAATTCCATTATGCACTAGCAGAAGTCATAGAAGCCAGACTTCCTTTTACACAGTAGCTATGTTCAGATGTATTAAAGCAGAATGTATTTTTTAATTTGTGGCTTAACATGCTATCCAAACCCAGCAATTATAACCTGTACTTTTCCCCATCACATAAAAATTTAGAATTCAGTATTTTACATTCAGAAACAATTTAAGGTTTCTGAAACAATACCTTTGGGGAATCTCTGAAGGGCTTAGCCAAAGGTTTGAGGCCACATGTGGTACACTTCCAAACTAGAATATTGTGTGACACTAGTTTTGATTTATTCAACAAGCCATGGCTCAACATGTGTGAATCAGGTCTAGATCAGATTTCACACAGAGTTCTACAATTGCAGCTTTCAGAAATGACCACCTTTCAGTAGTAGAGATGAACAAAATTTAAAGAACTGACTATAAGCAGCGTTTTTTCTCTCTTTCCACCTTCTCCCACCTCCATGTCTAGATAATTCCCAAGGTTTTAGAAACTCTTTGTGAACTGGGCCAGACTGCGGGGGCATCGTCATTAAATGGTAATGAACCAGACCTAAGGATCTCAGATTCTCTACAATACCGCAACTTTCTGGAGCAGTTGCGAAAATGGGAAGAGAAGATGGAGATAGAGTTTAGGAACTAGCTACCCAGTGCTACATGTTGTCCACAGTCGGCTGCAGCTACCTTTGGATTCTTCTGTTCTACAGCAGAATGACATTTTGTCTTTCCTGTGAAAAGGTGAACACTGAAATGTAGCCTGGAATTCTACTGGACTTTTTGAGTCAATTGAATTATTGCTTCCCTCCTTCCCCCACAACTCCCCAGCATTATGGTTTTGGGTCTGCATACTGTCTAGAATGTAAACACTATTTTTTTGTCTTTGGTCTAATAAAATATTGCCCAACATTATAGGCTGAATGTATTTTTTAAGCTGATTTCCTCCTTTTCTTGTTGATGCTGAGATACAGACACCAGTTTTGATATTAGATGAACCAAATTTCTCATCCATCTCATAAAGACTCCTCTAAGTAGTCCAGCCACGTGTAAACATTAATAGCTTTTTTACTGCTTTGTCTATTCTATACAATCTTGGGTTTTTTTCATCCACAGCAGTTTAACACTTAAGACTTAATGATTCATTTGTTGGAATTTTGTCAGACCACAGTCGTGTTTAGTTCCATTTTTATTTTATTTGCCTTATTACCAAATCTTAACAAAGGTCAGTCCTTACTCCTGTTGCTACTCTTGCCATTCATAAAGTATTCCAAAGCTTCTCAACGTGATTTCTCTTCTCATCTCAGCTGGAAACTGAGTGTTACAGTCCAAGATTGAGGGATGTTATAGTCAAATATATTTGGAGGGCCCAGCCCCCCCATTGCCTACCTCTGTGCTAATTAGCTGTTTCCTCTGTACAGTGAATTTCTGGGCTTGGAATTCTCTTTGCTTTCTTTCGAAAAGTCATTCTCCTCAGTTCAACCATAATTAGTATTGCTATTTCAAAAACCTACTTGTGCTATTCTTTTACAGTGGATTGTTTAATTTTGATATGGCACCCTCCAGTTGTGTTTTATTTCATCTCCCAGAATACCTAGCCCAGGTGGTCAATGGCATTTAGAGATTATGGGAACTGAAACTGATTGCATCTGGAAGATTGAGGAGAACTGCAATAAGGTCTTTGCTGGTTTTAGTTCACTTGGTTTCTTGGTTCCTTTACTGTCTGGTTCTTAATTCTGCATTTGCACATGACACTAAGCCAAGAATCCTAGCTTAACCTGTGATGGAAGAACAGTCACTCCACTTGGCGTGTCACAAAGCCAGAAAGACGACAGATGATGTTACGCACAAACTCAGAAATATGGTTGAATGCATCCAAACAGGCCAGGTTGTGTATATTAACCACAGAAGTGGATAAAACTATCTTAAACATCTTAGCTTGTTTGGACATGTCTAACTATGATCAGAGGTTCACATAACACAAAGCAATCTTCCCAGCTACATGAAGGGGAGAGTGAATGGATGCATGTACCAGTAGGGTTATACATATGCATTGTGGTTAATAAAGCTTGGATTCCCAGCTGAAGAATATATAAATATTTCCAGGATCAACCAATCTTAGATTATATTTTAAGAAATGCAGTCTTTGTTTAAAAAAAAAAAAAAAGCCTTCGAGTCAGTGTTGACTCCTGGTGACTGCCTGGATTAGTCCCTGAAGCTTCCTTGGCAAGATTTCAGAAGTGGTTTTGCCATTACCTCCTTCCTAGGGCTGGGGGTGAGTGACTGGCCCAAGGTCACCCAGCTATCTTCATGCCTAAGAGAGAACTAGAACTCAGTCTCCCAGTTTCTAGCCTGGTGCCTTAACCACTACACCAAACTGACTCTCTTTGTAAAATTTACTGTACAATAAATATATTGTATAAATTAAATACAGTGGAGGGAAAGACTGGTCTCTGTCTAGCTTCAACTTCTAACCCATCATGATTTTGAAGGCAGAGCAGGAGTTGCAAAGGGGAAGAAACAGAGAAAATATGAGGACAACAGCTCTACTAGACCAAGCAGCAACAGAGTCATACCTCTCAACCCTGGAGATTTAAAAAGCCATCTATCTTGATGGCCATTACATCTTACAGAAGTAAATTCCAAACATTACACACACTGAAGTAATGCTTTTATTTTATCCATTCTGAGTCCACCACCAACCAAATTCTGCTGGATAATCCTAAGTTACAGAATTTGGGGAGAAAAAGACTTACCTGGATCACGCTTGTATACGTTTCTTCTATATCCACTTTTCAAGTTTCGTTTTTATTCTAAAGAATTCTAAACATTCTTGCATCCATTCCTTGTTAAGCGCTGCAAAAGCCTGATCCAAGCTGGCAATGCAACATGACTAAGTAGTGTATGTTCAACCAATGTCCACATTGCCCTTCAAAGCATCCTTTTTCTCAGCTCCTTCACGCAGCACTTCTTCCAGTAGTCCTCTGCCACAAGTCAGCCCCTATGCCATTCCAGTTAGTCTCCCTGCCCTCCCCAACAGACAAAACCATCCAAGCAAAAATTTACGTTGAGCAGAAAAGAACAGCATTCGTTATTCAACAGCTATTTTTTCCACCAGAGGTGAATATAGAGATGCACAAGCTTATCACCCAACAATCACCTTGAAGATGGATACAGGAAATTGCCCAATTCTCCATCTCAAGATTTGTCTCTCCCTTTCAGAAAATATAGTAATCTTGCCTGAGACTCTTAGTTTCTCTTATCCACTTGGCTCACTGCTGAAAGTTAAAGCAAGCCACTTTGCAGTTTGCCAGCACGTTTCCCCCACACTCTTAGCCCACTCTACCTTACAAGTCCTCCAGCACACTAACCTTTTCAACAGATGCCTATTTACCCTAATTCCTACAGATATATTTCTTTGGTATGTAAATGCTTATACTACAGGTAGAAGGGGATTCATAGGCTCTTGGGCTGAACCCTATTCAAAACAGGTTCGTCAGAAATAATAGCAACCCCAAAGTGACTGTCCAGACCTCCAGTGAGCAGTGAGCAGTGAGCAGAACCAGTTACCATGGCAAGCTCACGAACTCCATTGTTGAACTGCCCTTACCTTTTGTCCTAATATTTGCCTACTCTCATCTCACAGGTCTAGTTCTGCACTGCAGTCATGACCTTCCTCATTCCTCTCCAAACTCCCTTTCACCTTTCCTCATTGGTCTTGTTTTCCCTCCTGTTCACAGTCTGAGTTTCTTTCCTCTAAACTATTACTGTTTTCAGACAAGCACAGGCTTTGGACTACAGACTAAGCAAGGGCATAGGATTTTGCTAACCAGGATATGGGAGTGAAACACAGTCCAAGAAATCTACAAAAGGCATGTTGGGCTCCAGATTTCTCTGATATGGAGAACATAAGTAGCTCTATCAGGACATTCACATGGCCAGCTAAGAGTCCAAATCTGAGTGCTGCTTAAAACTAAAGACCTGGATTGCCAATGCATTACCCACATCACCAGCATGATGGTACTTACTTACCCTCCAAATACATAAAAATCATTTTAACAGCCCAATTGGGAAAGGAGTGTTTGTTACTCTCAAAGTTCTGTTAAATATGAGTACATCATTGCAGTTATTTACATCATTTGCATAGTATATGCAGATTAGGTAATTTGCATGATTTTGCCTCAAACTGATAAATTGACACAAATAGCATAACATCATGCAAATGATGTGAATTGCTACAGATGTTATAACATTAGCATCAAATTAATGTAAATTTAACTCTCATCCAGACGATTTTGGGATGCACTGGACTTGTCCGTTATTTTGATATCTTGACAGAAATCTGATCTGTTGTATCTACAGTTTGTTAACTGGGGGTCTGTCTGTTAACAGAGATTTCATTTTGTATGTTTAAATTAAAAATGCCTCACAAGCATGCTGTATTCTCATATGGCACCTCATGAGATTTTTGGCACTTTTGAACTTAAGAAAAATTGATGCCTGCAATTTCCCGTGAAATAGTGTGATGGTGCTTGACACCTGAAAAGCTTGCCAACACCTTCTCTAGGGGAGAAGGTGCAGTCCACAAAGAAGTTGGTGCCTACTCACTAGACATCAAAAAGGCATCCTTTGGGGGAAAAAATCTCTCTCTCGTAATGATAGTTGCAAATGCAATCCATCTGCGTGCCAAGGGAGCACAAGATCAAGATTCCTGCCCCAAGAAAGCATAGAAACCACATTGCTAAAAGATCACGGAGACAGTGCCCAGTTTAGATGGCTAAATGCAGTTTTATGAAGAGAAACAGGGTGGGAAAAAGTATGACAGACAAACTTACAACTGGAAGCAGGGAATGAGGGGTGTTTGCCTGTCCGGGGTGACAGGAAACTGCCATCTATACGCCAATCATGGTACTGCCATTTCATGACCGTTGACGAGAGAGGGCAAGGATAAAACCATCAAATTAAAAACATGCTAAATGAGTAAAAACTAGGTTTGTCAGAGGAATAACATCCACCCATCGCATCATGGGTGCTTGAGAGTGATGAAACTAAAAATTAGCCCCATCCTCTTCCATCTGTATTTACAGAGTAAAACACAAGTCGATTTTGTGGCTAAAACTGTGAAAGTGTTTAGGAAAGGCAAGGGAGAGGTTTCCAGGGCAGGTAGCAGATGCACAAGAACTGTACTCTACAAATGCCACCCCTCCAAAACAAAATGTGTCACCCCAACCCCCTTTCCACTTGCCCCACACAGTGATGGGGAAAGGGTTGGGGGGCTCAGCCAAGCCAATTTGCATAAAGAAGGGCTGCTGTGATTTTTTTTTCCTCCCTTTCCTCAGAGGAGATCAGAGCGGGGGCATGGGCAAGCCAGATTTGTCCAGTCCCCCTATTTCCTTGGGGGGCCCTGGCTCTTCATCCATCTTCCGTCCATGTTTTCGAAAGTACTTGTATCTCTGGACATAGGCCTTCACTAAGTTATTCACCTTGACAGGGTTGATTTCACCACTCTTGCTGTGGCAGATCTGTGGGTGGGGAGGGGGGGAGAGGGAGAAGAAAAGAAAGTGATTTCCATAACACTTTGCTCCTCTCTGCTCTCACGCTTTTGCTCTTGCCTCCCCCGCTGCATGATGCCACTGCTTTACCTTGTGGACGGCTTTGCGTAGGATGTCCTTGTATTCTTCCTTGGTGATCTCTTTTTTCTGGTAATAGGGCTTGATGGCTAGTTTGACTTCCTCCACCGCTCTCTCTTGGGTGTGAAGCTTTTTCAGATACTGCAGGGAACACAGGCAAGGCAGTCAGAGGAAGTCAGTGTAGGAGGAGCAGGCAAGGTAAAGTGGCAGCAGAGCGGGAAGTAGTTCCAGGATGATCAAGCTTGCCAGTCTCTGGTAGCGAGGTTCCAAAAGCTGACCAGTTGGAAAACAGGGCCATGGTTTTCTTTGCCCCAAGCCCAAATTCTGGCAACCATCTGACCTGTTTCAGATATAGTTTTATAATGTGCTTACAGGTAGTTGTCGACTTACAACCACAATAGGGACTGGAAAATTGTTAAGCGGTGTGGTCATTAAGCAAGGCATCACGTGACCGTGCCCAATTTTACAACATTTTTTTGCAGCGGCCATTAAGCGAATCACCATGATTGTTAAGTTAATCATGTAGTTCCCCACTGATTTTGCTTGTTGGATGCTGGCTGGGAAGTTCGCAAATGGTGATCACATGACTTGGGATGCTGCAACCATTGTAAATACATGCTGGTTGCCAAGCGCCCTAATTTTGATCATGTAACCACAGGGACGCTGCAATGGTCGTAAATGTAAGGACTGGTTGTAAGACACTTTTTTCAGCACCATCATAACTTCAAATGATCACTAAACAAATGGTCGTAAGTCAAAGACTACCTGTACAGTCCCCAAAGAAATCTCTTGCAGTAGAGGCAGTGGTTTCTGTATCAAATGCAGGGTTTTACTCTTTAATGCAGGGACGCATCATCTTTCTCAGACCAAGTGTAGGTAGGGAAATGAGTGAGACTTGGACAAAAATTAAATACTCTTCATAATTAATGTCCATGTATCTTTTTCCCTTCTATCACACTGAAAATGTTAATTCAGTTACAACTCTCAGAAGGATTCTCGAAGCTGCAGCCAACGCCTATGAGGGAGGGAGAGAGGCATGTTGCTCTGAAGCCTCACATTGTGCACCTCTGCTAGAGTAGATTCTAGTGACAGAGCAATCACCGGCCCAGATGTCCATTTTTTCCCAGCCTAGCCATAGAGAGGGATCGGAGTCCTTAACAGATCTACACAAGAAGTCTATGTCTCATTCCAAAGACTTTTACCTTATCACTGTCTCCACGCCCTTCAGAACTGGTACTGCCCAAATCTGTGCCAGAGGAAGAAGCAAAAATGCCAGCAGAGGGAGGACCTGCTGAGGCCTGGCTCAAAGTCCCTGGCAACCCCCCTGTAGGTGTGGTAGGAGTTGAACCACAGCCTCCTAGAGGCAGCGATCCTTGCAAAAGGTAGGAGACAGGTGGGACAGCCAGATGCGAGGCAGGAGGATGGGTGGGCGGTGCTGGTGGCTGAGGAGGAGCTAAGGAAGCTGAGGGCTTGGTGTGAGTCAAGATCTGGAATAAGAGAGTGAAGAAAACATGGTTAAGATGGCTTGGCTTGGGAAGAAGACAAATGAAATCCTTGGCCCACTGCTAGGCTACTGTGACATATTCCATAAGTTCCATTTTTCATACCCCAGAGCAGAATACTGCAATGCTCATTGCTTCAAAACTGAAGCTAGCAGATAAATAAGTCTACTTGCCCATGTACATAAAAGTCATAACCTGTGAATTCCCTTCTCTGGGGGCCCAAAAAGATCCCATTGGGTACACCTGAATATTGTAGAATTACTAAGCAGGGCTGATCCCTTTTAATGTTACAGCTGGGGAGAGGAACTAGTCCTCCAAATGTTGCTGGAGTGCAGCTCCTGCCAGTATGGCCAATGGTGAAGGATGCTGGAAGCTGTGTTCTCATCCTGATAGCATGTTTGAGGGTTGCTTAATAAATCTAACTCTCTTTACATGGATCCCTTCATTTTGAAAATTCCTCCAGTGTCCATGTACCTGTATGTGTTAAAATCACAATTCTGACTTCAGGAGAGAGAGAAAAGAAAAGGATATTTTGTCACTTCTGTTGAGAACTATTAAGGAGGATTTAATTGTGAGATGGCTTCCGAATGCCACATAATTAGAGAAATACTGCAAAGGGACAAAATCTACCTCAGTCCCTCACATGTTTATCTGGACAGTAAGTGTACTCTTTTAGTTCAAAGTAAAAAAGTATCTGGCAACAACCTTTTCCAGCTGGTATCCTGCAGAAAGACTAGACTACAACTCTAATGATGGAATTTGGGATCCAATACATCTGGAGGCCACCAAGCTGTGGAAGGCTAGTTCAATAGTGTATTTATTAGGTTTTAAAATAGCTTATTGATCTAATTGCTTGCATGCATGTTGGTTTCAAAAGGAAGATTTTTCAAATCACGTAGAAGCTTTTGTCTTAAGTTGCAGAAGACACATGAAGCTATGGAGGTCAGTTATGTGGCCAGCTTAGGAAGTGGGAGAAAGTAGAGCCAGTTTGGTGTAGTAGTGAAGATGTTGGCCTCAAAACCAGAAGCCTGTGAGTTCGAGGCCTCCCTTAGGCATGAAAGCCATCTGGGTGACTTTGGGCCAGTCACTCTCTCTCATCCCAACCCACCTCACAGGGTTGTTATTGTGGGGAAAATAGGAGGAGGAAGGAGTATTATGTATGTTCGCTGCCTTGAGTTACTTATAAAGTAATGAAGGTGGGATAAAAGTATCTAAAAACAACAACAACAACCTGTTACTCTAGGATAAAAGCAGCTCTGATCCCTCAGCAGCGGAACAATGCCAAGGCCTATTTTGTGTGAGCTTTAAGGGAAAAAACACCCACAGGTTTCTAAACTTGTCCCTGCAACCATGAAAACCAGGGGAAAAAACAGTAAACGTAAAATAAAGTAACCAGATGTGCCGCAATTCTCAGAATGCCAACTCTGGTGTTAGACAGCCGGTCTTGCTTGCACAGGAAAATGGAGTACACAACGTTCTAGGCTTTGAAGCTGCCTCCCCCCCCCCCCCCCCCCCGCAATATGTGCCAACCTTGTCTGTGTTCCAGGATAAATTCACACATCCTTGGGAATCTTGCACCCATTTTTTGTCAAGGTTATCAGCGCAGCAATTTCTGATGAAACCTCCCACCATCAGCAACCATATTAATATTAGAATAAAATTGTACTTATGTTCTAGAAACCTCATCAAAATTTCAAGGAGAGTCACTGGAACCTGATCTTTCGATGAATTTGAGAACCGAAAAACGCACTTTGCAACCAAGACACTCAAAATTTATCCCCAATAATCCAAATTCTCAGAATTCGCTTCATTACCTGATTGGTTGCTTGAATGAGCTCCTGGGCTTTTGCCCGGCTTGCAAGATTGGCCTCTTCCATCTTGAAGAGGAGGGCAGTCACTAAGTAAAATACAAGAGTCTTAGACAAAGGTTCCAAAGCGTGGAAGTGGGAAATAGATAATTAAGGGTCTAGTGTCCCATCTCAGACTAGATTTTGCAATACAAGTTGCACCCACTGCAGGCTACAAACACCACCACATCTCAGACTCTATGCTTTGACTTGCCCTGTCCTTAGCTTGGAAAGCAACACTTTCCCAGACTTGTAACTGGGAAAGGTTAAAAACTAAGGATGTACAGTGCTTTGGATCCAAAGCCAAAAAAGATGCTTTGGAGCAGGTGGAGCATGCACGCCACACCTATCAGCGTGTGACTTTTTTCTTTAAAAAATCTATATCTTTTCATAAGCTCAAGTTAGCTGCATGTTCCCAAGAAAACCCATGCCCAAATTAAAGAGACACCAACAGCGTACAAGAAGTTGCTTTGGAGCAGGCATGGGTGTGCTTCCTTAACTCAACATATAGTTTGGGGGGATTATGCAAATACCATGCGAGCCCAGGCAAAGGTGCAGGTTTTTAAAGAAGTGCCCACAACTGAGCCAGGAATGCCCACACCCTCTGTGAGGCATCCTTGCATTCAAAGTACTGCATATCCCTATTAACCACCCTCTTCCCCACATGACTGCTCAGTCTATCTGTCAATCTCATCCGGCAGCTTTCAAGATACCACTGAATATATTGGGAGATCCACTGAATATCATACATCACAAAGACTTATACCTTAGTAACGATCATCCTATTCTGCAAACAAAAACTACCTATTCGTTAGGTCACTTCTCATCAGGAGAGCTCAGCACTCTCCATTTCTACACTGGTGACTGTCAAAGCTACTTTCTGAAAAGGGCCCTCAATACTCAAGTGTTATAAAGGATCCGGGACTTCTGGTAAGAGGAAATAAGAAGTACTTAGCAACTTTCTCCTCCTCCTGCTGCTTGTTTTTGCAACTCATGTCGGCTAACTGGGTTCCCCAGTGAAAATTCCTAAGCTTTTATTTCGGGCATTTTCCAAGGAGCGAAAAACACTTGGCCAGAATCAAGAGCCAATGATGGAGCAACAAATATTTGAGTTACCCAAGCCTCAACTGGATTGAATCAATCAGGCTGCTCACAATCTGTGAGCACAAATCTGAACCAACCCGCAATGTAAAACTTTTTTAAAAAGAAGGAACATTGTTTTTGGAACACCTTATTTGGCCCAAGATTTATAGAGCCATACTGTAACCATACCTACCAATAAACTAGGATCTCCTCCCAAGCCCCCACACATAATGGAATCTCCCCCCAACACACACACTGGCTGCCATCATGATACCTACATGCCAACACACCACTAGTGCAGTCTACTCCCCCCTGCAGATTCCATGACATGGGAGCAGGGGGTTGGGGCAAACTACGGGGAGGATGGGGTGGCTGCTGCAGCGGCTGCTCCTCTTTGGGCTCAGACAAACTGTCTGCTTCTGGCTCATCAGTTGGAACCCTGGGTTGCTCAACAGGGGGGTCCTCAGGAAGGAAGGAAACATCGGGTGTCTTACAGCTGCTGTCCACTGTCTGGGAATCAGGTGTGAGTTCCTGGCCTGGGGCCAATGGCTGAGGACTTGGTGGCTTGGCTGTGCCCCCCGATTTCTCTGAACCAGACCATGAGGGTTCCTCCTTGACCCTCAAAGGGCTGCTTGCACCCTGACTGCAGCTATCAGCTTTGGATTTCTTCAGCCCGGTCTTCACTTTGAGTTTCTTCTTTTTCTTGGGCTCTGAGGCACCCTTTGGCTTGATGCCCTTCAGTTTCTTCACACCCATTTTGGCTTTCAGCCCTTTGACTTTCTTAGGCTTGAAGCCTGGTTCTTTGACATCAGTCATTTCACCTTGGCCTGCTGCTGATGCCCCAACCATCAACACCTTCTCCTCTGACTTGAGGAAAGGTGAGCGGCTCTCCTTGTCACGGCTGAACTTTACACCAATAGAACCCATCTCCTTGACTGACGTGGTACTGCTAACTCCTTCCCGGATCAATACAGCCACCTTGGACTGGAGCTTCACTTTCCGACCTGAGCCAAGCTTACTACTCTCTTTGTGGCTTCCAACTTTGACCTTTTTCCCTGTTTTGTCCCTGTCAGGTCGGGCCTTTTTTTCTATCTTGGGTAATTCTTGCTGCTCAGAACTAGGAGGTCCCTCCTTCAGCTTTTTTTTGTACTTATCCCGGGCCCCAGGGCGGTCCTCCAAATAGGCCCTCTTGCGTTCTTTTTCCTTGGATATCTTTTGTTTGGTGTCCTCCTCAGGCCTTTTATCTTTGCGGGATGGAACTGCATCCTCCTTAGGATTTAGCCGCACTGCACTAGATTTGGAGTCCTCGGCAGGCTCACGGTCTGAGAAGCAAGCATCAAAACTCATGCCCTCAGAATCATAAAGTACCTCCCTCTTAGCTCTCTCTGGTGTCTCCAAAAGCCCCTCCATTTTCTCCTGCTGGTTGACTGTAATGGTTCTCTTGATGGTGAAGAGGTCATTGTCATTGAGATCCTGGATTGAAGGTGGCACCACAGTTCTTGCATCTCTCCGTCGCTCCATCAAGGCTTTCTCAGGCTTGGGCTCCTCCAGAAGATGGACCTCTCGCTCTTTGTCCTTAGATAACCGACGGGAAAGATGCTTCTCGCGTGAGCGAGACCGAGATCGTTTCTTCTTCTTTCTGCCACCATCCCCACGATGTTTGTCTTTGTGCTTACTGCGATGAGCACGGCTGCTGCTGCGTGACCGAGAACGATGGCCACGGCGTTTCTCCTTTGACTTAGATCGCCTGCTTTTGTGTCGCTCAGCTGAAGTATGTGAGGATCCAACTGCAGACAAGCTGGTGCTAATTGAAGGGGACCAGGAGCGAGAAGTTCGGTGATGTGAACGGGACCTTGAGGTCCTGTGGTGTGAATGTCGACGCTCTTTGGATTTTGAGCGTGATTTTGATTTCTTCTTTGGGTTCCAGGAAGAGCCATATGTCTCCTTGGTTTTTGATGCCTTGCGTTCTCGTGATCTTTTGCGTTCTCTTTTTGACTTCTTACATGAACCAGAGCTAGAACCAGAGTGAGCTTTGGAGGCAGGGCGTTTGGGGGCAGGTGGAGGTGGTGGAGGAGGCAGAGGCGATGGAGCTTGATGGTAGCGTTCTCGTCGCTGGGTCAGAATCTTCCGTCTCAAGTCCACACCTTTCCAACGTGGATCCGGCTGGCTTTCACTAAAGTCAATCTGTAAGGCTCCTTCCTCATCGGAGTCTGCATGCAGCGATAGGAAATCATCTCCTTCCACCACCCGGAGAGTTCGCTGCTCAGCTGGTCGGCATCTACTTCGGAATAATCGAATGGGACTATACCGCTCGTCCTCTGGTTGGACAATCTCACCTTCTTCAATTTCTGATTCACCGCCACCACTTCCATCCCATTCCACTGATGATCGGCGCCCAGCCCGAGCATGTCCACCCCCTTTTGACATTTTCTCTCCACCCCTCAGTTTAGCATTTCCAACAGTCACTACCTCTAAGGACACCTTCCCTTCCAGCGGGGTCTTGGCTTCAGCATCCAAGCGCCCTTTGGGAGCCAAGTCCACCACAAACACCCTGCGGCATGGTTCTGGAGCTTTAGATTCTGCCTGATCTGAGGGAAGCTCCTCAGGCAGGGTGGAATCAGCACCAGGAAGCCCTTTGCCTTCAGGGGTCTCAGCAGGGCATGTTGCCTCAGTCTCATAGTCCCTGCTAGGTTCTGCTTCTGGTTCTGAATCTTCTTGTCCTTTATCTGAGCTAGGGAAATCTTGGCTCAAGCTGTTTTCATCGTAGATTCCAGCCAGTGTTTCTGAAATGCGGCTGATGCTATGCGACATATCAGGGGGATGCTGGTCACGGTCATCATCTTCATCCTCATCGTCGTCATCCTCCTCAGGTGAAGGGGTACTAACAGAGGAGCTGGGGTTGGAGCCTGTGGGGTCAAAGGGATCGTATTTCTGGTCATGCCGCCCACCCTCTGCTTCTTTGTGGGGGGAATCCCCAAAGCCAAAATCACCATTGAGGTTATCTTCATCAGTAGGGTGGAAAGGATCATAAATATCTAAGTCTGGGGAGTGCATGGGGGGGCAGGGATTTGAAGAGCCACCACCTTCACCAGGCAGGCCCTGATGCCGGGACATGGAAGAAGAAGAAGAAGAGCAAGAGGATGAAGAAGAGGTGCTGGAATCGGCCTTATCCAGGGAGTTACCAGGTGGTGGCTGGGACCGTTGTTGAGATTCAGACTCTCGACCAGCAGCACTCTGCGGACGTTGTTGCCCCCCAGTGGAGACCCCCATGCCAATTCCCAAAGTCATAGCCAAACAAGGTGAAGGAGAAGTCCTGTCTGCTTTAGGGGACTGCAAAACCTCACTTCTTTCTAAAACAGAAGTCCAAGTAGCCCTGTCTGTTACAGGCAGAGTTCTGTGTGGGTCTAGAGCGTAAGGCTGCTCTGAAACAGAGGGGTGGCCAATTTGGCAGGCTCTGCTTCCTCTCCAGCAGGGGGAAGATGGTCCAAGGCAGGCTGTGAAAAGCAAATGAAGTTATCAGAAATGCACCAAAACTATTTTTAAAAGAAATCTGCATTCTATAAAGAGAAAGAAACTCTTATAAACTTGTTTCTCAAACAATTAAGTCTAATAGCTGAAGGGCACAATATTGGTGAAGGTTATAGTGCTCTATCAATCCATCAAATGAGCTGCTCCTAAACATGACAGCCCAAATCTCATTTACAACAAACTAGTTTTTGGATTCACCAGCCACAGGACTCAGTGTTACTGCAGAGCCTCTGATCAGTGGAAGAAGCTTCAAATTCTAGGCTGGCAGGCAGGGAAAGTAGAGGGACCAGAGGCAGGACATCTCTTGAGTATTTTTGGAAGATTTCCCATGTAAAAGAAAAAAACTGGGCTGATGTACTTGAAAATTCAGCTTCTTATATCAAAACATATACAATTCTGAATTGGGAAAAGGGACCTATGTCTACATTTACCCCACTAAAAAGTAACACATTCTGCATCTCACTGCTAGGCTTGCCAGCCCAATTTCCTTGGCCATAATATAAAACTGTTGGCTCCAGATCAACAAGATGTAAATAGGGAGTAGGAACACAAGGCTTGAAGGAACTCTGCCAGAATCCCTCTCTGGGGTCCACTAGGAAACTGAGAGGATTTTTTTGTCCATATTCCTACCCTCCTCCTCATTTGCATATGCATACACAGGCACACCCACACACCAGCCTTCTGCATCCTCCAGGACAAGTTTCTTCTAGAGATGCCTGAGAGAGCACCAACATCCCCCAGCCGCACTTCAGCCACCAGCTCCACTTCTTCTATATCTTCATCCCCACTGTTGAGAAACAGACATTCAGAGAAAATTATATTCATACCATTTGTCCTCTCAGAGAGCCCATGTTTAATCCTTAAAGCTTTAAAAGGTAGAAACCCTGTATAACAAAGGATCCTAACACACACAGAATCCTTAGTTCAGTAGGATCAAGACTGCCAACAGGAATGTATAAATTACTCCGCACAAAGTAAGCAAGGGCAGCATTTTATATTTTATACATCAGGGAGCTGAAATCAGTTTACAGCTGCTGGCTTTAAAAGCTGCAACTTCTTTTATTTCTCTTGTGCAGACTTCATAGCCATCATCCACATCTTTGCCATCTCACTGATGTGTAGAGCTGCCTTTAGCAATGTAGACAGACAAAGACAACCATTTTTATCACTCCAGCAACCTGGTATCTCCATTGACTTTTACAGATGGGAAAGCACAATTCAGATATTTTGACCTTGGGTACTTCAGAACTGTCTCCTTCCCACATCGTATCTGCCTCTGATGAGGATTTGGTACCTCTTCAGGATCAGGATTTGCAGCCAATAGCATCCTGGAACATTTTTCCTAAATAGGACACAGCTAGAGATAACAATTGGCTGGAATCTGCCGTTCCTTCAGATCCAAGAAAGTAAGAGATAATTGAGGCTGCTAGAGTGAAGATACAATGAGCACCTGAAGTTAAGAGCTGGCAGAATCAGAACTTCACCATCACAGTAATAAGGCAATACCTGGTTACAGATTTATGGCAGCCTTCCAGCTTCCCTTGTATTGCTTGGAACAGAGGTTCTTCCCTGAGCATCTTGTGAAATTCAAATCCAGATCTGTGTATCAGGACTTGGATCGCTTCTTCCTTACTCTCCCTTTAGATCGGTGTTTTTCAAACTTGGTATTTTTAAGATGTGTGGACTTCAACTCCCAGAATTCCCCAGCAAGCAAGGGAGTTGAAGTCCATACATCTTAAAGATGCCAAGTTTGAAAACGCTGCTTTAGATCATGCTGCTACCACCAAAGAACAAGAACTGGTTACAAAGAACAGTGTACTCTAACTATAAGATGGTCCTGATCTCAGATTTTCTAATCAGTTTCTCTTGGCTTTTCCTCTATCTGGTGTTAGGTCAGCTATACTAATTACTTAAGAATGATTTATAAAGACTGTGGCCATAAAAACCAACTGCAAGCAACCCTAAATTATTTTCCGTAACAACACGGGAGAGTCTTTCCAGCAAATTAACATCTCCAGCTGTGTCCTCTTCAGAAGCAGTTGTCTCAAGTACTTCTGCAGTAGCTGACTAAGATGCCACCTGCAAATCCTGATTCTAAAAAGAGATCAACTCTTCCTCATCAGAGGGCTCATCAGAAGCAGACATAATACCCAGATCCTTAACCTAATCAGGATCAATACCTTAAAGGGAAGAGAAACAACCCAGATGTTTCAAGTTTAATTCCTATAAGCAAATGCCAGCCTAGCCAACAGTCAGAAATTCTGGAATTTGCAGCCCAAAACATATGGAAGGCATTAAACTGTCTTCCCTAAAGGACTTTTAAATAATACATCTGAGGAAAAATGTGGGTTATGCATCTCAGGACATATCTAAGAGGTGCTTCAGTGTGTTTCCAACCCTGAATTCCCTAAGATCACAGTACAACATGGCAGGTACAGTCCTATAGTCCATTCAAAACCCTAACTGCCAATACAAGGAACTCATGTACTGGAACACATACCAAGGCCTATTTATTTATTATTTATTTGTTCCATTTAGGTACTGGCCGACTCCAGGCTGATTCTGGGTGGCTCACAAAACAAAGGAATATTAAAAATTACAATCTATATAAACCATTAACAGATGGCAAATAAAACAAATGTCATGCACCGTGCAGAAGCTTCAACCACCTCAGCCCAGAGCCTAGGAGAAGAGCCAGTTCTTTAAGGGCCTCCAGAACGCCATCAGAGTTGCTAAGTGCCATTCTGTTCCTTCAATACCTACATTTAACCATACTCAAATAATTCTAAAATGGCCCTTTGACTTATATAACACAGATTTCTGAATTTACTCGGTAAACATTTTTATTCTATCACAGCCTTCTCCAATCTGATATTGTCCTGATGTGTCAGACTACAACTCCCATAATCCCCGAACAGATGGGACCAACAGATTGAAATGATGGGAATTCCAGCCCACCTGTTTGGGGGAAGTGGCTCCATCATATCAGTGGCCCAGTTGTCATGTTTAACTGAATTTATTACATTTTTAAACCACTGATCAGCAATAGCCCTGTGAATGGTACCACAGCCCTCTGGGCAGCTTTATGGGACTTTATGAAAGCAGCAGAATTTCCAAACTGTTAATGGAGTCCATATGATAGTTTCAACAGCATCATGTGCTTTATCTCCTGCAAGATGGCGGCTCAAGAAGATTCCCACTTACTAAACCGCCTGGGCACCTATGGAGCTCTCTACTTCCTGGGGCATATGATATGGCCACTCCAGATAATCCAATATTCCAGCCAAGGTAGGCATTACAGCAGAAGAAGGAGCCTGAAAAACCTGAAAGAATGGAAATTGGCATCATCAGCAACAAAAGTAGACCAGGACCCACAATATCCTCTCTATGGTGAAAAAGAAGTAGACATTAAAAGAAGGCTCATTTTAGCCTATGTTCAACACAGAACATCTGCATACATTATACAATAAAGCCTTCCTTACAAAGAAATGATCCCATCCAGAAAAACAAGTGTGCTATTCAAAAGAAATAACCTTCCTAGAAAATGAAACTTGTGTGGAGGTGCCTGTCGTCTATTACATGTTCCCAATGATTGGCACTTGTAAAGATCTTCAGTTAGGCATGCTTGCTCACCAATATTCTCTACATCATAACAGAAACAATCATATGAGATTGCAACATACCTCACCCATCAGGCCATTTCTATCGTAGGCTAGGGCAGAATCCCCAGTTCCCAGCCAACTTCCTCCAATACCTTCAGTTCTAGAATTCCAGCACCATTTACTTTGACTTGTGCACTTGCATTCTGCATCTGAAAATGAAATCAACAAACAGCTGTGTATATTTTATAATCTACTATAGCATGACATGATACATCTGGCTTAAAATAATATACAATTCCAAATAATGCCTGCATATAAAAAATATCAATAGGAGTCTGGTGTTGCATAGTCTATAAATCAGCTGGCTTCAGATGTGCGCAAGCATCTTCGTTTTGGTTTTGTGCATTTTTTTTTAAAGAATAGATATACCAAGATCGCTTAACAAAAAATTAGTTATACCTAATTTTTCAGTGACCTTTAAGTCATCATATGTAATGGTACGTGGGAAAGACCTTAGGAGATGGGGCGAAGAGATGCTGCCTAGGGAACGGTCAGTTAAGAGACAGCATAGCCTGCAGCTGAATAGTGGGTGGGGAAAGAAGCTCAGAAAGAACCCTCCCTAGCTTCTCAGGCTGTAAAGGAGATGGTGGGAGATTTATACTTTCAGACTTGCAAGATTGATGTCAGCCTTACCAGGTAGACCAGACAGGAAACAAAACCAGATAAGCTAATTCTACCTTATTATAAAGTTACATTAGCAGAATCTTGCAAGTCTGAAAGTATAATTTTCCCGCCATCTTCTTTACAGCCTGAGAAACTAGGGAGGGTCCCTTCTGAGCCTCTTGCCCCACTGCAGGCTATGCTGTTTCTTATCTGACCATTCCCTAGGCAGCATCTCTTCACCCCATCGCCCAAGGTCTTTCTCACATACCATTACAGCATAAGAGCTGTAGCCCAATATTTTTAGAGACCCCAAATCCATGCACAGTCACAAACTTGCTTGAATGGCCTGAGATAAGACATTACCTCTCAATTTGCCATCAATAATATAGAAAAAGTAGTATCTGTTTATGTAAGCACTGTAAAGTAGCATATGGGGAATGCTTTGAGTGTGTCAGGAAAGTGCTATAAAAAAGATTAGAGCTGCTGACAGTAGCCCATTTCTCTCAGCCAGACATGTTTTTTTCAAAGCCTTCATATACTGGCTTTCATGCAAAGAAATTATGCACCTTTACACCAGAGATGTAAACATTTGTACCCACGTTCTTCAACACTGGCCATGCTCGATGGGGCTGCTGGGAACTGAAGTCCAGCAATATCTGAAGAACCACAGTTCTGCATTCTGGATTTACTATTTTGATTGTTTGTGCATTTGGGAGGTATGATGACAGCATTCTGGAAAAACTGAGAAATGTGGGTACAAATCAAACAATTTTTTTAAAATTCTGAATACCTAGGGTAATGTAGAAATTGAGAAAGATTTTCTAATTTTAAAGATATGGACCTCCCTCTAGGGCAGTGTTTCTCAACCTGGGCAACTTTAAGATGTGTGGACTTCAACTCCCAGAATTCCCCAGCCAGCCTTGTTTTTGGGAGTTGAAGTCCACACATCTTAAAGTTGCCAAGGTTCAGAAACACTGCTCTAGGGGCTTACAGTTTATGGATGAGACATCTCTACCTCTGTGACCTTCTACAGATAGTCTAATGATATTGTAAGTAGATAACTCTGATGCAGATACCACCCTCCAATCCTACTTTCATGTACCTTTCTCACTAGCTGGATCTTTCAGTTCCCCTGCTAGGCCACTGCCCACAGCCTGCTGCAAAGCTTTCTGTGAAGACAGGAGACACAGACAGTTATCAGCTACTGTGAAACATCAAAAGCAGCAATTGCCAAAAGATTGGCTAAATATGACTGATAGATTTTCATAGTGATTACTGAACATCTCCATACAGGAAGAACTGTGCGAGAGCCAAGTGCTGAAAGGGACACAGACCTCAAACACAACTACCACACACAATAAATAAAAGCCACAAAGTTGGTTGGGAATCTCATTTTCCTTCCTAAGCTCTCTTTACAAAATTATAAAACAACATCCACTATTATATTGCAAAAAACTATCAGAACTGAAGTTTACATATGTATTATAAAGAATGGAACATCATGAAAAACAGATGCTACCAGCTCTTATCAAAAAGAATCTGATTAAGTCAAATTCTTCTATTAAAGCCAGACTTGCAAATTAACATTCATTTGGTTACTATGGGTGATAGGAAATTTGCCCATGCAACTAAGGTTGATCCAAAATTTCCTTTTTTAGTTTATCTTCAGTCAGACCTGGATCTTTTACAACTGAACAGAAGTCTATTCCATATGTTCTGTTCAGCGCAAAAGTGAATTCTGGTAGCCATGACACTTGCAGTTAGAAATCTTCTGCCTGAATACTACTGACTTAACTGTGAATTGTGCTTTGTGCCTAACCAAGACACGTAATTGTCTGAGTCCACTTGATTCACTCTACTGGTTCAAGACTGCAGGGCTGTTCCTTTTACTATTTTTTCCCGCAAGTCCCCATATGCAAAGATGGTCTGTTTTCTTTGGAAGACAAAGTGAAAGCTGCTTTGGAGACACATTTGATTCATTACATATTCCTAAAAAGTTTTAGTTGGAAGTTAATTTTTAAAATGGGGTTTATTTCCAAGAAACGTAACCTCATGGACATATATCTCCTTGAAAGCAAGTATTTCAGAGATGCATTCCCTCCACATCATGACAGAAAAGCCATATTAGCTTCCTAAACCCTTTGGAACTTAGTCCAAATTCAGTATGTTTTAGGTACAGATAGATTACTAAAGATAAAAAATCTATCAGAATACTCAGAATATATTCCAGTGGGCCTAAGAAGCTCTTTCTACTATATTAATGAAACTCAGATGCTCGTTCTCAGGAATAGGCACGCTCTAAAGCATGGATGGGCAATGGGTTGCCCTCCATATATTCTTTTTTTTATGAAAGCTGTACAATATTTATGCCTGTTTTACAATTATCTTGGGGAGGTACCATGCTGGAAATCTATATTTGATTATTCACATGTACTTCAATAAAATCTAAATAGTGATGAAATCACTTAAATTCCAGAAAAATGTGAAAACATGGCTATGCCAGATGGCTTGGGGGCGATAGGGGCTCGCATTGTTGGAATTGGCTGGTGGGATAATCGATACTGCTACCCCCCCCCCATCATCTTGAATTGTATATAGTCCTTTCATATAGAATTGTTATTAACTAATTTTAATATGGATATTTATATTTTCGTTGTTTTTACTGTTTTGGATTTTAATTGTGAGCTGCCCAGAGTCGCCCTCTGGGGGAAATGGGCAGCATATAAATTTAATAAATGAATAAACATTTAAGAATCTCATTATTACAAAATATTGTAAACCATACCCTGCTGTATTCAGTTCAAATACTGAAAATAAGACTAGAGCAGGAGAAATTCCAACTGCTACCCAGTCACTGGATGATTGTGGATGACCATCCCTTCCAGCTAACCAACCTTAAAGAATTAGTGTTGTGATACCAGGATATAATGGAAATGACAACCCTGCTATCAAGCTATTGCTGGAACTCTTACAAGACAGTTCATGAAAACTTTTTGAATTCTACAGATCTAATCACACATTCAACTTATATATTACTATTCTTAAGATTACCTAACAAAAATCCAACTGATGGGGAGGTGAAATTAAGCAATGATGTTTCTCAGACATGGCAGCAACACTATAGAACAAATTCCTTTTGGGATCAAATTGGCTGCCAAGGTGACTAGTTCTTTTTGAGAATTAGCTCTTTTTGAACATTTTAACTCTGAGTTATCAGGATGCCCTTCAATGGTCATGTCATCTTGTAAATTAAACTGTAGAACTTTTGTTATAATTTTAGGCATTATTGAATTTATTACTGTTTAATTTACCATGGACATTGTAAGCAGCCATCAGATTGAATGGATTCAGCAGCATGCACACTTAATAAATAAATGGTCAAAAACAACCTAATACTTTGAGAATTGAAAGCCTCCTTGATAGCTCCTGATACTCTATTCCTGCTTTAAATACCTCCAACCTCTATTTTTAGGAAAAGAAAAATAAAGAGCAGCCACCCTATCTGTCTATCTATCCATACACATACCCATATTCTCTGCTTTAGCTTTTAGATTCCAGTGATTCTAGCTTATTTTCCACCTTTATTTAATATAACAGAACAGAAACAGGCAAATATTCTACCTATTTATAACTTATTGGATGGAATCAAGACTCAATGAAATTTAGAGAGAAAGCCAACTGAAATCAGTGAGTTTTCAGTTAGCATGACTAACTTAAAATTCCAATTGTTTCAATGGATTTTAAATGAGTAACTCTAGATTTCTTCCATTTTGGATAATTTAGGCTATATGCTAGATGTTGCACGTGATAAACTGTTTAATATTCATTAACTACTGCATTTGATACAATACTACTCAGCAATAAAGTCTCATCTTGTTCTGATTCCTTGAAAATCTTAGGTTCAAATAAGTCTTCTTAAGCTTTGAGATATGCACAAAATATAAGACTCTTCTTTTCCTAATAATTTGTACAACTTAAAACTTTCTAATTTTAAGGAGGCTTAAAAAGTAGTATTGGGGTATTCCTGCTGCTGTAATAGCAATGTTAAAAAGGACAAAATATGCCTCCTAGTGCAAAACTCCAGCTGCTTCTAAAACATCTTATCAAGTTCAGTTCTCACTAGTTCTCAAATGAGAAGATACTTAGTCTTTTAATTTGCAAAAAAATGAAAGATGATGCATAGACTTCCTAAGAGTGTGTAATCACAAGGTGACTCAGTGGCTTCCAAATGTCATGGTACAGCATTTACTAGTTTAGTAGTTTGCTGCATCTCTTTCCAGTGCTAGAATACCTAACTCTCCTGTCACAAATTAAGGAAGAAATGTTTTAAAAGTGAAGTTGGTTGCACTGATTCCTAGATAACATTTAGACCAACCATATTAGGAATAGCCATGTTTAGTACAGAATTTGAAAGAAAGGCCTAAGACTATAGAATATAAAGGACATCATGTTGCTGTCCCAGCAGCACCACAAATTGATTTTGAGCAAAACCACTATCCATGCACTGTCCTAAAATGGATGTTTCTTTTGCTCCACTTTCCTGTGACCATGAGTTTTTGTGCTGCACCAGTAAGAAACACCCCATTCATCATGCCAACCCATAACTCTTGATAAATAGAGCAGCCATTACCAAAATGATAACGTGGCCAGCACAGAGGGTGCCTGATTGGTCCCAATCCGAATCAAGAGAAGGTTCACTGGCTGGCTTCTCACCGCTACGTGCAGAACCCTCCCTGACTGGTGAGCGCTGATTCTCCTCTTCCATGTCTGCAGCAGTTACAAATCCTAGATGTTGAGAGGAACAAGATATCAATGAGAGTCCAGATTTAAGTTCTGGTATTAGATGGAGATCTTCTATTTCTACAGAACTGAGGGAATGCCGCTAACCAATTTTGCACAAGTTACCCTCAGATCCTCAAGCCAGAGATTCACCAGGTCCCAGAGGTTCCCCAAAAGCTTGCCTGAAGCCCATCATTCAAAACAGAATCTAGGTCATTCATAAATATGGAAGCAGAAAGGAAAATGAAACTATAAAATAGGTATTGACTCCCTTAAAAAAAAAATCATGTGAGTGTATTTCTAATTGTTTTCCAAACAAAGTGGATGAAAATCACCAAGAAAGAGTATCAAACATTTACCTCATCTACAGTCAGCAACTTTAAACCAGAGAATAATTTCAGACTTAGCCAAAGCAGGAAAGCTAACTGCTTGTTTATATACAAGGCCTAGCTCTGTAATGCAGGTACGTATGAAAAAAAAAGTGTGGCCTTCTACTATTCAATTTGTGGCCCCACAATTCCCCAAAGTGAGTGAGGCAAAAAAACTTTGGCCTTTTTTACACTGTGGGGGGAGCTGTTTTTACGGAACAAAAAAGGTGACTTAAAGACTTGTACCTGTTTAAGACCATTTCACCCAAAGAAACTCCTAAACTGCCCTCTCAAAACAAACACCAGCCATACCCACCTCTGTATGGCTGTCACCACTCCATGCAGAATTTGGGTGGTCCTTAAAACAACAGAAGTTATGTACCTTTGCCATAATGAGTAAAGGAAGTACCCCAATGCCTTATATATAAGTCTACTCAGACTAAATCTCAGTGGAGGTTCTTGGTACAATATACAGCAAGTGCCTTCAATGTGATATCAGTCACAATAAGCTGCCAGAACACAACTGATTAAACTGGCCATTATCAAATAAAAAATGCTTGAAAAAATATATTGAAAAAAGCTTCACTCTATCTGTAGTTAAGGTTAGATCTCAATGTTCATGGTCCCTTAAGTGATAAATTTTTCACATGCTAACATCAGTGCCTGAAACTACTAAATCCTTTCCTACTGTAACTATCCATCCATCATTTATTTTCCTCTGCTGGACCACTCTTTTATGAAAGACCTTTTTCTCCAATTTTTATAAATCTTGCAACTGCCCTTGTTTTTCCAACATCTATCCATCTCTCTCCCCAATTCTTTTCTCAAGGCTTGGTCCATTGCCCTTTTAAAAAGATATCTCTGGAAAAATGGACATCAAGAGGCAAGGGCATATCTGGAAAGACCTCTGAAAGTAATGGGAATGAAGCCCAAGAAGTGGTGGTATCACTGGCAGAGGACAGACTTCAAAATTGAAAGCAAAGAGAGCAAAACGTTCCTCTTCTTAAATCTCTGAATTATGAAGATATTTAAGACCTGATTCTCTCACCTTTAATGAGGTGAGAATATACTAGCTCCAAATAGGTTTGTTACCTCTTTATTTTTACTGAACCAATTATTTGGCAGATGTGTACAGACCTTCGCTAGACTTTCATCCTAAGAGAGAAGGTCTACATAAGAAGCTTCAAACGCTCAATGTTTATATTATATACCTAACAGATCAACTATCCAACTCCTTGATTTACAGTTACTTTATTTCTAAAAATTATTCCAGCATTGCTCTCTAGTATTTCCTTAAGATCCTCCAAGGAAAGTTTCCTATTATCCTTTACCCATTCCAAATCCTGCCCCTCCACTTTGTACCTTCTGCATTTCACATTAAGACCACACACAAATCTGCCCATTCTGTTCAATGCTTATCTGGAATTCCAACATTCTGATCTCACCTTGTTCTAGACATGTCATTCTAACCATTTACTAAGACTCTTCTTCTCCTATTAACAATATTATATATTGATTAGAATATTAGGCTTTCCAATCACCTTCAACATGCCAATTTTTAGTTATGAATCATTTGACACTTCATTTTATCCCCACTCAAGCTCCTGTGCTATACTACTCTCAGACATCAGAAGTATCTTTGACCACAGCTGCACCTCAGCTCTTCATCCTATTATATAATTTCTGTTATTGTTACACACCTTAACTGTAATAAAATGTACGTTTTGCATACAGAAAATCCTTTACTTAATTTCATATTTATCTAGGTAAAATGATGGTGGATGATGGGCTGCTGAGGGCCTGAAAACTTCTGCCAGTCAGAGTAAATCGCACAGACTAAACAGTCTGGTTTCTGCAAGGCAGCCTCCTATGCTCAGTATTTGCATCATTATTCACTCCTGTGGCCATATTGTGTCCTAACCCCAATTAATCCCCTTCCTGCCACAGTCACTGTCCTACACAAATGCCATAGCAAGAATTTTGCCAAAAGTTATTCAACCATAGATAGGTGACTTAGTTTCCTCTAGATTTTTTGAACTACAGCTTCTATAAATCTGGAGGCTACTGGGTTACCAATCCCTGCTCCCAATCAAATCCTCATTCTGTGCCCCCAAGAGACACTAAATCATCCCCCCCCACCTCCTTCAGACTAGTAGGCCCCAAAGTCCAACGTGTCCTTCATACCTAAACACATACCACAAAAGTAAGGGTGTGCACACCTTCCATGTCCTCTTTTTCCCAGATAAACGATGACCTGATCAATGGGTCCTGTCCCTGAGATATGCAAGCCCCAAATTCCACCAACACCAACCTCCCACTCCATTTACTATTTCCTTCCCCTCTACACTTCCAAGCGAGAGACCCTGTAACTCAGGGAGCCCACCAAGGGCTGCTCCTCCCTCTTACTATGTGCACTGCCTCCACTTCGAGGTGAGACCTCTGATCGGTCCTACCTTTCCCCCTACCTTTCTTTACCTCCCCCCCTCAGCAGCTAACGGGCTCACCCCACAACCTTCTCTTACGTCACCGCAAAATGACCCACACCCATCTCTTCAGTGCTCGCCCCTGCATTGCGTACACCTAATATCTCCCTTTCCTACAATGACGCTTTCTACACCCCCAACTCCGATCACAATATCTGCTCTTCGCCCAACACGCCTCCCAAGCCCCTTCCGTAATTACCCGGCTCCACCGGGAAGCTAGGCCCTTCCGCCCGCCCACCTCAGCACAAAACCAGGAGGCGCGGCCACCGCCGTCGAAAGTGTCCGGGCCCGGCCTCTGTGGCAGCCATTTTACTCCTTTCGGCCTTACTGCGGGGAGGGTGACCGAGAAGGGCGGGGCAAGAGAGGCCGACGAGCATTCTGGGAGATGTAGTTGCGATTGGCATGATTCTTTGGTGAACATGGAGGAAGTGTACTATAACTACCAGGGTTCCTCGAATCGGCTTGGAAGTAGAGCACACAGTATGATGGGAGATGTAGTACCGGATATGCTACGGATGGGCCCGTATGAGAACGATCGATCCCGGAATGCCATGCGAAACTAAGGGGTTACGGTCTTAAATGGTTCGCTGGTAGGCGATCCTGTGCCAATTGGTAGAATCCGCCATGTGCGGGGTGAGAGAGGGTCATACGTGGGCATTCACGTGCACACTCAAATGCAGCACGTGCATATTCGCGCTCTCCTTAGCAGCGCTCCTTATCCACTGCTCGTTATAAAAAAGCCAGAAAGAGTATCAGGATTTACGCACACATCAAAAGCCATAAGTTCTCTATGTTTAGGTATTCCATACTAGCCCTGGCAGAAAGCACTTCTTTCGATAAATTTACAAACTTCACCAGTTGGTTTTCTATCGTTCTATGACTTTTCTTTTTGCAATGTCTTGCTGGAACTGTATCTACAGTATTCCCCCAAGAGCCAAAATGTAAGTTAGTACAGAACTTTTATTTTTAAAGGATTCTCACAACTGTGAAGGCTTGTGGCAGCTAGGAACTGAACAGGTATATTTCCAGGCATCTCAATAATGTGTTTCAATAATATGGAAAATTTGAATATTCAGATATAGGGTTGAGTAATGATCTTTTAAAGGTGCACTCTGATTGATCCCCACAACTTGATTTGTAAGGTCAAAGCCAACTCCAATAAATCCTTGCGCCCTGACTTATACGTAACCTTCTATTTTATGCTAATGTGGGGCAAGCAACCCATATTTAGACATTTAAAAAGTTTTTAGCCTCACACTGTGTGCTAAATCATAAACTATGGCTTACAAACTAAGGCAAAATTAAAACCCAACTGTTACTGATGGTTTACTCAATTACTCTAGCCATGATTTACTCAACCATTCTAATTTTGCACAATGCACTCAGCTCCAAGACGGCTGGCTAGTGTATTATGCAAATACAGTATGTCTTAGCACATTATGTGAGCTAGACCATCACAAGAAGCTGTAATGCTGATTTGTTACCTCTATTTTCTATACCTCTGGATGCTTCCATACAAAGTTATACTGCACTTTCGTTCTGTCTCAAGCCTGTCCAAACGACCTCATCTTCCAGCTACAATCGTGTTCTCCCACTGCTTGAACAGCAAAGCAAGGATAGAGATGGAACAATTATTCTGGATCGGGAGCACCAGCGCGCTCTTTTCTGACAGATCCTATACCCTGAACCGGAAGTGAAGTGTCTTCCAACTTCAATTCTCACTGGTGGCTAAAAAACAGGCGGGAGCAGGCCCTCTCCAGACCCCCCCCCCGCGAAGTAATAGGGCCAAGAAAGGGGTTTTTATTGCCACCTGCTGGTCGCTGATAATATAATATAGCAAGCAAAAATCCCAGGACACCTCAGAAATCTTTAGAGAAATCGTAAAGCTGGGTCTCAATCATCTTGGTTTGTGGTTTGCTTTTCTCCTGATGGAGTTTCAATATTTAACTGAAGCATTTCACGATACATACGTGATGAATTGATTATTCCATCATGTACAGATCACAAAGACTGAGAGCATTTCAGTTTCCAGGATATTTATTTATAAAGGTTAAAGTCATATATGTACCCCTTATTATGGCTTTCTCCAAAACACAATGAATAGCCTAGGTTCCTTTTGCTATTTCAGCTGTAAAACAACACACAATTCTTCTATTGCCAACATGCAGTATGAAAACAATAGGGCCAAAGTAACTTTTTAGATGGAGCCGAACCGAGTGATTATTTCAGAAGTATTGCAATGTAAAACGTCTTTTAACCCAACTTTGGTACATTATTTCACATAAATTTTCCTGTGCTTTATACAGTATAGCCCCACGAGCATGGAATCAAATGGGAATTGGAAGAGAGAGAGGGTCTGAAGGACTTGGATCGTCATCGATCATCTCTTGGAGCAAGACGCCTCATTTCATATGTAGTTTTTGGATGGGAATTGTCTGCAGTAGGGAAAACTGTAGTACAGTAGCCTATAATCAGCAGCCGGGTCATTATCCGTAGAGATTAAGGTATGTTGTTATAAAGGGAAATTACTGTGCCACCTCTTCATGACACCACGCACATGCTGAGAGATTGCTTAGTTCTTGTCTTCTTCCCCCAGGGGCTAAGATCATGTCACAAAGTGGTGGTGGTGGTTGTTCAAATAAGCCTCTTTAAGAGTAGGTGTTTAAACATCACATTCAGCTTTAGTATTAGTCCAAGCAACCAAATCTTTTAAAGAACTCTTTGCAAAAAATACTCCAACCAAGCAGATGCTCCCTCCTAGGCGCCTTGGACCACACTCTACATTGGTGTTTCTCAATCTTGACAACTTTAAGATGTGTGGACTTCAACTCCCAGAATTCCCCAGCAAGAATACTGGGGAATTCTGGGAGTTGAAGTCCGCACATCTTAAAGTTCTTAAGGTTGAAAAACACTGCTCTATATTATTCCTAACTGACAGATTTATAACAAAACATTTCCAGCCATGACCACAGCTGGGAGTGACAACTGGGAATTTTGATAATATATGTTGGGGATGATGGAAGCTGGAATCAAAAAAACCTCTGGAGGGCATCAGGTTGGGTAAAGCTACTCCCCTGTTACTTACAAGACTATTTAGTTCATTCATCATGGAACTGCTGAAAGTAGGGGAAGGAAGTAGTGGTTCATCCGAAACAGCATCCATTTACTGTGATCTTTTCAACCTTCAGGTACCTTTAGTTGCATTTCGATGGAGATGTCTTTGGAAAGTGCATAGCAAGCATCAATCTGCAGTGTCTCAAAGACTACCATGCCTGATCATTTGCCCAGAAGGAAACAGACAAAACAGTACAACATCCTTTAATAGAATCTATCACATCCCATTTCTAACCATCAAAACTATTTTAAACTATCTTCCTGTTTTTTAATCCTTCTCCCTGTATTTCAATAAACTTTATTTTTCTGGCCAATCAAAACAGAATGTGTGCCTGGGCATATGAAAAAGGCCTCTGTTTGTCTCACACCCATTCCTTCAGCCTAAACTAACTGATTAAAGCTGGATCAATTGTGGGCTGGAATTATGGCTCTCTGTTACTGAGAGTTGGTGTAATAATCAAAGTATCAAACTAGAACTGGGCTTCAAATTCTTGTTTCTGGATGATCTTGTTCTTTACCATATTTCAATTAAAGCTAATTCTCAAAATTAGTGAGATAGGCGGTGACAGATTTGAAATATAAATAAATAAATAAATATATATACACTCCAGACAGACCATTCAGCTCTGATTTAAAACATAAACCCAAATGCAGGTTTTTCCATTCAGCAGCCAATGGGGGGCAGGGGGGCGGGGCATAAAGCAAAGTATCTTCCAATCCAGCCATCTTCCATCCTTCTGAGGTCCAGCAGCTTTTTGCTTTCAACCTGCACTATGGGACTTGATTAGTGATACTCCACTTAAAATAGGGCAATTATTTTCTCCCGCTGTCTGTATTGGCTGTTGAGATGCCAGTGACTAGATTGTAGGATATTCCATGATTGCTTTCATGATGTTGCTTGTTTTAACTCATTTCTGAGAGGATGTTTCCAGTGGGAGATAAAGGATAGCCACTTGTGTCATCCCATTAAGACATCTTGCTAAGGTGACCTATAACCCACCAAACATAACTGAACAACACCACCAGCATTCCTCTCCTTCAGCTGTGCTGATTGGGGGCTCTGGGAGTTGGATTTTACACCAACTGGAGGCCTGCATGTTCTTAAAATTAACCCCAAGATCTTCCTGCAAAATGCTGCTGTGTACATTCCAAGGTTATGTATATGCAAGACTGCTAAGCAAGATAAGGTAGGGGTGACTGGAAGTTTCCGTCATCAGCACACTTAATATTCATCCATTCATTCTTTGTTTATCCATGTCTGGATCATGTCTGATCTTGTGCATATAAATCACAGAGTCTGGTAAACGTGGCCAAGGAATGTAGCCTGAGTTCCTCACTTAGCTTCCCATTGAAGACTTCGAGAAGAAATGCTGCTTAATGGTTTGGCAGGACCAAGGGCTACAGTGAGTGGAAATATCACAAAAAATGGATGGGGTCACACAATGCATGTGGGATTAGGATTTTCTGAATTTTGAGGGGGTGGGTGAGTAGGTTCCTGGTGTTTTAAACAATGCTCATTTAAGTTTACCCTACAGTGAATTGAAGTTTAGTGATTATCTGAAGGAGCTCTGGCGGTCACAGGTTGCTCACCCTTGGTTGAAGGTTGGGATCCTTGACTTCATAAAACAGCCCTCCCGACCAGATGCTCTCCAGATGTGGTGGATCTCACTTGCCATCAAATATCACAAGATGCTGAAGGTGATGGCTGGAGATGAGGGGTACTGTAGTCTAAAATTAACTGGACAGAACCAGATTGGGAAAACTAGTGCAAAATAACAGTGATTTACATCAATCGTCACTGACTGTACTTTGTCATTTACATTTGTGATAAATACAGTGAATAAAAATATAACAGTGTTACATATTATTTAATATTAAATGCCTCAATGTTACATAGATTAAACATAGAGTTTTCGTCTCTTTGATCTTAGATTCTGCTTAGGCAGCAAGGGGCCTCTTTTGGCAACTTGCTAATGAAATATTTGAGTGTGGGCTTTTGTACCACTGCAGAAAAAGGTGAGATAAATCACAGCTAATCTAAGTTCCCTAACTCCGTGCAGGTCAAGGCGCTCCTTCGCAACCGGAGGCAGAGGGAGGGAAACAAGGCGTGGGCTGGTGCCTCAACTTCCTCCGCACCATGGAATGTGGTGGTGAGCTCACACTCCCCTCCGCCCTGGCTGAGTCAAGCGTTGGGTCCTAGACTCCGCCGGTAATCCACCCCTTCTCGAGGAAATTCTGTAAGCCTTTGCCTTCCAGGGCGAGTCCAAGCCTCCGCTCTTCTGCAACTCCCGGTTGCAAGCCAATTCAGGTTTTGACTTGACGTTTTTGGTCTCATGCCACTGAACTTTGCATTCACTTAAAAAGGGCCAGGTGTTATTCAACTCCCATCTTACCCCAACATCTCTTTCTCATTCCAGAAAGCTCACTGATTTCCTGCATCTCAGAACTCCATCCCTACAGCTACGTGTCACTCCCAATAGTGTACTGCAGTATTTCTCAACCTTGGCAGCTGGAAGACGTGTGGACTTCAACTCCCAGAATTCCCTAGCCAGCGTGTGCTGGCTGGGGAATTCTGGGAGTTGAAGTCCACACATCTTCCAGTTGCCAAGGTTGAGAATCACTGCTTGTACAGTACAATAAAGAACTTGGACCTTCCACCAACTAATCTAAACGTTCCACTAGAAAGTCAGAAGTTGCGTTCAACCCAACTTGGCTAGCTGCTTTTTTGCTTTAGCGTGTTTGTATGAACCCAGTCACCGTGGCTAATATGCAACACAATCCCTCACGGGGACCCAAGAACTTGGGTTGATTTGACCAAAACAAGAGTTCTATCCGGATGTGTCGTGTAAAAGCGCCGTAAAGTCGCCATGTGGGCGCCTCTGCGCCTCGTTGAAGACAGGCAGCTCCCTCGTTCAGGGGCTCCTGCGCATCCCCCGTGTTTTGCGAGGAATCCGAATGCCGCTTCTAGGTGAAAGTGCTGTATAACTACGTCCGTTCTGATTTCATCATCGCAGGCGCAAACCTCTCCAACCTGGCCTCCTCCTGGCCTTCCGCTTCAGGGTGGAGGGCACCGCCTGCCGAAATACCCGACCTAAGCCATTGCAGCATCTTAAGCAGCGTCCGGGGTGCGCGCTGAGCGGAGCGCCTCCCTTGCTCCCGACTGGTCCACCTCGGGGCGGGGAAGAAACACGGGCCCGGCGGAGCTTGTTCCGGGCGTGGGACCTCCCCGTAGCGGCTCCCGCTGGCCAAATAGGGAAGCGGAGCTGCCAGCGATCGCCGAGCTTCGCTCCTCAGAGGGCCCACCCTGGACCTCTCAGCCATATTTTGGGGTGGTCGGAGGATGGCTGCTGCGACGGAACGTGGGGGCTTTTGAGTGCTTTGGTCCGATTCCCCCCCCCCCGCCCAATAAGGAAGCGAACAACTTCTGCCAAGCAGGATGAATCCCAGCGAAGGTGCGGCGCCGCTGGAGAAATACAAGCTGGTGGTGGTCGGGGGAGGCGGCGTGGGCAAGAGCGCCTTGACTATTCAGTTCATCCAGGTAACTCGGGGAAAGCGCGGAAGGGCGGGACAGGACTGGGTTGGGTAGGGCGGATAGATCAGGGCTAAACAAACTTTGTCGGTCTGTTTTCGTGTTGGGTGGCTGTCCCAGGACTTTGTCCATTAGTGTTAAGTGTGTGCGTGTAAGTTCTGCTGAAACGACTGGAACGTTTCCAACTTAAATGTGCATAGATTTATAGCCCCATTTAAGCAACTTTGGCTGCCAACATACGCCTACTTAGGAATAACGCCCCAGGGAAACATGACATGAGTGCAAACATTTTTTAAGCTAACTGCCTCCAGTCTGGCGCTCTTCAGATGCCTGGAGCTACAATTCCCATCATTTTGAGGCACTGTGAGAAGTGATGCAATTTCTCATCCAGCAGATATGGAGGGCACCAGGTTGGGAATGTTGCAGTAGATCACCTCCATTCTGCTGTTCTTTCTTATCCTCAAAAGACAGCTGCGTTTGGAGAAAGAAAGAGGTATTAGTGAAAACCAAGGGACATAAAAGGAGTCTTCTTGGAACATCTTGGTGGTGCTTGTATTCCAACATTCAGTTTGCAGAGAAGCACATTAGGCGTATTTGTGGAGGTACATAAGATGGGTAAAGGCAGTATTCCCCCCCCCCCCCATTGTTTTCTGGCATTTAAGGTACCCTACCTATGATTTAAAAGCTAATAAATACTTGGCTGAACTTGAATAGGGGTCAGATCTGGTTATAATTTGGATGAGAGACCACAAGGAAAGCCCAGAACTATAGGCTGGACTGAGAAATGGAAAACATAACGTAGAAGGTGGTAATGGAAAACTACTTCCATATTGCTACCAAGAAAAGAGAACTCAATTCAAAAAGTAAAGTCTTCTTCTGCCACCTGGTAGCTATTGATAGCCCTCTGTTACCATTATTATTATATTTTTATCCTGCCTTTATATTTGGTCAACTCAAGGTGGCAAACATACCTAATACTCCTATTTTCTCCACAACAACCTTGTGAGGTGGAATGGGCTGAGAGAGAGTGACTGGCCCAAAGTCACCCAGCCCGCTTTCATGTTTAAGGGAGGCCTAGAACTCACAGGCTCCTGGTTTCTAGGCCAGCACTTTAACCACTATACCAAACTGGCTCTCCATCTAAAGCAATGTTTTTCAAACATGGCAACTTTAAGATGTATGGACTTCAACTCTCAGAATTCTCTAACTAGCATGCCAGCTGGGGAATTCTGGGAATTGAAGTCCACTCATCTTAAAGTTGCCATGTTTGAAAAACACTAGTGTAGCAGCAAGCATGGAATTGGTGACAGATGTTTGAGTGAAAGCTTGTGCCAAAGACTTTAATCAATCAATCAATCAATCAATTTTATTTCAGTCACAGACCAGCATATAACCAGTGACATAGCTCTTATGCTACAGTAAGTATAAAAACAAAAATCATGTTAATAGCATAAAATAGGATGTGGATAGAATTATGAGATAAAATTGCAGTGTGAAGATATTATAAACAAAGAAAATCCTTTATAGTTACAGTTAATTTTACAACAAATAATCTAAATACTGTAATTAACTAAAACAAATACCTATAAAATGGTATAAATAATATTGCCAAAGATTTTTTTTCATGAGCAAAATTGGAAAATGAGTTTCTAGTTATTTCTGTCATCCTTAAAAATCCTTTCCTCTCATCCTCTCTTCCTCCACTTTATTTCAGTCTTACTTTGTTTCTGACTATGACCCCACAATTGAGGACTCCTACACAAAAATCTGCAATATTGATGGTACTTCAACCCGGCTGGACAGTGAGTATCAGTGGGCTCCCATTTCACAGAGATACGGTGGGTGCTGTGTGCAAATGAACCTGTGTGTGTGCAGGGGTGAGGTAGAAATTTGGATCAGGGGGGCCTTTACGTACAATGGTGTGTTTCATCCTTAGGTACTACTTGCATTACAGTGAGGGTTCCTGCATGACTATAGCTCTCAGTTTTTAATATTTCCTTATGGCATTGCCCACTGCCATGAAGGAAAATAAGCAGGGATAAGGAAAGGGAGGCTGGCAGAGTGGGCTTCAGCGGAATAAACTGGGGGAGAAAAATTCATTGTGCACATCAGCCTTTCCCAATCTGTGCCTTCTAGATCTGCTGGATTACAATTTCCACTAATCCCAGCCAGCAATGGTTTGTTATTTGTTGGTTATTTGTCTAACACAGTGTTGTCCAAACTTGGCCACTTTAAGATGAATGGACTTCAACTCCCAGAATTCCCCAGCCAGCATGCTGGCTGGGGAATTCTGGGAGTTGAAGTCCACTCATCTTAAAGTGGCCAAGTTTGGACAACACTGGTCTAACATGTTTGAAGGGTACCAGTTTGGAGAAAACTGAGGTAAACCAACAGGGATCTGGAACTAGATGTTGTGAAACTGAGCCTGTTATTAAAATCAGGCCTGTTTGTAGAATTCTTACTGCCACAAACTTACCACCAACTATCCATTCTTGAATTTGTCACCCAACTGGAAGTAAGCTTAATCTTTGTTGACACAAAGGGGGGGGGACTTATTGATTGGAGGAGACCATAAAATGAATGTGACAGCAACATGTTATCAAGGGGCATGAAAGGTTTATATTTGAGTTGGTGATGATGGTCGCTGTGTGGAGGACACAGTGTCTGAGGCCTGGTCATATTTTCTTTTCTTTTTTTTAACTTTCCCTGTTTAAAACCAACAATAAAAATTGCATGTCAGGAGTGGGAGGGATGCAGCACTTTTTAGCTACTGGAGCCTCAGCTAATCTGTTGCTGAAACCTGACTTGAGGCACCTCCCACCCCAACAAAATATTTTCCTTACAGGTGACAGACACCTGTCTGTCAGAGAGTTGATGTTTTAATGTACTGCGAACCAACTGTATATACCAACATTCCAAAAGCATCAGAGGAAATTTAAGTGGCAGCTCTTGGCACCCCAGAGCTGTCTGCCACCTTGCCAAATTTTGCCCCCCTGAGGAGTGGAGGCCCATGAAATGCTACCAAAGGTAGCTATCAGAGACCTTTTTGCTGAAGGATCCCATCACAACTGGAACTGGCCGTATCATTGCTACTAAGATGGGAGCAGGCAACCTGGTGTTCTGTGTGCATTTTAGTATATAACTCTCGTGGCTGCGTCGTCTTGAGTCTTGTGGAGTTGTAGTTCAGAACAGCGGGGGGGTATCTGGTTGCTTACCACCGCACTAAACTCTCTCCTCTCCTCTCCTCTTCTACATGCTTCACGCGCAGACTGATTGGCATCTAATCTATTTTCTTTCCCTCTCAATTTTCACCTGTCAGTTCTGGACACTGCTGGTCAGGAAGAGTTTGGAGCTATGCGGGAACAATACATGCGTACAGGGGAAGGCTTCCTCCTGGTTTACGCTGTCAATGACCGGGGCAGGTGAGATGAAAGCTGAGGCATTTCCATGGAATGGGAACCTTTTCTTCATTAGGGCTAAGGTGTGCGTGCCACTGGTGGGTGGGGCTTTCATCAAAGATATTTGGGGTCATGATTTTCTCATTTTCTTTCTCTTTCCTCCTTGCTCAGTGTTTCTACCAAAGGTGTAAAGAGATGGTTCACCTGTGGCTTATGGGCTGCAGATTGCTTAGCCTAATGGGCCAAGGAAAGGCAGGCTGGGATGTGAAGGCTTCATGAGCATTTCCTGGCTTTGCCTGCCTGTATTAGGTGCTTAAAAATTGGCAGTTCTGGGGATTTTTGGAGGAAAAAAATATTTGGCTGGTGGTTTAACTTGCAATTAGTCATGTTTATACTTCCTGAAGCTGCTATTAAAGCTATTATTAAAACTTAGTGCTAGACACAATAAACATTAAACTGGCTGGCCAGTGCATCGTGATAAGCCATAATGTTGTCTCTTTTGCTTAGGATATTGTATGAGTTCAGTATATTCATGACTTATACATAGTTAAAACAAACGTTGGTTTAGAAAGCCAATGTTCCTAAATAGCTACACAAATGATAATGATACGAATTTAAAAATGGTCAGGATGCTCAAACAGACCTTTTATGAGGAAAGCACACTGTATTTGTTATAATTTTCCCCAGATAGTCTCCTGAAATGTAGGAAAAATTTACAGTAGTCTTGGTATTGGCATAGTGATTTCTCCCTTTTAGAGGCAACACGAGGGAATTCTTCATCAATTTTTTTTAAAGGGCTGGGTAGAGGAAAAAACCCTCTTCTTTATGCTGTTGCCAGTGCAAGTATGTTAGAACTTGGGAAATTCCTCTACCCGAAATGCTGCTGGTTCTGGCTGCAGCCTTTCTCAGCTGTGAGATCACATTTATGTATTCATTTGTTTTATTCAATTTATAAGGCTGCCTAATCAGAAGCAACTCAATGATGCAATCAATAGGCTTAAAAACATCACAAAAAATAGAACAATATAGGAACTAGTAAAATAATAACAGCATATCTGGGAAAAGCATATTGAGGGAAAATTCTTCTTATTCCCATTTCTTTGTCATCATAGTTTCAATGAAATACACAAATTCCACACTCAGATACTTCGAGTGAAAGACCGTGATGAGTTCCCCATGATCCTTGTTGGCAATAAGACTGACCTGGACCTTTATCGACAGGTGAGTCCAAAGGGTTCGCTGAGTATTGCAATTTTAATCTCCACATGGTGGGGTTCTGTGGTGAATTATGCAGCTTAATGTTTTCAATCTATCGAGCAAGCCCATGTTCAGCAAAATACTACTATCTCTTAGATTAAATATGGCATAGCCCTATAATCTTCCAAATGTTGCTGAACTACGATTCCCAGCAATTCTGGATAATGAAAGTAATAAGAAGAGATGCTTGGAGATCTAGATAAACATATTGGAGGGCTGCAGGTTCCCCTACCCTAGCTGAATATTGACTGTTTTCTTACAGCAGGGCCAGGGCATCCTAGAACAACCATCTCCCTCCCTCCCACTTGTACATTCCAGATGCAAGGCTAGAAAAAGTTTGACATCAATTCCAGTGGAAGGAAATATTTTCTTTCTCATTTCTTGGTCCAAAGAGGATCATGCTAACTCAACTCATCCCTCTAGAGCAGGGAGCACTCCAGGAGAGTATGAACAAAATATTTTGCTTTTTGCTGAATTAAAGCAATATCAGTTACAACTAAAATATTAATATGAAAATATAAAAAGGGCACAAACTCACCAAGGCTGCTGGTGGATTCTAGTCAGGACAGTGCCCAGTTCTCAGCTGGTGGTATCATGGCCACTGTTGCTATTAGGAGGCAACTGTGAATGAAGAACTGGAATGTAGACTCCAAATGAGTTCTAATATTGGGTTCATTCGAAGGGGGAAAACTATTCCAAACTCCTGAGCAAAGTCAAGAACAAAAAAAAAGCCCTGCCTCAAGAAAGGTATGAAGGCAAGGGCAGCAGAACATTAGGTTAGACCTCTCATTCCTTTCATCTCCATCATCCAGAGCAGACTCTGGGATCATCAGGGGCACAAATCACCCCAAACAACTTACACTAGCCTCAGCTTTAGTCTAGAAGAAATGCTATTCCACACCAATATAATAGGGGTGACACATAACAATGACTTTCTTAGCTGCCAGGTAGGTAGAAGGCTAATGGAATTCACCCACCTGTGGATCCATGTCATATCAGATGCATGGGTCTTTAAAATAGTATCACACAGCCACATAATTTATTTCACAAGACCCCCTGAGGTTGTTTTACCCCATCCCCTAGGTCATGCAAAGGACAAAACTTCAGTTAGTCCTGAAGGCTATCAATCACCTGATAGGCAATATAGGCAATCAAGTTGTTTCCACCTGGCCACTGATTCTCCAGCTCATAAGGCAAGAATAAGAATAAGAATAAGGAATGGTGCACCATCCTGCACCTCAGGGAAGTGAACCACCACATTAGATAATTGCAGGTTTCAGTATCCAGTTGGCCTTGGACTTATAGTAGGTTTACCTACACATTCCAATCCATCTTCCCCACAAGAAGTTCTTGAGATGTGAATGCCATGGCACTCAGTATCAATTAAAGCCCATTGAGCCTGTCATCAATTTCCACAGTATTGTGACTGTGATAGCCCATCTCAGATCTCAGTAAATACACATGTACTCCTATCTGATCCTCCTTCATTAAGCAGGGATTGATGGCGGGACCTTAATGCATATCGTTGAGAACCTGGGCTTCCTAATCAATGAAAACAAGAGCACCCTTCAACTAGTGCACCGCCAAAGCACATTGGCACCATTCTAAAATTGAAAGAGGCCTTATTTTCCTGCCAAAGGAGAGATAGGAGACCATCCAGGCACTAGTTGCATTCGTTGTTCAGACCAGGCACCCAGGCCTCATGATTCTTACCAATCTCCAGGCCAGATGATTGCCTGGATAATATTAATACCATGGACACGATTTCACTTCTGAATCCTCCAGTAGATGTGTCTCCTCCCTTTCAGGAACATAGTGACCTAATCTAGAAAAAACACCTGGCACTCCTAGCAAAGGTGAGGAGCTCCCTCAAGTGGTCACCAGGTCCAACTCATCACATACACCAGCCTCAAGTAATGAGGGACATACTGCTAAGGCTGAGTAGCCTAGAAGGAAGAAATTCAAATTAGCATATATCTCTTGGAACTACAAGCAACATGACTAGCTCCAATTACAGACTCTTCTAAAAGGCCAGCACATCCTCCTCCTAATAGATCAGAACTACCAAAGCCTGCTTCAGGAGAAAGGGAAGAACTGGATCAAGGTAGCTGATGAAGAAGGCAAACAAAGTCCTACATAGGACCAAGGAAAGGAAAATGTACCATCTCTATGGCATTCAGAACATGGCAACATATTAGCTCAGCCATGAAGATCTGGATCCTGGTGAAAGCAATTTTTTTAGAGCAAATTAGAGCAAGCTCTTGAATCTTTATCAATTGGGGAACTGACCATTACAATAGACTTCAATTCCCAGAATTATCAGCAATGACCATGCAGGGTGAGGAATTCTGGAACTCGGTGTTCAAGCATCTGAGCTGTCCAAGTTGGGAAAGACTGGAGTATAGTAGAAAATTCTTGGATTAATTATCAACTCTTCTCTGACTGGGAAGATTTATTGAGAGCGGACAGGCAGAATTGCCTCAGTTGACCTCCAAAATTGCAAGAGAATGAGAAAAATCATCTTGATTTAGGGAAAGAAGCATTTGAAGGAAAAATATGATCACCAGAAGGCATCATGGATCCCTCTTTCCCTCCCCACATCCCTTCCTTCTTTTGTTTCTCATCTTTACATTTCATGTTAGCTCAACAAATAAAGGTCTGGAACCATGCATTTGATGATAGTAACATCTAGTCTGGCTGAGAAACAACTCTGAGGTTGACTTGGGTCATTGCTTGGCAAAAATTCATACTAAATATTTCTCATTTTCCTTCCTCATGCTGCTATATCCTCATGTATTTCTGTACTAAGATCTTTTCTTACTTATCTATGTGGTCAGGTGCCTGAAGAGGAGGCCCTTCACTTTGCTCGGGAAAACCGAATCCCCTACATGGAAGCCTCTGCAAAGATCCGATTCAATGTGGATGAGTCTTTCCATGAGTTGGTCCGAGCCATCCGGTAAGAGGGAGGCAGTTGGGGCTGAACCATGTACTATGAAAGAACTGAAACTCCCCTACACTGAAGAAAACTCTTTTCTATGACAACATCCCTCAGTATGAACGGCTTTTTCTGATTAGATATTCGCTGGTTTTTCTTTAGGAAGTTTATATTCTGTCTTTCTGCTCATACTGTTCTCAAGGTAGTTAACAGCAACTAAAAATAAAAACAAAACCTAAGTATAAAAACAATGCAATTAAAATCAAGCCAAAGTTAAAACTGATACTGTTAAAACAAAATCAGTTCACTGGTTATGAGTGAAATAGATGGATTTTCAGTCTTTTCCTAGATACTGGGAGAGTAGGGGCCAAGCACACTCCTTGGGAAAGGCATTCCTTAGCCTCGGGGCTATGGAGAACAAGGCCTGTCTTTCTCCCTTTATCTAACATTCTGTCCTCTGACTCTTCCCGTGTCTCTCACTCTCCGTTTAGCAGCCAGAGAGAGATTGATTGGATCAGAAACCTGGCGTGCTTGCTTCCTCCCTTATAAGGGCTTTTGAAATTTCAGCTTGAGGACCAAATGAAATTAAACTCAAGGCCATTAAGTGGCCTGAGGGATGCAGGTTGCCCACCCAATATTAGCAATTCCATATATTTTTATAGAATAGGGTGGCGGCGGTGATTGTGATGATGATGCCATCCACTTTCTTGTGTGATGCAGCTTCCTCTCTGAAAATGTGTATTTCAGACTGTGGCTACATTTCAGCTGCAGCTAACCAGCTGTGTCCAGTATCCCACTTTGGCCCTAGGAAGCAGATTCAGCTACTCAGTAAAGATTCCAAAGCGAGGAGGAAGGGTGGAGCTGGAAGGCCAAAGCACCAAGCTGAAGGGTTGCACTGTCTCTGGTGGACCACTCACTTTGCAGGCCTCACCCTAGAAATTTCTGCTATGAAACGTGAAAGCATGTTAGGTCCTGCTTTCTATTTAGAGTTGCATTGTTCAGCGTGTGTTGTTGAGGGGTCTTGCCCACCATCGCTGGAGCTGAACTCTAGCTCACAAGCTGAAGATGTGGACTTTTTCACTGGTCTGTAATGAAGGGCCATCCAGCATAGTGGGTGGGGTGAGAGTAGTCTTGGTTGCACTCCAGCCAGCACTTTCCTGGAACCCTCCACGCTGTAGCACAAAGGAATGGTCGTCATTAGTACACTGCTTCCAACCATATAGCTTCCTGGGCAGGAGCAATTGCCCCCCTCCAGGGATATAAGTAATGTTTTTGCAAGTGGTGCTTATCTTATGTAAGAACTTTTCCAGAAAGTAATGTGACCCAGCATGTGCTCTTTAATGTCTTGTTTCCTTTGCTCACTCCAATTTTCTTTTCTTGGCAGGAGGTTTCATGAGTTGGAATCTCCCCCTGCCCCAGCCATTCACCCCAAAAAGAAAGAACGCAAAAGCTGTCCTTGCTCCGTTCTGTAAACTGCCATCCCGCATCAAGCAACGCAGCCTGGAAGAGGAAGGAGAGCAGCTCAGATGCCCCCCAACAAAGAGGACAGAGCAGGGTTTCTCCTAGTTCCACCTCCCCTACTACAACCAGGGCTGGCACTGTGTATTTTCTAGTTATACCAAAATGTTACCATTTTTCTACTGTTGCAGAGGAGTCTGCAAACTGGGAATCAGGCAGGAACTAGACAAATCCTATTCCTCCAACCTATCCTGAACCTACGGGAGATGCATGCAATTTTGTTTGCTGTACTCTGGCACTTTGCCCTCCTCTGTTCTTCCATGGAAATTTCGTAAAAGGTACCCTTTTTTGCCAGGGGGCAAAAAGCTTATTCGTTTTAAGTAAAAGAGGTACAGGGTTGTAAATTTCACTGGCAGTCCAGTGATATATTGAGTTAAAGGGTAGAAATCAACAGAGGATCATATATTTCACCGCAGCTAAGGGCATGCTTTTGCACATACACAGATATACTTACATGTTCAAAGGCCTATAGTACAAATGCATTTTAAAAGGTACTGTAATTTTTCTATTCCTTTTTTAAAACATCATAGCTCAGACTTAAGCCATACATGGGCCAAGCAGCAAGGGAAGCAGCTGCAGACACAATTATACCTTCATTTCTTCAAGTTGCTGGTACTTTCTTTTTCCTAGAGTAGGACTAAAAACAAGCACACTTTACAGCAGTGTCTTTCAAACTTGGCAACTTTAAGTAGTGTAGACTTCAACTGCTGGCTGGGGAATTCTTGCTGGGGAATTCTGGGAGTTGAAGTCCACACATCTTAAAGTTGCCAAGTTTGAAAGACACTGCTTTACAGTAAGGGAGTTTGCAACATTGGGCTAGCAAACTCTTTTGATATTTTAACAGAAGGTTGTGAGGGCTCTCATAATATGGTTGCCATATTGTGTGAGTCACCTATTCACAAAACAATTACTATGATCGGTGTGACCAATTACAAAATACAGCGTCTCCTCATTTAGCAACCGCAATTCGTTCCCGCAATTGAGAGAAATGATCGCTAAGTGAACCACATGACACAGAGACACTGCAAAGATCACTGGTTGCTGCCATCTCATTCAGATAAAGTTCTCTCATACAGCACTGCCAGCGTTACTCTCTGTCAGGTGCAGAAATTTGGTCATAAGGGCACACGTTGGTCGAAAATGATTTTTTTACTACCGTTTATTACCATCGTAACTGCAAGAAGTCACTAACTTAGGTAGTTGCTAAATGAGGACTGGCTGCCTCCATGGTGATGCTTCCTGCAGAACCATTTGACAGCTCCTCAACCTTCTACCATCCCAGCTTACTGTTTTAAGATGGTGAATGTTGGAAACCTTTAATGCTTAATTACTAGAATTAAATTTCAGTGCCAGACTTTTTAAAATTGCTCTGTTCGGGAACAGAATTATTGTATACTTTGAAGATATGGCCAGCTTTTGTTCAATTCTTCCTTTGTTCCCCACTTCTGTAATGTGCTTGTAAGGTTAAGTGATGACAAGGAACCTTTCTTAAAAAAATTAGCTCTTTGTGTTAGTAAATGTTCCACTTAGCAGGGTTTCCCAGCATCTTCAGAGGTACTATCATGTTGAAGTAAACTATTATACTGAAGTATCAGTATTGCAGTTGCATGCATTTTTAATTGGATGGTTTTTATCAGTAGATCCTTACATCCATTTTCCAAAGCTTACATGCCATTGAACAGTTCCATCATCTAAGATAACCTTCCCCAGACCTCAAATGTGTTAAGACTACAATTCTCAGATTATATTAGGGTGGAATAGTGGTTAACATGTTCGATCTGGATCTCTTTGATCATGGTCATAGAAGCTTGCTTGGCCAGTCACTGTCTCCCAGTCCAACTTACCCTACCAGGTTGATATGGGAAAAATGAAGGGGAAAGTGTTAGCACTTGGACAACATACAAGATATAGATAAAATTCTCAGCAGGCATGACTATGTGCATAATTGGGAAAGGCTATCCTGCTAGAACAATCTAATCTATTGATGCTCCCAGTATTTATGTTCTAAATATCTGCAGTTTATAAAGCAAATGGATGTATTGAACGGGCAAGTTTGAACTGTCAAACATACTTGTGTGGTTTGAGTCTCTTGCTTATTACCCTTCTACCATGTTGCAGAGCATTGCATTCCAGCTGTAAATGCCAAAGAATCTCTTATGCAAAGATTATAAAGCCTTGGGGTTTCCCCTTAAATGCAAACTGATTGTGGCAAAAGCCCTCATAGACTAGAGCCTCTATTAATTCTCCAAGTACACAGTTACCAAACCGCTGCAGCGCCAAAGTGAACTCACAAGGGCACCATGGATATTTTAAATTTCCAAGGGAAGCAGCAATACTCAACATCTGTCAGACACTGCATGAACCAGTAGCCTAGTACCGTATGACTTTGTTTCCCTCGAAAATTTAAAATATCCTGTGGTACCCAGGTGAGTTCGCTGTTTCTATCAAGCCCACGGTTCTGAAATGGCACCATGAACCAAGAAAGTTTGGGAACCTCTGGTACAAAGTGTTATTCTAAGGCTAAAAAGAACATGCATGTGTGTGTGTGTGTGTATACACACACACAAAGGCACAAAGACACAACAATGAAACTAAAGACCTATTAAATGTTAAAGTGGCCATAGGCTGTGAATGTATGACCTAACCATGATTTTAATAAAAGGGAAACATTCCCATTACCAGTGTGTAATTTTACTGTTGTGGTACGTAACAAGCAGATACAAAGGCTTGCTTTGCTCAACATGTTAGGCTAAGGAAGCTGACATACTAAGCCACAATATGGTTTATTTGCTTGACCACAGCATATTCTGTGGGAAAAAATGCACATTGTGTGAATTCAGCCACTCTTTTAGTGTTAACTCCAAAAAGTCAGCTAACTTTTCTAACAAGTAGGAATCTTTCCTAAAAAAAAAAAAGGGGGGGGGGAATCTTCTGAAAATTCTGGCCCTGCCAAATTTGTGCTATGATCCTGTCCCCTTTGCATTACTGTTCTTGGTGTAACTCCCCAGTGAGGTTTATTGGCAATGAAAGGTTGTCATTCCTGATACACATCAGCCTTCATGTGATACTTTGACAAATTCTCTTCAACAGATTTCCCTATCTACTCAAATATGGGGTGGGGTGCCTTTTTTTTAAATGCATACTTCTGTATCACATGCTACATATATATGTGGGTATGCTTGAGCATATGGAGAATGCTATAATTGAACTGCCTGTTAATGAGAAATTTAACATGTCTGTGCACAACTGACAAATAGTATACATTTTTGTATACAGTAAGCTGGGGTGGAAAATTTTGAAAACTGCAAGTATATTAAAAAATATAGTGGATAAGCATACGTAATAACTCAGTTTGAATTGATATGGAGAATTAAATGTGTTCTTTACTAGTCAGTCTAGAAGTTCAATATTAACTCTTGAGAACCCTGGAGAAATACAAACAGTGCAATTCCTCCCAGATAAAAAAATGCTTCCTCCAACCTGAAACAAGTTTCTAAATTCTGCATCCTCTTTACAAATCTATAGGAATAGCAGTATCTTTTTTTCTCAGTATGAGCAACATGCAATCGGCATCTTACTACTAAAGTTGTGCAAAAGTTATATATACAAAATAGCAATGAAACCACCACTGGAAATAGAATTTTGTAATAAATGACAGATAAAGAAGGGTGCCTTGGAAGTTGACCAACAGAAAATACACAGATAGAATAGAACCAATAGAAAATACACAGTAATTGACCAATAGAAAAGACTTTATGATGTCTAATTGACATTACCGGAAAGACCGTCTCTGCCCCACATGTGGGCTGCTGTCCTAGTTTGTAACTAAAACAGTGCTGCTATTCTGCGTGGCAGGCACATGTACTGTTGCGATGATGTGGATAATCTTTCATCTGATAGGAAAGCACCATAAATAAAAAGTGGAACCAGGAATAGTGTTCCTAGTGCCCAATGGCCTTCAGGAATTGCGCAGGAGGAAAATGTTGAGCGAGGGTTTAGGTAAACTTCAGAATATGGATCAGACCACCAAGATGTTGAGACCAAGAACCAGGGTCTCCTGCTTCAATGGGAGAAATGGACCTAGGCAGGCTTGGTGGGAGTTCTACTTTCCCCCATCATTACCCATCCTATGTCTGCCCTCCTTTTTTCCATGGCCACCCCAATCTCAACAAAATGAACAAAGCTGTGCTTCAAGCATTTGATTTTTGCAAAGAAAAGTGTTTTTTGTCATTTTGTTGTGTACACAGTATACAATGTGAGTTTTACATATTGAGAGAAAAAAACGTCTCAGACACTAATAATAAACAATAAAAATATATAGGAACATCCAATAATACAGAACACAAATCCCATATCTCAGAACAATACCCTTGAGGCGCGAACAAGATACACAGAAATACACGTCGTAAAAAAGGGGGCCTTTCAAGATCCAAATATAAGGGTGGGTGGCGGAGGAGGAAAGTCTTTTTTTGTCACAGGAAATTGGGCTGTACATGTGTGTGTGTGTGTGTGTGTGTGTGTTGCGCTTGTCCTTGATCAACTCAGAGCTGGGCCTGTCCAATTCTGGGTGCTCAAGTTTGGCTACTCTGCCCCTCCAACCGGGAGCAATGGTTTAGTAAGGTTCTGCATGGGATTGATGGTGCAAGTTTATTGTCCCAAAGAAGTGCCAAGGCTCTAGGTCCCTCTAAAATTAACCCTGTACTATGAAAGACTCCCCCCAACTCCATTCTCTCATTTCCCCAAACCCATGTTCAGCTAACCCCACTTCCACACACAGCTACCTGTCACAATCCATCACTTCTAAGGCCGAACAGCTATCAGTAACCTGGTTTATCAAGGAAAGCTGTTTTAAAAATATCTAAATTGCAAGCTTTAAAATACTCAAAGGAAGCCAGGCCACTCTCTTCTCTTTAAAACCATTCTCTTTGATTAGGGCTCATTCACCAAATTCCATCCCCCCTCCACCATGCACACTCACATACACACTTGCCAACCTCTTTTCATCCACAATAAATAAGGAGGGGAGAGAGGGAGAAAATGAGATCTAGCAGAATCTGTGTGCATATATTAGGGACACTGACTTAAGTAACCAAATGGGTCTTAACACATTTCTGTGCCCTTCAGAGATTTGTTTGAAATAGTTCTTTACGATGAGACCACCAATTCTGAGGTGGGATTTATTTCCCTCCATCCCTGAAGTACCTTTTCACACCTCCCTCCCCACTACCCGAAATCTGAAAAGTATATTGGGGCAACTCCCAGAAGTCCTGTTGATTTGGGCAGGTGGAAAGAAATCAGGAGTCTTGGAAAGACCAAAGTTCTTCTAAGAGCAGAAGGAAAATTAAAATGGAGGAATGCTTAGTGAGGAAGGAGGAACAAGGCTCTAGAGGAGATGGGCCAGGAATAAAGGATGACTTGATGGGAAAAAATCAAATGGATGCGGAGGAGGGAGAAATAGCAATGGAGGAAAAATGAGGTAGACTTCGGCAGGGAGATGGGAATCTGACATAGGAAGATCTACATTCAAGTAAGGGATTGATTTGGGAGGTCAGTAGAAGATCCGGGGCGGGAGCAGGGAAGGATAACAGTTGGCCAAGGTGTGTGTTTGATGTAATTAGGAAGATCTGGGGAGGGGACAAGATAATGGATTGCTAGATGAGGGGTGGGGAGCCCACCTGTGAATTGAAGAAAGGGTAACTAAGACAAGGTCTTCATCCTCTAGCTCATCAGAGTTTATCATTTCAGTTTAGGGTTGGAGAGGGAACTTTGTTTAGGAGGCAGGATGGGGTAGGGGACACAAAATCTCCCTTCCCCCTCAGTAACAACAACAATGATAAAAAAAATTAACAACCTCCTAATGAAAGTTTCAGTCGAAACCAAAGAACGTCACAGCTACAGGTGAAAGGAGAGAGAGAGAGAGAGAGAGAAACTCCTGCGCATCATTAAGTTCAAGTTAGTCAAATACAATATGATACATAGACTTTTTATCCTATACAGTATATACAGCTGCAGGGAGGGGGGAGCAGAATCCTGCCTTGTCAGACACCATAATATGGGGGAGAATGGGGAAAAATAAACAATTATCCCTCCCTCATAGAAGTGCAGATCTACCACAGGGGAAGGGACATATCTAAAGCCCTCTATACATTCCTCCCATGATCCAAGGGGGGGGGGGGCAATTGTGAAATCTGGGGGAGGGGAGGGGAATTTCAGGAAGTCTTGCTACAGTCTTGGCAGGTTGCTATAGATGTCACTAGGCTCTCCCCTGCCCATTTACTGCTATCTATTCAGAAAGGAGACTAGGAAGAATAGGGAAACGTTCCACATGTCCAAATGAGCTGGAATCCCCAATTCAATGGCAAAAAAGTGAATCCTCCAGCAGCAATTGCCCCATGAAAACACAAGGGGGAGACGGAGGGAAAGGGGGGTTTCTCCAGAAAGAGAGAAAATCTGTGCCGCCAGTTATGATTGGGAACAGGGAGCTTGGCAATAAATATTCCTGTTGGAAGCAAAAATAGAAGTGATCGCCATTAGTGTAAGGATGGATGGCTTCCCTTCACTCCAAACAACCGTTATTTGGCAGAGATGGGATTAGAGTTGTCGGAGAACAGGGGTCATATTTCCTGATCAGACTATGGATAAGAGGAGCTAGACACTGTATAAAGGGTGGCCAATGCACCATCCCCCCATGCTCAATTCTCAACTCTCCCTAAGGAGAAGTAAAGGTTCTTGATGGAAGAGATGCAGGATAGAACCCAGGAAATCCTGGTCCTTCTATTTTCACCAATCTCACTACTGTCAACTCACTCCATTGAGAGAAATCGAGAAGATTTTCAGCTCTAAATCACACACCGCCATTCCTCTGACCTTCCAATGGGTTCCCCTATTCTCAACCCCCACCTGAGCAGGGGGCAAGGCTGTTCAATTAGATATTTATACATTTATATATAAATAATATTTCTCTGTACAGCCAGGGCAAAAGGGAAAGGGGTGTTCCAACCATCCAATGATTTGATGAGAACTCTCCTCAACATGTCCTGTCTGCCATCGCAAACCTCCACCCTCCACCACCGTAACAGGAGGCTTGTCCCATGTCCTGTATAAGGAAAAAGAGAAACCCCAGGGAGAAGGGGTGGTGGCGGTGGTGGTGATGGTGGTGAGCTGAGTCTGAACTCGTTGCCTGTAATGGTACCCCTCGACTTTCCTCTCCCCACTTCCTGCTCTGGCTCTGCAGAGGGGCAGGCGTTAGGCGGCCCCTCCTGGGGCGTGGCTCTGATGTTGGTGTCACGCACATTTGCTTTGCGCCTGAGTCAGCAACTCACTGAAGGAGTCAAACAGTTTCTCCAGCCATGGCTGGTTGCGCATGCACTGCTGCACCACCTCCTCCTGGCCCAAGTCTTCGTCTTGACCCTCAATTGCCGTCGTCTGGAAAAGAGAAACGAAAAGGTTAAAATATTAGCCATGAAGCCAACCATGGAGGCAGCTGTTTCAAGATTCAGGTAGCCAGAACTGATTAAGTCGTGAGTTGGGGCCAAAGATAATAAAAACAACCCTAAAAGTCCTGAGACTTTTTAAACACACCATATTCTGTATTTTTAAAGACCTTCACAATCTGCAGCTTATATACAACTCTACTTCTACATATTAGTCATGGAGGTGTAGAGGAAGATGTCTTCATTTAAGAAAACCCATATTGTGGTTATTTTGTATTATATTTGTACTTGCTTTAGTCTTTTGTTTTTATTTTATTGTGAGCCACCTAGAGTCAATTGGAGTCAGATGGCATCCAAATAGAATGTCGTCGTCATCATCATCATCATCATCATCATCATCATCATCAAACAACATCTGCCTATCCCAGGTCTTGGGGAAGGACTTGATAGGTGGATAAAACGCCAAATCCAGTCTAAACATCTGGCTGACTGTGCGACTAACCATAATAATAAATAATAATGACAGAATTGATGCCCCCTCTCTCAGCATCATCAAATTTTGATTTGGTCCACTCTTTAATAACAAATAATGTTTGTTACAAAGTATTACTGCTATTGATGCCAGAACACAATTTCCTTGAGGAGAGTCAACCAACGTGTTCTGCTTATGTTCACACTTGGACTAGATGCTACGCTGGAATGATGCTTCAACAGGCTGGTAAATCAGCTACCTGATATTGATCCACTGAAACTATTTGCTCTCCAAAAGAACTTCCTGCTATATTCATTCCTCAGAAAATGCAAACTGTCAACTTCATGGCAGAAGGTAAGCAATCATCTAACTTCTGAGACAAATGTATATGGGTCAGGACTACAATACCAAGCAATTTGATTAGGTTTGATTGAACCCTACATTCTGATCTTCTTCTCCAGCAAAACAATACACCAGCATTTCTAAGAAGCAAAGTATTTACTCATTCTTGGGGAGGGGGGGTTAGTGGGAGGAGGGAATCTCATCATCTCAGTGAACTGTAGCCTGCTAAGGCTGCAGTCTCCCAGAAAATGGAGTGCCTTTCTTAACAGTCATGTGACCTCCAGAACAATTTGTGCACTGAAGCCAAGTTCTATAACACTGAACATATGAAGTTGACAATAATGTCTCTATTTTCCATGCAGATAAACTAGTTTATGCACCCTGGACTTCACCTGAAACTTGTCCACTCAACCAGTGTTGTTAATAGTATGTGAGTGACTGTTCATGTGTTTGTGTGAAAGAGAGGGAAAGAGAGAGACAGGGAATAGTATCAGAGAATATATCAATCTAAGATAGGCTGGCTGGTTTACACAATGCGTTAGGCTATATAACATGGTTTGTTTGCTTTTGTCTTAGCATGATGTGTGAACCAGGCCACTCTGCTTTTTCAGCAACTCCATGAGTTACATGGAGTGAACCCAGCCTATGACTAATGTGACACCAATGATGCAAAGAAGAAATGAAGCAGTTCAAGTGTTGGACTAGGACTGGGGAGATGTAGGTTTGAGTCCACCCTCAGCCATGGAAGCTCAGACTGGATGACTTTTGGTCATTCATTCTCCCTCAGCAAAACCTATCTCCCAGAGTTGTTGTTGTGGGGGAAAAAAATGGAAGGAAGAATCCTACGCATGCTGCCTTGAGCTCCTGAATGAAAGACAGGATATAAATCTAACAAACAACCCACAAACCCAAATGAGGTTAACTCAGGGCCTTTACTTACCTCATCCTTACAACGCAGAAAGGTGTGGTATTTGTAGTGGTGAAGGGAATGGTAGAGAGTATAGAAAAAGGACTTCTCCACTTCCACATTGAATTCCTGTCGCAATAAGGACAAAGAGATGAGGGAAACATGTTACATTTCCCTGCAACTTTACAACAGCCATGAACTTCTAAAGTCTCATACTGAATATTTCCTCTAAACCAGTGTTTCTCAACTTCACGTCTACACATCTTAAAGTTGTTGAGGTTGAGAAACACTGCTCTAAACTATTAATTTTAAAAAAAATCTAGGAAGTTTTCACCTGCCCTCATCTTCTCCTTTCAGCTTTTGCTAAACTGCTCTTTCCTTCCAGTTACCATGGGCCCATCCCCACCTCAGTACCTGAAACTTCGATAGGGCAATCATTGGGCCTGATCTATGCATACAGGAAAATGAGGTGGAGGAATAAAGCCACAGAATCAGGTGTTTGATGGACAATGCTGTTTCAGAATGCCAGAGATGGAGTTGGGGATGAAAGAGGCCGTTGTAAAGCCAATTTTATAATTCACAAAAGAGAGAGTTTTCCTCCAAGCTAAAAGACAAAACATAAAGGAGTATTCAAAAATAGGATATGAAAGGGTAGATCTTCCTACCCACTAATTTCATGCCCATCACTAAGCTTCCACTCCTAACTCACCTTCCTTTATTCCCCTTTCTTGCCAAAATCTACCACGCAGTTTTCCAAAACCAATTCTCACCAGAAGGGATAAGCTTGAACTTCCATAACTGCTAGATCTGTTGGCTGAGAAATCTACTACTATCGTTCTTCCTTCTGTTATAATTTACTTCACAAGTCCCACATTAGTTAAGCCTTTCATTTCCATAGCTGTTGATGGCAACAGAGATGTTTATCTCTTTTCCTTTCTTCTGGCTGTTTTTCTTAAGGCAATGTGCATTTCAAGCCAGGGTCTTGAAAAGCAGGGGGGGAAAAAGTTCCAGAGATATTGCTGATGAATAGAAGTTTGTAAACCCTAATGGTTTCTTAAACTAGAGTATCAAGATCTGAGTATTTTCTTCCCTTAAAGACAAACAGGTAGCCCTCACTTAACAATCATTTGCTCAGCAACCATTCAAAGCTACAATGGTGCTGAACTAATGGTAATAATGGCTGGTCCTCAATGTTACAGTCATTGCAGTGCCCTTGCAGTCACGTGATAAAAATTTGGATGCTTGGCAGCCACCTGCACTTATGACCACAGCATGCACTTCAATTCCCCCACTTGCCTATCTCCCCCACATCTCTGCCCTTTTGGCTGCCCTGCCCTGCACTCCACCACCACCTACCCCTGCCCCCCCAGCCCCCAGCTGACCTTCACTGTCTGCTTCCTCCCACTGCTGGCAAGGTATGCCCAGAGGCCTCATGGTGTCATGGAGGCCACGCAAAGCGCCAGCAGCTGCCTCGGCCAGGTGTACCTTGTCAGCAGCAGGAGGAAGAAGACAGCAAAAGTCAGCTGGGACTGGCGGGGGGGCAGCAGGGGTAGGCGGTGGTGTGCAGGGCAGCCCAAAGGGCAGAGGGAGGGAGATAGGCTGGTGGGGGAGTTGAAGCAGAGGCAAGTGTGGCATGGCAGGAGAAGCATGAGGTCCTTGCCTAACGACTGCAACAAGACTACTGGAACTGCCATCCCTAAGCGGTGCGGTCACATGATGTTTCGCCTAACAACTGCTTCACTTAGTGATGGAAATTCCAGTCCCAGTTAGGGTCATTAAGTGAGGACTCTTGAAAATATAAAATACTTGCTGAAGCTGCAGTTCTTAATGCTGGAGGTTTTAAATTTCCAATATCAAATGTTTGTATATTTTATATACTCAAAATATTAAAAATGGCATATTAAAGGTATTCCCTTTTGTAATATCTCAAATAGTTTAAAACAATGTTTTTCAACCTTGGCAACTTTTTTTTAAGATTTCTTTATCCCGCCTCTATTATTTTTATAAATAACTCAAGGTGGTGAACATTCCTAATACTCCTTCTTCCTCCTATTTTCCCCACAGCAACAACCCTGGGAGGTGAGTTGGGCTAAGAGAGAGGGACTGGCCCAAAGTCACCCAGCCGGCTTTCATGTCTAAGGCGGGACTAGAACTCACAATCTCCTGCTTTCTAGCCTAGTGCCTTAACTAGACCAAACTGGCTCTCTCCAACTTTAAGATGCTGGCTGGGGAATTCTGGGAGTTGAAGTTCACACATCTTAAAGTTGCCATGTTTGAAAAACACTGCTTTAAAGGATTTTCTAAAACTCCAATTACCCTAGATATTTGGACATGTGTGCACGCACACACAAACACACACACACACACATATTTCTCCTCCACACCCCCAAAAGTGTCTGCAGAAATTTAAAACCTCTTTATAAGTATTTTTATGACTGCTAAAAAGTTGCTTAACAACTTTTAAGCCTTAACTGTTAAGGAGACTTAACAGAATGTGCAAACTATCGTACAATATCCTTAATTTCACATACCAGCGAAATAATGCTAAGGATCATCCAATGCAGATTAGAGCCCTACATGAAGAAAAAGAGATGCCAGATGTTCAAGATGGCTTTAAAGAAGGCCAAGGAACACAAGACATAATTGCTGATGCATGCTGGATATTGAGAAAGCCAAAGAATACCAAAAAGAAGTCAAAATGTGCTTCATTGGTTATAGAAAAGCCTTTGATTGTGTCCATCTCGTCAAACTGTAGAAAGTGCTCAGAAAAATGGGAATTCCAGAACATCTCATCGTCCTCATGAGAAACTTTGATACAGATCAGGAAGCCACAGTACGAACAGAACATGGCGAAACAGATTGGCTCCAGGTTGGCAAAGGAGTGTGACAAGGCTGCATACTCTCCTCTTATTTATTCAACTATATGCTGAATATATATTAAGGGAAGCTGGATTGGAAGAAGATGAGCATGGTTTAAAATTGGAGGAAGAAACATCAATAACCTGCACTATGCTGATGACACTACCCTCATAGCTGAAAATGCAAAGGATCTGCAAGCCCTAGTAATAAACGTCAAAGAGCACAGTGAAAAAATGGGATTAAAATTAAAGAAGACCAAACTAATGACAAGTAGAACAACCAACCTTAGAATTGACAATGAAGATATCAAGGTGGTGGATAGTTTCTGCCTTTTAGGATCAACCATCAACAGTAAAGGAATAAGCAATCAAGAAATATGCCGCAGACTAACATTCAGTAGAGCAACCATGAAGGCCTTGGAAAAGATATTCAAATGCCAGGATGTGTCTACACCTACAAAGATCAGAATTGTGCAAGCCGTGCTATTCCCTGTGACACTCTATGGAAGCGAACGTTGGACTTTAAAGAAGCAGGATAGGTAGAGTATTGACACCTTTGAACTTTTGTGTTGGAGAAGACTCCTGAGAATACCATGGACAGCTAAGAAAACAAACCAATGGATCACTGAATAAATCAACTCAGAGGCACAAATGGCCAGGCTCAAATTATCCTACTTCAGACACATTATGCAAAGACCCAGCTCTCTGGAAAAGGCTCTAATGCTGGGAAAGGTGGAAGGAAAAAGAAGAGAATGATCAGCAGCAAGGTGGATGGACTCAGTTACAATGGCGATGAGTGCACCATTGGAAGACCTGAAAGACCAGGTTAGGAATAGATCATCATGGAGAAGATCTATGTAGTTGCTAGGAGTTGAAAACAACTTATGGCACATCATCGATCAATCAGTCAATCAATCAAAAAGTTGCTAAAGTATGTCCACCAGTTAGTAAAATGACTCCATTTTTCTCATGTCTCTAGTCCATAGTTTCAATCAGGTTTTCAGTTAGGATACAGAACTGAGACTCTTGTGGTCATCTAGGGGAATGATTTGCCCCAGGAACTAGGAAGCTGGGGGGGGGGGGGGAGTTAATTCCTATTTATTCTCTTGGTAGCTTTTGATATCGTGGACCATCTGATAGGGTTGGGCCTTGAGAAGATTGTTTTACAATAGTTCCAGTCTTTCTTCTTAGGTCAAGTCCAGAAGAGAGTGCTAGGATTAGTGATCAGCACTTAGAGTTCCATTTTTCCACAAACTGCTAGAAGTAATCCATTTTTAGAATGAAGCACTTTCAGCATATTTTCTTGTTTCTTGCTATTCAAGCAACAGAAAAATAATTGATTGCCTAAATTCAAAAATAGGCTGAGTGAAGGTAAACAAGCTGACCTCAACTCCAGATGTGGCAGGGTTAATGTTGGTTATTAGAAAGCCAAAGATTAAGCCTCCTGTGGATGATGTTGCACTCCTGAAAACTGCAGGAAATTCAATACATGACTACAACACATTGTGTTTGGCAAGACAGATTAACAAATTAAGATAACTTATAGAAAATGGATAGCCCAAGGGGGGAAAATTTCAATTATGTTTTTTGTTTTTAATTTTCTGCCCATATCTTTTACTTCTTGAGTAGCTTAAACAATGAAATAGCCACATTATTACAAATAAGAACTTTTCTTGAAATGCATCTTGGGGATGGACAAATCCATACCCACTCCAGCAGTAAGAACAGAGTTGGGTATATCCCCTATACAAAGTCATCTAGTAATTAAAGTATTCCACTATTGGCGAAGATCTTATTTATGGACCCATATAGATTACCCAAGCTGTGTTTCAAAGGGCAAACACTTAATATGCCTCCTCACACTTGCACTGCCCAACTTTCAAATGCCATTGCACAATATGGATTCTCCATCCAATTCCCAATCCAATCAGATCTGAAGGCGAAGAAAAGCCTCAAACAAAGGGTCCTGGATGTGGCTGCCTAAGATGATACTGCATTCCTTAAATGTGCTAAGTCCCTGAAGTGGTTGGCTCAACACAAATCAGCCTCCCAGATAGAAAAGTATTTATCAACTTATATGCCTCAACATCTTAGAAGACCTTTCTGTAGAGCACATTTTGAACAATTAGATTCTATGGTAAGATATGGGAGGTTCCATGGAGTTCCATTTGAAGGAAGACTGTGTACCTGTGGTGCATCAGCTGTTGAAGACATTGCATATATCCTGTTTGATTGCAAACTATATTCTGCAGAAAGGACTGTTTACTTAGATCCTTATTTAAAAACTAAAAAATATTGGGACTCCCATGAGAAACTGTCTTACTTCTTTCAGGGAACAAACTTGCATACTGCTAGCAAGGCTGCAATTTTTATATCAAAGGCCATTTCAAAGAGGACAGACTACCTAGAACAGATTAGGGTTAACTGTTGGGGTGATGATTTGTTATGACTATGTCCTACTGTTTTCTCTGTATTGGTTTTATAGTTTTTTATATGGTCAGACGACTAATCAATGAAGTTTCTTGTTGTCGTCGTACAAATAAGAAAAGCTTGGTCCATTTGGGTCACACAGCGGGTAAAGGTTTACTAGGTGATGTTATATTAAATAATCTCTGCTCTCTTTGAATGACCATTTTACATGAGATCTATCACCTGCTGGCATTACATGAGATGGGCCAGTCCATGTGGACTGTCTTAGCTAAGTATGTCCATGTACATTTCAATGACCACAAACTAATTTCAAGGAAAGGGGAACCCACTGCTAAGCACCTGTGGCTCAAAACTGTATCAGCATATATCATATATATGGATAGTTGCATGCTTTTTATTTTCCTCTACTAAATTGACTCACTGGTCTCAAGAAATACCTCCCCTGAGTGCTGTGGTTCATAACAGCTCTATAACTTGTAAAGCTAGCATGGCGGAGTGAGTACTATTCAGCTAGGGAATTTCTTGAAGAGATCCCTTATCTCTTTTTTGACAAAATGAGAAAGAAATACTAGCATTAAATTGTTGTTTTATTCAGTGATGGGAATGTAGATTATACTATTATGCTCAAATGGAGATTTCCTTCACCCTCAATTCCAATTAAGGCCCCCAATTAAGGATTGCCCTTTTGAACTGACTTTCTGATTCTTTCCATGTTGCATAACCCATTGCTATTTTTTTTTAAGTTTTGTGACCTTGTTAATACAGGAAGAGAGCACAGACGTTGCCAACATTTCTTTACAGCACTGGAGTATATTTTTGTAAATATACTCAAATTCCCTGCTAAATCTTCTTCTCTGTATCTTATCTAACATCTATTCTAATTATCTTATTTCTTATCTATTTATTTATAAATAAATATATAAATCTTATATATCTTATCTAATATCCCCAGGATTCAACAGGAGAGGCCAAAGTTACACAGCACCACTATCCTCATTTTTTACAAAGAATAACGGATTGAAACTTTTTGATTGGAATTTAAAATTATATTTCAAGTGGAGCCCCCATGAAAAACTGCATGTCACTTTTTCCTTAAAACAAAACAAAAAGTGCTTCAGAGTGAATGTAATCTGTATGAAAAAAGAGTAATACATTTATAGTCAGAGCTGACTACCGCAGAAGAGTAGGCAGATCTGCTAGAAATGGGAATCTAGAGTAAGTTGTTATATTAGGGATGAAGGGGAGGATGAATTAATATTAATCATCAATGTGCAATTAAGAATGGAATTAGTGGCTGCCATAATGATATGTGTGTTTTTTACAGGGAGAGGATGAACTTTCCAATTTATGTCTGTCTTTGGTCTCTGAGGATGCACTGGTGACATGATGAGAGCCCAGAGGGGTTTTTTTCATGTTTTTTGAGAGCTTAGCATTTTTGAAGGTACAAATTAGGTGTACTGAGAACTGCACGTTAGACAGAACATGGAAAATCACCATGTGTTGTGTGTGGCCCACAGGCTGTAGACTGTCAATTTCTGATTACCAACAAGCTGTGGGGAGCCAGCATAATACAAACCCAGAGCAGCCTTCCACAAGTCAATGCTCTTCAGATGTGCTGGACTCCCAGAATTCTCAGAAGCAGCCACAACATCTGGAGGATACAGGTAGGGGAAAGCTGGGGTTAGCACGTCAAAGTAGGATAAGGTAACTGTAATGGTATGTGGGAATGACCTGGGAGACAGGAGGAAGAGCCGCAGACTAGGCAATGGTCAGAAAAGAGGCAGCTGAGCCTGCAGAAGGAATGGCAAATGTCTCAGAAGGGACCCTGCCTAGTTTCTTGGACTGTAAAGGCAAGGGGGGAAAGGCTTACAAGATTCTGTTAATGTAACCTTACAATAAAGTTAGAGCTAGTACTTCTGGATGTGCTTGTCTGGACTACCTCGCAAGGCTGACAGTAAGCCACATTCAAATCACTTCTCAGTCATGAAACTCTCATTAATGGCCTACGGATCTATTGTTCACCCTTGCAATTTGTGAATATAAAACAGAAGATGAGTAGGAGAACAACTATACTTACCTTGAGCTCTCTGGTAGAAAAGAGAGAGAAGAGTAATCAGTGTAAATGGATAGGTTTACCACAGATCCTGGGCACCACCTTCATCCACAACACTTACCTGCGGTTTGGATACATTCTTCTTGAGTTTGTTGAGCGTCTTGCGGTTGTAAGGTTCACCACCTGGGCGCAACTTAACTGTGGTATCGCATGTCTCGGCATGGAGTTGGGGGAACATATGGAGTGCCTCCTGGATGGGAAAGAAAGTAAATGTGTGAGAAGAAGCAGCTTCTTTACAACCTCTGCCTGTCAGGGTCAATTGATTCCACTTTCTATTGTTACAAAGATTCCAAGACATTAGGGATTGGACAAATCAGATATTTAAATATATATTAAAATGGAGGCATCCTCAAATAGTAGAGTTAGGTATAGCTTCTGAAAAGACTTCAGAGACAAAAGATTAGAGGTAGGAGGTGGTCCAGGGAAAGGGAGAACTACCCTCTATATAAGTAGGACCAGGAGACTTCTTTCCTTGAAACAGACAAGAGCATCACTACTGAACAGGATGCTCATTGACTAGAAAAATTGAACTACAGCCTATTCAAGCAGACACCAATAGCCCAAGGTCCTGAAATCAGGTGATCCTAAAGAACCAGTTCCATGCCATGGTCCAACATGCACTGCAAATCCAGAGCCTGGCAACATGACACCAAAGAAACCTCAGTTTTTCCTCTGTATTTGAAGATTTTATTTTTTTCTTGTTTCACAAACTGTTTTTAAGCAGGATAGGGAGAAATGGCTTTTCTTAGCCAGCTCAGGGCAGGATGCCTGATGTTAAAATACAGAAAAATGGCCCTTTAATCTGACTTGTCTGATCATTCCAACAAGACATACAGGTAGTCCTTATTCAGTGACCACAACTGAGACCAGCAACTTGGCCATTAAGCAAAGCGGTTGCTAAATGAAACCGCAACTGTGCTTATGATATTACTTCAGCTTTCCTTTGCTTTACAGACTCGCGAAGGTTGTAAATGCAATGATTGGTTATAGTTATTTTTTCATCACTGTCATAACTGTAAACGGTCACTAAATGAAGCAGTTGCTAAACAAGGACTACCCGTATAAATCCCCCTCCCAATAAGATACATGCAAAGTTAAAGCCGACTTTCACAGCAGATTGCCAACACAGAAAAAACAAAAGGAATAATCAAGCTCTCTTGTTTATGCAGTAGGAGTCCTTCAGTCTGTGGTGAAAATTTTGCAAAATTCTCTGGGGTTAAGAGTACAGTATAAGAAAAAACTATTAAAGAAGAGGCCAGCAAAGTAGTACATCTGAGATACTTCTAAATGCCGCCCATAGATCTTCAAAATAAAATTAAAAAACCCCAACCATGGCTAAAACTCATGAGACAGATTTCAGTGTTCTTGACTGAGATTTTGTGAGGTCTCAGGGATAGGGTCATTGAAACCTTGTGCAACGCAGGGATCAAGTGAGATTTCACCCATTTTTTTTTTTTAAATGTCAATTTAAATTTTTGGCATTTCTGCCACCATATACAGTATGACTGACATAATATCAACCCCAGCTGAAAAAGCTGCCGACTCACGAATTGAAGGATGACACTTCAGAGCCATTTACTAGCAAGATACACGGACAGAGGAACTGAAACATCCAAGGCAGTATGAAGTCTCATGTTAAGTGTGCATTTCATATTTATATGCAGAACAGGATTTAAAGGTCCATCTGGGCTGACAGTAAAAAGCTTGGATCCTTAACCTATCTAAACTATGTTGTGTTACAAACCTTCTGGTCTTCAGGGCCTCCCCCCATTGTTGTTGTGAAGGTGAATGAGAAGAAAACACTTGAGCCAAATCTTGGCAACAAAGCAAAGCCTAGAATAAATACCCTTTTCCAAAAATCAGTCTCTGGGGGAATAGCAGATTCTACTTGCCCTCTTTCCGTACCTGTAGCGACGGATTCAGGGACACTCTCTTCAGCACCTTTTTCTTATGATCGTTCAAAATCCCATCAATTTTCCTCATGGGCGGGAGATACAGTTCATCTGGGATAGGATTGTCAAAACAGATGGCAAAGGTCACCAAAAAAAGCATCCAGGATGGGCAGGGACAGGAAACCTGCAATGCAGGACATGGGCAGCCAGTGTCCTGCACTAAGGAAACCCGGCTGCAGTGGTCTGAGTTCTAGACAAGCAAGCGAAAGGAACATAACAAGGTTTCAAATGCCACATTTCTATTCTGAAGAGGCTGGAATTTTTAGGCAGGACCAGATTTTTCAAAATGCTACATGTTATGAATAAACGCTTGCTTAAGCACCACTCTACCCCAGGTGTTCTCAAACTGTGGATCCCCTAAGGAAATAATTTAGAGGAGGAGCATTTTTGCGGGGGGGGGGGGTTGGTCAGGCTTGGGCAGGCAAAACTGAAGCACTGTCAAAGCTCGCTCCTGCTTTGCCCGGAGAAGTCTACAGCAAGTTTGCATATGCAAAGCAAGGAACAAAACCCAGAGAGCATTCTGAACAATGGTTAAACCCATGGGTCTTGACATCTGTCAAAAACATCTGCCAATTACAATTAGAGTTTTATTTATTATTTAGCTTTAGGCACAATTTCATTTATCATTTTAAAGGGCTGCGGGATTGCAAAGTTTGAGAACCCTTCCTCCAACCAGCCCTTCATATCTTTGCCTAATACAAATGAATGCTACAAAGGAGTATACTGAAACATTCAGTGGTGTTCTCTACTAACAAGAGATCAAAGCTGTGGGATTTATACTGCATTTGCAAAATCAGGCATCTTAGGAAGAATGTGGAGATGTTTATACTTTTTCTTTTCTGAAAAACAGCATATTTATAGTTCTTACTATGGCAACATAGAACAAGACTGTATATATTCAGTCTGTTCTGGCCCCAGGAATTTCCTAAGCAAGTATAGCTAGGGAGCAAAAACGTTTTGCATTTCCAGAAGGCCATCAAGCAAATATGAGCGAATGGTACGAAACAGAAAGCAAAAAGGAGGAGAGCTACAAGAATGGCCTATGGAAACAAAAGCCACTGGCTTTTCAAACTAGCCCGTGAGCCCATCTAAGCACCTCTACACAAGAATGCGCACCATTTGTATCCTCAAGAGCTTGGATCATGTCTGGGTCAAGGGCAGTGCTGACCAGCATTTCCACGTAACTGCGGTACATCTCCTTCATGGCTCGTGTATTGAGAATGCGGCCTGTGGGCACACGCTCTAAATGGGAAATGGAGCATTATTTTATTACGGAAGACAGCTGTAGCTCTACCTTTCAAAAGGGTTCAAAACAGGTTAACAAACAAACAAATGCAAAACACAATAAGATTATATCAGTGTTTCTCAACCATGGCAACTTTAAGATGTGTGGACTTCAACTTCCAGAATTCTGGAAGTTGAAGTCCACATCTTAAAGTTGACAAGGTTGAGAAATGCTGGGTTATACATACAACCAAAAATTAGAGGGAGAGAGGGAGAGGGAGAGACCAGTCTCACTCCCTCCTTGACTCATCTGGAGGTTCTTCTGATCCTACACTTAAACAACCCCTCTACAGACAGGGCTCCTTCTTTCTATTCCCTATTGTCAGCCTTCCACAATTTCTCTCAGTCTAACTGGTTAATGATAAAATCCTTTCCTAAGGCTTTTCAGAGAACCCGTTGCCTTTCACAAACAGCCAGATCACAATTCCCTGGATTCTTTTCTTCTCGTGGGCTGGAACTGCTGGGAGTTCTAATTCAGGTCATGTGGAGAGCTCCAGATTCCCCACCCTTGTAAATTCCTAGTTTCTCCTTGATCTAGTTCACACACATGGCAGTGAGCCAACAGTATGCTTAACCATGATCTGTTCAATAAATCCCAATGGCTGGGATTTATTGAACAGATCATGTTCAATAAATCTGTTTATTGAACATGATAAACAGACCCAACAACCAACAAGCAAATAACTGTAAAGTGGTGTTTCTCAACCTGGACAACTTTAAGATGGGTGGACTTCAACTCTCAGAAGTTCAAGTCCACACATCTTAAAGTTGCCAAGGTTGAGCAACTTTGGTGTAATGTATGATGCCTGCCCTTGGATCAGTGCCACATTTCTTCTCTTCCCAAGACTACAGAGGTTCTTGGCATCATTTCTAAACTTCTTGGTTCTGGTCCCCACCAACCTGGGTGGAGGTTCTTCCCCCCTCTACTCACCCTCCTCACTCTGCTGGTCAGGGCTGGAATCTGACTCTGAAGAAGATGCTGCTTCTTTGAGCCATTTTTTCCTCTTCTTGGGGGGCGGCTCAGCTTTTACCTTGGCCGGCTTCGGCTTGGGTTTAGAAGCTCCACCGCCTGGGGCAGTTTTTGTGAGCACAGGCATAGGAGGATCCGCCTTTTCCACTCTGGGGGGCTTCTCTGCCTTGGCCGGTTTCTCTGCCTTGGGGGGCTTTTCAGACTTCTCCACCTTGGGGGCCTTTTCTGGCTTGGGTCCTTTCTCAGCTTTGGGAGGCTTCTCTGCTTTGTCCATTTTTTCAGCCTTGGGGAGCTTCTCGGTCTTAATAGGCCTGTCAGGTTTCTCAGCTCTCTCTGGGACTTCCAGCTTCTCAGGTTTCTCAACCTTGGGCGTCACGGGAACCTTGGGGGTAGACGCCTTGGGCTGGCTTTGCCTCCTGTGCCAGAAAAACAGAGCACTGAGAACCAAAACCACATGCCTTGGGCTGTGAAAGGAGGGAGCTGACTTGAGAGGCCAGGTTTACTGTGGCAGGAGAGTTTGAGTGCAAAGAAAGCCATAACCCCTGGGAATTCTTATAGCCTAACAGCTAGCAAGCACTACAACATTTCAAGCAGACTGATCTAATTCACCATTCAAGATGAATCTGAGGCACTGACGGGCGACCCAAGGGAAAGGATGCCCAGGAAAGCACGAGCCGGTGAGGGAAGTAAAGATGCCCAGCCCAGCCACCCCCCTTGACCTTAGGAGCTGTGACACGATTAAGCAGAACAGGAAAAAGATGCTGAGCTCCGCGCCCCCTTAGCTGGAAGAGGGAAAAGGCAGTGACAGGAGCCCATCGCCCTCATGCATGAGGCGACATAAGCAAGGATGGAACACCGGAAGGCAAAGAGTGGCTGCTAAGGGGACTTTTCAAAAATGAGAAAAAGTTTCTTGTGCAGAAGTCATCTAGACAATTTTAATTCAGCCTGAACTGGGGGGATAGGGAGATGAAAGAAATATATGTGCGTCCCAAGGCAGTGCTGGAGAAACGGGCAATTTAAAAACAGCTACCCTGGAATGAAATCTGCGTAAGTTAAGCAATTACCCAGAGGTATTACTGTTCCTCAGCGGGAACTGGCCTCTCTTACACCTTCCTGATCCTTTACCTGACGGCTTGCAGAGGCCGGTGCCAAGGTTTCTTTGAACAGACACGGACGTAATCTTTCTTGTTGATATTCTCCAAGAATTTAACATAGAGTCGTTGGTACCGGTTCTTGGCATCACCAAAATAGCCCAGATACTGAGGGGTGAAGCAGGAAAAGAAAGAATTGAATACAGAAAGAAAAGACAGAGGGAGACCATCCCACTTGTAACTGCTCTTCTTCCAGACGTAATGAGGGAACAAGTGGAACTGAAATTGCAATCCTTTGCCCAACACAATAATACATCAAGCTAATTGCTCAACTGGACTATCCCAAGTGCAAAAGTGGGAGGGGGGGGGGTCAGGGACCATTCTTTTATCAACAGACCAACAAAAGAAAAGAAGTATTTCTGTACTTGGCTTGACCCTATGCTACCATCACGGTAGAAGCATACTGGGGCGGGGGGGGAGTGAAAGGAGGAATGGAAACAGGGCTTCATACTTGGATTTAATTTACTGATTTCATATCTATCATGTTGGTGAGATCCCTCATCTCTGAAGCTCTTGCTTCCCTGAGAGTATGATACTACTTAAGTAGATGGGGTGGACACTCACATTGCTGGTTGCACAGAACTGACGCTGCCCATCCTTGATTTCAGGTGTAAACTTCTGAAGCAAAGCTTTCTGTACTCGCCAGATTGGAGGTGGTTCCCGCCCAGTCTGAAGTGCAAGCTAGAGAAGGACAAAAAATTAGTTACAGCAATGCCAAGTACTGGACAGCTAATAAGCTCAACTACTATCCTCTAACCAAGATTGTAGCAGAAGAGAACTGCATGAAATGACAACAGAGCTCCCAGATATACTACATTTCTCCACAATTTGTCCTTCTGGATGAGGCTATTAGTGATTTGCTAATCTGATTCTTCAAATACCCATAAGTATTTGTAGATAAGATATAATAGCTTGCCAACAACCCACCTAATACAATTTTAAAAGGGAAGTAATATTTTGGGGAAATAAATGGACTATTTATTTTATTATATTTATATTTATTTATACATTTATATTTATTATATTTATTTATTATTTATTTATAATGAACTAAACTGGTCATATCTATGACCCACTGAACTTAACTATACTTCACCTGTGGTTATTTTTTTCATCCTGATCTCAATGGGAACTGAATGCAATTAAATTCAGTTTGGACTCCAAAGCATATAATTTACAACTGCCCCATTGTAATTACACAGTTCTCCCTCCCTTGAATATTTTCTGCAGTTTTCTTTAAAGTTTAGCATGTCAAAGTTTAACTTTGAGAAATTCTCAACACTAAACTTAGTGCTTGAGAACACTAAGAGTTTCCACTTTGAAAAAAACTCAGCTAGTGTGCTCCAGGTATTCTGAATTACAATTCTCACAATCCTTTGCACTGGCTGCAGCTAGCAACAGAGGAAGTCAAAAACACGCACAGGGCATCAAGTCACCTAGTTCTGCTCCCAAAGCATTTGAACAATACCTTTCAATTTTAGTATTTAAAGCGTGTCTTTAATGTACACACCCATTCAATGCTCAAGACTCATTACATACCTTGAGAGCCTGAACATCCTCAACACGTATGACAAACTCATCCCGCTCTCGGAAGATCCCCTCCCCACCACTCTCCACCTCCTCTTCATCTGTCTCTCCACAAATGGCTGCAGTCTCCTGCTTCTTAGCAAGGTGAAGAGGCCGTGTGTCCTCAGGGTCTTCAGGCTCAGGAGATGCCTGGGGTGGTGGCTCTTCGAGTACTGGGGGAGGCTCCTTGAGTGAGGGAGCTGGGGAGATGGGTGGGGGTGGCTGCTCCTGCTGGGCATCTGCCTCCACTGAAGGAGCAGGGCTGGGGGCCTTCACCTCCACCGGTGGCACATCTACAGGAGAAAAAAAAGTAGAGAATGAGAGGGAATTCATTCTTTGGATCTGGAACCCTTTTGGATTTAAGGATGTATCCTTCTGATGATCAATACTCCCATATTGGTATATTACCAATACATACTGCAGAGGGCAACCATACGCTGCTTTATAATGAAGGAACCAAATTCTTAAACATATCACATATTTACATTAGTACACCTTCAACTTTTCGGGCATTCACGCCTGCATTTAATTTGTTTAATTTTTAGTATGTTCAGTTATTTAGATTTTAACTTATCTTTAATAGAGTTAAGGTTAAGAGTGTAACCTTGCATGATATATTTAATTCTGATTTTTCAAAAGATGCAAGGAAATCAACAGCAACAACTGAATACACAAAAGACAGAGTGTGCTGACAGGTGCAATTAAATACAGGGGGCTCTCACATGTAACAGTAAGCTAGGAGTCCTTGCCTAATAAATCATAAACATAAACAAACTGCAAATTAGTGCACTCGGTTTATTTGCTCCAGTTCTGTTCCTCACTTTAAGCTAGTGGATAAACAAATTATACAGATGACACTTTTATGTGACATGTACCTTGGATAAATTCAAATAAGCCATAATTTAGAAACCAACAGCAAACTCTACTGCAAAATGAGCTTATGAATCCCAGCTTATTTGGGAGGATTTAACCATAACCTCGGGTTGACCTTCATGCAAATGAGTCCTGCTCATATTTACTTGTTTGTTTGTGTAATGAGAGGACCGAACAGGAGTGAACAAGTTGAATGCATTAGCATGCCATCCAGTTCAGATTTGTTAAATTAGAAATCCAAGTTGATCATTAAGTTCATCTATTATACACGTGTGTGCATGTGTGCGTGTATTTGGTAAGAATAATCACTTGAAAACCAGGTCATTATACCATGAGAGTTACTAAAACATAGTAGTTCTCATGGTATAATGACCTGGTTTTCAGTGAATCATATTATATTCTCTATGCTATTGATTTACTGAGAAAAACTGTGTTTTTAAACATAGTAAAAATGTAATGAAAAGATTTCCAAAAAGTGTGAACTAGCTGTGAGTAAGCAAGCATATTTCTCTGAATGCAGAAAAGAGTACAGCTTTTGGTAACTTTATATCAGGACTACAGAGCCTTTCAATAAGTCAAGGGCTGCACTCAACCCCTGAGTGACATAGAGGGGATCACACAACAAAAAGTGAGTATGCCTAAGACAGTGTTTCTCAACCTTGGCAACTTTAAGATGAGTGGACTTCAGCTCCCAGAATTCCCCAGCCAACCATGCTGGCTGGGGAATTCTGGGAGCTGAAGTCCACTCATCTTAAAGTTGCCAAGGTTGAGAAACACTGGCCTAAGACAACTAAAATTGGCAATCAAAATCAGTAAAATAGGATAATTATTTCCATTCCTTTCATCATTTTCTCCTACTGTGAAATTAATTGTTGCAATCTGCCAGCAACTTTGGAGGGACTCTGAGGACATTACCCAAGTCTTGGGTTGCTGGACACAATGCTGTAAATGATCTAAAATCTAAAATGAATACTGGGTGGAAAAGGGTAAGAAAGTTTACAGGAAACAGTGTACACCCTGATCTAACTAGGTAAACTATAGTCTTAAGGCAATCTGTTTGGAAAAGAGGGGACCTCTTAAGTGCTACAGAAAGATGTTCAAAATTTTACATTAAGGATGCAAAAAATATTGCTCGTAGGAATGAGGAATATAGCAGTAGCAGAACTGTGACCCTTTTTGTATCCTAAAAAGGCCTCTCAGCTTCCCCAAATTAAATCCAAAATAATTTTTTTGAAAGGCCAAACACTCCTAAGACTGCCATTTATTTGCCTGGGGGGGAAGGGTACCTTTGTTTTTAACTATGTTTTACGGATTGTTGTGAGCCGCCTAGAGTGATTGTATGAGATAGGCAGCCTGTAAGTCCTGTAAATAAATAAAATAAAAATAAATTCTGCATGAGATGTTGTGGTGACGGTATGACGTGGGCAAAATCCTAGAAACGTTACTGACCTATTGTTAGAAGGAAATATTACACCATAAACCAGTATTTCTCAACCTTAGCAACTTTAAGATGTGTGGACATCAACTCCCAGAATTCCCTAGCCAGCCTTGCTTCTGGGAGTTGAAGTCCACACATCTTCAGTTGCTAAGGTTGAGAAACACTACCATAAACAGTATCAAGTGGTGATAGGGACAGAAGTCACAAAAATTAAGGGACACCATGATCAGGACAGGTGGCCCTAGCACTCACCACTGGGTTCTCCATCCTTACGGTCAGTGGGATCATAAAGCGCCGAGATGGCTGAGGAGATGCTCTTCTGCAGGTCCTGGTTCTTGCTGACAGAGTCTTCCTCGTCTGATGAGAATGAGGGCAATGTCTCCAGGTTACGCTTCAGCTCCTCGTCAAGCCGTTTGCAGGGGCTGGTGCAGCTCATGACAAGCCCAGCTGGATCTCCTTCGGGTCCATCCAAACCACCAGGCAACATTGGGGGTGCCACACTAAAGGGGGGTGGGGGCTGGGAGGAGGAGGATGTAGCTGATGGGGGGCGAGGCGTCTTGGATGGGCTGCCTGCAGAAGAGACCACGGGAGCTGCTGTGCCGGAGGCCCCAACTGTGGCTGCTGAGGAGGTGGAGGACGAAGGCAGCGTCTGACGCTTGCCTGACTTCAAGAAGTCCAGGAAGGAGGCCATGAACCCCGACTTCATCTCAGGCTGCTTCTCTTCCACCTCTTTGATCTTCTGTTTGATCTTCTCTCTGGTCTGGTTGCTATCCAAGCTGCTCTCTTGGGTGGGCTGGTGAGATGGGGTGGGAGCCTCCAACTGAGATCCCTCCAAACCTTTGGGGACTGGCAGTTTGATCTGGGGAAAAAGAAGGGATAGGAATTGGGGGAAGGGAGGAGATGGAGAGCAATTTCCTGGCCTGCTGTTCCCATATGCTGGCTGACAATCTTGACCTAAGGGCCCTCCTTTCTTTAAGAGATTTTTTTTTTTCACTATCCACCAGCTTTCCTGTGGACCTTCAGTTAAATCCAGGTATATGCAAATGAAGTGCCTTGTACATATATCTTTATTTCTTATTCTGCTTCCAAAATTATAAGCCTTTTGAAGAATCTGGGTATTTATTTTTCTCACCCCCAAGCAACTGGGTGGCAGATGGAAAGAGCGTTAAGAGCAGGATAACATTACTTGTGTATTAAAGAAATAAACCACAACAATAGAGCCCTGTGAGGCATTATCAACAACCTGTATTTAACTGGGAATCCTGCTTGGTTCAACTTCACTTTTGCCCTTCCTCTAGACACAGACTCATTTTCTCCACTATCTTGAGGACTAGAAACATTGCTAATTAAAAAAAAAAAATCAGAAATGCTGTGGATACTAAATTATGCACCAGTGATAAAATTTTCTGAAACCTGAGATATACACCACAAAGGTCTAGTGTCAGCTAAACCCAACCATTCATTTACTGTCCTCAAGTAGTCACATTCTCTTAGTTACTTATATACACAAGTATCACATAGTCCATTACTCCATCATCTACAGATTCTGCCAGGCCTGATACCAAAGAAACCAAACTCTATGCTAAAGGGGAAAAAAAATACAGCTAATGCTAAGAATATGCAAACACTAAACTTTGCACATCTTACTTTTGATCTCAGAGAACCCCAAGGATTCCACAGTTTTCTCCCACTCCCACTGGAGGAACAAAAATGAGAAAAAAAACTGGGCCTGAACCAATTTCTATTGTCTTGTGAGGGAGTGGGAAGGGGTAGGCAAACAGAAGCATAATCTGGGCAAGACAGAAGCACTGTTGATTAGCACTTTTGCTAGAATGAGGTATATCACGGACCCCTTAAAATGAAATACGAAGCTTGGGAGGATTCAGCTGCTCCTGAATTTCCATATGTCCCTGTGGTACACAAAGACAGGAGTGCTTTTCAGCAGCTTCTGCAGTTGCATCAGCTGGATCCTTTCTTAAACAATCATACCTAAAATTGGCCAAACAAGCCTTAATTGCATAACAAGCAACTTTATACTTAGTCAGACCACCAGACCTTTCTGGTCTATACTAATCAATATACTGAATGCTGATAAGGTTGATTAGCAGCAGCTCTCCAGATGTTACAGAGGAATGTCTCGATTCCTTTCTGTTGATGCCAAGAACTAAACATGGAACTATGTGCCTTAACAGATGTGCTCTATCATCAAGTTACAGCACTTCTTTATGCCCGGTATGGATTATTGTAAGGCACAATAAAGTTTCAACAGCCAAACTGCTGCCTCATGTAAGCTATTCCAGTGTTATTGTTACCAGTCAAACTGGCTGCCAGTCTCTTTTGGAGACCGTTCCAAAGTAGAGATTTTAATCTTTAAGGCCTCAAACAAGCTTGGCATGGGCCCCCCAAAGCCCCTCCAACATTTTCAACTTAATAGGACAAAAAGGAAAAAACAGTTCAATGCATGTGGAGTAAACATATTAACAGTCTGATTTTTTAAACTGAATTTGATCTTAGTTTAATATAAATGTACATCAGAGACAATGGTAAAAGTGCAGCCCAGGGAGCCACCTGAGTGAACAGAGCCAAAAACTGCAATCTCCCCCCCCCCACCCATTAGGGAGCCAAAGCACAGGCTTTAAGCCTTGCAGATTAGAACAATACACACTTCACTTCTGAAACCTCTCCCCAAACATCCTGACCCTAGCTAATGTAGTTCTTCAACTTGCTATGCAATCTCTGCTGTGGCTGATCAAATGTGTGTACTTTTTATGTAAATTAAATTAAAATGAATTTAGTGTTTGTTCTGGTCCTATCCATTTTATGAAGTAGGCTCCTAGCTCACCATTTAAAGGCCAAAAACAGCCTTTAGCCTAAAAAGTTTGCACACCCATGTCCTAAACCAGTGTTTTTTAAACTTGGCAATGTTAAAATGTGTGATCCACACATCTTAACATTGCCAAGTTTAAAAAACACTGTCTTAAACCCTCTGAGACCAGGCTACCTTTAGCGCTGCTTCATTCTGTACATACCTATTCACACACGTTGTTCAACAGTCAAGGCACTGTCTCCCTATTTCTGAACCACGACAAATGGATACGTGAGACAAGGCCTGAAAAGCCACAGCATTCAGAGTGTGGGATGTCCTTTTCAATACCCTCTTTTCAGTAAGTGGCCCCAAACCTGACTACTTGCCTCCCCATTAGTTGTTTATTAGATGCTAAGGTTGGTTTTGCTTTGGATCATTCCCAATATTGCAAGCTGCCTTGTGGGTTGTTCATGGAAAAGCAGGGGATACATGTTTTAATAAATAAAACATGAACCCCATTACAATTATCATTTTACAGAGAAGCCAAAGGCAATTCAGATACAATTATTTTTTGCATTAACGCACAGACAGGGAACTCAGACATTCAGCAATCAAAATAAGCCCCTAATTTGTTTGCCTTATATATCTCCAAATTTGCATACTGCTAGCAAATTTTCATCACATTTCTCAAGGAATGACTGCAATATGTTAGCAGGAAGAAAAGGTACAAACCAGGAAATTGTGGCAAGATCCAAACAGCCCAGCTGGGTGTGAACACATGAAATCCTAGCCCACCTACTGGAATCCTGGTGCCCTTGTGTGATCTACTGCTGGCATCTATCTTGCCACCCATCCCCTACGAATCAGAGCAAGCTGCTAGTGCAGTGTTTCTCAACCGTGGCAACTTGAAGATGCATGGACTTCAAATCCCAGAATTCCCCAGCCAGCAATTCTGGGAGTTGAAGTCCACACATCTTCAAGTTGCCAAGGTCGAGAAACACTGCCTAGTGGGTGTTCTAGGATTGTCATTATAATGGTGCATAATATCCTCAATATAGTGTTACCCGACGGCACTGATCTATCACGAAGGTCTGCCTGGTGCTCACTAAAGCACTGCTGCTGCCAACATTTGACAAAGCTGTTTGGTGGAGGGGGAGAAACCTGTGTCAGTACAGAGTAGAAGTTGGCAAAAGTTATGCTTAACCCCCGTTAAAAATCCCCCAATTCTTGTGAGATTGTAGCAGTCTTGTTTATAATGCCAATATCCTTAACTCACACCAACCTATCTTTGCAACAATAAAGAGCAGGATGGAGATAAATGAACTTGGATAATATTGAAGAAACAAATGAATTTTTAGCAGTGCAAACCTTCATCAGCAAAAGGTTATACCCTGGATATACTCTCAACTCAAGCACTGAACCTGAATCCTGACAATATGACTGTTGCCTCCCTTATCCAAAAGCCAGCTTTTGCAGCAATGGTATTAGAAATACACACATCAGTACAATATCTCTATGAAAGCTATCTGTGCTAATACAGTTCCTGGGGCAACAGAGTCCTGAGCCATTATTATACCACCATGGTCATGTACGAATCACCCTCCAACTTCACCAGGGCATCACCCCTGATAATCTCAGGAGCCTAAAATATCTAACCTTTTTTATAGGTAGAGGCTATAGCTTAGCAGCAAACCACAAGCTTTGCAAACTGGAGGTTAGATTAAATCTCTATTATCCCCAGTGACAAAGGCTCAGGAACAAGTAATGGGAGAGACTCGTACTTGAGAACCATCAATACAAAGGTGGCCAGAGAGTGCAACAGTGGTTTTGATGGATACTTGCTGTAAGAGAGCTTCCTATGTCCCCCTACCATTGCACTCTCCATTTAAATCACTTTACAGGTAGTCTTTGACTTATGACCACAATTGGGACCGGAAGTTCCATCACTAAGTGATGTGATCATAAAGTGAGTAGTCACATGATTGCATTGCTTAGTGACTGCAATCCCAGTTGCCATCATTAACCGAGAATCATGGGTTGTTAAGCAAGTACCCACCCCAATCCAAGCCATTCCGGGCTTGGACCCTCCCAGCCCTGAGCCTCAGTAAGGCAAAGGACTGCCTCCAACTCCCCCCACCTGCCTGTCTCCCTGCACCATCTCTGCCATTCTGGCCTCCCTGGACCCTGTTTTACGGGGGTGGCAAGCAGCCCCAGAACTGTGCGGCTCTGGGGCTGCTTGTCAAGCCCTCGGAAGCCGCGGACAGCCCGGCCCAATCCCAGCCACAGTTGCCCTTGCCACCCTGCACTCTGAGACACCTGCCACCCTGCGCTCCACTGCCCCAGCTGACCTTCGCCATCTTCTTGCTCCTGCTGCTGCTGAAGTGTGACCAGCCTGGCTGCTGGGCCAGGCTGGGCCTGGCTTCGGCTGCAAAAAAAAAAAAAGCCCAGCCCAGCCCAGCAGCACAGTGAAAAGGGACGTTTTGGTGCGCTGCTACTCAGGGGCTGCTTTTGGCTTTTTTTTTGCAAAGGCCCCACCCCACCCCACCCCACAAGCAGTGCAAAGGGGCATTTTGGCATGCTGCACTCCAGGAGTTTTTTGCAAAGGGGCTTTTTGATGTGCCGCGGTTCTGGGGCTGCTTTTGGCCCCCCTCCGCCCGCAGCTGAAACCTGGCCCGGCTTGGTCCAGCAGCCAGGCTGGGCACGCCTCATCAGCAGCTGAAGCAAGAAGACACCGGAGGTCAGCTGGGGTGGCCAAGCGCAGGGCAGCAGGGGGCAAAAGGGCATAGATGGGGGTAGACAGGCGGCTGAGGGGAGCTGAAGCGCCTCTGCAGTCATAAGTGTGGGCAGGCTGCCAAGCACCCAAATTTTGATCACATGACTGCAGGGGCGCTGCAACAGCTGTAATTTCGGGCACTAGTTGTCACTTTTTTCAACGCATTCACAACTTCGAATGGTCGCAAGTCAAGAACTACCTGTACTAAGTCAGTCTTCTACTTCTGTTCATTGTACCCTATGCTTTTTCCAAAATTTCCTTTTTTACACCTAGGCATTGCTACTTAAACATATATCTCAACTCCTTGCATTCCCAGCTTACCTTGAGTGGTTTGAGGGATTCCAAGCCTGCGCCTGGCTCAACCCCCTCCTCCCCGGCTTTCTTGCCCCTCCCTCTTCCCCGGCCACGGGGCTTCTTGGTGCCATCATGAGCCACACCGTGAGGCGGTTCAGTCAGGGGCCGGATGCGGGGCCTCCCACGGGGGCGGGGTGGGCCCTCCCGCTTAGGCTTGGTGGGCTTGCGGCCTCGCCGCTTGGGCCCCTCCATGAGGCCGCTGTTTGGTGGGCAAAAGTCTATGTCGCCCATGGGGCTAAGGCTGGTCCGGTTTGTCCGGCAGCTGGAAATGAGGTCAGGCAGCAGATCAGGCAGGCGGCGGCTATTGAGGCGGATGTCAGCTGGGACATCCTCCTTGTCCTCATCGTCTTCAAATTCATACTCCTGGGCATAGTTCTTTTTGGGAGGTTGGAAAGGTGGTTCCCGTTTTTTCAGCAAATGGAAGGAGGAAGTCTTCAGCAGCTTCTTGGGCTTGGAAGAACAGAAGATTGGTGATGTCAGGCCTGACTTGGATTCTGAAACCGGAGCTGTCCCATGTTGGCCAGACTGAATCAGTCCCAGTTGTTCTGTGTTGACTGTAGAAGGCAACTCGTGTTTCACTGACACTGTGTCTAACCCCAAGTGCTGCCCATCCCCACTTTCTGATTGACAGTAGCTCTGGTAGCCTTGCCCACCAGGCATCATATCATAGCCTCCCCCTTTCATTCCTTCACCCCTCTCCATGCCCTGCGTGCCATCATCTGGCTTAGGGAACTCATCCCCGGCACAGGGAGGGGGGCCAAACATGTCCTCCATTCCAGGGAAGAAGCTACGGTCTTCATCTTGTAACAAAGAGTCTGGGAAGCAGATGGAGGTGAGGGGAACAAACCGCTGCTTGGCTCCTTGAGGGCTGGGGCTCTCAAACTGGTCCTTGCCCTCAAGTTGGCCTTGAGGAACTTGCTGAGAGGAGTCGGGGTCCAAACTGGAATCAGGAAGGAGATGCTGTTGACTCTGCACTGCCCCACTCTGTCCCAGGTGGGATTCCAAGCTCAGCTCGGGCTCTAAAAAGTCCTGGATCTCTTGGGACTGGGAAAGGTTGCCTTGGGGCATCACCTCCATGCCCTCAGACTGCATCCTTTCTGGCTGCAGCTGGCCTTGGAGCTGAGGGGACTGCTGTGGTTCAAGAAGCTGTGCTTCCATGCTCTGGGAACGAACGTGGGCCTGGTGGAGGTGGGCTTCCAATGCCTGCATCTGAAGCTGCGGCGAGGGCGCTTCAGCCTGATGCATGCGCTGAGGCTCCATAAGATGGACATCCAGTGGGGTGCGAACCTTCCCACGAGAGTGCATCTGGCTTTGGGTGTGAGTGAGCACCGACTGGAGCAGCTGGGACTGCTGCTGTTGCTGCTGCTGCTGCTGGGAAAGGGAAAGAGGGGGCAAATCAGGAGGAGAGTCCAACATCAGGGTAGCACCCTGCTGGCCAGCCATCAATCCATGGGACTCCATGGGATGAGGCTGAGAGGCATGCTCAGGAGTCTTCTGCAAATAAGAATGGGCCTGAGATATTTCCTTGCCACCTGCATCCATGTGGCCACCCTGGAGGTGCTGCTCCACTGACTTCTTTATGTCTTGCCCATAAGAGTCTATAGAGCCAGCTTGATGGCTGTAATGGACCACAGAAGTGGCCAAAGACTCTGGAGTTGAGCGTGTATGAGGGTACTCTTTGGACCTCTCTCCTTTCTTCTTGTCCTTTAAGCTTTGCAAGGACATCTCCAGGCCCTGGTTGTCCAGATTAGAGTTGGTCCGAATCACGCTCTGCAAGTGATAACGCTCTTCAGTCTTGCTTAACTCATAGCCCATCCCTTTCCCTGCCCTCTCCTCACATTCTACCATGCCTTCTGTGGGTACCCTCGGTGGGCTCTGCGACTGCAGCAAGTGCTGGATCAAGAACTCTTCATCTTCAGTCCGCTCAGATGACAGCAGATCCGAGTCAGCCTTGGCTTTACTGTAAGATGATGCTCTCTCTAACCCACCCTGGGAACCCTGGTAGCTTTGTGTGTGAGCCGTCTGCATGAATGAAGGAGACAGTACAGAAGTGAGATACTTCTGAGACTGGCCAGGCGATGCCACACTCTGGGGCCGGTTAGTGGTCGGTGACTGGAGAGGCCGGATGATCTGGGAAGGACTCGAATCTGGAAGGTTCTGCCCATGGGAGTAGCCGATGGACTGGCTGTGCCCTGGCATAGCTGGAGAGTGGCCGGTGCTATAACTCAGTGATGGGCTAGCTGTGGGCATCCCTTGAGAATGAGCCGGTACATAGCTCGGTGTCTGGCTGACAGAGACATGGGGCTCAGCCTGAACACTGTACCCAACAGATGACAAGCCTTGCAGCTGCTCAGGAGAGTAAGTCTGATTTTGACAAGTCTGCAGTCCTTGCCCTCCCTGCCCAGCTTGGCCCTGCTGAGCCTGCCCACTGGTCGAATAACTCTGAGCTTTACTCACACTCGTGAGGTCCTGGGCCTGGTTGCTGCTGAAGCCTTGTGAGGCCTGGCTAACTGAAGAGAGATTTTGGGGCTGGCTGACAGAGTAACTCTGCGTTTGGCTCATGGAAAGGAGACTCTGAGGCTGACCAGGCGAATAGGCCTGTGACTGGCTCGCAATGACAGAGCTGGGCTTGGGTGTGGATGAACTGTAGTTGCTTTGGCACTTGGGCGTGGCTGTAGAACGGGGAGGCTGGCGGGAGGCCGAGTAACTCTTGGATTTTGAAGACGAAGTGGTACCAGAATAGCCAGGAGACTGAATAATGGGACGGTAGCTTTGAGAGGGCTCTTGCCGCGTGGCCTGGGGAGTCTTCTGCTGCTGAGAGCCTTCGCTGCTGGCGGGGGACTGCTCACCCAAGGGACTGCATGAAAGGCTGGAGCGGTGGGGCATCTGCTGGTAACTGCCCCCGCAGCTCAGATAATGCTGGAGAGAATGGGCGGCAGGCAGCTGTGGCTGGGCACTGGAAGGTCTCTGGTAATGTTTGATCACGCTATCTTGCCGGGGGATGGCCCGCTCAATGGAGGAGGCAGGGGAACTGGAGAAGACTGAGGTGTTGTAGAGCTGGGATGTCTGGTCAGATGGCCCCAGCGAGGATGACAACAGGTTGAACTGGGAGGGGAGGTGACGGGAAGCTGACTCTTGAGCACTACGATACGCCGAGCTCTGAGAGGGCAAGCCTGTACCCAATACCGCACTGCCCAGCCGGTCAAAGCTGAGGGATGAAGGAACGCTGGGCTGAGAGGATTTGATGTGAAGCAGGGGATCATGGGGGGACAGCAGGCCATTGGACGTTGGGCTGAAAGTGGCATCCTGGAGAGTCAGGGATGAAGTGACCGGGAAGCTGCGCCCACTGAAAGAGGCTGGATGCTGGTAAGCAGAGAGCGCCGATGAGGAAGGGAAGGTGCCGGAGCCTGGGAGGGCCCCCGAGATGAAGAGCTCAGCGGGTGCTGGAGTGTGCATGGCTGTAAAGAAAAAACAGAGTATCTGTTTAGGGGCTTCGGTACAAAGTACCAAATTAAAAACTCATCCCCAAAGGCAATCTCAAATTTCTTAAACTATTTAGACTGGATAGCAATGAGGAAGCACAACACACTTAACCTAACCGCAGGTTAACAAAGTAAACTGCTGTTTCATGCCACATGTTACAATCAAACGAATAAATCATATTATGGTTTAACGTAGTGATCAGGTTTATACAACATAGGAAGACAATGGCTGAATTCTCACAACATGCTGAATCACGAGCTACCTAATCCCATTTTAGCCTTGTCCAGCGTTCTGTGAAGTCCCTCCACTGCACGCCAGAGAGTCGATAAAGCGTATTTCCTAATGTCATGTCACTACGAAACAGGTTTCCCCATCCCCAAGCATAATGTCTAGCCAGGACAATTATGATCAGGCCGTACCTTGGTGACAAAGCACACACTTTTCATGCAGAAGATTCTAGATTTAATTCTGAGCAATGTCTATTAAATAAGGTAGCAGAGGCTGCTTGCCTGAGACCTCGGAAAGCTGCAGCCAGTTAAAGTACACTAAATAGGTCTAGTTTAAGAATAGGCAATCAGGCACCTTCCATTTGGTTTGGACTACGAGTCTCATAAAGCTTGTCACTGGCTATACTGCCCAGGAATGAGAAAACAAAATAAAAAGAGGGCAACAGATTGCCTTTCCAAGTAAGGTGGATCAAGGATCTGACTTAATGCCTGGGTTTGTACAACACATTTAAGTAAGTGAATTAAAGACCTAGCAGCTGAATTTGCACTGCATACTAACTTTGGTTAGCTTTAATCTTAGATTTTTAGCATGTCATGTGAACCCAGCCAATCTGATTAGTTTATGATTCAATGTATTATACAAAGCCAGCAAATGGTTTAATTCAATTATTTGTTTGTTTGTTTGTTTGTTTTTCAAATTTGTCACCACCCATCTCACTACAGAGCAACTCTGGATAATGTTGAGCAAAAGCTGTCAATATTTCACTTAATTCATTTATTTACTTATTTATTATGAACTTTGCTTCAATCACAATAGACTCTAAGCAATGTATAAAGTAACTTCATAAAAGTATCAAGAAAGTGTTATTTCCCAGGAGAACAGGCTACTCCCACCCAAGTATGTAGGTATGTATGTATGTATGTATGTATGTGTATGTGTCTGTCTGTCTGTCTGTCTATCTGTATCACATCTCTGCCATAAAGATATAGAATAAGCCTTCCTATAAAGTTTGCCCAACCCTGCCACCAAATGAAAAACTTCCAGCCTTCCTTCTGTGATGCTGGCGGAGCTCCAGAGATATTACCTGTTTGCCAGGATGGGGTGCGGAACTGGGAGAGCAGGGAGGAAGCAGAAGGGCCTGGTTGCGGTGCCCGCGACTCCAGGGCCGAGATGAGGTTCATGACAGAGGCATCGGGGGTGGCACTGCTGGCATGATGGAGCCCAGTCTCGAATAAGCCAGAAAGACCTAAAGAAGGAAATGAAAAAGAAGAAATAAAGGATGTGAAGTGCTGAGAATCAGTGAGAAGGAGATGATAGATACATCAAAAGAAAACAGGAAGAGGTTCATCACAGGGAACAGGCAAGGGAGCCTACAGGCAGACAAGTGTTATGCCTGTCAGAGGAACCACAGAGAGACAAGACAAACATTGGACATCAAAAGACACACCAACCATAGAATACTTGTTTTGGTGCAGAAGAGAGGGTTGCAATCAGTCAAAAGCCAGGCACATGCAGACAGAAGGGAAGAAATAAGAAGCTGTTGACCTAACAGATGCCTGGTAAAGGAGAGGGAAGAGTCAGACAAGCCAGAAACGAAGAACATATGAGGAACTGGGGCAAGCCTGGGGCTGTGTGACAGAAAAACCAAATCTGGCTCTTACAGAGGCTGAAGAACTGAGGACCAAAGGATTCTCTATCTCAGCAGTATGTTTCTTTTCACATCTTAAACATGAGGTACAGTTTTGGTTAACCAATACCAGCTGCCAGAGCAGTCTGAGTTTGAGCATTTCATTCAAAAATATGCCAGTTAAAAAGAGAACAACACGGCATAAAATAGAAATGCCAGGAGTAAACAGTGGCTCTAGCTGGGGAACAGAAGAATTAAAGCATGAAAGAAGGGGTTAATCTTCCTCAATTTCCCCTATGCCACTGTTCTAGTCAACAACCCACCTTTTGTTCTAGTTAAGAAAAGATATGGTAAGCATATTAAAAAAAATTAATGTATCTTGGTAACACAGAGATTAGTCTTGGAATAAAAGAGGGACAGAGAAGGCAAAGTAAGTAAAATGAAGCTGACACTAAAGCAAAATAACATCAGCATATCCAGATCTGCACAAACAGGACATATGAAAAAGTGAGCAGGAGAGGGAAGGAAGAGAAGACATGGTTAAAGACATTTCTCTATGCAGATTTCAGGGAGAATGGCAAGACAGCCACCATACCTGCTGGGTGATGGTTTGTGGCATAGCCCTGCAGAGGATGGGGAGTGGCATACGCTTGGCGGTGTAAAATATCCGTGTCTGGATGCGAGCTCCGGGATCCGCCATACACCAAGCTGAACAAGAGAGAAACAAGGCTTCAGACATGGCAAGAAAGCTGAGGTCTTTTAATGTCTGCCACATTCAATATCTCAAAGGAATACACTAAAGGAGTTCCTTCAAAGATCAAGAGCAGGCTTGTTTTCCTGCTATTCTGATCTGTGAACTGAACCAAGAGCAGAGGAACAAGGAGAGGCAATTATTTGGGAAGTATTGATTTTGAGCGCAAAGGAGTATGTAGTGTACTTCTAAAGTTCAGATCCTCTGTTCATCTATGTTCTCTCTAGACCTTGGACAATTATAAGCATCACTCTATAACTGTAAAATGGGCTTATCAATACCTTCTGTTTCCAAGCTGAACACAATCATGATTTTGACTGACAGACTGCAGGCTGAAGAGTATTATGGGAATGAAATCAGAAGCACACAGGCTTACGGAGCAACGTTCTTTCCCTGTTTTTAATGCTCAGAGTAATAACTTCCCTTGGACAGACTTCTCTGCTTTACCCCAGGAGAATCCACATATGCAGGAAAGAAGACTGGAATGTGTAATCACCGATGACGCATGATGGGAAATGTGGTTCCCAGGCCTTGGTTTCCCAAAGCCTCAGTATCTGACCTGTATCACTCCTTCCCCTACTCCCCTTGCACAGGAAGACCCAGCTGCCTAGCCCAGCAGCCAAACACAGCTCACGGAAGAACGTCCTCAAGCTTAATCTGCTTCCTGAGCCACAGGCACCACTGAAACCTTCCTGTCTTTAATTGCAATTCAATCAGCTCAGACCTGCTCTGATTTTCATACATGAACTGCCATTCTTCTCAACCTTCTACCAGTCAAATATATTCCCGGGTAAACCCTCCAAATACTTCCCCCCATTTTGTGTTATTAAAACAAAAAGACACACACTTAATCCCTAGATCATTTATGCAACCCACTGTCAGAGAATGGTACACCAGGAGGCCTCGTATTCTCTTTCTTACATTAAGATACAAATTATCTGCTTTCCAGGCCCTATGGCAGCATTTCTCAACCTTGGCAACTTTAAGATAGGTGGACTAACTCCCAGAATTCCTTAGCCAGCAGAGCTGGCTGGGGAATTCTGGAAGTTGAAGTCCACCTATCATAAAGTTGCCAAGGTTGAGAAATGCTGGCCTATGGTTTCTAAGAAGTTCATGCCCTGATCCTCAGCACCTTAGCACCACCTTCTCCCCTTATGAAAACACATGCATACATGTCCTAAAATCCACGGCGCAATCTGATGCGTCTACTCAAATATGCCCCACTGAGTTCAGCGGAGCCCTGTTACACATATGTGACTATATCAGCCTTCTCCAACCTGGTGCCCTCTAGATGGGCTGAGAATACAACTTCCAGAATTTCTAACCATAATTCCCTCCTCAAGTCAGGGAAGGCTAGTATAGAGGATTGCAGCCTCAATCAAGCCTACACCTATCCATTTAGACAGCAATTTCTTTACAACAAGATCAGGTGATTTTATATAGGTCTCTCTCTTTTTTAAAAAATATATTTCTCTAAAACAGGACATCATTTTCCCCAGCTCTTTTTTAAAAAAAAAAAACACGAAGAAAGTTTCAATCCTACACAACAGGCTCTGCTTTTTTCTTCTAGACTCCCTTTGGGAACTATCCGTGTATATAATTATATGCATTGCTACCACTCCCATCCTTCCAGCGCCAAACCAACCAGACACCGTTACTTATTCTCTGACTGTGTGTTGAGGCATGTGCCACAATTATGCACGTGCCATGCAGGAAATGCAGGAAGAGCCCTGGGACAGGAGAAGTAGCATGGGGTGGTGCACCTCTCTGTAAAGAGGAACAGGGGCAGGCATGACTTGCAGATGACTCGTTGAAAGTAAGCGTATCTGTCTCAGGAATGCAACTACCTGCAGGAAAAATTAAAAAAAAAAAAAGCTTGCACAGAGCAGCGGAAGTTATAAAAGCAGAACGAGGTGCAGCGCTGACGGAGGAGGCTGAACTTGCTACAATGGCAAGCCACTTTCTGAACACAGGTTGTTGCCTATAACAGTGGTGGGAGGGTGGACTGCAGAACAGCAAGCTCGAGAGGGCCATTCTGCAAAGGGTTACAGTAAACAGGAAATAAAGAGATACTTTCATTCATATAGTGAGATCTCAGTTCCTCACTTGCTACAGCGCAGTGGAACAATGATGGAATGTGAGGCAGAAAGAGAAAGAAATGGAGCGAGAGGTGGTCACTTCAGTGTTGGTACACACTGGACAACTTTCCTGCTCCCACCATTTCTCAAAAAGAAAAACTTTCTAAGTTAATGCAGATGACAAAGCAAGCATCTGGATGCTTGGTAGCAAACAGCAAACAATTCAGATGCTTGTTTCAGTACCTGACATTTTGTTACAGAATACTGCAGTGTATTCCATTCAGGTGTCTACAGAAGGAAAAACGGGGTTTTATTTCCATTTCTTTGTATTGCAATTTTTAATATGCTAAATGGTTCTACAACTGCTGTTATATTTACCTTCACAGTCATCTCTTATGAGATAGTTCCTGATCTGTAGAGTGAGAAAAGACTGCAAACTTTTTTTTCAGCTTCACTATACTATAACTCAGACTTCTGCAACCAAGTCTCTTCCTGTTGTGCCTTGGCCACAGCTCCTATCATCCTTTGCACCTTTTATACCTATGGTCCCCACTAGCTGAGGATGATGGGAGCTGTAATCCAACACATTTGTAGACACCAGATTGAAGAATGTTGCCCTAAGCCTTGGATTCCATACCCATATAGAGAATAGATTCACGCATAACACTAAACCATAGTATTTTTTAACCAGAATCTGGTTCACACATAATGTTAAGCTATTAACCATTGATCTCAAGCCTCACCACCACACAATACAAATAACCATACTAAGTTGAAACCAAACAAACCACATTCTGGCTTAAACGTAATCCGTGAGCTCAGTCATACATGAATACAAGTACATTCTGAATAACTGACTTTTAACTCTCAGTGTAACTTGGAGGTGAAAAATGACAGGCACACCTTACTACCAAGATGGAGAAGACTATAAATATAAGCACCATGGTAATAAACATATCTAAGCACCATGTCCCCAAAACAGCACTACAGTATTCCGAATTAAGAAACTGTTAATGTACTTGAGTGCCTCTTCTGCGATGGCTCAAAGGCAGATTAATAAGGAAAAGTGAACAGAGTAATAAGTACTTTAAAGAGAATTACATATTCTAATTCCTACATAATTTCTTTTAAAAAAAGCTATCCAAGTATATACCCTTCCCTATTCCTTCCTAGGGTACCTTGGCCTAAAATGATAAACTGACTTCTTCCACTCTTGAAATAAATCTTTCTGTTGTGCTTGCTTCCAACGTACAAATGGAATGGTGATCACTGAGGGTTTAAAAGATGCGGGTGTTCAAGCAACAGTCAGGGTAGCCTCTGAAGGTATGCAGTCAGTTGCCTGCAGAATTGTGCATCAAAGATTAACAGCAATATGCAAACAATATAAAACAGACGAGTCTGACATGTTTTGCAATTTCCCCCTAAATTCTGGAATTAGAAGAAGGGGCAAGAAATAAAATGGGGGGAAGCAGGAATGGAGGAAGAAAGGTACCATGGAAACATTCCAGGAGTTTGGCAAAATACCTTACTTTATCTGAGCCCTATTCAAATAATCTCTGATGCCATGAGGACTAGGAACAAATGCACATTCACTTCTGAAAGAAATATGCCTTCTGTACTCTGTTGTCCATGGACAGCCATACTATTTCCCTTGATGCAACAGCTTGCATAAATGAATGCATCAAGTGATAACAATTGCTAATAGAGTAAAGCCTATGCCAAACTACACAGCATTCAAAGTGCTACCAATCAGCAGCTCACAGATGCAAGAAGCAGATGGAATAAGAGCTGACTGCAAGCTATAGAGGGATGGATGAGTGCAAAAAAATGCATGCAGCATTGCAAAGTACAACTGCTGTACGAAGAACCTATCTGCCACACAAGGCAGCCAACCAACCAGATTTTCAGCCTTTCAACATGCAAAGTTATGAGCTAGTAGTGCTCAGCGCTTGGGCTGCCATACAAACATGGTACTTCACAGTGGATGCAGAACACAGCATCATCTTACTGATGTGAAGGCAGGCATCAGCTCCTAGCAAAGTTTCAGCAGCTAGATGACAATGACTTGGGAATCAAAAGTGAGGAAGCAACTGTCTAACTCACTGCCCTTTTTCTCTTCATTCTTTGAAACGATACACAATATGGAAAAGTTGCAAAATACATGCAAATCTGCATTATTTATACTGGTTATAGAATTCTGTGGGTTTGGGTTTTTTTTGGAGACAATATTGGAGTAGTCTTAGTCTAAAAAAAAGGTACTGAATGCAAAAATCCCAACCACAGGCCAACCAGTACAATCTTAGAGGGGATATATGTTTCACTAGAGCATACTATCAGAAAGATCCAATTGTATTCTGTATGCATATGTGAAACAGTACCTATACTATGATTTATACGGGAAGAAATATTCACTTTAGAGCAGGGTTTCTCAACCTCAGAAACTTTAAGATGTGTGGACTTTAACTCCCAGAATTCCCCAGCCAGCATGTTGGCTGGGGAATTCTGGGAGTTGAACTCCATACGTCTTAAAATTGCTGAGGTTGAGAAACCCTGCTTTAGAGGGTCCAATATTTACACATGATATAGACTACAGGCAAAGCAGCTCTACACCCAAAGGGCACCACAACTTTCCAGTTAACCTGGGAAGGAGAGCATGAGATTTGAACCTTAAAGGCGAAGCAAAAGATGGAAAAAACAGAAGATATGAATGAGAACCAATTTAGACTGAGGAGGCCAAGTTAATTCAGAAAGAAATCAATGGACTTTGAATCATGGCCTTCTCAGCTTCATAGAGAGGACGTGCAAAACTAGCCCATCACATAGTCTTCTCATACCAGTTCATGTGACTTTTCAAATTAAACTTGCTAATGGCTGTTCCACTGTTAACTCTGATGCTTAAGATTTACCTTTAGGTGCCCATACCAGAAAGCCTTCACAAACTGAAGGGGAGGGAAGCGTTCTTCTTTTCTCTAAGGCTGTTGGTATTTAAATTATTAAATATTAGCGCATGTGGGTGAACACAAATGTGGACTATTGAGACTTATTTCCAAGGCTACCTCAAAGCCATTTGTTGACCCAATCATAGAATGAACTCACCTTTTACTCAGAAGTAAAGGGAAAAAGATCAGTCCTCATGCTTCCCTGAAAACTGTGCCCTTTGACCTAACTGCCAACCTTAGACTGATGAAGACTTGCTGTATGGAAGCAGAGGGAGAGCAAAGACTTGTCAAAATATATATTCTGCACATGCTGTGATGTACCTTTTTACATAAAAGTTGCAATACAGGCAATAACTCTCTGCAGAGTGCACCGCATCCAACTTATACCTGTACTTTCAAAAGGAAAAAAGGCATCTCAGTCAACTTCAAGAAGTTCATCCACCCACCCCCCTTCTGAAGGGAGTCAGCAAAGAGAAGGATACACACAGAGCTAAAAGCTAGACAATGAATGTGTGTGTTTTAAAAATCCACTAGGCCCAAAAGCCTCAAACATTTGCTATGCCTTCCCTAAATTGCAAGTGCAGTTGTTCAAAGCTCTACAAATGTAACTGAAGTGACTGTAATACAGATGGATCACTGTTGGGCAGCCTTGTCCCAGAAGCAGGAAAAAGAGGAGGAAGAGGATGCTTTAGGGAGACAAGCTGAGAAACCAAATGCTTGCAAACAGGGAGGACTGCTTCTCTGGGGAAGGAGTACAACAATCACAGAGGTACAGACCAAGATTTGCTTTGCATATGCATGTATGCCTATGCATATGGAACAGCACTGAGTTTAGATGGTCTTGCTCCAATTCTCATTTCAGATAGATGTACATTTTAAATTCATGTCTAATACAAAGATCAGTGTGGCTGCTTGTAAGCCCAGGGTCTTTGTACTAGCTCATCTGCAATCTGAGATCTCACTTCTCAACATGTTTTGACCCCATCTTCAGTTCCCAGGAAAACTGAGGAGTCCGATCCTCAAAACTCTATAAGCTAAGTCACTAGAACTCACATTGTTTCCATCAGCGCTAGGCCCCAGCAGTCCCTTTCCTAAAATACCAGTTATTTAAAAAGAAATGCACTATGCCAGATTTCTTCACCATGATACCTTCTAGATACAGAGGAACCACAACATCTAGAATTCCCAGCCTATTCATCTGTTGGCTGAGCTGGCTAGGATTTCTGGGTGTTCTGGTCTCAACACATCCAAAGGGGGCCATGTGATGAATGCTGCATTCCACAGGTACTACTAACTCATTTAAATGTGCATGTGCAAATCCACCTGTGCATGGTGTTAGCCGACCAATGCTACTACTACTCTAGTTCTCTCATCTATCCCACAAATTGTTGGCATCATAGTGCATAAATGGATGCTAAAATAACAATAAGATGACTAGCAGATGCCTGGTACAGTCATATGTCCCCGTGGCTAGTGTCACATTTAAATCGAAACTTGTTACTCCTTTCTTACCAAAAATAACACAGCACAACATCAACACAATGCATGCAGCTTGGGGGAAAAGGATCAGATTGTTTTTACATGAATGCAATTGTGTTTAGGATAGCCGTCCCTGACCTGGCACCCGCCAGATGTATTGGATGGCAACTACTATAACCTCCATTTGTGGTCCAACACACCTGAAGGGAAGGCTGAACACCATGGCAGGGAAGGCTGACCTAGAGGAGAGAACAAGATATATTCATGATAACCTCTCTCACTCAAACACAGAACACAGATTCATATAACATGGCATCACTGTATTCCCCCACCTACCAACACTGGGGTAAAGATGCAAATTGTCCATGCATGTCAAAATATTAAATGACAGATACTGCAGAAACAGATGAGTGTTGGACATTAAGGAACATCTTATTCTCATGGATTTTTAAAACGTGATACTGAGGATTTAGAAGTTGGCTCATTCAGGATGGGAGCCAGAGATAATAAGATCCCAAATTCTTGGGTCTTCCAGGGTGGAAGCAAGGATGAGCACATCAAAGCAGAAATCCAGATTAAGTATATGTATCCAGAGAGCTATTCAAGAAGGGAAAACAGCTACTAAGCTAAGGAGTTGCTCTTTGGAAAAACAACTGTGTCTGGCAAACAACAAAATAAAAAAAAATGCATATCTGGTCAAAAGAGCTTTTGACCTCTCACATTTCTATATTAATGGGGAGATCAGATCTGCATCTAGTGGAACTCTTAAAAAGCACCTCGTTTCATATTAGTGGAAAGAAGCACTCCAGCCACAAAGTTTAGAATTTTACATCAAAGTCTCCGCTCCTCCCTTCTTAAGCCTACAGGATTCTTGGGACCAACTCTCACCTTCTGCAACTCTCCTCTGCAAAAGATGTCCTTACAGGCATAAACCACAAAAACCACTACGAACAAGTGTCCCAGTTTACAAGAACAACATAAAGAGAGAGTAACAGGGCCTACCACCACCCATCTATATCTTATTTGGCACACACAAGGAACGGGAATGCCCAGGGTTCCCAAAGTGAAGAATTTCCTTTTCACATTTAGCAAGAAAGACTTTCTTGTCACCACCACCATCTGCAAGAGCTGAGCTTATACTCAGCAGTTTTAAGACCACATCTGTCTACCAAAAAACTGAGCTACAATTTCCTACTTCCATGTACTGGGGGTATAGACGCATGTTGGAACAAATAGAAGGATACATATTGATAAAGCAGAAGCCCCTCATCCTTCCAAAATCCTCCCCCAACTTGCAAGTTAGAGAGAGAGAGACCCTTCCTCCACATAGCTTTCATGGTGCCATGAAGTATCTATCACTACACGAACTCTGAAATGTGGGAAACATTCCCCAAATGTACAGTCTCCTTAGGTGCAAGGAAAGAACATTAGTTCTGCTTCTCCCTCCAAGTACATAAAGGGGGAAAAAAACTTCCAAAATAAGGCTGATTTTTTTTCCTCCCAGAATAATGTTCCCGGCCCCAAAACATAGAGGCCAACAGTTATTGCTTTGTCTCATATAGTGATAGGAAATGCAATGAAGTGTCCTTCATGCCCTAAACAGGGCAGGAGAGGTGTCCTCCACGGGGCATCTCACTAATGAATGCCCCACTAGGGGTGGAAAAAGGGAAACCGCAGAGGCGTCTCACTCACCCTTCACCTGCACAGAATCAAAGCACTTTCTCCCTGCAGGGCTTGTGGGGTTGCTGTGCATGAGGAGAACTGAGCATCAGCCACCTTTTCTTCTTCCTCTGCCCTTTCCATACACATTTCTGTCCCACGTCGCTACTCCCCTCCACTCCCCTCCCCTCCATCAGCGCCCAAGGGGCTGCGCACCTCAGTCGGGTCCCCCATCCCACCGCAGGGCCTAGAGGCTCTCGCACAGGCCGCCTCCTCTCCCACCCTCCCCCCTGCAAAAGACGACCCTTCCAGCGCAGGGACGGTCCCGCGACTGCACCCCAGTGCCATGCCTCTGGCGAAGGAGCCCGCAGCGGGTCCCCTCCGGCATTCCTTCCCCCGAGGGGCCGCCCGGGTTCGGTCCCCACTCTCCCCCCTCAGCCCCACTTCCAGGCCCGGAGAAGGAGGCCTGTGCAGAAGCCGAGGAGGGGCTGGAAGGGGAGGTGGTGCCGTGCTTGATCCCCGCCAAGACCGGTCGCTCCGGCGCTGCCCGGGAAAAGGGGGAGAGCTCCCTCTCCCTCCCCTCCACCACCCCCGGCGGCCTGACCTGGCCTTGGCCGAGCGCTCGTAGCTCCATCCCGGGCCGGCGCCCAGCGGATCCCCGAAGCCGGCGCTGGGGTAGTTCCTATCCATGGGGAGCGGGCGCCGGGGAGCGGGCGCCTGGGGCCGGCCGCGGTCCGTCGGTCCGTTCCTCCGCTCAGTCGGGGGGCCCCTGCGCCTCCCCCCGCGGCGACGGTCGAGGGGGGGCGATCGGGGAGGAGATCGGGGACGGGTGTCCCTCCTCCTCCTCCTCCCCCCCTCGGCCGCTGCGCTCCCCCACTCGGCCTCGGCTCAAGCCGCGGGCTGGCGCTAGCGCTCGGGCGGCTGGAGGAGGAGGAGGCAGCGGCGGCGGTGGCGAGCCTCTGGGAGGCGGCTCATGGTGCAGCCATGTTCGCTGGGCGTCTGTCTGCGCTCCGCTCCGCTTCCTCCCACAATCCCGTGCTGGGGAGAGGAGGAGGAGGAGGAGGAGGGAGCGAGCGAGCAAGCGAGCGGCGGAGGGATGGAGGGATGGATGGTGGGCAGAGGAAGGAAGGAAAGAAGGAAGGGGCAGCAAAGTAGAAAGAAAAATAGAGTGGCAAAGAAAGATGCAGGAAATGGAGCAGGAAGGAGAAGGGAAGGAGGCGAGCAAGGGGAAAGGAAGCGAAGGAAGGATGGATAGATGGATGGATGGACGGACGGACGGATGGATGGAGTGGGCAAGAAGAGGGGAAAAGGACAAAGGCGCGCGCGGAGAGATAGGGTGGCAGGAATGAGGCCGAGACGACCCCAGGACGGAGGAGGAAGGGTGGCTGGGAGGGAAGAAAGGGGGCAGAGAGATGGGGAGAGGAAGAATGAGGTGGAAGAAGCGGGAAGAGAGGGATGGAGAGGGGCCAGGGCAGAAACAGTAAAGGAGAAGGCGATGGAGGAAGGGGTACGGGGCGGCGGGGGAGAAGCTGGTGGGAACTTTTGCTGAGCAGCGATGAGTGAGGTCCCTGTGCCTTGATTTCCACGTGTAAATGGGCGAACTAATACAGAGGTGGATAGAAACGGCATTACTGAGGGTCGTTGGCGGGATGTCTCTGTTCTGGAAGCTATTTTGCGGTTCCATGCTGTGGAATAAGTATCATGGTTTTCTAAGGGTATTTCCGACCCTAAAAATATTGGAGAGCTCATGATGGCTAAGGAAGGAGTCTGTGTATTTTAACATTTAGAATACCCTTGCTGCAGAAGAGACGGTCGCATCCCCAAGTGGGAGCATTTGCCTTGGCATAACCAAGTCAAGTGGTCTTTAGCATAACTTTACTTATTACTTGTCCTCTGCTCAGGTGTTCAGAGGTGTGGGAAAATGTTACCCCGGCATGTGCTGGGTACTTGGGTTGGGTAGGTCTGCATTTGTTAGAAGGCAGGGGGTGTAATGTTTGAAAGGTAGCATCCCATATGCAGCTTGAATTATATGTACCCACCAAAAAAATACATCTTCTTTTGTTTAGAAAGTATTTTGTTAACAGTGTACTGTGTATACATGCTCACACTAAAGTATATTAAATGTCTGTGAGTTGGACTCAGTCATACATTACTCAGGGCACATCACATTAAGCCATAAATTATGGTTTATAAGCCACAACTGCTAGGATTACACAATACAGCAAGCCACAAACAGAGTGCATGTAGGCTTAGCACAGCCATAATATAAGCACAACATCCATGTCGTATGGTTTTTTTGATGCAGTCCTGGCTTCTGGATGCAACTGTAATGATCCTCTAGGTTTTATTTCTAAATTTACAAAGTGAATGCAGTATCCGACCATGAGACTCTTAATATAGATGGAGTAAATTACATGAATCCACTTCCTTTTGAAGGGGAATTGGTTTTAAGGCCCAGGGATTAAAAAGCTACAGTATAGGCTACAGCTTTGGTCCAGAGGTCATTTAAAAGATTTTAGCCTGGAATAAAACAACCCTAAAATTCACCAGAGCTACTTTTTAGCAGAGACTTTAAGTAGCTTGTACTTTTTTTGACTGGGATGCAATGAGCTGATTGGTCTTTGAATTCAGGCCTCAGGTAAAAGTGCTTAAGAAAGAAAGGCTTGTTAACTGGATACAATGTGACGACCTTCCAGCAAAAGGATATTCTGGATCACTTATACTGTAACTACAAAGGAGTGGTTTCATCCATGCTTCTACACTAATTAGACAGAATTATACAATTAGTATAGAAGCATAGTTTATGGGTCCATAATCATCCACAGCTTGCACTCCATGGTCTATACAGATTCCTCTATTGTGCTAACTCAAATTGTGTGTGTTCAGAGCCCCCTTCAGGCAGGAATTAGCATTGTACAATATAAATTCCTTTGATTGGCAGGCAATATGAAGACTCTGGATTGGTCAGACCTCCTATAAATTCTCCTCTGGGGTGGGTTTGCACCAGATTGCAAGGGTGTGATGTACAGAATAGTTGTGCATAGACATTTCATTAGTCAAGCTTTGTAGCATAGGGGTTGGGAGATGTGGGTTGGGAGTCTGTCCCTCTGCCAATGTTGTAGTCTTATCTGTATGTCTTACTGTACTTGCTAATATCAAACAGGGAATGTACCTTTTGGAACCAAATTCAGGTCCTTTCCCTTCTTCCCAGCCCATCAATATGAAATGTGCCTTTTAGACTGCAGTGGTACACTACTGTCTCCCGTGGAACAGCAAGGGATTTAGCACTTCTACATTCAGTTCTTCATCTGAAACTTGAAAACTTGGTTATGATGTCAGCACTAGCTAGAAAAAGGAGGATTCCTTTAAATACCCTACTCACCAAGGACACCACTGATCCTTTTCTGAAAAAGGCCTGGGAGAGAGTATCCCCCCCTTCCACTCCTCCATAGCCTATGTTCTAGGAACATTATTAACTGATGCCCATTCAGAGTAAAACAAATTATAGGAAATTCTCCCCTTAATCCCCCAGGAAATTAGCTGAAGTTGACCAGTTATTGCAGAAGGGTTTCCCCCCCTATACATTGGCTGGCTTCCCACATTGAAATAAGCCACAAACAAGCCACATTGTGGCTTAGCACAATATGCGAATGCTGTCATTTTATCCTCCCCTCCATATGTAAGAACAAAGCAAGGAGAAATGCAGAGGATCTAGATTATCTGGCATTCTAATAATAAGTGTGAAATAGATTTACAAACTTCCGGAAGAGGTTATCTGAATGTAGTAAAAACTGAAGTGTGGGATTGGGATATATTAATACAAACCATGCTAATAAATGAAACGGCATGGTTTTGCATGTTTCCCATTTCTAATGAATTTGCCTCCCTCCCACAAATCTGAGTCTAAGAGCTCTTCTTCATGTCCCCCCCCCATCTGTGGCATCAACATGCCCCAGCAACTGTCCCTATGCCATTGCCTTCATCTCATCTTCAGCCCACAGCTCAGATCAGCTTTACATCACCTTTAGGTATTCCAGTTTTAGAGTAGTGTTATCCCTCTTCTCCCAAAATAATAATTCTTGTGGGCACAGTTTGGCACATTCCACTTTTGTGGTTGATGATGGGTTTGCCAAACTCTTATTGGACACTTAAGCTGTTTTGAGCCCTCAGCCTTCCCTCTGAGCACTCCCCACTGTGGTTGTTCTACTCGGCTTCTGCAGTCACATCTGTCCGTATGATGCCTGAGGAGCGCTTACTGAAGCCCTTGTCAGAATTTCTGCAGGCTCCTTATATACATAGGTTTAATGCTCTTTTGAAAGATCTCTAGACCTGTGTTTGAAAAACAGGACTAGCACTCTCAAGAGACCACTAATCCTGTGCTTCACGGATCAGTTTAAATCAGAAAAGAGAGCTGGTTTCCACCAGCTGTATTGGGTACATTACAGGTTTTCCACTGTTTCTCCAACAAGGGGTATGGCATAGCAATACTTCTTACTGGTTTTATTAATTTGGTGAGGGGAGCATTGCCACTTTGCTAACTCCACAGGCTACTTACAGGTGCTGCTGGCCAATGGCCACTCACTGCCACACTGCCATATCCTTGAAACGCTAGCCATGCACAGAGCTTGTTATCAATCACTCCTTCCCACTTCACCTTCCACCCTCTTCCATGCCTGTGACCTGTCATCCAGGCTATTTTTGGACATGAGCTTAACATTCTTTCAGAAAAGCACTAGACCTCTGTTCAAAATTAGCCCAAGTAATAGGTGATAAACAGATACATAACACTTCTGCAAGGGTGATCTGTTAGTTGGGCAACTTGACATGTGACCAAACTAGCCATTCGAAGCACCGGCCTGTGTTCTCCATTCACCCCACATTCAGGAAAGCAATGGGTGGCTGCTTTTCCTGCTGGGAGGTGAAGGGGAACTCAGCCAGAGAAATCCACCAAGCTCTTGGAAAGAACTGCACCATTCACTGGCTTCATTGCTCAGGCAGAATTGCAATCAGCCATGGCAGTAGGGCAATTTATGCCGGCGTACTTATCTGCCAATTCTGACTGAAGAAAAGTACTTTAACACAGCCATCTGGCTGTGCCCTGAAAGATGTAACAGAACTTCAGCACCCCCAGTGGTCTCTTCTATGTTTAACTTGGCTTGCTTTTGCTGGAACATTTACATTCATGATGAAGTAAATCTATTTTTATGCTCTTTGTCTGATTGGTACTAACCACTGAATTTTGAACTATGTGCTGAAGGACCTTAACCTTTTGAGAATAAAGGGAGCCAACTATTTCTAAGAGAGTCTTGCAGAAGGCCTCCAACAGTCATATCGGCTGGAAACTCTTTGAAATATAGTTCCAGCATATCTGGAAGGCTCCAATCTGGGGAAGACACCTGTACAGAAAGATATTTGGGACTCATTCAGGAAAATAGTGAAATGCTCAGAGTTCTTCCTGGTAAGTTAGAGCTCTCAAATTTGAGAGCTATCATACAAGACATCCCAGTTACCAAAATAAATGCAATTGGGGTATTTATTTCAATACAACCAGACCATCCATACAGCTGAAATGATACACAGGTGCCATAAGACAAAACAAAACAAAACCTAAATCCCTGTGCTGCACAACACTGGAGGACTTACTTTCTCAGAGGTCTGTATTCCCGCATAAAGCTAGGTGATGCGCCATGAGATCAGATGTGGATATGTAGAAAATTCCTTTGTTTCTTTATATATGGATATTGGGAAGCAGGGACTTTCAGCTGCAGCAAACAGCATGTATTTATGTGCCAAACACATGTAATTACAAGGGCCATATTTATGTGAAGATTCAGTTAGGATGTTGCACAAGAAGTAAAATGTTTACATTTGAGACTTGTGTAATGCAATAAATGAGGGTATCAGTAATACCTTAAGTTTATGCTTACATTCATTCCTCAAAATGGAAGTACAAGAAAAAATGCTTAAAAACAGTGTTTCTCAGCCTTAGCAACTTTAAGATGTATGGACTTCAACTCCCAGAATTCCCCAGCCAGCATGCTAGTATTTAAGGCCACATATCTTAAAGTCACTGAGATTGAGAAACACCACTTTAAAAGATGAGGGGGTGAGGACTACTGCTCCACCAATAAGCAAGCCAAAGCACAAATGTGACAAAATAATAAGCCGTGGGAGTTTCCTGTACATGTACTTCACAAATCCACACATTGGGAGAAGAGGGCCCTAATAACAGCTGCCAAGAACATAATCTAAATTCACAAAGTAGAGTTTTTGGGGAAAGAAGCTGAAAGAGTAAAGCAAGATACTTTGGCTGTCCCCTTACATAGAAGATTAGCAAATCTGGCAATTACTAGAGCAACAGGCCGGCTGAGTCTTGGCAATCTAGCATCATGTGGAATCCTCTGGCTAGTTTCTTCTGATGGATAAATGAAATCTGTTCTAATTAAATCCTGAATCAAAAGTCTTCTGACAACAAGGACACTTAGACATATGAAAAACAGCTTTTTAAATTTTATTTTCCATACAAATCATGTTAAAAGATTCACAGACTATTCAGTTAATTGGCCACATTATTGTTCACCAATGCTCAACAAACCGCTTCCCCTTCCTTACAGCTATGATGGAGTGTTCTTTCTATTGTGCTCAGAGCCAAGCAAACAATATTTCATGACAAGTAAGTGGAAAGGCAGGACAGATATGAGTTTAACATCTGTGCATATAGATGTGTTTGTCCAACTATGCCATCATTCTCATTTCATTCTCATCTTGCGCCACAGAGAGCTGTGCAATATAGCTCTTAGAAGTATATGTAAACATGTTTTGCTCTCACTTTTATATGCTTATATCACTGCAGAGGTGTACATATTTTCTGCAATTGATTTGGACTTTCTTATTTGCTCTCCACCTCTAACTAAACGAGTATCTGCTCATTTGTTACTTTCCCTACTTGTCTAGAAATATCTGTGCAACTGTCCAATTTGCATTGCAAATCTGCCTCCCCCAATGAAATCCTCTGGAAGCATGGGTGGGAGTGTCTGCCTTTGTGGGTAGGAAGGGGACATTGCTCAGAGTTGTATGAAGGTGTATTTGTATGAAGGTAAAATCAGGCTTAATCCAGACCAAATTTTTAAATGGGTCAGGCAGCTGTGATGGGAGAAGCCTTTCACTGCTGAGGCCATGGACAGCAGATGCGGGTCAGGCAATAACACTGGGCCAGATGGTCAAATAATCTGATCTGGTCTAAGTAAGCATCTTGTATGTTCGGTGTTGTTAGAACTGGAAGAGGACATTCTCTAGATCATGAACTTAGCTAAAGCTAAGCCAGTAGCCACAGCAAATGCTACTTTCTGGGACAAGCAGGGGCAAAATGCGATGCTACCAATGAATCCAGTCTTTATGCTGCATGCCAATTACAGGAGACACCCTATAACATCCCGATTCTTTCTGCACCTGAATAAATCTCTGAGCTTGCATAATTCAGAGCAGTTTCCCAAACTGAATCTCTGTCTTGAGCTATAAGTTTTCTTACTCCAGCCTGGAGTTCCTGTTATATTAATTAGTCTGGCACAGTCAATCATGTTTATCTTCAAATAAAAACATGTTCATTTATCCTCAGTATAATCCTTGCATAATCATACGTTGATAGAAAAGACAGGTATAAAAACCTCATTCATAAGGTGAGTGGAAGAAGAAGAAGAAAAAGAAATGGGGGGAGGAAATCTGTGCAAATTGGCACTTCACTTTCATGTTAACCTAGTGGTATCAGTTGTAATATGTGTGTTTGCGATTTTAGATTTTAATTTCTCAACCAAAATGTGCTGCAATGTCCTCTTTTGCACACTTCACTTGACACACACATACAGTCTCTGTATACAGCACATTCATATCCAATATGCATTAATTGTCTGCTTCAATGTCCCATGTTTACATATGTGCTCCCTGCCTCGGCTTTGATGCATGTGTATGCATAGTGTCTTCTGTACAGATGAGGGAGGCCAAAAGGTATTCCAAGCATATTTATCTTGCTGTTGAAAACTCAGGTTGGCGGAGTCAAATCGGTGTTATTCCTGAAGAAAAAGAAAGACATGGTAATTGAAGAAAAAAATCACACATGGAAGCTGGTCAGTGAAGAAAAACTTGTCTGGATTAAAATATTCCTGATAAGTGGAGAGGTGAAAGATTAAGATCATGTCTTGGGAAGAACTGCCACCCTCCTCTGTATTAAGAATGGTGGAAAATTGTAGTGTGTAGAACGTGAATCTGTGCCAAGTTCTGCTTTCATATAGTCACCTCTGTACATTGCAGCTGCGGATGGAACTCAGCACAAGTGATTGTAACATGTAGCATTTCCTGAAGAGAGGAAGTGGTCTTTTTTCCACTGGGCTATCCTCCATGGGGTTGTTGAGAAACCCAACAACCTTGCTTCCTTGCAAGAAAATGTAAATAACCCACCATAGGTGTCCATCAAGTACACATCCAGTACCTGCAATTTAAATAAAGGCTTCCATGGTATTAAGGAATAAAGGATTTTCAGCTACCCCAGTGCTCTACTCAGCCTAGGAAATAAAATCTGGATGCTATTTAGCCTTTACTTGAATTCATCCAGTTAAATAGTTCACAAGTTCCAACGGCACACTGGGCTAGTGCTGAATAGCATGTACCAGTGCAGAGGTTTTGCAAGTGTTAAGCCAAATTCTGCTTACCTACAATCTCCATACAGCGGATGGGGATTGTCTCTGAAATAGCAGAGGACAAATCTGCTTTATCTTCTGCATGACAGCCTATCAAGTATTGCTATTGTACTTCATTTTAGTATTTTCCAGATTCAACATAGCTCTTCCAACTGTTCTTCATACAGAAGGACTTCCAGGATTTTTACCACCCTCCTTTGGTGTGATCTAATTTCTTGATGACCCTCTAAAAATGCAGTACCCAAATCTAAACACAATACTAGTTGCAGTTCAGCCAGTGCCAAATAGTATTAAACTGTTTGTTTCTCAAGTTGATCATTATGTTTCGATTTTTTTATGTTTCGATTAAATTTTTAACAGCTGTATCATACTGCTGGCTCATTTTAATCTTATGAGCTACTGATTCATCTACCCATCCCAGCTTTGTCACAACTTTCTATGGATGAAGGTGAAGTCAAGATAATACTTTACTTTTGCCTTATTTCCATTATCTGTTAACTTCACATGATCTTCCATAAGAAGCTGGCCTATTCTTCCTTATTGTTCTTCTTGATTCAAACATACACAAAAAGCTCTTTCTGGTGCTTCTAGTATCTCTCACAAGCTTTATTTCATTCTGAACTTTTTTTTTTTTTTTAATTTCACCCTTACAGGTTCAGATGACTCACATCTTGGAGTAATCACCTATATAATCTTTTGTTAAAAAAAACAAAACCTCACTCTCAGCTCTTCAGTGAACTTGTGAAGCCTGATTCCATTTTTCCTTCTCAGTGGAACAGTTTACAATTCAGCTTCAATGATCTCCCAATTCCTGCTGAACTTTTTCTTCTCCAGCCTTCATAGGCTTGCAACTTTTTTGGGAGATTTTTAAGATTGTCATTCCTAAAGTTCAGGTACATATCCAGCTATACTCAGTCAATACATTCCTCACTACCACAAATTCCAAAATTACAACACAGCTACCATCCTTCCCAATGTTTGTCTTTTTATCAGTATTGTTCCCCATTGATCAGAACAAACTCCAGAGTACCAGATTCCTTTGTTCCATCCTTTACTTTCTGAGAGACAGAGGGACCAGCAAGTCAGGAATTTACTGAGATGTTTCAGACTTAGCAGACTTCCAGAAGATGTTGAGAAAATTGAAAATCCCCTATTAATACAGTAGCTGTCCTCTGTGAAAGTTTTATAATTTGTTTCAGAACAATGTAATGTGTGTTTTCTGTTGGCTTGGCAGCCTGTTATGTGCTACCTTAATAGTTTTTCTTTCCTTTATCCTCCTATCATCATCCATATGCTTTAATCAGAGTTTCCAATCTCAGATTCATGGATCTCTCTGCAGGTTTCACAAGCTTTACATATACAGCATCTCTCCCCCTTCCTTTTTCCCTTATCTGTTCCTTTTGAAGATATACCCTTTGACTGCAATAAAGTAATCAATCAATGCCCCAAACGTGTTGAACCACGTTCAAGACTGGACTTCATAACCACAGGGGTCATTAGCTCCCTTTCAGTAGTACTGTGTTGCAGCATACTCTTAATATATTACCAACCTCTGCTGCTTTGTCATATATGCAAGATTTCAACGTTTCTCTTGGTACTGGAGAGAGAGATCCGGATTTCTTTAAGATAATAACCATAATTCTTTTCTGCATCATAATTAACATTTACATTGTACTTACCACAACACGCCTGCTGCATGGAAGTTCCGAAGCCAACATGTTTGAAGGACACATGATTGGAAAAGATTGGCCTACTCTAATTAAATCTGCTTAACACTCTTGCACTTCATTTCAGGACCATTAAACATTACAAATCTGGGGGCTTTTCCATTGTGCTAAGCTTTTCCTGCTATCTTCCTTTTACTTTATATCCACCCCTTATCTGGTTCTAGTGCCTCAAGTGTTTGCCAGCCCTGAGCTGATCTGGTAGCGGCAACAGCAGAAAACACTCAGTTAGGTTACCTACCATACTTTATGGCAACTTTACAATGAAGACATTGTGGGTAATTTAAGTGGTTATTCTCTGCCATACGAGAATGGAATGGAAGCATGCGGAACTAGAATGCTAGCAGTAGCTTAAATGTGCTAGGTATCCACCCTAACCCTATCCAGTTTGAAGAAGAGGTTTGCTTGAAAATTGGCTTATTAGTTACCATTTTTGTTGACCTAACAAGATAACACTCAATTATTATTTTTGATACCCCACCCCTATGGAACATGACCTCCTACAATTTTTATGACCCCACAGATTTTATAGTGCTCTCTGTAGAAAAAGATGCTGCTGTTATTTTCATGCATGCATATGTATGTGTGCACATTCACACCACCACAAATATAAAGCTTTCTCAACTTTCAGTTAAGAAGCCAGAGCCAACTGAAAAATGAAAAAGTTACATTTTGTGCTGCTATTCCATACTTTGGTAACTGCCTGGCATTTGTGTCCCTTTTAATCACATCACATTTGTTTCCTAACTTTCCTGCAAGGAGCTCTGGGTAGTGTATACGGATTTCCCAATTTTATTCCCACAAGTATCCTAGGTGATACATTCTGAAAAGTTTACTGCGGCTGAAAAATAGCAAATTCTTCTGTCCTTCAGGCTTCAGCTTTTGGGGCTCTGGACAGCTTCCATGACACACAAATAGTGCAGAAACCGAAACTGGAGCTATATGTTAAGGGCTCAAAGCAGAATTGCTAACCAGCAGAAGTCTAGAGGAGACCAAGGATATTATACACACACTGCCTACTTCTTCCTGGTCTTGGGGGTGAGGGGAATTGGTAATTTTAAAACTATTCTCTCCTTCTGACTTCATTCAGAGTGAATGAATCTAGTCTCTCCTTTGGAACAAGTTCTATTGAGGAGAATGATGACATTTTCTTCTGTCAGGTCCCTAATGACAGAGCAGGGAAAGGAAATCTGTGCCTTCACCCCCACCCCACATGCATTTTTGATGTTGCTGAATTACAGCTCCCATCAGCTCCAGCCAGCAGAAGTAGGGATGAAGATTCCTGGAAGTTCAACAACATCTGCAGTTGCCCACCCCCACATTGGAGGCAAACATAAGCTCTGTTGGTGATTCTGAACTTCCTGTCGACTCCAGTACTGCTTTTCCTCTTGAGAACAAAGGCCTTTGGTCTATTGCAGGTTCATCCAGATCTTCCATGGGAGTAGGGTTTTCTGCACAATACAACACTTCTTCCTTGAAAAAGGTTTTCCATGGCCCAGTTCAGATAGGATCTTGATCTTTGTTCCATACTCTCTTTAGATAGCATTATTCTCAAGCCTTCTCTCCATCCACATCCAATTCCCAATCCTTAGATACTGTTAGAATTTTGAGGTAGGATCCCAATGATAATTATACCTGTTGTAAGGTGGGGGTGGCGCATCATGCACCCCTGGAGATGCCATTGCTTGCTCATAAGAAGGAAGCCCAGGTGCAGATTCTGGCTTTGGCTCATCATCAAGGTTGGCAAGGGGTATCCCTGGATACAAATTTTCCTGAAGTCTTCTAAAAGGAAAGGGAGACAGAGGTCAAGAAAGCTAGAACGATTCACAGGCTTCTTGTCTGTAAGCCTCACTTAATCAAAACAAAAAGTTTAGCAAACTTTTCAACAGCTGTTTAGAAAGCATACAGGCCGCTTGGAAGTTAAGGGAATTTTAGTCCAATCACTCACATTAGAGGAAAAAAGTTCAGAAAACTATCAATTTCAGAAAGTCTTTTCACTTAATATCCATGAAAGATGTATGCTGGCTGGGAATGATGGAAACTGTAGTTCAACTGTGTATTTTTAACAACTGTGTAAAAGGGCATACACTCTAGAAAATATGCACACAGCTAAAAATTATCAGATTTATAGTTCAATTCCTCTAGAGGTCAGTAGTTTGCAGAATGCTGATATAAATCCCGATAATGCTGTTATTCACTTCACTGATGCAACAGTTAATCCCTCCTCTTGAATCAAATGTTTTTGACCTCATGTTTACTTGATGACAAAATTGCTAGAATTATGTTCCCCTTTCCCTCCCTTTATTACATAGGTGGGCACAAAACATCTCCCTGTGGATCCTGACACGTACCTGGATCGATTTCTCTCTTTAGCACGGTATTTGACACAATACATGGCCACAACTATAAACATGACAATAGACACCAAAGCTGCAATAAGGCCAGACACCAGGCCTGCCACGTCCACTCCTGGGGTCCCTATAAAAACAGGTGGAAATGAAGGGTTACTGGGACTCTTGGTACTTAAAACAACAGGAGGTCCTAACTCCAGCATCAATGCTATATTAGGCCTTGCCTCTGTGAACTGGGGGATCTCAGGGAAAAAATCTGGATCATGAGTTATTGAAATAAACTTGGAACAGTGCTGTGTTAGGCGCTTTGGCTCCAGTTCAAATTTGGCATGACTATCTCTTGATACAAGGATGGGCAAACTATGGCTCAAGAGTATGCCCTCCACACTAATTTTGAGATCCCAAAGCCCCCTCTAATTATGGTGCCAAATTTCAGCTGTACCAGTACTGAAAATCAGCAATTTTGGTTTCTTGTTTTGGGATGGGAAACACATGGAAACTGGAATATATATCCTAATATATCCTTAAATCAGTTTTAAAAAGTAAATGAAGTACCCCAGAAAAATGGAGAATTTTGGCCCTGCCATTTTGGATGATGCTACCTCAAACACTTTGCTCCCTACCTTCCAATGCAGTCCTCTCTCCTGAAAAAAACATGTAGTCCCCAACCATCAAAAGGTTACCCCCAAGTTAATAATGAGTAATAATGATGATCACTGGGAATCTCCAAAAGTTATTATCTGTCACATTACTGCCCCAAAGGCAATACCTACAGCTTGAACTGATTTAGTGATGAATATACAGTATGCAATGAGGAGGAGAACAGATTACATACATCAGCATACAGCCTTATGGTGAATTACTTAGCTAGGCAAGAGAAAGTGATATGACCACATCTTGGTAGAAAAGAAAAGCTGTGATAGGATGAACTGCTTCCCCTTCACATGTAGAATGTAAGGAGGAGCCTTTAGGGCAGCCTTGTTCAACCTTTGCTTTTTCACAGGGCTGCAGCTCTCATCTAGAGGCACTTGGAGAATGGAGGATAAAGGAATAGAACCATGGGCTTTTCATTCTACTGAGCTATTTCCTCAGTTGTAATTTATAGTTTCACCGAGCCATTGTTGTAGCGCTATAAAGCCTCTCTTCTTTACTGATATTTCTGAGCACAGCAATGGCTGGATGATGCTAGAAGACACTACAGTAAGGCCATTTTATATAACCTTATAGGCTTTCCCCGTTAGCACCTAATCCCAGCACAAACATTCCATGGCAACATTTCTGTGCTGCCATGTCCCCATGATGCTGGTTTCATCTTGTCCTCATCCCATGAAGGACAGACTTAAACATCAGCGTTAAAGTGATGTATCCCTGCCTAAGTTGCCACCATCCAACAGCAGCTTCCAATGGTATGTGGGAATGACCTTGAGAGACAGGAGGAAGAGCCACAGACTGGACAACCAGCATGCAAAAGATTTCTCAGCCCACAGGAGAGGAGGCATGGGAAGCATTTTAGAAGGGACCCTCCCTAGTTTTCCAGAAAGTAAAAGGAGAGGAGGGGAGAAATACTTTGTCTTGCAAGATTCTGTTAATGTAACTTTAAAATAAATATAGAGTTAGTACTCATAGTTGTGATTTTTGTCTGCACTACCTCAAAGGGCTAAGGTAGCTTTAGAAGATGGTAAGGCCTTGTAACTCATTTCTTCGAAGGGAAACCGAGTGGCTGCAGTGACTTGAAGCAAAGGCAACAGAGGCAGGATAGGGATCAGCAATGGGGCAGCAAAGGTCATGTCACAGTTTTCTGCTTACTCAAGGATGGGTGGAGAGCACTATCTCAGCAAGCTGGGAATGTTTCTTGGCACCCAACTATTGCTGAAGGGGCAGAAAGCCCAGCCTTGTTACTATTATATGGGCACAGTAATGGTTGGATGACTCTAAAAGCCCCTAGACATCATTAGCTGGGATCCTGCCTATCAGTGTTTCTCAACATTGGCAACTTTAAGAAGTGTGGACTTCAACTCCCAGAATTCCCCAGCCAGCCATGCTGGCTGGGGAATTCTGGGAGTTGAAGTCCACACATCTTAAAGTTGAGAAACGCTGCCGCCTATAAAGGTAATACCTGATTCAAGAAGAATAGCACAGCATCAGAAAACTTAAATATATGGAACTTCGCTGTTGCTGTTTTGTACCCTTACTCACTTGCTCCTCCTCTTCCATTGTGTGGATAGGTCTCCCAAAATTTTTTCTGGAACGGATATCAAGAAAAGAGGATACTGTTAATATGATGTTAACACAAGCCATCATTCATTCATTCATTCATTCATTCATTCATTCATTCATTCATTCATTTGATTTGATGCTGTCTGACTCCAAACGACTCTGGGTGGCTCACAGTACACCAATACAATATAAAAACTATGCAAAAACAAATAACAGAACCAGGCCCAGAGGGAGGGAGGGAGGGAGGGAGGGAGGAAGGAAGGAAGGAAGGAAGGGCTAAATGGTGAAACTAGCAAACCCTAAAACATCCCATCAACAACTAACATTCAACAAAGGGGGCACCAACCATCCCAGCCCAAATCCTGGGAAACATCATTTTAATATCAGTCTACTTTACATTGGCATTATTGATTGAATTCTTGTTCCTGATATCTATTTCAATTCTTTTAAAGCAATCAGTTTTGTAACTTGTGTCACCCCCGTACCTTCTCCTCTCTCCCTTATCTTCTGTGTTAAATTTTAGATGATAAACTCTATTATTTATGTAATATATTTCTACATTGCTTCCCATAAAACCACATCTCAAAGAAATGTACAATAAAATTATTAAAATACAGTACCATAATAAAAAGCACATGGGAGTACAGTATATTTATTTGAAAAGGGGGATGGAAGGAAAATGAAACAAAACAGAAATCATTGTAGAATATTCAAGCAGAGAATGCCTCAATAAAGTGAGAGACCTTCAATAGGTATCTAGAAGGTGTCATATTATGCACCTTGTGTACATCGGGGGGGAGACTATTCCAGAGCACAGGTGCCCCCACAAGGGAGACCCAGTTGCAAATAACCACCATTCTTGGCATATACAGTAGGATCTCCCATGATGATCTTAATTATTAATGGTGATGACTTGATTGATAATGGTGAAGGCAGTCTGTCAGACCCTCTATTTAAGTCAAGACATTGTCTTTCAGAAGCAAAACCTTGATCCTGGCTTGGAAGTTAATTGGCAGCCATCTTGGTTGCACTAGCAAAGGTATCATATGTGTACAGCCAAAAGCCCCACTCAGCAACCTGGCTGCCGTTTTTTGCCATGGCTGTGGCTTCCAAATCAAGCACAAAGGTAGCTTTATGCAGAGCATATTATAGAAATCTAAAGTTGAGGTTGCCAGTGCATGAAAGATATGTGGGCTGTTCCTCTCCAGGAAATATGTTGTTGCTATACCAATCAAAGTGGGCTATGGAGGTCCCTTGGGCCTCTAATGACCATGATAACTGTAGAACTGTATAATTCTAAGTTTTATCTTATTTAAAACAGACAAACTTCCCAATTCCACAGAACCCCCACTCAACTCCACCCCATCCCACCTCTCTGTATTGTTGGAATACAACATGTTTATTGGCCCCCATCCAAACTATCTCTAGATCCAGATACTGCTTCAGAATATGCACAGCCTCTCCTGATTCAGATGCCATGAAACAGTGCTCTGCTCTGCTACTGGCTCTGCAAGCAGGAGTAGAATCATTGTATCAGAAGGCCTCAAACTCCCAACTCATGAAAACAATCCAAGAGAATACCTTGCTTGATAGTATCCTTCTCTAGCTCAATAAGCATGCTGGCTGGGGAATTCTGGGAGTTGAAGTCCACATCTTAAAGTTGCCAAGCTTGAGAAACACTGCTCTGAGAGATCCAGCAAACAAAAAAAGTCACTTTCCCTCTGTCTTTCTCCTGTGGAAGCTAATCAGTGTCTTCCACAAATGTCTTTCAGCTCTTCCACATGGTTTACTTAAAGTTTTCTCCTCCTATAAGTGAGCCAACAGAAAACTAAACCAGCCTAGATTTTGGTATTCCCACTGCCAATCCCAATTGCCTATGTTCTGGCTTGAAGCCGGAACTGCTGTGTTTTGTGACTGTTTTTGACAGATGGCTAGACCCATGAGTTTGCCACCTCTCCCAGCCTGGGGAACGGTTGTCTGGATTGTGAGAGGAGGCGCATAAAGCAGGAGAGGAGGACCACTATCTAGAACATCTCTGAAGTGGAGACCTGGATCAACCAGAACATTTGACAGTCCAAACAACAGCTCATAGGTTGAAGGACTGGGGTTACATAAGTCCCTTCTCTGTCTGCAACTTCACCACACAGCTTCCCTACTGCCACTACTGGTCAACTGCTGTTTGCATTGATCCAGGCCCTCCAGGAACAGAAGGAAAGCCTGATTCCCATGGTCCAAAGCAGAAGTGTCCTAGAGAACAACAGCCAAGGACCAGAGGGAGGGGACATGCCCATAGCAGCCTAAGGCAGCCAATAGGTACTGAGCTGATCCCATAACCTAGAGAGTCACCTGACAGCACCATTAATAAAATGGTTGATGAAGCACGTTCGATTGTACCCATAGCAAAACTGCCATGGCTTCCTGGTTGCTAAAGGGGAAAAGCACAGTTATTTAACTCCAGAACAACAAAGTAAGCCTTGAGGGGCTTACCTGCCCTTGGTGACACTATTCTGGGCACCTGGACCTAGCTATATTTTACATATTATATATACTATTACATTATATATAATATAATATATAATATGTATAATATATAATATTACATATTATATATCTTTTACATATTATACATATACTGCTGCAGCACGATAATAGGTTAGAGATATGTAGAAAATTAAAATGGTGCTGGGAAGGCATCAGCAGGAGGGTTGGTCAGCTGTCCAAGAAGGCTGTGTGCTAACCACATCCCTATTTTTGTAGTAAGTTGCTATGATGTGGTCTAGATTTCCCAGGAATCTTGACTTGCATCTAATCCTTGCAATTCATACGAAGTACACTAGAGGGCAGTATCCTATAGGAAAAAAACCCCACAACTCAAGTCAATCAAGTCAACTTTCTCTATCAGAAATTCTCAACCTGCAACCCACAATTGTTTGAAAAGCCAAATATTTTACTGTTTGGTTGAAAAACCTCTGATACTGTAATTTAAAAAAACAAACAGCCCTCTTTAGCTCAATAAGTAAATACAAATATACATATATAACAAGAGGCATTCTTTCTTCGGCTGGGTGCTGAAAACTATCTAGAATATATAGCAAATTGTACTGTGCAATATGATAGATATGTAAACTGTACATATTACTGTAACTATGCAGTCTGGGAGATCTGTTTCATAATTCATCCTTATCTAACCTCACACCTTGTAAATGTGTTAAACTTCCATCATCCATACTGGGAATTATGAAATCTGTTACCTGACACACATGGAAGGCTGCATAAGATACTGTGTTGCTGTATTTTAATGGTGGACAGTATATAAAACTAAAGTCTTTTATGAGTTTTCAATATATAAGTACACACCAAGCAAAAACCTTCTTAGCTTCCCTGCCTAGACAAGATCAAGGTACAACTTCTCCTATTAAAGAGGCACTACAGGAGGAAATCTCGTATCTCCAAAAACGCACCTTTCAACAGAATTTTTGGACATGCTGTTTATAAATAGTCAGGGTATGGAATAGTTGACACGTTTCCTAGCACTGTTGGAAATAACAGAGTTCTGTGTTATCCTGAATATTTTGGTAGCTATTTTTATTATTAAATTTTTATCCCACCTTTTTAATATATATTTTGGTCAACTCAAGGTGGCAAACTTGCCTAATACCCCTGCCTCCTATTTTACTCACAACAACCCTGTGAGGTGGGTTGGACTGAGAGAGAGGGACTGGCCCAAAGTCACCCAGCCAGTTTTCATGTCTAAGGTAGGATTAGAACTCACAGGCTCCTGGTTCCTAGCCCAGTACCTTAACCATTACACCAAGCTGGCTAGAGACACCTACAATATCATACAGACTGAGGTGGTGTCACTCAAGTGGATGAGATTGCAGGTTTCTTTCTTTGCTTTTTCATTTTTAAATCTATTCTAAAATAGATTTAAGCCGCCTAGAGTCACTTGTATGGTGATATGGGCAGCGTACAAGTTTGATAAACCAACCAACCAACCAACCTGTGTTATGGCTTACACTAGTTTTCATATGTGTTGTGCCATGCTGCAGATCAGAGTCAAAAATGGGGGCAGGGAGGCATGCTGCCTATGGCCTGTTTAGGTTACATAGCTGTGCCTTAAAAACTATTAAAATTATTATTCCTTGGACTGTAGCTCATTTCTTTGGATGCATAAATTGTTATCTTCAATTGACAGGCTCATCAATACACAAAATATAGTCAAATGGCAATAATATGACAGTTCAGTTGAGATCTCTCTGACAAATCAATTAAAATTTAAATGAAAAAATACAATGATCAATCATAATAGTACACGGTCGTCCTAACATTCCTAAATTAATTAACATATATACCGGGACAGGAACCATAACCTCTGTTGCCACAAACGTCTAACATGGCTACTGTTCTAGTGTTGTTCAGGAGTCCCATAGTTAAGCCACTGCTTCACTCTCAAAGAATCATGGGAAATAGAATGTTGCTAACCAATTACCCACTATAATTTAAATGTATTAAATGTGTTTTTTTTAATCTGTTAACCAGCAATATGGTGGCTAACTAGTTGCACTTTGCCTTTGAGAATATGTTGGTAGAAAATAGATTTTAAGACGTTAAAAACATAAACACTGAACACTACAAAGAATTCAGTATTTCCTCAAGAAAACTGTTACTGTTTTAATTATAGTCACAAAGATAATGTTCCCCCAAAGCTAATTCTATTGTGCACATCCATCTATATCCTTGCAACATTAGTGCCAAAATTGAATTAAAACAAATAAATAAATTAGCCTTAAATAATGAACATTATGCCTTTAGCTCTTTAGTGGCCAGTAAGAGTGCATTCATGTCCATGTCTGCATGGACTGGAGTTTCCCCAAAGATTAAAATGGTCTTGAAAGCTGGCCTTGAAAAAGTCAGAGCTAGTTAATATGAACTAAATTATATACTGACAATCTCTGTCCCTAGAAAATCTTCCTTCACCTAGTTTCCACCAGATTATAGAGGTATAATCGCCCTGCTGGCTGGGGAAGACTGACTGAGAATGCCCTTTATTAGTGAAAGGGTGTGCCTCCATAAATACCAGCTTGTAAAAGAAAGGTTTCAAGGGCAGGAGGGGGCTTGTGTGACATACATAGACATGAATGAAAAACCCCAAATATAGCATCTTATTTAATCAGAGAAGAGGTTGGACATTTTCCACTAGGAATAATAATTGTATGACTGGGTTCACACTTTATGTTAAGCCATTATGTGGTTTGCTTAGTAATGGGTTACTGTGATGGGTGAAACCACCCGCTGTGTTTTGTGAACCTTTATTTATTTATACCTCAGGTTATAGGTGAACCAAGCTGTTCTGGTTTGCTTACCAGCCTGTCAAAATAAGGCAAGATCCAAATATTGCAGACGGCATGCCAGAAACCTCAAAAAGGTCAACGTGAACTGCTCTCCTGGTATGCTAACTGACATCACACACAACTTGATTCATGCAAAACAGTTTGGGACTTAACCTAATTTGTGTCTCTGCTAACCATTTCAAGGTGTTGCTGGTTTCACTCCCCACCTTTCCAAGCCAGAGATTCCCTGACACAGTTTGGTAACAACCAGCTTGAGACCTTCCATGTGGCTTCTGATTATGCAAGGATCTACCTCTTCTGAACTCTCCACACTAGTGCTGACACGGAGAACTGACTTAGGATCTGCAGCACTTTATGGCCTTCTCAGAAAGGTCTGAATCTTGGCTTCAGGATTCCAAACAATGGGACTGTCAGGAATAGTGATAAGCTGTGGTTAAGCACCCCTCTATGCACCTGCTTGTTTATTCTCTATTACTATACAGGCAGAAGGAAGGGTTGAACACTTCTCTGTTAAATGAACAGAAGTTTACAGTGTCATCTGAACCTGACAGAGCACAGTTAACCTTAGCTATGGATTATCTGAAATAGCCAACTTAAAAAACTACAAGTTCTGAAGCTGGCTTGTTTCCACAAAGCATAGTAATGATTAACCAGTATTTAAGGTTCAAATGACAAAGTGCTAAAGTGTTATTAGTCCAAAACGCAAGTGGAAACTCCTGATTTTTCTTTGCAACCAAATCCAAGGAGAGGAAGGAGTGCTGAACCTCATTTTTATAACCCTAAACCATGATCTAGTATTTCGTCTGAATATTACCATTCACAGGATTGTTGCATCTGATAACAATAGTATATCCAATATCCAAATTCTCTCCTTAAAATGTTACTTTCTACTCAGCCAATGTTATAGAGAAAAAGTTTTAAATGTTTGGACATTAAAATTTAAGAAGCCAAAAGAATACAACTCAGTTCAGACATCTCACCTAACCATGACTATGTTCATTACAGTTTACTATCCAAACCATGGCTTAGAATGATTTGTCTGCTGTAACTTTCCATCCTCTCACCATTCAGCTTTATAAACTCACAATCCAACACTGTTGTGCAACAGCCTTGGGAAAGTGGAGCAGCTACAACCAAGCTATGTTTGTCCCTTCAGACATCATATAAAATCATAGTTAGGACCACAGATGCTTTGTAAACCCAATTCAGTTCAGGATTTCCAATTTTGATTAACAAAATAATCATTAACCATGGTGTCTGAATTCAAACTTCACATCCAGATTTCCTTAACTACATTTTGGCTAAATTATGTCTGGGAAGAGCGTCCACCATTTTTTTTTTAAACCATATTTTGCAAAATAAGCAAATAAATGCTTTTTTGTTCTAAGATGTTTATTATAGATAACCCCACTACTTGAATCCAGTGTTTTCAGTCTGATAACTGCCAAATGTGTTGCCCATATTGAATGGAAATTCTAAAAGTTGTACAGTAGTAGATCCAGAGAACAGTAGGCTGGGGAGGACTAGATTTTGCTACTCTAAAACAAGAGGATAATTACTACTGTGGTTGTGGTGTCAAAAGTGCATCCAATACCATCAACAACAGCAGGCCATAGTTTGAAAATCACAACACAGTACTTTAAAGCAGTATTTCCCAACCTTGGCCATTACCAGATTGTAGACTTCAATTCCCAGAATTCCCCAGCCAACATGGCCATTGCTGAGAATTCTGGAAGTTGAAGTACACATATCTAAAGGGTACCCTGTTGGGAAAACCCTACTTTACAGACTACTATACTTATAGGCTAAATATGTTCAACTTTACAAAGGATTGTCCTCCATTTGAAAGCATGCATTCTTTAATGGGCTTTCCAATTCAGAAATAAACAAGAGGAAAAAAGCTTAAAGGTGTCTAATTACAGCACCTGGACAGCAAAGAACTAGATCATTGGTTACCCTCTTTGCATTAGGACAAAGTGTGCTACATTTCCCTTACATTCATCATAATTATACATATTATCTCCTTTGGAACAGTACTCCACCCAAGATCAGGTCAGCACCAATCTTACTGGGACTCAGGAAAGCCATAAAGTCCTGGCTATTCTGGAAATCCTTTGAGGATGGATGGTATAGGGAGCTCCCTTACTGCAGTATGCAACAATTAGTGTTAGTAATGTTTTCTTTGGTGTGTCAATAGTTAGAAAACTGATTATCAATGAGTTTGAGGTTTAGTTAGTTTCTTTTCCTTTTAATTCTTTCTATTTTACTCTTGTATTATTGTAAGCCACTCAGAGCCTTTTTGGAATTGAGTAGCATGTGCACTACAGAAATAGATAGATAGATAGATAGATAGATAGATAGATAGATAGATAGATAGATAGATAGATAGATGGGTGGGTGGGTGGGTGGGTGGGTGGACGGGTGGACGGGTGGACGGGTGGACGGATGGATGGATAGGTAGATACGTGGATAGGTAGATAGGTAGATAGGTAGATAGGTAGGGAAATGCAGACCTGTTTTGGGGGACATGTCCTCTTTTTATGACATGTAAGTGGCCACCCTAACCCAGTCCAAGGCCTTTCCCATTCCCCATACTCAGCTGTTTTTAAGTTGTCTTCAAAGACTTCCCGAGCTTCTTCATAGCTGCAAACTTCTTCTATGCACTCACGCTCCAAGTTGTCTGGCACAATCAGCTCAAAATCCCAGTGGTTATAAAGAATCTTACGGCCCAAGAATCTATGTGCAGAAGAGGCATCCAGGAACACTGGGAACAGGAACCAGCAGACATTATCCTGGAGTTCAGAGCAGGCATGAAATCTATGAACAAGACCCCTTGGTTCTCAGAGAAAGGGTGTAGGACCTACAGCAATGTTTCTGGACCTGGGCAACTTTCAGATGTATAGACTTCAAAACCCAGAATTCCCTGGCTGGCGAGGCCACTGCTGAGAATTCTAGTTGACGTTTGCACATCTGGAAGTTGCCCAGGTTGCAAAGATTGCTTAAAATGTTATGGTGCAGAGCTAAATGCCCATTAAATAAAGGAGATAGAAAATCAAGAACTACTAAAATAACTAAGCAATCTAGCATCAAGCATCTAGCAATCTTGATGGATGGCGGGCAGGCTTTATTTCCATCCAATTCCTTTTTACTCTGTAACAGAGGGAACATGAGAAGTAAAGAAATACAGAATTCCAGAAGGACCAACCATACCATTAAGATACTGTAAGAATGGGTAAACTTTCAGCCGCTAGAGGTTACATTTCTTCAAGGAAATGATTTTTTTTAGCAGCCAAGTGCCACAGTGGGAAGCAACATTTATGAAGTTGACAGGGATGAAACTTCCTTTTCATTCCCAAGAGGGTTTCCAGAATGTTTTTGAGGTGTTAAGCTTAAATGAAGATTTGTACATCAGACTTACAGTTTTCCTGCAAAAATATGGCAGGAAACCACACCAGTGTTTCTCAGTGGATTGCCAACAGAATTTGGCTGCGTAATTTCATGGGGGAGGGGAGGTCATCCAGCCATTCATCACATGTGGGCTGCTGGCAATCTACCCCTGCATTTCAGACAGCATATGTTGGGGGAACAGCAGCAGCCCTTTGACCATTTCTCCTGACCTCCAGCCATTCCACTCTGCTGGAAAACAGCTACATCAGCCTGTCTCACAATCCTGAAGCCTGGTGGATTGAAGGGTTCTCTCCTTCAACAGAGCTGAAGCAGGGTTCCACTGCTGGTAGAGAACATTCTTGGATGCGGAAGAAGGGAGGCTGGGTTGATGCCATCTTGACTTTTAGTACAGGCACAAGACATAAACAAACTTGGGGCAACCCCATTCATATGTAAACAGACCAGAGACTTGGAGGGCTTGGAAGAGAATCCTGTGCTGACCACTCTGCCTATAAGATTCTTTTCCTTTCTCTGTCCGTTATGAGATTTTCCAGATGATCGCTTCCTAAACATCATGAATAAGTTTTTGTTACTTACTTCTAGTCACAGTCCCAAGCCTTCCCTTCCCTCAAAAGCTTATTATTTGCTCTTTGTGGGAATGCAATACAATTCCCCCTCATGCTGCATTCCCTGCCACATATGGAATGTGGTTCTGCAGGAGTCAGAGAAGCACTAATTGCTGGTTATTTCTGAAGCGGGTGGATGATTAGCATTGTGAGGAGCAATTCAGAGAGCCTGTACTGTGGCAGCTACTGAATGCAGCCTCTTGTTGGTTTTAGCTACACTACATGCTTAAAGCAGGAGAGACAAGATGGTATAGAAAATAGAGCAGAGATGAGCAACCCTTTTTCTATGAGGGACACGGATAACCTGAGAGAATAGATAGGCTGGCTCTACAGGTAGCCCTTGTTTAGCGACCATAATTGGGACCAGCAACTTGGCTGTTAAGTGAAGAGGTTGCTAAGTGAAATTGCGACTGTGCTTACAATCTTACTTCAGCTTTCCTTTGCTTTACAGACCTGTGAAGGTTGTAAATGCAAGGACTGGTCGTAAAGCTGCTTTCTCATCACTGTCGTAACTGCAAATGGTCACTAAATGAGGCAGTCGCTAAATGAGAACTACCTGTACAGGTGGTCCTTGTTTAACAACCACTTGTTCAGTGACCGTTTGAGCTGAATGAATGGTAGTTATAACCAGTCCTCAAAGTTTTGGCCATTGCAGCACCCCTGTGGTCACATGATTGTAATTTGAGACATTCCCTGCCAGTTTCCCACAAGCAAAGTTAATGGGGAAACTGGCAGGAAGTTGGAAGTTGCAATCCTCACTTAACCACCCATGTGGTCCTCGCTTAACAACAGTAACTGGGACTGCTGGAACTGCTGCTGCTAAGCGGTGCAGTCACTTGACATCGTGCTTTATGACTGCATTGCTCAGCGACAGAAATTCTGGTCCCAATTACCATAGTTAAGTGAGGACTACCTGTATTATTAAATAAAATAAAACAGTGAGTTTGAGAGGGAGGACAAGTCAGGTGGCAAATTGAAAATTCTGATCCAGGGCCCACTTGCTTCATTTTGCCAAGATGCACCGCTTCACCAAACTGTTTTAAACACATGCTCTAAGAAGATTGTCAGAACGATGCTCAGTGATGTGACTGCAGCAGCTCCTCAGTGGTGGCTCTGGGACCCATCAGAATGGCATTTATACAGCAATTGGGAGAAGGCCAGAGAACGTGCCCTTGATGCAATGGAAGGTATGTGGGGGGGGGGTGGCAGATGCTCTTCCCAGTTCAGGCAACCTTAGGCTGCCACAGCAGGCAGGCTGAAGCAAGCAACAGATGTGGCCAGATGCAAAAACGGATGAAGAAACCCATCGTCTCTCTGCCCATCCTCCCCCCCACCCCATTTTCTAACCCTCTTCCCTCTTTGCCAGGCAGCAGGCTGTAGAGAAGGAACAGGCAGCTCTTGCTAAAACTCTGAACTAATCTCTTAGAGAGGGATTTGAAATTAGGGGCAAACCCGTATGCAAGCTGTCAAGGGCTACAGGCGCTACTAGGGCTGCGGTGTGCCCACCCTTGACTTTGGAATCCTGGATTGGGGCCCAGGAATATTGGGATCACTGGGCGACTTTGAACAATGATTTCTCTAGCTAAACTACCCTACAGGGTTGTTACAGAGATAAATATAGGGTAGGGAATGGTGTAGCTTCAACGTTCAGGAAGAGCAGTCATTCTCTATGTTTTTTTTCCTTACCTTTTGCACTTTTTACTCTTTCTTTTCTATTCTTCTTTCTTTTAGTTTGCATTCATTTTTACTACTGCAATTATAATCTTTAATCAAATTATTTTTTTAAAAAAGGAAGACCAGTCCTATCTAAATGTCTTTTAATAAAACTGGTTTAGTAAAGGTTCCTTTAGAGAAAATTCATCCTATCACTTATGACCCCCATTTTTCAGGAGCATTTGCATCTAAGAAACTGGATGTCAGTTTATCGCTTGGGAAAGCTTGGAAGTTAAAGTAGAAATGTGACTGTGCTTTTTTGATTACCTAAAATAATTTAAGGCAATTAAAAATATTGAAGGAGCACTGGGGGATATTAACTAGCACTTCCATAGCTGGGATGTGAATCTCAGGCAAAAAGGTGCTTTGAGGTGTCCATGTAGGTGGTTATGTACCCCTTGCCTGCAACTCTGTATAGCAGGTCTGTTTTTTCCTAGCATTGCATGGCCACCTTCTCCAGCTATCAAACAATCCCAGGAAAAGAGGCATTTGATTTCAGGAGTTGCAAGCAGGAGTTACTTGAATGCCCCCACGTGCTCCAAAGCAGCATTTTACCTTTGAGTCTGAAGCACTGCAACCGCTATTCCATCGCCCATTCTTAACATCCTCTGACACTCCTTTCATTTGCAAGGCACGTGAGCATCCTCCTCCATAATTCTGCCACTTAATTTGGGTACCAAATCCCCCCTTCTCAGCTACTTTTACCTTCTTGAGTCTGTTGTTGGTCAGACTGGCTATGGAGGGAGGCAGCAAAACCAGGAACTAGAATTTTGAGCAGGAAAAGAAGACTTAAAAGGGTCCGCATGGTAGGTCCTGAAGAGAGAATAGGAGATGGTTGCCAAAGGACTGGATTAAATAGACTGTTAAAATACAGCACTCCCCCAACAAGCACACACTGACAAAAAGGCCTCCCAGCCCTCAATTTAGCTGGATGGAGAGGTAAATGCAACCTTTGGCCTAATCAATAGTCAGTGCAAGGGTCAGTTCAGACCTCTGACTCAGCAGAGCTGAGTCAAAAACAACCCATCCACAGCATCGTTCAGGAGTAGGCAAAGTTTTGGGCCTGGGCCCCCCTGCGAATTCTGAGAAGAGGGGGTCTCTTACAACATGGTTGCCATAGCAGGCCTGTTCACTTAGGTGGTCTATTAGTGTTTCTCATCCTCGACAACTTTAAGATGCGTGGACTTCAACACCCAGAATTCTGCTGGCTGGGGAATTCTGGAAGCTGGAGTCCACACATTTTAAAGTTGCTGAGGTTGAGAAACTCTGGTCTATTAGATCTGGGTTGTTAAAATCAAGACCACCACTGGGTGGAAGCAAAGAGAGTTTTCTGTCTCTCTTTGCTGCTATCTTGTGGTCATCTGACTTTTTGCTGCACAGATCATGGTTACTACAAAGCCCCCATTTACTGAAAGGCAAACAGGGGTGGTTGCCCTCTGCTCTGCTTTCAACCATCCCAGCTAATTGGTCCCCCTCCCCCCGCCCCACAGTATTTTTCAAAGAAACCAAAGAATCCAGAGTTGCTGATTCTTTATTTTCCAAAGCCTCAGAGGCCTTTGTGGGAGCTCAAGGAATGCTTGTAAATAAAGATGGTGTCGATTAACAACGTTGCAGACTGAGAGGGCTTTGAGTTGAACAATTCCAGATTTCACCTTTTTAAAATTAAATCCATCTTTTAAAAAATAAGGCTAAGCAGGACATGGAACCTGATGGTGTGAAAGGAAACACTGATTATCTGCCATCAAATCATTTTCAACTCCTAGGGACCACATGAGGATCAAGTTGCTTGCCCATGTTCCTATTTTGCATGAATCTGCCTAAAACAATCTTCCTGCTTGCTAGTGACTGGAGGTGGGACAGGCAGGATTTTTTCCCCCTCCAGCTGGAAGAACAGTTGCTGTTTAATGAGGGAGCAATTATTATGTTTTAATTTGCGAAGAACCCAATAAAGGGAACAGGATAGAAAGGGAAGCTTCCAGGTGATTAAAAAGCATTGCAAGGGTCCACAACCAGATAATTGGGGGAGATGGGCGGCATACAAGCCGAATAAATAAATATTTAAATAAATAAATAAATAAATAAATTACCAGGAGTTGGGTTTTATTTCTGTTTGTTTTAAAGAAAACATTCCCACAGGGCTGCAGTGCATTGCAATTTGTCAGATAGCCTGGCCTGCTGCTGTTCTTCTAATGGAAATGTGATTGGCTTGGCGCTCAGCATTATCACCTGCTAACGGCTAAGAAAGCATGTTCAAAACCTACTAACTTCAGATATAGTTTTAAGCTGGGATAGTTTTTAATATACAGAGATGTGGATATATAATTTTATTAAGAATTTTTATTATAGTAGTAAAATCTAATAGAAACTAAACTTAAAGGGAAGAGACAGAAAGGATAGAAGATGCAAGGAAAAAGAAAAAGAAAACGAAGAAAGAGAGAAGAAAGAAAAAAGAATATAATAAAGAGAAAAACAATATATAAGGAAGTGACTTCCAGCCTTCATCACAACAAGTATAAACAATTTAATGACTCTTCACTCCCCTTGAAGGTTACAAACATTTATCTCTTCATCCCATATCCCATCCCTTATTTATAGACAAATCCAGAAAGCATCTTTTCATTCCTGGGGTCAGAAGAAAATCCATAAAGGGTTGCCAGAAATAACAATATATCTTGTTTTAACTTTCATCACATAAACCAACTTTATATTCCTTCCTTTTACTTCTAAAGGTCTTAACCTTTAGTTCATTCAAATATTGTTGTAGGATTTGATTTCTCTTTCTCTTCATTTCTTCTTTGTCCCATTGCACAGAGTTCTTCAAGGCTTTAACAAGCCTCTCTTGTAAATCCAATAGGAAAAATTTGTTCAGGTTACTATCATTTGCATTTCCCTTTTGAATTTTAAAACATCAGCCAGTTCCAGAAATAAGAACATATATATTTTAACAGCAATCAAATAAATCAACTTTGTATTCCTTTCTTTTCCTTTTAACACAATAACTTTTCACTCTCTCTGAAAATACAACAAAAGATCTCTTCCCTTATCTCATCTCTTATCTATAAACAAACCTTTAAGGCCATTCGGTCCTGGTCAGCAAAAATCCATTAAGAGTTACCAGAAACAACATATATATATTAATCTTGATCAAATAATCCAACTTTATATTCCTTCCCTTTGCTTTTAAGGATCTTGGTCTTTAGTCCCTTCAATAGTGTCTGTGAGAGTCAGGACCAGAGGGGTTAAGAATTTACTCTCATCACCAGAGCAATGAGGAACTGATAAGAGGATGAGACTGAACCCTCCCTAAAGAATGCAAGGGAGGTTGGGAGGGTGACCCTGGAATTTGCTCTCACTCTGAGAAGATTTCTGTAACGGGAGAAAGGCCATTAAACCTTGCTGGATTGAATCTGTACTGTCTCCTGGAGTTTCCTGGGCTAATCCTGACAGTGTCCCAGAACTAGATTTCTTTTGACTTTCTCTTTGTCTCTTCTCAGGAGCTCCTTCAAACTTGAATACGTCTCTTTTGTAAATCCAAAATAAGAAAGTTATCCAAGTCACTCTTCTAGTTTGTTTTTTGTATATCCCTTTTAATTAGTAAAACATCAGCGGGTTTCATTTGTAAATCCAGTATAACATCTTTTTCCATATCAATCTTGTAGCCTGTCATTTTTAAGTCCACATTAGAATCAGACTCAGTCTCTGTTTTATCCAGTAAAACCTGTTTGTCTTCTATAACGTCTTTTAAATCCATTTTTATAATCTTAAGAGTAATTTCTGAGTGCATTGTTTCCAAATATCCTTGAATTCTTCCAAAGTTAGAGTATTTTGCTCCATGGTAGGTCTCTTTTCCTTTAATTCTAATCTTTAGTTCTTTCTGGTTCCCTCTAGAGTCCAACCTTCAAAGTCCTCTTATCATATTTTTTTTCTAATAGCAGCATTTTCCTACGGGAAGGTTTCTTATATCTAATTTCAAAATCTTCATATATATTTTTATAGAATTCTAAACAACCCACAGGAAGCAGTCTTACAATTAATTTCAAAATCTTATTTCAAATCCATCTGGTCCCTTAGTCTGTTTATAACTTAATCAACGTTCTAATCGCCCTTTTGCTGTTTATTCCAAAATAAGAATTTTTAAGTCCTTAAACTTACATAAAAGTTTATTCTTTTGTTAAGGATTGAAGGGCTATTAAAACATCAGCCAATTTCTTTTGTAGATTCAGTGAAACATCCTTTTCCAAGTCATTCTCTTGGCCTGTTAGTTGTAAATCTACTTTCAGTACCACCTCTATCTTGTCAGATAAAATTTGTTCTACATCTGTCATTTCTTCAATAACATCTTTTGGACATAGTCTATCCATAGAAGCAGACATCATTGCTGACATTGTTGATATTTTGGCTACTAATTTCTGACTCCATTCTTCAAAAGTCTTCTTCAGTATTTTCATTGTTACAACATTTTGCGTTTTATAGGCTTGCATTTTCTTCCTTTGCCTAAAATCTTTAGTTCCCCCTAGTGTCCAGTTTTTAAATCATGAAATTATTTATCTTTGTTATATCTTCCAAAAACCAAAACAGATCTATTTCCCACGAGAAGCTGTTGTTTATAATTAATTCCAAAGTCTTATTGTAAAAGTTTCAATATTGCAAATTTATCTGGATCCTTAGTCCATTTATAACTTTCTAAGATCAAAATCTTATTTGGCTTTTTACTGTTCATTAGTTCTTAAGCTTTTAATTAATTTTTCTTTTGTTCAGAGTTGAAGATAAACTCACCCAATGAAGACTTTTCAAACTTGTCATTCCAAAGGTCTTTAATAGCTTTAAAATGGTTAATAGGCAATTTCTGAAAGTGATTAGAAAGTGAGATTTGTGAACTTAGTGTCCTTTAAAAGGCTCTACTGTAGTTGCGAGCAAGACGGCTAATTCCTTCGTCTTCCAGTGCTCAAACCTACCAAAAACCGCTCTCCTGCAATCTCCTTGTGAGCAGCAGCTGTCTGGAGCACATATGGACAATCTCTTGGCCTCTCCTTGTCCAGAGAGGTTCCAAGGAACTGGTCTAATCACTGGTTCCTAGGTCTTTGCCGTGGTCATTGGCTTCACTTCGGCTGAGCCGTCTTCAGTTTGCCATACCTCCCCCAGAAGTTTTTTAATATACAGAGATGAAAGATTTCAAAAGGCCTTCTCAGGGCAACTAAGCTAAAGCACGTGGACACAGAAGTCAGTCTGTTTGTGCTGAACTTAGTTCCTGGTAAGTCTTAATAGAGTTGCCACCAGGATGTCTGCAAGGTATTGTCAGAAAGGTCAAGCTGGCAGCCACAGCTGTGACTGAAGCTTTGCCTGTTTTTTATATGCTTCACAACACACATAAGAAACAGGCAGAGCTTCAATCACACAGTTGTGGCAGCCAGCTTGACTTCTTTGATCGCACCCTGCAGACAACCATGCCACTTGATCCAACACCAAATGGATGCTCAACTGCACTGGTCCTTGCCAAATGGGTCATGATTATCCCTACTCTGTTAATTGGTGTATGTGAATTTTATGCCAATTGTCTCCTTCTTTACTGATTGATTGATTGATTGATTTAGTGCTAGAATGATGGGTCCAATTTATAGGTCTAGCGCTAAATCCCATGGTGACTCCGGAGCAAGAGGATCCTCAGTTTCCCACTTCTGAAGCAAGGATTCCAGCCAAGGGTGCCCGTTGGGGCAGGGGGTTTTAAAAAAAAAGGCAAGATGATGGCTGCAATCATGCAATTGAAGCTCTACTCCTTTTTTGCCACCTTGACTTTTTTGCCATCCTTTCCCCCACTCTCTCCCCTTGGTACCCTCCAAAGCCAGTCCTGATCCAGAAACTTCAAGATAAGGAAGATCCAAAGGGGTAGGACTGAAGCTGGAAGATGGGGAACACTGAGAATGCCAAGGCTTCTCAGTGTTCCCAGCTCTTTGGCATCTTCCGAGACATTCAGACCAACTTAAAAAACCTGGTGTAAATGCGTTCATGTTTGCCCCATTGGGATCAATAAGAATTTGGAAAGCACAATTATAACACTGACTTCAGAAAAGTTGTACCTGTTGAAATTTCCCTCTCTATCTTATCTAAACAGGAGCAGCAGAGTCATATTGTAACAACACCCATATAAAGAGCTTGATTCTTACAGAAGCCAACTTCCTCCTAGAGGCATTTTTCTATTATTCATTAACAAGTGCACACAGAAGACTGCATGGGACCTAAAATGCTTGAAGCCTGATCCCTGCATTCTCTGGGAAGAAGTTAAGCTAAGGACATTATGGATAGGGTAGGAAGCCATAATGTAGCTTGTCTGGGATTGGCTTAGCATGTTGTGCAAACCTAGTCATTGTCATTTGTAAACCATGATGGATAAATTCAGTAAGCCATGATAGAACACTATGTCCTAATAAAGGAAGCGGGTTTTAGCACAACCAAAGAGATTTGGGTGTTATATTCCCTAGAGTCAATTCATCATAAATTCTTAAATAAGGGTAATTAGCAAAACAGCTATCTTATTGTCACATTTTGGAGTTCATACGGAAAGTCCTGTTAAATGAAACAGAAACAAGATGTTCTTCAGCCTCTGGGAATCCACCTCACAGATTTATAAAGTAAGTTAATAATTTGCTTTCTATGCATGCATGCTTACACACATGAGCGTTCCAGGGAGATTGGAGCCTCTCCTACACCTTTTTCTGTTTATCAAGCCCTACATGATCTGAGTCAACAGAATTCTTTGCAATATCACACTGATAATGCAGTAGTTTTCAAACTGCATACTTCCTTATGAAAGCCCTTGGAAATATAGTGCTGCCCTAATACAATTCTGACCAAATATGTATAGGATTGCAGTCCAAGGAATAGTCGCAGTGGAATTAAAGCTGAAGTAAACCTGCCATTATGCTGCTTAGATGACTCCCAAAGTTCACTCAAAGAATCTGGCATGAATTAATTTCCTCCCGTACAAAAAACCTAAAATGTTAATCTGATAGATCTTTGACATGGGGGTACGCTGTACAGCCTTCCAGATGTTGCTGAACCATAATTCCCAGCATCCCTCATGATATGCCACACTGGCCTAGAGTGTCTTTTGCTAAAAGAGCTTAGAATTATATGAAAACATCTCTAAAGTCCTTCCAAATTGTCAGTGTTTCAGATACTTTCATATTCTTTTAGATCTGAAATGTGCTCTCTGAAGACCCAACCATCTTTCAGTGCACACCCCCAAAATCCTCCAAAAAATTGCCACCAAATTGTAATTTTCATATGACAAATGGTGAAACCATTAAACCATTCTTTACACACAGTCTACCAGATAGTTATTATTGGATTTGGACATTTATTTTTTTGCCCTGGCCCTCTACTGTCTCCCATAATGAGCTTGAGTGACCTACAAGGTACAGCAAAAGAATCACCAACTTCAATTTAAAATATATTATTATTATTATTATTATTATTATTATTATTATTATTCCTGGAAAAGCATAATAGGAACAGATAGAACCTCAACTCATCAATTACAAAAAGTTGTATTACTTAGAATGGCACATATATCATGATATCTTTAATTATCCTAGATGCTTGGGAAGGATTCGACAGTCCTATAGTCAAAAGTAGCAAATCCAATAATAACTATCTGGTAGACTGTGTGTAAAGAACAATAATAGTAAATTAAATCACATTTATTTTTTTGTCCTGGCCCTCTACTTTTCTGAAGTCTAGCGAAGTTGCAAATCATGCTATAAACCCTACAAAGCCCCTATAACCATTGTCTCCACTGTAGCACCCAGTGCCACTCCTAGGCCCAGCAACACCTCCCTTGGTCCATGACCTTTCTGATTTTATTTAAGATTCTTTAATTTAATATATTAAATGGGAAGTCACAATCCTGCAAAGTGTTAGTTTTAAGTATAATTTAAGCATCGTGTTTCCAAAATGTGTTACATGAGTGTTACATAGGCTGTAGAAGTAGAATTAGAAAATAAAAACAATAGCTTTGGTTAGAAGGGTAACCATGCACCCAGAAAAGAAAGGCAAAAGTAGGCTAAGGGGTTAGGGAGCAATCTCAGAAGTTAGTGGGGATGATGTAGAGCAGTGTTTCTCAAACTTAGCAACTTTAAGATGTGTGGACCTCAACTCCCAGAATTCCCCAGCCAGCTGAATTCCCCATGGCTGGCTGGGGAATTCTGGGAGTTGAAGTCCACAAAGTTGCCAAGTTTGAGAAACACTGATGTAGAGCAACCTTACCAATCTAGATGTTTTGTTACCACCATGCCCACAATGACAGCAATTGAGGGCCAGTGGCCGTGTCATGTTCTCAGAATTCCCATTCAATGTGGTCACTCAGCCCAGAAAGGTTGGGGACCCCTCCCCTATAAAGATGAAAACGGTCATCTTCAGATGGCAAGGGTTACCAACCTTGTAATTAATAATTTAAAAATGAATCTATCTTGATAGGATTTGGAGGAGGAGTGTGTTATGTATATGAAGAAAGGACAGTAGGCAGACTTAATATAGAGGCCATTGGTTTTATCAGTAAAATGTGCCTGTTTGCCCACTTGATATATCAAATACACGCACAAATAGAGCTGTGTATTTACTGTAATAAAAATAGCTCCAAAGCAAGAATGAAACAAAACCTATACAAATGTTCTCTTTATCATTACACACCTTGGATAAAAGATAGAGGGCAGGGCTCTGTGATTCCTGGAAAAAGCATGACTACTTTACAGTTTTCCACCAGATGCTATGTGGCTTCTCATGCAAGCTCCAAATCATATTTTGCCCTTCAAATCCAGTATTGGGCACAGCCCAACTGCTTACCACTTCCATGAACTATAAAATAGTTAATGGACTTGAAAAACTGGTCCTAACAGTTTAGTTACTGTCCAGTGAGCTATCAACTCCTTTCACATATAAGGTGAAATGCCCTATGCATACTTCAAAGTCTGCCTAAAAAGCAACAGGACTTACATATGAAGATTGGGAGAGGATGAAAATAAGATTATCCCCGCCACCCCCGCTGTAAGCTCTAGAAAAGAAACTGTTTGATCCAATTACCCCTTTTCCCGGTCTCGAATAATGTCATTAACGCCCCCCCCCCCCGCCCCCACTGTAGTTTTATGCAAGTGTCTCAGCAGCGGCTGTCCCACACTGGATCCTTAACTCACAAACAAGCAATTACAGATTGTCCATTACCCCCAGGATATGCCCAAATTACCCCCCCCCTGTAATTACCCCCAGCTTAAGAACCCCTAGAGAAAGCCAGATCCAAACAGGCAAGGAAGAAAAAAGAAAGCATACATATTTTTGGAAAGCAGACTGTTAAAAAGAAAAGCTAGTTCTGCTTCGTAGCTGTCCGCGTGCTGCCAACTCACCTGTGCGGAATGGGTGAAAACAGAACCTGGGTGGAAGCGCTGTGCTCCTCTTGGATTCCACTTGCTTGCCCACACTAGAAAGCCGGATCTGCACTGTTCAAAGGCAAGCTAAGCATGAGTGGTTGATAGGGGGATAAATGAAGGCATGGATACATCCTCATTGGGAGCAGAGCGAGAGGAACTGTTGGAATAAAACTGAGTGCCTCCTGGGTGGAACCAGGCGCTACCAAAAGTCCAGATCTGAAGGTGGGTGTGTCTAAACATCACATGGAGGAGGAGGAGGAGGAGGAGGGCCAGGTAATGGAGGGAGGGGAACTCCCAGTCCAGCCAGCAGCATTCCTGGGTGTGCCTCTTCTACGGAAATGTCCAGCAGTCAGTTTCACAGAAGGTATTGCTTCACCCCATCCGCAGCGAGAGCTCCTGGGTGCTTCAAGGCATTCTCTTCCTCCTTAGTACTTCACCCCAGTCCTGGGGCTTTAAAAACAGATTGCAGCGTTCAAGCCTGGAGTGGTCTAGCTCCAGCGATCCTAATCCACTGATTTTCTGGTGCCCTGGTTCGATGTCTGCGTTTGCAATCATAAGTACAGTTAAATGGGAACCATACTTAAGTGATAAATATACATTAATGAATTGCTCAGTCTAAGAGGTACAGCAGGGGTACTGCTAGTCTGGAGTTGAGAGTTTGTAGCATCCAATGTCAGTGTGGAAAAGTTTAACAGGAGAGAAATTAGGAGATACTGTTAGTGATCCAGAACTTGGAAACAATACTGAACTCTGAGAAAGCAGACATTCCTAAGGCTGTTTGGGTTTGTGGGTGAATCTTCTGTTCTTTCAAAGGTTTATCAAATGATCTAATAAAACTGTAGTTGCTGGATGCAGTGTTCCCTTGATAGCCTTATGCAGACAGCCACAAGGATGTGAAAATAGGATTGAGAGAGCCAACTGTAAACTGTATTGGTTTACAGTTCATGCTAAGCCATTATGTGTGTTTTGTTCAGTTCTGGCTCAGTGTGTTGTGAGAACTCAGGGGCTGCAGTTTGTAAACAAGGTTTATGGTTATAGTTAATGGCCATTCTGCTTGGAAAAGCCTTCCACATCTGAAGCTGCCAAGTTGGAGAAGATGTATTGTATGTACCCAGCCACGTTTAAATAAATGCACAGTCTCAGCCACTCATTCCTGACTTCATCTGTTGATCTGATCTTTTGAATCAAGCCTGTGTGTATGCAGAACATATTTTTTTCATAAAACCTCTAGTTTTAAACAGAAGATCAGATGCACCAATAACAACAAATACAGCAAGTCCCATCCCAATCCTGCTCCTCCAAGTCCATTAGTCATCTGAATAGGGGTTGCCCTTGTAATTCTATATCCACTTTACATGGGGAATAAGACCTCTTGATTTTTATTAAAAAGTAGACATGGACAGTGTTGGGCTGCTAACTCTTCAAGTTTAAACCACCAGTTATAGTTATTAGTTTTTCTATACTCACGTTGTTCCAAGCTTTTTTGGTGTGTCCTCTATCCCAAAAGGCAAGATGAAACTTTTTAGCCCTTCTTTTGAATATACTGTATTCTATCACTTTGAAAATAGTTAATTTAGTCAACAAAGGGAATATGTTGATAGATTACAGCAGTGCTGGGGAATTCTGGGAGTTGAAGTCCACACATCTTAAAGTTGCTAAGGTTGAGAAACACTGGATTATAGAGTCTTTGTCATAGGTACCAGAAAAAGAGGGGGGAAATGTTAACTGAAGGGTTATTTGATGCCACAGTTAGTTTATACTGTGGCTTAAGGAAGTTTGCTTTCATTATTTTTATGTGACATTTAGAACAATATCTATCCATAGGTCAAATTAACATTATATATTGAAGTTAGAAATATTTAAGCAGTATGAAGGAGAAGTTGTGGCCATATGACTGGGAAAAGCCCCTTTCTTGTCATAATGACAGATTTTCTTACTCATCGCTCACCAATCCTTCCTAGCCAGCTACGTGTGAAGAAACACAGTCTCATGTAAAAATTTGTATCAGGCACATTTCCTCATTTTTGTGTCACTAAAACTAAATGTTACTCTTTAATTTCCTGTACAATGGATCTGCTAAGCAAGACTGAAACATCTCTTGTCCTTACAAACTTCTGTTTTGCTTTGGGTGATGTCCTTCCCGCTCCACCTTATTTCAGTGTCATAACCATTCCATGACCACAGAGATCTGAACCTCTGACCTCTTTAAACCCTTTGCCTTGTTCCGCTTTCCAGGCCTGGCTTATAACCCTGGTAGCATATTTGAGGAGTCTGTGCCCTGACTTTGCATATCTTTTCTGTAGGGCATCTCCATCTGTGCATTCCTTGAAAACAATTCTAGACTTCGGTGACCTCATGATAGGAGGGCTATGCAAAAGCAGGATCACTTTATTTCTGGCCTGTGCTCAATGTAAGACCTCAGCAAATCCATTATTTTATTTTGTAGTGCTTATATTCTGAGCTTGTAGGTGGACAAGCTTCCCCCTTGGCAAGCACTCTTGCCCTCACCTTGCTGCCCCTTGAGTTTGGGAGCCGAAGGCAACCCCATCTCCAAGTCTCAGGTTAGAATAGCATTTTACCCGTGAAAGAGAAAGGGAACACAAACAAAGCTCTGGTCAATCTTCCCCTGGCTTTCTTTGCTGGACCACTATTATTTATGTATTTATTTAGAACATTTATATGGCTGTCCATCTCAAACAACATGACTCTAGGCGGAGTACAAATAATTAATCAAAAATGCAAAAGAAAAATAACTCATACCACTAAAGCAAGCAAAAACAATTAAATGACAAGCAGAACTAAAATATACTATATCTTACCAATTAGGAACTCAACATATCCCGCCTCAAGCTCCTGGGGAAAGATCCTTTCTTAAGCGCCTTTCTAAAAGCCTGCTATGCACCCAAGAAAAATGGCAAGGATCTGCAAACTAGCAAAGCAACTTGGATCCGTCTCTGCTGTGTTCTCCTGTCCTATAGCAGCAAACAGTTATGGGAAGAGGTACCATGAACAACACTTGGTTGCAAAAGTGCCAAGACGGCATTAAAGACAAATACAAGGAAAGGGTTCATAGATACCATTCAGATGTTTTTGCAAAGGGCCAGAGCAAGGCACAGGTCCAGAAAATGCAGAGAGAGGTCACTAGCAATTTGTTTTATTTCCTTGCGGTAGCATGGGGTTGGGGGAATTTTTCCTTTTCTAAGAGTGTGGTAGCTCAGCAGGTATGGCATCAATTGAATGTATTTTTTACACTCCACTGTTCTCTGGCTGTTCACAGCATTTCAAGGTTGGCAGCAATGAAGACTATCAGAGTTGGCTTCAAACTGTTTTTAAAAGAGAGGGGTAAAAATAGTGGTGGCATGGAAATCTTTAGAGTTGGCTAGTTTGTGGCTTGTTGTATTGGACAAATCCAACAAATGTGGTTAGCTTATGTTGCAATGTGTTTTGCAAACCCAGGCAATTGGTTTAATTCATTAAACCACTTTGTGCACGCAGTCCTGGTGTTTCCAGTCTAGTTTGGTCCTTTATCACAAGATCAGTACCGTAATGGTATACAGATCAGTTTCCTGAAAGACAGGTTGCTCCGTACTTCTAATCTTAATGTGCAACCACAGGAAAGTATTAGGTATATTTATTGCACAAAATTCCAACAGGGCAGGGGTGAACCCAACAAACCTGACAACCACTTGCCCTGTGTGTAAATCAAGAGCATGCTCTGGAAAATACTACGGTCTGTCAGCCTTCTCCAATCTGGGGCTGTCTTGTGGAATTAGAACTACAACTCCCAGAATTCCAAGCCAGCATGGTGAGAAGCAATCCCAGCCTACCTACACCACAGTAGTTTCAGCCAAACTGCTCCACGCACGGGGAATTTAGGATGGAGACTGGATCGATTGAGTCATTACAGAAAGCAATCCATGAATGTAGAAAGTTGTAAACAACTCAGTCGGATTCTAATGATATTGATCATGATGTACATTTTTCTCTGGGGCCTTTCCTTATTTGCCCCTAACCCCAGTTTGAACATCTGTTTTCTGCCGTATCTGCATGACATCATCTTAATCTTGTTCCGAGCCCATGAAAGTTGTATCTCCCTTCTTATTCCAACACTGCCCAAGGGCAGCTCCAAGGGGTGCAAAACCTGTTAGGCTTTGTCTCCCATCACATTTGGAGGAATGGAGGGACTACAATGACTTCAAACAGAGGTAAAGGAGGCAGGAGAGGGTTCAGAATTAAAGCTGGTTTTCTGTCAAGTCAAGGAGGGCTGGATAATGTCACCCAAGCAATGGGGTGACGATTTGCATGATACTTTCAGTGTGTCATTCCCCATTGTTCCAGTGCCACAGCCAGATGACTCTTGTTTTCTGAGTCTTGAGTGGGTGGATAGGAAGTAAACCTCTTGGATGGCATCAAAGCCATCTTAGCAAAGGCTGGCATTTTTCATGTATGTGTATATGTGTGTGTGTGTATGTGTATATCTCGGATTAACCATTTTTAACCATTTGAAAAATAAAATAAAAATCCATAGTGGCCTAATTGTGGCCAGAACCCTTACGGGTTGGAAGGAGTATTTTGTGAAAATAAAGGGAAAACAGAGATAGCCAGCTAGAAGAATTTCATCTAACAGATGCACTAAACTTCCATTGCTGTGTCAGAGAACCAAAGGGAGAGTAAACCTAAAGTAGCATTCTTTCTTCTATTTGGATGAAATAGGAAGACCAAATTAAGATATGGTACCGAACAATTAATCTTGGGTTCAAGGGCAATACAACAGTTTCCCTTATAACTGAAAAATGGCTGGGTTTGGAGATTTGGATGATATGCTGGGGTCACCACTGATTAGGTTAAGCATGTTGTGCAAATTTGGCCTTAAAAATTAAAATGGTGAGTGACTACTGCTCAGGGTTTTCTCGGAATTGTGCTCACCTGTTCAAAAAGAAGAAGGAAAAAGCTAAGCTGAACTAGCAGAGAGTATCTCGAAGTCTAGAATGATGGTGGGGCACATCTTCACCACTTTACATTGTGGTTAAGTGCACATGGGGAAAGGCTCTATGAATACCTAAGAGACCTGTGGGGGCTAGGAGCATTCTTGTAAATAAAGTTGATCCTAGAGATGGTACTAAAATTTGTATCATGCCAGTTTCCTATTGGTTTATTTTTATTAAAAGAATCTGAAAAATAACTAAGGTCATCTGGGGTCAGGAACCTGATGATTAGCTAGTGGAAGTACCTGCCAGCACACTGTTGCCAGGTACCGTATCCCACATGAGTCAATCAACAGAGTCGAGAGAGTTAACAAGGTGTACCTTATTACACGAGAAAGAGTGGTGATCATCAAGCACTTCCCTAGAAAGGGAAAAGGCACTTGGATAGAAACAAAAGCAGCATACAGATGCATTTAACTAATATTCATGTCATTAATTATGACTATTGAAGCAAGATTACATCATCATGCACACCGTGGTCTTTTGGAAGATTCACAGCACCTGCATTCTGCATAGACATTCTCTATCTGCAAATACTGTAAGGACCAGTTCTGACCAGCTGAGGACTAAGGTGGTTATGTCAACTTGTAAGGTTACTAGAGTTTACTTCAGGAGATGTTTTTCAAGACTATGTAGTTCCTGCTACTGTCTGCATCTTTTTATTAACTAAATTTCCTCTATGAAACAGGTGTGGTTTGAATTTGATCTACTGTACTTGTAATGCAGCAAAGAAGCTCTGAAGATATAGACTATTAACACATTTTAGCAACCCAAGAAGATGACAGTAAAACGTGTGGACTGGAAGGTGTTTCCTTTATTCCTGATACACAGGATTCATCAAGGGCAGAATTCCACTCTGCATAAATCACAGGTTTGAAGCATGGCAGGCAGATAATAGAGAAGGTAGGCAGTTGCACCAGAAGTAGACACTGTAGAAGAAACAGACATTATACCAGAAACAGTAGGCAGAATTTTTATCTGTAGCCCTTTCTCCACAAACAGTTCTAAACAAGATTCTGTCAAGAGTGATGTTGACTGTAACACACAGGCTGACTGTAATGCAACACTTTTTCTTACAGCGAGATATCTGGCAGGGATCCAGCCACAGCTTTTCTATATTAGAGATGCATACAGCTTTGCTGTCACAGTTGTTTGCTTAGAGGAATCAACACTTTTCAGTTTTGATTTTGATTGCTCAATAGATCAACAGGGTTTTTTTTAGCCTGGGGAAGAGAAAGCCACAGGAATGTGCTTATTTGTGTTCAGCACTTAGGGGCTTCATGACTTATAGAACGTCAAGGGAATTCAGAGATAGATGGAAGGTTTTTCCCTATTTGCTTGAGTAACACACCTGCCAAGGTTTGAGATAAGATACGCTTAGGACCGATTCACATATTCATGTTTACCACTTGACCGCTCTTCCCAAGAACAAGACATGCAGTGATGACTTGCAGGAAATGTGTGAACTTCTACTGAACAGATGACTCATTCAGACATTCAGCTAATCCCTTTAAGCTATTAAAGTTACTCTTGGCTCTTAGGCTCTTGCAGTTCTCCCACTCTATCATGAGAACAGTGTGCCTCTAAAAGTCAGCTCAAAAAACAACAGAGCTATATGCTCATGACCTTCAGCATAGCACTAAAAGGGAACCCTTGCAGAGACACATCGTTACCTTTAACAGAATAAACAAGTGGCAATCTTGACGGCTGGCACTGTTCTTACAGTAGCACTCAGGCTTCTTCCTATTATACATTATTAACTGAATTTCTCAAGCTATTTCTCTTACATATTTTTGTGCTTTTTGATAACAGGCAAACCACAGTTTGCCTTTTACGGTTTTAATGTATACTTCATTAGCTAGTTCAGCACTGGCTTCTGAAGCAAAGCTAGGCATAAGAATTTAAAAAATATATAGTTGTTTAATTCTCCGGTGTGATAAGTGCATTATTTACAGAATAAGCATTAGTAATTCCAATATATAAAACAAGCAGCATTTATTCCTTGGTCCTTTCGTGAATAGGTAGCCCTCGATTTAAAACCACAATAGGGACCAGAAAATGTATTGTTAAGCAGTGTGGTCGTTAAGCAAGGCATCACATGACTGCACCTGATTTTATGACATTTTTTGCAGTGGTTGTTAAGCAAATCACCATGGTCTTTAAGCAAATAATGCAGTCATTAAGTGAATCATGTGCTTCCCCATTGATTTTGGTTGTTGGAAGCTGGCTGGAAAGATTGCAAATTGCAATCACATGACTCCGGGATGCTGCAACCGTCATAAATACATGCTGGTTGCCAAGCACCCGAATTCTGATCAAATGACCACAAAGATGCTGCAATATTTGTAAGTGTGAGGACCAGTCATAAGTCACTTTTTTCAGCACCGCTGTAACTCCAAATGGTCGCTAAATGAATTATCATAACTCAAGGATTACCTTTATAGAAAAAAAGCCCTATTGTAATAGGTAGAACTAAATTCTAATTAAGGTGGAAAGACTGAAGCTTTAGTATCTTGGCACATAACAGTTGTAAGGAAAATGTGCTGATATTTATGTTTAGATAAAAAATATCAATAATTTATTTTTACAGACTTTTTATTATTACCATAATTTTTAAAGAAAAAAGGAAAAGAAATGCTGATACAAATACAGATTTAAAAGAATATAGAAAATATAGTAAGAATGGGGGGAAAAAAGCCAATATAAGTAATAAAATAACTATTTGAATTTGAATTCGATCTTATGATCTAAAATTGTATTAGAAACTAAAATTGTATTAGAACAGTCTTATTGTTGTAGAACATATTAATGAAATAGCTACTTTATTATTGTATAGAATGTTAAATTTTAGCTTGTATGGTCACTCAGAATCTAATAATATGCAGTGGCAGCTTGTATTGTCAGTCATAAAATAATACACAATCCTATGTATATTTACTCAGAATTAAGTAATTCATTATTTCTATTGGGACTTACTGCCAGGAAGGTTATACAAGCTTGAGCCCACCTGGCTGGGTCTGTGCAGCAAGGTCTGCTGCCCATCACTGTCTTACTGTGGCAAGCAAGGCTAATGCAATCCCTGGTGCCAGACTCCTGAGTTCTGTACTGGAGGTGGGGTGGGGAGAGGAGGAGGAATACCTGGATGTAGTGACTCCTTCTCTGCTGTGTGCTTGGTAATGGGCTGAGTAGTGTGGCTGTGTGAAGAAGGCGCATGGTAGCAGACTGCAGGCACAACCACCAAATGCTTACAAGCCAGCCTCTGCAGAGCTTTTGAGGCAGCACAGTGCAAAGTGGCAACACAGCTCAGAAAGGCAGCAGAATCTCAGGGGCAGCTGTACTCTGCATATCTGCTTGCTCTTCTTCTAGCTCCTGGGGAGAGGTGCCTGGCTATGGGCAATGGCAATGCACTGTGGGAAGGCAAGCAGTGGTTTATATGTAGCACAGTATGGTAGTGTATATGTAGGCAGGAAGCAGCCAGATGTTAGCAGGGGGCAGGGTTCAACAGTACTGCATGCACTGTAGCAGCATACTTCTAAACGTGTGGCAGTTAGATGGTATATAGGTCAGTTCAATGTATGGTGAATTCTGTGGGGAGGGAAACATGAGTTAGTACGTCGGAGGAGAGCAAAAGAGAATTGTGACCAACACCCAACGATGAAGAAGCCCTGGGTTTACACATGCCTCTGGGATAGCCAGGAGAAGTTGATGTGGCATGTCCTTATGGAGAACTTCATAGCTGAGCTGTGAACTTGCACCCTGAAACAGAGCACAGCAAGGAATGACTGAGCGCTGTGGCATGTGCAAGGCATGGTCTCACTATGGCAGCAGAGGCACAGGGAACTTTTGATAGGGAGCACAGGAAGGGCTCTGAAGGCTGGCAACATCCCAGATATAGAATGGATCCAAATGTTGTGATCAGGCTACAGCATAACTGAGGCTGCCAATGGCATATGTCTGAGAGTCTAGAACTAATGTACCTCCCTGTATGCAGACATGAAGGTAAAAAAGCCATTTACTTCCCCATCTACTGCCTAGTCAACTCAGTCACCATCTACTCATAACCTCTGTATTTGATGAAATCATGGAAGATATTGGGCAATCAGCAGCCAATCATGGAAGATATTGGGCAATCATGCACCACTAGACGTGGAAGAGGCACTCATTCTTTCTTTATGCAGCTCTCAGCCAGAGTAATGCTCAAATAGAGGTCCGTTAGGGTCCACTAGCAGATCGGTGAATGCTAAGTTTTTCCTTCTCCAATAAGTCCATTGGTGGACCAATGGAACATTGGATGTATGGACAAGGAATGTTCACCTGTCCTGGGGAGGCTGCTGGATGCAGCAAGAAAGGGACATTCTAAAGTTTCAAGTACAAGGTAGATTCATTCAAACGATCTATAAATAGGAACCATGTCCACAAATAAAAAGAAAGGCAACTGGTGCTTGCTGTCTCTGAACAGACGGGAAGAAGCAGGGGAATGTACCACTTGGGGAGCACAGTAATCACCATGCAGACAGATCACCTGGCCAGAACCATTGCCAAACAGAAGAAAGGTCTGTAATTCAAACAGCAATTCATTATATCAGCTTCATTTCCAGCTTGCTGTGGCATGTGAGATAAGCAGCTTAAGGCTGCCATGCAGAAAAGCCCTTAGTCTTCATATATATGAGATAGGTGCATTTCATAGGAAGTAACATTAACTCCATTTCAAAATTTCTTCAGTTTGGTGGTGAGACCAACTCCTAGTTTTGGCATGGCAAACTTATCCCATGCTATGAGGTTTGAACAGGTGAAAATCAGCTTTTGTTCCCAAGAGGGCCTTTTCTGTGTAAAGGGGGACCTGTTGAAAGCCAGATTGTGTTTTTACAATTCCATCAAGTCTTTAGGAAGGTGGCTTTTCTCCTTAGATGACTTGATTTGCTGACTGGATCCAGGATATTATACATACAACATTTTCCTGATTGGGCAAAGCAACACTCATTCTCCCCAGAGACTGGCTTTTGTCTCCCATCCCCACCTTTTTATAAAATCAGGCATTAGTGCTAGGAGAAACCTACAATGCAAGAAGGACCAAGAACATGTACTTACATTATCAATATCCAAGCACAACACCCAAAAGCTGTTTCTCCCCCAATCCTTTCTACAATAAACATGTGCTGGAAGTCAAGACCTTAGGTAATAATAAGTAACAAGTTTAGCTTCACTGACTATATTGATTTTATTTAGTATTCTGTGCAGTTATGAGTTGTTTCCCCTATATTTCTCTTTTCCTACAAAATCCTTTTTATATCTAAAGATCTGGCTTCATTTGTTTTATAAGGGAATTTCTTATCAAAAACTTCTCCATGTACAGGACAGCATACTACTCTGTTTTAGAATAGCCACAAGGTTTGTTTATTTCTGAATTCCATTTTCATAGAACTGGCCTGAAGGGGTTCTGGTAGAAAAACCTAAGAAGTGACCAGCTGGACTGAATAGACAGCATTAGAAGTTCAGCTTGATGGATGGTAGCTTAGTAGTATGTTTTACTAAAGTACACTTGTAAGGTATCAGCCAGGGAGATTTTAAAATTATCCCCCTTCCTAGTTTGGTAACAGGTGGCAACTTCTGTAAGGTCTTTGGTGGACTGCAAACCCTGAGGGAGGGAGTTGTATGTCCCTGATATAGGTAAATACAACACAACTTAATTTTTAAAATTTATTTTAAAACACTTATGAAAGATTGACAATGCAAGAATAGCCTTCCCTAACCTGATTCCTTCCACATGCGAACTGCAAAACCAACTATCTTCAACCAGATTAAGGAAAGTTGGTCAGAAATAGCAAGATTAGGGTAAATGTGCACTCCTTCAAGAGAGGGAAAGGCTTAGAACAAGGTGTACTCTGGGTATTTTAGAATTCAATTCCCATCAGCAAGACCAATGACCCCCAAAACATTCGTATTGCAGAAGTTTCCCACCTCCTCTCTAAATATCTTTTAAAATGGCAGAAGTATAAAATATACTACCACAGCGAAGTAAGTTCAATTAGCAGAAAACAGCGACTGCAAAGAGAAGCTATATACGCATATTTTTGGAGATATTTTAAGGGGTAAAGGCCCTTAGATCCCCCCAAATCTCCCTCCCCACCCCCGAAAAGGGATCTTGGAGAAAAGGCCTTGAGGGCGTTAAAAACGCCATAACACAAGGCTGAACCCTCTTTTAACTCCAAGAACCTCCACGCAGAAGACCTTTCAGTTCTCAATCCCTTGTTTCCTTGCCAGCGATCCGCTTTATCTGATGCGCATCCGGAGTACCGTTCTTTGGAGCACTTCCGGACTCATAGATTTCCTGCTTCCGGTTCTGTGAGAAGAATTGGTCAAGGAGGGGAAAACAGTCGCCTTTTTGAGCATTTCTTGAGCGGCAGAAAAAGGTTATAGTTGGCCAGGAATGGTTGTTAAGGTTGCCAACCTTTCAGCTGGCTCCTTTTGAGACATTTTGATTTGCAGCCCCAACCAGGCAGCTACCGCTTGAAAAGTTTCACTCTCTGTCGCCACTCGGCATAGCAGATTGTTTTTAACAGCTCAATAGCGGGCTGCTGTCGCTGTTTCTGTCGGTACTTATAGTCGGAAGGTTCTTCCGGGGGCCTGTCAGAGAGACTGCTGGCTTCGGTGGCCAAAGTGTGGCTTGTGACGAGGTTCGCAAAATAACCTGGCTAATTTGTATCTCAGTATCTTTAGTATAGGTTTAGCGCGTTATGCAGACTTAAGCTAATTAATGTAACTATGATTCAGTATTCCTGGATTAACATTTGGTGCGAATGTAGCAAGAATGGATAAAATAGCCCTCTTTGACCTAGCATCCTCTCTGTGTCTTGAAATAATGTGAAAAATTAGAATAATGGGAGGTGGATATTTAAGGACTAAGTACAATCATTACTGAAATGTAGGGAAATGCTGCAGTATGTGTTCAGAGGACATTATGATTTTTCCAGAGTAATTGAAATGTTGAGGGTCAGAATTTATTAAATAATGGCTGGGCTATATATTTCACCTGCAAAAGAGTTAAATTTTTCTTTTTCTTTTCTGTAATCATTGCTGCCAGCCTGTGGTTGTTCAGAGCTGTGCAGCCCAGATAATATGGCTGATATTTCTCTATATTTTTAAATTGTATGTGTGAGGATGGGTGTATTCATAAAGTTTGTAAACTTTCTATTGACTGTTTTGCTGAGGAGGTTGAGATTTGTTATATGTCAATTTTAGTAGCAATAATGTTCTTTGGAGAAGGACAAAACTGGTTAGAATGAAGTAGTTTTTAAGCAATCTAGAAATTTTATAGGAAGATAAGGGGTGCTGAGGATGATGTGTGCTTTTTTTAAAAAAAGTGAATTGTACTTTTTACAGAGAGATATTTGGAGTTTAATTACCATGGAAATAATAAACAGTGATGTAATATTGTGTTGGCAGAAATTCTTTATCAAAAGAGCATAAACCTTTATGCAGATGTAAGCTCCTTTGAGTTCAGTGCTGTTTGCTCCTAGATAAGTATGCATATACTTATTCTCAGAGTCTCTCTTTCAGGAATATAAGCTTGGTGTGATATAAATGAAACTGAAGGATTATAAGTTGATTTGGAGAAACAAATGGGATGCTGTACAGTTTATTTTTTTTAAAGAAAGTATATTACTGTATTGTGGAAGGAATAGCTATGTAATACATTAATACAGTTAGGGTTAAATAATAGGATCTTCTGGATCTAATACTGTTTAAATCTTTCTTCCCAACTTGGGCACCTTCCAGATATGTAGGCTTCAACTCCCAGAATTCCCTGGCTGTCATGGCTGTTGCTGAGATGTCTAGAAGTTGAAATCTTCACATATGGAGAGGGTCCAAGGTGGGAAAAATTGGTTTAAATAGAAAATATATGCTAGGGGGATGGGAGGCTATTGGTGTGAATCAGTATCATGCTTGTTGCAAACATTGTTAACCATCCACCAGGTGGCAATCATTGACCTTACATGCTGATAAACAATAAAAAAACCCACTTTGATTGTAATTTTCTGTTCTTCAGATGCTTCCCAAATGAGGTTAAATATCAAATGCTTCAATATTTGTTGTGACTGAGCTGCTAGACTTGAGTTTCTCAAACAAGGGAAATGTAGTAGCTGATACCACTCAAAATGAAGCAATCGGGTAATCTTGAAGGCACAGCTTTGTTTTTTAGAGTAGATAAAGCTGGAGCTGTTGATAAACCTCTTTTATACAGCTACCAGAAAGATGGGATATTGTGATGAATTAGTGTATGGATATGGCATGACTGTCCCTATTAGGTTTGAGAATTGGTAGAATAGTAAGAAATTGATGTGGACATTTTAAGAAACAATACTTGAACACAGTTCTACCTACCATAATTGGTTCTATTTTTCCCACACTTTTACAAGGATAGAACTAAACACCTAGTAAGGAAGGTTGGAGCTGCCTATATAATCATCCTATAAATATCTTTTTTTTCCCTATATATTCTACTCTTTTCTCCGTAATTTTCCACTTCCAGTCATGGGATTTATTTCACCTGCTTCCTATGTAACACATATCAGCTTCTTTGTCTCTGGCATTATATAGAATTAATTTAATATCTTCTTGTTAGAAGAGAGTTGGCATTAATAGAAGGACTCCAGAGTTGGCATTGTCTTGGATTGTCCATCTAAGGCTACATGACACGTCATGGCAAGAACTGTACAGCTGGAGCTGTCTACACCTACCATGAAAAGAAAAAAGACACAGGTGAGGAGGCCGTTGACTGAAGTGTATGGGCAGTGCTTCCTTGGTTGAGGAGTGGGGGAAATCTTGCCCTCTCATTGCAATAGTGAAGTTGCTTTTGGAAATCCAAAGCAGTTTTTCTTAGCCTGTATCTGCTACGTATGTTGAACTACAATCTTCATTCTCTGCTGTTAGCATATTAGTTGGCATTGCTGACTGGGGGTGACAGAAAGTCATGTTGAGGAAAAGCAATCCAAAGAGCAGGAGAGATCCTGTATGAAGGGGATGTCTTGAATAGGATTGGAGAAATATATCAGTAAATTAGAAGTGGTTGCAAAAAGAACTGATGAAAGCCATTATTATCTATCCAGTGGAAAGAAATTTTTTTCAGTGAAATCTGAAATCTTGTTCTTTGGCACCTCTGTGTCTAGTTATATTGTCCCCTCTTCCCATCATCTTTATAGAAACAAGTTTAGGGGATTGTCACAAGATTTGGGGGTGATTTCTCCCCACCCCTTTGGTTCTGCTCACAATTCCAGACATAACATAAGGAAATAAAGAAAGCCAGGACCGGGAAGTGGTTACCTCTGTGCTCTTTATGACTAGCTGGATATTACAAAAAGCTCTAAGCTATTTCAGAGTTTTGGTCACACCCCTGGAGTGTGATTAATATGCCCTAGTGTTTCATTGAAACTCAAATTTAAACTAATTCAAACTACAAGCTTTGAAATACAAACAAGCTGAGCCCTCCTGAGCAGAGTTCTTGGCAAGCTCGACTTTTCTGGTTAGAGTGTTGTCAGTTGTTATTTTCTGATGGATCTAAGCAGCGATCCAGAGCAGCCATTTGGATAGCTTTTGTCAGTGCTGTGCACTTGCTATGACCTTTCCTCCCTTTTTTCAGCTGCCTCTGGCTATGGGACTCAGAATGTCCGTTTGAGCAAAGATGCTGTCAAGGACTTTGACTGCTGCTGCCTCTCTCTTCAGCCCTGCAAGGACCCTGTTGTGACGTAAATATTGGATGGGATCCATTTGAAATATGTCAAAGTCTTATGCTGAAGATCTGCTCTGTGTGTTTTTTTTTTCACTTTATCAATACTGTAATGAATCTCTAAAAAGAAAAGAAGATAAATTAATTGCCCTTGCCCAGTACAGATAATTTATTTGTCCATTTGCTACATACGCCTGCTGAACTTTTCTTTTCTTTTCTTTTTTTGCAAATGTAGTAGCCTTTTTAATGTGTATTCGTATAAATCAGTGATGTACAACTTTGGTTGCTTGATGGCTACATCATGTTTTGCATGACACTTTGAGGGCTGGCCTAAACCCTGTTTTGGAAGGACATTTGGAAATGTAAGCGTGAAATGGCTACACTTTGCCTGTTAAATCCCCCCAGATATAAAAGAGGACCAGATTTTTGGCTCTGCACACTGGGGGGGGGGGGGGTTCTGTGGGCCACAAAAGGGATGCTTCAACCTCTTTTGCACCCTTACTACAGAATCTTAATTTTGTTGGTGCTTTTCTCTTTCCACTGCTCAAACAATAATGACATCCTGTTTTATAGAGGAATTGAGGTTAAAAGCTGGAACATGAATTCAGTATGTCTCTGTGCCATAATGCCCCCTTTCACTGGGAATGTAAATCTAGCTATGGAACACAGATCAGGTACTTCATGTATCCATTGTCACACATGAGATGTTTTGTTAGCACTGTTTTCTGCCTCATAGCATTGTGATCTGCAGATTGCTATTTCTTATTAACATTGGTGCAAGAAGGAATTTATTTTTGGAGGGGAATGGGTCAAGAACGGGGTAGAGAATTGGAACCGTTACAGAGTTGGGAATGATGTGGGGAAGAGAAGTTTGAAGCAACAAAGACCAGTGAGAAATGGGGCATAGCTCCATTACCAGTCCTGGATCTTGCCCACAATTCTGTAAAAAAAAAAACTCTTCCCTATCAAACTGATATCTGTACAGGTAGTCCTCAGTTAATGACTGTCCTGTTTAGTGACCATTTGAACTTACAACAGCACTGAAAAAGTAGTTTTACAACCATCCTTGAACTTACAACGGTCACAGTGTCCCTGTGATCACATGATCACAATTCAGGCACTTGGGAATTGGTATGCATTTACAATGGTCGCAGCATCCTACAGTCCCATGATCACCATTTGCAAGCTTCACAGCCAGCTTTTGACAAGCAAAGTCAATGGAGAAGCCGGCAGTAAGTTGCAAATTATGGTCACGTGATGTCGTGCTTAACAGCCATGGGTGATTCACTTAATGACCACAGTGGGAGTGAAACTAAGTCTGGCATGGTCACGTGATGTTTCACTTAACAACCACATCACTTAGTGAAGGAGTTTTTAAGGACTACCTGTATTCATACAAAGGTATTGGCCTTCCTGAGTTTTGCTGATTTCATCTCTCTCCCTCCTGACCCTGCAGTTGTGCATTATTCATTCTTATTTGTGTTACCATGTGTTTCCTGAGCCACTTTTTTGCAGCCCATAAAGCTTTCTCCAATTATAATGCCATTTTGCCATACAAATTAAAAAGTAATCCTCAAAATAGGCTTAGTGTAATTAAAAAGCAAAGACACCCTCCCAACTTCCTCCCCAAAACTCAGAAAAATAAACTCTGTAGCTCTAGCCATTTGCTTCAATGTATTGGTCACCATAGTTGTCCCAAAAGGGTCAAAGATTGTCCCCAGCCGTCAAAAATGCACCCCATCTTGCCCTTTAGTTACATGTATTATGGCTTTCCAGATGTATCCTTGAATATAGGAACCAATATCTGAGTATAGTTATGCTCTGCAGTTCTCACTGTAGTCAAAGAGGCCTGAGGGGTTTGGGAGTTGGGTTATTGGGGGTTTACAAGTTATGTTTATCTTGCTCCCCTCCCCCCCTTCCAGCCCTGATGGATACCTCTATGAGAAAGAAGCTATCCTGGAGTATATCCTACATCAGAAAAAGGAAATTGCCCGGCAAATGAAGGTATGTCAGTATGGAGAGCTAGGAGGTTAGTTGGGTTCATACTTAAATGTCAACTTTAATAGATATATTGGAAGAGTATACCTGAAAAGGCTAACAAATGAAAGAAGATGCAGAAAAGAATTGAATGCCAGTAACATGAACTATCTATGCTGTGTAACATGAAAATCAACCCATTAAACCTGACCTAACTGAAGTGGGTTTGCTATGATTTGTTTAGCAGGCATTCTGCATTATTTAGGAACTTAGACTGATGCTTTATCTTTGTAACATGAATTATTTTAGTCTTCTTTTGATAGCCCTGGTGCTTAGTGGGCTTTATCCACAAGGGCCCTTTTTCCTGTGACCCAATGTAGGCTCAGTTTGAGGCAAAAAGATGACTGGGAAAGGATACTTATATTTGTCCAATGCCTCCTCTAGTCATTGCCTGATGGCCAGGAGGTGCTGATACTGTCTGACCAATGAGGCTGCAAGATTTAAGGAACAATCTGTCCAAGAGAAGGTATGGAAGAAGGTGTAGCAGAAAGAAATATTTTTAGTGGTTATTCAATTTTCTGTAAACAGCTTTGAGAATTTTCTCCTAAAACTAGTATATAAACATTGTAAAATAATAAATTTAGGATTTGGCTGAAAGCCACAGATGAGCTCCAGAGCTGTCAGCCCACCCAGGTAACCCAGACAGGAAACACGACTAGATGAGCTAATTCTGTTTTATTGTAAGGCTACTTATTAACAGAATCTTGCAAGTCCGGAAGTACAAATCTCCCACCCTCCCTTTTTACTGCCTGAGTGGTTAGGGTGGGTCCTTCCTAAGTTTCTTTTTCTGGCCGTTACTATGTTGGGGACTCCCTTCTCTTTTATCTGATAGTTCCCTAGGTGGCATCTCTCCCCCACCCCCCAAATCTTCCAAGGTCTCCCTCACATTCCATCACAATAGCTGTGGCTGGATTTGGTTTCTGTTCCTCCATTCCCTTCCTAGAATTGGAAGATGAGCTTATAGAATAGGGAGTGGCTGAGACTGAGCTTCTTTAGTAAAAGTTGGTATGGACCTTATTGGCCATCGATTCCTGGCCTGTGTCTATTACAGGAGGCAAAGAACAGATTTAAGTCTTAACAGAGGCATCATGTCTTTTGGTCAGGCTTGCATGCAGAGATTCAGAAATACAAAGGGCACAAACGATTCTTGTGTATTCTGGTTGGCACATCTTCAGGTCCCATTCTGGAGGCTATTCATGGAAAAGACTCCTTTTTCCCTTTTCGAGTGCTATGTTAGAGTAATGTAGGCAGGAAGAAATCAGCATCTTTCATCAAGACTGTACATCTCTACTCAGCTAGAAATCAAGCTTTGGTTTATGTTTATGGCTCGGTTCCTGCTTTGGGGATATAATATCTTGATTCCACAGTGCTGCTGTGTAGCAATATAAGTCTGAGTTATTGGGGTCCATCAATAATATTTGTTCCAGTAGTTCTGCTTGTAAGTTGGGCATCCTGCAGCTGCAGTCTGGTTTCTTTATCTGATTGTCATCAAGCTTTTCACTTCTTGCTCAAACTCTTTTCTCACTTAAAACAAATCATGAAACAGACTGGTCTTTTTTCCCTAGGCTTTAGACTACTCTTTGGTTTTAATGAGCCCTGTTGTTTCCACCTCACCTATATCTCTTATAGAGAACAGAAGCATGCTTAATACTTTGCTTTAGAACTGACATGCTGAAAAGTAGAGCAGCAGTAGAGATGATTTCTTAGTAAAGACCTTCTTTTTGGCATCTGCAGGCATATGAAAAACAGAAGAATGAAAAGAAAGCAGAGATGGCAGAGTTGAGCAAGGCTGCCAAAGAGTCCCAGGTGAAAAGTTTCCTTGACAAAGAATTGAGCATTGTGAGCAAACCCCTCAATCCCTTTGATCGTCAGTCAGGTAAGTGTTCAAGAGTAGAGGAATGCAGTCCGTGCTAAGCAGCTGGGGGTGGGGAGAGGAAAACTATCTTATTTGCCATTTGGGAAAGGATATCAAGAATGGATTCTTCCTTCTGCTGTGTGTGTGCTCTCCTGTAAATCTTAAAAATGCTGCCATGCTTGATACGAATTGGTCCCTCTCTCCCTGTTCTGGTGCTGCATGGTGTGGTGGCTTGAGCAACCCTGGAAACTGTGGGTGGGGGGAAGCAATCTCTTCTTACAAGGATTGAATAAAAAGTGATGGCTCCAAATAATCCTTGAAATTAGCTTTTTTTTTTTTTTTTGCAACACTTAATTGCAACAGACAGAACTTTGAAACAAATTGTTAAGCTGAGTTTGAAGTACAGTGGTACCTCGGTTCACGAACTTAATTCATTCTGCGACTCTGGTCGCGAACCGAATTGGTTGTGAACCAAATCAAATTTTCCCATAAGGTTCAATGTAAATACGGTTAATCCGTTCTGAACCATATGTTGTTGTTTTTTAAAACCGCAAAAATATGACACAAAGTACAGTACGAAGAGAGAGGAAGCTAACCTTGCTCGACGCGACTTCTGGCGTGGAGGACAGGAAGACGGGTGGGGAGGCGGTTATTGCTTGGAGGGAGAGTCCCCCTCCCTACAAGAAGCCGCGACCACGTGTCACGGGAGGGAAAATGGCTGCGGATCCTGTTCGTAACCCGATCCGGCGTTCGCGAACAGAGGCAAAATTTTGTGACCGGAGCTGTTTGTGAACCGAATTGTTCGTGAACAGAAGCGTTCGTGAACCGAGGTACCACTGTAGCTCAAGTAGGATATTTGCTACAACGTGACAAGCCTGGGCCTCACACCTTGTAAGTCACCCAAGAGGCAATTGTGAAGTTGGATCTCACTGTCTTACCCTATCCTCCATACAATTGTCCCACCTTTTCCCAAAATTGAAGGAATACCTTCGTGAGCATCTGTTTGACTCAGATGAAGAGACTGAAAAGACAGGTAGGACATGATTGAAGAGACAAAGTGTGGAGTTCTTTCGTGACAGCTTTAAGAAGCTTGTCCATCATTGGCAGAAGTGTGTTTCAAATGATAGTAATTATGTGGAAAAGTAAGTACAGGTAATAAAAGAGCTGATTTCAAGGATTATTTTCCTGTTTCATTTATTAAAATATCCCTATTTAAACTAAACCTATGGAGGTGGAGGCATTACTTTTCATCGACCCTCACATAAATAGCTCTTTCGCCTATGTTTAAGTTTCTGTCTCTTTCTCTTAAAGCTCTTTCCTACCCTTATTTCATTTTTCAGCTTCACTGCTTCCCCACCACCACCTCTTTCCAAGTTAGCTCTCCTGCTATCATTCTCTTTGAATATTTGTCTTGCTCCCCTGAATGTGAAATGGATCACTCAGGGGAAATGTGGGCAGTTGCTACAAGATATGAATCCCCTCCCAAGCATGGAATAACAATGCCTGCATTATTCCTGTCTTTGCTGAGGTTTGTAGTGTTAATGTAATGATGAGGGACATATTTTGGGATGCACAAGAAAAGTACTTCCTGCATCCTTTTACATGTTCTAGACTAAGTATGCACAGGGCCCCTGAAACCCAATGTGCAAATTGTGCACCACACAAGAGTACCGCATGGGGGGCGGGTCACCAGTTACAAGGTAAAAATTGTTTTTGACTGTGTATGCATGCTGCTGGAATATTAAAAAAAAAAGTTTTTAACAACACATGAGTGTATATACACATAGCTGGAATATAAAAAAAATGTTTTTATGCACAAGGGCACCTGATATTCCAGCAGTGACCCTGGGCATGCAGATGAATTCCAGTGCTCCTAGGCATACAGAACTATCTTATCCCACCCACCCACAAACAATTCATGTTTGGAAATCTGTAGACCTTAATAAATCTGTTCTTCTCTGTGGATTATAGGAGACTCTCAACCGGGACCCAGCAGTGGAGAAAAGGCCAAACAATTACCAAGTTTTTGGATCCCTTCACTGACACCTGAGGCCAAAACCAAAGCCATCCCAAAACCAGTGAGTTATTTTGTCATGCCCTTTTCAAGATTCACCTCTTGCCTTCTATTGGGATATGTACGTCTTGTAGTTTGTCTACACTACAAAGCTAAACCAGTTTAACTGCCATGGTTTCTATAAAGAACAATAAAAGCTCTTAATCTTTGATTAATGTGGTGCCATATTCTCAAAGCATTTAGTTTCAGAGTTCTTAGGAGAAGTCCTAATGATTTAAATGTATTTACTTAATGGCTGTATTTGGATCTACGTTTTTTTTCCCCTCCAAAACCAGATAGCTTTTCGGTTAGTTCTTCTTTGTTTATGGCTGTTGGTTGAAAAATGTCAGAGGCTCATGCTGGCTTTTGCAACCTGGTGCAATCCAATTCTGTTGAACTATACATCCCATAATTATAATCAGAATGGCCACTCACCTCTAAATATTTAAAAAATTTCGGCTGTATTTAAATGATCTGGATATATGAAGGGACTCTGTATATAAAGATCTGAGTTCCTTATTTGCTGATTAAAGATTAACCATGGGGGGGATGGAATGGAATATCTGGTTGCTTGGAAGATACCACTGAAATTTATTCACTGTGCATGTATATTAAAGAAAATTGCACGGATTCTGATTTTCCAGCCATGAATGGCTTCTGTTTTCAGGTTCCAGGTTTTTTTCATTGGATCTTGATATTCTGTATATCAAATCCTAGGAATAAAGCATTTGAGTTTTGAATATTTGAGTGCTAGTTTCAAGAGAGGATTAGAGTATGTGTTTCCATATTGATTCTAATCTAATCCATACCTTTCCTTTTTTTTCCCCCTGAGAACTCAGCAGTCTTGCCTCCCAGCTTACCCTATACTTGTCATTTCTGTTCTTGCCATTTATTCTAGGACAAGTGTGTGTACTGCCCCATGAGTAGGAAACCACTGAAGCTGAAAGATTTGATCCCAGTGCACTTCACCCCTGTAGATCCTAGTGTAGATCGTGTTGGACTGATCAACCGGCAGGACCGCTACGTGTGTGCTGTCACACGAGACATGCTTGGAAACTCTGTCCCTTGTGCTGTGCTCTGTCCATCGTGAGTAATGAGATGGGGCTTTTTTGGACTGAGGAAAGGAGGTTTTTACTAGCAGGCTACTTATGGGATGAAATCTATAGCTGGATCCAAGCATGGGAATCTGTGCCTTATGCTTAATATGTAAAGGAGGTGTCCTTTTTTTCAAGAGGCTCAGTTGTGACCCTGGAATGTGTGGAGAAGCTGATCAAGAAGGACATGGTTGATCCAGTGAATGGGGAGAAGTTGACTGACAAGGACATCATAGTCTTACAGCGGGTGAGATTGACCATTAAAGCCCTTCTCCTGTAGCTCCCAAAGTAGGCAATTTTAATGGTTCTAGTTCCAATACATTTGAAGGGTACCTGGTGGAGGGAGAGCTGATCTAAAATCTGAGGTCCTTTTTAAAGTCTTTATGTTGATCTAAAATATTGAAAGGTTACTCAGTGATTTTGATTTTCTTTCGTCTTCTAAGCATTGAATCCCATCATTCATTCTGCTGCAAAAGATAGCCATCATGCAATTATCCAGCTATGCTCTGGAATAATTTCTGTGTTGTGATATGATTGGAAATATATTTTAGTGCTCCAAAGACCTGTGTTGATGTAATAGAGATTATCAATGCACAAATTTCTCCCAGCATTACTAGATATCTTGTACTATAGTATGTTATCCTCAGTGGATAATCAAGTTATTTTATGCAACAACCTCAATGATTTGCCTGCATGGTCAAGATATTCTCAAAAATTTAAAATCTGGGGAATGTTTTTAGATTAAGTTGCTTTCAGCCAGTTTTATTGAAAATACAATGATATACAAACAATAGCATGGTCTTATCCCTGATATGCAGTATTGAGTAGCCAAAGATGAGTCGTCATTGGGCTACAATTATTGAAATATTCTTGTGTGGATTCAGAAGAAAAGGCATAACCTTGCCCTATTCACAAGGTTTGAAGGCAGACTAAAATAGGGAGGGATTTGTGTTTTTTCAAAAAAAGGCCCACTACCTTTCAACCAAATGGTCCAGGATAATGAAAGTGGTAGTTAGTTCAGTATTATCAGGAGGACGATCAGTTCTCCATCCCTGCAGTTACATATAGAAATATTTTCTCTGGGATTATTTGGAGTGTGAATATTACATCTTGGGCACCTGCAGAAGTTTGTGGTTCAGCATGTTGTAGAAAACTATTATCTTAGCATGTTGTATAAATCATACCATATATATGCTATGATATGGCAGGTTTCAAAATAGCAAGTCTCATGAACACAGCAGTCATGTTTTGTTAACCTAGATTTAGAGCTAAGTATGATATGCAGTGGTAGGGAACTACATACCAACTCTGAATACTTTTGAGCATGTGCAGAGAATTTCCTCATCCCAGGGCAACCACATGCCCTGGGATTAGCTGTCAGGCAAAGCTTGGGCTCCAACTGTAATGTTGCCTAGCTGAGCACTGAGCCCAACAAAAGCTCCCTAACCATCGCAGGCTAGGTAAGTGTGGGCCTTCACTTGTTACCATCCCTCTTCCCTTATGAGTGTTCTCTTTCTCTAGGGCGGCACAGGATTTGCAGGGTCAGGCGTGGAGCTGGAAGCCAAGAAATCTCGGCCTGTGATGCAGGCTTAATACATTCAGATGGAAAAGAAAGGACAACTACTCCTCCAGCCGATGCTAGCTGCCATCTGCTAGCCTGAAAAAGCCAATATTGCATATAAAGAGAGACAAAGTATCCTATAATTTTGTAAATCATGCTTGATTGGTTTTGAAGTTTTTGAAAGAATTTTTAATTTGGGAAATGTGTGATCAAAAGCTTATTTTTAGGAGTCATAATTCACTTGCCAAGTTTTTTTTTTTTTTTTTACCTTGGAAAGGAAAACAGAGGGTGCAGTTCACAAGATCAGAGGCCCAGTGTATCTTTTTAATTGATTGATATTAAAAATTTCGTGACACATCTATAAGGGGAGAAGCTCTTCTGTTGGATCAATCTCTTTTTTCCTAAAATTTTGCTGCCTCTTCTGTAGTCCAATCTATGGCACAATATCTTGAGAGGGTGGGAAGTGGTTTTATTAGTAATCCAGAATTTTACAGTTTAAGAGGTCACAACTCCTGGCGGCCCCCCAGATAACCAACTGTTGCTCCATACACTTTGGCGCTCTCAATGCCATGCTGCATCATCTCTATGACTTCCTTCCGGGAAAGCCTGCCATCCTGGAGAACGAAGAGGTACAGAGAAAGAACTACAAGCCCAGACAAGCAGTGTTTATCCAAGGCATGGGGCTACCACTAAGATGCTTGCAAATACATTCATCCTGTATTCAGCTTTTTTTGCCTGTGCAAAACAGACATGGGAGGTGATTTTGAACCCAACTGGTTATTTCATTATTCCCAACAGGTCCCAGATGAGTGTTTGAAAAGAAAACAGGCATCTTAGTCCCCTTAAAATAAGGGAAGCACTTAAGGGAGCTAATCTTTCCCTCCCCTTAGCTAAAGAGTGTGGAACTTGCAAGGGAAGCATTTAAGTGCATTAAGAACAGGGGTTGAACCTACCCTAACCATTAAAGAGATTAAATGCACTGGTGAAAGAAGGTGTAGGTGTATTTAATCTCCTTCTTCCCAAACCTCAGGAACATGGACATCTTTATAGCGCAGTAAGGTTCACAGTGCTTTGGGGGAGATGGAAGCTGCAGAGGAGCAAGAATGGATCCTAGGGAAAACCACCCAAGTACACCAGCTACACTAGTTTTGGAGGAAAGTTTAAGCAGGCCCTTCCAACAATAAATAAGACAGCAATTCTCTTCTGGAGTGTGCTTCTCCCACCCCCATGTAAGGGAGAACCCGTTGTTGTACATCCTCCACCCGCTCCAATCACAGTTCATCGTGCTTCTTTGTCAAGTCTTCACCATAGTTGGTGGCCTGGCTTCCCACAAACATGTTCCAATTGTCCAAAATCTCTTGCTTGGTTATTTTATCATCCTGCGATGTGGGGAGGAAGAGAGGCAGTGGGAGAAGAGAAATAGGAGGCAAGGAGAGAAATGCACAATTACAACCCAATTACATCCCAATCATTTATTTTTAACATTCTTGTATTGTTAGCAAATTATATATAAAACAATAGATTGAAGCCATTTGTGTTAACTTTTCAGGGAGAAGGAAGAATCTTATAACAGTCCATGCAACAAATCATTAGAGGAGGCAGTTTTAAATGTTATGCTTTTCCCTCATTTAGAGGGCTAAAGTTCTTTTTGGTGCTACAGAGATTACTGTATTCCTGCCCACTCCAGGATGAGAATTAAAAAAAAAACTTCTACGACAGCAAATTCTGAGTTGCTCTCCTTCTATTTTGCTATTTCATAAATATAAAGAATGGACAGCTGAAGCCAAATCTTGGCAGATGCATATCTCAGGAATCAGCAGTATGTGACACAAAGCCACCCACAGGTCAGTCCTGAACAAAATGTCCATGGGATCTGAATCTTGTATTGTACAAGCACTCCTTCCTTTAAGTAGCAGAGTGTTTTGCTTTAATTCTTCAGATAAGAAAAGTTTGCTTTCTTTTAAGAGATGCAATAAAGAATGCCTTGGAAACTCAGTTTTCTATTCTCGTGGACAGGAGAGAGGAAGTTTTTCTGCAGAGGACAGACATTTAAAAGGTTTTCTAAAGCACGGTTAATCCTAATTCTAATGCTGTCACTTAATGACTAATTTTTTTTTTTTAAAAAAAAGCTTCCCTGAGGATGAAATTTGGGTCTTGACTGATATTGAGGAGCTGAAAATACCTTTCGTGTCCTAGAAGCTGGATGTGTTTATAGCCTTGTGCCACTTAACTGGGATGAGATAGTCAAGGGCAAGATTTCAAGTATTCATTAGAGATTGGGTTAGAACTGCACTGGTAGATTTCAGTTGCACTGAAAGTGAGTTTCTTTCAAGAATTAAATTTTGGGGTGACTGCAGTAGTACTGGTTAGACCCTGCCTAAACCTGTAGTGAAAGCTGTGTGAGCCCACGTGCTTTGATTCTTTTTCTCCCTTCCTTGATAGGCTATATCTAAAGTAGCTTCTGCCAGAGATTTGACATGATTGCACCAGCTCTTTGAATTAGAGTGCAAGCCCAATTTGAAGCAGAGAAAGTGAGGAAAGAATGAAGGACCCTGTTTTAAATTCCATCCCTCTTCCAGAAATAGTTTTCTTTCACAATTAAAAAATGACCTATTTCATGAATTTGCATTGGACACACTGATAATCCCTAATTACAAGCTAACTAGGACAGAAGTCTTTAAGGAATGCATTGATATCCAGGATTATTTGAGGGAAGATCAAAATCTTTTATTTCAACTTCCATATCCAGGTCAGGAGACCTGGAGCTAAAACTACCCTAAAGTAAATTCTCCTTCAAGTCAGGTTTGACTCCTGGGGACTCACCTACTTTGTGCCAAAAATGCTAGTGGATCACACACAATCCATGGGCCACATATTTCAACTCCTGCCCTACCCTGAGCAATGCTGCTCCTTCCCCATGCTGGGACTGTCCTCACCTTATCTTTGTCCGACTGAACAAGGAGATGCTTGGATTCCACTTCAGCGTGGTCATAGTCTGGGGGCAGGATCCAGTGCCCAATTTCCTCCCGATCCATTTTTCCATCTTTGTTGATGTCTCGGTGTTCCAAGAATTGCTGGCGTTCACTTGTCACCCAGCTAGGTTCTGGCTCCCCAGTTTCAGGGGTGTATATGTCACCTGATCAATAAGAATAAGTGACATGATAACACAGATCTCCCTATTCAACGCCCCCTCTCCAATTGCCGGAGAAAAGCAGGACCTTTCTGCTAATCAAGTCAACGAAGGAATAGAAGGGAGACAGAAAGGGGCAGAGTACTTCCTCCCTCTGGGCTCGAAAAAGGCTTACAGCTCTGTCCAAAACCAGCCTGCTTCTTAATAGGGGGTAATCCAATTCCATGCAGCCAGGATCCTTATAGTCTTACCAAGATACTCATCCACTTCTACAAAGCCATCACCATTCTTGTCTATGTCCTCCAGGGTTTCCTGAAAAAGTCAGAAGGTAGCTCTTAATAGTGCAGCAGATCTTTCTACAGAGATTTGTGCCAGAAAGATATCAAAACCTTGCCCTGCTCAAGAAATAGTGCCTCTGGTGAGATGTGATTTCTGTTCCTAGATGCTTGGTAGTGTGATGTGTCTATTGCAGAACAAGGAAGTCGTGTCTTGGAAAATGTGGGTGGGTCATAATCACTTTCTAAGTTTGGGCCTTGGCTACTCAGAGGAGACCCTACTCAGGCTCTCTGGCTCAATACTCCAGGATCTCAGATGAGATTTTCCCCAGATCTCATGGATTGAATATGGTCCCTTCTACCTGCAAAGCAGGTGCTCTAACACATTACAGCTGTTTCCATGTGTGCTATCATCATGGACAAAATTGGAAAGGACTTCTCCAAGATCATAGTCAGCTTTGCACCTGGGAGAAAGGAGAGGCTGAACACAACACAACATACTTGAATCTTCTCTTATACATTAAGGGGAAAAGGCCCATCCTTCAACTAAAACTCATAAACACAGTTTAGACATCAGAGAGAATACTAGAAAGTTTGAGAAATTTTTGTTCTTTTTTTTTTAAAACATAGGGGAGCATTTTAAATCAGCATCCCACTTCAGCTTTTGAGGTAGCAGCAGCCACAATTCATTTCTTGCTCATCACGTTGCAAGTGTAAAGCAGATCATTGCTACCTTTTACCCTGTAAAAAAAACCTGGATTTTTCTGGAGGATACAAAAATGTGGTCAGAACAGCCCAATATCTTAATTTGGTGATTAGAAAATGTGCAGGTGTATCTTACTTTACATGGAGGTCCTTTACTACCATCTGAAATAGTTTGTGAAGCAAAACTGTAACATTTCACAAGAGAGGTAAGGTACAGTTAAAGGGGAGAAAGAGAAAACAGTATACATGGAAACTGCAAAGCAGGAATAAAAGTTTTAATAAAATAAACCCTGAAGAACAGCTGCTGAGGTTGGTGCAAAATCTTTGCTGCACTTTCAGCTCTATTCTCTTATGTGTCACCCTAGGGAAATCTAACGGCAAGCTAATAAATTTGTTTCCCACCCAACCCAATATATACACCATCTATCACAGAAAAATACAGGATTTCTTAATGGTAAAATGTCTAGGACAGTGTTTCTCAACCTTGGCAACTTTAAGATGTATGAACTTCAAATCCCAGAATTCTGTGTGTGTTGAAGTCCGCACATCTTAAAGCTGCCAAGGTTGAGAAACACTGGTCTAGGAGGAGGCCATCATGAATATAGCTGTCATGAACTGGGAAGATGGAGACTGCGATCTTCTGAAGCATCAGAACATTCAGATTCAGATCATTCTTGGTCTTTGATCTTTGTTTCAACTGGATAAAGCCCACCCCCTATTTTACATAAGCCTATGGACCATTTGAAAGTCACAGTGTAATTATCAACCTGATACTTTTGGGAGGTTTTGAAGCAAAGCTTCTCTGATCTCTTGCTACTAGTCATGCTGGCGAGAATCTAGACTAAGCATTGCATTTTATATATTACTTGGGTTTACATGTTGTGTTAAGCTGAAGGTCAGCCCAAAATACTAACAGATGGCATCCGCTGAATGTATGAAAAAAAATCACAAGATAAGACAAATCTCACAAGATCTCCATGTTCCTGCATTTGGGGCATTGTTAAAAGATACATGCATTATTTATGTATTAAAATATTTTTGCCCACCTGATACTGCATAAAATCACACAGTGATACCTGCTAGGTGAAAATGTGACTGATCTTTATATTAAGCTATAATTTGCTTCGTTTTGGTTTAGCATGATGGGAGTTACAGAGTTTGTAAATCATGGTTTATAACTTAGGATTTATGTGAATCAGAACACCATGGCCATCATTTAACCATATTTTGGTTAAAACCAACTATGGCAAAACAGAGTATGTGAATCCAGATTTAGTGTTGCTTTTATTCCAAGTATAAGTTCTCTGTTCTTGGTAAAGTTTCCAGTTTATTCATTCTAAGTGGAAATAACAAGATGCATAGCCCATGAATGGAGATGATTCTATCTGAATTTGAAATTCTAATTCTATGGAGAGACAGAGAATGAAACCTGAGAATGTGCTATGACATGGTTTCCTTAGCCCTGTTGCTGACTAAACCACAATTAGATTCATACAGCCCGGTAAACCGGAGCAATTTGTACTGTTTAGTATGGTACGCCCAGCCTCACCGTCACTATAATGTCCCTCATGTAGTCAAACTCTTCAGGGTGAAGGAAGGCTGTGAATTCCTCTCTTGTCACACTCATATCCCCATCTTTGTCAGCTGCTTTGAATCGCCGCTCGTCCCGCGCCAGCATCTTCCGGTATGAATTCTTGTCCTCAAGATCACCAAACTCTTCTCCTGAAGAAAGCAAAGACAAGAGCATCAATGAATCCCCCAGTAAACTCGAGCACATAATTAAAACTTATTCTTCTACAAGGAGAGGATTTCCAGGGTGTTTCAGTTTGGTCAACCAAAATGAACCACACACAGAGAAAGGGTGATATGAGCGAAATGGTCCATTAGAATGAGCCTATATCTTGAGTGATGACCTAACCTCTCTCTGCATCAAGTGTAGTGTGGGGTCTTTGTAATGAGGCATGCGCTCATTAGGATCCCAGAAAACAAAGTATTACGTTATACTGCTGATTTATGGCCCCTTTCTGGAGCAATTCCTATAATAGAGGAAACTAATTTTTTGAGCAATTTGAAAAATCTGCTGTGGTGGGGTGTAACAAAGCACCCATCATGAGAAGGCAAATTAGTAAGAGTAACCTAACTTCTCAAGATTCTGTCTACCTTCTCAATGTGCCCTGCTTTTTTTCAGGCTAGGTCTTTTTTTCAGGCTAGGCCCTGACTCTTACAGTATATGCTGCTCTCCTGGCCTCTGGCTTAACATTTCTTCTATCTCCCTTCCACATAAACATATGATTTTTCCCTTTCTCCCCCACCCCCTTACCTTCATAGTGCCCATAAGTGGTGCTTTTAAACTCATTCCAAGTGATATGGCCATCATTATCCTTGTCATAGTCCTTCCAGTTCTTGTTTACATTCTCATAGATATAGCGGTTCTGAGTATGCTTGATCCAGTCCTTCAACTCAGGCTGAGTCACAAAACCATCCCCATCTCGATCAATTCGTTCCACAATCTTCCTGCAAGGACATTACTACAAAAATAAGAGGCCTAAAAATCCTTACAGAAAACTTCTGGATTGCTCAATCCTAGTCTGATGTTCTACAAACAATGTCACAAACTCCCATAACACATTTATGGAACACCTTGGGAGTGGGGGCTAGGATTTCTGGGAAGTGTAGTCCCAACAATTCTGGAGGGTACCACTGAGAATGGCTAGTCTATAGCATACTCTTAGGGCTAGTATTAAGATCCAACAGACCAGTCTAGAGCCCTGTGTTAATTATTCACTTGATCTGAAACACGTGTTAGAATCTTTTGCGGTACACAGGCATGTTTCCTTAGTAAAGATGATGATGTTAGACCACAAAGCCAATTACCTAGAAGGCAATAGGAGAATTGTGGTCTCTCTCACTGGAGATCTTTAGGTAAGGTCTGGATGGCCACTATCAAAGATGCCTTATTTCTGAATATCCTGAATCAAGCAAGGGATTGGACTAGGCAGTCTCCATCTGGTAAAGGGTGTCTTGAGGCAGAAAATAGAAAACTTCCTTCTCTACCATATTAGTTCTTAAGAGTTCCAGACATAATTCCTCCTTGTCTGATCAGTTTTTTAAGGAGAAGGAAACTTGATGTCTTAGAACAGGGTTTCCCAACCTTGGCGACTTGAAGATGTGTGGACTTCAGCTCCCAGAATTCCCCAGCCAGCCATGCTGGCTGGGGAATTCTGGGAGCTGAAGTCCACACATCTTCAAGTCGCCAAGGTTGAGAAACCCTGCCTTAGAGAAATGACTCTCAAATGGCTGGATGATCCCATCTTTAAAAGACTCTGGATTCATAGCATTGTTTCTTTGCATTTGACCAGGAACATAGCTTCCTGAAGAAAAAAAGGCAGTATAATGAGGTTTATGTTGGTGCTTAATACCTCTCACTTTGCTAAGGTTGTTTGTTCAGTTACATTGTTATTGTTTTGGGTTGGGGTGGGGGTTGGCGATGTAGTTGAAATGGCTAAGTGCCACGTCAAGGGTGAACATAAAGTTTAGATGACAGGCAAGTCATAAAATCCAGTTGTTTCAAATATGCTTGTAACCAGATTGACCAAACATTAGCCTAGTTTGCACACCACAATAAGCCAGCATACTTAGAATCCTCCCTTAGAGAAACAAGCAAGGATTCTTGTACATGGCACTCCACCATTCTCACTTGGCTTCGCTAGCCAGTGGGAAGAGCTAAACCAAGCTGGAAGCCACATTCCTTATTTCTTTATTTCAGGCATCCAGACTGGGATCCCTAACTTAATTCCTCCTTAAGTCAGAATGAAAAAGTTTAACAAATCATGGTCAAATTTTTTTGGGTTAGCCAGGCAAGAATAACGAGGCAACAAGTTTATTTGTTCTTTAATGTGATGTTCAAATTAGCTGACTGCCAGTAAAAACTGAATTCTGCAATCTGCCCATGCTCAAATACATTAAGCAGATGTATATATTATATGATCTTTTGCAAAATTTATAGTTGCTCTATAAGTTGTAGGGAGAGGCAAAGTGACATGCAAGTCACTACAATCCACCCTTTACCTTCTAAGAAGCTAGCACCCTACAGGGCTAGACACTTGGTTCTCCTCTCCCAATTTTAGCATGCAAAATTCTTTGCCCAATTCCATCACTGCATCATTACCCCAGCCTCTCTTTGCTCTCTTCAGGAGTTAGTTGGTCAAATGTCTTGGCTTCTTCTTTCCCCAAAAAGGCTTCATGATCATAGCGGAAGTCTTGACTGTCATCATGGTGGTGATCACTGAGGTCTTGGCCATGGTGGACACGATCCTTCTTGTCAGGGGGTGGCTTGGCCAGGGCCCAGACAAGACATATAGTCAGCAGATAGTAGTAGCAAAGTGTGTTCTGCCAAGCCATTGTATACCTCTTGGAAAAATAAAAATGATCAATAAGGGAAACACATAATACATACATTATATATATCCCCGATACATCTGGATCTGGAAATTTTGCTCCTCATCTCCACTGCCTTTACTGTCTTTGAGAACTCCTGCTACCTTAAAGCATGACATCCATTCTCCTAGGCTGCTCAGAGTTTGGAGAATACCCCTAATTCCCCTCAAGTCCTTCTTCTAAAGCTACCTTTGCATCACTCTGTAGATTATACTTATTGTACCCATACCCAAATTCATGTCCTTTAGATGTCTTAGACAACAACATTCATCATCCCTTATGATCTGGGATTATGGATATGTAGTCTCACAAATCCCTAAGACTAAGAGAGCTGTCCTGCTATCACTCAGCCCACGTCCTGGTTCCCTGCTTACCCTTTTTGGCATCCCCCCTGCCCCAATTCTTCTCTATCACATTGTACGTTGTGAGCTCCTTGGTGTTGAGCCTGTTCTTCTGTATTTGGTAAAATTCTGTGCATTCTAATGATGCTATTAAAACGATAATTTCGTCTTCTCTTTGCCAAGAAACCAGAGCCCGATGCCCTGCCCCCATATATCTTTTTGCCCCCCCCCCTTTTTAAATGTATTTATGCTTTACTTAGTTAAATGTTTAGTTTATGCTTAGTTCTCTACTCTATTCTGGGGTACCATGACTATCTCTCTGTAAGTTAGGTGATGCTAAAAGATTGGCCCAGTTATCAAATGAACTCCATGTCTGAGCAAGAATTTGGATGCAGGTTCTCCTCATCTCAAATAATCCAGCACCTACACATTACTTGTTCTCAGCACTAAAACTTACTCAGTCGTGATTGATTTTAGATCTGAAACAACACCTCCCAGTCACAGTCCTGCCATGTATGATGCTGACTTCATATGACTATCACCTGGTTTTGCCCTGGGGCCTCTCTCCAAACCAAAGATCATCAAGTCCCCATTCCCAGCCAAATTCTCTATTTAGTCATTCAACTTCCTTTCATCCTAGCCCACTCATCCAGACACAAAGCTCTCCCGGTCTCCAAGGCTCTCTTGGAGGTGGGGATTAGCAATAAGGACTGCACCTGCTCTTTCAAGGGGCAAAACATCAGCAGATCACAGCAGCAGAGGCAAATCAGGCCAGTTCTCAGTTTGCTGCCCAAAATACAGAATGTTCAATTCCTGAAGTAGCTCAATGAAAACTGTCCCTGCTCTGTCCAGAACAAAGCCGCTGAAGAACAAAGCAACAGCAGAAAGGGAACACGGCTTTACATCCTGGGCCGCAGTACAAAAGAGACACTTCCAGTGCCAAGTTATTTGGACTATGGCAAAGACAGGCCCTGGGCCTGAATCAAACCCAACAGCCTCCTACCATTGCACAAAGCCCACTTAGCAAGCAATTCCACTACAATAAAAGCTGAAAAATCTATTAAGTCTTGTGGCACTTTAAAGAATACCAACAGAAGCAAGTATCTGCAGCTCAGGGTTGAACTGTGGAGTTCTTAGTGCTCTCCGAGCTCGGTTGTTTGCTTGCAGACGTTTCATTACCCAACTAGGGGACATCATCAGCGTGAGTCACTTGCACTGATGATGTTACCTAGTTGGGTAATGAAACGTCTGCAAGCAAACAACCGAGCTCGGAGATCAAGAATTCCACATTTTAAAGGATAACAAATCTATTATGGTGGAAGCTTTTCTGCTCAGTCACAGCAAGTGACAGAACCTAATCGATGGCTGATTTTGAAAAGGCTAAACAGGGCCAGGCTTGGTTAACCTGTTTTAACTTTGGATAGGAGAGCACCAGAAATCCTAGAGGCATAGACTAGACTGCAAAGAAAAAAAAAACATTCTGGAAGAAGGCAGTGACAACTGACTTCCATATTGTTGCCCAACCCCTTCCCAAAAGTGCTGATCTCTTCTTTTACTGACTTCCTCAGTAAAAAGGTGAAGAGGCATGGGAAATAGTGAACAAAGAGGTTGAGAAGAAAATGGAACAATGAGACAGTGATAATGACCTGATTAATTGCTGAGTATCTGTGTTATCACCCAACTATTGTTTTGTGAATGGTCAGTGTCATCTGCTGTCTGCACTTTCTACAATTAATTTTCCTTTGACCTCCTTGCTTACCATCCCACTAGGGATAAATATTTACTTATAATTCATGCACTGATGAAGTAGAATCTAGTGCCAGCCAGTCTCTGCCATACATACATTTGCTGTCTTTTAAACTGGATTGTGGTGCAACAAACTAATATAGTTACCCCCAGGGCAAAACAATGCATATTTCACCCCCCATTCCCATATGATTGTCTCCAAATGCAAGACAAATTAACACGGTTCAAGCTAGAAGTTAAGAAAGCACAGGAGTTCCTGCTCCAGCGAGACACGCACTGTGGGATTCAGGCTAAAACACTTTATCCTTATAATGTCTCTTAGCAGAAAATGCACCTTTAAATCAACAAGCAAATGAAGAGAGAAGAACTGACACCCCACATCAGAAAACATCATGAAGAAAATCTATCTACGTGGTCGCTAGGAATCCAAAACGACTTGATAGCACATAATCAGTCAAATCAGAGAACAGGGCAGGATGCAGAAGCTGGGCACGACCAAGTAACTGTCTCAGCAAGAGGTGGTTCCTGCTGCCCATTTCCGAGAAGGCTCAAGCGCCCCTAGGGAGCTGGCCCCTAAAATCCCACGCGCGGCCACGTTGCTCAGTCTTCTAGAGGCACCAGACGCCCTCCGTCCAATCCTAACCGCAACACTCCGCTCCAACAGCCTCCGCGAGGCGCCTGAGAGTTCAGCGCCGCTCTGAATGCACCGATTTACTCCGTGGCTCCTGACAATCGCCTCCGGCCACCACTTACATTCTTACACCGCCAACCGAGAGCATCCCAACTCGGTTCCTCAGCTGCAACGCTGCCGTCCCTAACAAAGGAAGACGAAGGTTTCCTTTCCCGACGTAAATTCTCCACGGCCAGCCGACTCCCCCGGGGCCCTAACCCATAGCCCCCTCCCCTCATTCCGTTCACCTCATCTCTGGTCTGCGCGTCCCAAAGCCCCTTTCCATTAATCCTCCCCAGGAACCGATTCCTCCATTTCCCCACGCCTTTTACCTCTTCCCCAAAGCAGCTCCCACAAGCACGATCTCCACTCTCGGAATGCCGCCCCTGTTCATCTTCACCCCTCCGATGTTTCCCCGGACACGCCCCTCATCTCTGCAACACCCAATCCGGGCCCGCGGTCGGCCGAGGGGCGTGGCCGAGGGGCTCCGGGACTGGCCGGTCTGCGCCACGTTGACACAAAGTTCCGTTCGTCCCGAGGCCGGCAGGGCGGGCTCTTTCTGGGGTCCTCCGTGTTCCCCGCTTCTCGTCGGCCAACTGCAGCGGGACACCTCTCTCTGCCTCCACCCCGGCGTGCATCAGGAATCTGCCGCCACCCCTTTTTTGGCAGTCGTGCCAGGATTAAATAGAATGCGCTGCTAAAACAACGTGGCCTCCCAGGAATGTACAAAAGGGAAGGGTAGCGGGCCCCGATCCTGTGCGGGGTATTTTATCGGGTTTATTTGGAGTCTTAGACTCGTGAATCTCCGCGTGTCTAAACTTCGGCTTCCATCTTTCCAACTCCTGTGTCTCTTCTTCCCAGAATGTGCTCCGGTATAGTAATGTTGCTGTTTAAGGGGAAGAAGATGTGACATCCTTCTCCTGTCCACATTCCAGTAACCAGAGAGCCTTTGAGAACTGCTGAAGTAGTTCTTTATGGAGCAGCCATCCATCATGCCTGAGGACCGCAGGCTTCCTTAAGGGACTCAGGAGAGGTTGCCCCTTTCTCATGCACCTTTTCATGTCTTTTAACCACATCTTACCCTGTGTGAATGTAGTCTGTGTGGCTGTTTATCATTTCTACAAGTTCGGACACTGTCCAATGACAGTTTCAGGGTGGGTAAAACTGGTTACACTTCACCATCCATGACCCTGCAGATGTTCAGGTGACCAGTAGCGGATGTGATCAGAGTTGGTTTAGGAAAAGTTGGGAGACAGAGCAAGTCCTTTCTCCTCTCCCTACTAGCCAGTTTCTAGCACAGCCACTTCTCTCCTGATATCTTCTTGATTAGCACTTTGTTTTCTAAAATCAGGAGGAATCTGATGGTAACCTTCTCAGACTAACAAACTGAAAAGGACCTACCTATTCAGACTAACAACGGAATACATCTGATGCAGTGAGTTGCAGGTCACAAAAGCTTATGCCTTTTAATAAAATGTGCTAGTCTGAAAAGATGCTACCAGACTCATGATTTTTACTACCATAGACTAACATACTCTCCTCCTACAATGTCCACCTGATTTCTTGAGTTTCTTTCATAGTTGTCACCTTTCCCCCTCCTTTGGACAGCATTTCCCTCCCTTCCTTACTTTCAACAAGTAGAGTAAAAGAGAACAGCTCCCTCCATCATACTTCTTTTGAATATCTACATCAGTGTTTTTCAAACTTGGCAACTTTAAGATGCGTGGACTTCAACATCCAGAATTCCCCAGGAATTCTGGGAGTTGAAGTCCACGCATCTTAAAGTTGTCTAGTTTGAAAAACACTGATCTAGATGAAGCCTCTGGGGGAGGTCGTTTGTTGGCACTGGATGCAGTATCATGGATACACTGGTGATACTCAACTGTGTATCTCCACCCCTGGTTGAGCAAGTGAGGCTGTTGAGGTCTTATCACAGTGTCTGGAGGCTGTGGGGATCTGGATGGGGAAGAACAGGCTTCAACTCAACCCTGCCAAGACCAAGTGGCTTTGGGTTTTGGGTCTCTGTATCCTGGCACTGGAGATTTTCCATCTTTGGTTCTAGATGGGGTTGCACCCCCTTGTACAGGCCTAGTATACAATCTAGGGGTCCTCCTGGACTCACAGTTTCTCCTCAAAGAGCAGGCGGCAACTGTGGCCTGGGAGGCCCTTGCACAATTTTACTTTGTGTGCCAGCTGTACCCATTCCTGAATCAGAAGGTCCTGCTCACTGTCATTCGTGCCCTGTCACTCCCACCCACCCTGGCTGGACTACTGCAACATGCTGTACATTGGGCTGCCCTTGAAGACCACCTGGAAGCCACAATTGGTCCAAAATGCAATAGGGTCGGTAGCTATGGGTGCATTTTGGTACACTACGTAACACCATGACTTCACTAGGTGCGTTAGTTTCCTATAGGCTTCTGGGTGCACTTCAAGGTGCTGGTTATCACTATAAAGCCCTATACATTACAGGACTGGTTTACTTGTGGGACCGCCTCTCCACAATAGAATCTGCCAGTTCCACACACTCTAGCAGGTGGGCACATTTCAAATCCCTTCCCTGAAACAATGCCATCTGAAGGGTCCTAGGAAGTGTCCCTTTTCCACTGCAGCACCTACCCTCTGGAATGTTCTCCCCTCCCACCCCCGCCCACCCCCCACCCCCACTGACCCTGTTGGGACTTTCCATCTAGAGAGGGGTATGAATGTGGTTAATGTATGAGGATTTATTAATACAAGATAAGGAAGAAATTAAGATGAAGACAAGGGAGAAATTAGCAGCAGAAGGACATTCTTTTCAATGGTTTTCTCATAATCAGAAGAAAGAGAGGTTTAATATGGATAAAAGGACAATTGAAACTGAGAAGAAAACTGCATTTCAAATAGAGTTACATGCAAATGATGATCATAGAATAGCTAAAATTACAGCTTGTAATTAAGATTTGAAATGGGATGAACAGGTTAGAGACTGTATGGTGAAATAGGCAGCAAACTTTGGTTATAATATAAATATTATAACATGCTGGCTGGGGAATTCTGGGGGTTGAAGTCCACACATCTTAAAGTTGCCAAGGTAGAGAAACACTGGTATAGAGTAACTGCGGCAAGATTATTGTATGCAAAAAGAGAGAAAAGTAATGAAATACCTGCAGTGGAAAGTTGGATTATAAAACTAACTGAATTTACAGAAATGGCAAAGCTGATCAATTTGGTCAGACAAAAAACGATAAAGACTTTTCTGAAAGACTGGAAACCTTATATGGACTTTTTTGTTGAAAGGAGAAAAGACTGAATCGATGATTTTGGGATTTGGGGATTAAAAAGGGATGAAGAGGTTGAGGAAAAGATTAAGATGATAATTACTCTACAGAAAGAAGGGTGGAAGACATAATTGTATGTTTTTTCCCATTTCCCTCCTTTTTCTCTTTTTCTTTCTACTTTTTTTGTTTGTTTGTTTTGTATACTTTTACTATATTGAAAAATTTTAATAAAAATATATAAAAAATAGAGAGGCATATGAATGTGATTTCCTGGTCGCCTATTAAACTTTTGCATTTTAGCAGAAATTGTTTATTTTATTACCTTTTTGATCTGTTGTACACTGCCTGGGGTCACAATATTTGACGACTGTATAAATTCCATAAGTATGTGCTTGTGTTAATCTGCTTTTATTGAATTCGGAACTGTATCTTTAACTGTGGGAACCCTGCTTTTCCTTATTGCAAGATCCAGACAATAGTAGGAGAAGTCGGATTGGTCTTTTGGTATTTGCCAGTTTTCCTGTACTTGTCAGTTTCATTTACCCCCCACCCCACCCCCCACCCCAACCATGGAGTAGGAGATCTGGCTGCCCAAGAGCTATTCATTTTCCGTTCTCCCCCCTCTACAGGAATCTGGGAATGGCTGGGGAATTTTGGGAGTTGAAGTCTACCCATCTTCAAGCTGCCAAGGTTGAGAAACACTGCTTTAAGGGGATGTCCCCAGGTCCCTTCAGATCACACTCAGGAAATAGGTTGAGCGTGTGACAGCTTCTCCAAAGCATTTTGCACCAATGTGGTTGGATGGAAGGAAGGAAGGAAGGAAGGAAGGAAGGAAGGAAGGAAGGAAGGAAGGAAGGAAGGAAAGAATCGTATTAAGACTGGCATAGATATTTCTCTTGTGTTAACGGTATCTTGGTCTCCATCTCTACACTCACATTCAGCAATTCAGGATATATGGAGAGGGTTAGACCCACAAAAGAGGTGGAAAAACACAAGGTTTCCTTTTCTCAGTATAGGATGTAGGCCACTTGGGGTTTTCTTTGGGAACTTAATTAGAAGAATAAGATCAGAAATAAATTAATTCTGAACTGTTATTTTGAAAATTATTTCTTCAAAATTACCAACTATTTTGGACTTTTAAAAAATAGTAGCAATAGTTCAGCGTATAGACTAGCTTTGTTTGCATAACAGGCTTAATTGGGTCAAACATTTAGTGGCTACATTTGCACAATATACTAACTTTAGTTGTTACCTTGGGGCATTTCATTTGTTTGGTGGTTTTGCTTTGCAGCAAAGCATATTATGTGAACCCAGGTCATTTAGTCAGTTTATGACTGTGCAAACTCCAAAAATGTGTTCATCCGGTAACCTAATGAAGTGTGCGTTTGAATCTGGACATACTACGCAAGGTGCCAAATATCTTCTTGGTGTGTTTTGTGTGTATCTGCATTTGCAGCAAGGAGCAGATACAGATTGTGAGCAGAAAGCTCTAATTTTTGGAAAATCATTCCAAATTTTCTGAATTAGAATTAAGTTTCTGGAGGTTATGAATATTTGACATTGTTGCTTGTCTACCTCTTCTTATGTTTTCGCCCCAAACGTTAGGGCTGGCTTTACCTATTGCACCAGGTCATCATTTGCTTGGCCATAAACACACCACACCAGCAACCACAAGACCCCCTGTTTTCCTCAAAATGATAAAAACACAGTTGCTTGAATGTGCCTGTGTGTGCTTTCATGGCACCCATACAAAAGGGGCAGAACTTGCATCATGTCAGCATGATGCTGCTGCTTTTGTGATTTCTCCCCTGTTGTCCACCCCCCACGTGGATGTCGCTGCTACTGTTTGCTGAGTTATAAAGGTACCACAATTAGCTGACTTCCCATGACATGCTAGCATACAAACCACCATGGGGAAACTGACAAGTCTGAGGCTATTGTTTTCATGCTAGGGGTCACAGGGGGCACATCTGGTGACATCACTTGCTTTGTGCTGCTAAGTCTTCTCTATCCGTTGTTGGAGGTTAGGAGGCTCTTAGAAATCTGGAGGGCAGTCATAAAGATTTTATGCATGCATCCATATTTTAGCAATTCAAAATATTGTCCTGCTTAAATTTTCAATTGTTTCCATCATCTTTCCAAAATTAAGGTTGGGATAGGGAGCAGGAGGCCCTAAACTAAACATTCCCTATATCAGGATGGGGATTTTTTTTAAAAAAAAAGGGGGTAGGGGATAAAGTGGTAAATGGAGCAGTCTGACTCTCAAAGGTCTTTTGGTCCTATTCTTCCTCTGATCAAAAAACCCTGACAAAAACAGGCCAATGCCTCCTTGTGCCTTCTGGAAAGTTGGAAGACTTAACTTTGGCCCCAGCCCCTCAAATATTGGCCATCCCTGTGTTGGCTAAAGCAGATTTTATAAATTGCAATGCTTAGTGAAGACGAACAACCAACATCACAGCTGGATTCATACAGTATGGTGGACTACGCAAAAATAAGATGAGTAGCCCACGGTTCAGCATATTGTCGGAAACCCAAGCACTATGCTACATGAACCAATCCATCAGCTTAAGCCATTATATGGTTTAATTTTTGAAGTATAGCATGCTGTGTGAATCCAGTTAACCTGAACACAGCTCTCTGATTTGTTAGGTTCCTTTTTTCCATTCTTCTTGGCCTCCGTAATAACACTTTCTTCCCCAAGAGGTCAGTCTAGCATCATCTTCTCAAGGCAGGCTGTATGTTCATTCAGCCAGATCCTGCCTTTCAGTACAGGAAAACACCAAGCTAGATGGATTGCGCCCCAGGTTTCAGACAGTAACTTTTTTCAACCATTTCTAAAAATGTCAGAGGTTGAATTTGGGACATTACTGAGATCTGAGATCTGGGCTGCAAAGTATGGCTATGTGATGGCAAAGAGTTGGGATTTCTCTATAGAATTTTGCTGAACTGAAGAAGCTAAGCATGTTTAGACTTGCTAGAACTTGAATGGAAAACACCAGAGTTGTAGGCTAGGATGAGTATTTGGCTTTATTATTTGCACCCCTGTAAGGTGGAAGATACTTTGAGAGTTAGTTTCCAAAGAAAGGAATTTTGAAAATGTCGATAATCAATTGCCACCTAGCACTAAGCGTGAGAAGTGCAAAGTGTGGTTTCCATGAGAAAGGTGGGTGAAGAGGCGCTGAGTTTAAACTCAACACAGGGGCTACACCTTCCTGTGTCAGAGGACAATTGACTGTTTAATGTGACTTCAGTCTTCATGGATAGAAAGGATTCCCTCCAGTAGCCAACATTCAGATAAGCAGGGATCAACCCCAGACAAACAAGCAAGCAGAAAACAATACCCTAATCAAGGAACTACCAAGGAGGAAACCACTTCCCCACCAACACTGGCAGGGCAAACTACCGTATATAACAGGCAGCAAACCCCACATTCACTTGCACTGATGATATTACCTAGTTGGGTAATGAAACATCTGCAAGCAAACAACCAAGCTCAGAGAGCACCAAGGACTCCATAAAAAGGATTGTTTGCTAGCCACGCCATGTCATGCCACATGACTGGGAAGCTTCAGCCAAGCTTAAAGGGAGGGAACCTGACACATCATCCAGGTTTGTTCTGCAGCCACTTAAGATGCAGTGTGGTCCTTTCAGGAATTTTGGCTTTTAGAGCTTGTTCTTATCCATCAGGCACCACTTTCCTTTCTCTGAAGGTAGTCAGTCCCTCCTAAGCCCGTGGTGATGTTCCAAAGCTACCTCTGGACAACATCAGCCAATCCCATAAGATTTCCAACTGTACTTCTCTGCCAAAGATGCAACTTTTGTCATTAATCCTGTTTTTTCCCCCCTGACTTTTGTATTGCTTTGAACAATGTTGGTAACTTCCCAACATCTGGATCTTGCAAATGTAATCCAGATAGGGTTTTGTTTTGTGTTTCTGATCCTGAGATGCACATTGGTTAGGGTATGGTTCCATATCAGAGCAATAAAATAAGCATGGAAACTTGTTATGACTTGGATTTATTTGAGAGCTTGTTGACTTAAGGTGGCTGATTTTAATCAATAATTCTTCTTTAAATACAGAAGTAGCTTTAAAAGATTGTAGCCTATGTTTGGTCCTTAAGGCACTACAAGACTTTTTTTGAGTCTTGGTCAGCTACCTTTGAAATAAATGACTTTCTTGAGCTCAGTCCTGTTTATGGAGAACTTTGCATATCTAGATGCAGTCATCCTATTTTCAGTCACCATTTTTTCCCTTTCAGTATGTTTCTGTCCTTGAACATTAATAGAGTTCCAGTACAATTCTTTAGATGTCTAGTCAAACATCAGCCATAACAAATTCAATGGGTAACTAGACATAGGAGTATGGTTTTAAATAGTTACTTTCCTGGAATCATTTATTTGCCTCTACAGATAGCCATAGTGTTATTCAGGTTCATTCTTTGCACTAAACCACAATTCCTTTAGTTATAATTTGCTGAATAAGCCACAGGTGGGCCCACCCATAGTGCTAAGGCATAAATCACACTTTACAAATCATAAAAACTAATTCACACAACATGCTAAGCAAAATATAAACTCAGTAAGAAACTGCCAGGCAACATTTACCTAAATTGAGTTCCCCCTAAAAGATGGGGAGCACATTTTGGATTTTATTTACAAACAGAGATGATGATTTTAGCTTAACTCTACTACCCTATGGTAGATCCATACTGTAGAAAGCAATTAAGGATTTCCTAAAGGTGCTTTTCAAAGCTACCGTATCTTCTCTGGGACTCAGTGAGACTCCTTCCCAGAAATGGAATTAAAGAAATCATTTCATTCCCATCAACTTTCATGTTGTAACACCTCCTTTGGACTAATAAGTATTTGTCCCCTCTCAACAGTTAAAGTGTGCTTCCTCACTATTTCTTTTTCTTCAAGCACTACTGCAAGCTTGAAAGTTGCTGGGTGGAAACACAAACATGCTAGAAGTATGATAGTCATAACTGCAGACTCTTCATCTTCGTTTTTGTTTGTTAAGGCATGTCAGGAAAAAAGCTTATATTTCATCTTTTTTTTTTAACTTTTCAGATTAACCAAGTACAGACCCTCAGAGTCTTAGCCATCACTGAGCAATCTTCTCTTCCTATTCAGATAGCTGGATTCACACAAAATGCTGTTCTGACCTAGGGTGTGGCTCAGAGTTTTCTGCTCTGCTGAGTTAAAGTGCTACTACTCAGCCTTGGCTCAGCAGAAACCCATATTGGAAGGACATCTCTTGCCTCTGTTCTGACTCACTGCTGAATGGTGCTGTCCTGATCTAATGTGTACAGCATGTGATAAGCAAAATTATTGGTTGGTTCCTCTGGCTTTGCTGCCCATGTTTTCTGCACCTCATCAGCAGGTGGAAAAGCACAGGACAGCAACAGGAACGGGACATCACCACTAAATTGCTTCCTGTACCCCTTCTCTGCTCTAAGTTGATCTAAAGGGTTTTTTTTGGTAAACAGATCAGAGTCACAAAGGGAGTTGAACCACAAGAAACACAAGCTTCCAGATTCCTCTGTGGTCTTTCAAGAGATAAGTATATGTTGGAGGGAGTGGGGAAGGGTGTCCCATCATTTTGGTGTTACACTATTCAGCCTAGTATAATAATGCACTGTTTGCATCTCAGCCTGAAATGGCCAAGAGGTGTCCCTCTGATCCCACCCCTTACTGGTCACCTGACATCACCTCTGACATGATGGGTGGCAAGGCAGAACAGCTTCTGTGGCTGTCATAAGGCCCTTGACTTAATAAGGGGAAACACCTTGAACACTGAAACAGCTAAGGATGACTTGAGCCTGTCTGACTTGTGGGCTGGGACAAGCTAAAGGCAATGTCACTGGGGTCAAACCATTTTTCCAGGGTCAAGCACAAGTGGGGAAAGCACCCAATATATTGCGCAAATCCAGCTGGTCTGCTTAGTGTATGGTTCAATGTGTTGCGCAAATCCAGGTAATTGGGCTAATTCAGTCATTCACGGCTCAGTTAATCACAGGTTAGTGTACTGTGTGAAATCAGTGCGAAAATGGAAAACAAGGGCACGCTGCCTTGTCAGCCAAATATTCCACATTCCCATCTTTGGTTACTTGTATCTCTGTTTTAGTTTGTACCACCCTCCATCCACAGCACAACATCCAAACCTGTTTTATTCCCTGACCTGTCTAGCTTCTCATCTTAGTTTAAACATCTTCTCTTCTTCCAGTCCTCCAATGGCCAGTCTCTCTTCTCCATCTGGCCTTGCAGTCTTATTCCATCCCCATGAAGAATCAGATACACGTGAGATGCCATCTGGCATGCTCCTCGCAAGCTTCCCCAAAGGCCCTTGGCAGTGGCTGATGAGATCCATCCCAAGTGGGAAAAACAGTTTCTTTCCACTTGCATGTGCTTGCCTTTAGCTATGTTCTCTGGGCTGGCCCAGGCAGGATGAGTTACAGCCTAAAGGCAAGCATGGCCTTTTCTGACAACAGGGATGCCTTGAAGCCTCAGCTGGATGTGCCTTTAGTAGAAAAGAAAGAAGAAATTAGGTTGCTTGGGCACAAGTAGGACATCCAAATTCTTGTGGGGAGTGAATTGGTGGGGAGACCAATGGAGGAGGCATACAATGAGACTGGGCCTGTGCAACAGCAGAAGAGAGCAGAGGAATTGAGGGTCAAGGTGGAAAGCACTGTTGAATTTGCCAGCTAAATTGGGAATGAAGGAGCTTGGAGGGAATTATTGAAATCTGAAGGAGGTTGATCAGATGTTTCAAGTTATGACGCTACAGCCCATCCCCAATCTGAGCTACAGTCCATCCCCAATCTGGCACCTTCCAGATGTGGTGAATTGCAATCCCCAACCTCTTCAGACTACAGGAGACTGATGGAAGTTGCAGTTCATCATATTTGGAAGATGCTTCATGGGAAAAAAAAATTCTAAAGGGTTTCTAACTGTATAACTGTAGAGCAGTGTTTCTCAACCTAGGCAACTTTAAGAAGTGTGAACTTCAACTCCCAGAATTCCCCAGCTGGCTGGGGAATTTTAGGAGTTGAAGTCCACACATCTTAAAATGGCCAAGGTTGAGAAACACTGCTGTAGAGAGTCTAGGCTGGTGGAGCAAGAGGCATACTTTCCATTCCTTTTGTTTTCCCCATCTGGGCTCCCCCAGGACTCTGACAGAAAGTTGGGAGGGAAGAGGCTGTCACCTCTGTGGTACTGGATTGTTCTGGCCCTGTCACTGTCTGACACTGATGGGATCCATGCCAGGGGTCTGGTTGGAAGGGGAAGACCTTCAGCACATGACAACTAGCTGTAGATACCACTTGGCATTGGCCTTTACTCAGAGGTTCCTTGACATGGGGAGAGATGGAGTGAGAATATTGATTTATTTATCTGTTTATCTATTTGTCTGTCTGTCGGTCTGTCTATTTATTTATTGCAGTTATATAAACCGCACAATATATGAAAAGCCAACTAAAACCACAACATGGCAACCAGGCTGAAATATACTGCATCTCAACAGTTGGGACTCTGCTCATCCAGACCCAAAGATCTGGGGAACAAGCCAAGTCTTGACTGCCTTTCTAAAGATCTGCAGGATTGGGGCCAACTGTATATTTGCGGGGGGGGGGGGCAGAATCACTCCAAAAAGCAGGGGTGACTACCAAGAAGGCATGCCTCCAAGGCCCCATAAGCTGGCATTTTCTCAGGGAGGGGACCTATTGGAACATGTGGGTCTGGCAGATATCCTAGGAGCAGGTGGTCCTGCAACTAACCTGCTCCTATGCCATGTGCAGGGAGATTTTTCCCAGCTGTATTTGCTACAACTATTGTCCCTTTTCTTTCCTTTCCATTCAGTCTCCCTCGTTGCTTTAGCCCTCCTTACGTATTCACTTCCTGGCTGTCACGCCCATCTTGTCTAGTTGTGGCTTCTGCTTTACCCGACTATTCTTGGGCCTTGAAATCACTGCTCTTGAAATTCCATCTTTCTCTCTGGCCTCGAGGGATGCGGTTGAGAATCTTATGCTGCCTTGGCCCACGCACCGTTTCCTCCCCCATTATTTCTGGGCCAGCCTTGAGAAGCATTTGCTGAAGTCAGGGTAAAGCTGGGGCTACAGAAGGGGCCACTTTAACGTTTCAATTAACAAAATCAGGATTCTGTCAGTAGCAAGAAATAATCTGAAGCGATGGAGCTGAGTTGTCCTGGTGGAGCAAAGAGAGAGAGGAGATGGGGCCAATGCAAAGCAAGACAGGACAAGGATTGAGGCAGGGGATATGCCGGTGCCTCATTTCCATGGGGTGCAGGACTGTTCTTCTGTGTTGTGATGGGGGGGGGGGGTACATTTTGCAGGTGTCAAGAAGGAGGCTTCACTTCCAATGTGCCAGTAGATCAGTGAGGGAATATTGGGGTCTCTGGGGGTCCTGACACTCTTGGATCTGCAGTGGCTTGCTTTTGCTTTTAAAAAGTGGGGCAGGGAGCATTGCTAAACCTCTTCAGTCATGTAGGCCTACAGGCATCACCCCCCTTGTCTTGTCACCTTCTCCCCTCCCCATCATGTCTTGCTGGACAGATAGATCAGGCCTGACATTCCCTGGCTCCCCCCAAGCCCCCTTCCACATGAGTCAATCTGCTTTGCATTTTTAATTGACAGCTGTGGCAGCAACAGAAATACGTACTTAGCCCCAGCCTCTCTGCTTCTGAAGTCATGTGGACACCGTTACCTCTTCACAAAGATGCTCCCAGTTAGGTACCGACCACTACCCCTCCTAGACTTTCTAAGAGCTCCCATTTCCCTATCCCCACAGTTTTAACAAAGCTATTTTTGCAAAAACGTCTATCTGAGGACATTTGGTTGTGACCAGATTACCTCTGCATCCCCCTCCCCTCCCCTCCCCAGCACTAGAACTGCCTGCTTTCTTTCCTTTAAACCACAGGTAAATCTGGAACCACTGATAGATCTCAGGTTGGTTTGCAATAGATCCATGAGGATTTCTGATTCCCAGTTGTTTTAACCATAGCAGCAACAGAGTTCAGTAATATCCCTTCCTCTCAGAATTGGGTTGCTGTAATAAAGCAAACTGGACACCTGGGAATTTTAGTGGGAAACTGTGAGTTTTATTAAGTTCCGGAACAGTAAGCCGGTTCCTGGATTCACATATTTTAATTCTGTATGAACTCCTCTTTTATCCCAGCTCTGTTAAATGGCTTTCAGGTTACTACCAAAAAAAAACCAACAACTGTAACCTGCAGACCGGAAGTCTGCCTGCCCCTGATTTGGAGTCATCCTATGATACTTATCTCTTTGTTGTTTTTTTTCAAATTGGATTGTCTGATGGGGATTCTTTAGTGAGCCAACGCTGTGGCTCTCTTAACCGTGTCTGCTTTTTTTCATACCAGTTGGTAGCTTCTGTCCCAGTGGGACTGGTTGGCATGATTAGAACGCAGGACTAGACAGGCGAGATCCAGTTTTACTCACTCACAAAAGTTACTGAATAGCCTTGAGTCAGTCCTTAGTTCTCAGCTAACACCTTACAGAAGTATTGTAAGGATAACCTGTATGCCACCTAAAATTCTTTGGAAGAAAGGTGAGCTCTACATTAAATAAATGAAGAAAGGAAAAAAAATAAAGTCAGAGTAGTGTTTTCTTTTCTTTTTTTAAACCAGTAGCTGATTAGTCATAAATAGTCATATCCAGAGAGAATGTGTTACATAAAATCTGTTTGCAGTTGCAGAGGGAATTTCTGTCGCCTTTAGACTTTAACTATAGATTTGGCAGAGGCATCTTGTCAGCCATCTATTGTTTGTTTCAGCAGGGTTTGGTTTGCATTCCTTTGCTTTCTTTCAATATACTTGCCAGTTGATGGCTGCCAGCTCTAGACTGCAGAAGTTTAGAAGACCACTAGATGGCAGCAGAGACGCAGACAATTATGTTTTTGCTGCTATCTAGTGATCAACTGAATGTTTGCACCCCAGATCTAGTAACCTTATACAGATCCTCCCTACAGGACTAAACCTCTCCCACATCAACTTACAAGAACCAGAGTGAACTAAATAAGAGCAAACGCTGCTGCTGCTGCTGCTGCTGCTATCCATTCAATTGTGTCCGATTCTTGGCGATTCTATGGACCGGCTCTCTCCACATTTTCCGATCTTGTATGGCTTCCTTCAGTTGTTTTATGCTCTGGTTGGTGACAGCTTTGGTGGTGTATAGCCACCGGGTTTTTATAAGATGTTAATAAGTTGAACAAATCTCATTCAGCAGCTTAATAAAATGCTGCAGAGAAAGCCCCAGAGAATAAATGGATCATTATTTTGATGCACCTTCTGATAACAAGTTCAGTAGATGGGGAAGTCCACTGGCTAGCTGTCCCTCTACTCCTTGTATAAAAGCATCCCCTATCAGGCTAATTGCTGGTAATCTCTCTCTATTATTCACAACCTATTTCCCTCAGGCTGAGTTGTCCTATATCAGTCCCATTTTAATTGCTTCTGATCAAGGTCATCTCCTCACTGCTTACCCTAAATCACTTAGGCACCACAATGTCCATTCCCAGCTTTGTGGTTGGGTTTAATAGAGTGTGACTCGGAGAATGGAAATCCCAAAGGGGGCTACAGTGAAAACAGGTTTCATTTGTCACATCTGAAAGGAAGATTGGGCAAGTATACATGCCAGGAGTTGGAAATCAGCCATCCGAGTTCCTTTGGTGGGAACACTGAACCTAAAAGTTTTGAGGGTGAGGACTCCTTGGCTTCTTTAGATGATCCTGGAGTCTTTGGGGCCTCTTTGGTTAAAAGGAGAGGGGCCTGTAATGCTCAAAGGCAGGAGCTAAGGGGCAAAGATGGAAAAGCCTGGAAGAAAATGGGATGGGAAGATGGGAAGGGCTAGAAGAAGCATACTGATTTCTTTTTTTCTTCTAACCCTTCAGCCTTTCATACAAGGTGCATCTCATGCCCGTCTGTGGCATCTGTCCCATTTCCCCCCTCCCCTTCTTCACCATCCCCTGTAGCCCTGACCAGCTCTGACAAGCTCCTTCTCTATGATTTCTGTAAGCAACAACGCATGGCTGTATAACTGGGGACATCTCTCTCTGCTCTGCCCCCCTCCCCACCCTTGATCCATTGGAGGGAATTAAGTTCAAATCTGACACAACAACTTAGCACAAATGTCACAGCAGTATTGCGTTCCCCCCTCAGCACATCCCAGCCTCCCCCCCATCTCAGTTTCCAGGAATGATATTTATTCCTGAACAACGCCCGCCCCAAAGTCATTCATAGCACCAGAGCAAGAGAGTGTGGGTATGAGCAGTAGGCACGCAAGGGGCAACGATTCTGTTCTTGGGAGCCCACTTTGGGTGAGCACCAGAAGACAGTGGGCAAAACTTGAGGGGATGATGAGACCTCCAAAAAGCTGCCACAGAGGAAGGATGGGTGTTTGAAAGGGGGTGGGGGGATGAATGAAAAGGCAAGGAGCCAAAGAGGGGAAGTGGTGACAGTACTGGATTCTGAGGGTGGCGTGGGAGCAGGGATCTAAGCTGAGCATCCCTGAGTGGAAGTGCAAGAGAAGGCACCCATCAAGGCACAATATGGTGGGCATTGCCTAGACAAAGGGAGGGTGGAAATCAGCTATCCAAAAAGGTTGGCAAGAACTCAGCGATTCACAAACTGGGGAAAGGAAAAAAGAATCCCCAAGACAGGGCACGTCAAGAAATGCCACCAGGGGAGAAAAATTAAAACTGGGCAGCAGGGAAACTAAGGAAAGGATTGAAAAAGTTATGCCGGCACGAGACGACTTGACTTCGAGTGAACTGGTAGGTACGCGGCTTGGGACCTAGAGACAAAAGTGGAGAGATGGGTGTGGAGCAATACTGGGATTAGAAATCTGTTGTCCTAGAACTGTATTTCATGTTTCACTGCACAAAAAAGTTTTGAAAGAATAATGAGATTACAAATGTTCTTGGGCTTATATACATGTTTTTCCTTTTTTTTCTCTCTTTCTCTTATGGACCCCTCCCTCCTCCTCCCCTCCCAAAGGTTGGGTTTTGGTTAATGTATTAGAACACAATCTTGCAAACACTTATATAAGTAGCCTCACTTGTCTTTGGGATTGGATTCTTTGAGAATATTCTTTTTCTTTTTCTATGTCTACGTCCTTCCCTGGATAACACAATATTTTCAATCATTTCAGATGGATCAAACCTACTTCATACATAACTAATTTACCCAAATATTGTCTCAGCATCAGTTTTAGTCACGTTACGCCCTGTTCTGTTCAGGTGCAATTTTCAATATCAGAGGATTCCAGGTAATTGTGATTATAATAATTCTGCTAATATGTGTGATATATAAAATAATGCAAGGAGGAAGAGGAGGCGGGGAGCAAAGAAATAGAATGGAGTGGGATTTTTTGTATTAAATCATAAATGCATCCCCAGATTTTGTGGAACTGAGTGTGCCTGAGTATGGATTATAGGATTATGGAGTGAGATGTGGTTTCAATTAAAACAACCGATCTTGGAGAACAGAATTCACCCCAGCCAATGAAAAGAGAGATCCAAGAGTCCTTTATGGGAAATTTGTTCAGGGGAGATTTTACCACCCATGTATTCTTTGGAGCAGATACATTGACATGTTACATAACCTCAAATGCTACACTTTGTTCAAAATATTATTATAGTATGATTTCCCAACCTTTATTTCTGCTCCTCTGTTGCTTTCCTTTTCAACCCATAACCTGCTTCTGTGATTTCCCTGCCAATTTTACTCCTCCAAAATGTGAAAGGTTCCTTGCCCCCAAGTTACTGGGCAGGAACATATGGAAAGCAGCCATTTTGGGGTGGTGTATTTATTGGTCTAAGAGCAATGTGGCTTCCTCACATGCTGGTGTTCACTCTTGTGGTTGACTTTATGTGCATGTGGGCTGTCTGAATTCAGAATGAACCATGGGGCTGGCAGGGATGAGGAAAGTATACAAACATGGAGTTGTATGGTATCCTGATGAAGTGGAACTGATGAGATTTGGGGATGAGGGAAGATTACTAGTGGTGGCAGATTGGAAGAAGAACCTTGAGAAGACATGTTTTAAAAATCCCCATTATTTGAATATGGTGTGGAGTAGGTCTTTTCAGTATGATTATATAAACTTTCCCCAATCAGATGTCCTCTGAAAGGGTTGGGCTATAGTATACTGCAGTATACATCATCTCCAGCCTACATATCAACATAGATTGTACTTTTGGAGGGAGCCTAATTGGGGAAAGGTGGCTTATACATTCTTGTAGTGAAGGATGCATGATGTATATCCAAAAAATCTGGCATAGTTCATACAGTGCATCTGGAAGTTGTCTGGAACCTCTTTCAGGGCAATATTGATGATTGTGTTTGTAGGTAACGATATTGTACATTTATCCAAAATAGAGATGCTGTTGTTGTACATGTGCATCATGTTTATATAAGATATAATACTGTATGTGATGGGTGCTACACAGGTGAACATGGATACATTAATAGCTTGAATATAAGAGACATAGGAGGATGCAATATTTCTGAATGTGTGTGAGTAATAATTCTGGGGGTACCTCTGTTATTTTTTATCTATCAGTCACATGGCTTGCCATGGATTTCTAGTGGGTTTATTCAGGCATGCATTTCATCCAGACTCTCTTTGAAAATGCTTTAGCATCAGAACATATCCAGACTGTTCAGTGCCTCAGTTGGAGCTTTGTTTGCATGCAAGATCCTCAGATATGTAAAATGAATAGCTTTCTGTCCTTGTCTGCATCATCTGCCTTGAAAAGAGGCCAAAGAAAGGCCAGGAGGTTTTCTATGCAAGTTAAGTGCTCCCTATGTATGTATCTGCTCATATACAGATCCTACTTTTAAGTATATGCACAATGGACACAGGAGATAGGGAAAGGATAATTTCAAGATTGGTCTGAAAGTCTATAATAGAAATCTATTTCTAAAATTAAACAGGTTGGCTAGCCGGTACTTGGACTGGAGATTGGCTGGGAAGCCCATCTCTGCATCTTGGATTGAAATGCTTGGAGACTGGGACAGGCTGAGTAGGTACTGGCCTAGGGTGCCAACATTTAGGGGGCACCAATTCTCCCCCTCCTTCCGAATCATTCTAAAAATGCACACCTTTGCATCCCCTGGACTGGAACTCACAGACTCCCTGTTTCTAATCCAGCACCTTAACTACCGTGCCTGGCTCTTTCCTGCTGCCAGTTTTCAAACTTTTCTGCTGTAGATCTTTTTTAAGGATGGGTCTAGTGCTCTGCCTAGCGCCGTCTCACAAGAATGTTCAACTATTGTTTGAAAGTGGTCTAGCACTGTTTCACAAGAGAAGTGAATATGTGTAAATAATCAATGCATGAAAGTCCTGAGTGGTGCTTTGGAAAGAGCCAGCCAACATGTTGCAGAGGACTGTCTGCGGAAGCCAGGAGTCATGTCAATCCAGCAATATAAAGCAAAATGGGGAGGGATCAGGCATGCTGCAGGTGAAAAGCAGCCAATAGGAGATGGACTGATCCTAGTCCCTGACTCTCATCACCACGGTCACTGCTGAAGCACCACAAATCATGTTTGTTGCAAGGTTTGTGTCAGGAGAAGATAGGAAGCACCATTAACATAGATGAGATAAATATGGCACTTAGACAGCATCAGTTCCAGGTTGGGGACATGACAAAAGCTGTGTAATGAAGATGTGTCCTTGAAGAACAGCTAGCAAGGCATCTTCAAGCCACAATTAAGGGGATGTGTGGTTGGGCTCTTAGTCCAGCATTTTATTTCCCACAATGCTCAAAAAACAAGACAGGAGAGCAAAAGGCTACTCCTGATTTGCACCCAGGTGCTGTTGTTCAGTATCATTAGCACCTCTGAATCCTGGGGCTATCATACAGTCTTCATGGCTTCATTCTCCATGAATTTGTCTAATCTGCTTTTCAAACCATTTAAATTATTGGCCATCACTATGTTTTCTGGTCTCCAAACCTATACGCTGAGGTTCTCCTCGCTCTGTTAGAGGACAAGGAAGAAAGTATCTGGCAGCTCGTGGTATAGATACACAGGCAATAACTGAGACATCTCACTATTTTGACATCCAAATGAAATGGTTTAAAGTAAAATCAAATGAATACATTTAATTTGGTGTTTAATTTCAAAGCTAGGTTGCTGGATATGTGGGGTGAAATATTGTGAAATAGCAGAGGTTAGATACTGACCAGATGTACAGCAAATGGAATGGTTAAAGTAAGAATTTGACTACCTGGGGAGAGAGAATAAAATTCTGAGACTGGGAGTTTCTCAGGCGTATACATACAGGCTAGGTTCATATAGCTCCCTAAAGCAGAATATCATTTGGTTGATTTAGCAAGCGGTTGTTCAAGCTATAACAAGCAATTATGTTACTTGTAAACAGTTTTCTGGCAGAGCATTTTGAATGAAGCAGTCAATTTGTGGCTCATTTGGCAAACCATGATTAAGCAAGACACAGCTTAACATGATGTTTGAATTAGGTAGCAAACACACCCATCTTATTCTTTGTTTTTGATGTTTTTGCAAGGTTGCTGTTGTACCCGAGGACAGGCATAGCAAAACTGGACTTAAAAAGTCTGGTTGATCATTAGATGGCAGTAAAGCAATTCAGAAAATGCTAACTTATTCATTGCTGACATCTAGTGGTCTTCCAGATTTTTGTAGCCCATATATGGTATGCCAATATGAGGTGGACTTTATTTCATGCCAAAGACATTTTAATAATAGTTTTCATAATTAATTTAAAGATGAACATGCTGTTTATAAATATGCAGTGCAATGAAATTTAATTACTTGTCATTGTGCTGCAAAATTTAGGTTTCTGTTTTAAAAATTCTGTTTGAGACTTTTGGAAGTCAAGTGAATTTTCATAATAGGAACAGGACTGTGTTTCTTCTCCATGTAGTTACAAGACTAATCAGCACATTGTTGTGCTAAAATTGAAGGTACTATAGCCATATATGTTCTTCTTTTTGTTAATTTTACTTCTTTTGTCTTCTGTCCTTTTTTAAGTTGTGGTTTAAATTATTTGCATATTCACTGACAGTGATGCCATTTCTCTGTTTTACTTATTTGCTTTTTCACAACTGCAAGCTGCAAAATCCCAACATCTTTCTTACAACTTTGTTATAATGCCTTAGATTTCTAATGACTATCCTACAATATTATTCAAGAAGCTGTAGTTGGATCTCCATTTTTTAAAGTTGAAGGTAACTAGAAAGAGAGCTCCTTCAGATCAAGAGCACAGATCTTCAGATGGGCCTCATCTGCTTCTTTTCAGTGGAGCAAAAGGATTTGAAAGGAAAACTTCAGCACATTTTCCCAACTGTGATATACTGGAGAAGAAATCACCTCTGAGAACTCTTTCCCTTTAGCACAACAGAACGAGTCAATACTCTGCTTGCTGGATCATGTCTGTGTACGAGAGTATAATGTTGCCACATGTGGCTAGGGCAGGTACCTCTGGAAGAGGGTCGCTGTGTATACTGCAAATGTAGTTCTGTGCACTGAAGCATGTACAATCATGATACACATCTATACTTAAAATGATATGTGTTATATGTATATATCCTGACTTGTGTGCCACTTGGATTCTCATATAGCATGCCAGGCTAGGCCGTTAGGGATTGAACAGTTGGGAAACCCAGCCGTTGTCTTAACATGAACTAAGAGCTCATATTAAGCTATAATATGGTTTATTGGGAGGTTGTTTAATAGCATTATATTATGCTAACTCAGAATTAGGGTTACTGTACATGTGTTGTACCTGGAAGATTTCTGTACCATGTATATTATTACGGTCAAAGACTATGAAGTTCCTAGTTTGGTCTGTGACCATGAAGTTCCCTACACTAGTCACGTTTGAACTATCTCTGATGCTTCAGAGATATCAAATGCAGGGCTAGAAATCTATATTCTTTTGAATGTTGTCTTTTATAAGATTAGATCCGTTTGAAGGTCTTCTTGTTGTGTAACATAACTTGTTCAATTTACAGTACTTTTCTGCTAGTTTATTGAGAAAGGCTGCAGCTCATCGTAGAACATATCCTTTGTGTGGAGAAGATGCTGGGTTCTCCCTGACATCTCAGGCTGGAAGAGATACACTGCTGCCTAAGTCCCTAAAGAATTAGTTTTAGGGTTAGGCTTAAGGTTAGGATTAGGTTCTAAAGATCTGTTGCCAGTCTGAATTGCATGGAGGCAATTTCCAGTGAGTGGTTTCAGAAAAGGGTCTCCTAGTGCTAAGCATTCATTGCTTTTTCCCTTGTAACAGAATCACAACTGATTTTCAGTATTAACAGGTTTAGAACACATTTGCTTTATTTTTATCCCATTCTACTCTCTCTGTACTAATTAGTTTGTGACATAACTAATGGATGAAGGAAGATCCATTCAGTTCATCTTTGGTGTGATCTTTGCCATCACCCAACATGAAAGCTGTTCCCTTTCCCAGGAAGTGAGCTCCAGGAATTTACTGTTCCTCCTTGTAAAACTGGAACCCTCAAGAGCTTACTGTAATAAACCTGTTCAAATATTTTCATTTCTTAATTAACACATTTAACCTCACATTGAGTCTGCCCTCAGGCAGTGACGATAGACTCACTCCAAGTGTCTAGAGATTTCCCTACTGGACAGGTATGTACAAGTGGCATTGTCAAATGTCGCATTGTCCTTAAGACACAGATTCATTTTTCTGTTGTTACATTCTAGTCAAACTAGTTTCTCATCCATCTGTAGAGTCTGTGACTTAGGAATGTAGATCAAGAAATCAAAAAAATTATCACACTGGGAGTGTCAAGTTTTTAAAAATCATGGCAGGGAGCTAAGTGGAGTTTTTAGGGGTTGCTTTAACTGTTATTATCCAGCACCTTGGTAGGTAAACATGGATGCACAGGAGAAAAGACAGGTGGTAGGATCTCAGAATATCTCTGTGATATGTTTGTCTCCTGCATTCATGGTTAACAAACATTTCATTCATGTGCAGTTTTGTTCCATTTTCTCTTTCTTACTTATCCACCAATTTTATCTAGCCATGTATTCTTATCCTTCCTGTCTCTCTTAAGTTTCCTGCCCCAGGCTTCCACCCCAAATGTCTTCTCCTGAATATTTAGTCAGGGATAAGGTGAATGAGGGTGGTGATGGATGGCCACCCAAAGAGCTTGGGAAAGAAGGGAGCGGTTGAGTGCTAGGAATGTGTGTGCGCGTGTGCACGCGCATGCTTGCTTTGACTAGCACTCAGAACTGCCAAAGGCAGGATTGTTGGCCCATTCCCAGCATGCCAGGATGAAGGACTGAACATCAACACTCCCCAACCACCTGTGTAAGTACAGCTATTGCCTGGCCTTCTAAAGTTCCACAAACAGCTCTTCACAGGGCCCCCGGGTGGAGCTCATCTTTGTTTGTGGGAAGCCACAAAGTTACCAACCAGAATAAGCAGTAGCCAGGTATAAAGAACGGGTATAGGGAAAGGAACGGTAAAGATACATTTTGCAGACTACAATTCAATTCAATATATTTTCTAATCCTTCTGATTGTGAAGGAAAGAGGATTTACTTCCTACAGTTTGACTCCATGACCTTGAGACTAAAGACAGAAAGGGAATCCATTCCTTTCTAAGGAACTGCAGAAGCTCCTTAGATCGGCCCAATCTATTGATTCCTTGGGCTGATCTCTGCCCCACTCTTTCTCAACCTGGACTTTCTTTCAAACAATTCAGAGCAGCACATGTGGCTCCCTTGTCACAAATCATTTAATTCACACAATACTGTGAGGTAGATTAGACTGAGATGGCCTAATGTTACCAGTGTATGACCTTCCTACTTAAGTGGCACTTTGAGTCTTGTATGTATTTATTTACTTATCAAATTTATATGGCCGCCCATCTCACAAAAAGTGACTGTGGGCGGCGTACAACAAAAGTCTTCATAATTCTAGAGTAATCCTCTACCCACAAAGCACTTGCTCAGAGTTTCAGGCCTGCTGTAGACATGAAGGAGAATTATAAAAATAATAATGTTTTCTTAGTGGTTGAAAATGCATTGTCTGATTAAAGAAGCATGGGTCATCTGAAAATCGAAAATATAATCTAGCAACTATTTATTTATTTATTTATTTATGTATTTATTTATTTATTAAATTTATATGCTGCCCATCTCCCCCAGATGTTTCTTAATTCTTTCTTCTCTCTCTCTCTTGCAGGTTTATACAAGGCAGGGTGTGTACCCTGTAGCTTGCAGTCCTCCAGGTGGGGGAACTTCTATCTACTGACTCCACCTTCCTTCTTCCTGCCCCTCTGGTCTTCAGCCCCATTCCATGGGGGTGGATGGCATGTATGAGAAGAGCAGAATGCTGAATATACAAAACAGCACATGGGGTAGTCGTCAGGAGTGGTACCAAGACAGTTTGGTGACAGGATCACTCAACTCTGGTATGAAATTCCTCTATATATGTGTCTGTGTGTGCACGCACAGACACACACACACACACAACATGCATTGCCCTTTCCCTTGGGCTTTCTTAGGAGCTAGTTAGTTCAATGTGTCCAACTTTGAGATTGGGAATATAGAGAGGAGAAGCAGAAGGGAATTTCTCTGTTGCTCCAAACTGCTTTTCCTAGAGTGTATCTTCTTTTCAGCTTCCAGATAGTCAATTCTGTGCTTTATTATAGCTAAGAGGTATTAAATACAGCCTTCCTAGCGTGGGGGCCTTCTACATGGGTAGACTTCCAGAATTCTCAGCAATGACTGTGGTAGCCATTCCAGGGGCCTCAAGCATTTCTTCATTAATCACCCTATCCAGCTAACATCTGGAGTGGGCCAAGATCAGCCCACTGCCTTCTCCTACTAAATAAAGTTGCTTGTTCCACCTCCAGGACCAGTATCACTACCTGGTATCTACTGGTATTCACCAACACACAAAAACACCTTGGTAGGGACCACTGCTAATTCATAACTCAGGTCACTAGGGGTTTGTTTTTAATCACAATTTCAATTTCCCACAATGTCTGAGTGGAGAGTCAGTTGAAGGCATTGTAGAAATGTAAATGGTAGTGTGACCTGCCATCCAGTGCTGCCGCTGACTTCCTCTTGATCGAGTAATCTTCTAAACGGAATTTGTTCAGGACCTCCAAATCTTCTCATATCAAATATCAGTGCTGGGAATGCCCTTGGATTTTCCCCCAGACTCTCTGCTTCCCAGTCCCTATTTCTGCCAGGTAAATCCTTTGTTCACTCAGCATCACAGTCTCTCTGATTACTAATTGACTGTTCCACCAACTGAGGAAAAAGCTCACAAGAACTTGGTTCACATTTTGGACAAACTTCATAGAAGGAGCGTTTGATGGAGCAGGTGAAATTGGAAGTGCTTTGAATTCCCAAGCACATGATTTGCACAGTCTGTGCTTGGATGCTTTGGGGGCTCCAGAAATGGGGCTGGAGATGGCTTTGGGGATATTAGGCCATAGGTGGCTCCTCACTGCTCTAAACCCAGTTTGCCAAACCATGACTGGGAGGGGGTTCTTGTGCTTATCTTCTGCTTGACTGGCATGTGGAATAACCAGTGAGATTGGGCAGGCCTTCAGCTTGATACAGCATGGCTTTCCTGCCTGCCAAAATCGAAGATCTATACTTCTTGGCATCACTTCCTAGATGCTCTAGAGGGCACTGGTGAGTCACACCAGAATATCCAGAGGTTATCACAAATTAAAAGGAAATCTTAATGTTAAACGAAACTTCAAAGGCAGTGTGTCGTTGAATTCTCCTCCTTGAAGATGAATGAGAAGGAGAAGAGTGGAGAACAAATGCTTTCATGCCTAGCTTAAGGGTTTCCTGGAGCACTTGATGGGCCACCGTGGGAAGCAACGATGAATGAGAAGGACTCATTTTATTTTCTTATGTTGCAGACCTCAAATAATTACTCCAAATTACTTTCAATTAGAATAATGTGGGCTGATTATCCAGCGGATGAGGCAACCTAATACTGTATCTCACACCTCCTCCAATTTATTATTTGGTGCTTACGAATTCTTCAAAGCTCACTTTTCAGTAAAGTGTGTTGCTACTTCTCTTGCAAGAGAGAGCTGAGCATGCAGGAACACTAGACTTTCTCATCCCCCTTGAGCATTTGTTTCTTGGTAGCAAACTTTAGATGGCAGCAGCAAAGAGGTATACCTTCTTTTTGACCCCAAAGCAAAAGGGTGTTATGCTCTGAACGGACACATTTTCTGCTGAGTGGAAATGAATGGGCCCACAGTTTGTATTTTAAAGCTGAGGAAATAGAGCCCCCCCCCCCTGAACTTTAGCTGCTGACTTCAAAATCAAAGCTAAGAGCATTAGCACATAAGACAAGAAGGTAGTGGGACCCTTCTCTGTAAGATAATTTAATACGCCTACTAGAGCTGAACATTGTGCCACCTAGCAGTACCTAGACAGGGTTGTCCATGGAAGCAGTCAGAAAAGTCAAGGTGGCAATCATGATCATGCCACTGAAGCTTTGTCCCTTTTTACATATATAAAATGTAAAAAGGCTTTCATTGTACGGTTGTGGTGTCCTGACTTTTTTGATCCCTTCCTGCTTACTAGTTGTTCATACAGCCCAGTAGATACATAGCTCTTTGCACTGCACCCTTTCATAGTCTCCACGGAGATTCAGAAGGACCCTTTTGCATTCTGAAAAACTCTTATCTATCTGAGTGTAAGTAGGGGGGAAATGGAATATAAATCAGAAATAATCCCTACAGCAGTGTTTCTCAACCTTGGTAACTTTAAGATGTGTGGACTTCAACTCCCAGAATTCCCCAGCTAGCACATGCTGGCTGAGGAATTCTGGGAGCTGAAGTCCACTTATCTTAAAGTTGCTATGGTTGAGAAACACTGCCCTAGAGTAATCCCTGGGGAGATTGATGGGCAAGATGTGGGATTGCTCTACGATAAGTGTGGACCTTAATGTTAGGCTATTATTGCTGAAATTCCAAGATCCTTCCACTCCAATAGATTGCTCCTGTTGTTTGCTGCTCCATGGTGAGACAATTCATAAACTCTGCTGCCACCCCACCCCACCTCAAAGCACAATCATCCTTGCTGACTGCTACTACCCAGTGGTTGAGTCATATAGCATTGCTTCTTTTCAACCATCAACATTAAACAGCTGAACATCTACTACTAATAAAAAGCTGTAGCCGTGCTACTCCATTGGGTCTTCTGCCCACTCACTAAGGGACTTTCCCCACAGCTGAGCTGATGTGTTCTCCATCCTATTTGACACAGCAGAAATAAAATACCAGCATGAACTTTGCTGTCTCATTGCCAATCCCTCTTCTGCTTCTCTCACCTCTGTTCCCAGAAGTTGCCAGTTACCTGACTTCCCTCCAAGATAATTGGTGACAAAAAGCCTAACAGGTGCTACACACCTTGAGACTCTCCCTGTCTCCCAAAAAGCTAGAATAATTAATTATCTTGAAAACATGCCTGATGATTGACTGCATTGTGTGATGTCGCCTGGAGGCCCATGGACAATCCTGCCCATGTGAAACCTAGGGTAGATGTCCTTACGGATGTAGCCTAATTCCTAATGCCTTTGATTGGCTTTGCCCAACCTGGAGCATTCAGAGGGCCTGAAGCAGAAGTATCAGAATCCGTAGCCAACCCAACTTGCGGATCCTGAGAATAATTGTTCAAGACACTTGGAAGTTGACAAGTTTGGGAAGGCTGTGTTAGCTGCCGTATGTGTGCGCATCCTGTTCTGATGTTCTCAGTCCCATTATATGACACGCATCCATGGAGAAAGCCCTCACTGTTGTGGTTGCCAAGGCATAAAAGCAGGCGGTCCTCCTTCCGCCCAACTTCTCCATTTGTGCTGATTTTAGATACAGTTTGAGGCCTTCTCTCCCCACACTTCCCTTCTCTCCTCCACCTCACCACCCCAACCCTCCTGCCCCATTTCCCCTTTGGGTGTATGCAAGTGTGTTTCCTCCCTTTGCATTTTGCAAAGATATCTCAGCAAAAATAGAACTGAGGGGGATATGGGAGGATGGGGGGGGCGGGGAGAGGCAGGCTGGTTGATGTGGCGGGGTGGGGGAGTAAGGACAGACCCTGACAACCCTGTATCTGGGCCAGGGCCAAGCAGAAATATTCTTCACCAATGAGGCATTTTGGATCTCTTTGCTGCAGGGGCTGCAAACAGTTAGAAGAATCTGGGGGAGGGAGAAGGCCCTGTCATCTCACATTAAGGCACTCTGGCTGATGCTGTGGCTTTGCATTGCCTGCGGAGATCTGAGTGCCTGGCTTTGTAGAAGCACAGAAAGGTCATTGCTCAGGCTAGAGCTCCCCTTGGATAAAAGGTTAAGCTCTTGTGAGTTCCCCCAAACCCCCAGTTGCCACCCATCCATTATCCCTTTCGCACAGGCTCCAAGTCCCCAAACAACTGTCACCAGTTCCCCTGCAGCTTCTATTCTGGGCCAACCAGAAAGAAACCTTCCTGTCTCGGAGAGACCAAGATTCCCTCAGTACACGTAGATATACAAAAACTGCATCCAATCTTAGGAAATGAAGGCTTCTTCTATTCAACCCCCAGCCCCCCTTCTGCCAGAGAGACCAAGACCGCCTTCATCTCTCTCCATTTGTTGTCCCTTCTGGTCTTGAGTCACTATGCATGCATTATATTTTGTGTGTCATGCATCATAGATGGAGGTGGGGGGAGTAAGGATAGTTCTGCTTCCCCATTACAGTGAACTAGAATGAAGAATCTGTCTTCACTGTGAGTGTGCAGTCATGGATTAACGATTTCTTAACACACTTTATAAACTATTAATAAACAGTTGTCACACCACAGAGTCAGACAGGAAGAATGGAAGGCCTGGGGTGGGAGGAAGCTAAGAAGCCAGAGGAGAGTGTCAGTTTTCCATCGGGGGACAAAACTGGGGGCCGCACGTGAGGGTCAGGGACGAGGGGACAGAGCTACCGCATGCCAGATTTCTCTTGCAGCAACCCTGACTGGAAACAGTTCGTTCGAAGAGAAAGTCGTGCAGAGTTCTGATTAGCAATATTTGCTAGAAAGAAGGTTAAAGCTATAGCACAGGAATTCCAGTGAATATACTTTCAAATAAGAAACCTATATAATAAGGCAGTTTTAGGTGGTGAGATGCTGGTTTGTTTTCTCATCCTTTTTCTGTGTAAAGGAGAGGTGCTTGACTCTTTGAGGAAGGTAAGGCAGTCTGTATCTGTTGATTGTTTGGAAATTGGCTAGTTGGTTTCCTATCAGCGTGAGAAGCAGTTCTCACATCACCAGGGCTGCATCTAGGCTCAAGGACAGTTGTGACTGCAGGATCTTGCTGCAGAACGACAGCATCACCCTGCAAAATCCACCCTTTTTTGTACGTGCAGGCAACATTGTGCACACATACGAAAGGATCAGGGCTTGCACTGCACGGCTACTTTTGTCAGTTGGTCTCCCCTTGCCCCCTCCTGCAGACCCTGTTGTTCAAGCGTGCCTCAAGCAAAAGTACTCATCTTTCTTCTGTGAGTCCAATCTTCATAACCCCAGGCAAGGGACAGTAACAGCAGTGTTACAATTCTCCAAAGCTCCCTCACACCCATAGCTGCCGATGGCTATACCCATTGACTCTGACTTGAAAGCAGAGCATTGTGGGAAATTGAAATGGAGGCTTGGCCCAGTTCCTTGTGGCTTGGCCCATGCAAAGAATTTGATGTGGAGCTGAGCAATTGCTCAGGGATGCCAACACTACCCTACATGCCTCTCTTAAGACTTTCCAGCAGTCCATTCTTTTAAATGCCAAGAGCATCCAGAACTTCCTTAGATGTCTATGAATTCGTGCAAGGCTTTACACCCTGCACTAAAATCACGCGGTCTGTGATTGGAGCAAAATTATGCAGATTTCTTTCACATCTGCGTTTGGTGAGTTTGCAAAGAATGTGAATTGGGTAGGATATCCCTCAACTGGACCCTAATATTACAGAGGAAAGAGGAACCTGGAAAAGAGGAGGAGAGGTTGGAAATGGAAGGAAAACAGCTTGAATATAGTTCAAATGGATTCCCACTCAAGCGGCACCTTGTGGCTACATTTTTCTTTTTTCCTTTTACAATCAGATGCTTCCTCACCAGATATTGGACAAACTGGTCAGCACATGAACCTTAACCAGCAGTGGTTGAGGGTGCCCTGACTCATCCATTAGAGCAGTGTTTCTCAACCTTGGCAACTTGCTGGCTGGTGAATTCTGGGAGTTGAAGTCCGCACAGCTTAAAGTTGCCAAGGTTGAGAAACACTGCATTAGAGCAAGCTGCTATGCAGGAGAAAGGAGCAATTTAGAATAGGAGGAAGTGCAAAAAAAGTTAATGATCTTCACATCAGCACAATTATGCAGGGTAGTTATGGCACTGGGCCCATTTATTTCCAGATCAGCTGCATTCCAGCAGGAAACACACTGAATCTGAATCTCCAGCAGAAGCTCTGGACTGCTTGGGGGAATACTCTAAGCTCCTATGCTTTGCCTATGATTCTGATGCCAAGCAAAAAAGACCCACAACTGGGGAGGGGGCTAGCTTGATGCTGATTTTCACGCTCCCTTCCTGGTCGGCAGAAGGAGCACTGGTTGGCTCAAGCAGCGTTTAAAAACTGGTGCGGGTGATGACCACCATAAGTCAGTTCAAAATGTTTCTGAGGGCTTGGAGAGACAGTTGGGTCTAGTGGTTAGGCACAAAAGCAGCTGGGTGATCTTGGGCCACTCATTCTCAGTCCAATCTATCTCACAGCGTTACTGTTGTGGAGCAAATAAAAAGAGAGCACATTACTGTATCACCTTGAGTTGTACAAATAAAGGCAGGATATAAATCTAATACATAAATTAGTAAAAACAGCAATGTGGAAAGGATATCTTTCTTTCCATCTCTGCTCCAATTTCTAAACCATCAGTTTCTCACCTGGGGACTACAACTCCCATATCTCACAGGCAATGCATCACACTATCAAGCATATCTGAAGAGCACCAGGTTGGGGAAGGCTATTATTAACTCTACCCTGCACATTGTTCTCCACTCTACCTCCCCAGACAGCTGTCAGCAGCTGGAAAGTAGCTTGGATCCTGAGCACCCCCAAGGAGGCAGCAGCCAAGATCTAGACGAGTCCCAAATCCGTTTGCAGCTGAAGCGCAAACTGCAGAGGAACCGAACTTCTTTTACACAGGAGCAAATAGAAGCGCTGGAGAAAGGTAAGGCAAGGAGGAAGCGGGGGCTGCTCTCTGATGCCAGGTGCGGTGGCCAGCTGGGGGGAATTTCACCTTTGGGGTAATTTGAACAGGAGGCTGTCAAGTTAGGAGTGGGGGAATGTCAGTGTTTTCATAGCCAGCATGCACATGTGCCCTATTGCATTCTGTGCAAGCGCACTAAGAGGCTGATTCCAACGAACACGTAATACTTTACTAGCGTGTGGCATTTGCCTTTAATAAGAGGTGTGAGGAGAGGTTAGTAACTTTGGCTGTACAGTCTTCCCAGGTACCTGTTGCCATATCACAGGTATAGCCAATCCAACAGGTACAGACACTCAGCTCAAGGCAGCCAGCTGCACAGCTGCACTGCCTTTGAAGCCACCAGGCAGGCGAACCCTGAAGATCTCAGAGGAAACAGAGGAAGTTGCCTTTTATTGCATCAGATCATCAGGCCATCTAAGCTAGCATTATGGGTCTCCAAGGCTTCACACAGGAATTTTTCCGGTTCTAACCCAAAGATACCAGGGAATAAATCTGAGGATTTTGCTAAAGGCAGAATGCATCTGTCCAACAAAAGTTGCATCTACGGAATCGATGCTGTCTGATGCAGGTTTCACATCCACTCAGATGCTCTACATGTTGACCGTGCAAAGCCAAAGGTTGTGGGAAATCCTTTCAGTAGGGTGGTAGTTGTGCTATATAGGAATCATAGAATATTGGAGAGCACTAGATTACACATAATGATTTCACTGACATCCTCCAACCTCTTTGTTAGGACATTGCTTTGAAACAACTGTGACCTACTGTTTAGAGCAGGGTTTCTCATCCTTGGCCACTTTAAGACGTGTAGACTTCAACTCCCAGAAATCCCCAGCCAGCATATGCTGTCTGGGGAATTCTGGGAGTTGAAGTCTACACGTCTTAAAGTGGCCAAGGTTGAGAAACTCTGGTATATTTTAATTTGTTTCCAAAACCTAGACATGGGCATTGTTTTTAAAGTAACAGTAACTGCATATGCTTAGGGGCATTCTACTAATCATGTCAGATTATTTTAAAGTCCAGAGTTGGTAATCCCATGTCAAGGTGCTCTAAATCAGAATGGGGATGAGAAGGGAAAAGACAGGCATGGCCATCTGGTGGGCATAGGCAGTATTGCAGCCTACGTAATAAGCTTTTTTTTCCCTTGCCACACGTTATAAGCCATGCTATTTATAAATCATGCATTGTACTAGAAGCATAGAATGCAATAAATCTGTGTTTTTCAAACTGGGCAACTTTAAGATGTGTGGACTTCAATTCCCAGAATTCCCCCAGGCTGGGGAATTCTGGGAGTTGAAGTCCACACATCTTAAAGTTGCCCAGTTTGAAAAACACTGGAATAGATGGTGGACAGTAAATGGGTAGCACTGGACATAACATTTGCAGTATTGTTGAATTCCAGTGGAAGTCTGAAAGCTGGGGTGACCAGATGATAGCCTAATATTGAAGGAAGACTAACTTTTTAATACATATTCTACTGCTGGTTACTATAAGAGAACTAAAAGGAAAGGAGAATCACATATGAAACAACTGTACTGAATCTGAGTATCAAAGTGACAAGGGGAAGTGTGCACCCGTAAGGTGTCTTCTAGAGTGCGAGTGCTTGAAAATATTACTTTATTAAGAACTGTAAGTGTTGGGTAAAGAGGAAGATCTCTCTTCAACATTTTGACACCTGCCTACTTAAATCTTCAGAATTTGAGCGTACTCATTACCCTGATGTCTTTGCCCGTGAACGCTTGGCAGCAAAAATCGATCTCCCTGAAGCCCGGATCCAGGTAAATGAGATGCCCTTTTACCAAGTTTACCAAGAAACAAATGGGCAAGGGCTATCTACCATTACTTTCCCAGTTCTCTTGGGCAATAGAATCCCTTTCCTTATTTTTCCAGGTCTGGTTCTCCAACCGTCGAGCTAAATGGCGTCGGGAAGAGAAACTGCGGAGCCAGAGGCGCCAAGCAGGTGGCACTGGGGGGCACCTGATCATAAACAGCAGTTTTGGCGCTGTGGGCAGTGCTGTCTACCAGTCACTCCCCCAGCCTATAGGGTCAGGTGAGGGCCCTGTCCCCAACCAGTTCATTCATTCCCCACCTATTCCCGGGGTCTTCCTAAGAGGCATAAGTCAGCGAGGTACCATGTACCCTTTGGAAACATTGGTGCCATTAGGTATATTTAGATGTTGGACTCAAAGGATCACCTGTTTCCATAGTAATGCCTGCTATTCACTCATTGCCAAAACTGATAGCCAGCTGGGCGACTTTGAAGAACACACCTCCTCATTCTACTTCTTGGACTGTTTCTTAATTTGCTGCCTTGATGCACCATTCTCCTCTATCGCATCTCTCTTCTCTTTTCCAGGTGCAATGTTGGGCCATTCGGAAAGTGTCCTCAGCAACAGCTATGGTTCTCTTCCACCCTTACCCCCGTTCTCCATGGCCAACAACAGCCTCCCTATTCAGGTGAGCTTAAAAGGAACCACACAATTCTTGAATAGCGCCAAGTGGGGGTTGCAGATGACCAATGCTGATTCACCAGAAACATTAATATCCTTTTTTTTCTTTCCCTGTTGCATATCCTTTGGCACTCATTAGCAGGCAGTGCCCCCTGTTGCCAGCCAGACATCGTCTTATTCCTGCATGCTTCCTGGCAGCCCGTCGGTGCGAAGTTATGATTCATACACGCCCTCCCAGCTCCCCTCTCATAGTCTGAACTCCAGCAGTGGGACCTCTACCGGTAATGGGATGGGCACACGGCAAGTGGGATGGGGACCGGGTGAGATGGAAACAGAGCTCTTGGGATGGGGGCTAAACAGAATTGATAGTAAGAAAACTTGGCAGGAGGAACTGGGCAATCAAAATGGCCATAGCAAATAAAAGGATGTATGAAATGCCAGCGGAGACAATGAAAATCTGGGAAGTGATTCCTACACTGTGGTAGTTAGAACACATCTGCTTGTGTGAATTTCTGAAAACCTTAGTTTTAATGTATTTCAAAAACAAAAGAGAAGACGCCTATTTCTAGCCTCATGGTCATGGAGAAATAATTAAACATGTGCTAGTTTCATTTTTCTTTCATTAAGGGCAATACTTACTCATCAAGCATAATTTTAGCTACCGCATTGGGTATCAGAGTCTTCCTTTATAGAGACCACAAGGCAATTTTCAGCCTCAGGAAAGAAAAAAAGGAAAAGAAGTGAACAAACAATGTCAAAGTCTGCCAAAGAAATTGAGCAGAGAGAAATTGCTTTTGAGAAACAAATTTGCTACTTCATCCCAGTTTAGATGGGAAGGTGTTGTTATTGTTGTTGCAGTTATTATTTCTTCCAACCTTATAATCAAAATAGAACACACAGAATCATCTTTATTGCTCTTCACCTTATGTGAGTTTTTCAGCAACTCTCTAAGACTCATTCTAGCAATTCCTAGTGCACAAAGCAGCATAATTATGAATGGGTTTTGGCTGCAAATTGCCTATTTCATTTTTTTCAACTCATGGTTACTAAGTGATACTAGCACCTTTGGGGGAAAAACTGCAGGAGAAGGGAGGGGAGGGAGGGAGGAAGGAAGGAAGGAAAAGCAAGCAAGCAAGCTGTGACATTATGAAGTGGAAAGCTTGCTTCTATATATGTATCCATCTGCCTGGATCTGGGCTCAAAGCAAGAGTGTTTTCTGTGAAAGTAGATGTATATTTCACCTCCTTCCTGATGCAAACAGCAGATAGTGTATGGACCTGCCCGTCCTCTTAAACGGTTGTTAAGAATGCAGCTGTGGCAACCGATGCATACATTTCATTCCAGGGGCCCAGAAATTTCTCTGGGGCGCTGCCATTTCTCTAGCCTTTGAAGAAGCAACCTTGCGTTGCCTTTTCTATCTTCAGAGGCACCCTTAAGGAACCTGAAAGACCCTTAGCCATCTGTGAACAGGAGACATTATTGCAACAGGATTATTCAGCTTATTCCAGTTCTTGTGCCCAACTGTTTCCTAAAGTCGCTGAGCTGGAAAGCCTGGGTTCCGAATTCTGCACTCTGAAACATTTGGAGAAGACTCTCCCCCACCCCCCTGACAATCTGTCTCTCTTTCTAGGGTTAATCTCTCCAGGAGTGTCAGTTCCCGTACAAGTCCCAGGTGGGGACTCTGATCTCACCCAGTATTGGCCGCGGCTGCAATGAGCACCAAAGTGGAGGAGGAAGAAAACAACCAAGCGAAAAAGGAAGGGAAGGTTAAAGGAGAGAAAAGGGTTTTTCCTCTGCAAGGGGAAATATGGGAGTGGGTGAAAAAATCTTGGGGAGGGGATGGGAGAGAGGGAGAGCTTCCCTGCCCTTCCCCCTTTGGGTCTCTAAGTTAGGCAACCATATCTGTCTTGGTTCTAAAGCAGTGTTTTTCAACTTTGGCAATTTTAAAATGTGTGGACTTCCACTCCCAGAATTCCCCAGCCAGCATGCTGGCTGGGGAATTCTGGGAGTGGAAGTCCACTCATCTTAAAGTTGCCAAGGTTGAAAAACATTGGTCTAAAGCTTCTCCTGCCTTTCTCAACATCTGTGTGCACCTACAGCTGCTCCGTTGCTTTCCTTTGCCCAGTCGGCATTCTGTCCTGTAAGCCTCCTTTTCCCTCCCCTTATTCGGCTCTAGAGGGGTCTGCAGGGCCTGGTCAAAGAAATCAAGATGGAGGCCAAGCTCCCATCACACTGCTGCGTCCTCCATCTTGACTTTTTTTTTTTACCAGACCCTGCAGACACCTCATCTGGCTCCCAGCGAAGACAGCAACGGAAAAAAAGTGCTGGAAAGAGAAGGAAAACCAGTATCCTTGGGGGAATCCAGTATAAAGGATTTGGGGAGGAGGGCAGGGGGGCAAAAAAGAACGAGTGTCCCTCGCAGCAATGGATGCAAATGACAGGAAATGAGAATAAAAGAAAGTAGGTATAAAAGAAAATAAGTTGGAACCTTGGGCACTAAAGCTTAGCACAAGCTGAAAAAGGTATCAGTGATGTTCATTTATTCATTTACTTCCTTACTATTTATTTATTTATTTATTTATTTATTAGAGTTCTGTCCCACCTTTCAAATGGGAATCCTGTGAAATGATTGGATTGTATGCAGCGGGAAGCACAAGAAAGTTCGTGGGAGGAAAAGTATGCACCACATCTCTTTTGACCTGTTGCAAAAGCCTGTAGGGAAAGAGTACCACCTCTACTTTGTGCACGCTACTGCAAAGGATTGTGGGGATGAAAAACCCTCCTACAGTACCATGGGGAAATTAAGTGGTGCAAAGGTTACCAGTGTTACTTCCTTGATGTGTGATATTCAGTGGTTTTTACAATATTGCCCTTTAAGCCCTTCCCCGTATCCTAGCTTCTGCTATCTCCCCTGGCCCGTGTATTTTCTTCCCTGCATGGAACTCATTTAGCTGGATTTTACATGGGTCTCAGAGCCTGGGACCTCTGCCCTCCCCCTAACCCCTTACACACACACACATACTACTTGTAAATTCAGACGGTTTCATGTGTGTTAATAAAGGACCTGTGTACATAATACTCTGTATGTGTGTGTTGTGTGTGCACATGCACGCATGCACATGTGAAGAATGCAGTCACGCCATCCCACTTCTAGGCAATATGGTCTTCCTGCAGAACCAGGGGTAGCGAGGTGGGGTGGGAGAGATAAAAAGAGGGAGGGAGGCAGAGAGAATGTATTATGACAAAGCAAAAATGTAGTACACACATATTAAAGCTGCATAAAACAAAGGAAAACTCAATATCCAAGTTTTCTGCAAGTGCATTCAGTTTGATTTCAGGTTTGGATGTTGTGCAGGAAGTTTAGAAATCTGTCAGTTACATGTTACTGTTAAGGTTGCCTCTAGCTCGCTCGGCAGTGCTTCGGGTATCAGAATATCGACAGTGCTTTCTATTGTATTGCCCTATCTTTTGCTCAGCAAACATCTCTCACCTCTCAGTCTGCCTTGCTTTTAGCAAAGCCTGTGGTTTGGGGTGCTGAACAACAGAGGGATGTGAGTCTCGGGGCTCCAAACCACATGAAGACTGTTGTTGGTACAAGACATACTAACTTCTATGCATCGCTTGAATGGCTGTGCAATTGTAGTCTGCTCCAGATTTTTTTTTATAACAGGAAACAAGAATAAATTAGGCAAAGAAAAGTCTATGAACTTATGCAGAGGTAATGGGCTTGTATCCAGGCTGCAGGACACGGACTGGGGGAGGGAGCAAGGAAGGGAGATGCAGAACTCAAATAAGTTTCCTGGGTTCAAGCATTGGGGCTACTCCTGCTCTCTAATAACAAGGACCTGATGAGCTCATGTTGGAGATTGGATGCAACACGAATAAGAAGAGAAGAAAAATCCATGGCTACCACACTATGGAATTCTGCAGCTGGGTGCAGGCACGGCAACCCAGTGGGCCTCCAGAAGTTACTGGTCCTCAACTCACACTGGCCATTGGGATTGGAGAGTCCAGCACTACGGGGACAAATGGAATGCTTTTCTTCTTTATACTGTAGCCATGTTCCATTTCCATGCCCAATTTCAAAATAGAAAGAGCCCTGCAGATCAATTCTCTTGGGAATTGCAAACAATAGAACAGACTTCTCAGGAGCATCTGGGAAGGTTCAAAAACATTTGTGAAATGCTTTTCTTGTGCTAGAAATTAACCTCTCACCAACAGCGAGGACCTTTTGACTGGACAAGGCGTAGGGTTGTTTCCTTCTAATTCTCATCTGTAAAATAGATCTCATCCAGCTATATCTCCAGTGAAGGGAGGGTGGGGAAGCTGGAAGCATTATTTATGGGAAAAAAATAACACTTTTTGGTTAGCACAGTGTTATTTATTTTTTTTCCTAGGCCAAAAGTTGTGCAAAGCTTTAAGTGACTGATTAGGAGCCATACTCTGAAAATAATGAGTGGGAACAGAATAAAAAGGGGGAAAAAATTGATGTTAACATTTACAGGTGAAACTCGAAAAATTAGAATATCGTGCAAATGTTCATTTATGTCAGTATGGCAACTCAAAAGGTGAAACCAATATATGAGATAGACGTATTACATGCAAAGCGAGATATGTCAAGCCTTACTTTGGTATAATTGTGATGATTATGGTGTACAGCTTATGAAAACCCCAAATTCACAATCTCAGAAAATTAGAATATTACATGACATCAATAACACAAGGATTGGAAATAGAACAATATCGGACCTCTGCAAAGTATAAGCATGCATATGTACTCAGCACTTGGTTTGGGCCCCTTTTGCAGCAATGACTGCCGCAATGCGGCGTGGCATGGATGCTATCAGCCTGTGGCACTACTGAGGTGTTATGGAAGACCAGGATGCTTCAATAGCGGCCTTCAGCTCCGCTGCATTGTTCGGTCTCATGTCCCTCATCTTTCTCTTGGCAATGCCCCATAGATTCTCTATGGGGTTCAGGTCAGGCGAGTTTGCTGGCCAACCAAGCACAGTAATCCCATGGTCATTGAACCAGGTTTTGGTACTTTTGGCAGTGTGGGCAGGTGCCATGTCCTGCTGGAAAATGAAGTCAGCATCCCCATAAAGCTCGTCTACGGAAGGAAGCATGAAGTGCTCCAAAATCTCCTGGTAGACGGCTGCGTTGACCCTGGACGTAATGAAGCACAGTGGACCAACACCAGCAGATGACATGGCTCCCCAAATCAACACAGACTGTGGAAACTTCACACTGGACTTCAAGCATCGTGCATTGTGTGCCTCTCCATCCTTCCTCCAGACTCTGGGTCCTTGGTTCCCAAATGAGATGCAAAAGTTGCTCTCATCAGAAAAGAGGACTTTGGACCACTGGGCAACAGACCAGTTCTTTTTTTCTGTAGCCCAGGTAAGACGCTTCTGACGTTGTTTGTTGTTCAGGAGCGGCTTGACAAGAGGAATACGACATTTGAAGCCCATGTCCAGGATCCGTCTGTGTGTGGTGGCTCTTGATGCACTAACTCCAGCCTCAGTCCACTCCTTGTGAAAGTCCCCAACACTTTTGAATGGCCTTTTCCTGACAATCCTCTCCAGGCTGCGGTCATCCCTGCTGCTTGTGCACCTTTTTCTACCACACTTTTCCCTTCCACATAACCTTCTATTGATGTGCTTTGATACAGCACTTTGGGAACATCCAACTTCTTTTGCAATTACCTTTTGGGGCTTTCCCTCCTTATGGAGGGTGTCAATGATGGTTTTCTGCACAACTGTCAGGTCAGCAGTCTTTCCCATGCTTGTGATTCCTACTGAACCAGCCTGAGAGACCATTGAAAGGCTCAGGAACCCTTTGCAGGTGTTATGGATTCATTAGCTGCTTAGAGTGGGACACTTTGAGCCTAGAATATTGAACCTTTTCACACTATTCTAATTTTCTGAGATTGTGAATTTGGGGGTTTCATAAGCTGTGCGCCATAATCATCACAATTATACCAAAGTAAGGCTTGACATATCTCGCTTTGCATGTAATGTGTCTATCTCATATATTGGTTTCACCTTTTGAGTTGCCATACTGACATAAATGAACATTTGCACGATATTCTAATTTTTCGAGTTTCACCTGTAAATTAAATTAAAATGTAATATATTATATTAATTTTATATTGATAACTTTGAACCAGGCTTAACTCGACCTGGCTTAGGGTTTTTTTGTTATGAGGATAAAGTGAGGGGAGACTCTGCCATAAAAGTCATCCTGGACTCTCAGAAAAAAACTGAGATATGAATACCAATAGAAGCTCAGGGTTGAACTGTGATGTCCTTGGTGCTCTCTGAACTCGGTTGTTTGATTGCAGATGTTTCATTACCCAACTAATTGGGTGATGAAGCATCTGCAATCAAACAACCAAGCTGAGATATGAATACCACAACATAAAATTAAAAAATGTTTTTTCCTTTATTGATTTTCAGATTTAAAATTACAATTTCAAAACAACTTTTGGAAGACTCTAGGGGTCACGCTCAAGATTTTTGGATACCATATGTGACCCTTAAGGTTATGCATCTCTCTTTTAGTCAAGTTAATGGTTTACATGTGCGTATGACAAAAAATAAAAACTGGTATATGCACACACACCTGTGCTTTGCATTTTTATTAGACATGTCCTGATTTCAACAGCTAGTGGAGCTGAACCAGTTTTTCAGCTATCATTTTTTCAGGAACTTGTATTAAAAGTGACTGTAAGGAATTTTAAAAAACCTGGTCAAATCAATGACATTTTCTTTGCTTATACTCACACACTCTTCTTAACTAATTAATCCAGCTTTCCTCAACTTGGTACCTTCTGTCTGTTGGATTACAAACCTCCATACTAGATCCCCAACATGGTGCCCTCCCTCACCTAACTTTTTAGCCCAAGACCTTGGCAAATACTTTGTGAACTGGCAGGTTTCTCATGAATGCTGTCTTACCTCCCAAAATCACAACATGTCCTCAAAATTCTAAATGATACGATCTCCAAGAAAACTGGAGATGTATTAATCAACAAAATGTTATACTTCTAGTAATTTTTCTCCAGGGTTATCACCAGCAAACCTGACTAATGTGAGTTCTGGTCAACACATTTAATCTACCCAATGGTTTAATACCTATGGCACAAAACCTGTATTTGTGGTCTCCAGAATAGGTAGGAAAAAAGACTGAATTTGGATATGACCCACTAAGAGTATGGGTTGGAAGAAGTGGGAATGTTCCCTGCCCCAGTGTAATAATATTCTCTTTGGTTTTGTAATACAACTATATATTATGCTTTTAACAGTTGCAGAAGTATAATATGCAAAGCAATTCCTAGTATTGCAGCTCCATGCTGGTGGGAAAAATGTACTGTATCAGTTGAATTCCAACTGGGCACAAGTGCATTTTAGATCAATGGCCTGTAAAAAATCATGGTCTTCCTTTAAAAATGGGCACTAGGAAACAGGTGGTGAAAATGGCAATAGCTCTTCCAAATCTTGGATTCCCAAGCAATGCCCACAGTTGAACCAATTTTCTGCCCAGGGCAATGTGGTCCTGTTTACTAAGATGTTTTTTTTCTCAGAGTTGGCTCTGTTCTTAGTTCCTGTTTATTCAGAGACCCCACCCTCTCCCAAGAGCTACTTTGAGAACCACAAACCACCGCACCCTCCTGAGATTGGAGCACCTGCAAGGAGGAAGTGGTTCGAGGCAGTTGGCCAAGGGTGTGGGATCACTTTACGAATTTTTTTGAGCATCTGCCAAGATGGGCTGGAGGGGGGAGGTGGACAAAAGCAGGGATTGGGTACCAACTCCCACAATGGCACCAGCATCGGTTGGAGCTGCTGTAAATAACTGTGAGAGAAGTGTGCCCTCCGTCTGCCCTCTTGAGAACTGGAGCAGAGGCTTATGGGTGAAACATCTGCTGGACCTTTTAGGAGATTGGTAATAGATTTTAAAGAATATGTCTCTTCCCCCAAGAGCTAGTACAGTGCCCTATTTCAAGAGTAGACCACTTGGCTACCAGAGTACCTCACTAGCACAACTTATTTTCTCTTCCACCTCCTCCTCCTTCGGTCATGCGAACATTGACTCCGGAGGACTGCCCCAGACCTACCAGGAGGTTGATATTCCCATTGGTATGCAAAACCAAAGGCTCTAAAGGACTCAGATGGCTTCCTACCTCCCCAACGAATGTTCCTAGGCAGGCTCTCACTCTCCCATTTTTATGAACGTGCAGCCAGTTGCCATTTCTTCAGCAAGCAGAATCCTGCTGTGGCTGCTTGCTTCAGCCTTTGATTCCCGGAATGGAAATCCTGTTTGTTGCAGAGTAAGGTATTTTTTTCCTTCCATTGCTTCTGGCTGGGCAGCAGCTGTGGATGGCTCTCTAACCTCCACTTAAACACATCCAATGTACAGGAGCCCACTGGCCACCTCTCTGGCTAACTGGTTCCACTGCCAAACTGCTCTTCCTGTTAGGATGTTGTCTCTAACCTTCAGTTGGAATCTGCCTTCCTGTTACCTAAACCCATTCTTCCACGTTTTGAGCTCTGGAATGGGAGAGAACAAATCTTGACGTTCTTCTAGGCTACAGACTCTTTAACATGCTTTCCATTTGTCCTTAAGTTGGCAAAAAAGTCAAATTACATGTCAACATAAATTGCACTGATCTTTTGGCTGAGCTTTATGGAGTCTTGGCCCCAAGGCTGGGCAGCGTTGCAGTCTTTCCATTTTTTATTGCATGGCAATTTCAAGGCAGTGGGAAAGAAAACCACTTGGTTGATCCCTCCTGCTTCATCCTTTGCCCCTTTTGCATTTTTTTGCAAGAATATATATATATTTTTAAGAAGTCTCCTGGTCTCCTTGGAGATCAATTGTCCTATGTTATGTCAGTACCCACCTCCAAAGCAACTATTTCTCTGATGGTTTTATCAATATCTTTCCAACTGCAACAATCATAATCTTTTAAAAAGTTTAAGCCATGGGAATATTGATTTTTCAATCTCAGGAAAGATATGGAAGATCAAGAGATCAATATTCTTCTCGAAGATGATCCTCATAATAGACTCCCCCTCCTTCTCCTTCTTGTTTCTAAAAGACAAAAGGAAAACATACAAGTGAGGGGAATGGATTCAGGCATAAAACTTCTCTTTGTGTCAAGCCCCACACAGTTGTGCAAGGTCAAGAAATCAAGAATGACCCAGATTTCACTAAGGTATCTTTAATGCTAGCCCGGGGTTAATGCAGTATCTTGGAAACTGTAAGAGGAATTTCCAACTCTCATTTAGAGACAGTTCATTAAGGCGGAGCCTCTGAATGATCTGAAACACTTTCTTTCCACCTGGGCTAAGTGGCCGTTTATGAGATCAGCTGTCAACTGTCTCACCTGTTGTCTATTGGTTGTTTACTCTCTCTTCCGTTCCTTTCCCAGCCTCTCCACAAACGGTCACTCCTTGATTCCTGGAAGCGACTTCTCTTTCAGGGACACCTCTGGAATCTTGGAGATGAAGCTGTTTGTGCAAAGGTCCTGAAGTTAATTAGAAATTTGGCCTTTGAGAGAACTACTTTAAAATCCTTTTTAACACAGCTGTGGATGTTCCAGTCATATCACTCGTGGGATTCCAAAGTAAGATTCACTGGACTTCAGAGATTGCCTTTCACCTTGCTGCAGGCACAATCTGCTCTCCCAAAGTGGTCTGACAGGCAGGAAGAACACGTGGAAGAGCGCATGACTCACACAAGAAGTACAGAGAACATGCACAGCCTGACCACCAAAGAAATACTGAAGCATTCTGGGGTGTGGATGACCCCAGGAGAAATACAGCATTACAATAACAAGGAGTCATGAGCCTTGGTGCTAAAGCTTGCCTCTCCCAGTTGTGTGGAACAGTGGTAATAGATAGCAAAGCAAGGTAAGATCACTTCAAGGAGAGCTGCCAATAATTAAGGGTAGTTATGATTTGGCAATTAGTTTGTCATGCTTTGGGGCCCAAGGCTTGCAAGGATGCTATCTGGATTGGTGGCCAAAGAATTTAGGTGTAGGGAGGAAATTAGTCATCAAGAATATCCCCCCCCCCCCCCAAATAATGAAGTCTGGGATCCAATTTCCCTCTGTGAAAGAGGACAGCAAAACACGGTTCTCTCCCCCACCTGTCCTTTCACCTGCTATGCCAGGTCTGGGCTTCTGTATTTTTTTCTTTGTGCTTCTTCTGTATCTAAAATATGTAGGGAGAACTTGGATGGCAAATGACATGATTCTGTGCAAGCTATCATATTCTAGCTTGCGACAGAATATATAATGAATAAAGCTTAAATACAGTTTAAAGTGTGTAGAGGGTGTTTTTGTTTGGACATGGGAATGTTGTCTTCCTGGAAGATCCACATTCAGTCATCTGTGAGATTAATATTCTTATATCCAACCCTTCTCCACCCAAAAACAAGTCCAAAATGGCCGAGGAGGTCAGTGCCCAGTGAACACATTGGGTGGGGTATGGCCACAGCTAATAGGAACTGTGTAGTTTGCAACCCCTGATCACATCATCCCCAGTAGCATTAACATGGTGTTGTGCAGTCTGTATGGCAAGATTTGTGTTGGGAGAAGAACAACAACTCTGGTATGAATTGTTTTACACTAGAACAAGTAAAGTTGAGGGATGAGATGGAAGCAACTTCATGAAGACATGTCCTTCAAAAATGGTTATTAAGGCATCTTCATGATGTTGTTCATTACTTGAAGAATACTATCTTATTCTTCCTCATTTGCCATTTCTCAGGGCTAAACAGTTCTAGCTCCTTCAGACTCTCTTTAAAGCAGGGTTCCTCAACCTCAGCAACTTTAAGATGGGTGGATTTCAACTCCCAGAATTCCCCAGCTAGCACATGGTTGAGGAACCCTGCTTTAAAGGACAGATTTCTAGTCTCCCCAGTCATCCTCAGTGCCCTTTTCTGAAACTGTTCTCTGGATTTTCTTAAAGCATGGTGCCTAGAACTAGACACAGCACTTCTGGTGGGATTTGGCCAAATCAAAATAAAGGGGAATAATTGTGCTTCTTTTTTCAACATATTTATGAAGTTGGAAAAACCAGTGTTTTTGGTTGTAGTGTCTGATCCTGGTTTAAATATGAAAGTGCTTGGGTTAGATAAAGTATGTGGAAGTAATAGTTTTATATGTTGTGATTTTTACTGTTATATGCTTATATTGCTATTATTATATAACAAATCACAGTACTAGTACTAAGTACTGTGATTTGGAAACTTACATTTTTATGATATAGCCTGAAATTGCATTTGACTTTTCTGCAGTTGTATCACGCTTGTGGCTTATATTCAGTTTAGTCATTTAGTATTCCACTTGTGAGAACTTTCTCACAGGTACCTGTACCAAGCCAGATATCCCTCATCCTTTATCTGCTTATTTGATTTTTCTTTTTTTAAAGGAGAGGAAAAGCACTTATTTCCATAAATTCCTTCCTGATATTTACAGCCCATTTCTCCAATCTCTCAATATAATTTTAAAGACTATTTCTGCCTTGCAGGGTATTGGCTATCCTTCTGAATTTGTGTAATCTGTGAATTTCCTAAGCATTCACTCCACTTCTTCATCCAAGTTATTAATAAAGATTTTAAAATAAAATACCCAGAAATAACCCTTGTGGTATCTTACTTGATACCCAGTGTGATAAGCAACCACCCAGAGCCACCCAGAGCCACATGACTGAATGTGGATCTTCCAGGAAGACTTCTCTGAGTATTATTTTCAAGCCAGCTTATCAAAACGCTATGGTTTGCAGATATATCATAATTGCTGCAGAACTTTGGTTGTATCCATAAATGCAGCCCATGCTCAGACTGATCGTTTTCCCATGTGATTGCCTGATGACCGTGGGGCTAGGGGAAGTGAGGATGTCCTGCAAGCAAAGGAAATGAACTTCATAAATCTGCCCTAGCCAACTAAACCGTGAGCCTTGAGAATGAACAAATGAAACTAGTTAAAACACAGCTCATTCGTCCATTTAGATCAGTGTTTTTCAAACCTGGCAACTTTAAGATAGGTGGACTTCAACTCCCAGAAGTCCACTCCTCTTAAAGTTGCCAGGTTTGAAAAACACTGATTTAGATAAATACCGTCTCATGACTGGGCAGCCGTGTTGTTCAAACTGGCGGCCTCCTTAAGTATAGGACTTCAGTTCCCACAATCCCAGCTAGTATGGGAAATTGAGGCCCAGCATATCTAAGGGTACTAAATTGGGCAAAACTACTCTATGGTTTCAGACAGGTAACTTTCCAGTCTTGCCTGCCAGTGACTGGAATTCAACCTGGGAATATATAGGTAAAGCCCCTACATTTTATCTTCAAGCGACAGCCCAAGTCTCAGCAACGTGCAATGGCATCTGGGTTCTTAGCTACAAATGAGTACTTTATTATAGCCCTAGACTGGAATAAAACGCAAGCATTTATCTGCAATTTGTCCGTCGTAGCCGAGGACTGAAAATAATCTGGTTTGTAAAACGAGTCTTCAAAAAGCATTTAGCATCCTCCATTTATCTCTTACGTTATGTATTTGTCAGTCAGTGAGACAAACCTTACCGTATTTGGTCAAAGGCGACGGCAACACGATGAAAAAGCATTTATAATAAACATGATTTGCGAAAAAAGTGGGCAACTGTGGGAAAATGTATTCTAAACGCGTAGAGAGCCAGGAATTTATGAGTTGGAAGTTTGCAAACCAGGATCCCAGATGCCCTGAACCTCAACCCTCCCCCACCCCCTTGGTGAGAATTCTTGGGAGGACCCTGCTTAACCCCACCCTGCCCTTGACCCCCTCCCCCCAAGTACTCTCTCCCCACCCTCGAGCTGCTGTTTCCTGTTTACAAACCGGAGCGGGAGCTTTCATCAGTGGGTTTCTGAGCTCACTTCCCCCCCAACAGGAAACCCTGCAGGACACAGCTTCCCGCCACACCGCATCGGCTGGGGTGGGGTGGGGTACAGGGCAGAAGAGAGTGGGGTGGGGGGACTTTAAAGGGTTGCGCGCCGAACCTGCTGTCATGCGGGGGGAACGCGGCAAAGACGCAGGAGGCACAAAGGGTAAGAACAGGGAACCGGGGAGGGCACGAGGGTGTGGGCGAGACTTGGGCACGGGTAGCTTAGGGTCGGTGGCATGTTGTTTTTCTCCTGTTCTGTACGACAGGGAGGATCCTACCCACCCAGCACGGGCCTCTCTGCTTTGTATTCCTAGCTTAGCCATAGAAATACCGTAGTAGCTGCTTGGCTGGGGGGCGGGGGATTCCCAAACCCCTACCCCAAATCCGCAGGTATGGCTTCTGTGGATTTTAACCTAGGCTGTCTGCTGGAAAGTATATTCCGCTCAGTTCAAGGGGAAGTCGGTTTTACTTCTAAGTATAATGTGCACCCAGTTTTCTTCCTCCCAAGAAAAAGAGGCCCCCGAGTATACCTTAAATTTACTAAATCGGTGGTGTAGTGGTTAAGGTGTTGGACTAGGACTGAAGAGGACCAGGTTCAGTTCTGTCTTCAGCCACGGAAGCTCACGGAGTGACTTGGGGCCAGTCGCTCTCTTTCAGCACATCCTACTTCACAGGGTTAGTGTGCGGAAGAATTGGAGGCAGTGCTGGATAGATAGCCTTGAGACCCTGGAGGAAAGGTTGGATATAAGTCTAATAAATGACCTTTCATCAATCTGATGTCCTTCAGATATAATGATGGGGCTGGGCTTTGTGGTTCAACATATTCGGAAGGTGACCAGGTTGAGAAAAGTCTGTTTATAGCCCGTTCTTTGCCTTCAGAAGAAAATCCCTGTCCTCAGTTCGCTTGTTCTTAGTTGCTGTTAACCCTCTGAATGGGGCTGCACATGCTTTGAGAATGAATCCGAAGTACTTTAGACCTCTATGCTGTCCATTAAAGTAGCCTGATTTTTTCCAGGCATCCCTATGAGCCTGGAAAAAAAGAAGATGCTGTTTTCTTTAATAAATCCGCTACTTAAAATTAATGTGACACTTTAAGCCATGGCACCTATTTTTTCTGGCTCGTACGAAGTCTGAAAAATAGTCGGGTTTAGCTGAGAGGTTCCCTGCTCGTCAGAGGTCCAAAGCATGTCTTTAAAGCATGCAGAGTTGCCCTTGGGACCCACTTCAGTATTTTCAGTCTGTGGTGAAGATTCACCAAACACACATCCAGTTCAGTTAAAGACACAGCAGCTGCATTTGCATAAAATGCAATGCTTGGATTGTTTTAATTCGTTGTTTTCCTTTTTACTATGGCTTAGCATGTTATGTGAACTCATTTGGTTAGTTTATAATTCAGTGTGAATTAATTTAATAACCCAAGATAAATATGTTCTGCCAACCACTATGAACTTCATTTATAGAGGACTGCTACAGTCAGGAATAGCAAGGCTCTGGGACTTTTTGTGGTCGCTCAGGAGAGCAAATTTTTGCCACTTTTCTGAACTGTGTTGGAAATGCTGCTTGCAGCTATTCCCTTCTCTCGATTAAATGCAGAGGAACGCCCTCCTGCTTTGTAGCTGGTCTCTCTCATACTATTTCTCCAAAAAGACCATATTGGGACAAATCTTTGGAATATTACTAAGTACATTTCATTTGCAGTTCTAGAATTTCAGTTGGACCTCTGTGATTTCTTGCCTCCCTTAAAGAAAACCTTACTAGCCCTAAAAAATTAGGGTCTCAAACTGTCTAATAATACCTCCCAATCATTAACTTGGTTTTATGAAAGTTACTTGATAGATACCAAATTGGTTGCTCCTATGGAGCTGCTGAGAGTCATATTGAAAAGCCATAACTGAAATTCTCCTATTAATTACAAATTGGATAAATCATTAGTGCTGGGAAAAAAGCAGCTTGATTGGCATAAATAATATTCTTCTAAATTATAGTTATAAGAAAGTTAATGTACTTACCTTTCCCAGGACTGTGTGGTCCAAATTCAAATTGTATCCCTGCCCCCAGATGATTCATACAAATAAATAACTAAATAGAGGCATGTTTGATCACCGATTTTCATTCTATTGGGTACAACTGCTGCTTTTTTGGTACAACTTATCTACCTTTAATAGCAAATATAATTTACTCCATGAATTCTGGGGAAAGTGTCAGTTACTAAATTATGTGTCAAGCAAGAGTTACAGACAGCTGAGCAAGCTGAATATAATTTTCCAAAACAACAGTTATGTTCTTTAAGTTATTTTTGCTTTTAAATATTTGTAATGCGACATTTCAAAAGTGAATTGTTTAATATGCTATACTTTATGTTGAGCAGGATCTGTGGTCAGAAGGATCTTGGAGAATCCATTAAGGAAGCCCATGCTTTCCTTTCAGCCTATATATTCTTTTCCTATAGCTAATTAACAAAATAGAAGAGTGGGGTAATTCATCTGGAGAAGAAAAAAGGTAAAACAATTTAAAAAACCCCTTTCTTATAGAAATTAGATAACTAGGTAGGAGGAGAGCCTGTTAATCTATGCAAAAAATCAGGAATCTGGTAGCAACTTTTCTGACAAGCACATTTTATTAAAAAGCTTATGCCTTTTAATAAGGTTTGTTCATTGGAAAAGGTGCTACTAGATTCCTGACAGATAGCTAAGTATGATGTCATCCTTAGCTGCCAACTAGCTAATGTTGGGTTGGTGTGTTACAGGCACTGAGCCCATAAAATTAATTCATGATTCAGCCATGCAGCTCAGTCAGCCTGCCCTGTCTACAGGTTGCTTTAAGAATAAAATAAGAGAAGATGCCATTTATGCTACTGTGTGTTACTTGAAGAAAGGGTGTGCTTTAAAAAGCAATAACAAAGTACTGGCCAATTATACCTGTTTGACTAGCAAGATTCCACCACTGCTACCTTCTCATCATTTCTTTCCTGATGTATAAGATGCAACTATTTCCTAGCCTGTCAATCTGCTTTTTTTAACCAGGCACCTAAATGGGCTGAATTACGACTCCCATCATCCCCAGTCAGCACGATCATGCCAGATCAGATGATGAGAGGCACAGTCCACAATATGGGCCATATGATATAAAGGCAGGGAATTATATGATTTGGAGTATCACACCTGGGGGGAGCCTTACTGGGGAAGGCTCCACGGACAATGAAAATGTTAAAATGCAGTACCAGAATGGAAGGCCAAATGTTCTCATGCCATTAACACACATTTCTTTGAATTAAATATTAGTTTTTCTTATTCCTAGACATTGCAGAAGAAACCACGTCAAAATCAAAATTTCCATGTTCCTTGCTTGAATGATGCACACCGCATTTGCTCACAGTTAGCTTCCTCTCTTATGAAAGATTGCTCATTTGGAAACCTTTAGCTGAACTTCTGTGCTGCAATTTAAAAAAGCAATTATGCCAGTATAAGTGTAGAATGGTACTGAAGTCTCTAAGGCAGTGTTTCTCAACCTTGGGAACTTTAAGATGTGTGGACTTCAACTCCCAGAAGTGGACTTCAAATCCCAGTCATTCAGGGTCAAAATATTCAGGGCCAGGAAAAACACTAACTGCTATTTAATTTTAATTAACATTAAATTGTTCCCCATACTGCTTTAGGGAATCTACTTATTAATGTGACTCTTAAAGCCTTTTTTCAGGCTCATATAGTACCTTGAGGAAAGTTAAATAAATAGCAGAGATGTTGCGCATGGGTGAGTCCAAAAGTTTTTCTGAATCATTTTTGAAGCATGCACAGCCTTAATAGGTGCTCTGCCATCAGGGTGGAGGTGTGAGGAGCAAACAGTAGCTTAGCATCCACACTTGTTCACTGCTGTGCAAATTACCCTCGTCAAAACATATCTTATACAAAGGAGTATTTGGGGAGAGAGAGGTCGGAGCCACCATTTTTTCATGTGTCATTCTTTTGAATTTTCTTGATGGCTTTGCCATCTTTCATCCTCTCCACCAAATAAAGTCTATTGAGGAGGAAAGAAAAAGTAGCAGTACAATGTATTGATAAGATCGTGTTGATAGGAAAAAATCTGAAATCATCTGTTCTGTCACTTAGAGAATTCTATGCTGGTTCTTAGAATTTGAGGGCCTTTCTCCACTGCTAGCCATTCTCCTTGAGACAGCAGAAGACAAGATCTGTATGAACTTTGCACTCCCAATTGCTAATCCCTGTCCATAGTGCTTCTGTTCCCAGTCACTGCCAGTTCCCTAACTGCCACTAAGCAGTGACAATACCTAATAAAAGTGGCACCCTTGAAGCTGCCCTTGGATAGTGTCAGAATAAGGGGGGGGGAATACTATTTTAACACTACTCCATCTAAGAGTGACTTAAGCCTGTCCCACGCATGAGCTGGGGACAAAATGAAGGCAATGTCATGAGAAATGGCAGGGAAAAGATGTTGCCTGGATATGTTTTGTGCTGTGGTTAGATGCAAGTGGGAAAGTTCTGTAGAGTGGAAAGCCTTCTAGGTCATCCAAGCAGGAACTCTAGACCTAAACCATCTGCAACAGATGTCTTTGCTTGATCATATTCAGTAATTATCATAGTTACCACCTCTAATAATTGAATCCATTATCAGATTGCTTTTTCCATTAAGAAATTCCTACAAATATTCAACTGAAATGTTCTCTCTTAGACATTAAGACCATTAGGTCTACTCCTGCCTTATGATGGAGGAGAGAACAAAACATCTCCCTCTTTTTGATAGCTCTTCAGGTATTTGAAGAATGCTGCCACGGTTGGCCTCAGTTCTTTCAATATTTCCTAATGAGAAATACTTTCCATAAGCTTGCCTTTCTTTGTTCACCTCTGAATTGCCTATCAGCTAGTGTTGACCCTCCCCACCCAAATACTTTGCCATACATAGCTAAGCCTTATTTATGTGTTTTTGTGGAGAATAATTTGAAATTTACTGGACTATATTACTGGGATTACAGTAATGTAATATATAAGATGATGTTTGTGCTGTGTACAGACGCCTACTCATGAAGTATATGTACATGTATACATATAAAATGACTTGCATTGTTCTAGTAAAGATCAAACTTGCCAGCTATGTCAAGCAGTTCATTCTGCCTCATGATAGAGCCAACCTTGATTTTCTAGTATATCTCCAACTCTTTTTGTTTCTTGTTTGTTTCAGGGATTAATGTGCATGTACAATTTTTCTAGTGAGTCCAAAAGGCTTTTAAGAATAACTTATCAGTGGTGGGGAACTGGGGACCAGAATTACTGCTCAGAATCAAATCTAGAGACCTGTAGTATAGTTTTAATTACAGGGCTCTCCTGGATCAGGTCCATGGTCTCTGTAGTGAAGCATCTTGTTTTAGGCAGCTTCAGGCAAAAGCTTTTGTCTCTGCTGCTGACTGCCCCTTCTGCAGATGATATTCCAAAAGATACTGGAGGTTCCAGAAAGTCATCATGAATAATTGCCTTTGATAGCTTTATGGTCCCTAAATTGGTCTAATCCCATTATTGTATGAAAAATATATATCTTTGTCTCCTCATCTTGAATCTACTACCAACCAGTTTCATTTAACAACTCTGCACAGAGGCATCTTTCTCTATCAAGTTGTTCTGTGTCGTATATAATTGGGAAAAGTGTCCTCTCTTATTTCCCCTCATTTTTTCCTTCTCCCAAACCAGAGAGGCACAGCTGAAGGCTGCAAGGTACCTGAAACCTCCCAGACCTTTGGCTGTGATCCCCACAGCCACTCTAAAAAAATTGCTGTTGAATTGTAATTTGTAATGTGAGATGAGGGGGAAACCAAAATGGTTTTCAGCCAGTCTGGGCTAGGGAACTAAATCCACAAGTGTCATCTGCATGGTGATGACCAGTGCAGAACTTCACAAGGCACCATCATTACATTGGAGAAGCCTATGTGTTTTGAGTTATTCTGCTTGCAAACATTTTCACACTTTGTTTGTTTGTTTGTTTATTAAATTTGTATGCTGCCCATCTCCCCCAACGGGTGACTCTTTATTAATTTTTCATTAATAACTAATAAAAAATTAAACTCTTAAGCCAGTGCATGGTGAATGGTAGCTGCTAAATTGAATCTCAAGCATTGTACAACCTTAATATTCAACTGATCAGTTGACTTAGTCTCCTATTGGGTCAAAAGTTATGACTGAGTCTTCATATTTTTTTTAATTATACAAATACTTACAGAATTTATAGATGGCAAACGATATCAAAGGAAAGGAACTCTGGTAGAGGACTGAATTTATGCATATGTTTTTATTAACTAACAGCATAATGCATATCTTCTCAAAACTAAGTCCTATTGAATTAACAAGATTTCCTCCTGGGTAACATATAGGATTGCAGTGGAAAGGTTCTACTATTCATGAATTGATTGTTCTTCTTTCCTTGTATGAGGAGTTGCTAATCAGATGTCAGGATATGTGGCACTGAAATGTGGGTTGTGAATTATTTAAACAAAATAAATACATGTACTGACAACTATTGTAGAATATTCAGAGTATACTTTCTTGGACCTCACCGGAGAGTGACTTTACCGGAAATTCTCTTGGATTCAGGAACATTACTTTATAAGATCCTGCTTTGTTTTGTTTTTTTAAAGGATGTTTGAGTTTCAACATCCTAGTCCCGTTGCATTTGGCACAATAGAGCAGGAATTCAGTAGAGCAGGAATACTTTTTCTCATATGACAAAGCAACATCTTTTTTTCTAGATATAGCTATGAGAAAAGGTTATTTTATCAGTTTTTTGGGGGGTGGGGGGAATTAGTGCACAAAGATGCTTGACCTCTAGGAGTCTATAAGGATTTTGTCAGCAAAATAGCCGTTTTCCTCCAGTATCCTCTCTTTAAACGCTATTGCGTAAAAATACTCCATTATCTATATTATATACTACATTAAATTATGGGAAATTCCAGATAGTTGCTGACAGTGTTTCTCAGCCTAAGACGTGTGGACTCCAACTCTGGCTGGGGAACTCTGCAAGTTGAAGACCATATGTCTTAAAGCTGCCGAGGATGAGAAACACTGGTTGCTGAATTGCAACTTCTAGAATCCTTTGCTACTGGATATTTTGGCTATGGCTGCTGAGAATGGTCTTTCAGTAAAATTTAAGCCACCAGGCCCTTTGAAGGCTCATTTGTACATCCTGTTTACCCTGACGTTAAGAAACTCCAGTGATCAATTATTTTCGTGTTCATTTTGTGGTAGTGTATTTATTTCAAACAATACAACTGATAGCCATCAGTAATAAAAATGTATACATATATTCTTTTGTTTAAACATTAAATTAAATAGACTTATGGAAACTTATAGAAAACTGTTTAAAAACTTAAAAAATGAACTAAAAAGGCATAAAATACTAAAGGAAAATTAATGATGAAAAACTAAAAAAAAAGAGAAAGAAAAATATAACACAAAATAATTAAAATTTCAAGACTACTACTTTTCTTCAATGTCAAAATCTTTTATGTGTATATAAATACTTACAATTCAATTTTTAAATCACATCTTAAATTCAGAATATATAGCATCAAATTATCCAATCTTTTGAAACAAAGCTATTTTGGAGGCCAAATGTCAACAAATTTCATTAAGGCAATTGTTAAAGTCTGGTACATGCATCTTCTAGGAGTACATAATCACTTTCTTTGCAACAGTCCAGGCATGATATAACCAAAGGCCAATTCCAATTTTTTGGAATATAGTTTAACAACTAATTAACATCTATAGGCCTTATCTTCTGTCCAAGAACCTGAGTAGGAATAATATTTAACCAATTGGGAACCACCAGTGGAGAAGTGTAGAAGATAGGAACTAAAGCTCTTTTAATGTATTACATCTCTAGAATAAAAAGACCTTTTTAAAACATCCTTTGATGAGCCTAATAACCTCCCCCACAAGTATATTTTACTGTACCACGCAAGTGCCCCACTAACTCTTTCTTGAGCACATGAATGTACAGTCCTCACCTGCCCTTGGACCACAATGAAGATGGTTTCTTGCTACACTTCAAAAGTGGTCTTTTTCAGCTTCAGACTTCAATCTGAGGTCAATCATTCCTAGATGAGTTTTGGGGTAGGGACTTGCTCTGATGCCGTTGGCCACCTGAGACTCCCTGCAGGCAGCCATCACCCCCATCCCATCTTTGACCACTGATTTTCTGGTGAAATCAGTGGTTGGAGCAGGAGAGTCAGTCTTCCCAGTGCAGCAAAACGCTATCTGTCTCTCTGTCTCATTCTCTGCCCCATTTCTTTTGCCAACCCATGGATGGCATGAGAAGCAGAAACAGAAGAAGGGAAGCAAGTCATTTTAGTGTTGATTCACCAATGTCCCCCCCCCCCCCCCCCCGCCAAGCTGCTTTCACGTGCTTCCCTTCCTACATGAATAGAGAGGTGGGGGGAAGGGGCTTATCAACCCCCATCCCTGCAGTAAGACCAAAGTAGTTTTACCATAGGAGTGCTGGCTGTAGAGTCATGAGGTACAGATGCCCAATTCTCTGTTGATCAAGGCCCTGCTGTGCCAAACTGCAGGGGACATTTTACGTAAGTGTCAAGTCTGGCCAACGTGCCACAATTACAGCCCCATGCTAACTTCTTTTTAATGGTTTTCCTGTGCCTGCTAGTTGATGGTGTTTGTCTTTCTGTAATAACCTAACAGTCTTGCAACTACCTCCTAAAATGCTGTTCTATAAAAGGTTGGAAAGCAGGGGTGGAAAGCTGTGACCTTTCCAATGCAGCTTAGCTACAAATCACCACAGCCCCGGGCAGTATAGCTGAAAGTGAAAGTTGGAGTCCCTGGAAGGCCAGAAGTTCTAAGTTTTTGAACTCTATCCATCCATCTGTGCAGGGGGGCCACGTTAGCAGAAGAATTTAATAAGTTATTTTGGGGGAAAACAGCAAGACAGTTTTGATGTTGAATGGCATATGTCTGAAAGTGGGATGGGGGGGTGGGGAGTGCTGCAGGGAAATTATTATTATGTTTAAGGATTACTACTGCTGCTTAAGGACTGTACTGCTATTTAAAATCAAATGAGATGCCAATGTTCATCTCATTTGACTTCCTTCATCTTCAGCCTATTATGAATCCCTTAGAGACTTCAGCACCTACACTTATGCTGGCATAATTATCTTGTTCAAATTGCAGTATAGAAATTCACCCTATCCAGCTAAAGGTCTCCAAATGAATAGTTTCTTCTAGGAGAGGAAGGTAACTTGTGAACAAATGTGGTGCACATCATTTAAGCAGAAGCTGATGTGGTTGACTTCTGCAATGTCTAGGAACAAGACATTTCTTTGCATTAGCCTGCTATTAAAGGCAGAAACAAACAAACAACAGCCTTCTCAAGAGAGTAGAAATCTATGACCAAACATGCCTTCTCTCAATTTTTTTGTAAAAACAATCTGTGAAGTAGGGAAACCATCTGAATGTGGTCCACAGAGTCCAGGGACGTATATATGTATTTACCCCTCAAATAACTATAATGTAGAAGAAAAAGATCTCATGCAAACCGAGCTGTTCTTTTTACCTTGAATGATTTATTTAATATGCATTCCGGAAAATATGAGAAATCCAATTTTCAATATTTGTCCAATGGATAACTAAGTTGTATGCCAATCAGCTAGCTTTCACAAAGGCAACCATTTCATGATTTGGAGGCATTATCTGACATTTAAGATCCTAACTGCTTTAGGGCTAGTTAGGTTCTTTTGAAGGGAAGCAAGAGATCTTAAGGTCTAATTGGGTCCAGGAATTGCAAATAAAATGCACATGCTGATATTTGGGGGTTTGCTCTACCAGCATCCTGTTCTGGAGAAGTGCAATGAGCACTGTTTTAGCTAGTATACTTTTGTGTAGCTCCCACAATAGGTAATGACACTTCAGCGCTGCTAGAGCCCTTACAGCAGGGTTTCTCAACCTTGGCAACTTTTAAGATGTGTGGACTTCAACTCCCAGAATTCCCCAGCTAGCATGGCTGGCTAGGGAATTCTGGGAGTTGAAGTCCACACGTCTTAAAGTTGCCAAGGTTGAGAAACCCTGCCTTGAGAGAGAAGTATTCTGCAAAGGAATTTATGTCCCTCCAATGTGCCATGTTATATTCCTATATACTAGGAAATTCTAGAGCAGATATGTGGATTCAGTTGGGCAGGGGGAAATCTTGCATCCAATAAATTGCATTAGGACTTACTTATGAGTGGATATTTATAGGATTACGCTATAGGTCTGTTTCTATGCAACTAGACAGGGCAAATAAGCAAGAACATAGATATTTTCAGTGCAGCCCTAGTGTTATTTATTTGCCTATTATTTACTTTGTTAGCAATTAGACATGAGGTTAAAATTATTCCTACTCCCCTGAGTAAAGCATTTGATCTTAATTGAAATCTCTTTTATGCTGTTTATTGAAACGTCCTTGTGTGGTTTTTGTTTTTTGTATGCTGTTAATTTATGTAGATTATTCTTACTGGCAATTGTAAGCTGGTTTGGGGAAATGTGGTCAAAAGGCAGAAAGGAAATGTTTTTAATAAGCACATTATTAAGAGAGAATACAAACACAAATAAAAACAGCTATTTTCTTTTCCTCTGGCCAAATTCACTCTTTACAGGCTGCCCCTCTAGACCAGCTTTTCTGAATCTGGGACTTTGGTTTGAACTACAGCCTCATCCTCCCCATCCAACAGGGTCATGCTGATCTAATATTATTTTCCCCATCATTTTGCCTTTCAACAGAAATGATGGGAGTTGTGGTTCTATACTTCTGGAAGGCAAAGGCTTTATTATACTTTTGTACTGTATAACATAGAAACGGAGCACAATAAGAATATAATATTTGTTTTAAAAAATCCAAGAGGAATAACATAATAACATTTTTTTTTTTTTTGGTGCCTTTGAGTCAGTGTTGACTCCTGGCAAGTGCCTGGACAAATTCCTGCAGTTTTCTTGGCAAGATTTGAAAAGCAGTTTGCCATTGCTTCCTTCCTCGGGCTGAGAGGGAGTGCCTGGCCAAGGTCACCCGGATGGCTTTGTATCTAACGCAGGACTAGAACTCACAGTCTCCCAATTTCTAGGCTGGTGCCTTAACCACTACACCAAAAAAGGGGCTGAACTACAATGGTGACCGTTCATTCTCCAAATGCTCACTGTTACATTTCAAAGACAGAATTTAAGGATGCTTGTCTAACTTTCTGAAGATGAGTTCCCGTGGCAGTTTCTGGTTTGAACTTCAGTTGAAGAAGTTTTGGAAATTTTACATAAAGAAGAAGAAATTTTGGGGCTGCAGATCTAAATTTGCTATTCCTCTCTTAATATTTTTGGCACTTTCATGTAGAATTCGTTTGAATAAACCCTCCCTCTGTTCCCTGGAATAAAGGTATTTATTAATGGCAGAGGTAATAACAAATCTGTAGTTAGCTTCACTGATCTTTCAGTTTTTCACTTACTGTACATCCATTCCATGGAGAAAAGAGACTCTTCTAATGTGAAAACATCATAACAGCAGTGCATAATTGTCTGTACATGGTGTAACATCTAACCATTAAATAAGAAGCCTAGAACTCTAAAATACTAATTGCTATTTGCATTTCAATATCCTGATTACATTTATTTCCTGCCTTTCTCCAGTGATCTCAAGTAGCCTGCATTCACACCCATTTTATTCTCACAATAATTTTGCAAAGCGCAGTAGATTAAGTTGAGCAAAAGTAACTTGCCTTAAGTCACCCACAGATAAATAAAGTAAGCACTTAGATATTGCCACAACAAGCAGAAGTTTGCATAGACAAAAAAGGACACAGGTTTACCTAAACTGCATGTTGTAATTGATAGATGAGAGCCAGTTTGGTGTAGTGGTTAAGGCATCAGGCTAGAAAATGGGAAACCATGAGTTCCAGTCCTGCCTTAGGCACACAACCAACTGGGTGACCTTGGGCCAGTCACTCTCTCTCAGCCCTAGGAAGAAGGCAATGGCAAACCACTTCAGAAAAGCTTGCCAAGAAAACTGCGGGGATTAGTCCTAGCAATCACCAGGAGTCAACACTGACTCAAAGGAACCAAAAAAAAAAGAGATAGGTATTAATGCAAAGTTTACACTGTTTGACTGACTACAGTGGGAAAGACTTTGAACAGGTGAGTTGATGTGCATCAACCCTCCCTCCTCAACCCTGTTTACCCTTCAGCTAAACCTGGACTGGGGACCCCCTCAAATAGAGGAGGCCTCATGATCACCTTACCCATGGACGTCTCCGTTGCTAGTTTAAGACTGTAAGCACAATACCTCACTGGCATTTAAAGAAAACTTGCAATTTCTTCTTGTGTTCTAGGATGTCTTTTGTAACCGTGTTCTCCTAGTTTAAATCTTTTTAATTATTTCTTTCTCATTTACCAACCCCTACAGATAATTCACTTTGATGGACATCTCTTCCCACCGCCTGCAGAAAAGAGAAGGAATTCCAGACTCTTCTCCTTTCTCTCCCAACCCTTGTACCAGTGTCAGCTGTTGCACCTACTGGTACAGAGGATGGAAGGGAGAGTGGTTCAGAGGTTATATACCAGAATTTCTCTGTTTTCCAGCTTGGATGACCTCCCTAAACCAGAGCAAAAGACCATCAGCAGCATTCCCTTTCTCTTCATCCAGTGCCGAAAGCAGATAGCATGAAATAAATCTTCCTCTACCATCCTGGGGGGAAAAAATCTCTTTCTACTGCTAGCCACTTTCGGTTTTTAACTCTTTGGCAAAAATATCTCTTGTTGCTTTCATATAACCCCTTATTTGAGATTCCATCAGCTAGCAAAATAAATGTTTCTCTGTCTGAAGCAACTGGATCTTAAAGATGTTGATTATTTGCAGGGATTCACTCTTGATTTGGGATGGAGTGGAATGAGTTGTGTTTGAAGGGGTCTAAGTATAGATATGGGGTAGGAGTAAGAATGGGCAGCATAAGAAAGATTGAGTTTTACTCATAGCATAAGCCAGATTTATTTCAAAATAGTTTATTGAATAAACTAAGCCAAAACCAAGCAAATCACATTTTCAGTACAAGGGTGCAAAAAGAGTTTAGTGTGTTGCATAAATCCAGCAGATGGATGAGAGCTCTGCCAATAATGGTTGTGTGTATTTGAGAATGGGATGGAAATGAGGGATCACAAGACACATAAGACATAGCTGAAGAATATGCAGCAGAGAGAAAATATTCACAAATCAGGTTAAGCTAGAGTTTAGAGTTTACTTTTGGTTTAGTTTAGAGAGTGAACACAGCAGGTGTATGGTTTGTTTTAGGACAGTAAACCAGAGCTTGAAACCATTGTTTTAGTGATGTATTGATTGTAACAGTAGGTGTGCAAGTGAAAATGGATGGTTTGCTTGTGATTTGAAGATAGTGTATTGTAGTTCAAGGTGTTTGGCGGGTATCAAATTGCAAAATGCTATTATAGGTAGTCTTCCCCAACACAATCTCCTGATGTGTTAGGACTACAACTTCCAAAATTTCTAGCCAGCGTGGCCATGGGGGTGATTGCCTAACTGATCTTAGCCAAAAGGCTGAGAAGAATTAAAGTAAGCCATTCATTATTTATTTCAAACATTCTATGCCACTTTTCAAGAGAAAACAATTCTATAATCCCAGATTCAAAACAGAACACATTGAAGGATTTTGTGACCTTAAAATAATTTACAATAAAAATTCTAGACAGAGAGCTTAGAACTCTATAACCCAAAGCTTCAATAGCAAACCAAGCATAGATCTAACCAAAAAGTTACATTGACAGAGGTATTAACAAGCAGATTGCACCCAAATTTAAACGAGTATGTGAATGCATTCATGCCTCAAGACAGTTTCTCAGCCGTGATCGTCAACCTGTTACTGTTGTCTTTGCTCAGCAACATTATTCTTCAGTGACTGGCAAGATTGAATGAATGTATCCATATAAATTCCTTCTCCCTGTGGTCGAATTCACTCATTGCACTAAGCCAAAACCAAACTCCATACCGAATACTAGGATTCAGTCTTATGTAAACCCAATTCCTATTCCTATTCAAATCACATTGCCTTCCCTATTTGTCCAGTTATGTCAGGATAGCTTCTGTGTGGAAGTGTGAGGACCATACACTATATGTGGTGGGGAATTTTTAACTCTTCCAGTTCTCAGAACATGGCCCTGAAAACAGATCTGAGGTTGAATAGCTTGCAAAGGAATAAGTAAATGACCAGTGTACTCTTCTTTTTTGCAAATGTATTACAGTACTGTCAAAATTGCAGTGTGGTTATTTCTTTCTTTTGTAATATATTGCCATCCAGAGGCCTTTTCTGGAAATTGCACTATAATTGTCTATTTAAGTAAACACAGTTGAATTAAATAGGATTTACTTTAAATCTATATTGGATTCCTGCCTCAGACTGAGGGATAAAAATAATTGTGGGGCTTTCCTCTCAAAACAGTCCATTCTGTTTCCCTGGTGATTGCTTCTGCAGTTTTTTGCAGTTTTCTATTAGCAGGTGGCCAACTCTACTATTAGGCAGAGTGAAGGGTTTGTCTCAAGTGGTAGATGTTAAGACGGGCTTTCCTTAAGGTACCATTACCCAGCTGTTATGCTTAAAGCTTTTAAGTTATGCTTAAAGAAGGGCTCCTTACACTTCCAACCTTTATTTTGTCTTGGCAACAAAGAAGAGAGAAAGGTGGGGTGGTGGCCAGTGCCTCTGTTGGTACCAGTAGCGGTGGGTCTTCTGCTGTCAGTTCTCTGATCCTAGGGAGTGATTAATACTTGGGATTGGAGGACTGTTCTCTACTGTGTCTCTCTCTTCCTTTTCTTTCCCTGCTTCTCCTGCTACACGTGGCAAGAGAACCAGATAAAAGACCTATTCTCTCTCTCCCCACCATGGGTAGAGAAGGGGAGGAAAGAGGTATGCTTAGTTCTCCAGTCCCACAGACTGATCATTCCATGTGACTGGAAAACTGATAGCAAAGGGTTGGCAAAAAAAGTGGGAGTGTCTTGACTGTCCTGTCACCCAAAGGCAAATGGTCCTGAAAACCAGTGGTGAGGGGCTAGGGTGGCATGCCTGCAGTAGCCTCATATGACTAATAGCAGGGCAGCCCCTTGCCCCTAAATTTCCCTTCAAAGGATTTGCTGCAGACTGACCAGTCAGCATGACTTCCATTGGCAGAAGAAAGATAACTCTTGAAGTAGAGCAAGAAAAGGCCGATGGAGGCTGCCTTATTTGATGGGCTGGCAGTCGGCTGAGGACATGATTGTGCATTCATGTCCTCAACAATTGACTAGTGGACCATTTTCGCACCAGGGCAAGCACGATGTGCAAGTGAGTCACAAAGGCAAGTTCTCCCCTTGGCAAGAAAGTGCCTGGATCTGGTGACCTGGACAAGAACTTTACTAACTCAGTGAAGTTAGCTGAGATATAGATTCTGTTTTATTTCATGGATTGAGATCTGAGCTATATGAAGTTCTCATGAGGCTATGCGAATGCCTGTTCCTCAGGCTGATAGTATCTGAGGCATTTGCTTATCCTTTCTTTTTTCATCCTTTTCTTATTTTCAACTAATATTTCTCTGACCTTGTTACATACAATAAAGATGTAAATTCTTTTTTTGGTAATAATTTTAATAATGTTTACAAATACAAAGACAAAAGACTAATACAAACTAAGAAATATAAAAAGTGAATAAAAGAAAAAGTGCAAAGAGAGAGAAAAAAGAAAAGGAAACAAGAAAAAAGAAAAAAGAAAAAGAGATATATTAAAGAATGACTCCCCCCTCCCTCCAGACAAGTATAAACAAGTTCAGTAACTTAACACCTTCTCTAGTATTTCAATAATTAAAAAAACAACAACTCTTCTTCCCATATCTCATCTCTTAACAATAAACAAATTGTAAAAACTCATCATTCAGTCCTATTCAGCAAAAGTCCATTAAGAGCTATCAGAAATAAATAAATAAATAAATAAATAAATAAATAAATAAACAAACAAACAAACAAACAAACTGTAATCAAATACATCCATTTTATATTTCAACTTATCACTTCTTTGAGGAATAAAGCAAAAGAAATATCTCCCCATTTATAAACAAATCTTTAAAGGCTCATCATTCAGTCCTGGTCAAAAAGAAATTCCATTAATAGCTATCAGAAACCACAACATATATATTATAACCCTGATCGAATTAATTCACTTTATAGTCCTTCTGTTTACTTTTTAAAAGTTTGATCTTTAATCCCATCAAATAATATCTCACAAGTTGATTTCTTATCATTTTCTCTTTGTCTCCTCTCAGGAACAGCTTCACTAGTTAACATGTCCCTTTTGTAAATCCAAGATGAGAAGGCTATCCAAGTCACTCTTCTGATTTATTATTTGTATGTCCCCTTTAGTTATTAAAACATTAGCCAGTTTCATTTGTAAATCCATTGTGGCATCTTTTTCCATATCACTCTTATAGTCTTGTCATTTTAAAATCCATTTTCAAATCCACATCATCTTTTTCCATATTACTCTTGTAGTATGGCATTTTTTAAAAAATCCATTTTCAAATCCACGTTCAAGTCAGTTTCTGTCTCTGTTTTGTCAAGTAAAATCTGTTCCTCTTCTGTAGCCTCTGTTAGTTCCATTTTTATAGTGGCAGACAAACTTGAAAGTAATTTCTGAGTACATTGTTCCCAGAGAGCCTTAATTTCAGATAATATTGCTCCATTGTATTAATAGGACTCTTCTCCTTTAATTGTAATCCTTAGTTCTCTCTGGTTCCTTCTGGTCAACCTTCAAAGTCCCGTCTTATCATATGTTTATTTTTCAATCAACAGAACTGTCCCATGGGAGGATTTCTTAGTTAATTTCAAAATTTTCACATACACTTGTATAAAATTTTAAACAACCTACAGGAAATCATCTTTCAAGTCTGTCTGGCCCCTTAATTTTCCAAAATCAACATTCAACTCTTTTGCTGTTTTCCAAAAATTAAGAGTTTTCTTTTTAATCCTTAAACTTACATGAAACTTCTTTCATCCAGGATAGAAGGAAGCTCTCCCAGTATAATGAAACTTGCCCTTCAGAAGGTTCTTAACATCCAAAAGATCAAGAACAAGCAATTTCGTAAGGTAATTAAGAGAGGAAGTGGGCGAACTCAGTGTCCTTTTGAAGGCGCGGAACCTCAGCTTGATGTGATGGAAGACATGAGTGAGGAGGTCCAAGGTCATAGGGAGGGGGAGAGGAATCCCAAGCATCTTCTCGGCCCTCAGCCAGAGTGTGTGAAAGTGAAGAGAAGGAGACTGGTACCACCCTAAGGAATTCGGAGTGTTTAGTTGCTGTCGTTGGGGGTTAGTTAGTCTGGCAAGATTCTGTCTACTAAGTGTAAGCTGAACTGTCCCTGGATTTGTCTCGCTGTGGTTCTTGGGCTGAACCTGACACTTAGGCAGGATGACTTTCTCCCAGTTCTCAGAGCTCTCAAACCCACTGGAGATCACTATTCTATGATCTCTTGGTGGGGAGCCTCTGTACGACACAAACTTGTGGGTGATCCTAGTCTCCTTGATCGGGAAGGGGTTCTGAGGAGCCAATCCGTTCACCAGCTCCTCTTTGTGCCGCGGCCACCGGCTCCACTCTTGTGGAGCTGTCCTCTGTGCACCATTGCTTCCCCAGAAATCGCCAATAAAGATTTAAATTCTTAATGAAACAATGGTACTGTTCTGGGAAAGGAATCTAGACCAAAGGTTTTCAGACTGTGTTCCATGGAATCCAAAGTTCCACAAGAACTTGATGGGGTTTTGCAAGAGACTAAGGAGGAAAAAAACCAGTTCATTCAAATGCAGACAAACTTCTATCACTAGAGCTTTGCCTTTTTTTTTTAATGGGTTCTGGATTTTTTTTTTGATTAATAGATTCTGTGCCCTAATTAAGTTTGAAAACCCCTGAACTAGGTTACTGAAGGAAGGCAGATGCTACACTGATAAACTAGGGGTAGAGAGAGTTTCTCTGGAATGAAAGTGGCTGTGTTAGCATACTTTGTTGGCTTTTCCCAGGAGTTGTGGGAAGGTTCAACAGGGTTGGAGAGCCAAGCCACTCTACCCCTATGCATGCACCCACACCACATTAAATGGCCTCCATTTTTGGCCCTGCCCCTAGTGTATTCACCACAGCATTGGACATGCCTCCTGTTGATTAGAGAATGATTGAAAAATAAATAAAAATGAACCGGAAAAGTTGCCAAACCTCTAGAGCAGTGTTTCTCAACCTGAGCAGCTTTAAGATGTGTGAACTTCAACCCCCAGAATTCTCCAGCCAGCAGTAACACACTTAACCTGGTTACCAAATTAACCCTTTTTCTGGATTCATGAAATACATTGAACCATAAACTTAGCAACTGGCTTGGCTTATGCAACATCCTGAGCCAATAATAATAGTAATGACCTATCCAGGTTTAGCACCAACAAAGCTTAGTATCTTGCACAAACACAGACACCATCTGGCCTGGTTTAGCATATGGTGTGAACAAAGCCAAAATGAATAACATTAACCCATGGATCATCAAATAAATCAACCCAGAGTTCTCACTCAAGGCACAAATGACCAGGGTCAGATTATCCTACTTCAAGACACATTATGCAAAGACCCAGCTCTCTGGAAAAGGCTCTAATGCTGGGAAAGGTGGAAGGAAAGAGAAGAAGAGGATGACCAGCAGCAAGGTGGCTGGATTCAATTACAGTGGTGACAGGTGCACCGTTGGAAGACCTGAAGGACCAGGTTAGATATTCATGGATAAAATCTACCTATGTGGTTGCTAAGACTCAACAACGACTTGATTGCACATAATCAATTTCCTATCTAACTATCATTTGCCACTCTCACAATAGTGACTCTGGGCAGCTCACTGCATTTAAAAACAACACAACACACAATACAAAACACAGCAACGTGTGCAGCAGCCAAGGAGCCGAACCAGTCGACAGATTCATGTCTCATGGGCTTCCCTAGGCAGTGACTCTGGGCCCTGTCTCCCAAGGTCTTTCCTACATACCATTACAGATCAGTCCTGAATTATCCATTCTTCTCCATCAGAATGGACATCTCAGCTAATTGGTACAGGTATATTTTTATAGGCAGGAGGAAGGAAAACATTGATTTCCATGACTATTTTCACTTGGGGTAGCAAAACGTTTATCATCCTCTCTCCTTTGAAATGCTCTGCATTAGTTTTAAGCATGTTCTAATCTTGAGGAAAGATAGTTATCACAACAGAAACACTTCCTGGGATACAAAAGCAATGAAACAGACAGGACGACTGTTGGGTCCTCCTGCTCCCAGCATCCCTCACCTTGACTGTCTTAGCCAGGGCTGCTGGGAGTTGTAGTTCAACAATATCTGAAAACCCTCAATAAGAATCAGAAAGATTTATAGTAAAAACACAATTGCTGTGTTCACTCAACATGCTTAGCCGTTCATTTATAATCCTAGTGGCCTCATTCACACAACCTGCTAAGCTTGGTGCCTTGCCTAGGTTTCTTTATGGCCAAGTTGTGTGAGGATATCTGCATAGTTTGTGGCTCAGTGCATTGTGCAAATCTAGAGCGTGGGTCAATTTAGTAATCAGTTTGGTCTAGTGGGGAAGGCACCAGGCTAGAATCCGGGAGATTCTGAGTTCTAGTCCTGCCTTAGGCACGAAAAACCAGCTGGGTGACTTTGGGCCAGTCATTCTCTTAGCCCAACTCACCTCACAGGGTTGTTGTTGTGGGGAAGATAGGAGGAGGAAGGAGTATAAGGTAAGTTTGCTGCCTTGAGATATTTATGTAAATAAGAAAGGCAGAATTAAAAACAAAATCTAAAAAAATGTGTGTTGGCCACTAGAGGGCAGCCATTTGTATACAGTTCAGTATGTAACAGTTTTGTAGAAGTTAATTAAGGTTTTGTGTTATCTCTAATGGTAGTCTCAGGTGCTGAATGAAAACACAACTGTTGAGGATGAACTATCTGAATGTTCAAGTCTGACTCCTGGTAACTATGCAGACATGCCCATGTTGTTTTTTTGGCCACAATAAGGAGTGGTCTGCCATGGTCTTCTGGGATTTTCGTTTTCTTCCCAATCTATCTACACCTCTCGGATTTTTCTGGTGGTCTCCCATCCAAATATTAACTTTTTCAAAACCAGCCACCAAAGCCAGCTAAGCCTGCCCCCAACCTACTTACTTACACCTGCTTACTTAGAGGATTCTCTTTTTCAAAAATGTACCAAGTGGCATTTTTTTAAAAAGTTATTATTAGATTTATTACCCACCTATATTTTGCACAGCTCAAGGGATGTACATAATCCTCCCACTTCTTATCTTGCTCCTATTTTCCGTACAACAACAGCCCTGTAAGGTGGGTGGGCTGAAAGAGAGTGACTGGCACAAAGTCATTTTGCTGGCTTTCATTCCTCCTATGTACTGGTCCACAACCTTAACCACTACAGCAAACTGTCTGTCCCTTTTTTCTTGTTCTCTTTCTGGTATGAGAGAGAAAGCAAAATCAAGCCAAATATGAATAAAGTTAGGGGGTGAGGGGTAGGGGCCCATTCAGAAAACATCCTGTGTGTTCCCAAAACATACAGCTTCTTCATAATCTTGATTATGAAAGGGCTTGTTTGTGGGGAAGTTTTAGTTTTAATTTGGCCCCATGTGAAAACCTAGCTATTTACCCCAAACATTTAGGTTTCAGCCCACCGTCAATTAGCCTTGACTCCCCACTGTGGGGTTGTTGTTATATTTTTACAGACCATTTTCCACTGTGAGATCCATTGACACAGGGTTAGTTATAAATATTTTAAATCAATAAAACAATATAGAGTTTACACAAACAGAATTTTCCAGCCACTTTTCTCGGAACTGAGAACAATTCCTTCAAAGGCCATTCCTATAATCATGGGGCTTTCCAGTTGAAGCAAAGGGGGACTGTAGTGGGTGGGAAAATGGTACTGGATGTCCTTCCTCTTCAGCCAAAAATAGGCCAGGGGCAAAAAGTTAAGTTTACTTCCCGGTATAATCCAGGTATGTTTATTTCCAAAAGTGACCCTGATGAGCAGATCAGCTTTTGGCAATAGGACAAGGAAGAGACTGGACTTGTTCTATTATCCAAAGGCTTTATCTGTTAAAGCTGCATTTCTTAATATGCAAACAACCTGATTCATTGAAATTAGTGTGAGAGATCTTAAATACCATTAACCAGGATAAAGTTGTGTAGGCTGCCAATTTCCAAGTTTCAAAGGCGACTAAAGCATGAGCAGGAGAACCATAACTCCACCATTAGGGTGACATAAACGCTGGTCCAAATCCATCATTTGTTGAGGCAGTTCTTTAACAGATGCTTACAAAAAACATTCCCCTCCCCCCCAAAAATCCCACTGGTAAGACTTTTGCGTCCAGCTTATGTCTTCCACATTCACAACTATGGATTGTGACAGAGGGTCTCTTACCTGGCAAAATGCAAGCTGGTATGCATGACTATGAACTGTAGTAACGACAGTGAGGTGAAATCTGCATCTATTAAATCAAACCCATGGATTCGTGCCTCCAACATTGTTAATTTCAAAAGGCTGAATTTGCTTCAACAGCTGTTGTCCTTTATGTGTTTAAGGTAATTCACACATTGCACTAAACTCTAATGTGGTTTGTTTTGGTTCGGCCTAGTTTTTTCACTGAACCCAGCCCCTGTGTTATGTAGACCATTGTTTATGGCTTGGCATGAACGCAGATCCTATTTATTCTACAAACTCTAATTCAAACAAATAATGGATTAGCACAATGAGTAATCCTGGCCCCTGTGCATCGTTATCTGTCCTCCATTACTCCCAAGGGGTGAGAAATTCCATAGGAAGTGCTTAACTCAGATTTGGTTTCCTTTGGATGAGAAGGAACTGGAAGGTACACGTTTTTTGTAATATTTAGGCTTATTTATTTAAGCCTATTTATTTAATTATTAAAAAAATAAGTTGTGCAGAGTTATAGACAGAACAGACATAATAAAAAAGCAAATTCTCTGTTTATATTTCTGTGGAGGCATGAGGATGTTTTCAGCTTATAGCTTCCTTATTTTTCTTTCTCTTCTTTGTAAATATATTGTATGGAGATTTCATAATATAGCCATAAACTATATTTGGTATATATATTGTTATATATTATATTTTGTTTTGTTCAAACAAAACTCCTCAGTCTTACATTCTAAGAGATTTTAAATACCTACTTTATACATTAAACTGCTATATCTCCAAGAACTTCCTGTTTCTGCTTCATCAGTGGACTAGATGCAGTCGACTAAGATCTATCTTCCCCAGTCAACAACAGCTAGTGTTCAATACATCAGGAAGAACTAATTAAGAAAGCTTGGTGAAATAGTTTCAGGAAACGTTTATTACAATTTCCCTATTCTGAACACTCCATCCAGATCTTAGTGTTAGAAAGACAGATCTAATATTAGCTTCACCAAGAAACATTTGCTTCTTGCCAAGGAACATCAACCATTCATTCCTGGTTCATAATGTTCTTCTAGATCAGTGATTTCCAAACTTAGTAATTTTAAGAAGCGTGGACTTCAACTCCCAGAATTCCCTAGCTAACATGGCTGGCTAGGGAATTCTGGGAGTTGAAGTCCACACATCTTAAAGTTGCCACGTTAAAGAATCACTGTTCTAAATCCTTTCTTTTAGGGCCTTTCCCCACTGCCAAATTAGTACTATGCATCTGCCCTTGAGTCAGCAGAAAAGTATATAACATTTGCTGTCCCCATAGCTGAGCTTCTGTTGCAAGTCACTGCAATCACCTGACTTTTTTCCAAGGTGATGGGTTATTCACTTGGAGGTTGCTTTTCGATGGTGCTGGAATAAGAGGGGAAAACATACTTTTGACACTAGCAGAACTAAGGCAACTTAAGCTTGTCTCATGCACAGACTGACTTTGTTAAAGGAAATATCACAGGGACACAGCAGAAAAAAGATATTGCCAGCACATATTTTCCCATAGTTAAATGCCCTGGCATTGGAAATAAGCCTCATTAACCTCAAAGAAGCCTTATTCCAAGATAAGTGGGTATGGTCTAAAAGTCCCAAATATTGTAAGAGCAGAATAAAACCATAAAGAAAATTAAATCATTACAAAGATAAAAAGATGGGTCAATATTTGGTCATGATTACGGTAGATCTGTTGAAACCAATTTGATATCAACTACGTACAAGTGGATAACTAGTTCAGTTTAATACAGATGAGCTCAACTAGTTTGAATCTAAGCCAAAGTTTTCCCAGAAAACTACAAAACAATTGCATGTCTCTGGGGAATGCTTTCCAACTTTGGTGGTAGAAGGGAACTTTCTCCCTTACTATGAACAGCAATCAGTAGGATTCCTAGGACTCAGCACAGTCCTTGGAGCATGTGACATGCAGTTTTTGTGGTTTGTAAGGCTTCCTTCATTGGGAACATGCTTCCTGACCTCAAATTGTCCCAAACAGCAAATGTTACGTAACATACAGGCATGACAATATGCAGATTATCCTGGAGAAAATCTATATAGTCTTTAAGCCATTGACTTGATGGCACATAATTTTAAAAAAAGCCTTGAATGCTGCATCTAAAGTAAAAATTTACCTACTGAGTTCAGCAGATTTGATAGATGGTGCATGGTTTCCTATTTATTCTGAGGAGGATTCAAATGCCAGGTAGGGAACTGGGCACTAAGGACCGGCAAAAACATTCTGAAAGACAGTAGTTGCAGGAAGAGACAAACAGATGATCCAAATTATTTTGCTGTCAAGGCAGAATTGCAAAAAGTATCCCCCATCTGCCTATCACAGATCAAATTGCACCGTGTCCCCAAGTGGATCAAGAAACTTTACAAAGGCCTCTTCTTGAAGGTAAATAATTACAAAGAACAAACCATTTGCCCCTCTTATTTGATGTTCAAGTCAGCTGGCAAACGCAGTTGCCCCACTTCGCCTGATGGTAAGGCCAGCTTGAGTGTGCAGGAAGTGGAGCTTCTCTTACATCCCTGGCTTAGCATTTCTGTTCTTATCATCACCATCGATCTGAAGCACTGTGCATAGCTACCCATGTTACTTTGCATAGATGAGTAGGGGTGGCAGGAGAAGCCAATCTGGCCACAGAGATGACTCATTGTTTTCAAGTTGCTTGTTCTTTTTCTTTTGCAACACTCAGTGGGAAGAAACCTTTCCAAAACCGGCTTTCATGTTGTTCCTGGAGTGGTACTGTGTCCCTGTGATCCTATCTTAACATCCTCAGAAAATTGAATCAATTCACTTCTCTTTGGCTATGACTCAAGAATAATCACAACCGTGGAATTTTGAAGCAACCCCCGGGCTGTTCGTTGGTGGGAATTCCTGCCTCTCCCCGTTTCCCTCCTCCTGTAGAGCTAAAGCTGCCATGGGACCACAGTATTATTGTACCAACCAAGTCAGTAGAACGAAAGGGCAAATTTTGGAACACCACTTCATGTCCCCTTGCAATAATTGGTTATCCTTTTTTAAAATATAAAACAAAACAACAAAAGCACATGGGGGGGAGTGAGGATGAGGACAGGGCAGTTAGGGTCTGTGGGAGTGGGGCCAAAAAAGTCAAGATGGTGGACATGGCAGCCCTGCCCTTTGTACTCCCAGCATCTTGATTTTCAAAAAAATATTTATTAAAGAAATTGGGAAAAAGCAGAATACATAGTTTAAAAAAGGAAGAAAAAGAAAAGGAAAGAAAAAAGAAAAGTAGTAGATAAAAGAATATAATATCACTGAATAAACAGAGTTTACAATTGTCATGAAATCTAAACTTCAGTAATTAGGTAATTGATTGAATTAACTGTATAGAACTGACTACATTGTACCATCTTTTTAAAAACGAAGTCTCTATAAAACTCTAGACAAGATGTTAATAACACCACCATTTAACATTATTCAAGGATAAGTGCACATAATCATACAAAAAGGAAAACAAAAAAAGAAAGAGAAAAATAATAAGAGAAAGAAAAAAGAAAAATCAGTGAAAACATTATTAGAAAACCAATTGATTTCCAGTTCCCACCCATTGTAGCCCAATTGATAAGTACAATCAACATGTTTATAAACATTTGAAATTATTTGATTGCAGTCCTTGCATCAATTATTTTTCCTTTTAAAAACCATAATCTTAAGTCTATGTTTGCCTTGTTGTATGATGTATGATATAGAGGGGAGCCATTCTTGCTTAAATCTAGCCAAGTTTCTGTTCTAAATGTAAATTATTAATTTTCAGAATCAGAATCATCTTTATTACGGTCACAGACCAGAACCACAAAGAAAAAGTACGTTGAAAAATTCCTTAAAGTGAATTAAAATGCATTAAAATAAAATAAAACTAACATAATAATATCTTTGCAGATTGGTGGGATCATCAATGGGCAAAGTTATTAATTTTACCATTGCTGCATATTCCCCAAGTTTGGTTCCCCAGTCCAATACTGTCAGCAAAGGGTCTTTTTTCCAATGTTCAGCCAGATTTGTCCTCATTGCCATCAGCATATATCTTAATAGATTGTGATGTTATTTATTCATATTCTGGAACATTTCAATTCAAGCTTTGTTTTTAAAATTCTTTGAATAATACTATGCATATCTTTCCAGTACTTCTTTTACATAACCACCACATATGATAAAATATTCCTTCTATATTGCAACATTTCCAGCATTTGTAGTTATATGATTTATGTATTTTTGGGATTATTGACAGAGTTATATATCATCTATAAAACATTTTACAGTATACCAATTTTCTCTTAAATTATAGTTTGGGGTATATTTATTGATTTTTTTTCCATAGTTCCACCTATTCATGTATTGTAATTGTATCTTTAAAATTTTGCATCCACTTTATCATGCAATTTTTTTACTTTTTCTATCTCTGTGTCACATTTTAACAGTAATTCATATATATTCCTAATAGGGGGTCCTGATTCTGTATATGGGTTTCAAATTCTGTCATTTATATTAAAAACACTCCTTCTTTCTTAAGATCACCTTTTGTTCTTCCAGCATTTTTTAAGTACATCAACCATGGTAAGTTTTGGCTTTCGCTGGATAATTTTTACTGTATCTTTAATCTGTTTCTTGAGTCAGAATGCACCATAATCTGCATAGGTAATTATACCTGTCTTGCAATACAGTAATTATCTCCAGAATAAAAAGCATTTGATGGTGAGGCTAGAGGTGAAACTGATAGACTTGTTTTTACTTTTGCAGGATTCCATGTTTTTGTCACCCCTTCATGGATCACTGCCTTGTCGTGGCGAAGGGGCTTGTGTAACTCAGTGAAGCCATGAGCTATACCGTGCAGGGCACCCAAGACAGACAGGTCATGACAGAGAGTTCTGACAAAATGTGGTCCACTGGAGAAGGAAATGGCAACCCACTCCAGTATCCTTGCCAAGAAAACCCCACGGACAATGTTAAAAGGCTAAAAGATATGACGCCGGAAGATGAGCCCCTCAGGTCGGAAGGTGTCCAATATGCTACTGGGGAAGAGCGGAGGGCAATTCCAAGTAGCTCCAGAAAGAGTGAAGCAGCTGGGCCAAAGCTGAAAGGACGTTCAGCTGTGGATGTATCTGGAAGCGAAAAGAAGGTCCGATGCTGTAAAGAACAATATTGTATAGGTACGTGGAATGTAAGATCCATGAACCAAGGCAAGCTGGATGTGGTCAAACATGAGATGACAAGATTGAACGTCGACATCTTGGGAATCAGCGAATTGAAATGGACGGGAATGGATGAATTTAATTCAGGTGACCATTATATCTACTACTGTGGGCAAGAAACCCTTAGAAGAAATGGAGTTGCACTCATAGTCAATAAGAGAGTGGGAAAGGCAGTAATGGGGTACAACCTCAAAAACGACAGAATGATCTCAGTGCATATCCAAGGAAAACCATTCAACATCACGGTAATCCAAGTCTATGCCCCAACCACTGATGCCGAAGAAGCTGAAGTTGACCGGTTCTATGAAGACCTACAAGACCTTCTAGAACTAGCACCAAAAAAAGATGTCCTTTTCATCATAGGGGATTGGAATGCTAAAGTAGGAAGTCAAGGAGTAATCGGAATAACAGGCAAGTTTGGCCTTGGAGTACAAAATGAAGCAGGGCAAAGGCTAATAGAGTTCTGTCAAGAGAACAAGCTAGTCATAGCAAACACTCTTTTCCAGCAACACAAGAGACGACTCTACACATGGACATCACCAGATGGTCAATACCGAAACCAGACTGATTACATACTTTGCAGCCAAAGATGGAGAAGCTCTATACAGACGGCAAAAACAAGACCAGGAGCTGACTGTGGCTCAGATCATGAGCTTCTTACTGCAAAATTTAGGCTTAAATTGAAGAATGTAGGGAAAACCACTAGACCACTCAGGTATGACTTAGATCATATTCCATGTGAGTACACAGTGAAGGTGATGAATAGATTTAGAGGATTAGATTTGGTAGACAGAGTGCCTGAAGAACTATGGATGGAGGTCTGTAACATTGTACAAGAGGCAGCAACTAAAACCATCCCAAAGAAAAGAAATGCAAGAAAGCAAAATGGCTGTCTGATGAGGCTTTACAAATAGCTGTGGAAAGAAGGAATGCGAAAAGCAAGGGTGAAAGGGAAAGATATAAGCAACTGAATGCAGATTTCCAGAGAATAGCAAGGAGAGATAAGAAGGCCTTCTTAAATGAACAATGCAAAGAAATTGAAGAAAACAATAGAATGGGGAAGACTAGAGATCTCTTCAAGAAAATTGGAGATATCAAAGGAACGTTTAGTGCAAAGATGGGCACGATAAAGGACAAAAAAGGCAGGGACCTAACAGAAGCAGAAGAGATTAAGAAGAGGTGGCAAGAATACACAGAAGAACTCTACAAGAAAGATCTTAATGTCCCTGATGTCCATGCTGGTGTGGTCACTGACCCTGAGCCAGACATCCTAGAGAGTGAAGTCAAGTGGGCCTTAGGAAGCATTGCTAACAACAAAGCTAGTGGAGATGACAGTATTCCAGCTGAGTTATTTAAAATACTAAAAGACGATGCTGTTAAAGTGCTGCACTCAATATGCCAGCAAGTTTGGAAAACGCAACAGTGGCCACGGGATTGGAAAAGGTCAGTTTACGTTCCAATTCCAAAGAAGGGCAATGCCAAAGAATGCTCAAACTATCGCACAATTGCACTCATTTCACATGCTAGCAAGGTTATGCTCAAAATCCTACAAGCTAGGCTTCAGCAGTACGTGAACCGAGAACTACCGGATGTACAAGCTGGGTTTCGAAGAGGCAGAGGAACTAGAGATCAAATTGCCAACATTCACTGGATCATGGAGAAAGCACGAGAGTTCCAGAAAACCATCTACTTCTGCTTCATTGACTATGCAAAAGCCTTTGATTGTGTGGATCACAACAAACTGTGGCAAATTCTTAAAGAGATGGGGATACCAGACCACCTTACCTGTCTCCTGAGAAATCTGTATGCGGGCCAAGAAGCAACAGTTAGAACTGGTCATGGAACAACCGATTGGTTCAAAATAGGGAAAGGAGTACGACAAGGCTATATACTGTCACCCTGCTTATTTAACCTATATGCAGAGTACATCATGAGAAATGCCAGGCTGGAAGAATCACAAGCCGGAATTAAGATTGCAGGGAGAAACATCAATAACCTCAGATATGCAGACGATACCACCCTAATGGCAGAAAGTGAAGAAGAACTAAAGAGCCTCTTGATGAGGGTGAAAGAGGAGAGTGCGAAAGCTGGCTTGAAACTCAACATTAAAAAAACTAAGATCATGGCATTTGGACCCATCAATCCCTGGCAAATAGAAGGGGTAGAAATGGAAGCAGTAACAGACTTCATTTATTTGGGCTCCAAGATCACCGCAGGCGGAGACTGCAGCCATGAAATTAAAAGACGCTTGCTCCTTGGGGGGAAAGCTATGGCAAACCTAGATAGCATATTAAAAAGCAAAGACGTCACCTTGCCGACAAAGATCCGCATAGTCAAAGCTATGGTGTTTCCAGTAGTAATGTATGGCTGTGAGAGCTGGACCATAAAGAAGGCTGAACGCCGAAGAATTGATGCCTTTGAACTGTGGTGCTGGAGAAGACTCTTAAGAGTCCCCTGGACTGCTAGGAGGTCAAACCAGTCAATCTTAAAGGAAATCAACTCTGATTGCTCATTGGAAGGATTGATAATGAAGCTCAAGCTCAGATACTTTGGTCACCTAATGCGAAGAGAGGACTCTTTGGAAAAGACCCTGATGCTGGGAAAGATGGAAGGCAAAAGGAGAAGAGGACGGCAGAGGATGAGATGGCTAGATAGCATCACTGAAGCAATGAGCATGAAATTGAGCAAACTCAGGGAGGCAGTGAAAGATAGGAAGGCCTGGCGCAATATGGTTCATGGGGTCACGAAGAGTCGGACACGACTTAACGACTGAACAACAACAACAACAACAACGTTTTTGTCAAGCTTTGTCTTTTAATACTGCATGTCCTTTCAAAGGTTGACTTTTTTGTCCCAGTCAGCATGCTGGCTGGGGAATTCTGGGATGAAGTCCACACATCTTAAAGTTGCCAAGGTTGAGAAATACTGGTGTAGAAGTACCTTGGAAGGGTCAAAACAGTGTAAGATCTGGAGTTACACCATTGCCCCTTAGCCTTCAGTGTCTGGCAAACCTCTGGAATGGATAGGTTCAGGTAGATGGAAAGTCATGAGAAGGTGGAGAGGAAGTAGACTGAAAGGTGGGGCAGAAAGAGGAACTTACAAGGGTGGCACACTTAGGGCATCTTGTTCAGGGACTCCTCCAACCCTGAGCTGGCACAACCTTGTCTTTGTCACACACTGAGAAATCACAGGGCCTGACCTAAATGACTTTGCTGCTTGAGGTGAAGAATAAACAGCCTTCTCCTGTTCCCGGTACAAAGGTGAACCAGACTGCAAGTGAAGGGACAGAACGTCCACTGTGCCTTGGAGTCGTAACTTAGTTTAGGAGGCAGCTTAGGGCAAATCACGTGGTACACACTGGTCAGCCTTCCAAAAGTTTGCTGCATCTTCCTGCTTCCAAGGTCTGCTGACTGAGACAACAGCTCACTTTGCTTACTATTAGGACAAGCTCACCAAACAGCTTCACCATTTCTGTAAATTCTGATATTTTCACAATCCATTCTTCCACTGTGGGAATTGCATTATTCTTCCATCATTGTGCATACAGTAATCTTGCTGCAATTACCATATACAGTATCAATCTACCATGATCTTTTCTAATTCATTGTCCATAAGTCCCAATAAAAAGAGTTCTGGTTTCTTAGCAATATTAATCTTTAATATCCTTTGCATCATTATATGAATTTGTATCCAAAATTTCTTAGCTTTCTCACTAGTCCACCATGCATGATAAAATGTCCCCACATGTTTTTCACATCTGGAAATACTTTTGCACATTTTTGATAGTTTACCTGGTGTCATATACCAACAATACATCATTTTATTAAAGAAAATTATCTTAAATTATGAGACAGTGTATGAGGAGGTGGCAATCTTTAAGGGATCCTGGTCCAAGTTTGTTCAGGTTGGAAAGGTCATCATTAGCACGTGGGAAACCGGTGCAATTGGCAACTAGTGCAGTTTCTGCAGAGCAGTCATAATGTAGTTCCATGGCTGAGTGCAGAAGAAAGCAAACCTTGCCATTCTGTTTAAAAATGATGCAAAATAAAGGTCTACATTTGGGACTGAAGTTGAAGAGGCAGAGAGGATGGGAGGAAATCAGAAAAAATATTCCCCTACATCCAATCAGGAAACTCAAATCACACATTATTACCCATTCTAAGAATATGAGATGATTATCATGTTGTTTTTTAAGTAGAGGAAAGAACATTCAGGAGACCATTTTATGAAAGCCCTGCTGAAATTAACACCCCTCCCCCATTTCATTCATCGCATTTCTGGAATATCTCGCGTGAAGAATCCCCCACTTATGAGAAGCTGTTCTGAGCACAGTTGGCCCTTCCTTGACGCATTCCTTTAGTTTCCTCATCCGTTTCCGCTCCTTTGTCCCTTCAAACACTCATTTTTAAAGTTCAAGGGACACACACTCAGAACCAACATTAATATAGACAAAAGTTCCAGGTTCTGGAAATAGCCACCACAATACTAAGGATGACAAAACATGCAGGTGCTTTTTAAATGGAGGATATGACGAGGACACTTAATTTCCCGTCTGGTTGCTGGAGTGCCGTGTCTGGTTGCTGGAGTGCTGGGTCTAAAGCACTGGTGCTATAGGGAGAACAGATTTCTGAGGTAAAGGTTAGATTTGTGTCTCTACCAGAATTTCTCAGACTGTTACCCCCACCCCCCACCCCCATCTCTGCAAACTGGAACTACAAACATACTGATCCTGAGCCATTTTGTTTTTGTTTTTACATTACTCCAAATGATAGCCAGACATATGGTGCATACACGTCTGTACATGTAGGCATTTGGCTGGTTGGTTTATAGAGTTAATTTTCAAGGGGAAACTAAATAGTTAGGATGTTTCTCACACTATTGGCATTGCACAGCCAAGCCAATGGTACCATCAGAGAAGGACCTTAAGGTCCAGGTCCGGGAGGCCATTCAGCAGAATGAACAGGAGGGAAGGCCCTAAACTCTATAGAGCAGGCCTACTATATTTTGCAGTGAGTGAAGGGTACGTTTTACTACTAAGGGAGGCCCTGGAAAGCCATTAAAGCCAAATTCCAAAAGTACCTCAACAGGTGTTTAGCAGATTTTAAAGAAATGAAATAGTCAGGGGTGGGCAGAAGGAACTGAATTGGAAGCATGGCTGAGGGAGGTACAGTGGTACCTCAGGTCACAAACTTAATTCGTTCTGCGACTCTGGTCGTGACCCGAATTGGTCGCGACCCGAATCAAATTTTTCCATAAGGTTCAATGTAAATATGGTTAATCCGTTCTGAACCATATGTATTTTTTTTTTAAACCACAAAAATATGAAACAAAGTACAGTACAGTATGAAGAGAGAGAATGGTAACCTTGCTCAAGGCGACTTCTGGTGTGGAGGACAGGAAGGCGGGTGGGGAGGCGGTTATTGTTTGGAGGGAGAGTCCCCCTCCCTACAGGAAGCCACGACCATGTGTCATGGCAGGGAAAATGGCCACGGATCCTGTTCGTCACCCGATGTGGCGTTTGCGAATGGAAGCAAAATTTTGCGAACGGTGCTGTTCGTGACCCGAATTGGTCGTGAACAGAAGCGTTCATGACCCGAGGTACCACTGTAGTTTCAACCCACTGAACTTTCCACAGTTTTTATTAGGCTCTTTAAACTTGCATACTGGCCTTTTGCAACAGGTAAAGGTTAAAACATACCTTCTACCACCAGACCCAGCTTAACCAGTTGGAGTGCGTCAGCTCTGTAGCTTAAGGAAATTTATGCAATGCCAAATTTCATAGCAACCATCATATCTAGTTTGTCCCTCAAACTAGCACATTAGAATTAAAAATACATGGCAGCCTGTGAAGGAACACTTTTTTTAAAAAAACAGACCACCCTATTTTGTTGCAGCCACCTAATTGTACATATTTTAATATCTTTTATTAGAATGATCATCGGTCAATGTCCAGCAAATTCAGTGATTATCTTCAGGCTCCTGAGGAAAATACAGTTGAGAGAAAATTTCAAGTCAGATCTCAGGGGTAACAAATACTAAATTTCTCAATATCAGTGTTTTTATGTGGTGGGCTTCTTACTGCTATATGGTGTGGCTACGTACATCACTGCTTGTGCATATATATATGTATATAAATTGTGGCACAGTTAGGAACAATTATTCTGCATTTGTCCATAACAAGGAAGTCTGTGATCAGGCTCCTGATACACTTGCTTGGTTTGTGATGCAAGTGTTAACTGTGAACGGGCAATTTCTAGGCTTACACTTTTCTGTCTTTGAATTAGATGTGGACTGAACGCCTTCAGATGAGGGGAGCCTTAACAAAAAGGTCTTTTCTCTGTAAAGTAAGAGACATAGCCCCTGAAGGTCTACTCCTTTTTTTCTGCTTGGGTAAATCACAACATCTGTTTTGGTAGTCCTGGAGATGTCATATTCCATAATGCTTCTAAATTAGGCATTTATTAAAGTCCACATGTCTATTTATTTATCTGATAGACTGATATCCTGTCTTCCCTTTGGGAGCACAAGGCAACAAACACAGCACTCTCTCTTCCTATTTTCCTCCACAACAACAACTGTCCTGTAAAAGAGGTTGGGCGAAGAGAGAACAATTGGCCCCAGATCACCCAGTGAACTTCCCTGGCTGGGAGGGAACTGATTAGTATTAGAAGATACTAGTAGGCAGAGATCTCCAGTTTTCCGTATTCAGGCAATTCCGTTTTCCATTTATTTTGCTAATTATGAAAATCAATCACAACCAGTTTTTGCATTTTTCCACAAAAAGAATGAGTTCTTTGCCTTTTCTTCCTGAAAGTGTAATAAAGTTTGCAAAGGAAGAATGTGATTGGTCACCATCTCCTTTTCCTCTGTGACTCCAACACAATAAGGGCTCACAACCATTGCTTTGATAATACACGTAAGGGAGAAGGGCTTTAACTCAGTGTAAGAGGACATGTCTGGGAGACTCAAGATCTGATCCTGACATTTCCAGAAGGGGAGCTTCTAAGAAAGCCTAGAGAGCAATTGTTGGTCACTGTAAATGAGGCTGAGCTAAATGAACTTGGTAATGGTATTATGTATGGCAGTTCCTATGTTCTTTTCTCCAATTTCTCCAATTTCTTCAAATTGAAGTTTTCTACAAAGAGTAAATCTTTTCCACACTCAGAAAGCTGATCTATTTCTCATGAGTTTCACTCTCTTCTCTGTAAGGAGTTTTGATTAGAGTTTTTTGTGTCAGGTTTGAACTTATTGATGGATTTTTGGTTTCTGGTGTAGAAGAAGATACAAGAGAAAATGACTAACCTGGACATGCCTACAAAGGGAATTGCCATGACCTCTCTGATTGCTGTCATATTAGTAAACAAACCTCCAAGAATCTGCCTGTTCAGGTAGTGATTTCCCACATGCCATCTCCACTTTCATCTCCCTCTCAGATTTACCCACATGACTAAAAATGTAGTCTGGAATTACCCACATGACTAAAATGTAGTCTGGAATCTCAACATGAAGGCCCATTCTGAGGGTTTAGCTTAATCTCTCCCATCTCTTACTAAATCTTATGATTTCGGTATTTCACCAATACTTGCCTCCTCACCTTCTCTGAGCTCCAGCTGTTTCCTCCTTCCCACCCCCTTCTGGCCCCCCATTGTTCCTTCATCACGGACACATAATCGTCATGTATATTTTTTCCGGTTCTTTCCAGCTGCTGAGGAAAATCATAAACATCCAAGGACAGCATGAAAAACAAACTCTTCTACACCTCCAGGAAGGAGATGCTGGTCTCATAAAATGAACCTTGGGAGATGGCTTCCAGCAATAAACTATTATCAATAGATCCATGGCTTTCTCAGAGGCTTCCACTTAATCCAGCCTCTTAAATTTAATGCTGAATCCAGCCTCTCATCCATTCTCATGATACGTGTTGTGTAATGTTATATATTATCTTTTAAAATGTACATTGTTTAAAGAATTAAATATGCATCTTAAAATGTAGTGTGAAGGGTCTTTTTGAGAGTCCAGAAGTGGAGCTTTTCAATCCTCTGATCCATTGGAAAAAGCAACATAGCCTACTGAATTATATAAGGAAAAGTGAATATCTCTGGAATCTCTGTCGATTAAGTATAAGGTGTGGCACATAAATGTTTTAAGAGGAATCTAATTAGCTTAGTTTCTTGAACTACATCTGCCACTGAAAGAAAATGAGGCACAGTAGTTAGAATTAAAAAGAAGAACTAGTTCAAATCCTTGTTTTGCCATGACACTTCCAAGAATGTTCAGTCTAATCTACTGCAGAAAGTGGATGTGAAAATAAAGAGGTGACTTTGATTTCATTGGAACAAAGCTGCAGTGTATTTAAATAATGTCATCAGTTATATTATTAATAACAAAACTAAATGTTGCAGTGTGGAGTGATCCTATTTGGTGTGCGAGCTAGCCAACCAATCATATTTTTCACCAGTCTATTCCTTCTCCATGCCATTTGTTCTTTCTCAGGTTTCCCTTCCACCCAGGAATTTCTCAGGGCCTTTTCTCATGAATGCTGCCCACTAATTCTTGAGTTACCACCACAGAATTGTCTCTATTGCCAATGATTCTATTCCATCCATTTATAAATCACTGCTGTTTAGTGTCCCGATTTGTAATTGTATCACTCGTTACAGGCAAGATTATTGCTTTTCTCTCTGACTTTGCTGATGTCCTGTTTTAGCATGTCACCGGCTAATGGGGAAAACTGCACTCAGTCAGGGTACTGCAACAGGAACAGGGAGGATCTGACTTCAGGGAGTCTCACTTCTCTAGGCTAATTTGCCTGTCCCTCCTCCCACACCTATCTTGTTCTTCCAAGTTGAAATAAAGAACAAGGGGGAAGACACCAGGGCAGGAATAGCCCCAGATTGTGCAATTAACTAAGTATATATGGGAGAACTGAAACTGCGTAGGTATTGGGCAGGTACCTCTCTTATTCTGAATGAAAGCAGTTATTCAAAATGACAAATGCAGGGAAACTGACAAATAGCTACCACAGTATGCTGGTCTATGACCATAATAAAGATTTGATTGATTGACAAATAGTTACAAATATACCTATTTTTTCCCCAATGAAAATGATGGAGCTCTACTTGCTGTCCTCTATCTTGTTTGCAGGCTAGAGAGAAGATGGTGTTAAAATAGATAGGATGGTGAGGCACAGTATGAAAGGATTTCAGGACACAACATACTACAGTAATGGGAAAGGCAAAGTCTGGAAGAGAAATGACTGAAGTGGAAACAGGCAGGTGATCAGAGGGGAGGAGGTGTGCCTTCATCTCCCAATACTCCAAAAACACAACTCCAGTTATACTTGCCACGGATAACCTGTATTTGTTTCCAAGGAAATGGAAGACAAAGCACAACATATTTTAAAACATGTTAAACTGTTTTTTGACAGTTGCTGGGACAAGGGGAAAATGCTATTTTTATGCCAGGACAGCTGATGATGGCTAAGGCCCTCTTCCTCATGCGTTGAGAATAAGTTGGAGGAAGTGTTATACAACCAGGACAGAAAGGAAGGGCTGGGGCATAATAGGGCTGGGCTAAGATGCAAGTGGTGATAGAGCTTCAGCATTTGACACTCAGATGCTTGGAGGGCGAAGGAAATTAGCCCATTTAGTTACTATTAATAAAAAGGATGATAATGAGCCAGGAATAATTGAACAAGTTGTATTAAACTGGGCTTGAATGAATATACATATGTGAGGAAGGCATATGAATTCTCTCTCTCCCCCCTCTCCCACTTCTCTCTCTAAGCTAATGCTCTTCAAAATTCTGGTTTTGTTTTACAGATAAATCCCAACATGTTCCTGGACTTTTGTTAATATTTTAATTCAGTTTTCAAAGCTAAATATATTGCTTTTGGTGGGTAACTTTTTTCCTTAATCTACACCCAACTTTGTTGTTGTTGTTGTGCTCCACTGAGTAGTAGCCAACTTCTAGTGACTCTATGGATAAAAGCTCTCCAAACTGTCCTGTCTCTTTCCATGTTGCACAATTCTTAAAGGTGCATTCCTGTAGCTACCAGTACTCCAGCTATCCACGTCACGCCCTGTCAACCTCTTCTCCTTCTGTCCACCTTGTCATGTATCATCATATTTTCCATAGAAGCATCAGCCCTCATGATGTGTCCAAAGTATGTCAGGTTTTGTTTCATGCTCCTTGTTTCTTTTTTAATATAATTTTATTAAAAGTTTTAAAAAGGAAGATAAAAACTAATACAAACTAATATAAAGTAAGAAAAAGAAATCAGAAAGAAAGCTAAAAGTGCAAGATAAGGAAAAAGTAAAAGAAAAATAGAAAAGAAAGAAAAAATACAAAGAAGTGGCTTCCAATCTTCTTTACAGCAATTATAAGTACAATTATAAATTTACCTCTTACTCTAAGGTTACAATATAACTCTCTTCTTTCTATAATCTATCCTGTCTAATCATCAAAACCGTAAATCATAAGTTCATTTTTTTCTGTTTTACTCAAAAAGTCCATAAGGGGTTTCCAGTCAACAGTATATGTCAATATTGTCTTTTCTCTGACCAAGGAAGTCAATTTGGCCATCTCAGCAAGTTCCATCATCTTCACCAACCATTCCTCCACTGTGGGTAATGCTGAGTCTTTCCATCTTTGTGTATACAATAATCTCGCTGCAGTTATCATATACAAAGTTCCATGACTTCTTTCCAACTGTTTGCCCATCAATCCCAAAAGAAAGGCCTCTGGTCTCAGTTGTATCTTAATCTTTAAAATCCTCTGAATCAGTGTATGTATTTTATTTCAGACTCAGTCTTACAATGTTCAAAACCATAAATTCTTTTGTAAATAAGAAAATTATTAGCAATTATATCCTTCTGCCACCAGTCTTCTCTTGATTTTATTTTGTATTCCCCTTGACAAAATTCTACCATCTCACAATAGGTTAGCCATTTATGTTTGCCTATTACTTCTCATGTATAAAATGTTTCTTGTGCTGAGAGCCACAAAAGTGTTTTGGGATACAACCTGGGTTTGTATCTATTCCATATTCTCAGTATGGCATGTCTAACATAATGACTTTTAAAATCCACATTAACCTTGACTTTATCGTACCACAAATATCTGTGCCACCCAAATCTCAGGTTGTGTCCTTCTAACTCCAAGAGCCTTCTATTCTCAGCAGCACCCACTCTTTCATCCAAACCAAACAGCAAGCTGCAAAATATAATTTCCGGTCAGGTAGACCCAATCTTCCTCTTTCCTTTGCATCTTGTAACACCTTATATTTAATTCATGACTTTTTCCCCTGCCACACAAATTTAGATATATCCTTCTGCCACTATTTAAATGGTGCATCAGTTGTTAAAACAGGTATTGTCTGAAACAAAAGTATCATTCTAGGCAAGACATTCATTTTTATGACAGAAATTCTCCCCAGCAATGTAGTTTCCCCCATCTTAACATATATATTTTTAAATTCATTACATGTCTTAACATAATTATTTTGAAATAACATGCAATTCATATTTGTCATAGTGATATCCAAATATTTTACTTTCTTCTCAATCTTAAAACCCATTTTATTCATCAATTCTGTTTGATCTTTTATTTTCATGTTTTTTGTTAACATTGTCTTCTGTTCGTTGATCTTAAAACCTGCTAATGTACCAAATTCTTTAGTTTTCCCATTAATGTTTCAATTCCCTTTAAAGGATCTTCCAAAACCAATACCAATTCATCTGCAAAAGCCCTTAACTTATAAGTTTCTTTTTTAATCTTTACTCCCACAATCCTCTCATCTTGTCTTATGCCTCTATTCAGTATTTCAAGAACCAAAATAAACAAGAGAAGAGATAGTGGGCATCCCTATCTTGTTCTTTTTTGTGTCTCACAGGGTTTTGTTAAATCTCCATTAACAATTTTTTGTGCTTTCTGTGAAGTGTAAATCAATCTTACCCATTTTATAAAGTTCTCTCCAAAATTCATATCTTCCAAAACCTTGAACGAGAAAGCCCAGTTCAAATTGTCAAGGCCTTCTCTGCATCTAAGAAAATCAATGCGGCTTATTTTTCATTATGTTGCTCCAAATATTCCAAAATATCCAACACATTTCTAACATTGTCCTTTAGCTCTCTTTTAGTAAAAACCCAGATTGATCCTCATGAATAAATTCTTGCAAAATTCTTTTCGGTCTATCAGCTAGAATCGTTGTAAACAACTTGTAGTCATTATTCAATAATGACATCGGCCTATAGTTTCTTGTTAAAGTCAAATCTTGTTCCTCTTTAGGTATTAATGCTATATTGGCCTCTTTCCAACTCTCTGGCATGTTTCCTCCCTGTAGGATAGAATTCATTGTGTTTTGTAAAGGTTGTAGAAATTCATCCTCAAAACATTTATAATAAGAACCTGATAATCCACATGATCCAGGTATTTTTCCTGGTTTAATCTTTTTTATAGCTTCAGAAACTTCCCTTATTGTTATTCCATTCATAATCAGTTTCTGTTCCTCTGTAATCCTCGGTAAATTTTGTTTCTTTAAATATTCATCTATTCTCTCCAGAGAGATATCACTTCCTTTGTACAAGTTGGAATAACATTGATGAAATGCTTTTTGTATAGCTATACTATCCGTTAATACAGTATCTCCCTCTTGTAATTTCAATATCATTTTCTTTTCTTTTTCTTTTTGCAATTTATATGCCAGCCACTTCCCTGGTTTGTTTGCAAACTCAAAATTTTTTTGCTTTACATAGTTCATTTTTATTTCCATTTCTCTTACTGTTAACATAGATAACTGTCATTGTAAAAGCTTAATTTGTTGAAAAATACTTCCTCTGGAAATTTCTTTAATTCTTCTTTTCTCCTTATCTTATCCGAAATAGCTTGTGTTTTCTCTTGACTCTTCTTTTTGAGTTCACTATTATGTTGTATAAAATGACCTCTAATAAAAGCTTTACTTGCATCCCAAACCATTCTTAAATCAGTACCTTTATCTAAATTATTTTCAAGAAGATTCTTTTAATTTTTTTTACAATCTTCCACTCTTGCTTCTTTCTATAGCAACATTTCATTTAGTCTCCAACTAAAAGAACTAGATTTCCTTTTATAAACCAAACTCACAATCTTTGGTAATATCTCTACTTTAGAAACCTTAGTAACCAAATTCTTTGAAATCCAAAAGACAAATCCATGTCTATTCTTGAAAAGGATCTATGTCTTTCAGAAAAGTAGATATACTCTCTTGAATTGCCATTTTTCTGTCTCCATATATCAACCAGCCCTAAATTGTTCATCAGATCAAAGAAAACCTTTGGTAATTTGCCTTTAGTGATTTTAATATTTTTTTCAGAAGATCTATCCAATTGTGGGGATATCACTCCATTCCAATCTCCCATCAAACACCAATTTTCATGAGAGAAACCTATTAGTCTCCCCATAAGTCCTTTGTAGAACAGTACTTTGTCCTCATTTGGGGCATCAATTCCAAGTATCAAAGTCTCAGTCCCATGCAAATTAACTTTCACTCCAAGAAATCTATCATGCTCATCAGTCAATACAAGTTCTGGTTTTAATTGGGGACTTATACAGTATACAAAACAATTCCATTTCTTTTGTTCTTGTTGTTCCTGTTGAAATAAATTATTCACCCAAATTTTTATAAATCAAATATTTTATGTCCTTTTTTCTAATATGTGTCTCTTGTAGGCAAATTATATCTTGCTTTAATTTTTTCAAATAGTGAATTTTTTTTCTCTTTTGTGGAGCATTTGCTCCATTTATATTCCATGTTAAGCGTTTGCAATCCATAATCAAGCCAAAAATTTAGAAAAGGTGATACCCATAGCACCTAGTTCAGTATCAACCCTTTCAGTTTCCTGTTGCACCTGTTGAAATTTTTGTGTAGTTTCATCTGACACCTCCATTTGAATCTCCTCCAATTCCTGTTTAAGTTTTTCTAGAAATTCTCTTGCCTTCTGGACAGAATTTAGTTGAAACCTCTGCTTTTAAAAGTAAAAATCACACCTTCCAATTTGTCCTATCAAAATGGAATCCTTTTCTGTTTTAATCTATCAGTCAAAAAAGAATACTCTTTTCTCTTATGCAAAATTCTAATAGGAATTTCTTTAAGAACAATTACATCCGTATTATCCATCTTCAGTCTTGTATTAAAATGCTGCTGCAAAATTTGATCTCTTGTCTTTTTCCTGACAAAGTGCACCAAGACATCCCTTGGAACATTTTCTTATTCTTGCAAATCTGGTATTTATTCTATATATTTTATCAGTTTCTGCCTTTGTATCCTCCTTTTTTTTTTTTAATCTGTGCTCAGTCGTTACCGACTCTGCAGTGACTGCTTGGACGAGTCCTTTGCAGTTTTCAAAGCAAGGTATTTTGGAAGTGGTTTGCCAGTGCCTCCTTCCTAGAGCAGAGCCCAGCTGGCGAGCGCAGGAGGCAGGGTTTCCATTGCTTTGCGCCCTTTTCGGGCAAGCGCGGTTTCGCACTTACCGGCAACTGCTCCTGACTCCTTTTGCAAGGCGCCGCCAGCATTATTCCTCCCACCGGAGTGAGAGTACCCATTTATCTACTTACGTGAGTTTTCGACCTGTTGGGTTGACAGGAACTGGGGAGGAAACAGGAGCTCACTCTGTTAATGCGAAGGCTGGACTCGAACCGCTGAAGTGTCGACCATTTCTGGCCGGCAACTTTCAGCGTCATTAAGCCGCTGCGCCACCGTGTCCCCTATCCTCCTTATCCCAGTCCAAAAAAATTGCTAAAGCTTTAATAACCTTTTCTCTAATATATTCACCAGAATCCTCTGGGGTTGCTCTAAATCTCAAACAAAATTCCTTCTCTCTTAATTCCAATAGACCCAATTATCTAGTTCTCTTTCCAACTCTCCGTCTATAACTTCTGTCTTTCTCTCCAGAATTTCCACTTTGTCATTAATTTGTCTTACATCTCCAGACACTTGTTTTACAGAGCTTTCCATCTTCTTAACTTCTTCTTTCATCTCTTCTTTCATCTTTACAAGTCTTTGATCCATTCTTTTTTCAAAAGCTGCCAATTTAGTATCAAGTGATTCAGCAACTTCTTGCCTAATTCTTCAGACATTTTCTGAAGTAAATCTGGTATAATTCCTCTCTCTGCAGGTTGCTGTAGTGATCCTCTTCTCACCTCTGCTGCTTTTGCCACTTTTCTTTTGCCATTATAATGTTGTAATCCAAAAGTGAAAGTGTCTCAATTGCAAGGGAAAGAGAAGAAGGCAAGCTTCCCCCTCCTGCTTTTTTTTTTTTCTGTTTTGTCCTCCTGTGCCCTTAATATTTTTATCTCAAATGGTACTCCGTAGTTACAATCAGCATCACAGTATGGCTCATATTACCTTTAACTTTTGTTTTGTAAAATTCACCAACTGTCGCACTCTTTAATAGTAAGCAAAAAACATTCCCATGAAGGTCCGGTTCGTTTGTCTATTTTAATTCCAATTTGTTCAAAAGCACTTTCACCCAAAAATAATTTTTCAAAATAACTATCCCCTTTATCCATTTTAAGCTTTCCTATACCCACACCTTGTTAAGCTTTTTGCCAAAAGTTTTTAAATCTTTGAAACCCCCCCCCTTTTTTTTCCTTTTCAATCCAGAAAGAATGTTGACTCACCAAGTTTATTACTTGTAATATTCCACTGTTGATAGAATTATCAACAGTGTCTTGCTGGCATGTGGTATTAGGTCTATTGTCCTGTAATTAGAACATTTCTTTAAATCTTCCTTTTTAGGGATCAGGATATAGATAGACCTTTTCCTGTTTTTGGGCCATTCTGCTTTTCCCCATGTTTGTTGGCAGAGGACTGTCATGATCTTGATTGTTTCCATGCCAGCCTCTTGTAATAACTCTTTGGCTTTCCTATTTGCCAGTTGTTCTATAGCCCATCTGACTTCCTCCTCAAGCATCACTGGTTCCTCTTCATATTCTTCTCTTGTGAATATGATGTGGTCCAATTTCATCTTCTTGTACAGGTTTTTCATATATTCCTTTCATCCTTTTTCACATTATATTCCATCATTAACTTCTTCCCATGCTTTTTCCCTACAACATTGATTGATATTTTTCAGTCTAATGTGTATTTCTGTGATTAGTAACTCATGCTGATCCACAGTGAGCACCCAGCAGTGTTTTGCATTTCAGCATAGAGCTTTTCTATCTGTTGCTACACATAATGTAATCTATTTGATTGTGGAGTTGTCCATTTGAAAAGGTGTAGGTTTAGAGCTGTCTATTATCTTATCAAAACAATGTGTCAGCAATACACACCTTATTTCTATACAGAACTCTATTCATCATTGCCCTGTATCACTGTCAGTTCCTATTCCAAATTTTCTAACCACTTTCAGTACAGGTTCCTCTCCAGCTTTTGCATTAAAGTTGCCAATAATTATTAGAGCATCCTTCTTTGGTGTTTGTTCTATTACTTGTAATATTCCACAGAATTAATCAACCACTTCTTCAGGGTCCATCACTGGTGCATACGCTTGTATAATTGTGAAATTGAGTGGCCATCCTTGAGTCCTGAGGGACAGGAATCCTGAGAAACACAACCAGATTATTTATATGGTTTCATTTAAGATAGAACTAATAACTCACAATCCCTGTACATTCCACTAGTATCTGTACTGAGTAACTGCAACACTTATAGGAATAACTTCTTGAGTTATTTACAAGAAGTAATCAATATTCTCAAAATCTAAGCATTCCTCATTTCTACTGTTTGTTAATTTTAAAAAAATGTGAATGCAATGTGTGGGTTACAATATTATGTGTGTGAAAAAATACTCTTCAGTGGGCAAAAGGATGCTGGATTGTCCTTTAGAAATTCCTGTGTGAATTATATGTGAGTACTTGAATGAATGTAGGGTTCAGCAATCTCTGTATGGCAAGTATATAGAATGTATACCCTTTGAACATCATGGGTGAATAACTATGGGCACAACAATCAGCAGTCTATATATAAACAGATTGTTCATTTGTGTTGAATGTAATGTGTGAATATCCCCCAGTCTCTTACACCAACATTTCCCAACTTTTCCTTTATGTAGATTACTGCATTGTAACTAAAAATTTTTGTAGCACTCATCACCACTGAAAACATTTTAACATATCCTGTGGCTGTCAGGAGTTTAATTTATATAACAAAGACTGTTAAAAATAGCACTGTTTCTACATTACACTCATACAAAAGTACATATATTTAAATTCAGACTATATTATATTAAACAAGGATGTTTGTGAAGCAAATTAGATTGGAAATGAAAAAAAAATGAATGTAATATATAATAGATGAACAGAGTTATATTATTATTTTATTCCTCCCATCGTCTGCAGTAGTTTTGCAAACCTCCGGTTAGAACACATATATTAACATTAAAAGTGAAAACATGTTCCTTTTACTAAAATGAAAATGAAAAGGTCAACATTTATGAATGCTAAAACAGTATTGTTGCATTAACAATAAGACTAAATAAAATTGTGGAGTTAGTTTATACAAGTGGATCACACATCTGGTCATTTGCAAGCTTTAAAGCAGTGCTTTTCAAACTTGGCAACTTTAAGATGTATAGATTTCAACTCCCAGAATTCCCCAGAACTATTGCCACTCCTTGACAACAATACTAGGCCAGTAGAAGGTAACTTCCATGTTTGCATGTTCCAATACTTGATAAGTTAAGTATTAGAGATGTTTAGGAGGCCGGTTTAATCAGAAGTACTTTGGGGCTGGGTATATGTAATCTACAAGACTCTTAACTTTTCAAGTGATGATGACTACTGTATACTGAATTTTTCTAGGTGCTGAGAATATAATTTAGAATCTTCAGTACCTAGGGGGGCACTTATGCCATAAGTGGCATATAGTACAGAAGTGGGAACTGGGAAAATATAAATGAAAATGAGAAACTATTCAACATTTATTTTTCCGACATTCCTGGATCTTCATGACTCCAATTTCCAGACAGATTTTAGGTTGGCATTTTTTCCAATATTGTTGAAATCTCTTATTAACTTGGTTTTATACTGGATAAAATTATAGCCTATGTCAGATACAAGACAACCACCTGCCCACCCCCACCCCAAGTTGGAACAAATTTCTAATAACATTGTACAAACTTGAGTTAATAAGTATGAGGTGTTTAGAAATAAGATCAGTTTAGTTTATTGTGCTCTGGAGATTACTATTTCCCTAGTTGCAAATGGTACATTAAAAGTAGAATTAGAGAGTTTTTGTTCAAATTGTCCAATTGTTATTATTCTATTTCATTTGTAGCAAGAAAAGGAATATTTCCTTTGAGATTCAAACCCATATCTATTGCTTATTTAGGTAGGAGTTCCTATAACAGCTATACTAGAATTGTGTGTGCTGTGAGACACATACACAGAGGGAGAGAGATGGAAAACATTGTTCATTGTGTATTATTGTATTGTTACTTGTACAGTTTTCCCTAGAGGTAAGTTTTTGAAAATAGCCCTGGGAGACTTTTTTTTAAAATACATCATATCTGCTCAGGTGCAAGCTACAATGACTTCACCTGCACCATGATGCCGTTGAGGAAATTATATAAATTATGTCATTTGCATCATATGTGCAATGGCATTCTGATGTCATTTTTCTGTGAAACTTCAAGGCTCCTGGTTTTTTGCATGCCTGTCAGAATGATCCCCAGTTATTTAGTAGACCCATAAGGAGGTCAAGAATAGAACATCCTCCCCTCATTTTAAAAACAATCCACTGAAGTGGAGCTGTTTTTACTTGCTTTCCTATCTGGGATTAGGGTTATCAGATATCTAAACAGGCAAAGAAGGACATGGACAATTGGAAAGAAGGACAAGATCAGCGCCGGGGGGGGGGGGGGGGGGAACGCAATCACTGATTTTCTTGGCATCTACAACAAAAATTACAGAGAAAAACTGGAAGAAAATGTACATAGGCCTACATGTATATGAAATTACTTTTTCCAGCATCAGAAAGACTGGTTGTTCAGTCAAATATTTTTCCAACAAATCTTTATTTTCAAGAACATATTCTAGCAACAATATACAGTCATGTGAAAAAGAAGGTACATCCTCTTTGAGTGTTATGGTTTTACATATCAGGATATAATAAAGACCATCTGGTCCTTAGCAGTTCTCAAAAGTAGGTAAATACAACCTCAGATGAACAACAACACATGACATATTATACCATGTCATCATTTATTTTACAAAAATAAAGCCAAAATGGAGAAGTCATGTGTGAAAAACTAAGTACACCCTTACTGCTTCCATAGGTTTGAAGAGGCGAAGTAGCAGCCAGGTGTTGTTAATCAAATGCCCTTGATCAATTGATCATCAGCAAGTGTGACTACCTCTATAAAAGCCAAAGTTTTAGGAGTTTGCTGTTCTCGAGCACCGAGGTGTGTGTTAACACAATGCCAAAGAGTAAAGACATCAGCAATGATCTTAGAGAAGCAATTGTTGCTGCCCATCAATCTGGGAAGGGTTATAAGGCCATTTCCAAACAATTTAAAGTCCCTCATTCTACAGTGAGGAAGATTATTCACAAGTGGAAAACATTCAAGACAGTTGCCAATCTTCCCAGGAGTGGATGGCCCAGCAAATTCACCCCAAGGTCAGACCGTGCAATGCTCAGAGAAATTGCAAAAAATCCAAGAGTTACATCTCAGACTCTACAGGCCTCAGTTAGCATGTTAAATGTTCAAGTTCATGACAGTACAATTAGAAAAAGACTGAACAAGTATGGTTTGTTTGGAAGGGTTGCCAGGAAAAAGCCTCTTCTCTCTAAAAAGAACATGGCAACATGGCTTAGGTTTGCAAAGTTGCATCTGAACAATTCACAAGACTTCTGGAACACTGTCCTTTGGACAAACGAGACCAAAGTGGAGATGTCTGGCCATAATGCACAGCGCCACGTTTGGCAAAAACCAAACACAGCATATCAGCACAAACATCTCATTCCAACCGTCAAGCACGGTGGTGGAGGGGTGATGATTTGGACTTGTTTTGCAGCCACAAGACCTGGGCACCTAACAGTCACTGAATCGACCATGAACTCCTCTGTATACAAAAGTAATCTAGAGTCAAATGTGAGGCCATCTGTCCAACAGCTAAAGTTTGGCCGACATTGGGTCATGCACCATGACCATGATCCCAAGCACACCAGCAAATCTACAACAGAATGGCTGAAAAAGAAAAGAATCAAGGTGTTGCAATGGCCCAGTCAAAGTCCAGACCTCAACCCGATTGAAATGCTGTGGCAGGACCTCAAGAGAGCTGTGCATAAACAAATGCCCGCAAACCTCAATGAACTGAAGCAATGTTGTAAAGAAGAGTGGGCCAAAATTCCTCCACAACAATGAGAGAGTCTGATAAAGTCATACAGAAAACAATTACTTCAAATTATTGCTGCTAAAGGTGGTTCTACAAGCTATTGAATCATAAGGTGTACTTAGTTTTTCACACATGGCTTCTCCATTTTGGCGTACTTTTTGTAAAATAAATGATGACATGGTATAATATATCATGTGTTGTTGTTCATCTGAGGTTGTATTTACCTACTTTTGAGAACTGCTAAGGACCAGATGATTTTTATTATGTCCTGATATGTAAAACCAAAGAACTCAAAGAGGGTGTACCTTCTTTTTCACACGACTGTAGAATCAACAATGATGCACTTCTCAAATTTTACCATAGAAATGTATGATGAATCATGAGATCATAGATTTGAAGGAACTGGATTGAAGCTGACTACTGGAATCAGGAAATAAATAAATAAATCTAGGCTGTCATATCTGTCAGTGGACGAGGGAAAGAAAGAAGCAGACAATTCACAAGATTTACATGAAAATCTGACTATTGTTGTGAAAATAGTCTAAAATTTAGAAAAACCAAGATACCCAAAAAGCTGGACAATATTTGATTTTATGGCTATGCCTGTCGGACAGAGGACATGAGGACAAAAAGGAGGACATGTCCTCCTTTCGGCAGATGTCTGGTAATCCTATTTGGGATAGACTACAACTCCCATCATTTCTACCCAGCATGGCCTCTTCTCATTCTTCTTACATTCTCTACTCCAATTTCAAAGACATGCTTCATGACTCTACTTCCAACGGACAGACATAGATTGAGTCACCCCTCTTCCAGGAGCAGCTGGCTAAACAGCCCAGCAAAACTGCACGTCCCCACAGTAAAAAAAAAGAAAAGACAAATTATACATAGAGTCATGTAGAACCACATTCTTGTTTTCAGAGTCTGTTAGATCCTCTGAATGAAAGAAATCTGACTTGATCATGGCATTCTGACGGCATTTTTCCCAGGCTCCTGTTTTTTTTTTGCATGCCTGTCAGAACTGACCCCAATAACTCCAGAATAAAAAAGAAGACGTGTGCTCCAGCACCATTTAGGAAGGGGCAGGCGACTAGTGAGCTATTTTTGTAGCTGTTGTGCCTCTGGCCTCCTCCCCCAGAAATTCCCTCCGCCAAAATTGTGCCGTAAAATTCAGGGTCAGATTGGTGTACAATATTATGGTGCCATAGTTGATTACTTGAGGAAGGTACAGTTCCAGTTAAAGGTCAATTGCCTAGTAATCAAATGATGTTGTGGCCAAGGGCTTGCTATTTTGAGCTTATCTACTTCCTGTCCGCTCCCCAACCCTTTTAAATAGTTCATTACTTATGTCAGGCAATAGAAAGATAGAAACTGTCAGCCCTTCAAGGTAGACCAGACTAGGAAACTGATATCACGTAGATCAGTACTACTTTTATTGTAAAGTTATAGCAACAGAACCTTGCAAGTCTGGATGTGCTTCCCCCTCCCTCCTTTTATCTGCATGTGAACTAGGGAGCAGCTTGCCTGAGATGTTTACACGTTATGTTCTTGCTCCAGACTCAGGTGCCTTTTACCTGACTGTTGCCTCAATAGCGGTTCTTCCTCCTGTCCCTCAAAGCCATTCCCTCTTTCCTCAATGGTCATCTGAGTTCACAGAATCATACTGTTGGAAGGAACCTTGGGGGTCTTTTAGTCCAAACCCTGTTCAAGGTTGGAATCCTCAGACCATCCCAGACAAACGGCTGTCCAACCTTCGTTGGAACGCTCCCAGTAATGGAGCACCCATGACTCCAGGAGGAAGGCTGTTCCGCTGCTGAATAGCTCTCACTGCTTGGATGTGTAACTGCATTGTAGTACAACCTTCTGCTCTGCTTTCCCCCTGCTCCTGTGCAGTGGGTAGATGACTAAATTTCAAGAAGAGAACAGGGTTCAAATCCTGAGCCAGCTGTGAAGATAGTAGGATGATCTTGGGCCAATCATTGTTTTAACTTGCCTATTTAGGTGTTTGAAGGTAAAAAAAGGAACAGTTTTTTATATATATTAAAGATGAGTTTATTAGGTTATTTTTAAACATCAGGTATCTAATGGGATTTAAGGAAAGGTTCCTTAAAGGTTCCAAATCAAACAAGAGCTTTATTATCATGCAGTATAGAGCATCTTGACAGAGTTTAGAACTTTGTAGCTAATCCATTAGTGGAGCTCACTGAAAATCAGACAGTTTCAGCTAGTCAGTGCTCCCCCATTTGCCTTCCTGGCAATTGGCATAGAAGAGAAATAAAAAATAAAATAACTGGTATTAATGCCTTTCCTAGTTTTATCTCAGACAATCCTAGGTGGGGTTTATGGGTGAGAGAGCAAGATCTAAGAGTATTTAAATCTCAAGGTGCAGGATGTGGAGTGGAATATCAAGGAGACCAGAACTATATTTACTAATGTGCATAATGTACGCAGGTCTATGGGAAGTCAGGAGTAGGCAACAAGGAGATGAATAAAAAAAAAAAAAGACCCCTGCTGTGTCAGACAGGATGCCTGAGTTCTTGATGAGTCAGTGTGACGGTGCCGTGCATGACTGGAAGCATGGAGGCAGCCGTGACTTGGGACAGGGAGAGGATGCGGCCCCTGCCTTGCAAACAAGCGGGAGGACCTGCCCTCATCCTGTCCATTTGCAAAATTTCTCATCTTCATTGGCCCCGCCTCCTGACTAGTGGCATATAAGCCACACTCCCATTCCAGCTTGACACAAACACTCTGCTACTCCTAGAGAGAACCAATTGATTCCTAAGAAGGAAAAACAACTGACTGGGCTTAATTTGACTCACTAGAGATATCAGGTGGGTATCTCCATCCCTCTGAGACTTAGATGTTTGTTGAATGGCATATGGACTTACATGAAAGGTTTTGTGAGCCACTCTGAGTTTGGCTTTTGTAACTACAGGGATAAAAATACTGTTAGTATTTTTTCTAAACTAAGTTATAAATATTGAAACTGCTCAGAATTTCAGCGATAACTGGCCACTTCTAACAAGATAATAGAGAAGAGATAGGTAACCTGGTACCCTCTAAATAGCTTGAATATTTACTCGCATCAGCACCAGAGGGCAGGATCAATGGCAAGGGGCAGGGGGAGATGCCATCCAAAACATCTGCAGGGTACCAAGCCATCTAACCCTAAAGGAAGAAATACCTCTATGCTGGAATGTAAACTTATCTTGAAATTATACCTTAATTGAAGATGGAGAATCATGGTTGTCAAAAAGGAGGGAAAGGCGATTGTTACATTTTCAGAGGCACTTTCATTATTTCTCCAGTTGTTACATGTTGAACACAGGTTAGGCCAGGATGTCCTGTGTCTCAGCATCATCTTTGCTCCTTTCTCTCCAGATCAGAATCATGGATTCAAGAAGTATTCTTCTGATGCTCATCTTGTTGACAACATCTTCATGTCAGCTCTGGAGGACGTCAGGAATGCCAGATAGGTAAGAAGCAAATTTAGTATAGGCTATGATTATAGAAGAGACCTACAGGAGAAAAGATTGTGCAGGATCCTCCTGCATCTCCTTCTTTACAAGACTGAAACTGTTTCCCCTCCCTACTTTTTCTTGCAGGCGGCAGCCCCCTCCTGCTGCCTCCTTTCTGGAACAACTTCTGAAGATTTATGGAAGAATAAATGGTAGAGCCACTCAGGAATCTGGTCTGGGATTAGAGGAAAGACCCTCCAAGTGGGCACAATTGGTGGAAGAAAGAGATCAACTGAACCTGTTTAGAAGGTAAGTGTATTTGCACAACAAGGTTTGCACAACAGGGCTACCCATGATTAAGATGACCATGGTGCACAGGCTGTAGCAAATTGATTAATTATTGAAATTGTATTTTATAAAACTAGCTGGGTTCACATATTGTGCTAAGCCAGTGCAAAATAAAACTATTTTATAAGTTGGTGTGATGTGTGTGAACCTAGATATTTTGTCAGTTAAGCCTGTTATATGAGTTTGTGTGATAATTCTCTTATTTTTTAAATATAAATATCAGAGAGCACCAGAGTCAGAGAACCTGGTGCTCTCTAAAAGTGTTGATCTATATAACATGATTTGAAAGTGATGGAGACCTCTGATTTCTGGAAGACACCACATTTTCTCTGCCCACCTGGTTCTCCCCCCAGCCCCATCTCCTCCATGCCTCCAGACCCAGACCGCACTGCTGAAATTCAGCAAAAAATGGCTGGATTTGGGCAACATGATTTTAGGCTGATTTGGGGAGATTCATTTAGGATGGGAAAGATGACAAAGCCTTATGGAAGCCTCCTGCTCTTGTTTCCATCCTAATCCCACACCTGACTCCATTCATCCCCATGTCTTCCAGTAGTATCATAGCATCACCAGATGTGGCCCTGGGAAGGTTGGAAAGCCAAGTTGTGTTTTCTGCCCTTCCAAATGTTACCCACTTGGCACTCCTAACAAGGACAACTGTATATACCACATATCTAATACTTACTTTGTGTCAGGAAAAATAAAATAAAATAAAATAAATGCTTCCTGCAGACTGGTTCCCTATCTACTCTCCTGTTACTGAGGTTTTAATTGCTTCCCAGTAGGCAAAAACTTTATTAGTGAAACTTTTGCTGACCTAGTGTGAGAGTCAGAACAAGAGGAGTTAAGAACGTACTATCATCACCAGAATAACGAGGAAGAGATAAGAGGATGAGACTGGCCCCTCCCTAAAAAATGCAAGGGAGGTTGGGAGGGTGACCCTGGAAATTACTCTCACTCTGAGAAGATTTCTGTAACGGGACTGAAGCCAATAAACCTTGCTGGATTGAATCTGTACTGTCTCCTGGAGTTTCCTGGTCTAATCCTGACACCTAGTGAGGAAATAATTAATTGGGGACTCTTAATAACTTCAGCTAAGTGCCTTCTCATGTACGTGCTAGGGGCATTCACAAGATCCTTATTCCAAACTGCAAATGAGCCTGCAATAGAAAAGAATGAACTATATAAATTGATTGTTTGATTCTGGATAAGGTTACTCTTATGGATGCAGTAACTTTACTCAATTTAGCTACTAGATAGATTAGACTTTTCCCAAACTGGAACTCTCCAGAGGTGTTAAAGTACAAAGCCAATTGTAGCCATGCTGGTTTAGAATGATGATGGCTGAAGTTTGGAGTGCTCCAGCTTAGTAAACCATCTATGGTAGATGGTGGCCCTGAATTTAGCTTTCCAGTTTCTGTGCAATTTTGCCCTCCAGAATTGGATCTGAGATCCATTGGCATCAGCCAATAACTTGGCTGAGGTAAAAGTTGCTCCTGGATTTATGACCATCTGATTCCAAGCCTTAGTTTGGCACCCAATTTCAAGTTTAAGAATATGAACCATTAGTACTTGCTTTTTCCCATTTTAAAGGCATTCACAGTATGGGGCTCCCTGCTCAGTCTAGAACCTTCCATGAGATTCCAACATTTTTCCCATTCTCTTTCTTCCCACAGCTCTGTTCCTGGACACCGTGTTCCCCGACAACTGCTGGCTTCACCTCCTGCCCGTGGATGCCACCTTGGCACTTGCCAGATCCAGAACCTGGCCAATACACTTTATCGTTATGGGGGCAACAACCAAAAAGAAGAATCCCACAAGAACAACAAGGGAACAAATGATCCCATGGGCTATGGGCGCAGGAAACGCAGGGCAGCTGGCCATGGAGTATCCAGCCCCACTTAAAAGTTGCTGTGCTGATGAGAGAAAGATGGGCACCAACATGAATCAGGTTCTGGACACCTGCAAAGATCAGGGAAATAGGCTGGATGAGCCCAGCGCCCAGAGGCTGTGCTAGGGAAACAGCAGTGGACATTCTTGGTGAAAATGGCTGCCATCTGAGATGTAGAATGGCAATTTTCTTCTGCCTTGTACCTCCATCTCAGTTCAGATTTGGGTCCCTTGTGTCTTCATGAAGCTTCAAAAGCATGCGGGCTTCAGAGAGGCTGCCTGTTACTGTTCTGGCCTCAGCTGTTCTAGTGGAATGGAGCTACGTTTGCATTTGCAGTGATCACGTCAAGAGCCAGCTCTCCATTGGGGTGGCAGCACAGAA